>JAUPFV010000004.1:51638513-53046811 GCA_036936605.1 Limnanthes douglasii subsp. nivea | reverse complement strand
TGATTTTGAACTTTTTTAATATAAAAAATAAAATATTTTACAGTTTTATTAGTTATATTTTGATATCTAAATAAGATGGTTTAAAACTAATTGAACATATAAAAGTATATTAAATTTTCTGGCCGTCTAAATAAATTTAAAGTTTATTAAACCGAGCTTTGGAAGCTAAACAAATCATCTTCATCATAAATGGTTCAACAAAATGCACCATTCATCAATTTGTGAAAATTGAATTAAATGACTATATATAATTTTAAGCATTAGTTATGAGAAACATTTAATTCCCTAAAAACACAAATTCATTCGCTTATATTTTTTTTTATTTGAACTATTACATTTTTATTTTTTTATTATATATATACATTCTATGTATTAACCAATCACTTCGTCTTCAACGTTCCAGTTATGACCAACCATAAATTGTATCATTATTTGGTACCATCTGTGAGAACGATTCGCTCCCACAAATGTTTTGTTATTTTTATTTTCTGAAATTTGAAAATCAAGTGACATAAAAAAAACAGGGGATAACAATTTCACGTATTGATCCGGACATCCCAATCAATAGCGAAGCAAAATGACTGAAACCTCCGACATCACGCTTTCAAATCAACATTTTGCTTCGGCGTCTCTATCTGCCTCGCTTCCAGCTCCAGAGACCCCGTTGGATGAGCTTCAAACCCCCTAAAACCCATCAACCGAGTATTTTACTTCATCTCTCACAATTATTAAGCCACCAACTTCAGATGTCCAGCACTCGTCGCCTTTGGCCCAAAATCTTAATTTGTAGAAACTGGAGCAAAACCTACACACGGGATATGATAATAACTTCAAAATTTTGTGGTTTTGTTGACAAATCATTCGCATAAAATAAATTTAACCACAGCCATTGAAGTAGCCAAAAGTCAAACTGGAAAAGACGACTATGATAAAATATCATCGAGTAAAAGTGGAAAACATCTTAACAAGAGGAAAAGAAAACAAAGAATTAAAACCCCAACATCGATATATTAACCAAAGATAAATAATCAAGAGCTCGATAGTCGGACGCCATCAACCAAGCGCATGGAGTAATTTCCATCGTCGACCTTTTACCTCCTCAACTACAACACGTTTCCTTTCTCTATGGAGCCTAGTCGAGTATCCCACTACATCTACAACCCATACGAACGTCTAGATGTCGTATATGATCCAGACAAGTGTCCAGATGTTATATGTGACCCAACAGAGCATTCAACTACACTCAAGAAATCTTCAGCAGCAGCTTGGGCCTCGTATGAATATCCAGATGCACAATAGATCCCAGCCGAGCGTCCTGATATAGTCCGTTAACCATCTGAACATCCAATTGCAATAAAAAAGTCTCCACTAACATCATCAGCCTCAACTCAACATCCAATTATACTCTGGAACCCAACCAAACGTCCCAAGCAGTACGTTAACCAATCGAGCTTCCAAGTATAATCAGGAAGTGTCTTGCAGTAGGTTGGGCCCCAACTGAGCATCGAACTACAATTCGAAAGTCTCCAGTAACAACTTGGGCCCTAGATGGGCATCTATATACCATCTAAAACCCTCCAAAAATATCATAGGTTCTTACAAAATACACATCTTCAGCCTGAAGGCCTCATCCAATGGTAATAGTAGCTTAGATTAACTCCCAGTAGTATCATATAACCTCACTGCAATTCCAACATAAATTTGGAATCATATCAAACCTATAATAGCAGTTTAGATTCATTTCGAACATACAATAACAATATGGTGCTCATTCCTATACAACACTACACTTTGGAGTACCCTCCAACCCAAAATCGGATAATGGAGTTCAGCTACACACATCTTACAGCCAATGGTATCAAGTTTAGTTTAAGACTGAGGGAGCCCAACAAAGAATCATGTATGTCATGAATTTCCAACTACAATTCAGAAGTCTTCAATAACAACTTGGGCCCTAAATGGGCATTTATATACCATCTTTTACCTTCCAATAATATCATGGGATCTTACAAAACACATATCTTCAGCCCAAAGGCCTTCTCCAATGACAATTTGTAGCTTAGATTAACTCCCAGTAGTATCCTATAACCTCACTGAACCTCTAGCATCAATTTGGTATCATATCAAACCTCTAATAGCATTTTAGATTCATGTCGAACAAACAATAAAAACATGGTGCTCATTCATATACAACACCGCACTTTGGAGTACCCTCTAACCCAAAATCGGATAATGGAGTTCAACTACATACATCTTACTGCCGATGGTATCAGGTTTAGTTTAACACTGAGGGATCCCAACAAAAAATCATGTATGTCATGAATTTCAATCAAAATTCTGAGAGATATATGTCATCATACATCCCTAGAAACAATGCAAACGCGAACGAAAAATGATAGTAACTCGTGCATGACCAAGCCTACCCTTTCATGGGGCACGAGAACTATTATGGTAGTAGTTAGGCACGAGAACTATTATGGTAGTAGTTACATGGTTGATGATGATGAACACCAATAAAATGAAGACTCGCCATTAGCTGCAAAAAAAACTTATATAATTAATTACCATCCAGCTACAATAACCACAAGATGGACAAATACAATGAAGAGGGATATTTGAAGCATTACATCGCCCATTTCAAAAATGAGATGACACGCTTAAGACGGATGATAGATAGAAATACAAAGCATTTTCGATGATATTTCAAGAGATAGTTTGATTTGGTTGAACACTTTACCGCCCAGAAGTATAAAAAAAATACAAGATGCTTAACATGAGTTTCCGCAATAATTGTATCGCACCCAAGGTCATGAAGGACGACGGGGACTATATCATCTATTGCAAGCAACAAAAAAAACTAGACGCTCAGAGAATATACCCAATAATTCAGTGATACAACAAAAAACCTACAAGATTGTCATGATTTGGTGGCAGTCGTAACCTATAAACAATGAGTAGTTTTAGGGCCACTATTAGAAGTTATAATAAAGAAAACAAATCCTTAAAATTGGGGATATTCTTAGGAAAACACTGAAACCAAGATGTTAAAACAAAAACTTCTGAGGAATATCACAATGTGGTAATAGCAATACCGTCAGTAGCTGATGATAAAACCGTCCACCACGCAACATACTCATGATTTAATCAAAAACCTGGAAATTACTTATGATCCGACCAAAGATGTTGTCCTCTATTAGAGATCGGATAAACTGATAACACCAAATGAATATAGATACAAGAGCAAATATTACAAGTTGTGCGACGATTTTAAAGGATTTTTTAGAATTATGAAACCATATCCAACAACAGGTGGACGATAGGAAATTCTTAGAATTCATGAATAAAGTCAATTACAGTGAGCCACGACGTTCTCGAATCGACCTACGGGCCCTACTAAGACGTGGAAGACAAGGTAAGCGTGCATCCATGGAGCCAAGATCTTTAGACCATAACAAAATTATTGGAATCTCAGATGACAAGTATTTGGATCCAGACCCTACCTATCAAGCCATTCGAGTCATTATTGAATGATATATCTTCTTTGGAGTCTCACATAAATCTATTAAGCGATATGTGGATGAGCTAGAAATAAAATACCAAGGACATACGTCTCTACACTTTTATTGTAACTCTTATCATACATTGGGATTCGATGACTTGAAAGGAATCGTAGCCCTACACACTGATGTTATACTAATCACGATCAAATTTCCATGGTTAGCAATCAACAACAGTATAATCGACATATGAAGCTCGGATTTTTTTTATAGAAAACTATGTATGGTAAGACAATGGGTGACTGATGTTAGTCTTATTGTAGATAATGTTAGACTTCATCGTTGGCAGATAATGTTAGACTACGTCGTCGACAAATGAGAGTACACTAAAATAGTGCAATGTCTCTTCATAATAGTCGATCATTATCTTCCTATAACATTATCATGGGCGGATAATAGTTTAAACAAATGCACGATATTGTTTGTATTATAAACTAATTTTCATGTTATCCAATCAAAAGGGAAATCATAATCATCCATGGAAATTAGAAATCATCTCGGGAATACTACGACACAACTCCTTAAAGAAATAATAATTGTTCGGGGACTTGGTCACCATATATAACATGAAAAATCTACAAGAAGCCCCCAATATTGTTGAACCAAGAAAATACATCGATTATATCATGATAGGCGGTATGAAAACGCTAAGATTAGGATGGGAAATCAGCCCTGCATTGCGGTCTGAGTTATTCACCTTCCTACAAATAAAAACCTCGACATATTTCTTTTGGAGCGACAAACATGTAATCGAAGTCCCAGCCAAAGTAGCATGCCATAAACTCATAATAGACACAAACTATAAAAATTTTAACAAAATAAAAGGTGAGATTCCCAACAAAAAATGGAAGTCGTCATTGCAGAAGTATAAAAACTCACAACAATCGGTCATATAAAAAAATTATGTTACCGGTTATAGACATAAAACTTTGTCATGGCCAAGAAGAAGAAGAACGATAAATGGAGGATATGTGTTGATTTTACTGACTTAAACAAAGATCGCATGAATGATCTATTACATATACCTCACATAGACCAACTCGTGGATGAAAATATTGGGACATGATATTGCCATTCATGGACGCTTATTACGGATACAAGCATGCACAAATGGACGAGGACAACCAGGTCCACACAACATTCATTATGGATATGGGATTGCATTATTATAAGGCCATGCCTTTACAATTGAAAACGTCATGGGTAATATACCATCATATCATCAACAAATTATTCGCCAAACAACTCAGATGCAACCTTTAGGAACACTCAAATATATACTTGTTATTAGTATCGAACGAGAAATACCATATAACCAATCTATCTGAGACATTATTGATTTGAAGAAGAGTAGGTGAGAGATGAATTAAATCAGACCCAACTCATTTTTCCAGCTTGGCAGCCCTGGCTTACCTACACAACAAAGAAATTTTAAATCTTAATAAGGAGGCTGGCTGCATAAAACTGAATTATCTCTCACTCTTCGGACAAGTACCAACCCTTTTTCAAAGTTCTTTAAATTCACATGACCTCAAAGTGTGATAAGGCTTTCACCAACATCTTGAAATTACTCGCTTCCTCAGATGTACAAACGAAGCGCCAACCAGAGCATTATTACTTTTACAGCTCACAATCTTAGAGTATATCGTCAATGTTGTGCTAATCCGTGAGGACGACAAGGAATCCCAAGCAATATACTATATAAGAAAATTTTTAATCAACGCAAAAACCATATACCTACAACTTGAGAAACTGGAACTCACTTTGGTGGTACTAGGCTGAAAATGTGTCTATATTTTTATGTTCATACGATCATTGTCCGGAAATGATCCCCTTTGCGCAACGTGTTATAAAACCCATACATTTGAAGAAGACTTATAGAATATTCCACCGAGTTAGTAATTATGACATCAAGTTCAAACCATGAACATCAATCAAATCGTAAGCACTCACATATTTTTTAATCGAGATTTATTCAGAAAGACCAGTCCCTACTAATGTCGCGCCCGAATTCACATGGAAGTGATAGACTAACAAATAAAGAAATAGCCAGGTCTTGAGAATAGGTTTCCAAATTAATCTCACCAACAAGGGATATAAAAAAACAATCAGTTTAGTCTGACTTCCCAACTACTAATAACAAAGCCGAATAAAAAAAAAATGTTGGCTTCCAGCTTTCAAAATCTTTGGTGCCACTAGAGTTCAGTTATTCGTCGACTTCCAACTAATGTTTCATCAATCTTTAGGACTTGCTACAGCTAAAAAAACTCCATTATCTGGTATCTTAAAGAATTTCGATGCCAAACAACACTATTTGATACCGCTACATTTGAATAAATCCCAAAGCATAAAATGATGTTGACATCCTCGACATACATAGAGCATGAACCATATATTATCATTCAAGAAAAACCCTCTATTAACCTACCCAATAAATTCATCTTTAATGTCATGGTGAATGGTCTGTTGTTAATAAAATACGATGATTATACAAACGATTAGGGAACATTCATCATCCAGTACCTCACCAATGAAGTATTCCTCGAAAGAAAAGCCGGAGCAAGAAAATTCAGGGCTCAATCGACTAGATTCACTTAGGTTGCAGACACAATGTACCGGTGGAAATTCACACGGACCCTACTTCAATGCCTCGGCCCTGAGGAAGCCAACTTCATATTAGAATGACTTCATGCAGAGGGAAATGAATATTTCAAGAACAAATCGTCGCAAAGGAGAATCTTGTTATAAGGTTACTATTGGCCCATAATCATACATGATACAAAAATAAAGGTAAAATACTTTGACAAATATCAACGCTTCTCTAATCTGATTCCCATGAATCTAGTTACAAACCATATATGAAGTAATATATTTTTATAAATGGCATGGATATCATATGGCCACTACCACTAATGACAGGAGGATGAAAGTATATACTAGTAATTGTCGATTACTTCTCCAAATGGTCGAAGCGCAACCATTGGAAAATATCACAACCAAAGAGGTGATAACCTTCATCAGCTCCAAGATATGTTACAAATACGGGGTACCACATGTCATTATTACCGATATAGAACACGGTTTCAAAACATTGTCATCAAAAGGTTTTGCGCAACTTGATGGATCAAGAAAAATTTCTCATTCCCTTTTCACCCAAAACAAACGACCAAAAAAAGGTCATCATCGGTAAGATTTTAATAGAATTAAAAAAATCGTTAATATAAGTGGTAAGGATGTTGATATACTATTTAGAAGAATTAGTATGGTCATACATGACTACTCTAAGATCAACCACTAATAAAATAGCATCTGCACTAGTATATGGCACGAAAGTGGTGGTCTTGACCAGAGATCAAATATATTCCTATAAGATAGCCAAATATGATGAAGGGAGAAATTGACAATTAGAAGTACAAAACTTAATATAGTTAAAAACATCTTAGGAAAAGACATCTAAGCCATACTGGGCTAACACAAAACTTCATCTGAAACATTTTAAGCACAACTGAGCCAACATCATACTTTAGCCGAAATATTCTAGGTCTCATTAACAAAAACAAAGCTACGAAAGGAACATGTCAGCTTTATCAAGCTCTTGATGGTTAAGTCTGGACACATTTTGATCCACTTTAACACTATAACTCAAGCACATCAGATTTATATACAACCAACATGTTGCGTTCGATACTACTCAAAGCATTCTTAGTGTTATGTAAAAGTTTAAATCATGCACAATAAGCTACATAAGGTCCTCTATAAATAACCCCAAGGAATTTGTGCCCCTTATATACATTATATATAATAAATTTAGTTATCTTTACATATATTCCAAAGGAAGAATCACATGTGGTGCTCTCAACTGATCACTCTAGTTCGATTATCAAAGTACTAATTCTGAAACGGAAGTTACAACACAAATATTAGAAATTAAAGAAATAACTTGGAGAATAAAATAAGGTAATCTCGTATTGGTTCATGTCTAACGAACAAAAATTCAGTCCACGACGCACATTCAAAGTGAAAAATAACAAAAACATGCCTCAAATCGGAAGACTTTTCTTAAAGAACTTCCTTACGATATTTAAAAAAATATAACAATATAATAACATCCCAATAGGTGAATGGAGTCACATTCTACACCTACTACACCTTTTATCTTGTTAGGGAAATGATGAGTCAAGGCTTCAAACTAGTGGGTGTGACAATATTAGTTAATGAACTTACCTCAGCAGTCTCGCTAGCGAGATGGTAACAATATGATGGCATCAAGAAAAATCATAACGGACTTCACAATATCGACATTACTTTAGACTTTCTTCAACCATTGATGTAACTTATTCTCCTACACTCCCAATTATTACAAGTACACATGTTGGCCACCCACATTTGTTGTATAAATTGGTTCTTTCTCTAAGGGTTTCTCCAATTAAATGTCAAGGGTCTTTCAACTCTTGGAACTAAACTCTGTTACAAATCCAAACTAAGATCGAGAGACTCTCAATGCATGCAAAGAATAAACGTCTTCTCCTCAATTCTAACAGACTATTCGACAGCCTTCACCATTTTCGCCTCAAAATCACAAACTTATTTTGCTAGGTTTTCCCTCTCTTCTTTTTAGATGGCTTGCACCTCATATAGTCGACCTAATACTTGGGGAAAATATCTTTTTAGATCAGTTTTTACGATGATGGATATCTTATGTGCATCTATCATTCTATCGTTACAAACCTCCCACATCAGTCGCTACATATTGTGTCTCATAATCCAGATACTCGGCTTCCTCGATCTTGGCCTACAAGTTCGGTTTAACGATACCACGATAGTTCGACTCTGCTCAAACTAATATCATAACTTCTATTTTTCTTCATTTTTTGTTTGTAACATAGTTGATGGTGTCTTCACCAAAGGGTTTATATTTCCAATATAATATAGGACATATGTCTATAAAATTGGTAAATATCATACCTATACGATGCAATATCTACGCGTTTAACATGGTTTTCCATAGTAAATTACATATGGTAACTTCAGCATAAAATCAAGTCTTACAACGTAAGGCATACTGCATTGGGACTTACCTCAATACATAAGCTCAGTTTTTTTTCAACTAACTCAATAGATGTCAAGTTAGCTAGAGAATCCTTTTTAGTGGCTTCAGAGACATACTAACTAACAAGCTCAGGAAGTTGATCTAGAGCAAACATAGAGGCAACAGTTTCCTTAGCAGGAGGAGAAACAACCACATCACCAGTCGACATGACCGTCACAACTTTGGTAACATTTGTCTCGATTAAAACAAATTTATGACGCCTACCTTTTGCTCTGTCGTAACCTACCTTCAAGTATTTTCTTCTTTTTCTCCAATATCATTTGTATTTTACCTTCCGCCTCATAATCAAGAATAGTAGACGGTATCGCCCATTTTCACATTTTATTCACCATCTCTTTCAATGGATAATGTACACTCCTCTCATGTACCATACGCTCCTCGACTTATCCCATATTAACCTCTACATAATTTACATTATTTTATATTCTACTATTAGGTGATTACATAACAAGAAATGACACAAAAATATGAACGAACTAATGTGAAAGTCCGGGAACAACTCCTCAAAGGAATGACATTATCACTTATTATCTCGAAATGCCGCGTTTTTATTTTTATTTTAGCTCTTCTAATTAGGAGGGCTAAATCGACGTCACTAGACTCACATGGAGATTTTTCCCTACCTGTACAAGTACTAACATGAATTTTTAGTTATAAATCATCTCTTTCATGGTACTGGATAATCTTTTTCAATATCGAATAGACATGAGGTAAGATGTAAAGATGGTTGATGACTAGCAAATTCTTTTAAATTATCTCAAGTAACAATAATAATACTAGTCGTGAATGTATTTGGTTTCAAATATGATTGATGAGTTGACAAAGCAAAAAAATAATTATAATAAACTAAATTTATTACTTTGAAGAGTCATAAACGTTTTGAATGGAAATAATAAACTCAAATCCCTAAATTTCTA
Organism: Limnanthes douglasii subsp. nivea; assembly: GCA_036936605.1. Lineage (NCBI taxonomy): Eukaryota > Viridiplantae > Streptophyta > Magnoliopsida > Brassicales > Limnanthaceae > Limnanthes > Limnanthes douglasii. The sequence goes on along the minus strand of JAUPFV010000004.1, from coordinate 53,037,227 downwards.
CCACACGTCACTTACAAAGTAATTTATTATTAATAAAAAAACCTATTTTCACGAAGGGGTGATTATCTTAATTACATTATTTTTTATGAATATACATCTAACTCCAATAAGTACATTTTCAATTCCTATCAATTTTCAAGCTTTTAAATGCATTGCGTTAACTTTTGAAAAGATTTGGGGGACCATTCGAGTTCACAACTTTTTTTGGCAGTTTTTGCGCAAAATTTGGAGGGCTACTATATGTCGCAATTTGTTCACTGCAACTCTTTAAATTCTTGACACGGCTGGAGGGTTACCATAGGTCACAATTGGTTCGCTAATTTTTTTTTTTAAAATGAAACGATTTGGGAGCTATTTTAGATTACAAGTCATTTCAAAAAATATTGTTTCAAACACAAATTTCATCTACGAGCGAGCACTAAAAATTACTCAATACTTTCAGATGAATTTAAAACGATCAAATCATAGCAACAAGGAACTTAACGCAGCATCACATGTAAATTATCTACCTCTAGGCAAAGTTAAAAGCTTGGCTCCCTCTACCAATAAAAATAAACGGATTTCGGTAAAACACATCGATCATCGCAAATACTATAGTCCTTCCTCAATATGTTTGTAAAAATGGTACTCATAAGGCTCGAATTCGTTCAAAAATAATTTAGTGATTAAAATAGCTTTGAATATTATTAAGCCGAGTTTTAAAAGCTTAACAACTCGTATGGATAAAATTAAATAACTATATTCAATTCTTAACATTGATTATAAGATAGATGTAATTCTTTATAGATTATCAAAAATATTGAAGATATTATTTTTATCTAAACTTCCACGCTCTTATTATCTTATTCATGATATATTATATTTATTTATTTGAATATATTATATTATTTCACCAATCATTTTATCTTTGAATTTCGATTGTGATTACATAAATTTGTATCATCAAAAATTTATTAAGAAAATATAAAATCATCAAAACAAATCTAGAAAAAGATAATAAGACTTAAGATGAAGATCAAAGTTAATTGTGATACCAACCCAAAACAGGGTTGGGCAGGGTTAGTTTGGAACAAATTCAATATTCCTCGTCACTCTTTCATATCCTGGCTTGCAATAAAGGGAAAGCTTGCCACCAGAGACAAGCTCCTCAGTTGGGGTCTCAATACCCCAACTGAATGTCCCTTTTGTAACACTGAGCCTGAAACCACAGCTCATTTTCTCTTTGAATGTAGTTTCGCTTAGAGTATTTGGTCCCACACAAGTCGTAGACTTGGTTTTACTATCCACTCCTCTAACTGGAAATCTTGGATTATTGAGGCTTCCAGTTGGTCTAAAGCACCAGACCACTGCATCTGGCGTTCTTGCTTCAATGCAGTAATTTACCACGCCTGGAAAGAGCGGAATTCAAGAATTTTTGAATCTGTCTCAGCTTTAGCCTCCTCTATTTCCTTCCAAATCTTATCAGACCTCCGATATAGATTTAAGGGAACCAAGATTGACTGGCCTCCATAGTTTTCTCAATCTAATACTAACAAATCTAAATTTTATTTACCCAGGTATCTATCGTATGGGCTGGAGCGGGACTCAGCATTTGTCGGATGCGACGATTAGCCCACAGTCATCTAGACGTCGACGATTCTACACTATCCGTGTCAGTCAGAGGTCCATAGTGCTCTGATCCATTAGGAAATCTGAGATCTATCTATGTCGGATCTTCTATTTGAGTTATTTATGACTCTCTGTGTTGCTTTTCTCTATCTCGTACTGTTGAGAATTTAGACGCTTATTGTTCTATTTCAGTTAATTGTATCTCCTCGGGGTATGCCCCAGGTCTCTTATATGAACTATTTTCTTTTATTTAAAAGTTTTCATTCACCAAAAAAAAAGTTAATTGTGATAACTAATGAGGATCGTATAACGTCTTCCTCGTTAATTGAAGAGTCCATTAATTCACACGTGTATTGTTTTGGTAGTTTTAAACACAACTAGGTATATAATTATCTTAAAAATATATATTTTTAAATTATATTAATTTTTAGAATATCAACTCGATTTTATACTTAATTCTAAATATTGTATATCGATTTGGAGATTTAGTTTATATTATTAGTTCAAGGATCAATGAGTATATTTTTAGTTAAAATGTTTCTAAACTATTTTCATTTTTATTTTTTAAAATTTTACACATAAATTCTAACTAACTCTTTAATTATTTTTACAATAAATCATAGTTTGTTTGTTTTATATTTTATTATTATGTATTTTAATATTTATAAAAATCTTTTATTTATAAATGACACGATTTTTATAGTTTTTTTACAAGTATTAATTATAAAAAAAATTAACAAACAACTTCCATTAATAAAAGGCTATAAATTACATAATTTACAAAGAATTATAATAAAAATTAATTGTTGCTTTAGAAGAATGAGTTACATAGATTTTTTTTATGTCACTTAAGTCTATTGAGTACTTAGAAATCAAATTTCAAACTATCCAGTTGGAGTATTCATGTCATAGCAGCTCAATGAAAATCCATAGTTGTCCATAGCTTCTTTTAGTTTTTTGTTTGAATTTACAAACATCAATTTCTTTTGAACAAAAAAAATAGATGATAAACCTACTTTAAAAATATTTATTGGCTAAATAATCGGTTGGAAAATCTAATATATCATATATTTAAGCTTTCAAATAACATAATAGGTCTAAGACGAGCACGTGCTTGACTAGCCGAGAATCTACTATTTGTTTTGTTTTTAAAAACCCATCTAGCAACCAGTCAGCCGCAGAATTTTATGTTCTATACATACGTCCTTTGGTGGTAAACCGTAGAGTTTTGTGTTCAATACATACATCTTTTGGCGAAAGAATAATTCTGGAATTGTTTGCTCAGCGTAAGTACTCATCTCCGCGGTTTCAAAAGTATGCCTTGTGACATTTCATTTAGATTTTTTGAACCAAAATTATCTAGTCGCGTATTGTCTATATTTATTTTTGTCTTTGTAGTTATCATTTCTTTTTTTAACTGTAATAGTAAACCGGTTCGGATGGATTTTCGATTTATTGGTTAATGTTTTACTTTAGTTATCATTGGTTAATGTTTTACAACGAGTTGACTCAAAAATGACTATTTTTATTAATTTCTATTATATGTTATATTTATTCTGATTTTTTTTATCATATTAACTTTGGATTTATTCTATTTGATTTTTATTCCGTTAAATTTTTTTTTTTAAAAATTATTATATTTTTATTTTAGGATTTATATCTCAAAATATGTTCCGAATATTTATATAAGTTCAATAATTTTTTATTTTACACTTTTATATATATATATATATATATATATATATATATATATATAAATTATAAAAGCTTTTACTAAAACTTATGTACAATTTATGTACTAGTATGGTACACAAGGTCTTTCATCTTTTTTTCTTTGTCAGACTCTCACAAGAGACCGTATGGGCAAACCCTCATATCTTATCCACATTTTTACTCCATCGAAAAATTCATCATCAGAAGACCCATATCCCTCGAGATAATGAAATAATATCCAGGTAATAATGCTATCTTCTTTTTGTAATTTAGGAATTTTTATGCAGATTGGCGCAGTTTAAACTAATTCAAGTTTCAGCGGTTTCGATCAGTAAAAAATCTTTAATTTTTAAAGATCGATCTGATCGTCAACTTTAGACCCGATCCATCTGGCTTGATTTTGATCCGAGGATCGGAAGGCTTTTTCTAATTAAATACGAAGATTGTGACGGAAGTGAACATAAAATATTTTAAACAGTAAGTATTTGTTTTGAGTCATCATATTGGAAGTTGTGAATATTTATATAATTATAAACAATTTCATTGCATTCATCAAATAAATAATTCATTTGGAAACAACAGAATTATAAACCATCTGATTCTGTGGTAATTTTTATTTTTAATATGGTTAAATAAATCTCCAGAATTTTATAAATGGTTTAAAAAAAAGGAAAAGTACCTATAAATACATTTTCAAGTATCTCATCCAAATAAGTACTCAAATATTAGTCCCTTAGAGTAGTAGCAAGAGGACTATATTTTTACCAAAATAACCCTAATACTAGAAGAAAGAGAAAATAGGTTACTACTTCTCTAATTTGTACTTTCCCCCCAAATCCCAAAAACTTTAAGATACCAAAAAGACAAAAAGACTTTAGAAGAAAGTCAGAGAACAATTAGAACCCAAAAAGAAACCTGTAAACGAACCGTCTCCTTTTTTACCAAGAACCTCCGGCGAACGACTAAGTAAACACTCCGGCGAAGGTAGAAGCAGCATTGTGTATAACCTGCTTCGATTTTTGGTCGTCCGAAGCATAAACCACCGGTACACCGGCTTTCGAACCGTCGCCAAAGGAGATTCAAGGTTAGTTTGTTTTCGTTTACAGTTTGATGATGTCGATACGTACTGTGTTAGTTTTTCCGGCCGGCGAGTGCCTCCGTTAGTCGAAGAAAGAGTGGGACTCTCTTAACTGTAATCAGGTTGCTGTCTCGCGCGAGGTAGTAAACTGGGTGTTGTTGGAGTTGTTTTTTTACAGAAATGGTGCTGTATCTCGCGTTGGTTTATTATCAATTTGGGTAGCTTTGATTAGGGGCAGAGTAGTTCGTGGTTCTATTACGCGTATGTTATATGAATGCTTTGTTAGGGCAGTAAATGGTTTTGAAATTCATATTGATGGAAATGGTTGCTTGGGAAACGTGAAATATGTGTTTGTACTGGGTTCATCGTATAACCTAATTCGCGTGTGGCGAGTCAGTTAGCAGGGTCACCCTGTTATTTTGTTTATGGTTAGCATGACTCGCGCTTACCTTGCGCGAGGTAAGGATGACTTACCGAATTTAGGCCTCGCGCGAGTTTAGTTGATGTATCGCGTAAGAAGTAGTTATATGATCACTGGGAGTTTCAACATGGTAATGATACGCGCGTTGTGTATCTATTGTGTCGCTAAATATAGTATAAGTAGGCAGTGCAGTTGGGATTCTTACGTGTGTTTTGTTTTGTTCAAACAGGTTCTGCTATGGGCAAAGGTACTTTTTACAGGTCTAGCCTGGTGAGCATATTGAATTTGCTGCAGAAAGATATAGTCACCGAGGAGCATATTGAGGCTACAAAGAACACGTCATTCTATACTTTGCTTAAAACTTCGTTTGCGACAAGGAACGAAGGTGTGCCGAAGAAGCGGTTTAACAAGGTTCTAGAGGAGATTATAAAGAGATATTCTGTAAAGAATGGATGTTTTAGAATAGGTTCAAAGCGGGTCAAACTTACAACGAAGGATGTTAAAGCAATTTTCGGTCTTAAACACGAAACGGAGGAAATGCCTATGAACATATTAGGGGCTTTCAGTGGAAGATTTGAAGATGGTGCGGAGAACGAGTCTGCACTGATGCAGAAATATTTCTTGCGTCCACGGGCTAGGAAAAGTGGACCGTCAAACCAAAAGGCTATTTCAAATGCGATGATAAAGGTACGAATAACATATTATTAGATTTAGTGAAGTTTTGGCATATACAATTAAGTAACTACTGTCTGTTTCGACACGGGAAGCAATAGAAATAGCGGCAAAAGATGGTAGTGAGGAATCCGTAACCGACGTTGCGAAGCTTTTAATACTATTCATTTGTTCAACCCTGTTCTATTCTGTGTCTAGAGATATCATGGGCTGGATGATGGTTTTCTACGTAGAAGACATGATCAAAATTAATGATTATGATTGGTCCCGAGCCATTGTTGAGAAGCTAACGAAGTCGATGGTAAACTGTTTGGATAAAGGGAGACCCGATCACGTCATTGGCTGCGTAGCAGTGTTGTTGGTTTGTATCGAACAAGTAGTGTGTTATTTTGTTTTATTATGAAAGTGATACGAGTCTGGCTTTACCTTGCAGCCCTTCATAATGGAGCATACCACGCTAGGTGCCGATCTGGTGAGGCCAAACATGATACCTAGGTGCTACAAATGGTGGGGGCTGGAATGCAAGGAGGCGACTATAGCGGTTGTTAAAAGGGTGAGGAAGCTGGCTGATGAGGAGGTAAGTTATCGCTTGTTTTATATGTTATCAAAGTATGTCGCGCAAAACAGGGGTATTGTGACGCGATGTATGTGCGTCTAGGTGCATAGTGCATCGCGTATATGTCGCGCGGCATGTGGTTTGGGATGGTAAAATAACAGGACCTAGTTACTAACTGACTGTGTCGCGTTAGAGACCCTTGGGAAGGGGCCTTGTTACATGTGATACGCGTGACGGTGGTGAGATGTAACCCGTCGCGCGATATGGTTCATATTTAAACCAAGATTCGCGTTATGTTGGAACTTCTGTTCAGTGATACGCGTCATGTACGTGCGTGGGCTGTGTTGGATGAAACATTAACGTTGATTTGCAGGTGTTGGATGGGGAGCTCGAGCTGACGAAAGCTGAAGAACTGGCATTCGGGTCGGGGGAGGCCGGGACAGGGAGTGTGAGCTTGTCAAAAGGAAAAAGGAAAAAATCGGTCATCATTACAAGAGGGAAACGGGCCAAGTATTGTAGAGGAGAGCAAACAAATAGGATGGAGATTGGACAGGGCTCTGGTACAGTAGATTACTAGGGAGGGGATGAGGATTACGGGCAGAAGCTACAGGGGTGGATGGATCATCAAAAAAATACACCCCAGAAAGAGGGCAGCTCAAGTACCCGGACGAGGAGGATGAAAGTTTACAAGGCAAGCGCTTGTAATATTTTATTGAAGAAAATGAAGTCTGTTAAGAAGAGAACCAGTGTCAAATATAGGTACTCCGTAGAAAACAAAAGGCTAAAGATTTCTCTGGCCCGAAAGAATAGACAAGTAAGTCGTTCGATAGGTAATAAATTGTAATATTCCATTTTCATTAATTTGCCTAATACTTCTTGAATTTCACCACAGATTGAAGAACTCCAAAGGGAGGTTGCTTTCTTGACTTCGAAGCTTCATGAACAATCTTTTAAAGGTCACCAAGAAGATGAAGAAGCTGATGTTAATGAAGCACTAGAAAAGGTTTGTGTGCTACCGTTCTGTTCGGTAGAGGAGGAGTCCCCAACGAAAGGGGTCGATGTATCGGAAGCAGGGGACAAGGTCCCTAAAACCATTGTTTATGTCTCAAGAAAACACGGGATGAAAAAGTTAGAAGAAAGAGAAAAAAAACTTGATAGAGAAGAAGTAATTGTAGAGAGTTCTACAAGTAATGACAGTGAAGAAGACAAACAGGAGTTGGTACAGGACGGAGGTGCGACGGTTGAGGAAGATAATGCATCTCAATCTCCGATTGATGCTAATGAGACATCGGGGGAGGGGCAGGTAAATACAAAAAGTTTGTATGTTTTGGGAGTTGATAAATGCAGGCTTGTCCCGTCCATGGTTGAGGTATGGATTAATGTCGGTGTAGTCAAATCCACGGTTGAGGTAGTAGGAGCGGCTGCTGAAGAGGAAATTGGTATTGTACCCAATGAAGAAGAACCAATTGTTCTTTTGGATGAAACTGCACAAGAGTTTGAACACCAAGGTGTGCAACACGAGCCAAAACCCATAGAAGCAGAAGCAATTGATGTAACCTCAGAAACTGCTAAAGGGTTTGAAGAACAAGAAGTGCAAAATGCTATTGTGGTAGCACCAACTGAACAAATACCAATAGATGCAGAACCTCTTGAGATTGCAGCTGAAACGCCCCAACAGTTACAGGTAGATGTTGAGGGGAAGGAGACTGCGGGAGAACATAATCATGCCGAACCTGAAGCTGATACAGTTTGTGTTGATGCTGGTTCAAAAGGAACAGAGGTAGATGTGGCAATTCCAAATGTTGGTGAGCAAAATACTGGGACAGAAATGAATAGTAGTGCTCCACATGGAACTCCCACAAGGGCGCCGAAGGCCGGGGAGCAAGGACATGAAGATGTAAGTGGATCTTAAGTTATTAAGATTCAACTTCTTATAGCTATGTTAAAGTACATTTGTTTTTAATTTGGCCACGCTGTTGTTTTCCAAACTTCGAATTTAAATAGTGGGTTTTAAATGTTGTTTAATACGATAGGGAATTTTTTAAATTTTCAAGTTCCGGAAATGTTGTGTTATAGTTATTATGTTGTATCTAATGGAGGAGGATGTTGTAAGATCAAAATCGATGCTCGAACGAAGCTGTCTAAGTAATTTCTGATATATACAGAAACCCTACGTCATACCTAAAGTGCCCCATTGACAATAGTCTATGATGAGTCGCGTTATTGCATGCAGAGGTTAGCGTGTGCCTCACGCGATTTATGTATTGCAACTGTACGAGCTGGGAAATGTAAGTAGAGTTATATGGGTCCCGTATTGTACGAATCGCGCAAGGGTATGATCATTTGACCTGTATCGTGCGACATTATGAGACGGCCATGTTACCATTGATGAATACCTCACGCATCATGGCATCCCACAAAGGCATGTGCCAGTTTCAGCATGCGCGATATACAGCATCGTGTGATTCATCCCGCGCGATTTAGGAGATCTGAATCAGGACGCGAGTCCCCTTATACAACGTAAACCCACGCCTTTGGTTGCATTTTTTACAGGTCTGTCATGTGAGAAAGAGAAGGCTTTAGAAAGGAAATGTCCCTAGCACAGCAAGTGTTACTAGAGAACCAAAAACTCAAACAGGGGTGGAAGTGGGAACTGCTGCTGTAATATCAAAGAACGAGTTGCAAACGAAGTTGGAAGCACAACGCATCGCGAAGTTGGAAGTACTAACGCAGCCGGAGACCAGAGAACCAGTAGAACCAGCAGTGGAAGTGGAAGCAGATTGTTTTGATCTTCCAAACCTCGATGATGCATTCGTATTATGTACACAATCATTTTTTGACGAAATTGATAAGGCGGCGGCCATACACTCGAGTGGAGGAAAGTCGGGGGACAGTAGTGCGTCGAAAAGTCTGTTACCAGATGCACCTACAATGGTATGTTCTTAACTATGATAACAGTACTATACTGATTTGTAAGTTGGGGATGGTTATTTAACCAGGTTTATGTTGTTTCACAGTGTGTAGATAATATGGCTCCAAATTGGGATTTACTTACACAGACGCAAGAGGCGGGAACTAGTGAACAAACTTGGGAAAAAGAAACAGCTACTACGAAGTTAATAGATGTTAGTCAATACCGCAAGGTCCTCCGAATACAACAAAACGAAGATCAACTAGACTCTGAGGTATGGTATTTGGCAGAGCATGAATTTTCATACCGGCTAAGTGTTAGCGTTACAGAACTAATGGCCGTAGCATACGAAGGGGAGCTAGATTTCAAGGTAAAGCTTAGAAACCTGATAGAACACAAATAATGAACAACTACTATAGATATAACTATGATTTTTACGTCCTGCAGATCATTGATGCCTGGATATATAAGCTGCTTCAAGATTCAAACTGGACCGTACCTTTTAAAGGACTAAAAAACGAGTACGATTATAAAAAAAATGCTATTCAGATATCAGGAGTGGCAACGGTTAGTATCTTATTAATAAATACACTTGTGAAGTGATGAGAAGTTTGATATTGTTATGGTGTACAATGGTTCTATTACAGGCATTACTAGCCAAAAGAGCAGATGTTACAAACGTTATTGACGCAGTTTTTGAGAGCGCAAAAAACACGTTTATCGCATTTGTTCCGGTATGCACCATAAATGACAATGGTACTAACCACTGGACGTTGTTGGTAATAGACTTGGAGAATGGTTCGGCAAAAAACTACAATTCCCTGGCCCCTCTTAGCAAATTCACTCCAGACCACACTAGGAAAACGGGCGATGCTTTGGTAAGTAGTATGAAACATTATTGTGTGACGATGTATGTTCATTGTTTGCAGACTCCTTATACATCTCGCGTCAGTCTGTGTGCGAATCACGTGTAAAAAGGATGGATCTCGCGTCCTAATGTAAAGTGATTCGCAGCATTAATAGTACACATTTAACTTCAAAAAACGAAACTAACATTTTTCTTATTTGCCAAGCTCAACTATTGTATGAGGAAGAGATACATACCGCGTGTGAAGAATGGATACAAAGTTAAAGCAGCTATCAAAATCTCACAGCAAGAAAAAGACACGCTTGACTGTGGAGTGTTCGTTTGTCAGTATGTGAAAGACATTATCCAGCACGGCTTCGTAGGCAAGAAATATACCAAGTGTATGCCAGCTAGAGCACGGGCAGAAATTTTCAACCACTTCCTGAACGACAAGAACACTAATTTAAGGGCATCCGATTTGTAGCATTGTATTTCAAACGTGACTCGCGCCAGATAGTAATGTTTTGTAGGACTTGTAACCACAATTGTCTTGCGTATGAGGTGTAACGTAATTAGCGTTTCCTGTTTTTTGTAACTCGCGCGAAATGTTAGGCATAGGGGGGGTTGTTTTCAATTAATACGCGTTGTATGTTGTATGGAATGCGCGATATACCTGTAACGAACCAAAATTTTTAAGGATGTTGACAGAGGGATTACCGAGCAACCAATGACTTTGTGTGGTGTGCATATCTCGCGCACTATGAATGTTTGACACTAGACAACACGCGATTTACTAATTACAACCACAACGATATATGTTACTTTGCGCGATTTAGGAATCCAGTCCCGAAAGTAAATATGCCTGATGGGTGACATGTTATACTCCCGCCAAATGTTACTGTTTCACTTTAATTCTCCCGCCAAAAAATAAGCAAAAAATATTACCCGCCTACTTACAACCCTAATATTTCTCCCTTATATATACCTCCACAAAACTACATATTGTATACTCTTAAACAATTTAAACACTTCAAATAGGGAATAGGTATGAGTTGGTGCGTCGATGAACACCAACACTTGCTCCAAGCGGTGAAGTACGTGAAGACCACAAGCTCGGATGCAAAGAAAGACGATTTTTGGGACCAAGTTTTATGCAGGATGTACTTTGACTACGGGAGGCTTGGATTTGTCGGCCCCCACGTTCGAACACGAGAAAGCGTCGCTGCGAGGTACAAAGAACTGAAATCAGAACCCTTGCTACGTGTTTCTGATCTTTGGTTAGATTTGCGCTTAGAGGCAGGAAACGTATGGCAGTGGGAAGATAATGATTGGATATCGAGAGATATGATTATCTATCTAAAGGAATCCATCGCACAGAGAGAAGATGTAATTGCTAATTGCTCACCAACTGGTTTATTCGAAGATTAATGTACTCTTCAAATTGGATGTGAAGGAATGTATTTTGTAATGTTTTTAATGTACGGTTTTTTTTGGGTAGTGAACAACTTCGACTTTATTTGGTAATGTTATGAATGTTTGGAAGTATTAAATATCGAACGTATCGCGTCCTAGCTACCCATCTCGTGCAATTGTTTTAAAATGCGTAAGTGCAACTACCTAGCGTCAAAAGAAACAAATACCTCGCGCAATTGTTTTACTACAACTTCACATCTAGCTTTAGAAGACATTGACATATATTTTTATAAGACATACTATTCTAGTGTGAGAAGATAATCACAGCCACCGTCGGGTCACAGGTAGACCTACTTGAAAAATTAGGCCTTAGAAGATGTAAGGTGGTATGAAGGTTGATTGGAATAACGAATACGTTAGTAACTCGCGTCTGAGAAAGTGAACATCTAGCGTGGTTTCGGAATTGTATTTAGAATCGGAACAAAATCCCTAGCTACGCGTGACGAGTACGCGAGGCTTTATGTAAACTCACGCGACTTAGTTAGATCAAAATGGGATGTAAGATGTCGTTTGGCACGTGCGCGAGACACGATTCCCAGATACCAACTAACAATGGAAACCCTAAAACTAAAAATGCATTAGTACCTCGCGTCCAAATTAGTGAACGTATAGCGTCGTGTCCGAATTGTATTGAAGATCGTTATGGATCCTGTAAAGTCGCTTGCCACGTACGCGAGACATTAGTAACACGTACGCGAATTATTAAGAACGTAGACGGAATCTAAACTGTCGCATGGCTTGTACGCGAGACACGATTCGGAGATACCCACTACCAAGCGAAACACGTCCAAAAAAATATGATTGCTGAAGCGAGATACGTTCTACGTTAACAACGCGATACGCGACTGGTAACGGGCCAGTACACATAATAATATTTCCTTAATGGTAAAATTAAAAAATCTGGAATTTAAATAGTTAATTATCAGAATTAATCAATGACACTGGAGAGTTGGCTTTGGTTGTCGTGATTCAAATTTAAATTTAAATCGCGTCGTACTTAATAGCTAGTAAAAGGACAATGGGATGTCTTTTCACTAATTGCATTGGGTTTATTAATGAAGGATGTGACTAAGGTAGATAAAGCACTCATTGCATGTACATTAAATGTTACCTAGGGTACGCGTTGTTCTAGAAATTATTTAAATAGGCGTATCGCGTTTGCTTGCATGGTTATCCATTAGACTTTTCAAATTCTTAAAACTCTTTCTCTTCCATACCAAACCAGAAGACGACGATGATCAGTGGTGACTCCTACGACAATGAAGGGTCGGAAGGTTCGTATTCCGATGAGAGTTCTAGGTGCTCCGAGTTGCACTACAAGCGGGAGACGACTACAGAGAACTCCTCCGACGCGGAGTTCAATATATTTCTCGACTTCTTCAAAGTTTTCAAACGAGCTAAAAGGAACGATTGAAGTCTGCTTCAAATATTTAAAAATACAAACTCTTTGCTTAGACATCTAGGAGACTGCAAATGAAAAGCCTAATACACCCCGGTCGAAGGGGTTGCCCGGAATCGCGTAAGGCAAGCTGGGGAGAGGGGTGTTTGTATTTACGTTAACTCGCGTTAGCGTGTATAGTGTCTCGCGCTAGACAAAGATATGGGATTCGCGTTAGCTGCCACGGGATGCTATAAGACGTTATTGACGTACGCGATAGAGTGAACTTGCCGTAACTATAACTCGCGCAAGAATAATTAAAGATATCAATCGCGCAAGGAGCTGTTATTACTTACGCGATAAATATTGGGCTACTATAGGACTCGCGTTAGCTTCTCCAACTGCAGACTTCAATCGCGTTACACGTACACTCTGTTCAACAAATACAAACCAATGCACGGGATATGATGTTATGAAAACAATTAATCGCGCACATTATCAAAAAGACCTAATTCGCGATACAGTTACCTCATGCAGAACGTAACAGTGTTGTCTTCAACAACAGAGGTACAAAAACCAAGGTAGAGTTAAAACACCATTAAAGAAGCTGTAAACTTGATATCTTGGAAATCTACAAACACCAACTATCGAAGCTACTGTTTTTAACAACATCCAGAACAAAAATAATACTGTAAACTTAAAATTTCCAAAAATCAAAACAACAAGGAAATAGAAAAACCGTGAAATAAAGCTTTAAGAACAGGTAAATTGCATAACAAAACTGATAAACACTTACCTTTATCTCTGATATGAAGAAGGAAATGAGTTTAAAGAACAGAGATTGATTGAAAATGGTTTCTTCAGATAGAAGAATAGGTTCATTTCTACTTTTCAAAATAGCAGAGTAGGCCGTACTATTGAAAATTCAAAATTTGATTTTTCGTTCGAAAATAATCTGACACATTTGAGGGTATTTGAGGAAGGAAAATATATGCTGGGTACTAGAACGGAATTACTTTGGTGAGATGGGTATTTAGTAGGCATAGAAAATAATTGGGGTACTAGATGACAATAAGTTTGGTGAGAAGGTATTTAGCGTGACATTTCCCTTAAAAAAAACTCTTTTCATCTTTTAGTCTTTTATTATTCCACTATTTTGACAAAAAAAAATCTTTTGACATTTGTCAAAAATTTGTGAACTTAGCTAGACTAAGTTCGGTTATAGCTAAAATATTAAACTTTTGTCTCAAATTTTTTACTTATATACAGATCCATTTTTTTTATAAAACTTAAAAAAAATGTAGAAGATAAAAACCTCAAAAAAAATTACAAACTATCGAACCTATGTTGATCTAAATGAAGTAGTATTTCTAATCAATTAGATGTGAAATTTTCATTTTTTAGATCTAATCCCGTTTAGGAAAGTTATTTTAAAGTCGTGCATGGTGGTGTGGTCACTCTCCTTCGACAATGACTAAATATTTCTAAAATTGTACGAATAGATTTTGCAACCGACCGTTCAAGGTAGCCCAACCGTCGATGATATGTGACCACAACGATCGCTTATGACACACTCCACCGGTGATGCCTAATTTAGTATGCATAAATTTTACATGAAATTAGTCACCGTCGGTGTGCACAAGGCAACACCGTCAGTATGGAGATTAGGCAACGCCGCTAGAAATTACACACTTACAGTTTATTGTTATTGGCACCAACGATGGTCGTATTTGACACTATTGGTTCATATGCCCAGCCCCACCGGTGGGCGAGTTAAAAAAACATGAATAGTTTTTGTGATTTGCTTCACACAGCGGCGGAGTGAAATTCTTATACCGAAGGTGAAAAACATAATCGGCGACATAGAATTTTTAAACTGCCGCATGGTGGACTATTACCCATTTTATTATGATTTTCATGATTAAATGTTGGCTATATACGAGGAGAGCTTAATGATTCTGGATTAATAAGAGAGAATTTTGAGCATTTCTCCGTCGATTATAGTGATTTGTTCACCACAAAATCCAACTATACATAAAAATAATTGGTCGATTGGGTTAAAGTTACCGCAAAAGACAATGAGTTTATAGTTATATCTTGACGTCGCGATGCCAAAAGCATGAAAAGAAAATCATGGACTAATGTTTATATACGAGAGATATGAAAAGTACATAAAGTTGGTAGAACCAAAGGATCTTAAGAGGAAGTCTACGAGACCAAGAAATGTGGATTCCCTTTTGTGCTTAAAGGAAATAGGGTAAATGATGATTAATGGGCCTTAGAGGTCGTATGCAGGGTTCACAATCATGATACTATAAAATTCAGTGAAGGTCATTCGTACTTGGGACGATTGTTTAAAGAAGAGTTGGATTTTTTAATTAGCTCTACGAAAATGGGATCCCGTCCTCGTGATATTCTTAGCGGAGTGAAAAAGTTGAAACACTAATAATTCATTGTCTTTGCGCACTGTGTAAAATGCTCAACTAAAACAATAAAATATCGAGAAAGGCGGTCGCTTGCAGCTCCAATACTTGTAAGGTGAACTAAAAATGTTAAATTATTACGAATGACATAGATCGTGTGAAGTCATAGTGAAATTTTCTTTTCACACCCGGTTTGTTTGGATTTATTACGGACGCTTTCAAATGTGCTAATAATGGATAACACCTACAAGGTAATAAGATACGAGATGTATGAGGTTGTTGGAGCCACTTGTACCGGGAAAGGGAATTTATGACACGAGAGAAATTTGAGAGCTACAAACGAGTGTTAGAATGTTTACAATCGTTGGTGGTAATTCACTTCATCGAACCACCTTCCAATATTTTGAAGGATAAAGATTTAGTATTGATGAATGCGATCGATGAAGTATTCCCCAAGATAGCACACATGTTATGTCGATAGCAAATTAGCATGAACGTCCTAGCGAAAAAAAATCATCAATGATAAAAAAAAAGTGTCCGATGAATTTTGAAAGTGTGTAGTCAAATGATGTTGTCGAAAATGGACCTCTTGTTCAATAACTCTCGATCAGAAATGCTTCATGACTTCAAAGAATATCCGAAAGAAATCGAATACACCAAAACTTGCCTAGAGCTGTGCGGTTATAAGTTTATCATGTGGAGAACTAACAAGCCATTACATTTCAGTAACAAAACCATTATCCTCGTGGAGAGCGATCATTCCACCTTCAACCATTTCCTTGGTTCGAGAAAAGGAAACTTCGAGTCTTTTTTGTTAAAGGTGAATACTTTGATCGAACTGTAACATAGAATAATTAAAATCTCATTTAAAAAGATTCGATTGTTACTCCCTCATAAATTTGCTAACAGTATGTACGTGAAGCTAAAAAACAATATCTCTCACGTTTTGGACCTTTGTACTAATGAATTAGAATGTGCCCGAACAATAACAGTTGTGTACGACATGCCTTGTGGTTGTGCAATATGAACTACGCATTGTATACCTTGTTCGCACGAGATCAAGAAATTTGTAATCAAATGCTTAGAGGTACATTTGTACTTTTCACGATCATTGGAAGAGTTCAGACATAGTTACACGTATTGATCTTACGACGATCAAGAAATTGAAAGAAAAATTGGATAAACTTGTACTCAATGTCATGGAAACCAAGGACGAAGCACGCATATAGAATGTTTATAAGAAATAGTTTGCCATAGGCTCTCCGGAAACAACTTCCCTTTTAGATCCTTTGGAAAAATTAAAAGCATGTGGTTGTCTAGCTTCCAAACGTAAGTTATATATAACTGTATCTGAATCATGCACGCGAAAAATCATATCACAAGCATGTGATAGCTTCCAAGAAAACGAATACGCCATTGCTAGGAAAATATTTCAAAAGTCCATCAGTCAATTTGTGTAGAGGGAGCAGAACATCGGATCGTAAATTTGGTAGGAGGAGTGGAGTTCATAAACAAGGGAGTGGTTATCCTACACAATCAAGTGGAATGATGCATTCTAGTGAAACCGTCGGTCGTATGGCAAGTGCTACGATGCTATTAAAAGCAACTTTGGTTGATCCCAACGGTTACTTAATCCAATTCCCCATCTTGTTTAGATTTTTCATAACGTCGATCAATGGCGTTATAGCCAATGGGCACTGCGGGTAACGTTCGATTGTATTTTCTTTGAACGAACAAAAAATGGATGGGGGTTGATTATGAATGCCCTTTACAACGAGCTTATGGATTTTACATCTGTGTACATGAAAAATACTTACTAGCATGGAGGGTTTAATAGATATTACCAAAACGTGTGAAGTGAGCATTGTGGCTACTATGGATAATTGGATGACGATGATCGAGATGAGAGTCACGATCAAATCTATGTTTAATTGCATACTTCACTTCATATGACAATTGAATACATTGATGTTGGTTTCACTTTTGTACCATTAAGAGATGCACTCCCTGTAATGTCAAACATGTTTGAAATCGAATTGGATTAGATTGGATCAATACCAACCACTTTGCCAATGTAAGTATTTAATTTGATCAAACCTTCGTATAAATTTTAGATTTCTCACTGATTATGTTATTGTAATATTTTTTATGTTTTCATGCTAAAAGCATGTATGCTTTGGAGATTACGATAACTATAATTTTGAAACAATAACATTAAACGTTCATTAGTTCACATAGTTTAGAATATTACATAATTTGAAATACAAATGCAAGAAACCAAAATTAATAGATGGTTAACTTATTAGACGTTAAAGGCGTGTTCATGGTGACAGATAATTCCATCAATGCTCGGACCATTTCTCGAAAAGATATTCCTCAACTTCGCTAGTTCTACCGGAACTTGGGTAAGTGGCAATGCAGTTGGCTTTCATCCGCTTTATCTTGTAGTTCTTGCACTACATATTCCAGCATAATTTTCGGTTATAGTACTTTGAAATCTTATACTGAAAAAATCACGGGTTTTGCGTTGGATTTCATAAGGGAGTGACAAAATCGGTATACTTGGAACGGTGTTTAAATAATCTAACCTGGCGGCAAATTATTCACGTTCGCATGGTCGGGGCATCATATACGGCGAAAACATTATTTCTCTACAGTGTATTAAGTACATTCTGCTTATAAAAATGTCGCTAAAACCATGTGTCTCTTGCGACATCGTGCATTTCACGAATTTAAAAGCTTTGAGCAGATGCACATCTTCCATAACGAACCACATTGAAGTAGAGTATGTTGGTATACAACCGATGGTGGTGAATTTTTCAACCGTCGGTGGGTAATTTCCTAACCAGCGGTTGGTTAAATCAATCGTCTGGTGGTTCCAAAATCCCGCACCAGTAGTGTAATACATCCAGAAAGACCAACATCCAAGTCTAGAATGTTGGCCTCTAACCAGCGGTGGGGAAGTTTTAGACCACCAGTGGAAACCCTCATAGCCTTATATGATTGTAATGAACCCTTCATTTAGAGTTTTCTAAATAAAAATAACAACAAAATAATTTCATAACAAGATCAATACAAAACAAATATATAACACAAAAAATCAAACTTATGTTATATAACATACATGTCTATCGGAAAAAAAAATGTTATGTTATACAACTTTCAGAAACAAAACAAAAAATAACGCGTGAAAAAAATAATTCTCAAAAAATAGCGTACATCACTAAGAAAATAAATATAATGAAAATATAGCTAAGATAACAAAGAACCATGAACTAGTGATTTGCAGAACTCTTACATGTTGTCATCTAGAAGTTGAATACGATTTATCGTATGAATTGCCTCTACAACAGAGCGGTCATCAATAAAATTTGTGGAGTGATGTGAAACCATCCATACTTTGCAACGTAAGCTGCATACTGAGGCATTGTTGTCCTATAGTTTCCTGTCAAAGGTCATGTATAACTATCAATAACATACAAATGCGACTTTCAATTTTCTCAATCCTGAGTGTCACAATGATATCGTAATTATCTCTTTTTATTGATAAGAGATCGAGGTATAATGGGATTAAGTGGCTTCTCTTGGATCCAACCAAATTATTGCATCACTCAATCGACATATATATTTCAGTCTTATTCATAATCTGAATAAAATTGCGAAATAAACCAATCTCCCGATCCAAAAACCTTATCTCTCGTGTCAACATGAAGCTGAAAAATCAAACAAATACATAACTTTGTAAGAAACTAATTGGTGAAGTTAAATTTTATAATAATTAAATAACATTACTTACATCATTATCCTCTAGACCGGCAAAGACTTCGCGGTAGTAAGTCTTTGGCACATATTTATCCCAGTTAGTTTTTTGGGAGACCAGCTTACAATCGTGGGTTTGATATATTGTATACAATATTATACTAAGGTTGGAAACAGGAGAAATGGTTGCAGATCCAACAATCTAACAACTCAGATAAACCAATCAAACTCTTGAGTGACGTCTTTGAAACTTCTTCAAAACTCTTATCCAAACCCTAATAAAGCCACGTTAATGCGCATGCACCCCATGCTATCTCACCAAGCCTATCCATGTGCTCCAAAGATAGGAGAAAATCTTCATGTATGAATTTTTAGCTCGTGTTGGTGAATATGATACAACCAAACATGAACATGATGTAGGCACGTGCAGCATGTAAAGTCATAGTATCGGTACACGCGATATTAGAATCCAAATAATCATCTCCCGCAAACTGCTCTCTGAGCCATCTAAAACCAAAACTTACCCCATTATGGTCCTCCAGTTCTTCTTGAATCTCCTCTGGTGTAATTCTTAACAGTCGATTGTAAATGTCATGAATCTCACCCTGAGTGTTTCTCGTATCCTTCTCTTGATTATTCTCCCCACCACGGAGAGGTTGGTAATGACAAACATGTTGTCCAACGCAATAGTCATCTCACCAAAGGAGAATTGGAAGTTGTTCGTCTCCTTATGCCACCGTTTAATAAATACATAATCCAACTCCGAATTTAAGTTGAGTTTAGGAAAGTGGTGAATGATCGACAAAAATGGAGTGACTTGAAGGATAATCTTCACGTGTTGCTGGTTAGTTAGGTCCCATTGGTCGAAGAGTCCATAGTTAGGATGGACGGTAACACCCTGACGATACTGAAATAATTAAAAACATATCAAATTACAAAATAAATATGGATATAATTGAAACAAAAAATCAAATAATGTGAGACATAAATGATATAACTTACATTCAAAATAAAGGTGTGGTAAGCCTCGTGGTGTAGGTAGTCAGGAAACAGTGTGACATTGTCTTGAGACATAACCAAATTCTCCAGACTCTCCAGACCGGTGGAACGTACTTGGGTACGAATTTTAGGCTCATCTTTCTCGTTACCAGAATCCTCTATAGGTGATTCATCCCAAAAAGTACATTCGTCATGAACGCTATCCTGACCATGTTCAATATTAGTTTATAATCTTCTACGTCGCATTGACCGCTCTGTATGCTCAAAATACCCATCCCGGCTACCTTCTACCACATGGGAGCCACTACCATTACCTTTACCTAGTTGCGTACTACTTTTTTCGAATTATGTTTCTCCACCTCTTTATGGCCTTCATTACGCCAACCTTTAGAGGGTTTTTCCGGCCATAAATTTGTTTCCTGCAACAACAAGAAAATATGTTGGTTGGTTTCGTATTTAGGGAAAAACAATTAATAACATAAAATTGGTATTCATCCTGCCGTTGTGAAACATCTACACTTCCATATTTGGTATTTCACACTGGCGGGGCCTAAATTTTAAGAATGGATAAATTAGTCACCGCCAACGTGGGTAACTGACCCCGACGGTTAGAAAGCGTTACCAGTGTTGGGGCTAAAGAACACCTGTAAAAACACAGCCACTGTTCTTTAAGAAATAACCAAATATCAAATTATGAATCTAACGTAAATCAAATCAAACCACAACAATAGTTGATGACAAACACAATTATAACTCTATATTTAACTAATTTAACACCGTAAATACTTTCAATCTACAAAAATCAACTCAAACTTATAAAAAAATAAAAACCAATAAAGGAAAATTCTACTTATTCTTTTTCTTTGACCATTGTTTGTTTTAGTAGATAAAGATCTATAGTTGTTTTTTCTGAAGCCCAAATCCAAAATAATTTAGAGTTTTTGTAGTTTTAAGTCTTAAAAAAAGATCACGTGATGAAGAAACGGTGGATGGATGAGAGGATGTTTAAAATTTTAGATCTTGCGATAAAATATATTTAAGATATAACTTAAATTTTCAATAAGAATAATATTTGTAGAAATTAGAACTATCGATAAGAATTAATTAATGGTACTATTTATATTTGGATATTATTTGGGAATGATTACCCAAATAATCAACACTTCAGTTATACTTTTTTTATGCCATTATTTTTTAGGATACATGCATCATTTTTATACATAAATTATTGGCTCGTAAATCTCTCTCAATGAATCCTCGAAATTGGGAGGTTGGGGTTGTCTTGCCAGTTTGGTGTAGGTCAAAACGGTGACAAGTAAAAGAAGTTGAGTCTGGAACGAGAGAAACGAGAGAAGAAACATAGAAAGAAGAAAGTCTACTTGATACCTGGAATGACCATTAGATTTAACATCGTTGATCGTAGTTATAAAAGTCTATACAATATATATAGTGGTTTTAAGTAACCTTTCAGTTAAACAATACTACTTTAACACGCATCATACCTCTTGAGCTACAACTAACCGTTCCACTTGATAGTGAATACATTGTACAAGTTCCAAATGACAGTTTCATTTTACAAGGTTTGTTGGGAGGATATATATATATATATATATATATATATATATATATATATATATATATATATATATATATATATATATGACCAATAGCTTGTATAGGAACTCTGCTCCCTCTCTAATATTTGACTAATGGAATTCTGCTACCTCTTTGCAGAATAATTCATGGACGTTTTAAATATTTACCTAGCGATGGTTCATTCGATTTCTCCAAATTTCGTATATTTTTGTGATATGATTTGTCTCATTTAATGGATAATGCAGATGCAATAATTGATAATCTATGTTTTGCAGCTAAACGACCAAGCTTTTTTAGCTTATCTAAAAGATCTAAAAGGGAAGATGTCTCAAGATAGATTATGTCAAACTATTTCTTGTACACATGCTCTATGCGTGCTTTTTCTTTGGTTTCCATGACAATATTAACTAGTTTATCCATTTTTTCTTTCAATAGTTCTGTCTTCGTTAGATAACTATGGATAAATATATCTAACATCTTCTAATGATCGTTATAAGAGTCTAAAAGTGCCCATATGCCTTTACTTAGAAATTCAAAAATATCATGCAAACACGGTATACGCTGTGTACTTTGTATAGCACGGTGCAGTTTGAACCGTCCATAACTTTTATTGTTTGGGAACTAGCTACTTTTATAAAAAAAGGTATTTATAAAGCATCGTGAGAGACGTCACCTCTGAGCTCGATGCCGCCTTTTCTGTGAATTTATGTTGAGCTATAAGTTGACTATTTTCAAATGCATGTCTAATTGCTCCATGTTGCAATTTGAGAAAACAATGCACCTTAAAACAAAATGTATCGAAATTACATTTGCTCATACCAATTAAACACTTAGAGGTAGAATGAGCGCTCTCCATGAGGTTAGTGGCCTGGTTACATAAATGCAAGAACTTATCAATTTCCATGTGATAAACTTATCATTGTAAGTCTGTAACCAGATTTTGGTGTGTTCGATTGCTTTCAGATAATTTTTAAACTCACGGATCATTTCAGACCGATAGTTATTAAACGTGAGTTCCGTCACCAATAACATCACCTTATTCCACACACTTTAGAAAACACTGGGGACTTCTTAATCATTGATGATTTATTTCATTTTCTCTAGGACGTTCATGTTAATGTGACATTGATATAACATATGGGTTGCGTTAGGGATCACTTCTGCAACCGCATTCACCAACGTTAAGTTTCTATCTATCAATACAATGAATTGTGGTTATATGAAGTTAATTATCATCAATGGTTACAAACAATCTAATACCCACTTGTAGTTGTCAAATTTCATGGTCATAGGTAACATCATGAAGTTGTATGGATTTATAAAAACAAGTAACTAAAAATACTAAACCCGACCATTTTTTAAAAAGATAAAAAAAATACACCTAATCGCATAAACATCTGGGAAGTGATGAAAATACGAAATAGATTTTGCTTCTATATCGGACCCCATATCGTGACATATATTATTATCCCTATATTTATCCAAATACATAGTAACATTAGTAATTCTATAAAAGACCAAGTGAATGTTAGGAGTATATTACGTAGAACTCAAGAAGCTTAACATTGAAGCACAATAAATCGAATTTGATCTTTAGGAGGTCTATTAGGATTATATCTATTATAAAGTGTAGTAATCTTATGTATATACGTATAAGCACGTGCAAGAAGATAATATGTAGTGTTCCATCTAATTTTGACATCTAAAACTAATTTTTTATATAATTTTCCACTAGCATTAATAATTTCTCTCCATTTCTTTAGGACCCAATGTGGAGATAGTATGACCTAATATTTAATAGGACCCAATGTGGAGCATAATATTTCTCTATTTCTTTGGGACCCAATGGGTAGCTCCTCCACCGGAACCGCAGAATTGGCTAGTAACTCAGGCTCGCTACCTGTCTATTTTTTTGAGCGATTGATTTACTCTGTTCGTCCGAGAGCCATCACCAGACCCGGAAGCATCAACGAGATCCATTACCTGAAATAAATAAATAAGAAATGGCAAAGCTTGCATGAAAGTACCAAATATCAATCGGTAATGTTTTTTTAAATAGCATAAACACATACAATCAACACCAACAAACAAGATTACACCAGTCCCGATATATTCTGGTGACCGGAGTGATTCATGTCACGCGTATGGCATGGGAATCCTTTGTTTCCACCACGGGTTGGCGGAAACAAGGTGTTCCTCGCCAATCGTTGGCGAAGAACACATGCGCCCAAAATGATATCTGCAGATAACCAAACAACTATAACCCTAATAAATTCCATAATGAAGTCTTACAATCCTAAACTACAACGCTATAAACAATTATAACATTAAACACATACACTATAATGCTGCTATGTTGCTCGATTAAATGTTTTGCTCGGCTAAACTTTGTTCATATTCGATTCCAGGAACGGTTGCTGTCTGTGGATAGGTTTGGGTAACAACTGTTGTCTGTGGATAGGTCTGGGTAATGCTTATTGTCTGTCGAATGAGGCGAGGTAAGTCAGGTGGGTTTGGGGCTGACAAACAGAGGTTATTTCTTAATCTCTAAGAAATCTTCCTCTCTTCTCCTCATCCGATTTTCTTCTCCCCTTATTTCTCCATGTATCAGTAATCCTGTTTTATCTCTACAATCCATACTATGGATTTTCCAACGGTGCAAGAATCATTTAACTCCATAAATCCAACGGTTGCTCAGTACGCTACTGCCCAGAATTTTTCTTACAAGCAGGCTCTAACAAAGAATAATCAGAATCACGTCATCAACGATTTTAAGCCCAAAAGAATCTTAGAGAAAAATGACCATATTTAAATAAAATATGGCAAGGAAATTCAAGATTTTCTGAAGCAATAAACAAAGTTCACGCTAATCGGCAAGTTTACACAAGTTTTGCTAAAAATAAGTCTTTTTCTCCAATTCTTACAATCCCTAAAATTCAATGCGGATTATAGATATAAATTATGGGACTCAAGACACATTTTCTTTGAGTTTGATTTGAAAACAGACCTCTGCAAAATATAGAAGAAACCGGTTTGGACCATTGGTTCCTCTGTTATGCGGCTTTTAAAATGGACGAATGATTTTGATGTGAAATTTGAAAGTCCAATAACGTCAGTTTGGATCAAGATAGAGAATATCCCGGAACATCTATACAATAAGAATATAATTAAAGTTATAACTAGCTTCATTGGAGAACCCATCTTCATCAATGTCCCAGATGAAAACAAAGAATTATATTCAAATTGTTCTGCTTTGTTAGAATTGGATGTTACTAGGAAATTACAACACGAAGTCTGGATTGGTTTCAGTGCTAATCAAGGATTTTGGGTCAATATAAAATACTTGAATTTGCCTCATTACTGTAAACATTGCAGTCCTTTGGGATATAGAATTCAAGATTGCAAGGAAAACCAACTCCTTGATAGAACTGTTAATACTCATAAAGAATTCAACACAGACAATCTGGAGGTAGAATGAGACAAAGACGAGAATACCAATCAAATCAAATCTGTTATAATCAAGCCTTTAAATGTTATTAACAATTATGATCATCTGACTACAGTTGAAAATGAAACTAGCAAGCATGATCAAGAAGACAACATTCTGAATATAGATGGTTTTACAACAAGTGATCAAGGAGAAATAATTGAAGCAATACAAAACTTAGATTATGGTTACAACGTTGCTACTACGTTGGATTATGAAAATCTTGCTCCAAGAATCGCATCTCCTAAATAATCCAATATTGGCAGCAAGCAAAATAATCCATCAAAAGAAAATGATAACACTGGTGTGGATAATAATCACTTGAGGGTAGACTGGTAATTTCAAGTGGAGTTTTAAGGTGGTGTGTGGGTGTTTAACGGTGGTGTGTGGGTGTTTAACGGTTAGAGTAGAGATTAGAGAGTTGATTAAGCAGCTTGGTAGCAGTTAATTCTCATTACCCATAGTTAATGCGGGTGGTTGGGTATGTATAGTGTAATGTTTGGGCCCTTATGGGCTTTCGGGTCATGTTTAATGGACCCGGGTTATGTTCAAAGACCCATGAGCTCTAAGTAGGAGAGCAAGTAGCTTAGTCAAGAAGTGTTTAGGTTTTTTAGTACTTTTGTCATAGTTCGAACAGTCTCTCCGAATACCGGACAGGTTACATGGACAGGGATCGAACAGGTCACTTGGACCGAACAGATTTCTGTGAACACTGTGACCGAATTGCCCTTGTTCGGGGAGCATGCTGAATTCAGACTCATCAGAAGCCCCTTTTTTAGGTGTTTGAGCAAGTATTCTTGTCAAAGAACTGAAAAACAGTCCGACGTCAGAAGTGGTTTTCAACCCGGACAGATATGTGGGTATACCCGGACAGATTAAGCTTTCATGAATTCAAAACGGTTTTTGTCAGAGTTAGTGGGACACGTGTCGCTCTCTGATTGGTTATTCCAGCCGTTTTTTCACCTTGAATTTCGCACCACCTTCTTCAACAAGTAACCTCTTTAATTACAAGTAGTGACATCAGCGCCGTCTTTTAATCATTGCCAAACTTTTCGAATTCTCCTAGGAATCATTAATTACAAGCTTTCATGAGAGCTTTGATCAGTGATGTTCTTGGAATCATTGCCAAACTTTTCGAATTCTCCTAGGAATCAACTCCTAGAAAACAAGTAGTGACATCAGCCACCCACCTTTGATCAGTGATGTTCTTTCAGAGCTTTCTCTCTCTAAAGCAAAGGTTTTCTGGGTAGTTTATGTTTACAGCAAGAACATCACTGATCAAAGGTGGGTGGCTCAATCTTTCGGAGTTGGAAAGAGCACAAAAAGTTGAGAAGGAGAGACGAATAGCAGCAGGGCTACCTTCATCACCCGTTGATAAACCAGTCGCCTCTGTTACTGAGTCAGATCGAGGCTCATCTTCCTCCAAAGGTACTAAGCCCAAAAAACTTTTTCAATCCACCCTTTCGCCCATAGTCTCTTGTTCCTCAGTTCAGGAGTCAGTACCTGCTGTTGAGCCAGGAGTCACAGTTACAAGCGTTAGGAAAACTTCGCCTTTTATTGCAATGGGGTCCGACACAGAGTACTCTCCGGAGAAGCTGGTGGTTAAAAGGTCAAGCAGGCTAGTCAAAGGGCTAGCTTCCAAGAATACTCCCTCCAAATCGGGGGCAAAAAACAGTGGCTCTGGGTCTGGAGTGCCCATAAGTGCTCCCCGGGAAAGGCCATCTGGTCCGGATGCCAGCAGCCCGATACCTCCAAGAGAGACTTCTGCCTCTGAGCCCCAGCCTGAGATAAGAAGTCAAAGAAACACAGAAGGCCAACAGTCCGGTAGCCAGGCTGAGCCAAGCTTTAACCCTCCCCGGACCACTATCACAGACATTCCCCCAACAATTATGGAGGAAAGAATGGAGGACTCTGCTGAAGAGGTCCCTTTTGAGTCTGAGTCCTCCGGTCAGACTGAAAATGCTGCTGCTGCCAAAAAAGGCAAGGAAAAACTGTACTTGAGGCATCCGGACCTGCCGGAGTGCCTTGAAGAGAAGGTGGGGCCGTGTTTCAACAGAGTTGAGCTCAAATATCTCTTGGCCTTACAGAAGACCAAGTATGCATTCATCCATACTTCTGACCTGGGTCGAATGCGCACAAAATGGGGGATCCCAGAAAATGTAAAGATAAGGTCCCCATAGATCCGGAGACCCTTATGGATTGCAAGAGGAACGAAATAGTCTTTTTTACAGAGCTATGGACTCAGGTTCCCACTGGACCCGGAGATCGTTCGATACTTCCACCTGGTGAAGCTCTGCCCGAGCCAGCTGAGCCCCAATGGCTGGTATACTTTGATGTCATGTATCATGGCATCTAGGCTGTCCGGGATCCCTCTCCCTATGGAAGAGTTCGCAGCGGTGGCCAACCTTTGCAAGCACCACCAATTTCCCTTCTACCACTTCAATATGGGGAATGATCTCAAGGCTGTTGATGATCTCTTGGAGTCAGAGAGCAAATGGAGGAGCCAATTTCTGTTTGTCAGTGGTGCTTGGGAGAACGGCAAAAAGATCAAGGCCGGAGAAAACCCAAGCCTCCTCAGGAGTAGGTGGAGGAGTGACCGTAAGTTTCTTACTTTAACTCTTTGTCCATTTCTTCCTTCTTTGAGTTGGTTTAAATTAACTGATCTCTCTTTTGTTCTAACAGAGCTGCCAAAGGAGTTCGGGGATTATTTGAAGGCCGGACATGTTACCTGTGGCAAAATCAATGCTTGGGCCGCAGAGAACTGGGAGAATCGATTCCACAAAGCCTTTACCTCTGGAAATCTAGCAAGGTCTCACCTGTGGAACACCACGGGCCGGAGAGACCTATCTTGGAAGGAGCTCACCACCCAGCCTCCTGAAGACATTGTGCTTAGAAGGTCCCACGAACTAGACGGGACACTCAACCTGCCTGCCCGGGCCAAAGCCCCAAGCAAAATGAAAGGCAGGAGAAAAGGCAAAAAGGTGGCGAGCGATGCTGAGAAGGATGCCCCAACAGACCCGGAGGGGCCGGCCCAAGTTCAAATTGATGCATCCCTCTTGCAAGTGGTGGAGCAAGAGACCGAAAGGCAGGAAGTAGACCTCCCAAAACCTCCAAGGGCTCCCAAGAGGACTCGCAAGCAAGTAGGTGAAGGCGCTGACCGGGAAGCCAAGAAGAAAAAGACTTCCCAAGGAGATGAGCTCGCTCTCCGGGATCCGGAGCCTTCTTTCCCCACTGACCCCTCTGACCCAACGCTGGCCGAAGAGATCCCAAGGGACTTTCATACCGACGAGGTAGAGGGGGGAGATCTCAACCTCGATGGAGTGGACATCACTGGTCTAGCTGGGCTTGGTGAATACTTCCTTGGCCTCCCTAGAGATGAATTCGTAGGGCCCTACATTCCTCCAAGCAGCTCCAATACGGTCAACTTCAATGGTAAGACTTTCATTGTTTCTAGTGAAAAGGACACCATAGCCCATTCCTTTCTTAGCAATGTGCAGCCAGTTCTTACACTGTAGAGACAAGTCCGGAGTCAAGCAGACACCATCAAAGACCTCAAGTCTAAGAAGGAAAAGCTGTCCGAAGACCTACGCACTGCTACTACCAATGCTGATTTGCTTAAGGAAGCAAATGAGGAGCTGAAGAGGAAACAAGATGAAAGCAACACAAAAGTTGCCACCCTAGAAGAAACCATAAGAGATCTCCAGGAGAAGCTATCCGGTATGGAGAAAAACCTTAGTGTCTCAAAGGGAGAGACCACTGCCAAGGAGAAGATTATCACCAACCTGACCACTGACAAGATCGCTCTTGAGAATGCAGTGACCAGGGTTGCTGAGGAGAAAACTGCTTTGTTAAAGGACCAAGAGGCCACAATCAACGCCAAGATCAATGCCTATGCCAGGGAGATGATTAAAAGCGAAGAGTTATTGATTCAAAGGGTGAAGTCTGATATGGTTCTCCTTTTTCATGAAAAATTTCCGAAGAGGACCCTGGGGGAATTATGGCTCTATGTGGATGATGATGACCTTCCATATTATACAATGGTCGAAGAGGATGGAATTTCCAGTGGGTCTTCATCTGATGATGAAGAGAGGACCCGAGAGAGCCCAGGTGAAGAGGAGAATGATCCCAAAGGCAAGAAGGTAGTCGAAGGGGGGAGCGACTCTAAGAGTAAGAAAGCAGATGAAGGGGAGCCATCTTCAAAGGCTCAATCTTAATTTATGATTTACTTGGTTTATCTTTTATTCAAACTAAAGTCCTTGGAAGGCCAAGGCACTCTTTTTGTAGTGGTGTCCGGTATTTGTTCGGACAGGTTTTTTGTGCTGTATCCTGACTTATTCAAAAGTCCTTGGAAGGCCAAGGCAATTTTAAGTTGTTCAATGAATATTTTTGTTTTGCACAACCATCATCTTCTTTCATTATTTGCTTTAGTTTAGATAGCTAGAGTTTAAGTAGCTTTTAGTTATTGCATTGTGAGAGTGTTTAAATTCTCCGGCTAGAGTTTAAATAGCCCTTAGATCTTTCAGTCCGGGTAGTATAACAAGAGATAGAACTTTGAAAATACTTAATTTTTTTGAAGAAGGCATCGAATTTTATTCAACCATCCGGACACCTCATTAAAACCTCCCCGTGCCACCAGGGAGGAAAGAGTATGCCCCCAAATATTTACATGGAAGTTCAAACAAGTAAATATTTACACAAGTGTTATTCCAAGTACATCCGAAGATGCTCAATATTCCAAGGATGAGTTAGAACCCTGCCATCTTTGTCTTCCAACCAATAAGTTCCAGGCTTGATTCTTTCAACCACAATATACGGACCCTCCCAGGTTAGGGCCAGCTTTCCGAAGAGCTTTTCTTTAGTATGTAAGAAGACCTTCCTTAATACTTTGTCCCCTGGTTGGAAATCTCTTCTTTTAACTTTAGAAGCAAACCTGCTTCTCATCAAGCCCTGATAGTGTGCAACTCTGAGGTGAGCCTTAACCCGTCTTTCTTCTATCAAATCAAGTTGATTTCTGATTGCCACCTCATTAGTATGTTTGGAGAAGTTATGAATACGAAAGGAAGGGAGTGTCTTCTCTATGGGGGCTACTGCATCCATCCCATAGACCAAGGCAAAGGGTGATTCTTGTGTTGCAGCCCCAGGTGTTGTCCGGTAGGCCCATAAGACTTCTTGTAAATAACTAGGCCACTTCCCAGCAGCCCATTCCAAATTCTTCTTTAAGCCAGACAGGATAGTTCTATTGGCAACTTCAACTTGCCCATTTGCTTGTGGATGGAAAGGTGAAGAAAAGCAATGTTGTATACCCCTTGAAGCACAAAAGCTTTCCATTTCTCTATTGTCGAACTGTGGCCCGTTGTCTGTTGTTATTTTCTGTGGGACACCAAATCTGCAGCATATGTTGGATATAATGAATTTTATAACAGCCTTTGACGTTGTCCCTGCCAGGGGGGCTGCTTCTATCCTTTTCGAGAAGTAGTTTATGGCCACAATTATAGTTTTTCGCCCTCCGGACGCCACGGGGAGTGGCCCTAATAGATCCAACCCCCATCGAGCAAAGGGAATGGGCTCAGAAATGGACTCTAGTGGAATGGCTGGTGCATGAATTTCATTGCTGTACCTTTGGCATGGGTCACACCTCCTCACTAATTCCTTAGCATCTTTCATGATTGATGGCCAATAGTATCCGGAGAGTAATACTCTTCTGGTTAAAGCTCTAAATCCACAATGGGTTGACCCCTCACCATCATGCAATTCGGAGAGGACTACTTGTGACTCATCATCCCCCAAGCAACGTGAGAGAGGTTTACTGTAGGACTTTTTGTACAATACTTCTCTTAATACGATAAAACCACGAGCCTTGTGTTTCAACGTTCTGGCTAGTGACTTATCTGGTGGCAGGACACCATCGGAGAGATATTGTAGGAGAGGAAACCTCCAATCTTGAGGCTGCTTCACTTGCATTTCAAAAATTTCCTCTTCTTTACCCTTACCAAGTTGAATTGAAGGGCTTTCAAGCACATGGATCCAAGGGTATGACTCCGTATATGCTATAGTTGCCAATAATTCTGCTAGCTCATTTTCTGCCCGGGGAACGTGCTCATAGATAACAGCTTTAAATTTCAGTGCTTCATTTTTGAGGAGGAGTAAATACTTTACAAGTTTCTCCTTTCTAGCCTCAGATTGGCCTAAGGCCTGGTGGACAAGCAATTGGGAGTCACTTAGCAGCTTGACCCTCTTAGCCCCACAGATGTAGGCTAACTTTAACCCAACTATAGCTGCTCCGTATTCGGACTCGTTATTAGATGCCCTGAAAGCAAAACAAATAGCCTGGTACATGCTATCCCCATATGGGGAAGTTAAACATATTCCTGCACCGCATCCCAGAGTGCTAGATCCACCGTCTGTTCGGACAATCCACATTTTCTTATCTTTTATATCAGTAGCTTGCTCCGAATCCCTATCGGAGTGGAATTCAACCAGGAAATCAGCCACAGCTTGGGCTTTAACTGCTGTCCGGGGAGCAAAGTCTATGTCGAAGTCCCCCAATTCTACTGACCACTTAGTCATTCTGCTCGAAATGTCTGCCTTCTGAAGGACATTCTTTAAGGGAAAAGAGGTCCGGACGATGATAGGATGAGCCTGGAAATAAAGCATCATCTTCCTTGCAGCTATCACCAGGGCTAATGCCAATTTTTCGAGTTTCAAATAACGCCTCTCTGCATCAATTAAGCTTTTGCTGATGTAATAAACTGGATGGGGATGTCCACCAACCTCTCTTACCAGCACAGCACTGATGGCACAACTTGAAACTGCCAAATAAACGAAGAGAGTCTCCCCATCTATTGGTTTGAACAAAGTTTTAGGAGAGGAAGGATGTTTCTTGATTTCATTAAAAGCCTCATCACACTGTGGGGTCCACTCGAACCCCTTCGCACCCTTCAAAGTTTGAAAGAAAGGAGCACACCTGTCTGAAGACCTCGAGATGAATCTGTTTAAGGCAGCTAATCTCCCCGTTAATTGCTGCACTTCTTTAACGTTTCGAGGAGGCTCCATTTGGAATAGAGCATTGAGCTGGTCCGGATCGGGTTGTATTCCATGTTCACTTATGATGTACCCTAGAAACTTCCCGGACTACACTCCGAAGACACACTTTTCAGGGTTTAATTTCAAATTCACTTTTACCAAATTGGCAAAAGTTTCTTGGAGATCGGACAAGTGCAACTGCTCATCCATACTTTTCACCATCGTATCGTCAATGTATACTTCCATATTTCTTCCAATTTGATCAGCAAATGCCTTGTTGACTAACCTCTGATAAGTAGCCCCAGCATTTTTTAAACCAAATGGCATCACCTTGTAGCAATGTAGACCCCTGTCAGTGACAAACGTGGTATGCTCTTGATCTTTTGGATCTACTTGAATCTGATTGTACCCGGAGAAGGCATCCATAAAGGAAAGCAGCTTGTTCCCAGAGGTAGAGTCTACTAGCTGATCTATCCGGGGGACCGGATACAAATCTTTTGGGCAAGCTCTATTGAGATCTGTGAAGTCAATGCACATGCGCCACTTGCCGTTTTTCTTTTTTACTAGGACAGGATTGGCAGTCCACAAAGGATATTGAGATTCTTTAATGTGCCCCATCTTTGTGAGTCTGTCAACCTCTTGTACAATGACATCAGCCTTTTCTTTTGAGAAAGCTCTTCTCTTTTGAACCACTGGTGCTACATCTCTCAGGACAGATAGGTGATGGGATATCACTTCTGATGGAACTTCAGTAACATCAGCATTGCACCATGCGAAAACGTGCTGATGGTCTTTCAAAAATTTCAACATTTCTTTTTTCAACATTGGTGGCATCTTGGACCCTATCTTGACACTCTTACCTTCTTCCAAACAGTGCGTTTCAACCTCTTCAATTGGTATCAACACTCCAGGGGTCTCTCTGGGGTCATCAATTTCACCCTCACCCCCAGAAAGGCCCTCAAACTGCTATTGATCATTAATACGGACTGCCCCCAACGTTCGAGGAGCCAAGGCAGTGGCATAGCATTCTCTTGCAATCTTTTGGCTGCTCCGGACAACCCCAACCTGTCCCTGAACATCATACTTTAAGCACTGATGGACTGTTGAAGCCACTGCATGCATCCTAGAGAGCCAAGACCTCCCTAAAATAGCATTATAGCAAGTGGGACAATCCACCACAATAAAGAGTATTCTAACCATTTTTTTGAAAGGGCCCTTGCCCAATAACACCTCTTCTTCAAACTCTCCGATCACATCGGCTGAGCTGCCTGTGAAGCCCACAATTGATCTGTCCGACTTTTGAATTACAGCCGGATTTTTCATTTTCTTGTAAGTGGTTAGGAAAAGGATATTGGCTGAGCTTCCAGTATCCACCAGGATTCGCCTTATTTCATTGCCCCCTATAGATGCTCCTATGACAACAGCATCCTCATGAGGGCCATCAATGTCTCTCAAATCATCTTCATCAAAGACAATGAAGGGGAATGAATTCGGTGACTGATAAGATGTCATGCCTCCTTCTAGCTGGGAGGCTAAATTATGAACGTGTCTCTTTCTCGAAGAAGCAGTAGGAGCTGTCATAGTGTCCCCTCCGAAAATTGTAAGTGACTCAAAAAATTTAATGAGCCCGGAGACCGACCTAGAACATTCTTCTATAGCACCCACCCTGTTTCGAGTTGGATCAGGATCCAAGTATTCAGATTCCACATCAAACCTTTCAACTATAACCATAGCCCCCTCCGGGGCAGCATTACTTGGACCAACCCGGTGAGTGTTGTCAGGCCTGTTGCCTCCCCTTCTTTTAACGTATGCACCCAACTTCCCCCTTTCAATCAAATTTTGAACTTCTTGTTTTAATGCTATGCAGTCATCGGTGGTATGGCCAATATCATTGTGATATTGGCAAAAGGAGTTGTTACGATGCTCTCTGGGAGACTGCAAGGTTGCCGGTCTCCGGTAATGCACCTCATCTTTTGTTTTATCGAAAATGGTGGCCACACTCTCTTTAAGTTCTGCGAACCACTCTGGTTGGACCCATGGCCCTCTCTTATTTCTGGATTGTTGACTCTGAGCAGGAGCTGCTGGTTGAGACTGAGCTTTTGCCCTACCATGCCCCTGTCCGGTTTCTCTTGCTTTGTTCCCGGACTGATTCTGATTTGGAGTTGGAGCCACTGGGGTGGATCTCACCTGCCTGTGCACCCTGGTTTTCTTTGTTTCATCAACGTTTATTTGTTTGCCAACCTGATTTAGCAACCCTCCCCAGGTCATGGCCTTCTTTCTGGTTACTGAATCAGCCAGATTGCATGGGTTCAAACCTTGCCTTAGGGATGCTATTGCCACTTGTTCGAAGCAATCAGCCAACCCATTCTTTGTGTTCACAAAATGGCTTATGTACTCTTTCAAAGACTCATTTGGCTCCTGGGCACAATGGATTATGGTGTCTCCATTGCCCTTCAGCTCCTTACTCCCTACGAACTGCCTTCGGAAGGCCACCCAAAACGTATCGAAATCTTTAATACAACCCTGAGGCAGGCTGTTGTACCATTTCAGAGCACTCCCCGTAAATGATTGGGAGAATGCTCTACAAAGTAGTTTATCATCATCATCAAAGTTCATCATGAAGTTCTTGAATTGCTCCAGATGGTTGTCCGGATCATTACTGCCATCGTACTTCTCCATTTTAGTGCTGTCAAACCTCTTGGGGAGGTTTCCGGACAGGATTTTAGAAGACAGTGGAGACTGCCTCCAATTCCTTCCACGACTGAACACAGTATCCTCATTGGGAGTTGCAAAGATACCTGGCTCATCGTGGAAAGCAAAGGGATCCATCAGTATCTTGTCCGTATACCTCCGGTAGTGAGATGATCCCTTACCAATATGCCTTTTCATTCTTCCATGTCTGTCTCTCTTTCTTGAATATTTCTTAACTTGCTTTTGTTTTTTCTTGGTTCGACCCTCGTCGCTGCTAGAAGACAAGGATTTTTCATTTCCCTCACTGTCCGAAGAGCTACCCGAAGATTCTGAGCTCGAGTCAGAACTCTCCACAGGCTTGGACCGGTGAGACTTTTTAGAACTGGCATGCGTCTTTTTGGTGCTCACATGAGTTTTTGAAGCCTCAGGCTCTCTGGGGTTGTTGGTGTGATGAGCAACTGATGCTTTGGATTTTTCTTTCATGCCCATCCTGGCCTTTTCAGCCCTCAGAGCTTCTATTTCAAGCTTTAACCTGTCGCGCTCTTGGACAGTGTACTCATCGTTCTCTTCCACCACTTCGAGCAAAGCCGGTGGAAGCTCTAGATTGTCCGGATTCATACGGACAGAATTTCTTGGCAGGTTTTGAATGCTTGATTCAGGCACCTTTCTCCTCCCACTATGGTCGCCAATTTGGTGTGGATAATAATCACTTGAGGGTAGACTGGTAATTTCAAGTGGAGTTTTAAGGTGGTGTGTGGGTGTTTAACGGTGGTGTGTGGGTGTTTAACGGTTAAAGTAGAGAGTTGATTAAGCAGCTTGGTAGCAGTTAATTCTCATTACTCATAGTTAATGCGGGTGGTTGGGTATTTATAGTGTAATGTTTGGGCCCTTATGGGCTTTCGGGTCATGTTTAATGGACCCGGGTCATGTTCAAAGACCCATGAGCTCTAAGTAGGAGAGCAAGTAGCTTAGTCAAGAAGTGTTTAGGTTTTTTAGTACTTTTGTCATAGTTCGAACAGTCTTAAGTTCACAGTGTTCACAGAAATTTGTCCGGTCCAAGTGACCTGTTCGATCCCTGTCCATGTAACCTGTCCGGTATTCGGAGAGACTAGACCGAATTGCCCTTGTTCGGGGAGCATGCTGAATTCGGACTCATCAAACACAACCCCCTTGGCCTCTTCACCTGAGTTTCAACAAAGAGGATAATGATAACAGTTTCAAGGATATATTCGACAAAAAAATGAAAGAAGTTAAAGGAAGGAAGAAAACAAAGAATAAGATCATGAATGCTCTTCAATTCACTGGAACAAGTAAAACTAAATCTTTTTCTATTGATAATAATCAACATAATTAACTGGAATATTCGTAGAATTAAAAATAAATCTTCTACCAGAAGACTTAAATACTTGATCAAGAAAAATAATATAAAACTTGTTGCTATCCAGGAACCCTTAACTAGTAGAGATAACATTTTCCTTATTGCTAAGAACATTGACTTTATCAATTATATGTTTAACATCTCCAATAAGATCTGACTTCTTTGGCATTATGATCTTACTGTCAATCTTTTAATTGATCACAGTCAATGCCTTCACACTGAACTGAGTTACCCTACTTTTAACATTAGCTTTTTGCTCAATGTGGTTTATGCTAGGTGTCATAGATTCAACAAGATTGAGCTCTGGAACACCCTTAAGAATATGTATAATACCAATCATGTCTGGATGATTTGTGACGACTTTAATGCTGTTACTTCTTCTAAAGATCAACTTGGTTGCTCTTCTTTTTGTCAAAATAGTACTAATGATTTCAATGGGATGATAAAATTTTGTAGGATTGAAGATACTGGTTTTGCTGGTTCCAAGTATACCTGGTTTAACAAAACCAAGTGGAAGCGCTTGGACAGGGCTTTCATCAACAACAAGTGGACTAAGTTATTCAGGGATACTAAAGTTATTCACAAATCCATAACATGTTCTGACCATATACCTCTTATTATAATGATCTCTAACAACCTTACTAACGTTAGGAAAAACTTCAAGTTTTTGGACATTTGGTCTCTTGATCCTAACTTTCTTCCTTTTGTTGAGAACAATTGGAATCGGGAAATTGATGGAGACCATTTGTTTAAGTTCTGGAATTAATCAAATATTCTCAAATATGGTCTTATTAACTAGAATATTAACCATATTGGTAATATTTTCAAAAGGGTACAGACTATGGAGGATGAGGTTCAAGCGTGTGAGCATCTCCACCAAGATCTCAACAATATTATCACTAAAGCTAATATTTCTAAGGCTGCCGCTCTCTTGATTCAAGCTCAAATAATGGAATAGGTTTATTGGATGCAAAAATGCTATTATAGTTGGGCTTTATAGGGACTATTTCAAAGAAGAAGGAATAAGAATTATATCAATGACATTAAATAAGGCAATACCTGGATCAATGACAAGAAGCAAATTGGTCTCTCTGTTGTCAATTACTTCAACAAAACTTGGTAATTGATCTCCTTTATTTGGACAGGAAGGATGAGCAAGATAAAATGTTATAATCCATCTTCAACAATATCCCTGCTATCATCACCAAAGAAGACAACAAAAATTTATTAGCTGAACCTACTGAGGATCAAATTTGGCACATCATCAGCAACTTGGTATTGGTGGTTTTAACCATTGTTTCTATAAAACTTTCTGGAAAATTATTAAAACGGATCTGATCAGGGCTGTTAATGCTTTCCTTAAATGCAACTATATCCCAAAAGGTTTTCTTGCTACTGGCATTTGCTTGATTCCAAAATCTAGCAATCATACTAGATGGAGGGACTTTAGGACAATCAGTCTTTGTTCCCTTTGAATAGAATCTTGTCTGAAGTTCTTAATTATAAGCTGGTCAAGCTTCTTTCTAAAATCATCTCTACAAACCAGGGTGGCTTTGTACATGGCTATTGCATTCAAGATCATATCTTAATTGCTAAGGAGCTTCTGGTTGACATTAATGGAAATGTTAAAAATAAAAACATCCTTATTCAACTTGACATGTCTAAAGCCTTTGATAAAATGGCTCATGGTTTTATTACTAAGGTCTTTAACAGGTTTGGATTCTCTAACAATTACATCGGGCTTATAAAAAATCTAATTACTTCTCTTAATGTCTCCATTCTCGTCAATAGTGAGACTATGATTTACTTTAAAAATATGAGAGGTCTTAGGCAATGGGATCCCATTTCCCCAAGCCTTTTTATCATTGCTGAAGAAGTTCTTCTTCGTGGTCTTGATGCTCTGTTCCATGACAATAAAGCAATGAGTTATAAAAGTAGAGGTTTATGCATATTAATAGTCTAGCTTTTGCTGTTGATATCCTCATTTTTACTAATAGTCATGACTCTTCATTAGATCTTCTTAGTAGCTTCCTTCATAAATATCAAGACATATCTGGTCAAAACATCAACAAGGAAAAAACAAAAATTATTGCAGCATATGGAATGAATGCTATTAAGCTCAACAACATAACTAACAACACAGATTTCTCTTCTAGCTCCCTTCTTGCTGAATATCTTGGTATAGTTATTATTACTAATAATCTTAGCAGGAATTACAATAATCTCATTTGCAAGATCACCAACAGAATTAAAGATTGGGATTCTGTCCACCTTTCTTTTGCAGGAAGCCTTTCTCTCATTAATACTGTCCTTGTTAGCATAGTTCAATACTGGATGCATAACAATCTTCTTTCTAAAAGAGTTATTAATAAAATTGAATACACTTTCAATCGTTTCCTCTGGGGCTCTTCTAGCACTGATAATAAAATTCATTGGTGCAAATGGACAGAGGTCTGCAAATCGTATACGATTTGGCTATGGATATATAGTCTCTGAAATATAGATAAGATTTGCAGATACCGAGAAGTATAATACATGGTCTTTGCTGGTCTTCATTCGATTCTGCTTGCTCTGTTGTTGGTGGTTTGTTCGCATTCATTTGTCTCTGGGACGCATAAAGTTTTTGCTTTGGAGCTTTCTCTCTATCTCTTTCTAGAGTTGATGTTTCTTTGCCTCTGAAGTTGGTGGTTTATTTGCATCCATTCGACTCTGGATCGCACGAAGCGTTAGAGCTTGCTGTTGTATTTTGATTGACCTGATGGCCTTTCTTTGTTATAATCTTCAATCTCCTATTCTTTTAAACCTGATGTTACTGAATCGTCAGTTTCACCTGGAGCCTCTTCTTCTAGCTTTAAAGCTGCTATAATGGTGTATCTCAAGCTTTATGAAGTGTTAATCTTTGACGATTTCAACTCTTGTTGAAGAGTTGTTGTTTGGGTCGATGTTGTAATTTCAAATTTTGTGTAATCTGGTTTTGACGCCATTCATTCGGTTTGGCGCCATTATCTAATTCAATTTTTATATTAATATCAAGTATTTGGTTGCTTTATAAAAATATTATAGTTAATAATTTAGGTTTTATATGTTTTATTTAGTTTACATGTCTAAAGTTATGAACTGTTGTAAAAGACTATTTCACTCACAAACGACCCTTAAGCATATATATAGAGAAGAGAACTGTGCGGCAGATAAGATTGTCAAGTTTGCTTTGAAAGAACATAAAGATTACTCATTTCAGGGACATAACTCTCATGCCCCTCTCAATGTTATTCAATTACTAAAAAACTTGAATGTGGGGTATCTTAGAACTTTAAAACAACAAGTTAACTAATTTGTGGTAGATGTCATACCTGACCAACATTGTTTTCAATTTACAGGATTCCACAATAATCACGATACATGAAGGGATGGAGGCTTATGATAGAGATGAAGTGGAACGAAGGAGAAGGGCGAGGATGAGGCTTGTAAACGAAGAGAAACGATCACAAAGTCACACACTAACTTTAAATGTGAGTGGATTACAACAGCATCAACATTAGTGTTACTTTTGATAACCATATGTATTTCTACATTATACTTAAGTATCTCAAACTTGATTGTATTAATTTCATTATTAATAAAAGTTAGAGTTTTTTTTATTTAGTTTACGGTTTTAGAAGGAAAAAATATTTTTTTTAAAGAAAACAAAGATAAAATGATATTTTTTTTTCTAAAATTATGGTAATTTAAGGAAGTAATTTTCCATTTAATTTTTTTTTTGTAAAGTATAAATTAAAAAAAAAAATGAAAATCCAAAACAAGCGTATTGAAGGAGTAAAACTGGTTCGTTTTAGCAATTTCCTATTAAAAATTGTTACAGCGGCTTAGCGGAGGGAGTGAACTTTTAATGTTCGGTGACGTGAGACACCTCTCCATATGCCATAAGGAGAAGAAATTAGTTATGAGTTCAGCCATTAACAAGGTCTATCAAGCTAGAAGAACTCCATTAAACCAGCTTAATAGGCTAACAAGCTTTACCGATAGAAAGAACAGCTGATTATAAAACATAGTTTTGTAATAATTTATTGTATGCAATAGCAAAGGGTTACATGAACACATTAATCAGGATCAGCAACAAAACCACCCACTCGTTTGCTCATTCCTCAAGATTTTGCTCCTTTATACCCGATACAAATGTTACAAAAGTATCGAACTTGCATGCTATCTTGCAATTATGCACCAAAGACAGAGCAGTCACTGATGGGAAAGCTTGTCATGCAAAGGTTTTTCACTTTGGATTGCAACAATGCACGCTAACTTCGAATCTACTTATTAATTGTTACTCGAAAAGCGGTCTTGTTTTGTATGCTCGCAGGGTGTTTGACGAAATGCCTGACAGAAGCATGGTTTCGTGGAATACTATGATCGGTTCGTATACCCGGACCGGAGAAGAGCAACAAGCTCTTTCTGTTTTTATCCAGATGCATAGAGAAGGGAATACACTTAATGAATTCACTGTTTCTAGTGTCCTTTGTGCTTGTGCAGCTAATTGCGCCGTTTTTGTTTGTAAACAGTTGCATGGGTTTGCCATTAAGGCGGCGATTGATTCAAATGTGTACGTAGGGACGGGGTTGCTTGGTGTTTACGCGAAGTGCGGTTACATGAACGAAGCCACCCAGGTTTTTGAGTTAATGGGTGAGAAGAGTGCGGTAACTTGGAGTTCAATGGTAGCTGGGTATGTGGAAAATGAGCTTTATGAAGAGGCTTTGGTTTTATTCAACAAAGCACAAGCAAAGGGATTGGAACTGAATCAGTACACGATTTCTTCGGTTATTTGTGCTTGTGCCAATCTGGCTGCTTTAGTTCAAGGGAAACAGGTCCATTCTGTTCTATGTAAAACTGGTTTCTTTTCTAATGTATTTGTAGCGTCGGCTCTTATAGATATGTACGCTAAATGTGGGAGTGTAAGAGAGGCTTACATTATATTTTCAGGTGTAGATGATAATAAGAATGATGTTCTTTGGAATGCTATGATATCTGGATTTGCTAAACATGGTCGTTCAATGGAGGCAGTGATTTTATTTGAGAAAATGCAGCAGAATGGTACGCATCCTAATGAAGTTACTTATAACTCTATCTTATCTGCGTGTAGTCATATGGGTCTGGTAGAAAAGGGGCGGAGATATTTCGATCTAATGAAAAGCGAGTATAAGCTGTCCCCTAATGCTCTTCACTATTCATGCATGGTCGATATACTCGGTCGAGCCGGACTGACTAGTGAGGCTCGTGATTTGATCGAGACAATGCCTTTCGATGCAACTGCTTCAATGTGGGGTTCCCTTCTATCATCTTGTAGAGTCCACGGGGATCTTGATCTGGCTGGGGTTGCAGCCAAGCAATTACTTGAACTGGAACCTGACAATGCCGGAAACCATGTTTTGCTATCAAACCTATATGCAGCAAATAAGAAGTGGGACGAAGTTGCGAAAGCTAGGAAGCTTATTAAAGATAGTGTGGCGAAGAAGGTAAAGGGTAAGAGTTGGCTAGAGATAAAAAACGAGGTTCATACATTTATGGTCGGAGAGATAAACCATCCTAGAATTGGGGAGATTTATATGAAGTTAAAAGATTTGGTTGAAGATATGAAGAAATATAATTACAAGTTTGAGACCCAACAAGATCTTCACGATGTTGACGAGAGTAAAAAGCAGGAACTTTTGATGCATCACAGTGAGAAACTTGCGTTTACATACGGGCTGATGTGTTTACCTCTAAGTGCACCTATCAGGATAATGAAGAATCTAAGGATCTGCATCGATTGCCATTCTTTCATGAAGGTTGCGTCAATCGCAACGCAGAGGGAAATCATAGTTAGGGATGTGAACAGGTTTCATCACTTTAACAATGGATGTTGTTCTTGTGGGGACTTTTGGTGACATGCCTACCTAATAAGGCCCTTCTTTCAGATGCGAATTGGGCACCAGCTGTCTTGGTGTATTCGTGTGATGCAGAGATAGTTGTAGTTCCTTCCGGGAAGATGATCGATAGGAGTTCTGTCAGCTTCGAAGATAATGAGCCTACAAAAAAGAGGTTAGTGGGTTTCTTTTCTCTTATACAATTTTGTGAAAGCTTCTATCAAGGCATGAAGCAAATCTACAAATTGACATTGCGCATATAGCCTTTTCTAGTAAAATTTATGATATTTTGTGAAAGCGAGATAGTTGTAGTTCCTTCCGGGAAGATGATCGATAGGAGTTCTGTCAGCTTCGAAGATAATGAGCCTACAAAAAAGAGGTTAGTGGGTTTCTTTTCTCTTATACAATTTTGTGAAAGCTTCTATCAAGGCATGAAGCAAATCTACAAATTGACATTGCGCATATAGCCTTTTCTAGTAAAATTTATGATATGGAATATATAACATTGTCAAAATAGGTTCAAGTAAATCTACAAAATTGAATAAGATGTCTCATTATCCTTTTAGGAAAAAGTCTGGGATTTTGTCTTTCATATAGTCCATATTACATTGTATAGATAAGTATTAGATGTGTTAGACCTTCCTCAAGTACGAACATATCGGGATTGCTACTCTACAAAAGATTAGTAGATTCATTT
Organism: Limnanthes douglasii subsp. nivea; assembly: GCA_036936605.1. Classification (NCBI taxonomy): domain Eukaryota; kingdom Viridiplantae; phylum Streptophyta; class Magnoliopsida; order Brassicales; family Limnanthaceae; genus Limnanthes; species Limnanthes douglasii. Next base: position 52,994,623 of record JAUPFV010000004.1, on the reverse strand, counting down.
GTTTGTTTTTGTGTCATTGATCACATTTACTGGGAAATTAAAAGTTATTGCTGTTTGTCTTTTTAAACATAAGCAAGTCGTCGTCGTAGTCTGGAGATTGACACATTCTACCACCCTTTTAACACAAAATTTAGTAGAAACATAACTAAGATTACGAGTTTTAGTCTCGAAGGTTCCACTAAAGCTATACTTTTGTTGATTTGTTTTGAGCTGTGGGATCACAACTAATAGTACTGGCATTGGTGGCGTATATCAATCAACCTTGCCGCTCTTCTCGATGAAGTGAAACATAAAATAACACACCTTCACCTTGATGGATGCCCGTATAGCAGAAGAAGCAATATATTCCAAGTGACTCATTGGTTCTCCAACAAATTTGACAATCATCTTGAAAAACAAGTCCTGGTTGAAAACCTTCTCTGCCTCGGACCAAATTTTACCAGTGGAGATTGTTTCAACAGAGTACAATCCATGAAGGGTCTCAGCACCAAGAAGAATCGCATCGCTTCCATCTAGGACAGCATTAGCAACATCAGTTGTTTTCGCAGGAGCTGGTCTCAGGTTGTCGGTCATACACGAGTGACCACAGCTGGCTCTCCAGACATGCTACATTTGTAAAGTACTGCTTTTGAAACAAAAACATCTTTCCGGTGGATCATATTGGTCACACTGTCTGGCTTCGGGATCATATTTATGATGCAAAGGAAGAAACTGTGATTTGTAGCAATCCCTTAAATTACTCAAATGCAACCTATGACGATCGAGGAGGACCGAAGATAATTAAATGGAATCATATCGACTGTGATAGGCTTTTGCTCGGTTTATATGAATTTTTCGCACTTATTTTATTGTTCTTTTCCTATTACAGTATACATGTCCAAAATTAATCTAATTTTATTCAATTTTGAGTTTATCCATATTTAGTATGATTAAAAAAAAATTTGGGTAAAAATATATTTTTAGAGGAATTTAAGAAATTATTTTTCTATTAATCCACTTCCACCATATTTTTTCCAACACTCCTCCCTAACTATTACTTCTTGGCCAAAGCTATTTCCTCCATGTTATTTTTTATTTCCTCCATCTTTCAAACTTTCAAAAACACTAGTGACTTGCTTTTACCAAATTACCCTTATTTTTATTTCAAATTTATCACTAGATGCCATTTATCTAATTAAAAGTCTTATATGAAAAAACACAGCATTAACCTAACTTTAATCCAAGATATATGATTCTACCTCTAAATTTAACCCTAAAACAAAGAACTTCAATTGTATTGAAGATTAATCATGGAAAATGAAGAAACTCAAACAAAACCGGAGAACAACACTCAATCGACAAACAATGTAATTTAAACTTGTTTTTACGTTTTACAACTTCGTAGCTTGAAAATACCTATTTCGAAACTTATTTTTTTCAGCTAAACCCGTTTTTACAGTTCTGGAAAAAAAAAACAACTATTTCCGAGCCGGGAATTAGGAATCAGGTGTAATTTTTTTTTAAAAATGTGCATCTGATTCCGAGAGGGCCACTCGGAATCAGTTGCAATTTTAAAAAAAATGTGCAACTGATTCCGAGAGGGTCACTCGGAATCAGTTGCAATTTTAAAAAAATGTGCAACTGATTCCGAGAGGGTCACTCGGAATCAGTTGCAAACTCTTTGTCTCGTTATATTATGTGATAATTTGTTCACTGGGACATTGCACTTGATTCCGAGTGACCCTCTCGGAATCAAGTGTAAAACACCAGTGTAAGAAAAGTATGGTGCTCGCTATTAAATATAATCAACCTATTGCCGTCTTCAATTCTGTGATAAATAAGATACGAAAAAAGTAGGCAACATAATTTATTTGTATACATGTCTACACCTAAACATGTTTGCTACCAAGTGTTAACGATCTTTTAGCATTTACCGTATTCAATAGTTCAACCAAAGGTGCACTTACGGAGACGTAGTACAGACTTCTAATCCCTGTTTTATAACCACCTAAAAGGTTTTTCTTTTTTCTACCATCCATCTACAATATCAATCACACAAACTGTTCTGAATTTGTTTTTTGCCCACTGAGCATGTGATTCTGAGTGCCCTACTCGGAATCACATGCTTTTTTTTAAACCGAGCAGCAACTGATTCCGAGAGGGCCACTCGGAATCAGCTGCTGCTCGGTTTAAAAAAAACATGTGAATCCGAGTAAGGCACTCGGAATCACATGCTCAGTGGACAAAAAACAAATTCAAAACAGTAGGATATCCCAAGGCGAACCCAAGATCAAACCCTAATCGATTCTAATAATGAAATCAAACTCCAAATGAAACCCTAATCGAATCTAACATAGAAATCTAACTTCAAACCCTAATCGAAATCAAACAACAAAATCTAACTACAAACCCTAAATTTGATAATGGGGAAGAACCTAGAATTTCTTTCTCCAAGCTTTCTCTATCTTCGAATCAGCTGTTGTAAGGTAGTGATAAGTGAAAAATGGGTTTTCTTCTTTGTAAGGTAGTTCTCTAGGGTGAAGAATGGGTTTTGTTGTACTAAATTGGATGGGTATGTTAGGGTAATAGTTTTGTGAAGAAAAAATGGGTAAAAGGGCAATTTTGTAACTTCCTTGATTGAGGAAATAACATCATGGAGGATTTTTCAAGTGATGGAGGAAATAAAAAATAACATGGAGGAAATAGCGTTGGCCTTACTTCTTTCTATAAAAAAAACAAGTTGTAGTCTTTTTTAAAAGGTAAAACACTAACACATAGGTGCTAGTATTTTTAAACAAAAAAAACTATAATCTTTTATAATAATTCGTTCCGAAAAAATATCGATTTTTTTCCGAAATATTAACCTAATCTATTTAATCAATAGTATTTTTTATGTGTTGAAGTTTTTTAAAAAAAATTGTCGATGTTTTCTAAAAATCTATTTTTTATGTGTTAATTATTTATGTATTAATTATTTACGTATTTTATTAGAAACTTATTTTTGAAGATGTTTGAATGTTCAATACGATTTTGAAAAACTTCAAAATTTTGTAGCAATGTGAAGTTCAATCTACAGTAGAAACTCGATAAATTAATACTCGATTATTTAATAAACTCTCTAAGATAATATTTTTGGTCGGTCCCGACTCGGGGATAGGGTGCTAAATTAATAATTCGCTAAAATTATAAGATAATATTTTTTATCATTTCTTTAGACCCCATATAAAATATAAATTAATAATTCCTTATATATATATAGCATATTACATGAATGATTTATGAAGGTTTCTTGAAAAATGACTCAATTGTCTTTTGTTTTTTGTTGAAATCAATTTCCCCTTGAATCTCGTCTCTAATTTCCCTTAGCATCGTAAGATGTCTTTTATTTCAAACTGATCAATTTTGTCTCTTATGGATTTTAATTTGTCCTTCATACCTTCCATTTCAACAGATCAACTCTCTCTCAAACGCCGGAAATTTTTAATTTCATATCTTGCTTTGAACTTTCCAAGCCGACCAATAGAAAAAGTAAAGTTTGGAGTATCCATCGGATAAATATCTTTCATGAGTTTTTTCGCCTTCTTGATGATTGGTTCACATGTCATATTCACATGTTCTTGATATTGAAAAATCCATTCATTGGAGGATTTTTCTAGGTCATGAAATTTTGCCGGTTTGTGTCGCTTAACATCGCCTCTTTCGGGAGCAAGTGAGAGATGCTCTAAAGACCGCTTAACTGTATTCGATATTGTCGCTTGACTCACCTGCAAACCATAGTTACTATGAACCCATTCTTGCAATTGCTTTTGAGTGAGACTTGAATTATCTTTGTTGTGCTTGCATAATGATCTTCGAATCTCGTTTGTCATTGTTGTTTTTTTCATATCTTTAAGATGGGAAGCCATGTTGTGTGTATGATTTGTTTGTGTTAACCTATTTTGATCTTGTATTTATATAGAAAATATTTTTAATGTCCATAAAGTGATACATTGAACACAAAAAGCATAATATGGTGGAAGATTAAAGGTTTCTTTCAAATTGGGCTCTTATATACATGCATTGTATACTGTACAATAATTAAGTGGAAGCTTGAGATGTGTTTGTAAACTAAGTATTTTACTATAAATTAATAAAATATTAATTAATATATAAATTAATAATTATTAATTTATCGATTAATTAATAACTCTTTTAATTAATAAATTTTGGTGGTCCCAAGTGTATTATTATTTTATAGAGTTTCTATTGTACTAAATTAAAGTGTTTTTTATGAGTAATGTTAGTAAATTAGGTTGTTTTGGGTTTTGAATGAATTTAGGATACATTTAATGTTTTTCCTTCATTAATTACATTTTCGTAATTAAATGAAACTTGAGGATTCATTTGGTAAAAAAAATAAAACTTAAATAAAAAACATTATTTAGGTAAACTTAAATTGGTTTTGGATATGTATAATCTCATCTTCATCTTTTTTTTATCAGAATCAACTATATTACCGAAATTGAAGAATTTACAAAAAGTTTCGGGCTAAATAGCTAGATACAAAGAACTGAGGGGCTAAATAGCTATTAAACAAAAAAACTGAGGGACTAAGAGAAAAAAATAACAAGTTTCTTTCTGACTAAAAGTCTTCTTCGCGTTCCTGAGAAACTTCATAACCAAAATTCTTTTGATTTCCATAGAGAGAGAGAGAGAGAAGAACTCGAGAGAGAGAGAGAGAGAGAGAGACCAATTCGAACCCAAAACCAAAATCCCAAACCTAATCGAGACTTTGATCATTCAACTTTCACCCATAAAATTATGCCCAAATTCAGATCTTCAAAACCCTAGAAAAATCTAGAGCCACCAAATCTTCATTTCGAAAACCCACGAACGGAATTGATTCACAAACTTTTAGCACCTAGCTTCCAGATAAGGCTCAACTACATGCAGAATTCTTTGTGAGAATCAAAAACCAAAGAGAACCACGCCCAGTCAATTCTATCCAAATCCAATTAGCTCTTCAAACTCCAGAGCTCATCTATTTTTTCGCCATTTTTCGATCTTCATCTGGAAAGAAAAACAAACACCAACAGAATCGAAGAATTACGGTGAACCAATATATTCTAGCCCTAGGTTCTCCAAAAACACAATTGAGAGAAGGGGATTTGGGGCATTGAAATGCGAGAAGAACAACTTCTCCTTGCATTTCAATGTCCATTTCGTGAGCCAATCTACAGCATGATTTTGGTCTCTCGAAACAAAAGATAATGTCATAACCGGCAGAATCAGATTTCTATATATAGGAATCAGATTTCTCAGGTACCAAAGGTTTTTATTATTGTTCATAATGTATAAAAATGTTAAACAATCCGTTTCAATATTGATATTTACCCAATTCTTCTCCTTTCAGGTCAATAGTCCCTTAAATAATGCTCTTGTTTCAGCTACCGAAGGAGTAAGCTTTCCAAACAGATTTGAACATGCATGGACAATGATGCCCTCGTGGTTCCTGAGGATCATAGCACCATATGAATCACCATTAGCAAGACAGGAGGCGTCGACATTTATTTTCATCCTCTCATTCACAGGAGGCAACCAGTTTAGATAAGTAACTTTTTAATGTTTTTTCCTCTGAAATGCAACCTAAAGAAAGACCAGCGTCACTGGCATTCAACCGGTGTTTGCTAATAAGAACTTTAAAAATGTCAAGGCCTAATATAATTTTGTTAATCATAATGATGGAAGTATAAAGGTTGATATTAGTGCCTTTATACTTCACATTATTTCTACATTTCTATATCACTCAGCAAATTAAAGCTGGAATGCAATGGGTGATAAGGAATTTCTGACTAGAGAACCAGAACCAATTATACAAAACATACTTAATGGTCATGTGTCTTTCAACTTTAACATTAAACAGATTACTATAATGGCTCCATAAACTCCAAGCGTAATGACAATTAACAAATAAATGATTTAAGTTTTCACTGTTATTACAAAATACACACTTTGATGCTAAATGAAAGTGTCTATTTTGAATAACAGTGTCAATAGGAATATAATTATGCATGAGTCTCCAAAGTAAAAAAGGCAAACTTTATGGGAGTTATATATGACTAGATCTTCTTGTTGAAGGTAGAAGTGCGTTTGGTATTTCTCACAGGATTCCAAGTGAACTTAAAATTGAAGAGATGATCAGGAGATAGTATCCAAATCATCTTATTATCTTGAGCATTATTGATTGTGTATTTATTAATTTGCTCATTTCTGCTTTCAGGAATAAATCCCTTCACATCATCAAAGTCCCAACAATCGTTCTTCCAAAAGGAGTTAACTCTGGCCTCTAAAAACCACTTGTTGGTTGGCAAAATATGGTCAAGAATGGGGGGCTGCTCATGCCAATTCCCAGTCCAGAAGTCCATTTCTCCCCTGCCAAGAAGCCATTTAATATTTTTTTTAGCCTTTCTTTTAATATCAGTCAAACCTTTCCAGGTCAGAGAACAATTCTTATGATAATTTACTTTTAAAGGATGAACATCCCTATTATAAATATCATGCATAAGTATAGCCCAAATAGAGTTTCTTATTCTATAGGAGTACTAAAGAGTTTAAGAGTAACAGGATTTAATATCAGCCAATTTTCTGATATTTAATCCACCATCAGCAAAGGGAAAACAAATTTTATCCCAAGATACCCAGTGAATACTTTTATCATTAAAATTTGTTCTCCAGAGAAATTTATTAAAAAAAAATCCAATCTTTTAATTACATAATTAGGAAACATAGAACTTTGCATCCAATAATAAGTAATAGGCATAAGAATAGTAGCAATTAGAGATAATATTCCCCCATAAGATAGCTGCTTTAAGTTCCATTCCATAATCTTGCCATTGATTTTATCCATTAAAGGATTGAAATTCTTAGCTTTGTTGTTATTTTGCAGGGTAATCCTCAGGTAGCAAGTAGAGTTCTCCAAGCTGTTAATTCTGCACTGGTGGAGCTTTTTTGAGGTAATAACTTTTGTTTTTTCTTTATTGATAGACTGACATGAAACACCTTGATATTTATTTAGAAAATAACTTAAGAGACCAATAGATTTAGGCATACTGTTAGTGTAAATGATTATGTCATCAGCAACAATAGTATAAGGTGATAAGTCTCAGAATATCTAAGGTTGATTATCGGGAATTGTGCACAAAAAGGGGGTCAGACGAATAAGTACAAGATTATAGAGAGAGAATATAGTCAGAATAAAGTACTAATCATTAAAAGGTCCCATTTTAGGGGACAAGATCTTTCCTTATATAGTGTCAGTGGTGGGCTCCACTCTCACATGCCATATTCCATTTAATTACATATTACTCCCTATATTTATGCTTGTATCTCATATTTCCTATCTTTATAAATAGGTCCCTACGGATTTATATATTACAAATTAAGGCCTTTGTTCTCCTTGGTATTTTATGCCCTTATCAATAGCCCCCTAGTTTTGCAGAAGATTGAGCAAAAACTACTTGAATGCAGGACTGTCAGATCGGGATTCCTCGTAAGCTTGATCGTCGAACCTTTTCATATGTCGTGGTCAGGTCGGTTCGAAATTATTTAAACGTTTGATTGTCTCTCCCTTTCCATTGATCTAGCACGTCGACCCTCGATGGTCGACTTTGCCAAGCATCGAATTTTATCCAGTATACAATGATGGATTGGGTGTAGACTAAGTTAAAAACCAACCTTCTTGGGCCGTTCTCGTGGGTTTTGGGCCAAATTGATATTTTGATGGCCCGGCACGCTTCTTCTTTGAAACCGGTTATTGACCTATCCATATGTCCTTCTTTAACTTGTCAGTGTGTTTTCATAATTGATTATCTACGTGCATGTTATAAATCTAGCCCCCTAGGTCTGCTGTAGCTTTCAGATGGACACGTGTCTCATGGTGATTGGGCCATATTTTAGCTAGTATTTTGGTTAAACGACTCTTGGTATTCTCGAGGCTCTTTTCGATTGCACTTCTCCATGGAGCGGACCTTTGACACACCTGTTCTCTCTATAAATAGTTCTCCTCTTTTACTCTCACATTTCAACTAAGTTTTTTAGAGAGATAAACTCTGGTTGTTTTTCCTTTTCTAGAGAGAGAAAATCCTACTTAGTTTATGAGAAGGCCCCCATCTCACAAGAAACCGACGAAGAAATCTTACTCCCCTAAAAATCTAGTCTTTCGCTTCGTCGAATACTTACAAATCACTGACCGAGCAGAGGAATACCGAGCCGTTGGGTTGATCCACAAAGGTTTCGTTTCACCATTGTATTCAGAACCGTTAATTTTTCCAGAACCTAGAAACCCAGGCCCCTCGAACTTTTCACCCTACGAAGATCTTCCGATCTCCCAAAAAGCTTCTTCTTCGACGCCTACTGCTGTTCACTCTTCTCCCAGGAAGTCTGCTGTTGAGAATCTTCCCACCTTTTCAAGACCTCGGAATACTACAAACCGACCAAAGACCCCATTTTTAACCATGGGCGACTCCAGCTCCTCATCTACTCCTCCTCAAGAATACGTCCAACTGAACCCGACCATTATGGGAGTTCGAACCGGTCCTAACACTGCAACTACCGCTAAGTGGGTGGTCTAAAAAGACGAAGAAAGAAGGAAACAAAGAAGTCGCTGCTAAGAAGACCAACGTTACTGCCTATGGACACGTCTGCACCCATAGTAGCTCTAGTGATGTCCTTCCAACTCCCTCTCCCCGTGATCTGACATCTGCTGATAAATACCCACGGGAGCAACCAATGCCGAGGCTGTGCAAACAATTCATAATTCTTCTAAGAACGCTGCATCGACAAATGTCGGAGGCAAAATCCTTGACAAAGCTGACCATAAATCTTCCTCCAAGGGAGCTGTAACGGCAAAGGATGATGAGGAACCTACTAAAAACGTTTCGCATAAACCTTCTAAAGAAACAATATCAACAAAGGTCGACGATGTCGATGCTGGAAAAGTCTCTCTTAAACCTTCCTCCAAAGTCTCTGCACCGGTGAAAATAAAAAACAGAGATGCTGGGACAACTAGTCAAAAAGCCTCCAAAACGTATGTTCCGGTAAAAATTGAATGACGCACCGGTAGAAGCTAAGCATGGAACAACCGAACCAGACGTTCCAACAAACCTGGCAGCTAGAAGCACCATAGTTGTTGGTGACGTTGAAAGAGAACCACTGCCTCCTGGAACTACCGAAGCCGTAACTGGTTACCACATTCGTCTAACCAACGAACATATCGTGTCCCTTTTCAACAGAAAATACTTGTATTACTCTCTTGATGAAGAGGAGGGCTTAAAGAGAGTCTAGAGAATCCCTCCATGCGTTAAACGTCCGCTTTCCCAAGTCTGGTGAGACTCCCTTATCTGTAGAGGCTCGAGAAATAGTCTTTTTTACTGTGCTTTTCAATTGGGGGTTGCAGCTTCCTCTTGATCCTGAGATCATCAGGTATTTCGAGATCCTTGAGATATGTCCGACCCAGCTAACCCCTAATGCTTGGTACACCTTGATGTTCACCATCATGGCTTCTCGACTATCAGGGATCCCAATTTCCATGGAACAATATATAGGGATCTATGGGCTATCCAAATTGTTGAAGCTCCCCTTTTTCTACTCTTCCCTGGCCAACCCAAATATGATAGTAAATAACCTGATGGAGGCTGACAGATCGTGGAAGTACAGGTTCGTCTTTGTTAGCGGGGCTTGGGAAAATGGTCGAGCCTATAGCAAAGAAAATCTGAGGCGTCTGACGTTTAAGTGGACTCCTGAGGGTATGTGTGTGTTTTTTTAATTTTTTAACGATGATTGTCCTCTAGTTTGCAAGGTAACCATTCAACAGCTGCGAAATAAGTATATTAAGGAAGATTCAACAATCTTTACTCAACTTCGAGCTTTTTCTCGGAAAAAATGGGGCCAGATGTTTCGCCAGTGCTTCAAAAATACCAACCTCATTAACAACAACCTTTGGCGCTGCTCGAACGACATCCTCAGCCCTGAACAACTAAGGACCCCTCCTGAAGTTGTTGATTTTATTAAGAGACTCAAGGCCCCTGATTTCAAGGTGTTTTTTCCTAAACGGGATCGGGCGCCTAGTAAGCGTGTGAAATCGGAGGAGTTGTCCGGCACGTAAGATGAACAAGGCGACGATGTAAACCAACCTGTTGAAATTTCTCCCGTGGAACCAGAAGCTATAGTCGTCCTTACGGATCCAGTTGTGAGTGACGACAAGTCTCCTGTGGCTATCAAAGGAGGACAGAATTTTCGTGGCAAAAAGAGGAAAAAAGATGTTGTGGCTAAAGAAGGAGGGAATTCTTCTTTAACGAAAAGGTATAAAGGGAAAACTGTTGTGCATGAGGTGCATGTCGACCTTACTACTGAGCAAGTCACCATTCCCTCTATGTTCGAACACTTTGGTGGTGCGAAGCTGTCTTCTCCTATCGAAGATTGTGAGAGAGAGAAAATATCGGGGGAATCATTCTGTAGGTAAGAACAAAACCTCGAGCCATTCATGTGATGTTATTGTACTAAGCTAAGGAGCCTTGGTGCGTCCTGACCCTGTGCCTTTTCCTGCCCGCGCCCAAAGCTCGAACTCCTTATTTCTTCAGGATTCCGACGTCTTGGCGAACTCTCTGCAGAACATGCTTGCCCCCATAGCCCAAATAGAGAGAGAGATGTGCTGAAACTCCAAAGGGAGCTCACTGAGGTTAAGCAAAGCATTTCTTCCAAAGCTAAAAAATCTCAGGTCTCAATCGACCTTGCCAACTAAAGTGCCGCCACTGCCGAGGATAAACTTAAAGATTTCGAAGCTAAAGAAAAAGATTGGGAAAAAACTCTTTCCCAAATCAAAGAGGATCGTACCAAAGCTGTTGAGGAGATGACTGCTCAGAAGCTTCAGAACGGTTTCTTCGTCAGCGGTCTATAAAAATGGGTAGGGAAGTACAAGAGCTTCGAATGGCCCTTGATAAAAGTTCAGAAGAAAACCGCCTCTTTGGTGATAAATGCAAAAGATCATAGAGAAGGAAGTTGTCGACGCGAGGGTCGGCTATGTTCTCAACTTCCATGCTTTATGGCATCAGATGCCACTTGGGTCTATGTGGTTGGACGTCCCTGAAGAAGACCGTCCCGAGGGTATTGATTGTTCCAACCACGCATCTGAAGACACTGAAACAACTGACGAATCCTCTGATGCTTAAACTCGGCAGCTCAGATCTTTATGTTTTTTTTTAAGATTATCTAGACTTAACTCGTTTTGTCCTTGGTGGACTTTTGTTCTCTAAGCCGCACATATTTTTGGTGGGATTTTATTCATACCTATTTTATGTTTTTACTTCTTCATGCTCATGTCATATTTTTTTCGAAATCGGAAGTGATCGGTTTCCGATGCCAAATTTTAATGGATTTTATCGCATCTAAATTTGTAAATCAACTTATGGTTGAAAAAACCTTTCTAACAGGTTCGACATTTTGTTGATCAACTTTGAAAGTTTAAAAACCCTTTTAAGAGGTTCAACATTTTGTTGATCAACTTTGAAAGTTGAAAAACCCTTTTAACAGGTTCGACATTTTGTTGATCAACTTTGAAAGTTGAAAAACCCTTCTAACAGGTTCGACATTTTGTTGATCAACTTTGAAAGCTAAAAAACCCTTTTAACAGGTTCGACATTTTGTTGCTAAATAGACTTGTTTTGGGGGCTCTAAAAATTTACTAAACTGGTTCGGTTTAAGTAGACACCTTATTAAAACCTCCCCGCGCCACCAGGGTAGGAAAAAGTGTGCCCCCGACAAAAGTTGTTTTACATGAGTAATGTGGAACGGTAAAAATTATAACTCATTCAAAATACAATTTAAGGTGCTCGATATTCCAAGGAAGACGTAGAGGTCGACATAATTTTTCTTTCAACCGATAGGTCCCTGACTTTACTTTTTCTATCACTTCGCACGGTCCTTCCCAATTTGGTGCCAACTTTCCGAGGTGCTTGTCTTTGGTGTGGAGAAAACTTTTCGCAAAATGTTTTACCCAACTTTGAAATCTCTTCTCCGAACTTTCGAGGCATATATGCTCCTCATCAAGGTCTGATAATGCAAGGAGCTAAGATTAGCCTTAACTCGCTTTTCCTTTACTAAATCCAGAGCCAAAGCCCGATTTTTATCATTAGCATTCTCCTTATAATGGTCGATCCTGAAAGATTAAAAGATTGTCTCTGCTGGGATTACCGCATCTATACCCGTTCGCTAGAGGATGGAATGAGGCTGAAAAGTACTGCTGTATGTTGTGATTGGCACAAAATTCCCTCATTTCATTGCTATCAAACTAGGGGTTGTTATCCATGGTTATCCTCTAGGGGACTCCATATCGACAGCAAATGTTTGAGCATATGAATTTTACCACATCCTTAGCTCTGGTTCAAGACAATGGCTCTGCTTCAAACCATTTCGAAAAATAATCCACCGCTACCACAATGGTTTGGCTTCCTCGAGTTGCTAATGGAAGTGGTCCTACCAGATCTACTCCCCACCTATCGAACGGTAGACCTTCATAGACGGATTCTAGGGGATTGTTGGGGGTGTGGATTGAATTGTCAAACCTCAGGCATGTATCACATCGTTTGACCAGTTCTTTAGCATCAACAGATAACGTAGGCCAATAAAAACCTGACAAAATGACTCTCATGATCAGTGTTTTGAAGCCACAGTGTGCCGATCATTCACCATCGTGTAGCTCAGACAATACCATATGTGATTCTTCACGGTCCAGACATCTTAACAAAGGTCTGCTTGCAGATTTTTTATAAAGAACATTTCCCAACAAGGCAAAACCTCGCGTCTTGTACCGAACGCTTTTTGCCAGAGTTTTATCATCAGGTAACGCTTCCTCAGTCAAAAACTTCGTAATGTTACTCCTCCAATCAGTATATGAAACCGTTGAAATTTGACAAGCCTTGTCTTGTCGAATTTCTAGGTCTTTCCTCTTTAAAATAGACGGATAGTTTTGAGTCAAAATCCAGGGATATTCTCCCACGTACGTCGGTGTTGCTAGTGAATCAACGATTGTATTATCTTCTCTTCAGGCATGTTCATAATTAATCTTTTTAAAACACGAAGCTAGAATTCTGAACGTCGTTAAGTATTGCACCAACTGTTCTTTCTTTGCCTCATATTGTCCTGTTGCGTGATTAACCAGCAGCTGCGAGTCATTTATTAGTCGAACGTTTTTTGCTCCGCAAACCTGTGTCAGCCTTAGGCCTCATACTAAGCTTCATTGTTCAAAACCTTGAAACCAAAACGAATTGCTTGATACATTGTAATCCCTGTTGGTGTAGAAATTTGGACACCACCCCCGCATCCGTTGATACTTGAACCTCCATCAGTTCTGACTATCCACTCGTCCGCGTTTACTTCTGGTTCAGCTGCTACTTCCTCGGGTCTGCCGGAATAAAACTCCACCAAGAAGTCTGCTAAAGCTTGCCCTTTAATAGCCGTTCTTGGTTCTAAGTCGATATCGAAGTCCCCCAGTTCTATCGACCATTTTGACATACGGCCAGAAATATCGGGTCGCTACAGTGCTAAAGCCAGTGCTAACTTCTCAAGCTTCAAGTACCGCTTTTGCTGCGCCCAGTAAACTTTTGCTCACGTAATAGATAGGTTTAGGGATCCTATCCTCTTCTCGAACTAACGTTGCGCTCACCGCATGCTCTGAAACCGATAATAAAGAAACAAAATTTCATGGGGTAGTGGTTTTGTCAGCACTGTTGGGGATGATAGGTAATTCTTGATGTTGAGAAACACTTTGGTACACTTAGAAGTCCAGTTGAAATTCTTCACATTCCTTAGCACTTAGAAAAATGGTGCGCACTTATCCGAAGATCTCGAAGTAAATCCGTTCAGCGCTGCTAATCGTTCAATCAAAATTTGTACCTCTTTAATACTCCTCGGGGGTGCCATACTATTCAGAGCATCCAACTTGGTTGGCTCTGCCTTTATCCCTCTTTCACTGATCATGAACCCTAAGAATTTTTCGGATCCAACTCCGAAAAAAAGACTTTTCTCGATTCAGCTTGAGGTTTACATTTCTGAGGTTCTTGAATGTTTCCTCAAGATCAGCGAAAGGATTTTCATCCGTGGCACTCTTGACCAACATTTCGTCGATATAGACCTCGAAATTTTGTCCAATATGCTCTTCAAATACCTTATTCACAAGCCTCTGATATGTAGCCCCTGCATTTTTCAGACCAAACGGCATAACCTTGTAGCAGTATAGACCTCTCCTTGTAATGAACGTAGTACTCTCTCGATCTTTTAGATCTAGCTTTATCTGGTTGTATCCTGCGTAAGCATCCATGAATGATAGTAACTTGTTTCCTGATGTCGAATCTAATAACTGATCAATCCTCAGTATGGGAAAATAGTCTTTAGGACACACTCTGTTAAGGTCCGTGAAATCTACGCACATTCTCCACTTTCCATTTTTCTTCTTCACCAAAACTGGGTTTGCTGTCCAGCGCGGATACTGGGACTCCCTTATGTGTCCTACCCTTGTTAATCTTTCCACCTCTGAAACAATTGCCTATGCCTTTTCTTGGGAGAAGGCTCGGTGTTTTTGCGTTATAGGTCGGACACTTGGATTTATGGACAATTGATGGTAGATAACGTTCTTAGGGACCCCTGTAACATTTTCTGAGCACCAAGCAAACAAATGCAGTTTTTTTCTAAGAAAATCAATCAATTTTTTCCGGAAAAAAAATGAGACAAGTTTATGCCAATCTTCAAGACCTTTCCTTTGGAAAATTCATAGCTCTCACAACTTTCATTGGTAAGTAATAATCCTGGGGTCTCAGTGGGATTGTCTACATGTTCTGATCCTGGGACTGACCTCGCTAACTGCTAATCCCTCATATCGACCATCACCTTATCAGATTTTGATGCCAGTGTTGTCCTGTAACATTCTTTTGCAGTCTTTTGGCTGCTCTTGACAACGCCAACATTATTTACGATTACGTATTTTAGGCACTGATGAACCGTAGAGGTTACGACATGCATCCTTGATAACCAAGATCGGCCGAAAATTGCATTATGTGACGTGGGAGCATCAACGACTATAAACAGGACCGTTACTTCCTTTTTGAAAGGCCCTCGTCCGAGCTGGACCACACCTTCAAACTCACCGAATACCTCTGTCGATGCTACTGTAAAACCGATAATAGTTCGATCCGATTTCATAATTGGTGTGGTTTATTTTCGTCTGAGGGTAAGTTTGTAATTTTTGTTTAGAGTTATGTGGAAGTTTGTGAGTATTTAATATTTGGCTAGAGTGTAGAGGGAGAATTAAGCAGCCTAGTTGTATTTAATTTTCATTACCCTCATTTAATGTTGGTGGTTGGGTATTTATACCCTTACATTTGGGCCTTATGGGCTTTCGGGTCATGTTTAATGGTCTCGGGTCAAGTTTAAGGACCCATGAGCTCTTAGTAGGAGAGCAGGCAGCTTAGTCAAGAAATTATTAGGTTTTAAGTACTTTAGTTCTGTTCGAACAGTCCAATGGATGATGGTGTCTGAATTATCATCGTTCGGTTAGGTAGACATTGTCCGAACTGACCCTGTCCGAAGTGGTAACGGGATCCGGACTCATCAGTAGCCCCTTTTTTAGGTGTTTATTCAAAAACCTTTGTCAAAACCTGAAAAACAGTCCGTTGTTAGTGACGGTTACATCCGGATAGGTCCTCCGAATTGTGTCATAGCTTTATCCGGACTAAAAAAAGCTCTTTGAATCTAAACGGTTTTTTGCCAAAGTTCATGGGACACGTGTCTCTCTCTGGTTTGTTACTTCAACCATTTTTTCACCTCGAATTTCACACCCACCTTCTCTGAAAAGCAACCTCTTCATTAAATGAAGGTGACATCAGCGCTGTTTCTTAATCATTGCAAATCCTTTCGAAGTCTCCTAGGTATCAAAGCACATTTTTGGGGTTTACTATAAATTAAAACACTTTTCCACTGTTTTACTAACACTTTCATTTTCACTTTGCGAATTTTCAGAGCTTTCTCTCTCAAACACAAGTTCTTCACTTTGGTTGTTTATGTTCACCGATATGAACGCTTTAATCAGAGGCGGGTGGCTCAATCTATCAGAATTAGAAAAGGCACAAAAAGTTGAAAGGGAAAGGTGCATTGCATCAGACTTACCTACCTCCCATATCGACAAACCAGTAACCTCAAACTCAGAACCTGACCAGGGTTCCTCCTCAACAAAAAGTGTTAAATCAAGGAGATTATTTCAAACCAACCTTTCTCCCATTGTCTCAGGCTCATCGGTTCAAGAATCAGAACCCACCGTTGAACCAGGGCCAGCAGTTACTAGCTTAAAAAAGCCTTCCCCATTCATAGCTATGGGGTCAGATGCAGATACTTCTCCCAACAAACTGGTCGATCGAAGAAGAGGTCGGTTGGTTAAGGGGCAAGCTTCCAAAGGCACCCCTTCAAAATCAGGTGCCAAGGATAGCACTACAGGGTCAGAGGCACCCATAAAAGTACCCAAGGACAAGTTGTCCGGACCGGAGGCCACTGGCTCAAGCCCCCGAAGAGAAACCTCCACATCAGAGCCCCAGCCGGAGGCCAGAGTCCAGGAGAGTATTGAAGCTCAACAGTCCGGAATTCGGACTGAACCAACTCCAAACTCCCCCCCCCCCCCCCCCCCACAAAGACAACTGAAAACCCTTCCTCGGTAATGGAGGAAATAATGGAGGATTCTATCGAAGAGGCTCCATTCGAGTCCGAACCCTCCGGACAGACTAGTGATGGTGCTACTGCTAAGAAGGATAAGGGCAAAGAGTAATTATGCCTTAGGCATCCAGAATTACCAGAAATCCTTGAAGGAAAAGTGGGACCTTGTTTCCACAAGGTAAACGTTAAATATCTTCTTGCCTTACAAAAAATCAACTATGCTTTCATCCATACAGCCGAGTTGGGCCGGATGCGTACGATATGGGGGATTCCGGAGAACGTAAAGGTAAGAATCCCCATAGACCCTGAAACCCCAATGAACTTCAAACTCAGTGAAATAGTCATATTCACTAAGCTTTTTAACTAGGGTTTAAGGTTCCCCTTAGATCCGGAGATAGTTACATATTTCCACCTCATCAAGCACTGCCCTAGTCAACTGAGCCCCAACGCCTGGTACACACTTATGGCCTGCATCATGGCCTCCAGGCTCTCCGGGATTCCTTTACCAATGAAGGAATTCACGGCTGTGGCCAGTCTCTGCAGAAACCACCATATTCCCTTCTATCACTTCAACATGGGTGATAATTATAAAGCAGTGGATGATCTGCTTGAGTCAGAGAGAAATTGGAGGACTCAATTCTTGTTCGTAAGTGGCGCTTGGGAGAATGGGAGGAAAATCAAAGCTGGAGTCAATTTGAGTCTCCTCACCAGTAGATGGAGGAGTGATCGTAAAGATCCTACCTTACATTCTTATTTTTACTTTTATCGAATTTGCTTAAACTGACTGGTCTTATCTTTTGTCTTAACAGAGCTGCCCAAAGACTTCAATGACTATCTAAAGGCCGGGCAGACCACTTGTACCAAGATCAACACTTGGGCTGCTGAAAAAGTGGGGGAACCGGTTTCATGATGCTTATACAGGAGGCAATTTTGCAAGGTCTCACCTATGGAACACTACTGGCCGGAAGGACTTGACCTGGGAAGAACTCACCACTCCACCCCCTCCGGATTTAGTCCTCAAGAGAACACACGAACCGGACGGGTCACTATACTTGCCAGGCCGGGTCAAGGCCCCAAGTAAAATGAACGGCAAGAAAAGGAAAGGTAAGAAGGCTGCAAGTGAGGCTAATCCTTCCGAGGTGGAGGAGGATGCTCCAACAAACCCAGAGGGGCCAGCCCCAAGCCAGATTGATGTTGCTCTGCTAAAAGTGGTAGAGCATGAAAGTGCTAGGGAAGAGGCTAAATCCCCAAAACCCCCAAGGGTTCCGAGGAGAGACCGAAAACGGGGAGCAGAAAGCAAGGACAGGGAGGCCAAGAAGAAAAAGACCTCCAGGGGTGATGAACTTTCTCTCCGGCCTACAGAGCCCTTCCCTCCTGTTGACCCCACAGATCCCACAAGAGCAGAAGAGATCCCTGGTGACTTTCAGACCGACGAGGTTGAAGGAGGAGACCTCAGCATTGATGGTGTTGACATCACAGGGCTTGATGGACTTGGTGATTATTTTGCAAACCTTCCCAGAGACGACTTTGCTGGGCCTTACCTCCCCCCAAGAACTTCGAACACCGTTACTTTTAATGGTAAAACTTTCACTGTTTCAAGTGAAAGTGAAGCTATAACTCACTCCATACTGAGTACCGTTCAACCAGTGTTGGTCCTAGAGAAGCAAGTACGAGGTCAGGCAGCAATTATTACCTCCCTTAAATCCGACAAAGAAAAACTGTCCAAAAATCTCCTCACTGCTACCCAAAACGCTGAGGTTTTGAAGGGAGAAAACGAGGAGCTAAAGAAGAGCCAAGAGGGGTGGTCCACAAAGGTTGCCACTTTAGAAGATACTGTCAAAGACCTCCGGGAGAAACTGTCCGGATTAGAGAAAGATCTCACTTCTTCAAAAGAGGAGGCAAAGGCCAAGGACCAAGTCATTTATAACTTGAAAAATGACAAGATTGCGCTTGAGAACACAGTGTCCAAGGTTGCAGAGGAGAAAGCAGATCTGCTAAGGGAGCAAGAGGCCAAAATTCAGGCCAGGATCGATGCTTATGACAACAATGTAATAGATACTCAAGAGCAAATGTATGCCAAGATGAAGTCGGACATGGTCTTGCTCTTTTATGAGAAGTTCCCGAAGAGGAACCTAGGAGATTTGTGGCTTCATGTAGAGTACGAAGACCTTCCCTTCCATAGCATAGCTGATGGAGACTTGCATGATTATTCCAGTGCTTCCTCCTCTGACGAAGAAGAAAACACCGGGGAGGGCCCATATGAAGAGAAGGACGATCCCAAGAAGAAAAAGACAAGTGAGGCTGATCCATCTTCAAAGGCTCAGTTTTAGATTATGAATTATCTTTTCACCTTTTACTTTGTTTGAATCAAAGTCCTTGGAAGGCCAAGGCATTTTTGTAATTGTGTCCGGCATTTGACCGGATAGACCTTTTATTTTGTCTGACAGTTTTAAAGTCCTTGGAAGGCCAAGGCACTTGGGTTGTTTCAATGAATATCTCTGTTTTGCACAACTCTTGCATTCTTTCGTAGTTTGTTTTAATTTTGGTGGCTAGTGTTTAAATAGCCCTTAGTTATTTCATAATCATTCTAAAGTGAGAGTGTTTAAATTCTCCGATGACAAATGTTTAAGTAGTCATCATTCCTTTAATTCAATCCGGATGGTGTGATAAAAAACAAAGTAAGAACACTTCGAATTTTTAAGAAGGCATCAAATATTATAAAAAAGCCCAGACACCTCTTTAAAACCTCCCCGCGCCACCAGGGTAGGAAAGAGTATGCCCCCAAATATTTACATGGTTTTTTAAACAAGTAAATATTTACATTGCTTCTACTCTAAGTACATCCGGAGATGTTCAATATTCCACGGGTGATTCAAAACCCTTCCATCCTTGTCTTCTAGCCAGTATGTTCCAGGTTTAAGCCTTTCAATGACCATATAAGGTCCTTCCCAAGTTGGGGCTAGTTTGCCGAGCAGCTTCTCTTTAGTGTGTAAGAAGACTTTCCTTAATACCTTGTCCCCCGGCTGAAAATCTCTTCTTTTAACTCTGGAAGCAAACCTGCTTCTCATCAAACCCTGATAGTGTGCAGCTATAAGGTGAGCCTTAACTCGTCTTTCTTCTATTAGGTCAAGCTGACCCCTGATTGCCACTTCATTAGCGTGTTCGGAGAAATTGTGAACTCGAAAGGAAGGGAGAGTCGCTTCTATGGGAGCTATAATATGCATCTCATACACCAACGCAAAAGGTGACTCTTGTGTTGCGGCCCCAGGAGTGGTCCGATAGGCCCACAAAACCTCTTGTAAATAACTAGGCCATTTTCCAGCAGCCCCTTCTAAATTTTTCTTCAAACCGGACAATATAGTTCTGTTAGCCACTTCAACTTGACCGTTTGCTTGTGGGTGGAAAAGTGAAGAGAAACAATGTTGTATACCCATAGAGGCACATAAACTCTCGATTTCCTTGTTGTCGAACTGTGGCCCATTGTTTGTCGTTATCTTCCGTGGAACACCAAATCTGCAACAGATATTGGATAAAATGAATTTTATGACAGCTTTTGATGTTGTACCTGCCAATGGGGCTGCTTCAATCCACTTCGAAAAATAATCAATCGCAACAATTATTGTTCTGCGCCCTCCGGATGTCATAGGAAGAGGTCCCACCAAATCCAATCCCCATCGAGCAAAAGGTATAGGTTCAGAAATTGACTCTAAAGAGATGGACGGGACATGAATTTCATTGCTATATCTCTGGCATGGATCACACCTTCTCACCTGCTCCTTAGCATCTCGCATTATAGAGGGCCAATAATAGCCAGCTAGTAAAACCCTCCTTGTTAGAGCCCTGAATCAACAGTGAGCTGATCCTTCACCATCATGTAATTCGGAGAGGACTACTTGAGACTCATCATCACCCAAACATCGCAAAAGAGGTTTACTGTAAGACTTTTTATACAGAACGTCTCTTAGTATGATAAAACCACGAGCCTTGTGCTTCATTTTTCTAGCTAGTGATTTATCCGGAGACAAGATGCCATCGGAGAGATACTGCAAGAAAGGAAATCTCCAATCTAGAGGTTGTTTTATCTGTACATCGAAAATTTCTTCCTCTTTACCCACATTAAGCTGAATGGAAGGGCTCTCCAGCACATGGATCCAAGGATATGACTCAGTGTATGCTATGGTTGCCAATGAATCTGCTAGTTCATTCTCTGTTCGGGGTATATGCTCATAAACAATGCTTTTGAACTTAAGTGCCTCATTTTTAAGAAGAAGTAAGTACTTCACTAGTTGCTCCTTTTTTTCCTCAGATTGACCTTGCACATGGTGGATAAGAAGCTGGGAATCACTCATCAGCTTGACCCTTTTGGCCCCACAAATATAAGCTAACTTTAAACCAGCTATAACTGCTTTGTATTCGGACTCATTGTTGGAAGCCCTAAAAGCAAAACATGTAGCCTCGTACATTTTGTCACCATATAGAGAAGTTAAGCACACCCCTGCACCACATCCCATAGTACTTGATCCACCATCCGTCCGGACAACCCAGACCTTTTTATCTTTCATTTCAGTTGTTTGATCCGTATCTCTATCATAGTGGAATTCAACTAAGAAATCAGCCACAGTTTGGGCTTTGATTGATATTCGAGGAGCAAAATCAATATTGAAGTCCCCCAACTCTACTGACCACTTAGTCATTCTACTTGAAATGTCTGCTTTTTGAAGAACATTCTTCAAGGGAAAAGATGTCCGGACGATAATAGGATGAGCCTGAAAATAAGGCCTCATCTTCCTTGCAGCAATTACCAAGGCTAATACTAATTTTTCAAGCTTTAAATAGCGTTTTTCTGCATCTATCAAGCTCTTGATGATGTAGTACACTGGATGGGGGTAATTATCCACCTCTCTTACCAATACAGCACTGATGGCACAACTGGAAACTGCCAAGTATACGAAGAGCGTCTCTCCATCAACAGGTTTAAATAAAGTCTTGGGGGAGGACAGATGTTTCTTAATCTTATTGAAGGCCTCATCGCACTGTGAAGTCCAGTCAAATCCCTTTGCACCCTTTAAAGTTTGAAAAAACGGGGAACATCTGTCCGAAGACCTTGAGATGAATCGATTTAAAGCAGCCAACCTCTCAGTCAACCGTTGTACTTCTTTAACATTTCGAGGAGGCACCATTTGGAATAAAGCATTAAGCTGGTCTGGATCGGGCTGTATCCATTGCTCACTTATTATATAACCCATGAATTTCCTGGACTGTACTCCTAACACACACTTTTCGGGATTTAGTTTCAAATTTACTTTTACTAAGTTAGCAAAAGTTTCTTGGAGGTCTGCCAAGTGTAGTTGTTCATCCACACTTTTTACCATCATGTCATCAATGTATACTTCCATATTTCTACCAATTTGATTAGCAAAGGCTTTGTTTACTAACCTCTGATAGGTAGCCCCAGCATTTTTCAACCCAAATGGAATTACCTTGTAACAATGAAGACCCCGATCAGTGACAAATGTGGTATGCTCCTGATCCTTCGGATCTACTTGAATCTGATTATACCTGGAGAAGGCATCCATGAAAGACAGTAGCTTATTCCCAGAAGTGGAATCCACCAGTTGATCAATCTAGGAGGACTGGGTATAAATCTTTTGGGCAAGCCCTATTGAGATCTGTGAAATAAATGCACATACGCCACTTGCCATTTTTATTTTTCACCAAGACCGGATTGGCTGTCCATAAAGGATACCGAGACTCCTTTATATGCCCCATTTTAGTGAGCCTATCAACTTCTTGAACAATAACATTAGCCTTTTCCTTGGAAAAAACCCTTCTCTTTTGTACCACAGGTGCTATGTCTCTCCGAATGGATAGGTGGTGTGATATAATATCTTCTGGAACCCCAGTAACATCAGCATTTCACCAAGCAAAAACATGCTGATGATCTTTTAGAAACTTCAACATTTTAATCTTCAGTTCAGATGGCATTTTGGACCCTATCTTAAGAGTTTTTCCCTCTTCCAAAGAGTGTGTTTCAAATTCTTCAACCGGTATCAGTACTCCAGGGGTCTCTCTGGGGTCATCAATTTCACCCTCACCCTCACCCCAGAAAGCCCCTCAAACTGCTATTCTTCGTTTATACGTGATGAGTCTGAATTCTGCATGCTCCCCGGACAAGGACAGATCGGTCCAAGGCCTCCGGACCGGACAGATCACTTCGAACACTCAGGCCATAGGACTGTTCGAACTATGACAAAAGTACTAAAAAACCTAAACACTTCTTGACTAAGCTACTTGCTCTCCTTCTTAGAGCTCATGGGTCTTTGAACATGACCCGGGTCCATTAAACATGACCCGAAAGCCCATAAGGGCCCAAACATTAGGGTATAAATACCCAACCACCTGCATTAAGTGTGGGTAATGAGAATTAACTGCTACCTGCCAGCTTAATTATCTCTCTACTCTCTACTCTAAACACATAACACCCACATACTACTATAAAACACCAATCAAATTACAAGCCTACCCTAAGGAAATAATTATCCACACCAAATTGGCGACCACAGTGGGAGGAGAAGGTGCCTGAATCAAGCATTCAAAACCAGCTAAGAAAATCTGTCCGAATGAATCCGGACAATCCAGAAGTACCACCAGCTCTGCTCGAAGTGGTGGGAGAGAACGATGAGTACACTATCGAAGAGCGTGATAGGCTAAAGGGTGAAATAGAAGCTCTGAGGGCCGAAAAGGCTAAGATGGGCTTGAAAGAAAAGTCCAAAGCATCAGCTGCTCATCACACCGATAACCCCAGAGAGCATGAGTCTTCGAAGACTCATGTGAGCACCAAAAAGACTCATGCCAGTTCCAAAAATTCTCACCGGTCTAAGCCAGTGGAGAGTTCTGACTCAAGCTCAGAATCTTCTGATAGCTCTTCGGACAGTGAGGGAGTTGAAAAATCCTTATCCTCTAGCAGCGATGAGGGTCGAACTAGAAAGAAGCAAAAGCAGATTAAAAAATATTCAAGAAAAAAGGGATAGACAAGGAAAGATGAAGAGGCATATTGGTAAAGGATCATCTCATAGCCGGAAGCATGTGGACCGGATGCTGATGGATCCCTTCGCTTTTCACGATGAACCAGGTATCTTTGCAACTCCCAATGAGGGTACTGTGTTCAGTCGTGGAAAAAACTGGAGGCAATCTCCATTGTCTTCTAAAATTCTGTCCGGAAACCTCCCTAAGAGGTTTGACAGTACCAAAATAGAAAAGTATGATGGCAGTACTGATCCGGACAACCATTTGGAACAATTTAAAAATTTCATGATGAACTTTGATGACGATGACAAGCTACTTTGTAGGGCATTCTCCCAATCGTTTACGGGGAGTGCTCTAAAATGGTACAACAGCCTGCCTCAGGGTTGTATTGAAGATTTCTATACTTTTTGGGTAGCCTTTCGAAGGCAGTTTGTAGGGAGTAAAGAGTTAAAGGGAAATGGAGACACAATAATCCATTGTGCCCAGGAGCCAAATGAGTCCTTGAAAGAATATATAAGCCGTTTTGTGAATACAAAGAATGGGTTGGCTGATTGCTTCGAACAGGTGGCAATAGCATCCCTAAGACAGGGTTTGAACCCAGGCAATCTAGCTGATTCAGTGACCAGGAAGAAGGCCATGACATGGGGAGGGTTGCTGAATCAGGTTGGAAAACAAATAAACGTTGATGAAACAAAGAAAACCAGGGTGCACAGGCAGGTGAGGTCCACCCCGGTGGCACCAAATCCCAATCAGAATCAGTCCGGGAACAAAGCAAGAGAGACCGGACAGGGGCATGGTAGGGCAAAAGCTCAGTCTCAGCCAGCTGCTCCTGCTCAAAGTCAGCAATCCAGAAACAAGAGAGGGCCATGGGTCCAACCGGAGTGGTTCGCAGAATTGAAAGAAAGTGTTTCCACCATTTTTGATAAAACAAAGGACGAGGTGCATTATCGGAGACCAGCCACATTGTAGTCTCCCAGAGAGCATCACACTAACTCTTTTTGCCAATATCACAATGATATTGGTCATACCACTGATGACTGCATAGCGTTGAAACAGGAAGTTCAGAACTTGATTGAGAGGGGAAAGATGGGGGCTTACGTAAAAAAAAGAGGAGGCAACAGACCTGACAACACTCACCGGGTTGGTCCAAGTAATGTTGCTCCGGAGGGAGCCATGGTTATAATTGAGAGGTTTGATGTGGAATCTGAGTACTTGGATCTTGATCCAACTCGAAACAGAGTGGGTACAATTGAGGAATGTTCTAGGTCGGTCTCCGGAGTCATTAAGTTTTTTGAGTCACTTACAATTTTCGGAGGGGACACTATGACAGCTCCTACAGCTTCTTCGAGGAAGAGACACATTCATACTTTAGCCTCCCAGCTAGAAGGAGGCATGACTTCCTATCAGTCACAAAATTCATTCCCCTTCATTGTTTTTGATGAAGATGATTTAAGAGATATTGCTGGCCCTCATGAGGATGTTGTTGTCATAGGAGCATCTATTGGGGGGCAACGACATAAGACGAATTTTGGTGGATACTGGAAGCTCAGCCAATATCATTTTCCTAGCTACATACAAGAGAATGAAAAATTCAGCTGTAATTCAGAGTTCGGACAGATCAATTGTGGGCTTTACAGGCAGCTCAGCAGATGTGATCGGTGAGTTCGAAGAGGAAGTTCTATTGGGCAAGGTCCCTTTCAAGAAAATGGTTGGAATACTCTTTATTGTGATGGATTGTCCCACTTGCTATAATGTTATTCTAGGGAGATCTTGGCTCTCTAGGATGCATGCAGTGGCTTCAACAGTCCACCAGTGCTTAAAATATGTTGTTCAGGGACAGGCTGGAGTCGTCCGGTGCAGCCAAAAGATTGCAAGAGAATGTTATGCTACCGCCCTGGCTCCTCGAACGCTGGGGGCAGTCCGTATTAACAAACAATAGCAATTTGAGGGCCTTTCTGGGGGTGAGGGTGAAATTGATGACCCCAGAGAGACCCATGGAGTATTAATACCAGTCGAAGAGGTAGAAACACACTATCTGGAAGAAGGAAAAAGTGTCAGGATAGGGTCTAAGATGTCACCCGTTTTGAAAAACGAAATGTTAAAGTTTTTAAAGAACCATCAGCACGTTTTTACTTGGTGCAATGCTGATGTTACTGGGGTTCCAACAGAAGTGATATCACATCACTTATCCATCCGGAGAGCCGTAGCACCACTGGTTCAAAAGAGAAGAGCTTTTTCTAAGGAGAAGGCTGATGTCATTATGCAAGAGGTTGACAGACTCACAAAGATGGGGCACATCAAGGAGTCTCAGTATCCTTTGTGGACTGCCAATCCGGTTCTGGTAAAATAGAAAAATGGCAAGTGGCGCATGTGCATTGACTTCACAGATCTCAATAGAGCTTGCCCAAAAGATTTGTATCCGGTCCCCCGGATTGATCAGTTAGTAAACTCCACCTCTGGGAACAAGCTACTTTCCTTTATGGATGCCTTCTCCGGATACAATCAGATTCAAGTAGATCCGAAGGATCAAGAGCATACCACATTTGTCACTGACAGAGGTCTTCATTGCTACAAGGTAATGCCCTTTGGTTTGAAAAATGTTGGGGCTACTTATCAGAGATTAGTCAACAAGGCATTTGCTGATCAGATTGGAAGAAATATGGAAGTGTACATTGATGACATGATGGTGAAAAGTATGGATGAGCAGTTGCACTTGTCCGATCTCCAAGAAACTTTTGCCAACTTGGTAAAAGTGAATTTGAAATTAAACCCAGAAAAGTGTGTGTTCGGGGTGCAGTCCGGGAAGTTTCTAGGCTATATTATAAGTGAGCATGGAATACAACCCGACCCGGACCAGCTTAATGCCCTATTTCAAATGGAGCCTCCTCAAAACATTAAAGAAGTACATCGGTTAACGGGGAGATTAGCTGCCTTAAACAGATTTATCTCAAGGTCTTCGGACAGGTGTGCCCCTTTCTTTCAAACCTTGAAGGGTGCAAAGGGATTCGATTGGACTCCACAATGTGATGAGGCTTTCAATGAGATCAAAAAGCACTTGTCCTCCCCCAAAACTTTGTTTAAGCCAGTTGATGGGGAGACACTCTTCGTATATTTGGCAGTTTCAAGTTGTGTCATTAGTGCTGTGTTGGTAAGGGAGGTCGATGGACATCCCCATCCAGTGTACTACATCAGCAAAAGTTTGATAGATGCAGAAATGCGTTACTTGAAACTTGAAAAGTTAGCATTGGACCTGGTGATAGCTGCCAGGAAGATGAGGCCTTATTTCCAGGCTCATCCCATCATCGTTCGGACTTCTTTTCCCTTGAAGAATGTCCTCCAAAAGGCAGACATTTCAAGCAGGATGACTAAGTGGTCAGTAGAATTGGGGGACTTCGACATAGACTTTGCTCCCCGAACAGCAGTCAAGGCCCAAGCTGTGGCAGACTTTTTGGTTGAATTCCACTCCGATAGGGATTCAGAGCAAACTACTGATATAAAAGATAAAAAGGTATGGGTCATCCGAACAGATGGTGGATCTAGCACTATGGGATGTGGTGCAGGGGTGTGTTTAACTTCCCCATATGGAGACAAAATGTACCAGGCTATTTGTTTTGCTTTTAGGGCATCTAATAATGAGTCTGAATACGAAGCAGCTATAGCTGGTTTAAAGTTAGCCTACATTTGTGGGGCTAAGAGGGTCAAGCTACTAAGTGACTCCCAACTTCTTATCCACCATGCCCAAGGCCAATCTGAGGCTAAGAAGGAGCAGCTTGTGAAATATTTACTCCTCCTTAAGAATGAAGCGCTCAAGTTTAAAAGTGTTGTTTATGAGCACATTCCCCGGGCAGAAAATGAGCTAGCAGACTCATTAGCAACCATAGCATATACGGAGTCATATCCATGGATCCATGTGCTGGAAAGCCCCTCCATTCAACTTAGAAAGGGTAAATAAGAGGAAATTTTTGAAGTACAAGAGAAACAACCTCAAGACTGGAGGTTTCCTCTCCTGTAATATCTCTCCGATGGTGTTGTGCCTCCGGATAAGTCACTAGCCAGAACATTGAAACACAAGGCTCGTGGTTTCATCATATTGAGAGAAGTGTTGTATAAAAAATCTTATAGTAAACCTCTCCTGCGCTGTTTGGGGGATGAAGAGTCTCAAGTAGTCCTCTCCGAATTGCATGATGGTGAGGGATCAGCCCATTATGGGTTCAGAGCTTTAACAAGAAGAGTTTTACTGTCCGGTTACTATTGGCCATCTATCATAAAAGATGCTAAGGAATTGGTAAGAAGGTGTGACCCATGCCAGAGGTACAACAATGAAATTCATGTCCCAGTCATTCCTTTAGAGTCAATTTCTGAGCCTATTCCTTTTGCTCGATGGGGGTTGGATTTAGTAGGGCCTCTCCCCGTGGCGTCCGGAGGATGCAAAACTATAATTGTGGCCATAGACTACTTTTCAAAGTGGATTGAAGCAACCCCTCTAGCAGGAACAACATCAAAAGTTGTTATAAAAATGCATTCTATCCAACATCTGTTGCAGATTTGGTGTCCCACAAAAGATAACAACAGACAATGGGCCACAGTTCGACAATAGGGAAATGGAAAGTTTCTGTGCCTCAAGGGGTATACAACGTTGTTTTTCTTCACCTTTCCACCCACAAGCAAATGGGCAAGTTGAAGTGGCTAATAGGACTATACTGTCCGGTTTAAAGAAGAATTTGGAAGGGGCTGCTGGGAAGTGGCCTAGTTATCTATAAGAGGTCTTGTGGGCCTACCGGACAACACCTGGGGCTGCAACACAAGAGTCACCCTTTGTTTTGGTCTATGGGATGGATGCAGTAGCTCCCATAGAAGCAACTCTCCCATCATTTCGTGTTCACAACTTCTCCAAACATGCTAACGCGGTGGCAATCAGAGGTCAACTTGATTTGATAGAAGAAAGACGAGTTAAAGCTCACCTTAGAGTTGCACACTATCAGGGCTTGATGAGAAGCAGGTTTGCTTCCAAAGTTAAAAGAAGAGATTTCCAACCGGGGGAAAAGGTATTGAGGAACGTCTTCTTACACACTAAAGAAAAGCTGTTTGGAAAGCTGGCCCCAACTTGGGAGGGTCCGTATATGGTTGTTGAGAGAATTAAACCTGGAACATATTGGTTGGAAGACAAAGATGGAAGAGTTTTGACTCATCCTTGGAATATCGAGCATCTCCGGATGTACTTGGAATAGAATTTGTGTAAATATTTACTTGTTTAAACATCCATGTAAATATTTGGGGGCATACTCTTTCCTCCATGGTGGCACGGGGAGGTTTTAATGAGGTGTCCGGGCTTTTGAATGAAATTCGATGCCTTCTTAAAAAATTTCCAAGTGTTTTAAATTTTGTTCTTTGTCACACCATCCGGATTGAAATAACTAAGGGCTATTTAAACTCTAGCCGGAGAACTTAAACACTCTCTCTCTTAAATAATTAAAGGCTATTTAAACTCTAGCCATCGAAATTGGAACAAACAATGAAAGAAGATGAGATTTGTGCAAAACAGAAACATTCATTGTAATAACTTAAAGTGCCTTGGCCTTCCAAGGACTTTTGAATGGTCAGAGTAGAACAAAAAACTTATCCGGTCAGATACCGTACACAATTACAAAAAAGAATGCCTTGGCCTTCCAAGGACTTTAGTCTGAATAAAAAGTAAACAAAGTAAATCATAAGTTAAGGTTGAGCCTTTGAAGATGGCTCACCTTCATCTACCTTCTTTCCCTTAGGATCGTCTTTCTCTTCGCCAATTTTCTCCCCGGTGTGTTCTTCGTCATCTGAGGAATCACTAGAGTAGCCATACCGGTCGCTTTCGGCCATCGTATGATACGGGAGGTCTTCAGGCTCAACATGAAGCCATAAGTCCCATAGGTTCCTCTTCGGAAACTTCTCGTGGAAGAGTAGAACCATGTCAGACCTCACCTTGGTGTACATTTCCTCCTGGCTGTCGATCATTCTGGTAGCATAAGCATTGATCTTGGCTTGGATCTTGGCCTCCTGCTCCTGTAGCAAAGTGGTTTTCTCCTCGGCAGCCTTAGACACTGTATTCTCAAGAGCGATTTTGTCATTGGTAAGGTTGGTGATGATTTGATCCTTGGCTTTGGATTCTCCCTTTGAGGTGTTAAGGTCTTTCTCCAGACCGGACAGCTTCTCCCGGAGATCTCTAATGGTGTCCTCTAAAGAGGAGACTTTTGTGGTACTTGCCTCTTGCTTTCTCTTCAACTCCTCGGTTTCCTCCTTTAAAACTACAGCATTGGAAGTGGCAGTGCGAAGGTCATCGGACAGCCTCTCTTTGTCAGACTTGAGATCTTTGATGATATCAGCCTCGTTTCGGACTTGTTTCTCCAACACAAGTACAGGCTGAACGTTGCTCAACAAAGAGTGGGCTATGGGATCCCTTTCACTAGAAACGCTAAAAGTCTTACCATTAAAAGTGACCGTGTTGGAGGTGCTTGGAGGAAGGTAAGGCCCGGTAAAGTCATCTCTGGGAAGATTGAGGAAGTATTCACCAAGCTCACCAAGACCGGTGATGTCTACTCCATCGATGTTGATATCTCCCCCCTTAACCTCATCGGTATGAAAGTCACCCGGAATCTCCTCGGCATGCGTTGGGTCAGCAGGATCAGCTTGGAAAGAAGGCTCTGGAGCCCGGAGAGAAAACTCTTCTCCCTTAGAAGTTTTCTTCTTCTTGGCTTCCCGGTCTGTGCCTTCGCTTCCTTGTTTACGATTCCTCTTGGAAGCCCTTGGAGGTTTTGGGAGGTTTGCTTCTTGTTTCTCAGTCTCTTGCTCCACCACTTCCAGGAGAGCAGCATCAATTTGGTTCTGGGCTGGCCCCTCCGGATCTGTTGGAGCATCCTTCTCTGCATCGGGAGGGTTAGCATCACCCACCACCTTTTTGCCCTTCTTCTTCTTGCCTTTCATCTTGCTCGGGGCTTTGGCCCGGCCTGACAGGAAGAGTGTCCCATCTGGTTCATGGGTCTGGAGGAGGCTGGGTGGTGAGCTCCTCCCAAGTCAAGTCTCTCCGACCTGTGGTGTTCCACAAGTGAGACCTTGCCAAGTTGCCACTGGTGAAAGCAGCGTGGAATCGATTCCCCCATTTCTCAGCAGCCCAGGCATTAATCTTGCCACAAGTAGCCTGCCCGGATTTCTGATAGTCACTGAACTCCTTGGGTAGCACTGCCGAGGCAAAAGTGAGACTCATTAGTTCGAACTACTTTTAAGGAAAAAAAAAAGAGAAAAAAAAGAATAAAGTAGAAGACTTACAATCACTCCTCCACCTGCTTCTGAGGAGGCTTGGGTTCTCTCCGGATTTGATCTTCTTGCCGTTCTCCCAGGCACCACTGACAAACAGGGATTGGGTTCTCCAATTCCTCTCTTCCTCCAGCAAATCATCCACCGCCTTGAAATCATCCCCCATGTTAAAGTGGTAAAAGGGGATGTGGTGGTTTCTACAAAGGCTGGCCACTGCAGCGAACTCCTCCATTGGCAGAGGGATCCTGGACAGCCTTGATGCCATGATGCAAGACATGAGGGTGTACCAAGCGTTGGGGCTCAGTTGGCTCGGACAGAGTTTTATTAGATGGAAGTATCTGATAATCTATGGGTCTAGTGGGAACCTGAGCCCCCAGTTGAATAACTCCGTGAACATGACCACTTCGCTTAACTTGCAATCCATATGAGTCTCCGGATGTATAGGAATCCTGATCTTTACATTTTCTGGTATGCCCCACTTCGTACGCATCCTGCCCAGCTCAGCAGTGTGGATGAATGCGTAGTTGATTTTTTGTAAGGAGATGAGGTAATTAACGCTGACCTTGTGAAAACAAGTCCCCACTTTTCCTTCTAGGCTCTCCGGCAGATCCAGATGCCTCAAATACAATTTCTCTTTGCCCTTGTCCTTCTTGGAAACTATCTCTTTACTGGTCACACCGGAGGGCTCAGACTCGAATGGGGCCTCTTCAATAGAGTCCTCCATCACTTCCTCCATAATTGTTGAAGGGATTTCAGCAGCTGTAGTGGGGGGAGGGTTCAAATTTGACTCAGCCTTGTCTCCGGACTGATGGGCCTCAGTGCCCCTTTGATTTCTGCTCTCCGGTAGAGTATCTGGAACAGAAGTTTCTTGTTGAAGACTTGGATTGGAGCCCTCCGGTCCGGACAACCTGTCCTTGGGGGCTCTAATAAGCACCTCTGACCCGGTGCTGCTGTCTTTTGCCCCCGACTTAGAGGGAGTGTTTTTAGACCCTTGGTCTTTAACCAACCGGCCTTTCCTCCTATCGACTAGCTTATCGGGAGAGCGCTCCGTATCCGATCCCATAGCTATGAAGGGAGAGGGTTTTTTGAGGATAGTGGCAGTAACTCCTAGCTCGACAGCAGGCTTAGTGCCTTTGGAAGAAGAAGAGTCTCGATCTGACTCAGTAGCAGAGGTGATTGGTCTGTCAACAGGCGAGGAGGGTAACCCTGCTGCAATCTGTCTTTCTCTTTCGACTTTTTGAGCTTTCTCTAACTCAGATAGGTTGAGCCACCCGCCTTTGACAAGAGCGTTCCTCGCTGTAAACGTAAACTATCGAACTTTGCTTTAGAGAGAGAAAGCTTTGAGAGATTTTGCAGAGTAAATTTGAAGAAGATGGTAAAACAGTAGAAAGTAAGTTTGTATTTATAGTAAATCTGAAAAAGGAAGTTGATTCCTAGGAGAATTCGAAAAGATTGGTAATGATTAAAAGACGGCGCTGATGTCACCACCTTTAATTAAGAGGTTGTTTTTCGAAGAAGGTGGGTTCGAAATTCAAGGTGAAAAAACGGCTGAAGCAACCAATCAGAGAGTGACACGTGTCCCACGAACTCTGGCAAAAACCGTTTTGAATTCGTGAAGCTTGATCTGTCCGGATAAACACATAGCCCAAATTGACAGACCTGTCCGGATTAAAACTACCCCTGATGTCGGACTGTTTTTCAGGTCTTTGACAAGAGTATTTGCACAAACACCTAAAAAAGGGGCTCCTGATGAGTCCGAATTCTACATGCTCCCCGGACAAGGACAGATCGGTCCAAGGCCTCCGGACCGGACAGATCACTTCGAACACTCAGGCCATAGGACTGTTCGAACTATGACAAAAGTACTAAAAAACCTAAACACTTCTTGACTAAGCTACTTGCTCTCCTTCTTAGAGCTCATGGGTCTTTGAACATGACCCGAGTCCATTAAACATAACCCGAAAGCCCATAAGGGCCCAAACATTAGGGTATAAATACCCAACCACCTGCATTAAGTGTGGGTAATGAGAATCAACTGCTACCTGCCAGCTTAATTATCTCTCTACTCTCTACTCTAAACACATAACACCCACATACTACTATAAAACACCAATCAAATTACAAGCCTACCCTGAGGCGATAATTATCCACACCAATACGATCTGCCCCCAACGTCCGTGGAGCCAGTGCTGTGGGATAACATTCTCTTGCAATCTTTTGGCTGCTCCGAACAACTCCCACCTGTCCTTGAACAACATATTTCAAACATTGGTGGACTGTAGAGGCCACTGCATGCATCCTAGAGATCCAAGACCTCCCTAGAATATCATTATAACAAGTGGGACAATCCACCACAATAAAAAGTATTCTAACCATCTTCTTAAAAGGGCCCTTGCCCAACAAAACTTCCTCTTCGAACTCCTCGATAACATCTGTTGAGCTTCCAGTGAAACCCACAATTGATCTGTCTGAACGCTGAATTACAGCTTGATTTTTCATTTTCTTGTAAGAGGTTAAAAAGAGGATATTGGCTGAACTCCCAGTATCCACCAAGATTCGTCTTATGTCATTGCCCCCAGTGGATGCTCCTATGACAACAGCATCTTCATGAGGGCCAGCTATATCCCTTAAGTCATCCTCATCGAAAACAATAAAGGGAAAAGGAATTTGTGATTGATAGGAGGTCATGCCTCCTTCTAGCTGGGTAGCTAAAGTATGAGCGTGCCTCTTCCTCGAAGAAGCAGTAGGAGCTGTCATAGTATCCCCTCCGAAAATTGTGAGTGACTCAAAAAACTTAATAAGCCCGGAAACTGTTTTACAACGTTCCTCAGTGGTACCCATTCTATTTTGAGTTGGATCAGGATCCAAGTACTCTGATTCTACATCAAATCTTTCAATTATAACCATAGCTCCCTCCGGAGCAACATTGCTCGTACCAACCCGATGAGCATTATAAGGCCTATTTCCTCCTCTTCTTTTGACATATGCCCCCAGCTTTCCTCTTTCAATTAAGTTCTGAACTTCTTGTTTTAAAGCGATACAATCGTCAGTGGTATGGCCAGTATCATTATGATACTGACAGAAGGAATTATTACGATGTTCCCTAGGAGATTGCAGTGCAGCCGACCTCCTATAGTGTACTTCTTCCTTTGTTTTGTCATAAATGGTGGCCACACTTTATTTTAACTCTGAAAACCACTCCGGTTGAACCCAAGGCCCTCTCTTATTTCTAGATTGTTGACTCTGGGCAGGCGTAACTGGCTGAGATTGAGCTTTAGCTCTGTTATGTCCCTGCCCGGTCTCCCTTGCCTTGTTCTCGGACTGATTTTGGTTGGGGTTTGGTACAACTGGGGCAGACCTCACTTGCTTGTGCACCCTAATTTTCTTTGTTTCATCAACGTTGATTTGTTTTCCGACCTGATTCAGTAGACCTCGCCAAGTCATGGCTTTCTTTCTGGTCACTGAATCAGTTAAATTCCCAAGGTTTAAGCCCTGCCTCAAAGATGCTATGGCTACTTGCTCGAAGCAATCAGCCAACCCGTTTTTGGTGTTCACAAAACGACTTATGTATTCTTTCAGTGACTCGTTTGGTTCTTGGGCACAATGGATTATTGTGTCCCCATTGCCTTTCAATTCCTTACTCCTAAAAAATTACCTTCGAAAGGCCACCCAAAAGGTATCGAAATTTCTGATGCAGCCTTGTGGTAGGCTGTTATACCACTTCAGAGCGCTCCCTGTAAAGGGTTGGGAGAATGCTCTATAGAGCAACTTGTCGTCATCGTCGAAATTCATCATGAAGTTTTTAAATTGCTCCAAGTGGTTGTCCGGGATCCACCCGCCTTCCAACTTGGAAGATAATAGAGATTGTCTCCAATTCCGGCCACGATTGAAAATAGTATCCTCATTGGGAGTTGCGAAGATACCTGGTTCATCGTGGAAGGCAAAAGGATCCGCCAGCATCCGGTCCACATGCCTCTGGCTGTGAGATGATCCTTTGCCTATATTCCTCTTTAATTTCCCATGTCTATCCCTTTTCCTTGAATACTTTTTAATCAATTTTTGCTTCTTTTTAGATCGGCCCTCATCACTACTAGAGGATAAGGACTCTTCAACTCCATCTTCGTCTGAGGAGCTATCAGAAGATTCTGAGTCTGAGTCAGAACTCTCCACTGGCTTAGACCAGTGAGACTTTTTGGAGCTAGCATGGGTCTTCTTGGTACTCACATGAGTCTTCGAAGGCTCATGCTCTCTAGGGTTGTCGGTATGATGAGCAACTGATGCTTTTGACTTCTCTTTCATGCCCATCTTTGCCTTCTCTGCCCTCAGAGCTTCTATCTCGCCCTTTAATCTATCACACTCCTCGATGGTATATTCATCATTCTCACCCACCACTTCAAGTAAAGCTGGTGGTACTTCCGGGGCGTCCGGATTCATTCGGACTGATTTTTTCTAATGGTTTCGTATGCTTGATTCAGGCACCGCCGTGCTCCCACTGTGGTCGCCAATTTGGTGTGGTTTATTTTCGTTTGAGGGTAAGTTTGTAATTTTTGTATAGAGTTATGTGGAAGTTTGTGAGTATTTAATATTTGGGTAGAGTGTAGAGGAAGAATTAAGCAGCCTGGTTGTATTTAATTTTCATTACCCTCATTTAATGTTGGTGGTTGGGTATTTATACCCTTACATTTGGGCCTTATGGGCTTTCGGGTCATGTTTAATGGACCCAGGTCATGTTTAATGAACCCGGGTCAAGTTTAAGGCCCCATGAGCTCTTAGTAGGAGAGCAGGCAGCTTAGTCAAAAAATGATTAGGTTTTAAGTACTTTAGTTCTGTTCGAACAGTCCAATGGATGATGGTGTCCGAATTGTCACCGTCCGGTTAGGTAGACATTGTCCGAACTGACCCTGTCTGAAGTGGTAACGAGATCCAGACTCATCAATAATCACTGGTTTATTCCTAAACCCCGAAAAAGTTGACAAGAAGATATTGTTTGTCGAACTTCCGGTATCCACCAATATTCCCCGGACCTCCTCACCAGCAATAGCCGCTACGATTACTATCGCGTCTTCATGAGGACCGGCAATATCCCTCATAACATCATCATCAAAGCAAAGAATAAGAGATGTGTGCTGGTATAAGTGAGGTGAGATTCTTGCTTCCAACTTGGTGAGGATAAAAGTAGCCTGAGGGTAGGCTGGTAATTTAAAGTGGAGTTTTAAGGCGGCGTGAGGGTGTTTCAGGGTGGTGTGAAGGTGTTTCAAGATATTTCGAGGTGGAGAGAGAATTGAGAAGCTTGGCAGCAGTAAATTTTTGTTACCCATAGTTAATGCTGGTGGTTGGGTATTTATAGTATGTAGTTTGGGCCCTTATGGGCTTTCGGGTCAAGTTTAATGGACCCGGGTCATGTTTAAAGACCCATGAGTTTTAAGTAGATGAGCAGGTAGCTTAGTCAGATAGTGTTTATGTATTTTAGTACTTTAGTCATAGTTCGAACTGCTTTGGGTTTGCAGTGTTCGAAGTCATCTGCCTGGTTCAAAAGTCCTGTCCGAATTAAGCTCTTGGAGCCTGTCCGGTTTACGGAGAGATTTACTTTGGGATGCCCTTCCGGGGAGCACTCCGAATTCGGACTCATCAGGAGCCCCTTTTTTATGTATTTGAACAAGTATCCTTGTCAAAGAACTGAAAAACAGTCCGATTCAGGAAGTGGTTTATCAATTCGGAGAGAGTTGAGAACAAAACCGGACAGACCAAACGTTACGAATTCCAAACGGTTCTTGTCAGAGTTAGTGGGACACGTGTCACTCTCTGATTGGTCACTTTAGCCGTTTTTTCATCTTGAAAGTTGCACCACTTTCTCGAACAAGTTACTTCTTTTAAATGCCATAAATGACATCAGCGCCGTCTTTTAATTATTGCCCAACTTTTCGGATTCTCCTAGGAATCAAACCCATTTTTCACATTTACTATAAATTCTTTTCACTTTTCACAGCTTCATTATCTCTTTCACTCTGCCATTTCACCCAAAGCTTTATCTCTCTAAAACTTCGAAATTTCCTTAGTTGTTTATGTTCACAGCAAGAACAGCACTGATCAAGGGCGGTTGGCTTAATCTCTCAGAATTGGAGAAAGCTCAAAGAGTTAAAAAAGAAAAAAGACTTGCAGCAGGGCTTCCAGCGTCGCCTGTCGAGAAACCAGCCCCTTCAATCGAAGAATCTGACAGAGGTTCGTCTTCTTCTAAAGGTACGAAACCTAGAAAACTCTTTCAATCAACACTCTCTCCCACAGTATCTGGCTCTTCAGTTCAAGAGTCGATTCCTATTGTTGAACCGGGGGTCACTGCTACAAGTGTTAGGAAAAAATCCTCTTTTATCGCTATGGGGTCCGATTCTGATCACTCCCCAGACAAATTAATCATGAAAAGGCCAAGTAGGTTGGTTAAAGGGCTTCCTTCTAAAAGTACACCCTCAAAATCGGGGGCAAAAAATAGTGAATCAGGGTCCGGGCAACTATTAGGACTCTCCGGGAAAGACCGGCCGGTCCGGGGGCTAGCAGTCCTCTACCTCCCAAAGAAACTTCAACCTCAGAAACTCAAACTGAGGTGGTAAGTCGAAAAAATTCGGAGAGCCAACAGTCCGGTGGATTAGCTGTGCCAAGCTTCATCCCTCCCCGGGCTGTTTCTACAGAAGCTCCCCCAACAATAATGGAGGAGAGGATGGAGGACTCCACAGAGGAGGTTAGATTTGAGTCCGAGTCCTCCGGACAGGCTGAAACTGCTATCGTTGTTGCCAAGAAGGGCAAAGAAGACTTATATCTGAGGCGTCCGGACCTGCCGGAGAGCCTCGAAGGGAGAGTAGGGCCATGCTTTCACAAGGTGGAGTTCAAGTATCTTTCATCTCTGCTAAAGACCAAGTACGCGTTCATCCATACTAGAGATCTGGGACGACTGCGTACTAAGTGGGGGATCCCTGAGAACGTAAAGATTCGAATTCCCATCGATCCAGAGACCCCGATGGACTGCAAAAGAAATGAGATAGTCTTCTTTATGGAGCTATTCAACTGGGGACTTAGGTTCCCACTGGACCCAGAGATAGTGCGCTATTTTCATTTGGTCAAGCTATGTCCAACACAGCTAAGCCCCAACGGTTGGTACACCTTGATGTCATGTATTATGGCGTCTAGGCTATCCGGAATTCCTCTTCCTATGGAAGAGTTTGCAGCTGTGGCTAAGTTGTGCAAACACCATCAGTTCCCCTTTTACCATTTCAACATGGGGAACGATCTTAAAGCTGTTGACGATCTCCTGGAGTCGGAGAGCAAGTGGAGGAGCCAGTTCCTGTTTGTCAGTGGCTCATGGGAGAATGGCAAGAAAATTAAAACCGGGGAGAATCCTAGCCTACTTCGAAGTAGATGGAGGAACGATCGTAAGTTTTTATTCTAAGTCTCTGTTCGAACCTCTCTTTCCTTTAAGTTTATACTAATCAGTTTTTCTTTTGTTTTGTCAGAGCTGCCAAAGGAGTTCGGGGACTATCTGAAGGCCGGACAGGTCACCTGTGGCAAGCTCAACGCTTGGGCCGCAGAGAACTGGGAGAACCGGTTTCATAAAGCCTTCACTCCTGGAAACCTAGCGAGGTCTCACCTGTGGAACACCACAGGTCGAAGAGACTTAACCTGGGAGGAGTTCTCCACCCCACCTGATGAAGATGTCGTGCTGAGAAGGTCTCATGAACTGGATGGGAACCTCTTCCTTCCTGCCCGGGCCAAAGCCCCAAGTAAAATGAAGGGCAAGAAGAAGAAAGGCAGGAAAGCGGTAGAGGATACTGAGAAAGAGGCCCCAATGGATTCAGAGGTGCCAGCCCAGGCTCAAGTTGACGCAAACCTTCTACAAGTGGTAGAACATGAGAGCGAGAAACAAGGAGTGAAGCCCCCAAAACCGTCAAGGGCTTCAAAACGGGCTCGTAAGCAAGCAAGTGACAGTGCTGATAGGGAAGTCAAAAAGAAAAAGACTTCCCAAGGAGAAGAGCTCGCTCTCCGGGATCCGGAGCCCACTTTCCCAACCGACCTGACGTTAGCCGAAGAGATCCCAGGGAATCTTAATGAAGGGATTCCAATGGAATTCCATACTGATGAGGTCGAAAGGGGAGAGATTAACATGGATGAAGTGGACGTCACCGGTCTTGGTGAACTAGGTGATTATTTCCTTGGCCTGTCCAGAGACGAATTCGCAGGGCCATATGTTCCCCCAAGTAGTTCCAACACAGTGAACTTCAATGGTAAGACTTTTATGGTTTCCAGTGAGAGGGACATCATAGCCCACTCTCTCCTTAGCAACGTGCAGCCAGTACTTACCTTGGAAAGGCAAGTCCGGAGTCAGGCAACCACCATCAAAGACCTCAAGTCTGAGAAGGAGAAGCTGTCCGATGACCTCAGGACTGCTGCCACTAAGGTTGATTTACTTAAGGAATCGAACGAACAGCTAAAGAAGAATCACAATGAAAGCAACACAAAAGTTGCTTCTTTAGAAGAGACCGTAAAAGATCTCCGGGCTAAGCTGTCCGGACTGGAGAAAGATTTGACAGCCTCAAGGGAAGAAACTGCAGCAAAGGAGAAGCTTGTCACCAATCTGACCACTGACAAACTTGCTTTAGAGAATGCAGTAAACCGGGCTGTTGAAGAGAAAGATGCTTTGGTGAAGGATCAAGAGGCCATGATCAAGGCCAAAATCAACGCTTATGCCAGGGAGATGTTACGGAGTGAGGAATTAATGATTGAAAAGGTGAAGTCCGATATGGTCCTCCTGTTTCACGAGAAGTTCCCGAAGAGGAAACTAGGGGACTTATGGCGCTATGTGGATGACGATGATCTCCCATACTGGACCATGGTTGATGAAGGGTACACCGATGTGTCCTCGTCTGGTGACGAAAAGGAAACCGGGGAGAGCCCAGGTGAGGAGGAGATTGACCCCAAAGGTAAGAAGATTGTCGAGGAAAGGAGCGACATCAAAGGCAAGAAAGCAGATGAGGGTGAGCCATCTTCAAAGGCTCAACCTTAATTTATAATTTGTTTTGTTTATCTTTTGTTTTGAACTAAAGTCCTTGGAAGGCCAAGGCACCTTTGTTGTGATGGTGTCCGTATTATTCGGACAGATTTTTGTACTGTGCCCAAACATGTTCAAAAAGTCCTTGGAAGGCCAAGGCAACTTTAAGTTGTTGAATGAATGCTTTTATTTTACTCAACCATCTTCTTCTTTTATTATTTGTCTCACTTTAGACATCTAGAATTTAAGTAGCTTTAAGTTATTGTATTGTGAGAGTG
Organism: Limnanthes douglasii subsp. nivea; assembly: GCA_036936605.1. Taxonomy (NCBI): domain Eukaryota; kingdom Viridiplantae; phylum Streptophyta; class Magnoliopsida; order Brassicales; family Limnanthaceae; genus Limnanthes; species Limnanthes douglasii. The sequence goes on along the minus strand of JAUPFV010000004.1, from coordinate 52,954,294 downwards.
TTTAGTTTCTCTGGCTAGTATTTAAGTAGCCTTTAGTCCTTTCAGTCCGGGTAGTATGACAAACAACAGAATTTTGCAAAAACTTAGAAAATTATTGAAGAAAGCATCAAGTTTTATTGAAAGCTCTCCGTGGCGCCGAAGAGAGGAAGCGGTATGCCCCCAAATATTTACATGGATGTTTAAACAAGTAAATATTTACATAAGCTTTACTCCAAGTACATTCGAAGGTGTTCAATATTCCAAGGGTGAGTTAAAACCCTGCCATCTTTGTCTTCCAACCAGTATGTCCCAGGCTTGATTCTTTCAACCACAGTATACGGACCCTCCCAAGTTGGGGCCAGCTTTCCGAAGAGCTTTTCCTTGGTGTGCAAGAAAACTTTTCTCAATACTTTATCTCCTGGTTGAAAATCCCTTCTTTTAACTTTAGAAGCAAACCTGCTTCTCATCAAGCCTTGATAATGTGCCATTCTAAGATGAGCTTTTACCCGCCTTTCTTCAATTAAATCAAGTTGATTTCTAATTGTCATCTCATTAGCCTGTCCGGAGAAGTTATGAACACGAAAGAAAGGGAGTGTCTTCTCTATGGGAGCTACTGCATCCATCCCATAGACCAAGGCAAAGGGGGATTCTTGTGTTGCAGCCCCAGGTGTTGTCCGGTAGGCCCACAGGACTTCTTGTAGATAACTAGGCCACTTCCCAGCAGCCCCTTCTAAGTTTTTCTTTAAGCCGGACAGTATTGTTCTATTAGCCACCTCAACTTGCCCATTGGCCTGTGGGTGGAAAGGTGAAGAAAAGCAATGCTGAATACCCATTGAGGCACAGAAGCTCTCCATCTCTCTATTATCAAACTGCGGCCCATTGTCTATTGTTATTTTCTGGGGGACACCAAATCTGCAACATATGTTGGACATAATGAATTTTATAACAGCTTTTGATGTCGTTCCTGCCAAGGGGGCTGCTTCTATCCACTTCAAAAAGTAGTCAATGGCTACAATTATGGTTTTACGCCCTCCGGACGCCACAGAGAGAGGCCCAACTAAGTCCAATCCCCATCGAGCAAAAGGGATGGGCTCAGAAATTGATTCCAAAGGAATGGCTGGTACATGAATTTCATTGCTGTACCTCTGACATGGGTCACACCTCCTTATCAGCTCCTTAGCATCTTTCATAATTGATGGCCAATAATATCCGGAGAGAAGCACTCTTCTTGTCAAAGCTCTAAATCCACAATGGGCTGATCCCTCACCATCATGCAATTCAGAGAGAACCATTTGTGACTCATGATCCCCTAAACAGCGTAAGAGAGGTTTGCTATAGGACTTTTTGTACAAGACTTCTCGAATCATAATGAAACCACGAGCCCTGTGTTTCAATGTTCTGGCTTGTGATTTATCTAAGGGCACGATGCCATCGGACAGATATTGCATAAGAGGAGACCTCCAGTCTTGAGGTCGGTTTACTTGTATTTCAAAGACTTCCTCTTTTTCACCTTCATTAAGTTGAATAGAAGGGCTTTCAAGCACATGGATCCATGGGTAGGACTCCGTATATGCTATCGTTGCCAATGAGTCTGCTAATTCATTCTCTGCCCGGGGGATGTGCTCATAGACAACAGCTTTAAACTTTGACGCTTCATTTTTAAGGAGGAGCAAGTATTTGATCAATTTCTCCTTTCTGGCCTCTGACAGGCCTAGAGCATGGTGGACAAGCAATTGTGAGTCACTTAGTAGCTTGACCATTTTCGCTCCACAGATGTATGCCAATTTTAACCCAGCTATAGCTGCTTCGTATTCGGACTCATTATTGGATGCCCTGAAAGCAAAACAAATAGCTTGGAACATGTTGTCCCCATAGAGGGAAGTGAGACATATTCCTGCCCCAGATCCCATGGTACTGGATCCTCCGTCTGTTCGGACAATCCACACTTTTTTGTCTTTTGAATCAACAGGTTGTTCTGAATCCCTATCAGAATGGAATTCGACCAGAAAATCAGCCACATCTTGAGCTTTTACTGCTGTTCAAGGAGCAAAGTCTATGTCGAAGTCCCCCAACTCTACTGACCACTTTGTCATTCTGCTCGAGATGTCTGCTTTTTGAAGGACATTCTTTAAAGGGAAAGATGTCCGGACAACGATAGGATGAGCCTGGAAGTAGGGTCTCATTTTTCTTGCAACTATCACCAAAGCCAAAGCTAGTTTTTCAAGTTTCAAGTAACGCCTCTCAGCATCAATCAAGCTTTTGCTGATGTAGTACACTGGGTGAGGATACCCATCAACCTCCCTTACTAACACAGCACTGATGGCACAACTTGAAACAGCCAGATATACAAAAAGAGTCTCCCCATCGACTGGTTTAAACAAGGTCTTGGGAGAGGACAGATGCTTCTTGATTTCATTGAATTCCTCATCACACTGTGGTGTCCATTCAAACCCCTTTGCACCCTTCAAGGTTTGAAAGAAAGGAGCACATCTGTCCGAAGACCTGGAGATGAATCTGTTCAAGGCTGCCAACCTCCCCGTTAATCGCTGTACTTCTTTAATGTTTCGAGGAGGCTCTATTTGGAACAAAGCATTGAGTTGGTCCGGGTCGGGTTGTATTCCATGCTCACTTATGATATACCTTAAGAACTTCCCGGACTGCACTCCGAACACACACTTTTCAGGGTTTAATTTTAAATTCACTTTGGCCAAGTTGGCAAAAGTCTCTTGGAGGTCGGACAAGTGCAACTGCTCATCCACGCTTTTCACCATCATATCGTCAATGTAAACCTCCATATTTCTTCCAATTTGATCAGCAAATGCCTTATTGACCAATCTTTGATAAGTAGCCCCAGCATTTTTCAAACCAAAGGGCATCACCTTGTAGCAGTGTAAACCTCTATCAGTAACAAAAGTGGTATGCTCTTGATCTTTTGGATCCACTTGGATCTGATTGTACCCAGAGAATGCATCCATGAAGGAGAGTAGCTTGTTCCCTGAAGTAGAGTCTACTAACTGGTCTATCCGGGGAACCAGATACAAGTCTTTTGGGCAAGCTCGATTGAGGTCTGTGAAGTCAATGCACATACGCCATTTACCATTCTTCTTTTTTACCAAGACAGGATTGGCAGTCCACAACGGGTACTGAGATTCTTTAATGTGCCTCATCTTTGTGAGTCTGTCAACCTCCTGTACAATGACATCAGCCTTTTCTTTTGAGAAAGCTCTCCTTTTTTGTACCACTGGTGCCACATCTCTCCGGACTGATAGGTGATGGGAAATCACCTTTGATGGAACTCCAGTAACATCAGCATTGCACCAAGCAAAAACATGCTGATGGTCTTTCAAGAATTTCAACATTCCTTCTTTCAACATTGGTGGCATTTTGGATCCTATCTTGACATTTTTTCCTTCTTCTAAGCAGTGTGTTTCAACCTCCTCAACTGGGATCAACACTCCGGGGGTCTCTCTGGGGTCATCAATTTCACCCTCACCCCCAGAAAGGCCCTCAAACTGCTATTGGTCATTTATACGGACTGCCCCCAGCGTTCGTGGAGCCAAGGTAGTGGCATAACATTCTCTTGCAACTTTTTGGCTGCTCCGGACAACCCCAACCTGCCCCTGAACAGCATATTTCAGACACTGATGGACTGTCGAAGCCACTGCATGCATCCTAGAGAGCCATGATCTCCCTAGAATATCATTGTAACAGGTGGGACAATCCACCACAATGAAGAGTATTCTAACCATTTTCTTGAAAGGGCCCCTGCACAACAACACTTCTTCTTCAAACTCCCCGATCACATCGGTTGAGCTGCCCGTGAAGCCCACGATTGATCTGTCCGACTTTTGTATCACAGCTGGATTTCTCATTTTCTTGTAAGTGTTTAGAAAAAGGATATTGGCAGAGCTTCGAGTATCCACCAAAATTCGCCTTATCTCATTGCCCCCTATAGACGCTCCTATGACAACAGCATCCTCATGAGGGCCAGCAATATCTCTCAAATCATCCTCATCGAAAACTATGAATGGGAATGAGTTTGGAGATTGATAGGATGTCATGCCTCCTTCTAGCTGGGAGGCCAAATTATGAACATGTCTTTTTCTTGAAGAGGTGGTAGGAGCTGTCATAGTGTCCCCTCCGAAGATTGTCAATGACTCGAAGAATTTAATGAGCCCGGAGACTGATCTAGAACGCTCCTCAATAGAACCCACTCTGTTTCTGGTTGGATCAGGATCCAAATACTCGGACTCCATGTCAAACCTTTCAACTATTACCATAGCCCCCTCCGGGGCAGCGTTGCTTGGACCAACCCTATGAGTGTTGTCAGGCCTGTTGCCTCCTCTTCTTTTAACGTATGCACCCAACTTTCCTCTTTCAATCAAGTTCTGTACCTCTTGTTTCAGCGCTATGCAATCATCGGTGGTATGGCCAATATCATTATGGTATTGGAAAAAGGAATTATTTCGATGTTCTCTGGGAGACTGCAAGGTTGCCGGTCTCCGGTAGTGTACTTCATCTTTTGTTTTCTCGAAAATGGTTGCCACACTTTCTTTGAGCTCTGCAAACCACTCCGGTTGGACCCACGGCCCTCTTTTGTTTTTAGACTGTTGACTTTGTGCAGGAGCAGCTGGTTGAGACTGAGCCTTTCCCCTTCCATGCCCCTGTCCGGTTTCTCTTGCTTTGTTCCCGGACTGGTTTTGATTTGGTGTTGGTGCCACCGGGGTGGATCTCACTTGTCTGTGCACCCTGGTCTTTTTCGTTTCATCAACATTTATTTGCTTGCCAACTTGGTTCAGCAATCCTCCCCAGGTCATGGCTTTCTTTCTGGACACCGAATCGGCCAGGTTGCCTGGGTTCAAACCTTGTCTCACGGATGCTATTGCTACATGTTCAAAGCAATCAGCCAACCCATTCTTTGTGTTTACAAAACGACTTATGTACTCCTTTAACGACTCATTTGGCTCTTGGGCACAATGGATTATTATGTCTCCATTGCCCTTCAGCTCCTTACTTCCCACAAACTGCCTTCGAAAGGCCACCCAAAAAGTATCAAAGTCTTTAATACAACCCCGAGGCAGGCTGTTGTACCATTTCAGAGCACTCCCCGTAAATGATTGGGAGAATGCCCTACAGAGTAGTTTATCATCATCATCAAAGTTCATCATGAAGTTCTTTAATTGCTCCAGATGATTGTCCGGATCAGTGATGCCATCATACTTCTCCATCTTGGTGCTATCAAACCTCTTGGGGAGGTTTCCGGATAGGATTTTAGAAGACAGTGGAGACTGCCTCCAATTCCTTCCACGACTGAACACGGTATCCTCATTAGGAGTTGCAAAGATACCTGGCTCATCATGGAAGGCAAAAGGATCCATCAGCATCTTGTCTGTATACCTCCGGTGGTGAGATGACCCTTTTCCTATATGCCTCTTCATTCTTCCATGGTGATCTCTTTTTCTGGAATACTTCTTAACTTGCTTTTGTTTCTTCTTGGTTCGTCCCTCATCACTACTAGAGGACAAGGAATTTTCATTCCCCTCACTGTCCAAAGACTCTGAACTCGAGTCAGAACTCTCCACAGGCTTGGACCGGTGAGATTTTTTAGAGCTGGCATGCGTCTTCTTAGTGCTCTCATGAGTTTTGGAAACCCCATGCTCTCTTGGGTTATCGGTGTGGTGAGCAGCTGACGCTTTGGATTTCTCTTTCACGCCCATCTTGGCTTTTTCAGCCCTCAAAGCTTCTATCTCAAGTTTTAACCTGTCGCGCTCTTGGACAGTATACTCATCATTCTCTTCCACCACTTCGAGCAAAGCTGGTGGAAGCTCTGGATTATCCGGATTCATTCGGACAGAATTTCTTTACTTGGTTTTGAATACTGGATTCAGGCACCGTCGCCTCCCACTGTGGTCGCCAATTAGGTGAGGATAAAAGTAGCCTGAGGGTAGGCTGGTAATTTCAAGTGGAGTTTTAAGGCGGCGTGAGGGTGTTTCAGGGTGGTGTGAAGGTGTTTCAAGATATTTCGAGGTGGAGAGAGAATTGAGCAGCTTGGCAGCAGTAAATTTTTGTTACCCATAGTTAATGCTGGTGGTTGGGTATTTATAGTATGTAGTTTGGGCCCTTATGGGCTTTCGGGTCAAGTTTAATGGACCCGGGTCATGTTTAAAGACCCATGAGTTTTAAGTAGATGAGCAGGTAGCTTAGTCAGATAGTGTTTAGGTATTTTAGTACTTTAGTCATAGTTCGAACTGCTTTGGGTTTGCAGTGTTCGAAGTCATCTGCCTGGTTCAAAAGTCCTGTCCGAATTAAGCTCTTGGAGCCTGTCCGGTTTACGGAGAGATTTACTTTGGGATGCCCTTCCGGGGAGCACTCCGAATTCGGACTCATCACAACTGTGTAGCTAAATTGACTATGTGCCTCTTCCGAGAAGAATTGGTGATACCTTTCATTGAGTCGCCCCCAAAAATTGTTTGGGACTCGAAAAACTTACATAAATTGCTTACCTTTCCTTGTGCCACTGGTACTATTTCCTCAATTACTCCAATCACATTCCTGCTTTTAACAGGGTCCAGATATTCTGTTCACGCATCAAATGAATCGGTGACCTTATATATCACCAAAAAAATCTCTTGCTTTGGTGCTGCCACAATCTGTTTGGCCGCTACATTCTGCTGAGATTGTTTCTTTACGTACTCGAGTAACTTTCCACTGTCAATTTGTGCTTGCACTTCCTTTTTGAGAGCGATGCAATCTTTTGTATCGTGACCTACATCCTCATAATACCTACAATAGCGATTCTTCCGACCTTCACGAGGAGTTCCAATCGGAAATGTACACTCTTCCTTGCTTTGTCGAAGATAATCGCAACACACTCGGTCCGATCGACAAAGTAGTCTCGTCGAAACCATTTATTTGATATGGATCGGTAATTGTTTTCATAGTAATTGTTTTGTACCCTCTGGGCCTGACTCCCTGATGCTTTCCCGTGAGATTGTTGCACTGTTGGTGCTACAGTAGTTATCGGTTGTGGTTGAGGAATCACAGCTGCTTTTTGTTGAGTTTTTTTATACGTGACAACCGAAGCCTGAGAGGTTTGTTGGATTTGGGCTGCCAAATCTGATGCTTCTGTTTCTTCAATCAGGATCTGCTTTTCTACCTGAGCTAACAAGGCAGAAAAGGTAAAAGTTGTTTCTTCGTTACGGCTTGTTTCCTCAGACCATGTAACGAGTCTAGTTGATAACCAGTCAGAGCTACACTTTTATCACAATAATCAAGATCAGTTTTTGCATCTATAAAAAGTCGAGTATAATCCCTCAAACTTTCTCCGACCTTTTGTCGGCAATTAACAATTGTATCTTCGTTAGCTCAGAAGTTCTTACTTCCTACAAACTGCTGTCTGAACATCATCCAGAACTTACCGAAGTTCTCAATGCATCCCCGTGGCAATCTATTGTACCACTTTGATGCCCTGTCCTTAAATGTCATCGAAAAAGCTCGATAGATCAGCTTGTCGTCGTTATCAAAGCTCAAAATGAAATTTTTGAAAGCTTCCAAGTGATTATCGGTGTATTTCTTTCCGTCATATTTTTCGAGCTTCGAAATATCAAAGCGCTTTGGGGAGATGTCCCGAAAAAATTTCGTCTGACAGCGGGACGACCTCCAGTTATGTCTGAGGTTAAAAGTTCCACCTCCTAAACCTTCTGCATGGCTTGCGAATAATCCCTATTCAAGTGGATTAGCGAACTGACTTCCGACCCTGTAGCCATAAGACTGGCTTCCTGATGGAAATTGGAACTATAGGCCATTCTGTTGTTCCCTGTTAACTGTTACCGTACCGACTTTTTTCAGCAGATGTAAGAGTCACTTTGTCGACGCTATCACTTTAGGGTTTGATTATCTTTGCTCGTGATAACTTACGCCTTCGAAGTTCTCTCTCCCTGGTCATTATTTTATCCTTTCTAAGGCATCAGAAATCTCTGTCCGGAGAAGAAGATTCGCACATATATTCCCCTGTTGAGAATTCATACTCATGCTTAGATCAGAATCCAAACTTCTTTCTTGCAACCCCGTCAAGCCTTCGAACCCGAGTCCCGCCTTTGTAAAAATCTACTTCATGTTCTTCCTCACCCAATCGCTCGGTTCGACCGTCGAGGCGACATTTCTTTTCAGCCAAAGCCAACTTCTTCTCAGCATTTAGCTTAACAATGTCGTCCAACAGTTGCTGCCTAGTCATGATTAACGTCGGCGTTTGCTTCGGCCCTGATTTCCCTGATCATCGTCACCAAACAGCTCTTCAGAGTACCGACCCTTTGAATACGAAATATCTTTATCAGGACCTTCTTCTTTCGCCTTTCCCTTTCTAGCCTCGGTATTCATTCTTCAAACTTTAAATTTTTAATAAGGTCAAGATTTTGGGGAACCTAATCACCAGGTATCTTTTTTTTCCCACAGACGGTGCCAATGATAGGTCTAAGATATATAAGGTTGATTATCAGGAATTGTGCACAAACAGGTGGGCTCCACTCTCACATGCCATATTCCCTCTAATTACATGTTACTCCCTATATTTATACATGTATCCTATATTTCTTATCTTTACAAATAGGTCCCCACAGATTTATATATTACAAATTAAGGCCTTTATTCTCCTTGGTATTTTATGCCCTTATCACAAGGAATAAGTATTTTAGACCTAATAGTATATTACATAGAGTTATTAGACATAAATAGATTTTTTAGACCCCTAATAATGACTTCCTCACCAAGAATAAAGAGACTTGGAGACAAGGGATCACCTTGTCTCAAGCCTCTTTTGGACTCAAAAAAGTCCAAAAGCACTTCAATTAATAAGAATAGATATGTTCACATTACTAATCAAACTATAAATCAGACCCGTAAACTTTCGAGAAAAACCATAAAGAGTGAGGACTTTCATAATGAAGGGAAAGGACATTTTGTCAAACGCTTTTGACATGTCCAACTGCACCATAATATTACCTTTACTAGGTTTCCTATTCAGGTCTAAAGCCATTTCTTTGGCAATAAGAATGATTTCATGGATTGACCTGCTCCTAACAAAAGCACCCTGAGTTTTAGAAACAATGTGAGAAAGGATATTACATAGTCTATTGCTAATAATACGGGAAAAAATTCTATTAAGCATAGTGCACAAATTTATTGGTCTATAATTGCCCCAATTAATAGGATTTGAATTTTATGGATTAAGCTGATACCAGTAGCAAACATACCCATGGGCATATTTGAACCATCAATAATGGAATTGATACTATTACAAAGATCCATTTTAATAATATTCCAGCAAGTTATATAAAAGGTGATGTTATAACCATCCAAACCTGCTGCACTATCTCTTTTCATAGTGTTAATTGTATTCCAAATTTCCTCCTCATCTGCAAGCTTCACGAGACATTCATTTTCCTCCACTAAAATAATGTTTGGGATAACATCAAATATTGAATCATTCAGCAAAATTGATGTTAACAATTCTTTAATGGATGATGACCTTCTCGAACCCAAAGACGCCTTTGTTCTTAAGAAAAAGAAATATTTTTTTGTTACTCACCAGACTAATACCTCACGCACTATTTATAAAAGTGATAAACCATCGTATGTTCAACAGGAAAGCAATTCATCTGAGGAATGTCCTAAAAAGGAGAACACTAGTTAGATAAAATGGGATCCCGTCAAGCAAATAAGTTTACCGGTTGCTACGACAAAAAAGAAAGACCTTGCACTTGACGACCCCTCCCCCTAAATGACTCATTTGCTACCGATACATTTGTTGGACAAAATAAAAATTCCACCTTTCTGGATAAACAAGACTCTACTTCTACTGCGTAAGACTCTGTCGTAAAAAAAATCTATTGTACGATCTGAAGGAATTCTTATTAGAGAAAACTGTTATGTTATACCCTCTAATCCCAAAAAGGACAAAATCAAACTTAATGATACTGAAACATATATTAACCAATGAAAATAAACATCTATTTCTCCAAGCAAACCCCCAAACTTGAAACATTATTAACACAAAGAGAAAGGTGCCGGTTATTGGGTACTTCAGATCAGAATATTAATCATTTTATTGTTCGTGCTATATCCTCAAGCACTCCAACTCTGAATCCCTCAATTAAACAAGTAATGCTTGCTACAAGCCTTGATCAATGGCCTATCATAAGAATTGTTCCAAGTTCGACAATATTAATGCCTGAATAACTTAAATACTGCTCTAATCTAGTGCATTATAAAGGCATGCGCATGTCTCACATCTTGAAAAAGCCACTTGAACTTCATATAAAGACTAGTTTTACACATTTTATTTCCATTACCTATTTTTATTCGAAATTATTTTACTTATTACTTTCTTATTTTCTATTTTTTTTTTGAGTTACCACAACTCAATCATTCTTGGTTATTGGTCACTGACCACACCGGATGTTGAGAAAATGCATAATCATAAATCAATGCTTATAGTATTTGGATCAATCAAAGATCGTACTAAAGACTTGGCTAAATTTCAAAAGAATACTTAGTTTTAAGGCAATAATATGATAAGATGACCAAATAAAAAATCGAAAAAGATAATCTAGTTATTGTTTTAACTACATAAAGTGATATTTTAAAAAAGGGAAATATTGAGTTAATTTCTCAAAATACAAAATTTATTACTCAAAGTACCAACCAATTTTATTTAAATAAATATCTTATCTTTCAGAATGTTGATTTAAGTAAAGTTAGCACTAGTTTATTAAATCAAATCGAGAATATAGCTTTTAAAATAACATCTCTTACATATAAATCTAGTGTAATAAACACTAAGTTATAAACCGGGTCTTAATTGGAACGTACCCCAACACATGATTATCTCCAATTCTTAATCATACTTATAAATTGTAGTGTATAAAGTATCAATTGTAACAAAATAAAACACCAATAGTATCATTGTACTGAATCTTGAGATGGATAACATTCATCTAAACCATTAGGTTAGACCCTAACATAGTAGCGTGTAAGTTCACGACTTTACTTCAACTTCATCAATATCGAGCCATTTCGAGTTTAAGGAAGTTTGTTGAACCCTTTTCTCTTTGGTGTGAAGGATAACTCTTCTTATAATCATGTTCCTAGTTTAAAACTCATGAAATACACTTTATAACTGTATTTGTTTCTCATTAATGCATTGTAATGTTTTGACCACATGTGTGCTCTGACCATGGTTTCTTCAGTTACATCCAACTCAGAGCTCTTGGATTTTGCATTATTTATTTCATCATATATTATGAATCATATAAGAAGACATACATATTTTAATTGGTACCAATACCCTTGTTCAATATACCATGGTAAATGGTGTCTTTTAATTGCTAATTTAGGTATAGTTCTATAATAAGTTCGGTCAAGTTCATGTAGCTCCCTCATACCATCCGTAATTGTCATAGTGGTTACCTCAACTTGGTTATTATCTTATATATGTAAAGGGTATAATGATTTAGTTTATTTCTTTTTTAGCGCAAAACCTTGTGAGTTTTAATTTTGGAATTGGGTTATGTTATATGTATAATAAACTTTAGGATTTCACACATGTAACATATGTTTACCTTTAGAAAACTGATAATTTATTTTATCGTGGTGTTTACTAGTGATTGTGTTTCTACCTATTTCGAAAAGTAATCTATGGAAAATAGGTAAAAGATTGTCCCTCTTAAGCTTTTGATAAAGGTCATATAATATCTAAGCCTTCTCTTGCTTCTGATATTGTTTCTTGTAATACTTCGAAGACTTGTATGAAATTAGAAAACTGTTGGCATGTATCAGGTTGCATAACTTTTTTCTTAACATCATTCATTAATGTGGGCTAATAATAACCTTAAAGGATAGCTCTATAGTAAAGTTATTTGTAACCGTATTGAGCATTTTTTTCTCCATCATGTAACTATTCTATGACAAATGATGCTTCACCTTGGCCTAAGCACTAAAGTAATGGTTTAGTTAATCATATTTTGTACAATATCTCCAAGATCCACACGAATCTTATTGAATTCTTCTTAATATTTCTTGCTTTTATTTTATCTTCCAGGAGTATATTTTTTAATATGAGTTCTCTAATCTTCTTTTTATTCTTCTTTTATTTCAATTGCTCATATAAATTTATATGTCGACAAAGATTGATTTAGTAAGGTAATAATTTTTTTATTGAAAGATTACTATTTGTGATGAAGATGTCTAGGCCGAGAATGCACATGCTAAAAATGCAGGCGCATAAAAAATTATACTTTATGCTACTAGGACTTGTTCAAACTCAACTTGCTCGAATGGGAAGCTTGACATTAAAGTTATATCAAGTACTTGATAATGTTTTCTTTTTTGGTTTCAGCTTGTCTCAATGCATAGTTGACCACTAATTGTAAGTTTGTGAGTAGTTGAACTCTTTTGGCTCCACAATTTTTTGTTAACCGTAACCCTACAATTGCAGCTACGTATCATGCTTTGTTGTTAGAGATTGAAAAACCAAACTTGATGGACTAACTAATAATATATCACTGATATGAGTTAGACTTTACTCATGAGCCTTGATTGTTACTTCCTCAATCAGTTTTAAGTTTTTATGTAATCTCAGATTGTTCTTTTGTATGTATTAGTCTTTCACACTGAAACTTTGTCAAAAAATCTGCCAAAGACTGGGCCTTGATTATTCTTCTTGGTTAAAGTATATATCGACCTCATAGTTCTACGAACCACTTAGTCAATATTCCATATACATATGCTTTTGTATCATGTTTTTCAATAGAAAAAAAATTCAAACTATTATCGTATGACCTTCTAAATACGACCTCATTTTTATGCCTACAACTACCAATCCAATTTTTTTTTTAAATTTTAAGTATCTAGTTTCATCTACTAATAAATATTTACTTACATAGTACACTGCTTTGAATTCTATTTCTTTCTCATTTTCCAAAACTATGCTGACAGTATAATCCGAGATTGCAAGATACAAATATAAAGATTCTCGTAACCGAAACTTTGTTAATATATTTAAAGAAGCCAATACTTTCTTTACACTGAAAATTTTCATCACATGCTAAATTTACTTGAAATTACCTGCTCATCTCGATACTTGGAAAATGACAATCATTTATTTAAATATATTAATAAAAATATATTCAATGCAACTAGTCTTACAATTCAATACTACAAAAATATCAATATATTAAAATACATATACTTGAATTTTGTTAGATTATTATTATTAATAATAATAACAATAAATATATAAAAAAACAAATTGAAAACAGACCATTTTCTTCGTGTTAAAGCCTTTACAATAGTTGTTTTTAAAGGTATAGGTTAGTAAGTGCACGTAAAAAAAAATCATTTATTTATTTGTAGTCGCATATTTCATTTTACTCGCATATTAAAAGATATTATTAATAAAAAAAATATTAAAAAAAACCAAAAAAAAACTCACTTTGAAAACCTAACAATTTAGTTAGCAAAAATTATTACCATGTCATTTAACATCTAATTTAATAAATGGATCACAATATAATTTTTAACATATTAACTTAAATATTAAATTAACCTATCATCTAATACAGTGTATATATTTTATATTTCTTTTTTATTTATTTATAATTTTTGGTTATTTCTTTTTTTTTAATATTTAAATTATTGTAGTATTTTTATTTTTAATATAATTACGTATTTATTTATATATTTTGATATATTTTAGTTTTCTAGCCTTTGGTTAATATAAGATTTGATCACTAAAATTGTATTTTTTCATAAAAAAAACAATATAAACGGAGAAGTTGTTAATTAAACAGAAAGAAAAAAGAAATAGCTATTTGTAAACGATTAAAAGTTTGGGCCCAATATATTTGATCTTACATTTAATTTGTTTGGGCCACAAAACACAACAAGCCCGTTATTGTCTCGGCTCTTACTAGAAAACCCTAATAGAGACCCACCCTACTTATATCTTCACCCTCTTTCTCAAGCTCTACCCTATCGCCGTGAAGCTGAATCAACAATCGCCTTCCTCCTTCTCAGACTCCTCAGCTCTTCGTTCCTCAGGTACTGTTTCCGTTTTCAGTCGATTAATTATGGTTGTCTTGTTTGAATAAATGGTGGTTTGGTCACAAAATGAAAGAGAAAACTTGTAGTCGATTACAAATCTGATTACAGTATTGTTCTTGATCTCGTAGTAGTTAAGGTCTGTATAATGCCTTGTTTATTTATATAAGCTGCCTAGATTAGTACCAATGGTGAGTTTCAGTTTACTGAGAAAATAACATGCTGTCCTGTGAGGTGAATCGTATTAAGAGAATTATCAGTCGCTATCGTCCTGTTGGTGATTAGGGTTTAATCTTCAATGTTTAGTTTGATTGTGAATCGTTTGTTCTTCAATTTGATTGGTATAGATATGTTTGTATGTTACCAGCTTTTAGGCTTGGAAAATGGGTCGTGTACGTACCAAAACAGTGAAGAAATCTTCACGCCAGGTCATTGAGAAGTACTACTCAAAGATGACATTAGATTTTCACACCAACAAGAAGATCTTGGAAGAAGTTGCAATCATCCCATCAAAGAGACTTCGCAACAAGATTGCTGGATTCTCTACTCATCTTATGAAGCGTATCCAAAAGGGTCCCGTCCGAGGTATTTCTCTTAAGTTACAGGAGGAAGAGCGTGAGCGACGTATGGACTTTGTGCCTGAGGAGTCGGCAATCAAGATTGATGAGATTAAGGTAGACAAAGAAACCATCGAGATGCTTGCAGCTCTTGGTATGTCTGAAATTCCTGGGCTTTCTGTAGTGGAGCCTCAGACAATGGTAGCCACTGCTGGGTTCGGTAGGGGTGCTGGTATTGGTGCTGGTGGACCGGGAAGGAGGTTCTAAGTTTTTTTTAGGTTGAGACTGAATTCCAGTTTGATTTATCTTTACTTTTAGTTTGTTTTAATGTCTCTGTAGACAGTATTATACTATTGTTGCTTTTGTTTTGGATGTGAGATTGCGGTTTTGTTTAATCTACTCTTTAAAAAGTCTCTACCAGACTGATCTTTCTTAATATGTTTCAATTGGTTATAGCTTCTACATTGCTTCTCACTTTGCTTAGTTACAAGTATTGCTTACAATTCTATTGATAATCTGGGCATCAGTTTTTGTGATTGACTACTCGTACATTTGTAATCAATCCAATCAGTCCCCCCGCTAGCGGTGACCCACTCTTGCTGCGGTAGCAGCTTTAGCAGGCTGTGGTTGTAGTTCGAGTAGGTCTCCGACAGCCGGACTGTTATATCAGATATTTTCTCCACCGTAGTGTTTGTGACCGATATATCGACTTTGGGATGAAGTTTTAAAGTCATCTGTGCAGTATCTCAGCTATTGGATCTTCAGTCACTTATTTGATTTCTTGCTTGATAGTCTTTAGCTTTTGTTCTACTACTTCCACTACCTTTGCTATTCCACCAAAAGATTGCTCACCTGTCTTCTTCCACTAAAGAATTACCAACTCCTCGAAGGTTTTTGTTTTTTGAAGAGGTAACTTGCAGCTCCTGTGCTAAGTTGTAAAGGTCATGCTATCTTCTTTGCTGCACTTCCTTAAAATCATCCTCTGGTAAAAAAAATACCCGCTTCCTAAAACAGACTTACCAGTATCAACTACAGTATCCCATGTATGCTTATAATCATACTACCTGCTGCAACCGATAATAGTGCTTGTTTAATTAGCTGAAGACAAGCAAACTGTGTTTTTGGTATTTTTGTGGAGTCAGATTCTGCATGCCTTCTGGCCGCATGATTTTCTCAGTGAGGGTAATGCTGTGGCAGAGACTTTAGATAGCTAGAATTACAAGCAGTTGAATGAGCTTAAGGGTTTCTGTTATGGTCTTGGAAAGAACAGGCTAGGACATTAACTTAGTAACCAATCTAGTCTCCTAGCTCTACTTTTTATGTTCACGCCATTGATAGAAATAGAGTTGGAGGTATTTCTTTAGAGTACATGTTGCTCCGTGCCATATCTCTGTTGCAAAGATTCACCTGTTATTAAAAACTATCAAAAAATTCTCATATTTTTCAGTAAATGATCAACTATGTAAAGGCAATGGCTTTTAAAAATTGAATCTTGAAAGGCAAATAGTTAGATCAACTCTTTTTACAAGTGATGAGGTGTTGAATTCTGGCCTGTAAACGAGGGAAGAAATCCGGCCTGAGGGAAGAAATCCGGCCTGAGAAACATGTGGCTTGAATCATCGCACTCAAGATGGCGTCCAACATAGATATAATTAGGTGAACTTAAATGCCACTTCTGCATTTTCCCTCTACCTTCTTCAAGAACAGAGGGAATCAATATTGGAGAATTTATATCGGACTGGTCTTGCTCAGTCATAGCACAATTCTAGGTTCATCATCATCTTTATTAAGTCACTCGTGTCTAAATTCTCTAACACGTTTGAAGACATCCCGGGAAAAATCTGGCTTTGTAAACTTCCTTTATAAAGCCTTTTTTTAACTGATTTCTAGCATCGATCCTTATCAACTCAGCCAGCACTTCACTCACAATCCAAGTAGGAAATGGTTTCTTAAAAGAATTCTGAAGTATGGAAGTTTAACTTGACTGAGATCACTAAACTCTTTCGATCTCGTACCTGTCTTGTTATAATTCTCCGATCCCCAGATTGATAATATTCCTATCATATCATTACACAGCTGATAAACTCGAGGCACTCTTTGTAATACTGTTTTGCTTGTATTTTGAAGATGGTGAGACAGACCACTGACTGACACAGATGATCTTGCGTCTATAGTGAGTACTGTTGGACATAACCATGAAACTTGTTCCTAATCTTTGTATTGAATCCACGGTCGCCTGTATGTTTTGTGTTTGTTGATTGAATTTGTCAAAATGTGTGAGGACTATAATAACTTATATAGAAGTTCTACTTGGCTCAATTAAAAACATTATGGATCTAACAGGAACTAAAACTGTTGTTTAAGAGGGTGTTGTGTTGTGTTGGGAAGGGTATGTTATGTATAAGTAGATAAAAGTTCAAACATCTCTTTTCCTGCAATCAGATAGATAGATAATGGATAGTAGTTTTCTACTCTCCACCCCACACTATCCCTATCCCACCACCGTCCACCACAGCCACTACTCTAACTCCACTTCACTCTCTTTCTCTCTTAAACCACCTCCGCCGCCATCACCGTCGCCTGAACCATTTGAAAACCCTCTTTCCTCCGCCACCCATCTCCGTCGCCCTCCTAAATCTATCAAACCCACTTCTCCGATTCCCTCTTCCTCTACCAAACCCAAAACCCCATTCAATCCTCTCAAAAATCTTTCTACTCCAAATCAAATTCAATCGGACTTGCCCGATTCCTCTCACTCTCACTCTCTCTCCTCAAAATTCAGGCTTTTCAGCAAGCTCTCTCCTCCTCCTCCTCCTCCTCCGCCGCCGGTTCCTCTTCCACCGCCAACTGAAGTAACAAAAACTCATAACCCAATTACTGAAAAACCCAAAACTGAAACGAAAAACCCGGAACCCGATTACCGTCAAGAAGGTAAAATCTTTATCGGAAACTTGCCGTCGTGGATAAAGAAACATGAAGTTGCTGAGTTTTTTCGCCAATTCGGTCCCATAGAGAACGTGATTCTCATCAGAGGACACCATGAAACGGAGAGGAATGCCGGGTTTGGTTTTGTGATATACGGAGGAGGAGAGTTGGCCGACAAGTCTGCGGCCAAGGCGGTGGAGTTTGACGGTGTGGAGTTTCATGGTAGGATACTGACGGTCAAATTTGATGACGGCAAGAAGCTGAAGGCCAAAGCCGGGGAGAGAGCTAAGTGGATTGGAGGGTATGATGGAGAAGAAGAGTATAAGTCCACGTGGCATCAGGACAGAGAGCACTCTAGGAAATCCTTCAAACAAGTTTTGGAGACGAAACCTGACTGGCAGGCCGTTGTCTCGGCTTTCGAGAGGATCAACAAGGTTTGTTAGTGCCTTCATATCTCTGTAATGTAACAATGAATGTGGTTAGCTAAGGAAGTAAAGTTTCTTGTATAATGTTTCCAAATTCATTAGCTTTTTTTTGGCTCTATATAATTTCATCCATTAAACTTGTGTGATGACAATCTAATAGCTTTGAGCTTGTATAATGAATCGTTTGCTCTTTGAATTTAGCCCTCTAGAAAAGAGTTTAGCTTGATGGTGAATTACTATGCAAGACGAGGAGACACACATCGTGCTCGTGAGACCTTTGAGAGGATGAGAGCAAGGGGGATTGAGCCGAACACGCATGTTTACACAAAGTAAGGCCTTCGATATTAAATGTCTCTAGTTGTAGTACATTTGTAAAATTATTCTCTGTATGTGTTTTTAGGTTGACAGTAACAAGTTCGACAATATCTCGTTAGGATTTATGCAAATGTTGTTTACCTTGCGTCTTTCTCAAATGTTAAAAATAATTTATTTCATGCAGCCTTATTCACGCTTATGCAGTTGGTAGAGATATGGAAGAAGCACTGTCATGTGTTAGGAAAATGAAAGAGGAAGATATCGAACTGACTTTGGTGACTTATAGTATAATTGTAGGAGGATTTGCAAAAGTCGGCAATGCTGAGTGAGTAAGCCTTGTTCAGTTTTTTCTTGAGAAAAATCAAAATCAGTTACTCTAGATACATTGTTTGATGAAGTCGAATTTGGTAACTCAAGATCTATAATCTAAGACTTTGTTATGTTTTTCTGGAAGAGCTGCAGATCAGTGGTTCAAAAAGGCAAGAGCGAAACATAAAACGTTAAACGCAATCATATACGGCAATATTATATACGCTCATTGGTGAGTGTTAGCTTTATTGATATGAATTCTATGCGTCTTTGGTAAAAATATATTTATATATTTGTTTTTGTATCGTAGTCAAACATGCAATATGGAGAGGGCGGAAGCTTTAGTGAGGGAGATGGAAGAAGAAGGTATAGATGCTCCCATCGACATATATCATACCATGATGGATGGTTACATGATGATTGGCAACGAAGAAAAATGTCTGGTTGTTTTTGAGAGACTTAAGGTAAACAATCTTGCAATTCATTCTTGTGTAATATACTAAAAAAATTATGAGCTTTAGAATATCGGAAACATGATATACTGATTTGTCTATTCAATCCATTAACTACCTTATGTTTGTCATGTTCAAACGGTACCACTGGGTGAATTTAGTGGTAGTAAGAAACAAGTGAACCTTCAAAGTGCAAATAAAGAAAAAGTGATTTTTGTTAACACAAAGTTCCTAAATAGAAATGAAATAAAAATAGAGAACGAAGAAACTAGAAAGATTGTTGTAACTCCCTCTTCTAGAAGGATCATCTAGAAAGCAAATTCCTCTAAATACATTCAGACAGAAAAGCTAACATAGATGTTATGGGTCGAATTTGTATTTCGTGCATAAAGAAGAAATAGTTTAAAAAATATTACGAGAAAAAAAAGTAAAAAAAATTAAAATGTTAATGAAGCTGATCCTTTTAACTTCTTAGGCTTTCTGATCTTATAATCTTAAAGTTCTAGTTTTAAAAAGCTGAACCAGCCAAACAATCATTTTGCTTATAACCCTAAAAGCCGAAAAAGCTAATAGCACCAAACAACCCCTTGTCCTTTCTGTGTTAAAGTTGTTTTACAAGCTGTTCTTATCTCCCAAGCTGCAAAATTTATCACACCGATTGCATGAATTTTTCGAGCATCGTAATCATTCTTTATAAGTTGCATTAGGGCTCGTCCTCCACACTGACATTTTATAATTTTCCTATAGGAATGTGGTTTTACACCATCTGTTGTCAGTTATGGATGTCTCATGAATCTTTACAGCAAGGTAATCCCTTCTATTCTGTTAGAAACAGGTGCAAACGATGTATAGTGCAATATGCTTATGACAATACACTAAGTACGCTAAGTATTGGCCTCAGGACGATTAAGTTCAATATTTGTATTAATATTTTTTTTGATGTAAAACTATATGGCCTAGGTCTCATTTTCATGTTTTCATGTTTTCATCTTTCTCTAAATTTTGTTTTTCCCTTTAGATTGGGAAGATGTCGAAAGCCTTAGACGTTAGTACAATGATGAAATCTGCCGGTATAAATCACAACTTAAAGACCTACTCAATGTTGATCAATGGATTCGTAAAGTTAAAAGATTGGACAAGTGCATTTTCGATTTTTGAGAATATGGTGGAAGACGGTATGAAACCAGATGTTATTCTTTATAACAACATTATCAGTGCATTCTGCGGGATGGGTAACCTCGACAGAGCTCTTCATACTGTCAAGGAAATGCAGAAGGAGAGACATAGGCCGACTTCGCGTACATTTATGCCCATCATTCATGGGTTTGCAAGAGCTGGTGAAATGAGAAGGGCTTTAAATGTTTTTGATATGATGAGGCGGAGTGGATGCATCCCCACTGTACACACTTATAATGCTCTTATTCTTGGTTTGGTGGAGAAGCGTCAGGTAAGCTTCAGCTCTATAGCTAAGAGGCAATTGATGCCATTAGGCATATAAGCCAAAAACCTAGCTTAAAATAAGTAAATAATAAACACTAGCTTTTTGGAAGAAGTCAAAGGTTGTTTGGTGGCTGTAAAAAAATAAGATTTTAAACTTAAAAACTCGAGTGAAAGGGAAAATGAAATCTAAAAAACTTTTGAAATGTGTTTTTAGTTATTAAAACCTGATATGAAGGAACTGGTGAACAATATATATCAAGAAAGGAAAGAAGTTTGAAATCTGAAGAATCTAATTATTTAAAACTAGTTTTACATGTTTTCTGATCTTCTCCAAAGTTCATATTTTCCTGAAACCTGCCGCTTACTTGTTGAATTGAGTCAAAAAAATTACCTGTTTATGCAACCTCCTGACACCCATCTAACTCTTTTGTAGATGGAGAAGGCCATTCTGACACTAGATGAGATGATACTGGCAGGCATAAGTCCAAACGAACACACATACACAAACATCATGCAAGGCTATGCATCATTAGGTGATACCGGAAAAGCGTTTCAGTATTTCACCAAACTCAGAAATGAGGGGTTGGTGCTCGATGTATATACCTACGAAGCATTGTTGAAGGCGTGCTGCAAGGCAGGAAGGATGCAAAGTGCTCTGGCTGTTACAAAAGAAATGAGTGCTAAAAAGATTCCTCGAAATACATTTGTTTTTAACATTTTGATTGATGGGTATGGTCTGTTATAGTAATTTTTTTGATGTTTTATTGTCTCTTGTTTTCTCGTGCTACTTAATAATAGTTTCTGTGCAGATGGGCACGGAGAGGTGACGTTTGGGAGGCTGCGGATTTGATGCAACAGATGAAACAAGAAGGCGTCCAACCAGACATCCATACTTACACATCCTTTATAAATGCCTGCTGCAAGGCTGGAGACATGACGGTATGGAAACCGCAATTCATTACTCTTTTTGTTACACGGTCTTGGGAGATAATGGATCTAAGCCTGCAAATTTTTTGACCAAAATAGGGTGAGCAGAAACCTGGAAAACTGAACCGGCCGACCAAACCGAAAATTGTCAGTTTTGTTTCTATTTTCTAAAACCAAACCAAATATAATTTCGTTGGTTTGGGTTTTAGATTATTGAAAATCGAAACCAAACAGACCCAAGAAAATGAAAAATCAAACCAAACAACCCAAAAACCAGAAGACCTAGTATTTTTGAACACCTTTACCATCAAAACTTTTTGTACAATTCTAAAAAAATATGTTTTTAATCTAATGATTAATGGGCTTATTTAGCATATGATTGTCTTGTTTATTATCGTCTAGTTACATTGTTTTAGTTGGATTTATTTATTTTCATTATATAAATAGGCCTTTGTTCGGCCGAAAAACCAAACAGAAACAATCAAAACCGAACCTAGCCAAAACCAAGAAGCATAAACTTTATAATACAAAATGATGGTTTTGTTATTTGGTTCGGGTTTAAATTAAATATATCATTAAAAAACTACGGAATCTCACACTCGGCCAGAAAACTCCATGTTGCTGTATTTTGTGTGCTTATTTTCTATTGGTCCGAGTCCGTGTTTCCAATAATGAGCTGACATTGATTCTTTTCGGTATTGGATGAGAAATGAAATAGTATTGGATGAGAAATGAAATAGACGTTTCTGCACACTTTCTTGTGCTTTCATGTTCCCTAAATGTGATCTGTAGTCTTATTTAGTAATATTTCTTTGTGAAACTTCTTTTCAGAGAGCAAGAGATACACTTAAGGAAATGAAATCGGTTGGAGTAAAACCAAACCTAAAAACTTACACAACACTAATACACGGATGGGCTCGTGCATCTCTTCCGGAGAAAGCTTTAAATTGCTTTGAAGAGATGAAATCTGCTGGGCTTAAGCCCGACAAAGCTGTATACCATTGCTTAATGACTTCATTGCTGTCTCGAGCAACCGTGGCTGAAGCATATATATACTCTAAAGTCGTATCAATATGTAGAGAAATGGTAGAGACTGATTTAACCGTAGATATGGGTACAGCCGTACACTGGTCTAAATGTTTGCGTAAAATTGAGAGGACGGGTGGAGAACTTACGGAAGCCTTACAAAAGACCTTTCCTCCTGATTGGAATGCACACCATAATTTCCGGGATTCAAGATCTGATGCAGATTCCGATGTTGAACCATATGTTACTGATAGCTCGGATGAAAACATGTCCTCTGACGATGAGGGCGGTGATGACGATAAAGATAACTTGAACCACAAGTTATGGTTTTGAAATGTTTATTTGTAGTTGTACTTATTAAATTATCAGGAAATTTGGCCCATGTTTGTGTTATGATTAGCCAGTGGTTAATTATGTAGCTGAGATGGATGATTTAAGTTAAATATATGATATTATTCTCCGAAATTGGTTTAAATTTATTTCGGAAAATATTATTGACTCATAAAAATGATTACAGTGTGCATTGTAAATGATTTCGAAACAAGACTGTCAAGAGTTCAATTTGTTTTTCAGCTGTTTGGTACTGATTTGTTGCTTCAGGATTTGAAACATATGTATTATCTATTTATTGTGATGTGTACATAAGCTTGTGTAATTAAAAGAAAAGGTTGGAGACCTGCGTTTTTGGTGGGCAGTGGTACTGGTCTCGGTCCGCGTTTTTGGTGGGCAGTGGTACTGGTCTCGGTCCGGTCATTGCTATTCTTTTTGTGACGAGGTATTTTTTTTTCGAAGTTACGAGGTTATTTTGTTGAGTTTATTGGAAAAAGTCTTTCTACGTTCTTAGATATTTCTATAAATAAATAAATGAATAATTTTTAATTTCAAAATGAGACGCAGAATTTAGTCTATTTCTTAAGATAGATAAGTGAGAAATTCAATCAACTGTTTAAAAATCCAAAAAAATAAAAAAGAACGATTCTTCCGAGTTTTTAAACTTATACTTTATCCGTGGATATGGTTAAATTTGATCATAAAAAGATAATTAGTCCCAATTTTTTTGTCAAATTTAAGAGTTTATTAAAAATGTGTTAGATATTTTTGTGTAATTGGATCGACTAATCGACCAATTTAATCATTGTACATTATCGAACAAGTCGTAGAATGCGAAGTGCACGTTTGTTAGATTATATCATGGTTAACAAACCTGTGTAGGATCCAAGAGATTCTAACTACCCTAATTATTGAACCTAATTTATTGGTCGAAATACTTAAAACATTGGGCTCTTTCGGTGTATGAGAACAACAACAACAAATAAAACAATTTCCATTTTTTCTGTTAAAAAAATAGAAATCTCTGATTTTATCCAATTGATTGTTTTTGGAGATCCCAAAAATAATTTCAAATATTTGTAGAAAACAGTATTTAAATTTTTGGATAATTCTCTAAAGTCTTGTAAACAAATTGCTATTTTATCTTCGTTGACAGAAAGTTTTCACTGGGTCAATATAGATAACCCGATGGATGAGAATGTCTCACCCGACGGTTGAAAAACTCTCATCCAACAGCTGAACAAATGGAATGTAAGGACAAAAATTATTTAGACCCAGATTTAACCATAGTTTTTATCTATCTCCTACTGTGCACTTTTGGTGCAAATGGGGTGAATTATTTTAACGTCGTAGTACCTCGGAACAATGATTCAACATATTTTCAATCCTTTTTCAACTAAAAAATAAAAGTATTTTACGTCTTTGAATAGATAATAATTTTTTCAGTTAATCTAGCCACCTTCGTATTATTAACAATGAATACCATCTTTTTAAATACTATGCAACAACAAGTACAGTATATCGAAATTAGCAAATAACGAATGTCGACAATGTGTCCGATTTTTAAAAATAATATCGACATATACATTGATATTAGGTGGTTATTGTTAAAAAACAGACGAATGGCGCAGATAATAATCTTAATCAACAGCACAAAAAACAAACAATTTATGATTTTTAGTTATATCTTTGGCCAAACTCTCCACACGCCTTAGTTAACTTTATGGGAATGAGATTATTCGATTTAGAAATATATATTCTAATTTTTTCGGACAAACTATCATAATATAATACAACTTAACTGTATATTTTATTTATTTATAATTTTAATTTAAAAAAAATCCGAACAACAAAACAAAAACAAACAAAACAAATAAAAAAACACGAACTAAATATATTTTCCTATTTATTATCCCTTAAAAATAATATTTTAGTGAGAAGAAAAAACCATATTGTATTGGTAATCACACCCATCAAAGAAGGTAACTTGAGATTCTAGACTTTAAAATTTGGAATCAAACGTCCTCAAGTATCTCTCGTCTATTATTAATTAAACTAGAAAAAAAATTAAAAACAATAGTTTATGGAACTTTTATCTTGGCTTTTCCCCGTTTTGGGTTTGAAGGAAAATGCTTCGCCTTCGTCCTATTGCTAGCAAATGCTATAGAGTTTCTATTGGTAATGGTCAGAATACCTCTTTTTGGTATGATCTTTGACTTTTATTTACCTCAATGACTAACCAACTGTAACCCTAGCATCATTTGTAATTCTAGACTTGGAAAAAATCTTAAAGTGGCCGACATCATCCCTGATGGTTAATGGAATTAGCCCCATAACCCGAGATCTGTTTCCGCAAGGAATCATTTAAATATCAAAGAGATCAACAATCTAATTCTTACTCTTCCTCCGCCTAACATCGCATCCAACGATATTCCGTACAGGACCGCTAAGAGCGGTACCCCCAATTTCACTATCAATGATACGTACAACGCCATTCGTATGACCGCCTCTATTGTCGGGTGGGCCGCGTTAGTTTGGAATAAATTTAATATTCCTCGTCACTCTTTCATCACTTAGCTGACCATCCATGACAAGCTCTCTACTCGGGACAACTGCTGTGCTGGGGTATAAACACCCCTCGAGGTTGTGTCCTATGACTATAGCTTTTCTAAGAGCCTTTGGAACTTTTCAATTTCTAAGCTTGGTTTCTCTATTACCGCTCCTTGTTGGAAATCTTGGTTAGAAGAGGCATCAAATTGGTCTCATACTCAAAACCTTCATATTTGGCGCACTTGCTTCAGCACGGTTATCTACCACGTCTGGCGCGAGAGAAACTTAAGAGTCTTTTATTTCCCTCATGCCATTGCCTTTCTGGTGTCTAACCGAATCTTCTCTGACCTCCGGTTTAGATATCTTGGCACGAAGATTAGCTGGCCTATGTAATCTTTTTACTAACTTTGTGTATATCTTTGTTTTTATAGCTTATGCGTCTTCGCTCTCGGATTGCTTGGGATGTTTCACGTCTCATCATCTTCGTCAGTTGTTTCTCGCTTATTGGGTCCTCTATTAGATATTTTATGCATCTATCTTATTATTAGAGTTATCCCTCTATCTATTTTTCTCTCATTACCTCTGTGTTGACTTTGAATTAAGTCATTGTATCTCCTCGGGGTATACCCTAGGTACTTGTATAAACCTTTTTACTTTAATTTAATATTTTTATTCACAATTTTTTATATTGGTTATTCTTTCACGTTTTCAATATTTAATTATCTTTATTTAAAAATAATAATTTGTTTATCTTTTATTATATTGATTTTTTTAATTATGTTGTGTTATCCATTTGTAATTTGTTTGTTTTTACGGTTGGAATTCGACATCATTCAT
Organism: Limnanthes douglasii subsp. nivea; assembly: GCA_036936605.1. Classification (NCBI taxonomy): domain Eukaryota; kingdom Viridiplantae; phylum Streptophyta; class Magnoliopsida; order Brassicales; family Limnanthaceae; genus Limnanthes; species Limnanthes douglasii. Next base: position 52,928,128 of record JAUPFV010000004.1, on the reverse strand, counting down.
ATTAAATGTTAGTCTTTACGAATTGACTACCATTGTTGGTGTTTGACATATAACCATACTACAATATAGATAATTATGTAGTTTTAAAAGTAAGTTTGGCTTGTAGTTATATCCGCATTTTGACTATAATTATTGGTGTTTGACATATATCCAAACTACAATACAGATAATTACGTAGCTTTAAAGGCTTGGCTTGTAGTTATATTCACGATTTGATATAATAATTAGGCAACAATATTCCCAATTACGTAACCTCAAAAGTTTGGCTTATAGTCATGTTTGTGTGGGTTGACATAATATTCATGTCACATTTTAGGTAATTGCATAGCCTGAAAGGTTTGGCTTATAACCATATTTGTTTTGGATACATATTTAGTTTGTAACCATACTTATCAATTCGTCTAATAACTTTATATAAATTTACACCCATATTTTATTAGTCTTTTATATCTATTGGATAACTATTTAACTATTATTTTGAATTTTCAAGTCTTCTAAATTATTCTTATATTTGTTATAAAAACTACTCAAATTATAATTTTGACAAACACGTCGCCATACTTCTTAATGATTTTTACGTCTTTTTTTATTATCAATAATTCTCATTTTATTTTTAATTATTCTTTATTAGGAATTGGCTTGAATGGTGCCTCGTTAAAATCCATTCACATCACCAAAAAAGAAAAAGAGCAAACCAATCACATTTACAATGAAGAATCAGACATTGTCAAATGCTGAGCATTCGAAAGATGTTTTAAAGTATCTCCTTTTAACTCAATAAATTTGTCATGTGATGTCCTCTAGATGTTACTATGAATGGACCATTCTAATTTGGTACCAAGTTTCCAGCATTTTTATTTTTTTTCCAATGAAATCCAAATCCACTTTTTGGAATCTTATTATCTGGAGTTTCAAATTATATTTACACCTATCAACCCATGATAATGCTCACTCTTACTTGAGCTTGCTCTCTATGTTCTTCAATTAAATCAACAACCAATTTATTTTTCCTCGTCATTTTCCTTTGAAGAGTATGATTAAATCCTATGACTTGTTATTAAAATTTCAAGTAGAACCACAACCTCCATCTCACATACCAGAGAAATCGAAGTTTAATATTTAACTATCTTTGAGATCGCTCTATAAGCTCATTGTTGTAATAAATTAAACCATTTCATCAGATCTAATTCAAGTATCTTTTAATACCATTCAAAATGGTTTCGTTGGTCACTTCTACCTGGCATATTAGCTTGAAGATAATATGGGGTAGAAAAATGTTTCTCAATACCATATTTTGGATAAAAACTTGTGACTATTTTTTTTAATTGTGGTTCATTATCCTTCATTAACATTCTAGGAATCCTAAACTGACTTAAAGTATCCCCTTGCAAATAATCACATACTTCTTTAGAATGAATTCTCAATGATGTTGAATTTAACCACTTGGTAAAATTGTCCACAACCACAATAAAAAATTGTCTTTGTCATGTTACTATTGTAATGGTCCTACAAATTTATTCATAATCTATCAAATAGAATTGGAGAATGATTTGATACCATATTTTCACTTGGAAGATGAATCATATTAACAAACCTCTGACATGGATCACAAATTTAAACTAATATTTTAATATCAATCGCTAATTTTGGACTATATAACCATGCAAACAAAAACCTCATAATCAATGCTTTATATCTACCATGTGCTCCGACTACCCTTTCATGTAAGTCCGTTAAAGTAAAAATAAACTTAATTTTCCTTAAACATTCTAAAAGCAGTCGTGTTAAACTTTTTCTATTTAATGTCCTTCAAGTAGTACATACTTTGTCTCTCTTATCTTTGATGATCTATCCTCAACTTTACTTTGAAGCAATATTTTCTCATTGAAAATAATATATACTCTTGAAATGTTACTCTCTCAAAAAATTCTTCCATCTGCTTGACTATACTCAAATATACTTTCATATTATCTTTTTGGCTCATACTATCCTTGAATGTGACCCACCAGTAAGTGAGAATCTGAAATTATACAAACCAATTTTACTCTATACATAATGGCTAAGTTCATTATTTCTAAAACAACCTCGTATTATGCCTGATTATTAATAGTCTCAACTACAAACTTAACAACTCGTTTTATTTCCTCAGAAATTGAGTAATTAAAACAATACAAAACCACTACCATTTAAACTTGAAACTCCATTAATCCGTATAACCCACTCCGTATTTAAAAATATATATATTTATTTAACTTCTTACTTCACTATCCATCATTTTTTCTTGAAACACATTTATATAGTCCGCTATTGTTTTGTGTATTGTCATTCTTGCTTCATACTTTATATCATATTCATCTAGATCAATAGACCATCTTGTGAATCTACCTAATTTATCTATCTTTTGAAAAATATTTTTGAGGGAAATTAAGTCTGTACGACTGTAACATGACCATGCAAATATGATTTCATCTTTCTTGCAACCACTACTAAGCCGCGAGCCATTTTTTCCAAATCAAGATATCTTATATTAGAATCCACCAAAATTTTACTCACATAATAAATTGGTCGTTGAACCCATTATCTTCTACCAAAACCGCAATTTCTTCCATACTTGATACTAAATATAAACAAAATCTCTAGCACTAAATGTGTCGATATAAGTTATGTAGATGGAAAATATTATTTTAGATTGTCAAACACCATAGCACACTTATCATTCTACTAATTTTTTTTGCCTCTTGTAATCTTCAAAAATGGATTACTCTATATATATAAATCTAGACAATGCTGCAAGAAGACTCATCAATTTTTGCACCGATTTAAAATATTTTAGTGAAGTAAATAATACTTTCAACTATACATAATTTCCTTCAGTACCTTTCTTGGTAACCACACAACCCAAAAACTTACCAGCTCGTATACCAAAATAAAATTTTAATATATTCAATATTAAATTGAATTTTCTAAGATTATCAAAAGTTTCAGATAATTCTATCAAATTTATTATCTCATTATTACTTTTGGTTATCATACCATCAACATATGCTTCCAATGTTTTACCTGATTTATCAACAAATATAGTATTAACAAGCCTTTGATAGTTTTCCCTAATATTCTTTAACCCAAATGGCATTACTTTATAATAATATAACCCTCGTTTCGCCATCAATGTTGTAATATACTCTTCATTTGGGTACATTTTTATTTGATTATACCCTGAAACAAAATCCACAAAAGACAATATTTTATGCATGTTATTGTATCCACTAATTGACAATATGGGGTAAAGCAAATACATATTTTTGAAAAGTTCATTTAATATAGTAAAATCAACACACATTCTCTATTGCCTATTTTTTTACTACTACCGGATTAGTCATCCAAGTTTTTTTTTCAATCTCTTATGTGTCCAACTTTGAGCATCCTATCTACCTCCTTTACTATTGCATCCATGTTTTCTATAAAAAAATGCCCATTATTTTTATCTTATCAATCTTAACCTGTTACCAATATCTAATTATAACAAACAACCGAATTATTTATCCTCGTAACATCATTTATACGTCAAGCAAAAACATCCACATTAAAATTTATAAACTCAATTAATTCACTTTTAAATTTCTGACTTAAATGAAATCCAACCATCGATACTTTGCCACTATAAATTTCTATATTATCCATTTTATCAAAAGGTTCATTCAATCGTAATGCTTTGTTTAATTCATCAATTTCTACTTCATTCATTTTCATTAAAGGTTTTATTTTTATGTTTTCTTAACTCCTCATCCTTTAAATGTTATATAATTTCTACGCAAACATGTTATTTGGAAAAAGAGAAGACAATCAGACTCCCTGACAAGACACTCCCAAACCAAAAACAATTTGTTGAACTAGCGATGAAACTCCTTTTTGATAATTTACTACGTTAACATGTAAAATCCTTATTTTAACTCTGTGATTAAATATAATCAATATTAGACAAACCAACATCATTTGCAACTGTTCTATTCAAACAAATTGGAGAACTTATCTTATGAGCATCCCAGAGTCACCTATTTTAACACACATGTAACCCAACAACCAGACTATATGGATTTTATTGAATCACTTCATTTTCAAAAACCGATAGAAAAAAACATTAAGGACACTTGAAATAACTATTGGACATTTACGAACTAAAGAATTTTGAGAAGAATTTCTCTAAAACACTGAGCGAGTCATAATGTTTTGTTCAAATAATTCTTTACAAATTTATTTCCATAGATGTAGCCAAATATGCTAAGTAACATCCTTGGCAAAGTAATTCTAGTGTTATAAAGTCTAAACAACTCAAAAATAAGAAAAACTTTATGTGTATTACTTCTCTCAAGCCAAAATCAGAATCTTTTATAAATGATGTAGAGTGTCTTATTTATACTATTATTTAGCCTATGATATATGGATAAATAACACACGTCGTCATGGCTATGTGGCATTCATCCGCTATAAACATTGTTACAAATTATATATATATATATATATATATATATATATATATATATATATATATATATATATATATATTAGGAAATTACCCTATAGAGGCCTATGATATTTTAGTTATATTGAATAGTTAACTAGAAGGTTCTTGAATACACTTCTAGTCATGTAGAAATCCTTTTGAATCATATGTGTTGCCTTTTTCTGCTCAGTGTTATTATTTCTTTTAAACTAATTATATGTTATCTTATTCATTTCTTATTTGTCTCAGCTTATTCATTTTATTTACTGTGTCCTTTTAATTGGATCTTCAAACTTCTAGTCCTCGTTCCTTGAATAACCCGTCCAATTCCCTTAATCTATATTGTTTGTCTTCATGATAGGTTTTTATTGTGAATGAGTCGAATAGTGCCTTGACACGGTTTTATGTCCGACAAGACAGTTTTGTGTTTGTTATAGTGTTATTGTGCCTTGATAGTGTACTGTGTTCGGCAGTACAAATAAGTGTTATGACATTATTATTGTTAGTCTTGTGGTATGAGCCCATTAAGCCCATTATCTAGTAAGTTCTATTTATTCTCTATAAATATACTAATAGGACTACATAAAAAACAATCTGAAATTAATAACCCTTTTCCATACTAGTGAAACACTTTTCTCTGGCGGCACCCGTGGACGTAGACAATTGTTGAACCACGTTAAATCCTGTTTTCTTTTATTTTATGTCATTTATCTGTGTTCTGTTTTATTTGTGTTTTGTGCTTGAGACATTTGTGATAAATTGTATAGTGATTTATAACAAAATCGGTATCAGAGCCACGCTGGAAAATTATGGCTTTTGCAATTAGGGTTTCACAATGGCGTCTACAACAACAAAATACATGATTGAAAAATTTGATGGGTGATCCAGTTTTGCATTCTGGAAGATTAAACTGAAATCTTCATTGAAACCGTAAAGGTTGTGGAAGACTATGGATAATAAGTTACCAAAAGAGATGAAAGAAGAAGAGAAGAAAGATCTTCAAGAAAGGGCTTTGTTCTGGATTTTAATGAGTGTGAAATACAAAGTGCTTCGTGAGATTAGTGGTGAGAAGACTGCTGTCTGCGCATGGAAGAAGCTAGGAGATCTTTACCCGAGAAACTAGTAATATACTGATTATACTTGAAGAAGCGCTTGTACGATTTAAGATTAAAAGAAGGTATGTCCATAACTGAGCACTTAGATAATTTTAAATCAATTATAATGAACTTGGAGAACATAGATATCAACATTTAGGATGAGGATAAAACTTTGTTTGTATTGAGATCATTACCAGCTCCCTATGAAAACTTCGTAGATACCATAATGTATGGTAAGGATAAGCTATCGCTAGCAGATGTAAAAAGGGTACTAAAATCCAAGGAGTTGAGACAGTTGCAGCCAAACAATCAGGCTAAAGGGGAAGGTTTTATGACTAGCAAAAGATCTAGAAGCAAAGCGAGTTCTTTAAGAAGGAATAACTGGAGGTCCAAATTAAAGGTAAAGAAATCGAACTGTTATGAATGTGGTGAGCATGGTCATTATAAGAGAGATTGTCTGAAACTAAATGGTAAGAAGGGAAATCAAAAGGAAAATGAAGCAAACATTGTTGAAGGTGTGAACGATTCTGGCGATAGTGAAATAGTGGTAAATGAGATGTATTGTCTGTGAGTTCAGACTGTGGGAAAAAATCTTGGATACTCGATACTGCCGCTACATATCACATGTGTAAGTTCAAGCAGTGGTTCGATACTTACAAGCCAATGCAGAGAATTCTCTATTTAGAGAACAATCATTCGTTGACTGTTGGTGGTATCGGTAACGTCAGAATCAGAATGTTTGACAGGGTTGTTAGAATCTTGACGTGCTGACATGCACCTGGGTTAAATAGAAACCTGATTTCTCTTGGGACACTAGAATCTCAGGGTTACAAGTACCGTGCAGAATACGGTGTAATAAAAGTGACAAAATGCTCAATGTGTGCATGAAAATCAATTTACAAAAAGGTCTTTACATTCTCCAAGGGAGTGTTGTTATGGGCTATGCTACAATGGCATCATCAGAGAGTAATAACCAAAGTAGGCAGGAATAGAATCAGTTGTGGAATTGGCGTTTTAGTCACATGAGTGACAGAGGATTAGATGTTTTGGGAAATAGAGATTTGTTGAAAGGGTATAAAGCAGAATCATTGGGATTGTGTGAGCACTATGTGTTTGGCAAACAAACTAGAGTCAAATTCAGTACATCGACTGTAATAAAGACTAAAGGGACAATAGACTACATTCACTTAGATATTTGGGGTCCAAACAGAATTTGATCAAAGAGCGAAGCCAGATACTCTATGAGTTTGATTGATGATTATTCAAGGATGGCGTGGGTTTACTTTATGAAAACAAAAGATGAGGCATATTCAACCTTTGTCAAATATAAGACGATGACTGAGAAGTAAACATGAAGAAAAATCAAACGTCTTAGGACATATAATTGGTTAGAATATTGCAGCCACGAGTTTAACGAGTTTTGTGAAGATGAGGGAATAGTGCGCCATTGCACTTGTTCTTAGACACCATAACAAAATAGGGTCACAGAAAGAATGAACAAAACGATTTGTGAAAAGGCACGAAGCATACTCTCGCATTCCGGTGTAGAAAAGGATTTTTGGGCTGAAACTATCAATACAACGTGTTACTTAATAAATCGATCTCTATCAATGACTATTGATTGTAAAACTCCTTTTAAGATTTGGTCTGGATCGTTGTCTGATTACGAACATTTGAGGGTGTTCAGTTGTCCTATGTATACTCATGTGAGAGATGGGTAAGCTTGAGATGAGGGCGAATAGGTACATATTTCTAGGATATTCTACTGGAGTGAAGGGATATAAGTTATGGTGTGCCTCTCCAAAGTCTTTGGGTTTTCTCATCAATAAGGACGTTACTTTTAACGCGTTTGCTTCGATAGACAGTTAGAAAAAAGTAGGAGAAATGGTTGAATTAGGATCGGTTGTGAGTAAACAGGTGGAGCTTAAAGTAGAATCAGTTCCTAGTAGGTCCAATAATTTGAGTAGTTCTAAGGTGGATCCAGAATCAGGAGGTGAAGCGTCAGCATCAGATGATAGTAACGATGATGCGCCCGAACCAAAATAAAAACCTTATAGCATAACATTAGGTAGAGAAAAAAAAGACATTAGACTTCCAAAAAGGTATGCATATCTAGTTGCATATGCTCTGTCAGTTGTAGAAGAAGTTGAGATGCAGGAACCTAGTAGCTACAGAGAAGCTATAGCGAGTTCAGAGACAAATCGATGGATTAGTACTATGGGGGAAGAGATTGAATCTCTTCATATGAATCAACCATGGAAGCTTGTTGACTTACCTAAATGACAGAAGGTAGTAGGCAGTAAATGAGTGTTCAAGAAAAAAGAAGGTAATCCAGGGGTTGAGGCATCTCGATTCAAGGCAAGACTGGTCGCTAATGGTTTTACTCAAAGGGAAGGAATCGACTTCAATGGAGTGTTTTGTCCAGTGGTGAAGCATAGTTCGACTCGAGTTTTGTTAGCCATTGTAGTTTTAAAATATTTAGAGCTTGAGCAGTTGGATGTGAAGACTGCGTTTCGACATGGTAAATTGGAGGAGCGAATCTACATGGGATAACCAGAGGGATTTATCGAAGCTAATATAGATGACACAGTTTGTCTGCTGAAAACGTCACTACATGGTTTGAAACAGTCACCTAGGTAATAATACAAATGTTTTGATACATTCATGGTGCCAAAAGGGTTCACGAAGAGTCCATATGATAGTTGTGTGTATCATCAAAAGATGCTAGATGATTCTTATGTTAATTTGTTGTTGTATATGAATGATATGCTTATTGCTGCTTTTAGTATGTCACACATAGTGCATATAAAGAAGTAGCTTAGTGTCGAGTTTGCGATAAAAGATCTGAGTGGAGCAAAGAAGATTCTTGGTATGGAGATTATTAGGAACAGAAGTGTAGGATCGTTACAGTTTTCTCAACTTAGCTATATTGAGAAAATGCTACAACGATTCAACATGTTTGATGCTAAGGCAGTTAGCATCCCGTTTGCTACTCATTTCAAGTTGTCTGCAGCAAAAGCGGCTAAGGACGATGCTGAGTTGGAACAAATGTAGAAGGTTCCATATTCAAGTGTAGTTGGTAGTATCATGTATGCTATGGTATGCACACGTCCTGATTTTTCACATGTGGTTAGTGTAGTTAGCAGGTACATGGGATGTCCTTGAAAAGAACACTGGCAGGTACTGAAATGGATACTTCGGTATCTTAAGATACTGTGAACGTTGGCTTAACTTTTAACAAGACTGATATGGGTGGATCGCTGAATGATGTTGCAGGATAAGTGGTTTGTTTTGTTGATTTTGATTTTGCAGGTGATATGGATAAAATGAGATATTTGACAAGATATGTATTTACTCTAGCAGGGAGTGCGATCAGTTAGAAAGCATAGTTGCAAGCTATTGTAGTTTTGTCTACAACAGAGGCAAAGTACATGGCGGTAACATAAGTAGTTAAAGAGGCAATATGGTTGCAAGGTTTGGTGGCAGATTTGGGCTTGGATATGGCTACTACAAAAGTGTTTTGTGACAGTCAAAGCACCATACACCTTACAGGGAACCAGATGTACCGTGAGCGTACAAAGCATACAGATGTCAGGTATAATTTTATTCGTGATATAATATCAAAGGGAATTGTTGATGTGAAGAAAGTGTCTACACACGATAATCCAGCAGATATAATGACCAAGGTAGTATCAATTCGAAAGTTTAGAGAGTGCCTAAAATGGATTGGTGTACGCAGTATAAAGTGGATGCCTTACGGGAATTTGGTGAGTCAGAAGAAGAGAAATTTCTTTATTGATAGTGAAGAAATGATATTCTCCTTAAGAGGAAGATTTGTTGTGAATGAGTCGAATAGTATCTTGACAGTGTACTGTGTCCGTCAATACAATTTTGTGTCAGTGATAGTGTTATTGTGCCTTGACAGTGTACTATGTTCGGAAGTACAAATAAGTGTTGTGACAGTATCATTGTTAGTCTTGTGGTATGAGCTCATTAGACCCATTATCTAGTAAGTTCTATTTATTCCCTACAAATAGACTACTAGGACTACACAAAACACAATATGAAATCTGTAACCCTATTCTATCATAGTGAAACATTTTTCTCTGGCGGCGCCCGTGGACGCAAACAATTATTATACCACGTTAAATCTTGTATTCTTTTATTTTCTGTCATTTATCCGTTGTTCTGTTTTATTTATGTTCTGTGCTTGAGCCATTTGTGATAAATTATATAGTGATTTATAACAGTTTTCAATTCATTAATATGTTACCTCTTCTTTCTATGTCATATTTGACTATATTCCTCTAATGATATCTAGTTTACAATATTCATCATCTTTCTAGGTTGTCAACTTGTTACTATGTCCTTTATTTTTCGAGGTCATATTTGATTATATGCCTCATATCATATCCATCTTACTATATTCTTAATTATGGAACTTTTTCTCTTTAATAAGAACATATGATACTTAAGAGGAATATAACCGTATCAACCCCCATAGTCATTAAAATTATAAAATTTATATTTAGGACTACTTAATGTGGTAAATGTCGTTTCAAACAAACTTTATAAATTAAAAACATTTGTGCATAATCCTTCATCCTTAGATCATTTTTAAAAATCCAACGATTAAAAATATTTTTCACTTTTAATTTAATATCGCGTCGATTCAATTTCTCAACTATAGTAATTTGTGTAAATATATTATTAATTTTTAATATCTTAAAATGTCTATATAAAGATGTACTTCTTCTTTAAAAAACTTTTCTAACTGACTTACTTCTCAAACTTTGTCTCTCTAAAATAGAGTATATCTACCTCTGATTTAAAGTAGATTGACATACGACCTTACTTTACTTGCCTATTTTTTTATTCGATTGTCACTTTTTATTTTTATAAAGAAAAAAATATAAATATTATACTCTTTTACTTGTATGTTTGTATTATAGTGCATGTAGAAACACTTCGAAATTCATATATCATGTTGGAAAGAATTCGTCAATCAGACTCCCAAAATGATCATCGAAGTGGATCGTTTGATAGTTTAAGTTATAATAGTAACAAATATTATGACCATGACTCTACATCTATTAAACAATAAATTTCCAAGCACGAACCAAAAACATCTAACAAAAGAAATAATTTTTATAAGATAAGATATTGATTAACAATTAAAAAATAATATTGACACTACTCTTACATAACTACTATATCATCTTCTAACTAATATGAGATTCAATGTTCGTCAATAATAGATCTTGACAATATAGTTGAAGAAGCTAATTTTTTTAAAAATTTTTTTTTCTCCAATGACCAAACCAATTACATATATTAACAAAAAAGAAAAATTACGATAAAACTGGTGCATTCATGAATATATTTTTATTTGACTTTCCCAAAATTAAGAAAGTTTTATCCATGAACAAATATAATGGGTATTTCTTTAACAATCATCTGAATCGGGGTCTAAGATTTCTTTTTCACCATTTGATAACTGATTTGTTTAATTCGTTAGGATCTTCTCGTCACATCTTACACAAAACATGTGGATAAACTTAACAAGTATTATATTAGCTTCAGATGTCTTAAATATCCCAAACAACATTAAATATATCCTTACGCATTACGAAATATATCCTTACCCATCATCAAAATCTCACATTCAAATCATGATTAGAAGATAATCGTTTTTTGGTAAGTGGTCATTGGGAACCCTAATCAGAACATGGAAATGATTAAATTGAAAGATTTTGGATGAATACATGTAAGATACAATGATAGTGCATTGCCTTCCTCAATTCTAAGGATTAAACGACACCTTAAATCATTAAAGTTCCAGTTTCTCAACCAATCTACATTACTAGTCTTGGACTATTTCTAAAGATCCAAGCGACGAACCCACACGTTAAAAATAATGAAACAAAACCAAAGGAAAATAAACGTAATATGAAACCTACACTTACCATATTTGTTTTACAAAAAATGAAGTATAAAATAAGATAACATTCAATAATAAAGCAAAGCAATAACGAAATAAAATAAATAACATTCATACATTATATGCGCTAGCCTTATGTGAACTTTGGTTAAAAAATATTTACCTTATAACACATAAAGTAAAAAATTACATAGAGGAAGAAAAAAATGTTACTATAAAGAATCACCATATTCAGATGGAACAATAACTTCCAGTATGATCAACATCAATGATATGAGGAAAACTAGCAAGAAATGTATCCTCAGTTCCAGAGGAACATCATTTCCACTTTTGATTACGTCATAAATATTATTTTCATTATCAACCCTTAGAAAAAATGGCTTACTCATTCGACAACCACTACAAAAAGAAACAGTTTCAGCTTCAAATTTGAGGTGAAGAGAGGCACCATTTATTTTGTTCTCCCAGATCTCCAAGACGTTTGCCTTTACGATAAGGAATAATCCAATTAATATATGTTGGTCTGAGCTTAGCCGTGATAGTGGTCCATAAATAATCTATTTCTACCTTTAAATACTCTATATTGAATTCAAACACTAAGCTTGATTCACAATGCTTATTCTTCATGTCAACAAAGAATTGTCCAGTAATTTCATCTCCTTTAGCAACTCTTGGTTCTTTAGGCGCTCCAATTCCCTCAACTGTTTTTCTTCATTCTCAAGACCGACATCAATATTCCATACTTTATTGAAACAATTGGCACGACCAAATAATGAACATCCAGTCAGGATTTTAACTTATAGTCCATCTTTTGAGGCACTTCCACACTCTTATATATCTTACCAAGAGTTCCCTTGTTCAAGCTCAACATTGAAATGTTTATATGCTTGGAGTGTAGCTTGGACCTCAACATTCTATCACTTCTTATTCTCAACATAAGAAACTTTCACCCCTCGACTACACTCAAAAGCCTCATACTCCCCTTAATCAACTCATTTCCCCTTTTTAAGATCAGATGCTCAAAATCAAATCGAATAAATCATATAAAACCAAATTAACATAACAAAGAAAACAAAATGAAGTTACCTAATTAATGATTTACATCGCCACGATGTGAAATATACTGGAAATTTCTTGTAAATATCACAATTTCTCAAGGTATATTTCTTTTTCTTTCATTCTTGTCACAATTAGGAAAATTAAAGATGAATTTGGCTTCAACAACTAACTATTGTCAAATAGAAGCATGGGCTTGTCTCCTAAGAGCTGATGGTTATCAACTATATGTTCCTAAAATTAAAACTTTATAGAAATATTTTGAAGTATATATTGAGGTTATCCCAAACCTCCATTCATTTTGTACTAACTGTTTGGGGGTACATATGAAGCTACTAGAATAGTTTTATCAGATCTTGGTTCAACGAGTAGCAAAACCCTATATTTAACAAAATAGTGAAGATTACCAGTTCATGGCTCTCGCATTAGGAAAATTATTTATAGCTTTCGACAGTTTAACAATTACCTCATATGAAATTCCTTAATGTATAAGTTTTTGTGGTAGCTTCGTAGATTTACTATATCTGTACTTTTCAGATGGCAAAGAGAGAAACGCTTCAGAATCAACTACATCTTTATGGTTTTGTGAGACTATTTCTTGGTATTTTGAGACGCATTAGTTTCACTCTCAGAATTGCTAACAGTCGCGATAAATATCTACATACTATGCACCATCAAATTTTCTTCTTTTGATATTATTTAATCAAAATCAAAGCCAATAAATCATACAAAAGTGAAATAGGTATAACAAAAAAAACAAAGTGTATGAACTTACTTTATGATCTCCAACTCTAATAAGTCAAATATTTTTTTTATTTTCTGTCAGTTTCCCAATTGCCCGAGATATAAAAATTTATTTCTTTTACATATTATTATAATTATGAAGATTGTTTGACTTTAACTTCACTAACTACTGTCAAATAGAAGTAAAGGTTTCTCTCCCTAGAGCTGATAATTATTACAGATATGAATTCTTTAACATTAAAAACCTTTACTAGTAGATTTTAAGTATCTATTGAGGCTATCAAAACTCCTCATCTATTAAGCACCAGCTGGTTGAGGCACATATGAAGCATCCATAGGAATTTGATAAGATCTTTGTTCAACGGGTATCAAACCTCTATGTTTAAAAAATTGGTGAAGATCACCAGTTCAATGGCTCTAGCATAGTACAAGTATTTTCAACTTTTAGAAACCAAAGGATCACTTTTTATAGAATTCCCCAATAACATTCAGACTACAAAGAGAGAAACACTATGAGAGTCAGATGCTTCCTTATGGTTTTATGATACCATCTATTGGTCTTCTAAGAGTCTCTAGTTTCACTTTTGACAGAGTATAAGAAGACCCAACCTCTGCATTCACTATGAAAAAAATCAAGTTAATTTTAGTTTTAGCATAAACAAAACAAAATATCCCAGGAATAAAAGTATTTGGCCAAAAGATCGATATGGCATCAACACATGTAAAGGTTGAACATTAAGAACATGATTATCAAGAACTTTGTGAGAATCCACAAATCTTTTATCAGAACAAATGATTTTTTCAGAAAGATTAGAAGAAAGCTTATAAAAGACTCACTACCGCTCCAATTTTGACTATAAAATCATTCTTAGTCTGCATCACTCAAGTAGAAATTCATGGTTCTAACTATTTTTAGAGAGCTGGTTGTTTAAAAGGAAATAACTTTGAGGAGTATAAAAGATGAGGCAATTTAAAGCAATAAATTTTAAAAATAAAATATGCTAAATCAAAAGCGACTATAAAAGCTTCTAAAGAAGAAAAAATAAAAAATAAAATGGAAAAAAGTTGAAATGAAGAAGATGAACGATAATAAAAAGAGAAGTAAATGAACCAATCTTCTTGATTAATTTATGTAGTAAATGACGATTTTTTTGTAGATATGTGGCTAAGATTTAAACACACCAAACAATTTAACTACTGAAATTGAGAAAGCAACAAATACGTGTTTTAGAGTAATGATATTTCTTCACTCATACAACCCGTTTCATGTGATTTTTGAATTTTCAAACACGTGATAACTTATAATTATCATAATTCATTCAATATTTCACAATTTATGTCACTTCAAAAGAAAAATGTTCTAGAAAAACAAAGTTTACAAAGACACAAGGTTCGACAAACACATATCACTACTGAAGAAAGTTTCAGCTCAATCAAAATAATATAAAATCTCAGATTACCTATTCACAGATTCAATTTCAAGAAATAGTATTTTCTTCGTACTTTGAAATGACTAAGGGAGACTACTTGCATACCTCCAAAAGTAACCCCGACAATTTGTGAAACAAAATGTTCAACTATCAATAAATTTTAAATTGGGTATACATTTTGCATGTGAGATAACCAACTACAAATAAATCGAAACATATGAAATAAAACTTATGCTTGTACATTTGTGTTCGATAAAATAAAGTTTTTTTTATCTTCAAAGGATGTTTGAGCAGACAAAATATTTTTACCTAGGCAAGTATAAGAACTACATACTTTAAGACCTTCATGAATCCAGGTACAATCGACTCGTAGTGCGGCTCAACAAATAACTGGTTTTATATAGATTTCATGCTTCAAAAATGCAAGCAACACAAGCTTCACCAAACAAGATCAAATGTGGACATACATGTCCAGGCCAAATAAAAGAATCTCAAGATTATAGTTCTCCCATGATTCTCTTACAAAGATTAGGAGAGCTACTGATAAGATCATACATTATAAAATCCAAAATCCATATTTTTTGGGACAAAACATGATAATATAAAACTAAGATCATGTAACACGATGCTTAAATGCAAAACATTAAACTCAAAAGTTCATAACAACTTGTAGGTCAAAGTTACTGCTGATAAATATAACCTTACCACCATGCTAAAATTGAGTATCCATGATTTGAGAAAATAAAAGCAATATAATAAACAAAACAAAAAAGTGGTATATTTAGTAAGACAAATAAGCATGATTATATTTTTTATGATGGTTGTTATCATCGAAAATTTCAAAACATCTCACCTTTTTTCATAAGAAAAATATTTTTTACATCCTATTCGTAAATTTTGAAATTCTTATAAAATTCTTATTTTTTTTCTAAAATTAAAACCGTAAATATGTTCAAATAACAATTCAGATTTTTACCTATTATTTCTAAAATATTTCATATTTTGTTTAGAAATATATCCAATTCCAAATTTAATAAATCAACAATAATACTTTAGTTTTAGTTTTAGTTTGTTTTGGTTTAAGTTATAATATTATTGTTTAGGTAACTTATATTTTGGTTTTTATTTAGATGAACATAAATAATTTATGTGTTCAGGTGAATTTTTAAAATATATATATATATATATATATATATATATTCAATTGGTATAAATCATATTCAAATATGTACAAATTCGTACGAAATGGATGAACCAAATTTATGATTACAATTAATATATCGGGATACAAAAGTTATAAATAAGAAATTTTAAATAATGAGCACGACTAAGATATTTTTTTATATTAAAAAGTCAATAGACAATTGATAAAAAATAAATAATTTTTTTATAATTTGAAATGATAAGAAATATGCACTCTACATCCTTCAAACCTACGTGTATACAACAAATGGAGGATCATATTTCCTTGCAGTTTGAAGAAAACGTAAATGAATCTTTGAAATCTACATCAATATTCACACTCATAGGCAAGTTTAGCAAAAATTTACCTAATAAGAAAGTTTTTGATCGTTTTTTAGGCCAGAAACTTTGAAGGAGACTTCTCTTATGCCAACTGGGACTCTAGACATATTTTCCTTGAATTAACCTTGAGGTCTGATCTTTGCAAGATCTGGTCGAGATCTGTTTGGACAGTAGGTACCAATTCCATGAGAATATTGAAGTGGTTGTCCAATTTCAATCCAAAAATAGAAAGCCCTATAGTTCAAATACGACTTCATCAGTAGGTTCTCCTATAAAAGTTTGGATTCCTCTAAAAAATTATGTGCTTTACAATGCCTGCTACGCGTGGATAGAGCTTGACATCTCTAAAGACCTACAACACTATGTATGGATAGGTCTTGGCAGAAACAATAGGGCATGAATTCACATTAGTTATAAAGACATCCTTAAATATGATAGTCTATGTTCTCATGTAGGTTATGCTAATAGTGACTGCAAGAATAATAAAAAAGAACCTACTATTAGCAATATCGATGATGATCAAAGTGCTAAAAATGACTCTACATCGAAGGAAATAAGTACATCTTCTGCTAGTCATAATAATCTACAGGCTACTCAGGATCAGACTAATAGACTTAATTCTATCATAATAATCCCTAATGTTGAAGGAAGCTCTGATGTGTACACAGAGACAAATAAAGATAAAAGAGAGGAGGTAATATCGTACTGTGAAGAAGCTAGCACAAGAAAGTCAGATACAAAAAGTCTTGGAAGCAATAATCCTGAAAGCAAAACAGCAAGGAAAATGTTTAGTAAAGATTATAATCAATGCAAAAAAGTCAACAAAGGAAATATTACTAAAGAATATAGTAATTTAGTTAGAATAGATACCTATGATGAGGATATCATTGAGGCAATCAAATCTTTTGATTCTGATTACAACATCTCTTCACTAATTTTCTCAAAATCTCATTCTTTAGGATGCCAAAAACCTGACAAAGATAACATGGGAAGTCTTCTGTCAACTCCAATTCTCAGAAAGAAAGTAATTGACATTGACTTTTAAAGGATACTGAATAAGAAGCTAAATATGGCCATAAACTATAACAGATCTAAGCCTCTAGTTGTTAAGTCTCTATAATATTCAGAGGCCAAAAGAAAATACTTCAAGAGCACTCAATGATCAAAGCACTATGGCGGAATATATGGGGTATTGGTAATCAATCTTCATTGAGAAGACTAAAAACTATAGTAAAAAAAGAGAACATCAAACTTTTACTTATTCAAGAGCCAATGGTTAACAACTCTTCCCTAACTAATATTGCTTCTAAATTGAACTTCTCAAATCACTTTGCAAACATATCTAAGAAGAGATGGCTGCTGTGGAATGATTTCTTACACATTAAGGTTATAACCGATAATGTGCAGTTTATTCATATGACTGTTAAGCATACTAACCTTGATAAAGATTCTTCATTACTTGTGTTTATGCAAAGTGACAGAGACTTCAGAGATTAGGGCCGTGGGATGCTTTTCGCTCTATATCTGCGACAATAAAGGAGTGGTTAATATTGGGGGACTTTAACACAATAAGTTATCCAAATAGAACAAACAGTCTGAGTTAAGTATTGTAGTCATTGTTCTTTTGATTTTAACAAAATGATTAAATATTGTTTCTTGGAAGATGCAGGCTTTTTGAGGTACAAAATTCATGTAGACTAACAAAGCAAAATGGAAGCGTCTTGATCGTGCACAATACAATCAAGTATGGACATATTATTTTGCTAAGACTAAATTCCTACACATGGCACGCACTTGTTCAGACCATACCCCTATGTGTATATCAATCACTAAAAACAGAACTCAACCTATCAAAAGTTTTAAATTCCTAAACATATGGACAATGGATAAGGAATTCCTTACCTTTGTGGAAACTAACTAGAAAGAATTGATTGATGGTCTTCCTTTGTTTTTTTTGTAGAACAAAATCAAAAGGTTAAAAATGGCAATGGAAGAGTGGAACAAAGAGTACTTTGGGAATATATTTGATAAATTATTAGAAAAATAAGAAAAAGTTAAAGAATGTGAAGCTGTTTACCTTCAATCAAGCATAAATGAGGACAAAACAAATATCTCAAAAGCAAACGCTGAACATCTTCTGGCCCTCACAATGGAGAAGGAATATTGGAAGCATAAATGTTATGCTGCCTGGTTACATGACGGGAAACAATACAAAAATTTATCACAATTATGTAAAGAAAATGAGACGGAAAAGTAGGATTACTAGTATAAAAATCAAGAAGAACTGGGTAATTGATGATGACACTATGAACAATTCAACAGTATCTTATTTTCAGAACAACTCATCCTCATTCTCTTATAATAATTTGAATCAGGAGAAACAATATTAATCATACAATGTTTATTGTCATCCCTAATGTAATTAATTCTGCAGATAATGACGCTTTACTTGCTAGTCCTACATAACAGGAGGTTTGGGGAATCATTCAAAGCCTAAAGTCATCTAGCACTGCTGGCATGAATGGTTTTAATAGATGTTTCTTTACTACATGTTGGAATATTATAAAAGATGACCTATGTTGTGCCTTAAAATCTTTCATGGAAGGTCAAACAATCCCTAAAGAAATATTGGCAATAGGTATATGTCTAATACGTAAGGTGGATAACCGTTCATACTGGAATCAATTTAGGCCAATTAGTTTATGTATCTTAATGAATAGGATTATGTCTAAACTAATTAATAATAGGCTATCATCTCTTCTACCTAAACTAATATCTGAGGTACAAAGTGCTTATGTTAAAGACAGACTAATTCAGGATAATATAGTAATTGCCAAAGAACTAATACATGACCTAAATATAAAAACAAAAGCAGGTAATATAGTTATAAAAGTTGACATGTCAAAGGCTTTTGACAATCTCACACAGTTTCATTTTGAGAGTTCTTAAGGCTTATGACTTTAACTACAAAGTTATTAAATTAGTAAAAAACTTGATAAAGTCAGTATTTATATCTATTATCATCAGTGGAAAGGCTATATGTTATCTTCAAGCTAAAAAATAAGTTAGACAATGGGACCCTTTGTCCCATAGTCTATTCATACTAGCTGAAGAAGTGCTTCTAAGGGGTTTACTTAACCTATTTGTTTCTAAGAAGAGACTTAAGTATTCTAGTAGAAGTAAACTAATTATACACTGCTTATCGTTTGCTGATGACCTATTAATATTTACTAATGGCCTAACTTCTTCTATGAAGACAATTGGCAACTTCTTGCAAGATTATCAAGCTATATCTGGTCAATCTCTCAATAAGTATAAAATAGAGATAATTACCTCTCAAAAGTTCCCTCAAGACAGACTTAAAAGCTCTCTCTATTCAATCTAGTTTCAAAAGTAGTAATCTACCTACAAAATACTTTGGAATAAATCTAAGTCATCATAAAAAGTCTGCTAATTTCTACCCTCTCTTGGACAAAGTCAGAGAAAAGATCTATGATTGGGAAGACAAAAAACTTTCTCAAGGTGGTAGACTTATTCTAATTAAGTCTGTCCAAATGTCTATCCCTATATATTGGCTCCAAAGCTGCTGGATCCCTAGCCCAATCATATCTAAAATTGAAAATCTCTTTAACATATTCCTGTGGGGCTCTAACAGTGAGTCTGACAAGCTTCACTGGTCATCTTGGACTGCTATATACAAGCCTTCTAGTAATGGTGGACTAAACTTAAATAGTCTACATGATATACAAATGGCGTTTTCATGTAAATTATGGGTAAAGTTCAGCGATAATACCTCTCTTTGGGAAAAACTTCTACACAATATCTATTGTAAAGGTGACCACCCTCTTCAATTAAACTATCTAAAAATAGGGTCTCAAATATGGAGAAGGAAGGCAAAGATAAAAGAATTTGCAGAAGCAACCATCAGGTGGATCCTAGGCTAAGACAATATGGACATATAGCTAGACAATTGGTTTGATAAGTCTCCCCTAATCTTAACTCTGATTCTTATAACTCTTGGTTTAAAGGAATGAAGGTTAACACTCTTTGGGAAAATGAAGCCTAGAATCTGGATAAGCTAAATTCTATTTTCAGTGAATCTAATATTAACATTATCTCTAAGCTAAGTGTACATGAACCCCTTGGGGTTTCTATCTATTGTATTCATGCTAAGGATGGTAGATTTAAGATCAAGGGAACATTAAAAGCTATCAACCATTTTTCCTAACAAATCTTCTCTATATGAGAAGATTTTGAACCAGATAACTCCTAATAAATGCTCTATACCAGTTTGGAGACTTATTAAGGATAAACTACCTATTGACTCAATCTTGCAAAAGAAACATCTAACTATAGTCTCTAAGTACCAGTTCTGCCTAAGCCTAGAAACTAAAGCCCACCTATCTATGTCTTGTCCTTTTGCATGGAAAATATGGTCTTATTTTGCAGGCATTCTAAAGGTTGACATCATGAGATTCATAAAATCTAAGAATATGTTGAGTAAGTGGTTCTGGTCATCACCTAATAAAGTCCACATTAAGACTATTCTGCCTATCATAGCCTGTTGGGCAATATGACAACAAAGAAACAAATCTAAGATGTTGGGTGATGCATATTCAGCTAACTCTACAATCAAATACATAGCTTACATCTTAAATAGTTTGGACCCGTCTATTCTCCTAAAACACAAACATTGGAAAAGCAATGAAGATGTTGCCACAACCTTAGGATGTTACAATCATTTAAAGATGATGAAGAAGGTAACTTATCTTTCTTGGTCACCTCCATCTTTAGGAAGATATAAATTACTCTTTGATGCCTGCTGCCTAAGCTATGGTGAATCAAGTGGGGCTATCACCATCAGAGATAGCCTTGGTTCCATCATACATGTCTATGGTAACAATTATGGGAGACTCTCTCCCATAAAAGCTGAGGCCCGTGCCCTTCATGATGGCCTGCCGATACGCAAAATAACATGTTTAAAAGAAATTGATATTGAAACTGAATCTGAAACTCTAGTCAGTCTCATTTCACATGGTCTTTACTCAAAAAGTTTAAAAATAATATTGAAAAGCATAAGAAGTCTAATTTTTGCAAAAATGGTTTTACAGCATATCTTCAGAGAGCAAAATCGAGTAGCAGACTGGCTTGCTCGATGGACTCTCCGTTTTAAGATGAAAATTTATTTCAAAACTTATAAAATACCTTCACAATTAGAAGTCATTACATTTCTAGAAAGCCTACTGGTAGGCTACATTAGAATGGAATAACTACCGGTTCTCTATGCTTTTCAAGTCAATTGAGATGGATTAAATGCAAGTACCTGAAACTAGATATGAGATCATGTTGTGATATGCGATGCTGATGTAAAAATTGTAAGCTGATTAGTTCAAATAATAATGAGCACCTGCACAAAACCAAATTGAAGAGTAAAGGTTAATTGAGATGCCTAAATGAATCTTTTGAAGATTTGAGGAAATCTCTTATATCCTGTAAAACTTCTGAGCCACTGAAACCAAGCAGTTTCTTGATGGAAGGCATATGAGTCACTGCAATATCTATAGCTGGAATCTGAATCAAGAGAGAACCTTCTAAGAAATTAGGAGGAGACCATACCCAGTACATCATATATCTTTTCAGATAGATTTCTCCGAGTGTGACATTCTCCATAATCACTAGGCAGCCCTCTCCTAAGACTAATTCACTCCATGGGTGTTGGAATGGTAGTGATGCTCACTATAAGCCTCACGTCCTATATATAACCATGGATATACCTAAAACAAAGAAAGTTACTGCTTCTTTCTAGATTCCAAAATGAATAATCAAATTGAGTGAAAATAAATGTACTTGAAGAGAGATGAATGCAACTTCTTTTGGCTAAAAGCTGAACCAAGAGAGAACCTTCTCAAAAACTATGAGGAAACCATACCAAGTACATCATCTATCTTATGATAGACTACTCTAAGGGTGACATTCTCCATAGTCACGAGGCAATTCCCAATGATAACTGTAAGCCTCACATACTGAATAGACTGTTGGAACACTGAAGCTAAACAGTTTCCCAATAATATCCATATGAGTTACCGCAACATTAAAGACTAGATTTTGATTTAAGAGAGAGCTTTCTCAACAATTAGGAGGAAAGCGTACATAGTACATCATCTATCTTCTAAGATAGACTTCTCTGAGGGTGATATTCTCCATAACCACGAGGCAGTCCCCTCATGAGTCTGATTACAATAAGAGATGCTCACTGTAAGCCTCACGCCATTACGAATAACTCTGGATCTACACAAAAACAATGTGAGTTACTGCCTATTCCTGGTTTCTAAATGAATAATTCATAGAATCAGTGAAACTATATGTACCTAAGGAGTGAAGATATGAAATCCCTTGTTGCTGAAATCTCCACCAAGAGAGAACTTTCTTAGCAATTAGGAGGAAGCCGTACCCAGTATATCATCTATTTTCACGATAAACTTCCCTGAGGGTGACACTCTTCATAGTCACGAGGCACCTCCTCATTACATTCCAGCTTCAAAATAAGTTCTCAGAAACAATCGAAGGAAACTCCTTAAATTAGCTCTTGAGAGAGATTCATACAGAGTTCTAATGGCTTAAAATTTCTTTGGATTGGTGAAGGTAGAAGAAGATTGAGGAAAAAGGATGAAAACAACTGAGATGCTCTAAAAACTGGGGTTTCCATCAATTTGTATCCCTTTCTGTTTGATATAAGTTTGGTTAGGACTTGGGTTCTAATCCAAAAACGAGTTGGATCTGGGCCGTCTCACATATATTATGTGTAAAACCTCTTTTTGGGCCAAAACAAATTCTCTAACATAAAAGTTCCTTAATTCGAAAAAAATTAATTTAAAAAAATAAAAAATCATTCAATAGTAGACCAAAACATCAACTACTTATTAATTCAAAGTTTGTTTCCGATTATAAAAATTATACATATACTTTTCTGAAAACACAAACTAAAGTACTTTGTACACTAGCTTGGAAATCAAACAACATATACATATAAAGAATACATAGCTACCATATCTTGGATTTTGTCTTTCGTTGAAGACACATGCCAACTTGCCAAGCCAATAGCAAGATATTAATTATCAACTCTCCATCTCATAATTCAAACTGCTTGTCTCATATAGATAAGGAGGAGACATCCAGATCCCTTTTATTACTTACTTATAACTAAAGTCAGATACGATCATACTACTGCCTAGAGACACAATTATTCCAGATTCTTAAAGTTGTGTACCAAACAATATACATATCATAATTTATATATATAGTGAAACTGACACGTTCTTTCCATCATCATTATAAAAGAAGAGGGACTATTGTGTGATATAAAAGAGTACACCGTTTAATCATTATTTGATAATAGACTTTTATCATGCAAATGTATACGACCTGAAACATGTACTTGCAACCACACTACAACAATATCACACAATTAGAAATAAATAAGATTTTGACATTATAATATATAATCTCCGGTTGCAAAATCAAAAGTGTATATATAATCAAATTATTTTCATCATTTCACATTATTTCATCATGTTTGAAAAAAAACACACACTATATTATAGTGGTTGAAAGACACTACAAAGGTTAGGCTAACAAATAATAATACAAGGGTCAATGCTGCATGTGCTTTCATCTTTGGGTATGTATGTAGGTTGGATTCGATCTTTAGGTATTAAATAAAAAATATAATTAACTTTAAGTTATATTTAATAGGTATTAAAATAAAATAAATTTAATCCAATTTTATAATAATAGACTGTCGGAAAAGATAGCCGAAATCGTTGAATAAAACATGTTTGTGACCAAAAATCATGAGTTCGAGTCTTTCTATATACATTTTTCGGCTGAACCTGTCATCTTGTATGGTTTACCTTGCAGGTTCTTGCATCAGACTGAGAGTTTACCCTGCACGCACTCATTGCATTTTGAATAGCGGCTGCGGGTTCTTTCCGAAAATATATATATATATATAATAATGATTGTATATATTATATATAATAATAATGGTTATCTATGATAATTGTTTGTTTAATTAATAATTATATAAATGGATATCAAATTAATATACAACTTTTTTTTTATAAAAATAATTACCTGAACTCCAGGTTAATTTTAATCATACGCAAATTGATTTTCAACCATAAAATTTAAATTTAAGTTATATAATTTATAAACTAATTTGTAAAAAAACAAATGGTCAATATCATAATCCATAATTACATAATTAATTTAATTAAAAAACATATTCAAAATATGATTAAATTATGGGAAATTGTATCAAAGGTACCTACTCAACTATTCAATTGTCACTTACCACCCAAGGTTTGATCAATTGTTACTTAATACCCAACTCAACTAACTTATTGTCACTTACAACCTAACTTTATTTTAATACCCTAACTACCCTCACCATTCATGAACAGCCACGTAACCAAAATTTCTATTTCCTTCTCTTTCCTTCTCTTTCCTACTTTTCCTTTAATTTTATTTTTAAAAGATCCGTATCTTTCGAACCGGAGCTCGAAAAAAATAAATGAAAGTACCATTACTTTTGTTTTTTAAAAATGAACAAAACTAGATCCATTTATGATGTTTTTTGATTTTTTTTAAAAATAAATTTCACCAGTTGCAAGCAATTCGCATCTTGAGAATTGTACCAGTTTTTTTTTTCATACCAGTTTTTTTTTTTATCGTTCAGAAATCCTGAGAGTTGCAAGCAATTCGCATCTTATCATGAGAATCGTTCAGAAATTTGCAAGCAATTCGCATCTTATCATGCGAATCGTTCAGAAATTGCAAGCAATTCGCATCTTATCATGAGAATCGTTCAGAAATTGCAAGTAATTCGCATATTATCCTGAGAATCGTTCAGAATTTGCAAGCAATTCGCATCCTGAGAATTTGCAAGCAATTCGCATCTTGAGAATTGTACCAGTTTTTTTTTTATCGTTTAGAAATCTTGAGAGTTGCAAGCAATTCGCATCTTATTATGAGAATCGTTCAGAATTTTGCAAGCAATTCGCATCTTATCATGAGAATCGTTCAGAAATTGCAAGCAATTCGCATCTTATCATGAGAATCGTTCAGAAATTGCAAGCAATTCGCATCTTATCATGAGAATCGTTCAGAAATTACAAGCAATTCGCATCCTGAGAATTTGCAAGCAATTCGCATCTTGAGAATTGTACCAGTTTTTTTACCAGCGCGCGCCTTTTTTTAGTCGGGGGTATTTTTGTCCAAATTTCAGTTCGAGGTACCAAGTTACACTATCCAAAAAGCGGGTACCACCGGATAATACCATAGTTGAGAACGTATTTACCGGTACTTTTCTCTTAAATTATTATCTAAAGTCGAATTATATATATATATATATATATATATTAAATTATATGTTTACTCGGTTAAAAGTAAAAAATTTAAGATTTTTGGTCAATTAAGATTACAGGACCACAAAAAAGAAATATTGCTATGATATATTAAGTCCAAATCGAACAAAAAAATATGATGATTATTTTATGTGGCATTTGTTATTGGCTGCCACGAAAAACCTTAGCTTTGGCGTTTTTGTCGCGACGCTTTTGGATAGTTGTCACGAAAACAACTTGATGTGCGTCGGTTCTGTTTGTGTCTGCCATAACGATGATGTTGTCGCTGCAACAAAAAGCCCCACTGAAACTCTGCGTAATATGCACACCTATAAAGGTAAGTCTTGCTAACATGGATCATATGTTAGCTTGGAACTTGAGTATATCTATGCGGTTGTTTGGTGTTTATGTGTTACATTGATTGCACAAATAAGGCCTTCTTAACTTTGCTACGTAGATCATGAAGCCAATATATCACTAAAACGATCCTAGATGGTAAATTGATTTACTCATGATTTTGACAAAGTCATGATTGATGATATTTTGTGGATTATCAGACCAAACAAATGGTTGAAACATTAACATGAGATAGTCATTTATTAATTGGCCATTAACTATTTTGTTGGCATAGGAAAACATTCCCATTAAAGGATTCTTCCAAATTAAGCTGATTGAGATTAGATCGATAATGGCTTTTCACAAAATCATATAAGTAAATATTAATATATTTTCTCAAAGGTAGCTTATTAGTGATGTGTGATATGCTCTACATGTTGAATCCATATTTAAACATTGTTTAAAGTTTATATGTCAATACATGTGGTACTTATATGTTTTTTCATTGTGTTGTTAATCGAGAAAAAGTAAATACATTTAACACATTAGGTAATAGACCTTCCATTTTAGATGGGTTATATTTTTCTAATTAAAAAATGATATAGAATTGTATGCGAACTATCAAATTTTTACCTGGCATTAAAGACTAAGCAGTTTAAGTCCCTCACTAATGATAGTTATCCTAAGAAGAAGAAACAATTTGAGGCTTTGGAAATGTCATATAAGTTGATATTGGAAATTATGAAACATTAAATACCTTTGGCATTCTGTGGGTATGTCCTAACCCAGACCACCATGAAATTAAGTTTCTCAAGGAGGTTGAGAATTGTTTTCCTAATAATGATAAGGCGGAGATTGAAATATTGTTGAGTCAACTCTCTGCCATTAGGTTTCATGGTAAATAGACAATATGACAATATATTCTTGATTTATCAATGATCATCTCAAAGTTCAAGATATTTCAAGTTAAAATTCTCAAGTAAGTTGTGGTACGTCTTGCATTTTGGTTTTCCTTATTGTGAGAAGTATATAGTTAGTAAATTTAATTCTCATACTACTCCCTTGAGAAGGAAATGTTGAAACAAGAACCTCATGAGGTGCATATAGTGATTTCTCAACAAGGGAAAAATAAGAAGAAATTATGATTGAGCAGCTGATAAAGCTTCCGGTTTAGGATCGAAGTGATCTAAGGAATTATTTATTAAAGGTCAATGTTTTTTTAATAGGAATGGGCATCTAAAAAAGAGTATAAAATGTATCAAGATTATATAAAAGCTAAAGGTAGTATAATAATTCTAGTTTGTTCATAAGTTAATTTAGTTTAGTTGCAAAAAACATATGATGGGTTGATACGGTTGCGACCACTCATTTTTGTATTTCTACGCAAGACATGATAAACAATCAAAGCCTCAATGATTTTGGAAATACAAATGTATAAAGAATATGGAAGTTCGCGATTAGTTTGTATCATTTTTTATTTTCAATTATTATTATCTAGTTGACATTTCTTGTATTTGAAAGATCTTTGAACAAAATTGATATTTTTTTATTATTAGACACATTTGGATATTCGTGTTTTTATAAGGAAAATAAAATGAATTTTTTCAATACATGATAATGTGGTAGGAACTGGATAGTTAATAATGAATGATAAGTTGTATTGATATACTAATAAGGGAAGTATCGGTCGACTTTTAGGCCGAATTTTGTGTTGGGTTTAGTTATATCAATTGAATATAGGGAACTAGTCTAACATAAACTCATTGTATTAATAGAACATTAGAGCTTAAATGACCATGATGGTAACTATATATACAATCTTTCACACCACTTGACGTGGGTGAACAATAATTACTTTGTTCTAATATATTTAATATTATCTCTTTACTAGCTATTTTATGTCTATGCACAGCTGACTCATACATTCTCAAGAACCGCGTCAGAGAACTGAACCAGGACTCAGCTTTTGTAAACATAGTGGGAGTGATATTCAGACTGGTACCAGAATAAATCTTCCAAAACCAGACCTCTAAAGTAAACCCTCACTCTTTGTTGTGTGTATAATATATTGACATGGCTACCAAATAAGTATTATACACATTTATCACCCCATGGGGGTGAAATTATATGGGAATTATTGGGAACGATGACTCAAAAAATTCATAGTCTCACTCAGAAAAGTAGAGACATTGGCTGAAGTGACATCACTTCGGGCTGAGAGGGATGCGTTAGTTATGAAGCCTTCAAGCGTACGATCTAAGATGAGGATGGAACTAAAAATGAAACAACCAAATCTGATGATACAAAGTTCACGAGGTTGTATGGCCTTCAGGAAAGTTACAACACTTTGAGGCGGAAGTGGGTAAGACACTGATATCTATCACCAAATTTCAGTGATGAGAAACGTTAAGATGATAAAAATGTCAATTTTCACCCAAGAGGAGGTACCGCCAAAAGGGTGATAAACGTACTTGGAACAAACGTCATTCCCGATCTAAGAGATCTAGATATCACACAAGAGAGAATAACAGATAATGTGATATAGATCAAGGAATAACATCAGATAACACGCGAGTTGCTGCTGCGGGAACATCACTAGTTGAAACTAAACCTGCAAGCTAACAAAATATGCTGATACCCTAGTAAGCCAAAACAGAGGTCTTGACTTTAACGGATACTATCATTTTGATATTATCTAGTATATATCATTTGTTTCAGAGAGACTGAAGTTCGTCGGTGATAGCCAAGATTCCTCATAAATAAATGCCAAAGTGATAGACTATTTAATCTGGAAAGAAAATAATAAACAAGTCGAGTATCTATTTTCTTATTCATTCACAGTCCTATTTATACAGGTTTACAAAAACATTTTATATTTTTATTATTAATTAAAAACCGTCTCTTGAGACGTGTCTTAGTAACATTTAATACATTGTGCACTACTTAAGTCATTATTGCACACGTTCGTTAGTGATGCTTACTAAGAAGTCACGTTTGTAGTAACCGCTCTTTTGCTGATGACGAGCCTCGGGATGCCGTCATACCTGCTCGACATACCTTTTGTCTTGTCTCGCTTACTGCTTGAGTCCTAATCTATCATGGTCGGTGAGCTTCATAATCTTTTATCTTGAGTTGATCATTAATTCCTTCTCGGCTTGGTTTTACCCCACCGAGTATGAGGAGCGTGACTAACCAGAAATATGTGGTTTTATCACCCAATCGGTAAGTTTCCTTGTCTTCTGATTCTAATTAATCATGAAATTGTCCTTGGATTGGTCTTACCTCCTCAAGGATAAAGAGTGTGCCTCACCCGAGAGGTATGGCATTATCAGTCGAGAGGTATTTATCGTGGATCCTTTAAAGAACGGAAAATATGAGGGATTTATGATCATAGATTTGAAAGGTCGTTTGAATTTGAAGTATTTTAGTCAATTCTTTCTCTTATATGCTCTGATGGTTTTAACCCTTCACCCACCTTGTCACTTGTAGGTGGGAGTTCGAAATCCTTTTTTGTGAGTCTACATAGTTTTTTACAGAGGGTTCGAGAGTTGCAATTATTTTTTATGTTGTTCAAGTTCTATTTCGTCAAGGTTCAGGTCCTTGATCGAATATGTTTGGGGTTTAGCCGAAATGATCATATGATGGCTAATTATGGGGGTCTCACGGGGTGTAAGGCACCTGGAAGTTAACCTCATTACAATGGCGATAATTGTTTTACTTACCTTAGATGGGTTAGATACTATTTGGGTTATCAATAAGATATTTTAGGAAGAAGATAAATATTCACCTTCGGAGCTGCTCCTCAACCTCGCGGGGATGATTCAGGTCTTCTTGAAGTCGTTTCATTGCATCCATATAATTATTTGCAATATTAAAAGAGCACTAGTAAAAGAAAAATACTTTAAGTAAATGCCGATGGTGGGATCGAATCAGACAGTTGAGGATATGGCAGGAATTTGGTAAAACTTAGATAAGATTGGATGAATTCAAATATTTCTCATGTGGATTCAAATAGCATAAAGAATGCCCATGCAATAATTTTTAGCGTCCTGAAAAGAATGTACACTGGTTATAAATTATTTTACTGTGGACAAAACGAAGAAGACTGAATTTTTTCTTTTTCTAAAATAAAAGAGTGTCTCTTTATGTTTCTCGGTGTTCCATACCTATAAGACTTAGACTATATATAAAAAAACTAACCCTCTATGCCTTTTCCTTTTCCTCTACAATTCATCATTACAGATACCTCGGGGGAATGAAATGACATGATACCCTATGTACACATAGAGACGAGCAATAATTAGATCTCCCATTTGGTAAGACTAAAATTGATATGTGTCAACAGTTGCATGCCTAGTCTTGGAAGAGGCCAAGACTCTCCAAATTTTTGATAACCCTATTTGGTTTCGAGGAGAAACACTTCAGTATAAAATTCTTCTATGAAATTTTCATAATCAAATAACTTTCATGTTCAACTCTTTGATTGAAAGAGCATATTTATCTCCCACAGAACAAAGAACCAACATTCACAACAAACCTCTCACCAATATATTACCTCGAGCAATAAATTTAAGTACGTCCAAACCGGCGTGTGGAGCTATAATATGAAAGACTAAATGTATCTTTGGCTTGAACTGTTCACCAAGAAGAAAGAGGATACTAATAATGGAAGTATATGTCAGCCTTAGATCGGGTTTTGGGTCGGGTTTAGTTGCATCAGTTGACTATAGCAAAATAAGACCAATAGAAACTTGTTGTATTGATGAGCCATTAAAGCTCAGATATCCATGACGATCACTACAAATATAACCTTTCACACCACTTGGGGTGGGTGAACAATCATTATTCTATTCTAAATAATTTAATATTCGATTTCTCACTTGTTAATTTCTCTCTCTACATGACTAACTCATACATTATGGTGAGATGGACCGGGTGACCGAACCATGACTCTTCATATACTATTAAGCATCACAAAAAAGCAATAAACATAAGAATATCTAATAAGATAAATTATAAAACTGATAATTTAAAAATCCTTGGCAAAAACACTAATGTCATATTTTTAAGACAAAAATGGATAAGGTTGATGTCGAAGGTTTATTAGCTTTTATTGATTATCCATACTTTGATGAATGCGTCAAATTTTTTAAAGGGAAAACATACCTAAATGAAAAAGTTTGATGCATAGATAAGAAAATAAGTATTAGATTTGATACATACCGATCTATGCGAACCGTTCCCAAATGCATTATGGAACGATAATGGTATTTTATCACATTGATAGGTGAATTCCATCGGTATGGTTATCTCTACCAAATAATGATAAAACAATAATCTAGATAAGTTCATAGACTTTACGATTGAATTTGAAAAAAAGTTGGTAAGAACATTAAGTGTATCAAATCCGATCATGATGGAGAATATTATGAGATATATGAAGGCTCGGGTGACCAACGTCATGAAACATATTAAAAGTACCTAGAGAAGTATGGTATAGTTCATCATCTTACAATATCAAGTTTCTTAAACATGAATAACGTATATGTGTGATGAAACTATACACTTAAAGATATGATAGGAAGTATGATTAGTCATTCGAATATACCAAATGTGCTGCATACATTCGCATATTGTTCCGTAAGAAAAAAATTAAGACCTTATATGAACTTTAAAGTTGGCGCAAACCTAACTTAAAGCATATGCATGTTTGGGGATGTTCATATAAAGCGAAACCTTATGGGTTGAATCAAAATAAATTGGACCCCAAAATAATTAATTTTTATTTCAATTGAGTTTGAGAAGAATAATTTTGTAACAAATGTTCATTTTTTAGGAAGACTTTCATAGATATTCAAAAACATTCTGACGAAGATACTTATTTACTAGATGATTTTGTGTCAATGCCACTCATCAGTCATATTAGAATATGAAAATAATCAAGATGATATTTTTCTTCCACATAACAAAGTGAAATTGTTCAATATGGTCAAACTTCACCTCCTAAAAAAGTGTAAACTGAAAGAAAATGCCTTAAGAAGGTCCACTAGAGAACGAAAAAATAATATATCTTCAGATTATATACTATATATTCTAGAAAATAAATATGCATGCGGTGTAATGGTAAATAATACATCGTATTTCAAGATATGAACTGTTTCATTCTCAATTGTGGATTAACCCTATCATGGAAAAGTATAAGTTAATGCAAGATAACGCGCTTTGAGAACTTGTCCCATTTCTTGAAGGTAGATAGTTTATTGATTGTAAGTGGATTTACAAAACCCAAAGGGATTTCAAGGGAAATATGAAGATAAATATATTTTCTCTTCAACTTCATCGAATGATACTTTTAGGACAATCATGAAAATAGTTGTAGATTTTGACCTAAAGCTCCAACAAGTGGATTTTAAAACCATTTTTATTAATAGTTAGATTGAGTAATGAAGATATAAGATAATTGTAATGATTCACCATGATGACTCGATTATAACAATCATAATATTAAAAATATGAGTTATTTAGGCAATCTTTGTAAGAACATAAAATAATGGTATCATACCTATTCTACAAGTTATTTTTTATAACAAAAATGAAATTAATGAATCAAAGCTCAAGAGGGTCCCTTGAGGTTAGAGTTACTCGCCATACTTTCTTTTTTGATTAGGGTGTACCAACGATCTGATTAACTTTTCATTTGTGTCAATTTGTTTCTTTCTAGGAGTAGGAAACATGGTTAAATGTTTCATATGAAATCTGTTATTTGATTTCATCTCTTGTTTTATTAATAAAGAGTGAACGATATTTCGAGTAAAAATAATAATTAAATATATTGACACGGTTTTCCTGCTTTTTGTCATTCCAAGAGGTATAATCTTATTTCTTATGGACGTTTTCTCTCTTACATGGTTTGATTTATTTTTTAGCAAGTGTTTTAGGTTATTAGAAACATTTGGAACTCGTTCTTAGATTTTCATGGCCCTCCAATTAAAGAAAATTCACAAGTAGTGCAACTTGAGAGCTTTATAATTGTTGATTCAGAATCAATGATATGCAAACTTAAAAAATCCATTTATGAGCTTCAATAGGCTTATCAACCGTGGTACCATAAGTTCATTGAGGTCAACTCGGTTGAAGACTATTCGTGTCAAAATTTTAGTATAATTAAGTTTATATTTTTCAGTACGATATATTGATAACATACTGTCGACTATGAATGATAAGAAAGTGCTATATAATGCAAAGAGATTTTTATTGGAAATTTAAAATATGAAATATCCTAATGATACAACGTTTGTATAAGGAATCTATATTCACCAAGATTATTCTCGTAGAATCCTGGGATTATCACAAAACATATATATATAGAAATTAAGCTATATCTCTAAAAATGATAAATATCAAATAAAAAAGCCTTGAGTACCCTTATTGATAATTGAGACAAATTAAATCTAAGTCAATATACAAAGATAAATTTTGAGATTTAAGAAATATAAAAGATCTTGTATGCTTTGGCAGTCAAGAGTCGGATGTATGCTCAAGTTTGTACATGAGTATATATATATATATCGCCTTTGTTATCCGAATCTTGGGAAGATATGTAAGTAATTTGTGGATTGACCATCGTAAAGCAATAAAAATTATTCTCTGGTATCTGCAACGAAAAAAATACCCATGTTCATAGTTAAAAAGTAGGATAATCTAGAAATAATTAAGTATTTGACTTAGATTTACGTGGTTAGTTGCGGAATCTATCACGGTGAAGGGATAAAAAATATATTGAGGTTATATTATGACAATAATTTTGTAGTATTATATCAAAATAGTTCAGGAGCCCGACTAAGTCCAATAATATAGATATTAAGTTCACGTATATAAAAAAAGAGTACAAAGTCCTCAAATCAGCATAGGGAACATCAGATTAAAGTCAAATGTGGTAAATCCTCTTACCAAATATTTTATAGCTACAATTGGTTGTAATAGTCTCAAGATATATTTACCATTTGGTTGTGTACACTTTTTTTTCTCTCGATGGGAACCCGCAGCCGCTACTCAGAGTGCAACGCGTGCGCACAGTGTAAACCCTCAGTCTGACGTGATAGCCTGCAAACCAACGCCAGAAGGTAAATCACACAAGATGACAGGCTCAGCCGAGAAAGCGTATGCAGAGGGACTCGAACTCATGACCTTTGGTCACAAGCATGCCTTACTCAACCAACTCGGCTACCCCATTGGGGGCTGGTTGTGTACAATTTTTTAAGTACGAATCTTGTTTCTTAAAAGAGAAAGTAAATAAAGTGTTTAGTTGTAGAGAGAGAAAGTAAAATATAAAATAAGCATTGTCTAATAAAAAAGAGATGTCTCCCTTTATTCATTGACCTCCGCCTTTATTTCTAGGCGCATT
The DNA here is from genome assembly GCA_036936605.1 of Limnanthes douglasii subsp. nivea. NCBI lineage: Eukaryota > Viridiplantae > Streptophyta > Magnoliopsida > Brassicales > Limnanthaceae > Limnanthes > Limnanthes douglasii. The sequence continues at coordinate 52,893,691 of JAUPFV010000004.1, read as the reverse complement.
AAACTTAGTATAACAGAATTAATTATAAAAAAGTGTAAATTTCCCTTTAACCCATTACATTTACAAGTAGTTTAAATACCCTCTTTCAACTATACAGTTTATCACATATAACCGTAATTGTATGACATTTAGGCCCTAAATATTTCTTATCTTTATCACACTTAAGCATTATCATAATTTATATATAATAAATTTGCTCATTTAAGTTTTATTTATTTTTCTTGCTCATTAAGTATATTTCCACTTAAGTTAGGACTAGTTAAGAATAAATATATGTGATTAAATATCATATTAGTCTTATGTTACACACTATAATAATTCTAGGAAATTGATTGTTGGCGATGGTGTGATTATTTTTGTGTCTATTTGCACATATTAATAATGTAAATATGTCTTTAGTGCTTTGTTGGTAATATTCATGTATATTATTATTCAATTTATCAATGGACACTAGAATTATAGAAGTTTAATTAAGTAGATGTATATTTTGTAGCATGTGATCATCCAAATAGGAAATTGTTGAAACTTTTTTATTAGCATGTATCCTCATACGCTAATTAATCCATTAGCTATTTTCGATAATGATGAGTAATAAATAATAACGTAAATATATATCAAACTAATAAATGAAACCTTTAATGGAGGTAATTATGTAGATACATGTTCAAATTTAAATTTTGTGAATGATTAAATTTGAATATTGACACTTATGTCTAAACTATAAAGTTTAGAGACTAATTTGTAAAGAAACAAATAGTCAAGGTTACAGTCCATGATCACAACAACTTAACTAATTGATAGAACTATAATTTGAATTAAATTAAAACTATATTCCAATCCTATATTATGAGACAATAATGTTTATTTCTTCACGACACAACTAAAAGAAAATCGGAACTAATGCTTGTTAGATGGTCAGATCTAAGGTAATGTGGTGTTTAGTGATTATGTTAGTGAAAGTCTTCCTATAAGAGCACCTCTGGTTCAGAATAATAAAAAATTTCAAGCTTCAACAACCAAGCTTACGAAAATCGTTAGCTAAAACTCAACTAATCCAACAATAACCTGTTAGTTTGTAGTACTGAATATGAAACAAAAACAAAAAAGACACACAACTTCAGCTCGTACTAAAAGTTTGGTTGTGAAACCTTAACAAAAAAGTAAGAAAAGAACAAGAATGAAAACCTAATCACACGTAAGGCAAATTTAATGTGGATCATATTGTGAAGAAATCTTACATTAATGGGTAAGAGACACAAATTTTTTATATACGAGGTTACAATAAGAATCTCTCAATACTATACACTCAACCACTCATATTTGTTACAAAGCATTGCTTACTTACAAATGAACTATGGATCTCAGAATGTCTTCAACTGTCTATTTTATACCTCAATTGTAGCCGAAAAGGTTCATCTCTCTCTCTCTCTCTCTTAAATCTCTCAAGTTTCTCTCTCGTTAAAATAAAAGACTCTGTACCGTTATATCACTATTTATATAGGATCAATGATGTGCACAACATTCTTCGTACTCACAATATCACATGACATCCCCTTTCCTCATTTGATCAGATGATCATCACATAAAAACATGGCCAACGCTAACAGTCTTACGATAGGGTAGTGACACCTCCATCGTACTATATGTTACATGTTTAGCACGTCTAGATCAATGAATTTTTTTATCAACGACTGGGATTCATCATCAATTCAGACCCTTAATGACTCGGCTTCTTCTATAAGCATCCAAGTATCTTCAGACGTCCTTCGATAATAATATTAACATTGTTCTTGCTTTCAGCATAATTTTCACTTACATTCCAACAAACGTATTTGCACCTAAGATTGAGTCTAACTCATGTGTCATAGAGATTCAAACAGTTTTTGCTCGATATGTCTTCGATTATCCATCTCCGACCATATATAATATTCAATAGTACTATTTCCAAATTATTTATAATCTACCTCTTATACATTTATGATCTGGAGAAAATAACAAGTTACTAAAACTATTAAGAAGAAATACAACACTAAATTTGAATGTGAAATAAAAACTCGCTATTATTTTGTTTTACATTTTAAAATAATTCAAGCTACTTACAAAAATTATTAGTTTATATAAATAAATAAAAATCAAACCATCCAGATTTTTGTAAACCGGAGTTCGGAAAACTAATATACTAAAAAAATATTCTAATTTTTTTTTTATCATTCACCAAGGAATTGGGATATGGATGGAATATAATGAAATAGAGCCTTTTATAAACTAAAATATTATTATAATATTCTCCTAAAATCGATTTTACACCAATCGGTATTAGTATTGATTGTGAATCACAACCTCGTGGAGCTCGCGAATCATGTACGAGTATTAGCAAATTTTTATAATTTAAAATTTCTTATCCAATTTATGTAAGAGTTTGACTTCGAACTTAGAGTTAAAAAGTTGACAAATAGAGCCGAACTTTTTTGTTTATTACCTTAAATGCGGAATATAATCATGGGATCATTGTCAATGCATCATATTCAAATTTAAACTCACCTTGTTGCACGATGACCCACAATTCTCATAACGCTTATCATTATTCTTTTCAATTACTAAATGGTTAAATTAGACATTCGGAATGTAAGTATGATAAAGTACACTTGAATTTTATGTTATTTTTGAGTAATTAGACATCGGGAATGAAATTATGTGTCAAAATTATTATTTGATTTGTTTGGTTATAATAAATAGTCTGATATTTTGATAACATGTAATAATAATTGGCAACGCTAAACCGAGATCTGTTTTTTCGTTATAATGAGACCTCGTTATAATGAGACATTCTTCAGCTATAATGAGATTTCAAATTTTATTAAAATATCTTTAATATATAAACTTTTTTGAGCCGGCTATCTCTTTTCTCTTTTCTCGTTTTTTTTTCTTCTTTTATCAAATTCAAGTTGCCGCTCGCATCTCACCAATCAAAATCAGAAAATTATTTATCTTCTCTAATTAATCTCTCTCTCTAGAGAACTCATTTCCTAATCAAAATCAACAATAGCACCCCAAGCAGAAAAGAAGCCGACTGGGAAGAAGGTCGTCGAGAAATATCCTTAGGCCGCCGTAGCAGCTGAGAAGAAACTAAAGGCCATAAAGAAGTTATTAAAAGAAGCTGGCGCCGGAGCTGGTAAAAAGAAGAAATGATCCAAGAAAAGTGTTGAGACCTACAAGATCTACATCTTAAAGATCTTGAAGCAGGTTCATCCGGATATCGATATTTCCAGCAAAGCTATGGGAATCCTGAACAGTTTCATCAGCAATATCTTCGAGAAATTGGCTGGTGAGTCTGTGAAGCTTGTGAGGTACAACAAGAAACCGATTATCACTTCAAGGGAAATCCAGACTGCGGTGAGGTTGGTCTTGCTTGGTGAATTGGCTAAACATGCTGTATCTGAAGGAACGAAGGCTGTTACAAAGTTTATAAGTTCTTAGGTTATGGAATTTGGGGATTTAGGGTTTCTGGTTGTAAATTTAATTCAAACTTAGAAACCGATTGATGTTTCTGATTTCGCTATTAATCAAAGATCTTGATTTCAAATATTGATTTCTTTGATTTTGTTTTAAAAAAATTGCAGCTCGTGTCTTATCTTGCCATCAAGATGATCGGGGTTCGAACAAGATTGTCATTACCAGGCTCTGAAATATTTTCACAATTACTAGTTTATTTCTTAATATAAAATTATACAAATTACTGGGTCCACAAATTACTTTATTGTAATATAATTCTGGCTCTTCAACTAGTATGATTCATTCTTTTTACGCTAATGAACAGTCGGAAAGTTCCACAAGGCGTTATTAAAATATGATTAAAAAATAGAGAGAATTTTTGTTAAAGAAGAGGAATAAAATAGTTAGATTTTAATGTAATTCATTATTTGGGTATTAGATTAGTTTTAGAGAGAAGTTTGGTTGGAGAAGAGAAAGAAAATTGTTTAGATTTTTTGTTGAAAACTTGGTTTTATATGATGGGTAAAATGGTCATTTTACATAAAATAAATTAAAAAGTTTGATTTAAAATCTCATTATAGCCAAATGGGGTCTAAATATAGCATTGCCCATAATAATTTTTGACTGACGTGATCAATTTTTTTTAATTTTAAAATAAAAAATTGATTAATGAATAGTATTTATATTTGGTGTCCAAAATTAGTGTCCAAAATATTCAAAACAACAAAACCAACATTCAAAAATTATCTTTTCGACAATCATTCGTTAGCTTCGTTCTACGATTTTTGAGTAGCTTTCGATTTTTCATTGTCACCAACATGTAAGTATTTTTTCCGCTTTAGATCCATTTTCGATTTTTTCACCACCGACAAGACAGTAGGGTCAAAGAGGACTCAAGACCTCCCACTAAAACTTCACACATCCTCAGAATCCTTGTAGTTAACTAACATGATCAAACTTAAACGGTTGATTTTATTCGATGGGTTTATTTTCTCCGAATAACACCAACCTCTAACACATATCGTTATTTATATATTGAATATTTTATAAATAATATTTTTATTTATTTATTAACATTTTGATATTTAATTTTTTTTATAATCGAATTGGATCATTATCATTTTTTAAATAATATTTTAAAAATAATAGTTATTATTTTTAAGTTAATGATTTAGTATAGTATTTATTATATTTTTAGTAAAATGTATGTACGAAAATTGGTCAAATATTATTTTGGATTAATTTGTTTTTAACGTATTCATACCTTATATTTATATTTTTATATTTTTATTGTGAATTTTATTTTAGGTTTTATTTGAAGTTCTTTGACTATAAAATATATTTGTATCCTTATATTCCTATTATAGGTGAATAATATCTCAAACAAAAGATTTTTCAACCATTCAATACTTTTACTTGTTGCAGTTAATATTTTTTATTGTGTATCAACATTCCTATTGCACGAACGTATTCCAATTGAGCCACTGGTCGTGTTTCATTATTTGTAAATTTGTAACTAAGATTAAATGAGGAGTGTTCTTATATTCATACATTTGAACTTATCAAGTATTTTCTCAATATAATGGTATCGACTTAGAGCATAACTACCATTTTCTTAATATTTTATTTTCAAGATAGAATATGTTTCCTTTAGATTTTTCATCTTAAAAGTAGAGGTTAAAAATATTTTGTTTCTATAATCTGATTTATATTATTCATTCGTATGAGAAAATCAAATACATATAGACACATTATGACCATTATGTCACCACTAACTAGACCGTATAAACACTTATTCACCATGTTGTGTCTAAATCCATCAAATACAACTGCATGATAAAACATTTCATGTCATGTTTAGGTGATTATTTAAGACCATATAATGACGTAACAAGATTCCATACCTTAGACTTATCTTCGGGGAGTAAAAAACCTTCAACCTATTTTATATATATCTTCTTATCCATATATGTATTTAAGAAGCTTGCTTTGACATCCATTTTGACCTGCATGTGGTTCTTGCAACCGGAGCATAAGTGTCAAAGTAATATGTTTTTTTGTCGAAAACCTTTAGCTACCATTCTTGTCGTACAAATTTAAATGGTGCCATATGTGGGGAATTTCTTCTTAAGCACCCATTTACAACATATACTTCTTGAACCCGAAGGTTAATCGGTCAATTCTCGAGTGTGATTTGATATCAATAAATAAATTTGATCATTTATAGCCTCTTTCTAAAATGCATAATCTCAGGATATTGTTGCTTCCTTGTAAGATTTAGGGTTGTATTCCAAAGAAAGAACTATGAGGAAGGTTTGCGTGATTTTTTTTCACAACTTGGTTCCACTGAATATCAATAAAGCCTTTGAGAATTCATCTCATAAGATCCTAGAACTTTAGATATCTTTTCCTGTAGAATCCTACGAGGGTCGCGTGTTTACTCTTTCATCAAAGGGGCTTCTTGCACAAATCTTACCTCATTCTCTATTACGGTACAAGTCCTATTACCATTAAATGAATTGAATAAAAAAAACTTTGATTCTCTTGATTCGAATACCACATTAGAATCTTAGTCTGATAGCCTATAAACCTCGTAATTGGATTCATACCCAATAAAAATGCATCTTATATCTTTAAGAACTAATTTGATTCTTCTTAAATACGTGTTTTTAAAAATACTAACCCCCACCCTCCATATTTTAAAATATTTGATATTTGGTTTTCTTTCTTTCTATAGTTCATATGAAGATATTTCGATTTTCTTAAGAGGGCTAGGATTAACTATATGACATGTAATTAAAACAACTGCAACCCATAGACTAATATGTAACTTAGAATTAACTAACATCACATTGGACATCTTTATTAAATTTCTATTTTTTTTGCTCAACCAATCCATTTTATTGCGGCGTATAAGGCGCCAAACATTGATGAATTATCTCATACTTTTCACAAAAACTAAAAACTCTCATGAAAAATATTCATCGTCTTTTTCACTATATAAGATTTTAATCTTATTTTCCAACTAATTTTTTACTACCATTATGTTAAAGCAAATATAGATAAGTAAACCCAAAATAGTCATCCATAAAAGTGTAAAATATCTATCGTCCCACATTCTGTCAAGAATCTGCTTAACTAATATATTTAAGTATATATTAAGTCTATCAATTTTATAGACATTTTTACAAATTTGTAAAGTTTATTAATTATAATTCTCATTCCCAACCCAAATATTTTGGGCATGGTTTCACCTTTGGTCATAGAAATAAAGTTCAACCACTACATAAGTTTGAATTAGATCGATGATCTGTTGTTCTAGAATCTTTAGATGATCAGATGGAAGAGCAACATAAATGTGTTAGTTATCAACTAACAAGGGATAAATCACGAAGAGCAAGCAAACAACCGCATATGTATGGTTTTGAAATATAATTAGTTACTCCTTATCGATTAAAATGCTTGTAGATGTTCTTGAACCCGAAATGTATCATGAAACTATAAAAATAATGATAATGAGAAGTAGCTTACATCTATGAAATAAGAACTAAAATCTCTCATGAAAATAAATATCTAGATTCTTGTGAAGCAGCCGAAGGGTCAAAATCTGGCTGTGATTTAAACGGATATTCAATAGAAAGCTAAGTAATCTTGGTATTGGGCTACCCATATAGAAGGCTAGGCTCATGGCTTAGGGTTTTACGTAATATAAGGGTGTGGATTTCAATAAAATATTTTACTCGCTGCAAAACAAACCTCCATCAGAGTTCTGTTATCAATTATTATTAGATTTGATCTTGAGCTATATCAAATGGATGTTACTATTTACTTCCTGTATGGAAAATTGGAAGATGCAATTTACACGTATTAACTGAAGAGGTTTGAAGAATGGAAGGAGGATGATGTGTCTTTGTTGAAAAGACCCCTCTATAGGCTAACACAGTCGTCAAGGCAATGAAATGTAAGATTTGGTTCTTTTATGAGATCCATTAAATATGCTCGTACCTACAACAAAAAGTGTGTTTCTGTTAAAGTTAGAAGAATACAAGTGATATAGACTCTGATCATACAGGCTGTCTTGACACATGAAAATCTATTTCAGGTTATTTGTTTACTATATTTGGAAGAATTGTTAGTTGGAAGTCTTGTATATAAAAGATTGTTGTATTTTTGTTTATGGAAATCGAGTGTCTGACTGATATGGAATCTATAAAGGAAGTTATTTGGCTGAAGAGATTGTTAATTGAACTCACTAGTGTGGAGTAAAATATGGTTCTATTTTGTGGTAACACAAGTTCTATTCATTTAGCGAGAAATTTGAACTTCCATGAGCAAACTAAATATATAAACATCAAACTACACTTCATCTGAGACATGGTGGAGAAGAATCAAGTAAAGGTGGCTAATATTGCTAGCAACAAAAACCCCTTGAATTCTTTGACCAAGGTATGATCGATTTCAAAGGACATGAACTACATGAGATTGGTGCAAGTCTAGGATAATGTTAGATGGTCTTAAAATAGTAGAAAAATTGAATGCAATGGATAATAGAGTTACCAGAAACCTAGATGGATAATTATTAGGTATAGGCTATACATAACTCGTTAACATAGGTATTATCGAAGTTCTATATGGGTGTTGGACTATCGTTACATGTATATGAAAAAACTGTTGAAACTCTATGGTTCTTAACCTGTAACTTTACTGTAGAGACGTCTAATGATCTTAAGGGCTAAAACAAAATGTAGAAAAATTATATCTATTGGGCTGAATAAAATATGTTTTGAGCCAGAGCAGGCTGGTCAAAGCCAGTTAGTCAAAGCAAGAAGTTCGAAGCAAACTGATTAGAAGCACCACTTTGATCCGGAGCGTGTTTGATCATTATAACACTATACCGAAGTGGATTATTTTATTTATTAGTTATCCTATGTTAATTGGGTGTTCTTGTACTTAAAGAGTATGAGATATTTCAACTATTCATTAATGAGCTTAATCTGGAGTATCTGATAAAAAATTAGGGTTTCTCTAAAGCTACAAATAAAGACGATATTGTTATGTCATGTGTGGCGTAACTATGAGGCGTTTGTAATTGTAGAGATACCATTACATGAGAAGATATTTCATGAGAGAGTGAAATAACTCTAATTCTTTAAAAATATAAGTGAGGTGAGATATAAACAATGAAAATATGGATATGCGAATCATTTAATCTTTTGTTACAAAGTGTGATTGAGTCATTTATGTTTAAAGAGTCTTTCTATAAGCTATTTTATATATAAAAGAGTGTTTGTTGCCCATAAAATGTAGGATTTCTTCACAATCCAAACCATATTAGATATCCTATTGTGTGCTTTGTTTTCTTATACTTTCTTTTTTTATTTGTTGCTCATATTTTACATGGGAATTAGATATTTATTTTGTAGGTTTATTTATTTGTATATTGATTCTTGCCATGATCGATCGATGTAGTGGTTTAACCCCTAAGAAAGGGTTCCGTGAGCGTGAAACAATATTAGAAGGTGTATATCAATCACGATCTGTAGGACGAAGAATTAAATTTCACTTAGAACACCTAAAATCTACGAAAGATGAGTTCTATGAAACTTAACTTAGAAAAACTCATCATATCTAATGATTTCAATCTATGAATGATTAATGTTAAATGTTAAATAATACATAAATGATTAACGGTTGCAATCAATGAAAAATATACATAGGTTGATATCATGGTATTGTCTAAAGCTCATAGCTCCCTCATATTGAGCTTGGGAGATGAAGTGATATGAGGGGTATCTGAAGGGCCTACGGCGTTAGGGATATGGAATCTTTTGGAGACGATTTACACTAAGACGTCATCTGAGAATATTTTTTATATAAAAAAACAACTTTATATGTTGTCTATGGATATTAACATAGATATTCAAATACACCTAGAAGATTACAACCAAATCATACACGACTTGAATACAATTAGTGTGAAGGTGGATAAATAAGATCAATCAGTCATCCTATTTAGTTCTCTCCCAAATAAGTATGAACACTTCATAGAAATCATGCTCTATAAGAAACACTCCCTTACGATGGTCGAGTTAAGAGCACCTTAAAATAAAAAGATCTTCAAAATAAGAGTGTTCTGAATGGTAACTCAGAATGGCATAAACTGAGTCTAAAGGGTCGTTTGGGAAAGTGAGATTCAAGTAAGAGGAAAGAAAAATCTAGGTCGAAGTCAAAAGATGCTGGGATGGTTTCAAATTTAATTTTTTGAATATACAATAAGAAAAAACATATTAGTTGGAACCATCCGACGAAGGGAAATAACAACAACTATCAGAAGACCGAAGCAGAATATGTTGTAATTATGTATGATGATTGTGAGTATACTAATGAGTTGATGACTTCTTATTACTGCGAATACAATGAATATATGGGTATTAGATTCAGATGTGTTCTTTCACATGACTTCCATCCCGCAAATGGTTAATGGTTGAAGGGTCATCCTCTGGAACGAAAAAACTTGCAATGACAAAAGAATTGGAACGATACGACTCAAGTTGTCTAGAGGACTTGAGAGAGTAATTAAAATTATAAGGTATATACATAAAGTTAAACGTAACCTTCTTACTATTGAGATATTAGATGATGAAGAGCTTACCTACCGGGATGGAGACGCAAGACTTAGGATTTTGCTAGGCTTTTGGTTTTTATCAAAGCCTATAAGACTAATGGTGTATTAGAGTATTATAGTAGTAGGGCGTGTGTCTAGTATGGTGAAATATTCCACTAGGTTGTGGCATCATCGGCTGGGGCATGTAAGTGATCATAGACTCAATGAACTAAGTAAATAGGGATTGTTAGATGATACACCAGTTCAGAAGTTGAGCTTTTGTGAAAATAAAATTTTGGGTATGAACAAGATAGTGAAGTTTCTGTCTAACAACCATACATCCAATAGAGTACTTGATTATGTTGATTCAGACATTTTGGGTCCAAAACGGGCCCTACCATAGGTGGTGTAAGTTATTTTATATTGTTGATTGATGACTATTTCAAGAAAGTATGGGATATTCTAAGATGATACTTGGTATTGAGATCAAAATAAACAAGTCGAAGGGGTATCTATTCTTTTCTCGACAAGAATATATACAAAATGTCCTAAGGAAATTCTTGATGTCTAAATAAAAATAGGTTGAAACTTCTATTGGTTTCCAATTCAAACTCAATATCACTCAAGCACCAACCAAAACATCCAATAAGAGGTATATGTAGGGGATACATTATGTCAATGTCATTGGTAGCATTATTTATGCTATGATTTGCACGAGACCTGATATTGCCTATGCCGTAGGGTTTTGAGATGATTCATGTCGAATATAGGAAAACCACATTAGGATGTACTCAAATGGTTCATGAAATACTTGAAGGGCTCGACTGATGTATGGTTGTATTACAATCACAAGGATACAAGTGGTATAATGCTGAAACGTTATGCGGACTTTAATTATGCAATATACCTCAACAAAAGAAGGTCTACTTCTGGTTATTTGTTTATTTTACTTGGAGGATTGGTTAGCTAAAATTCTTGAATACAGAAGTTTGTGACGGTGTCTTCTACAGAAGCCGAGAATATGGCTGCTATGGAAGCCATGCAGGAAGCTATTTGACTTAAAGGATTGTTAAGTCAAGTCGTTAGTGTTGGAGCAAGATGTGGTTATGTTTTGTAATAGCATAAATTCTATTCTTTTGATGAGAAATCCGAAATTCCATGAGCGAACTAAATATGTAGACATCAAGTAGTACTTCATCTGAGATGTAATGGAGAATGAGCAAGGGAAGATGGATAAGATTGCTAGCGCGGAAAACCCTTCAGATTCTCTGACCAAAATATTACCAATTTCAAAGCTCACGAGTTGTAAGAGACTGGTATAAGTCTGTGATACAGATGATTTAGTCTCTATATAGTAAAAAATTAGGTGCAACATATACTAAATTTACTAGAATTCTAGGTGAAGAATTGTTAGTTGTAAACTATAAATAAATTGTCAGCAGAGATGTTGTTGAAGGAATACATGGGTATTGATCTACTATTATATGTACATTTAAGAAATGTTGAAACAAGTCGTAGAAGACTGGTGATCATTAGGTTGAAGAAAATATATGTTTAGCCAAAGCAAGTTTTTTGAGCAAGATGGTCGAAGCAAGCTGGTTGAAGAAAAGAGGTCAAAACAAACTAATCAGAAGCACCACTCTTATCCAAAGCGCATTTTAATCATGACACCACTGGAACCGAAGTAGAGTATTCTATTTACTAGGTATCTTATGGTGACTGCTCCTTCGTATATTAATAAAGTAAGAGTTATTATAGTCGTTGATAAATGAGCTTTAATCTGGAGCGTCTGATGAATAATTAATGTTTCCCTAAACCTATAAATTGAAGAATATATTGTTATGCAGTGTGTGCATGACTGTGAGGCAGTCGTAATAGAAGAGATACAATTACATGAGAAAATATTTCATGAAATGGCTCTAAGTCTTTTGAGAGATAAGTGAGATGAGAGATAAACACTGAAGATAAGGTTTGTGAATCACGTTATCGTTTGTTTCAAAGAGTGATTGAGTCTTTTATGTTTGGAGAGTCTTTCTATAACCTACTTATACTTATATAGAAGAGTGTTTGTCGCATGTGGATGTAAAATTTCCTTACAATCCAAACCACGTTAAATATGGTCTTGTGTGCTTGATTTTATTACACTTTTATTTATTTATTGCTCTTGTACAATAAAATTAGATCGCTCTCTCGTAGGTTTATTTAATCGTATGTCGATTCTTACCACGACCGATCAATGTACTAGTTTAATCTCCGCTAGCCTATTATTTTTTTCAATTTATTATTTAATTTTTATCTTTTGATGATTTGAGTTTATTTTCAAATCAATTTTTGTGATATGAACTCTTCCTCAAATTGGCTACGAGTGCGTCACTTAACTAAAATTTCTAATATATATATATATACTAAAACATGGACTTGCAAGCACATTACTACGTTATCACACACCTGGAAATAAATAAGATTTTGATGTTATAATATATAACGTCTCGATGTGATACTAAAGATGTTTGTATAATCTAATCATTTTCATCATTTCATATGATATCATCGATGTTTTATGAAAATAATTTTTTTATAGTGGCTGAAATTAGAGATGGAAAACGTGACAAAATACCCATCCGATGATTCTTTTAACACTTCTGGCGTTGAGTGGGTAACGTTACAAATTTCATGTGTGACAATGTTTTTGGCGTTGCATGACATGACGTTACGGTTTTCATGCGTGACACTATTTTGCACGATAAACTGTCATTCATTACACTACTAGGCGTTACAAACGTGATGCATTACACTGCGTGACATGACAGATGCATGATAACTATGTTATCACATGCGTGATAGTTGTTAATGTGTCATGTTTAACTTCATGTTTACCATATTATTGTTATACGTTGATTAAACATTAATTTGTATAGTTAATTTATTCGAATTTCAATAATTAAAATATGTATATCATAAACGAAATAATTTTAATATTCATTAGATGTTTTATTATTATTATTATTATTATTATTATTATTATTATTATAATTATAATATGGGAGACTTACCTATAAAGACCAGTCTTACAAAACTATTACGGGTAAAGGTCTAAATTTTTTAAGAGATTTTATACCTTAATTACCCTATTATCTAAAATCTAGTAACCAATTTTTTTTTTAATTTTTAAAGGTTCGTATCTTTTAAACCGTAACTCGGAAAAAGAATCCGAAAATACCATTTGTTTTGGTTTTTTAATACGAAAAAAACTAGTACCACTCATGATACGTTTTGATTTTTTTTAAAATATTTTACACACGTTTCTCAGTTATATGGTTTTGCATCTAGTGACTAGTTTCTCATCCACCAAAATAAAGAAGGTTTCGCATCTATCAAAACAAAGAAGTTTCTCATCTAGCAAAATAAAGAAAGTTTCGCATCTATCAGAAATAAAGAAGGTTTCGCATCTATCAAAATAAAGAAGGTTTTGCATCTACCAAATAAAGAAGGTTTAACATCTATCAAAATAAAGAAGGTTTCGCATCTATCAAAATAAAGAAGGTTTAGCATCTATCAAAATAAATAAAGATGGTTTAGCATCTATCAAAATAAATAAATAAGGTTTATCATCTATCAAAATAAAGAAGGTTTAGCATCTATCAAAATAAATAAAGAAGGTTTAACATCTATCAAAATAAAGAGGATTTTGCATCCATCAAAATAAATAAAGAAGATTTAGCATCTATCAAAATAAAATAAAGAAGGTTTTGCATCTATCAAAATAAAATAAAGAAGGTTTCGCATCCATCAAAATAAAGAAGGTTCCGCATCTTCTTCATTTACCATTTAAATTTAAAATTTTAAAAAAACTGTATCTTTTAAACCGTAACTCGGATTGTTTTTTTGAAAATACCGTTGATTTTGTTATTTTAAGACGAACAAAACTAGTACCACTCTTGATATGTTTTGAATTTTTTTTAATTTTTTTTGGGAAATTATCTCTTGAATGGCTCGGTTCCTCGGGATATATGTCGATCTAGAAGTCTGAAGATTCTTCAACTGGATGATAATTTACTGAGTGGTCTGATCCTAGAGGAGATTGGTGACTGCACATCTTTTTACTTATTGTAAGTGTCAAACTTTCATATTATCTTGTAGTATTGAAATGTGTAGGAGAAAATAAAAACGATTAGTCTATATTAGATTTTTATTCTCCATTGTTTTCTTCCAAGACTGCAATGAGTAGATCAAGAAGTAATTCTACCCATTTTACACTTTACTTCGGCAATTATCTCTTCATGTTTCTCATGAGAGAAAAGTTTGTTTCTTTGTTTAATACGTTGACAAATTTTATTGTTTATTATCTTGTGGTAGGCTGTCGAAATCAACTCGTAATGTGCAGAGCAAGCGAAAATATCACAATTGTTGGATGAATATGTCAACATTTAAGATTAGAGAGCTAAGTAGTTCAGATACAGAGATGTTAGAGAGAGAAATGAAGAAGAATTTAATGGATAAGAATAAAGAGAGAGAAAAAGTGGGATGGGGTGTTAAAAGCTTTTTATAGAAATAAAGAGGGGTATTTAAGGTATTAGTGGGTCTCTAATGGTAAATATTTAACTAAAACGGGTCTTTCTCGGAGAATCATGAAAATATGGGTCTTATGTGGATAATAGTTAGGGTTTTGGATCTTAAATGGTACTTTACCCTTATTATATTTAGGTATTATAAATAGTTTATTAAATATTTCAAACAAATTAAGAAAATAAATTCAAACAAATAAATTAAAAAAATTCAATAAATTGAAACAAATTCAAATAAATCAAACAAATAAATTAAGTAAATTCAAACAAGAGGAAAGTACCCATAAATACCTACTCAACTTTCAAATACCAAAATGGTACCCACTTTTACACTAGTTTTATAAAATACCTATAGCCATACTTTGGACAAAATACCCTCTAAGGTATAAAAGGAGGCTTTTTGGTTGAAACCCACTTTTTTCACCTTCTAATCTAGACTTTTGGGTTCCAATTCCCTCCACTTTCACATTTCTAATTTTGAGGAAAGAGAAACACGAAAAACAAGAGCGAACCCAAAATACAAAGTTGAAGCGAACGGGGTCTAACCGTTCCGTCGACGTTAACCGTTCCGACGAAGATAACATTTTCCATGGCCCGTCGTCGAGCCACCGGCGTCGTTACTGTCGAAGAGGTACGTTTGACGTAATTTTTGTTGTCGACTGTGTTAACCACTGGCTCTCCCAAACCTTGTCAATGTGGCTCTGTGTGTTTACCCAGGCGATTGTATTAACGTCGTCGGAGAAGTCACTGTGTTTGAGTACTGTATTGGACCATTTCCGTTCTCCGGCGACGTTTTTTCGTTTTGTCTATAGTTGTACGTCAGTGTTATATGTTGTTTTTTGAAATTTTGTTCAGTTCCTGACATCGAGTGTCATTGTTAGTAGTTAAACATGGGTGGTTAGTATCGGAAGTGGTTATGATAGTGTCGATTCCGTCGACGGAGAATGCCGATGGTACTGGGTAGTTGGTTTTTTAGTATAGAATCGCAACATCGAAGGGTTCAGTTAAGCATGTCTAGCAATGTATATATTTGAGGTAGTTTTTTGTTCATATGCAGTAGATGTTTTACGTATCTAGCAATGTATTAAAATTTTGTGACCGTATCTAGCAATGTCAGCAACTTGTTTATTGTGACACACTGCACGTCTAGCAATGTAGTAGTTAAACTTGGTCATGGCTAGGAATGTAGCAATGAAGTAAGATTCATGTTGTTGTTTGGTTAGTTGCACCAATGGCGTCTTCGATCGGCAATGTATATGTTCGCTGCTTAGTTTGGACAGTTTAATTGCTTGATGGTTGAAATAGATGTTACTACGGGATTGTTCGGATTATAATTAAGTTGTGTTGAAATGTGAATATATGCAGGAAAACATGACTAAGACGAGAGTATTCTATAGGTCAGGCTTAATGAGTATAATCAACCATCTAAGACGGGATATAATTACATCCGAATACATAGATGCTGCAAGAGGCACACCTATCTATATGTTTCTGAAAACATTGTTCGAGGTAATGAACACATAATCAACCTTCTCTACGTTTCTAAAAACATTGCTATATTGCTAGTGTTTGTGGCCAAGTTTTTTTAGTATCTATCAATCTCATATCCATGTATCTAGCAATGTGTTATTAGAATTACAGTCAAACAGGTTTTATCTAGCAATGTCTCCTGCTGTATCTAGCAATGCCAGAAGTCGTATCTAGCAATGAAGTAGTCTCATAAATCGCATTATAACAAGGCGTTCCTTGATTTTTCAGTTGGCCTATTGCATGAAGAAAAAATACATACATGCTGTGAAAGGTGGATACAAAATCAAGACAACGAGAGATATCCCACAACAAGAGAATGACAGCCTTGACTGTGGGATTTTTGTTTGTAATTACGCGAAAGACATCATTCAAAAAGGATATGTTCCTAAATAAGATGGATAAGAAGTGCAAGCCAAAACAAGAGCTGAAATATTTAAGCATTTCCTCAATAATTTAAACACAAACCGACGATGGTAGTGTTGGGAGAGATATTTTTATGTAATTCATATTTTGGGACAAGGGTTGTGTGATTCATTTAAAATTAGATGTTAGTATAAGACGATTACTCGAAACTTTAGTAATAATTGCAACATATCTGATTGTGTTAAGGATATAAAAAATGTTATGTAAATCATTTCTACCAATGTCATTTCTACCAACTTTAGTATTATATCAATTTTTGTAATATATCTACCAATGTCATGTTTTTCTAAAGTTTATAGGGAGATCCGGCCATTTTTATTGTATGAATAAATTCAACATAGCTAGCAATCTTATACTGCTGTATCTAACAATGTCTTTATATCGTGTCTAGCAATGTTACATTGTTGTATCTATCAATCTCCTTATAACGTATCTAGCAATGTCTATGTAACATGTCTAGAAATGTTATGCGGCTGTATTTATCAACCTCGTTACAACCCATCTACTATTTTTTTGTTGTTGAATCTATCAAAGTCGTTATACTGTATCTAGCAATGTTCACATGTTGTATCTAGCAACCTCGTTACAACCCATCTAGCAATCTTTTGATGCTGTATCTACCAAAGTCATTATAATGTATCTAGCAATGTTCAGATGTTGTATCTTTCAATATCATTATAAGGTATCTAGCAATGATATGCGGCTGTATCCATCAACCTTGTTACAACCTATCTACCATTGTTTTGGTGCTGATTAGGACGTGCATGTACTTTTTGTTAGTGGAATGTTCATGTCTGGAAAATGCTATATCTAGCAACTTCATATACACGTATCTAGCAATCTCACTATAGACTTACAGTCGCAGAGGTATTACACTGTATCTAGCAATGTGGCATCAGAAACTTAATTTCAATGCAACTACAAATGATGTTGCATCTATCAAAGTAGTTATACTCTATCTAGCAATGTTCAGATGCTGTATCTAACAATGTTCATATGCTGTATCTAGCAATATTGTTATAAGGTATCTAGCAATGTTATGCGACTGTATCTATCAACCTCGTTACAACCCATCTACCATTGTTTTGATGCTGAATCTATCGAAGTCGTTATACTGTATCTAGCAATGTTCACATGCTGTATCTAGCAACCTCGTTACAACCCATCTAGCAATCTTTTGATGTTGTATCTATCAAAGTAGTTATAATGTATCTAACAATGTTCAGATGCTGTATCTAGCAATATCGTTATAAGGTATCTAGCAATTTTATGCGGCTGTATCTATCAACCTCGTTACAACCCATGTACTATTGTTTTGATGTTGAATCTATCGAAGTCGTTATACTGTATCAAGAAATGTACACATGCTATATCTAGCAACCTCGTTACAACCCATCTAGCAATCTTTTGATGCTGTATCTATCAAAGTTGTTATAATGTATCTAACAATGTTCAGATATTGTATCTAGCAATATTGTTATAAGGTATCTAGCAATGATATGCGGCTGTATCTATCAACCTCGTTATAACCCATCTACCATTTTTATGCTGATTATGACGGCCATGTACTTCATGTTAATGGAATGTTCATGTCTGGAAAATGTTGTATCTAGAAACTTCCTATACACGTATTTAGCAATCTCATTGTAGACTTACAATCGCAGAGGTATTACACTGTATCTAGCAATGTGGCATCAGAAACTTAATTTCAATGCAACTACAAATGATATAACAAGTATCTAGCAATGTAATCATATCCTATCTAGCAATGTCAAACACTAGGAAATAATATAATTAACGATACAACCAGACGTTGTACGAAGTAATATTAACAGTTTCAAAACATACAAATCGAAAGATAAGGAATGCTTCTCTAATGATATACAAAAAAAAATGAACTTAAGTTCAGAACGGAGTATCGCAGGACCTCGTGTTGTGTCCTGATTTGAAATAACGACCACACTGGAACTGGTTGGTGGTTACCTCTCCTCTTGATGGAATATGTTTTTTCTTGGCCATCCCACCAAATAGCAGTTGTCAACATTCCTTCTCCAACAAATCCAACATGTGCAGGCTCATGTCCACTTCCACCTCCTGAATCACACTTGTCTTCTCTATTGTCCACATATTCTTTGTATCACTCTCTAATACACAAACAACTCCATATTTAGTTCAATCTGAACACATGCACAAAATGTACTTCAATCTTGTAAACTAATTTGAGCTAGATCTACTTTCTAAAGATGATGAACAAAACTCAGCAGTTTAAGTAACTTTGAGACCAAAAGAAACATAGATCTGTAATTAAAATTTATAGATCTGACTCGCATTTATAAACTCAACATTTTATGTATCTACCAATGTGATATTTGACTTACAATTGCAATAACAATTCCCCTATCTAGCAATATCATATTAGTGTTTCTAGAAATGTTATACTAGTGTGTCTAGCAATGTGGTATTAGTGTATCGAGCAATGTTATTTCACTGTGTCTAGCAATGTCTTCTGAGCGCATCTGGCAATCCAATAAAATGCATCTAGTAATCTCATTATACCGTATCTAGCAATATCGACAAAGAGTTAAGCATATAATCATAAACCGAAGTAAAAGATGTATCTGACAAGGTTAATAGTCTTAAAACATAACAATAGCAAGTTAAGAAGGACTTATCTAGACATATTCAAAAAATGTAATACTATGCTTATCTAGCAATAATATGTTAACACATTTGGCAATGTTTGTTAAGCGTGTACTCCAAATTTATTACATGTATCTAGCAATGTCATAAACGTCTATCTAGCAATGTCATAATAATACACATAAATCGCATCTTCTCCACATAAAATCGCATCTTGTTCCCTAAATCAGCTGAAACTATAAATATTTACCAAATTCCTTACAAAAATCGAAAAAAACAGAAGACATGTCCTCAAATCTGACCTAAACAACTTCTAAACAATCTGATAGAGTAACATACATGCTTTCAATACCTAATCGGATTAAGGTAATAGAGTAACATACATGCTTTCAATACCTAATCGGATTAATTTAGTTTCGGTTATACAAGATCGAAGAAACGACAGGGTTTCGTAGGCGTATCTCAGGTTGGAATTTTTTTTATAGTGGTTGTCGTTGACGAGAAAAGAAGTTGCTCGACGTCTCACGGTGCTTAAAGATTCACTGGAATCGAAAGATGGGCTGGTTAATCAAAGCCGTTCGCCGGTGAGAAAACAATACGAATTTTGAAGCTATTCGCCGGTGAGAAAATAGTACGGTTTTTTGTGGCTGTTTGTTGAAAAACGTTACAGGTACCAGACGGTGGTTTAGGGTGGTCGACGAGAGGTTGACAGTTGTTTAGAGTGGTCGTCGGGATGATGGTATGTTGACGGTGGTTTAGGGAGATCGACGGTGGTTCAAGTGTTTTGGGAGGGTTAAGAGAGAGAGAGGGGGGGGGGGTTAAAAGAGAGAGAGTGGAGGCTGGTTCAAAATTCAAAATTCAAAATTGTTGATTGGGTGAAAATACCTATTAATTCTCAAAATAAGGCTTATATACTAGGTTAAGGGTAGTTATGGTATTAAAAAAATTAAGTCTTAAATGAGAATTGTTTTATTGAGATGGGTATTAAGTGAGCATTAACCCATTTTTAGGTACTAGATACCAATATGTTTGACCAATAGGTACTTAGGGTGTCATTTCCCTTCAAACAATTCAAACAAACAAATTGAAAAAATTCAAACAAATAAATTGAATAAAATCAAGTAAATCAAACCAATAAATTAAAACAAATAAAACAAATAAAACAAATTAATTCAAAAAAATTAAATAAATCGTTTAAACAAATTCAAACAAATGAATCAAACATTTGAATCAATTTAGATGGTTTTTTTTAAATCAAATAAAAAAGGAAATTACTAAAAAAACGATAAATTGATATTTTTAATTTTTTTAATATTTACAAAATTGTTGGTCATTAAAAAACACTTAAATCTTTAATATTCTATCTACTCTATTTATTTACCTTTGATACCCAAAAAAAATTATTCCTTAAAAAAACCTCTAAAATCTTTATAATTCTATTTATTTATGTTATATGCAAGAATGTTTTTGCGGATTCCCAATGAAAAATTTAACATATCAACAAAAAATACTCAAACAAGTCAACTAAATGAATTGAACAAATAAATTAAACAAACTCAAACCAATTAAACATTTTATAGAAAAATCAATTAAGCCCCCAAGGGGTAGCCGAGTTGGTTGAGTAAGGCATGCTTGTGACCAAAGGTCATGGGTTCGAGTCCCTCTACATACGCTTTCTTGGCTGACCCTGTCACCTTGTGTGGTTTACCTTCTGGCGTTGGTTTGCGACGCTTTTTCGACTGAGCCTGTCACCTTGTGTGGTTTACCTTCTCGCGTTGGTTTGCAGGCTTTCGCGTCAGACTGAGGGTTTACCTTGTGCGCACTCATTGCACTCTGAGTAGCAACTGCAGATTCCCTCCGAAAAAAAATCGGTTAAACAAAATCAAATAAATCAATCATATATGACCCTCACTCATATTATAAATTGTTGGTTTACATCTTTAATCCACATATATTAGAACAATACTAACTAACACTACCTTCAATTATTGTGTCGTGTATGTATATGGTATACAAGAACTTAAAATGTAATAGCAAACTTTATTCAAAATCTGTAATAGATAAAATATTATATATCATATGTAAGTTAAATTGCTCAAACACTAATCATTTAAACATAGATTAAAGAGTTAAATTGTGATGGTGCTTGCTTGATAAATGGAGAATCCAGTGATGGTATCATAGTTGGAAACAATTATTTATTGAGGAAGCAACCCAATCTTGGATGGTTTTTTACTATGTAAATCTAAGGGTTACAACTTATTAGACATTGAAATAGATCCTTTAATTTTGTTTCAATTTTTTTTGTTATGGCAAATCACTCTATCATCGTCAATGGATATCAGTCATATATTTCAAGAGCAAAAATATGTTGCTGACCGGATAGCAAAATACACTTTTAAAACTAAATCTAACCGTGATATATCTCTACCCGGTTACTCTTGTCCTTTTAAAACCAATCATATTTCGTGAAATGGATCCTTTAATTTTGTTTCAGTTTTCTTGTTATGGCAAATCACCCTATCATCATCAATGGTTATCAATCATATATTTCAAGAGCAAAACTATGTTGCTGACCGGATAACAAAATACACTCTTAAAACTAAATCTAACCGTGATATATCTCTACCCGGTTACTCTTGCCCCATTAAAACCAATCATATTTCATGAAAGCCTTAATATAAACTATTTTAGACTTCAAACTTGAATGTTTACCGTTTCAATCTATTGCTTATTGCCCAAATTATAATGTAACTAACTTTTAAGAACAGATTTATGTCATGATACAAGTTGGCACCCAAATTTTAATTAAATACCATATTTTGATTAAGTACCATATTAATTATAAGTTACTTTCCGTCCTAATAAAGTTTTTCTTTGTTTGACCAAAAAAATCAATCAAACAAATTGAATCAATTAATACAAATCAAATAATTAACTTCAAGTTCATTCAAATAAACCAATGAAACAAATTCAGATGCTTAAATTAAAAATACTTAATCAAATAAATTAAAATATAAAATAAATTAATTAAACGAATTCAAACAAATAAATTTTAAAATCAAATAAATAAATTAAGAAATTAAAACAAATCAATTTATATAATTATGGTTTGATTAGCAATAAAACTTATGACTATTGTAGAATGATATAAGATGTTGTGGTATTATTTGCATAATTACTTTTTACAGATGTTTTGAGAGATAGAATGATTTTTTACTCTATTTATGGAGGAAAAAATCTTGAAATAATAATGAGCCATAATATATATCCGATTCGGCAATGATAACTGTAAAAAAATGTTAACTGGATGTTTGATATATCTGATTTGGCAAATTGGATATCCGATTTGATTAAAAAAAAGTTAAAAAGTTTTTTTTTATATAAACTTAAAATATTTTATTATTAATAAATGATTTTGATATTAAAGTATTTTTAAAATAAGAAAATAATTTAGGAAGAAAAATAATATTACTTAAAATTTGGTTTTATAAAGTATATTAAAGGAAAGTCTTAGATTTATATATTTAATATTATTTAATTAAAAAAGCAAACTAGAATGCAAGAAGTTTTTGTTCCTTTTCGTTTTCGTCATGCAAATCCGTTCAAGTATTGTTATGGATAAAAGCAATAATAGGATTTTCTATTTTCATTGAAAATATCACAAACTTAAAATCATTAACCTTTGTTTTGCAGATGATCTCATGATTTGCTGTCATGGTGACATCAAATCTATTCTCCTCATCAAAGAGGGACTCGATGACTTCTATTCCATATCAGGCCTGAAAGTTAATCCTGCTAAAAGTTAAATCTTCTTCTCTTGAATCAACCTTCCTCTCCGTAATGAGCTCGTCTCTATCTTGGGTTTCAAGGAAGGCACCCTTCCTGTTAAGGATCTGTGTGTTATCCTTCTTGTTGACCGTCTCAACCATTCGGACTATCGTCCTCTATTTCATAAAATTTCCTCAAGGATTGATTACTAGACTTCCAAGCACCTCTCTTATACTCATAGACTCCAACTTATCAAGTTTGTTGTTGGACAGGTTTAATGGTTGTTTATCTTTATCATTCCTTATAGAATTCTTAAAAAATAGTCCCAACTTCTGCGTCGTTTTCTTTAGTGAAACTTTGAAACAAAAATTCATGAGGCCAAAATGGCATGGTCCAAAATCACCACTCTCACGAGGGAGGGCATCCTTAAGATTCTAGATTTAAAAACCTGGAATCATGTGGCTCTCCTTAAACACCTATGGTCTATCATTAGTAATAATAAAAACGAACTATGGTGTGACTGAATTAAAGTTGGAAAAAAATATATAATAACTTGGGACCTTGATTTTGGTTAATTCCTTTTTTGGATTTGGAGGAAAATATTACGTCTCCACCCTATTGCTTGCAATATGTACAGGGTTGTTGTTGACAATAATATGAATACCTCCTTATGGTACGACCCTTGGCTTCTCTCCATGACTCTGGTTACGCATTACAACTCTAGTATCATTAAAAATTCTATGCTTGGAAACATCTCAAGTTCTCCAATATTATCATCAATGGTCATTGAAACTGGTCATCCAATATCACATCTGCAAGATCTAGGAATCTCTCCAATCTACATGTGATTAAAAATCTTATTCTCACTCTGTCTCCTTCTAATACCATTTTCAACGATGTTCCTTACTGGATCGCGAAGGTTGGAATCCTCAACTACACCGTCAAGGACAGGTATAGTGCCATTCACACGTTCACCCCAAACATGAGGTGGATCAGGTTAATATGGAATAAATTAAATATTCATCGCCACTCTTTTATCCTTTGGCTCACCATCATTGGAAAGCTTTCTACTCGTGACATGCTTATGTCTTGGGGTTTAAACATCCCACCAGATTGTGTCCTTTGCAATTTGGACTCTCAAACTATTTCTCATCTTCTCTATGATTGTAGTTTTACCAAGAGCTTACGGAACCATGCTAGTTCTAAGTTGGGCTTCCCAATTTCTGTCAAATGTTGTCAATCTTGGGTTCGCGAGGCATCAAATTGGTCTAAATATCGAAAATGTAATCTTTGGTGCACTTGCTTTGGCGCGGTCATTTACCACGTCTAGCGGGATAGAAACACAAGATTTTTTGGTTCCCCTCCGCCCATTGCCTCTTTGGTGTCTAACCTAATATTCTCTAATCTTCGGTTTAGATTCCATGGTACAAATATTTACTGGCCTATATAACTTTCTTTTTACTAACTTGATCTTTATCTTGTCTTTGCAGATCCTCACCCCTTTTTGGATTTGGTTGGAATCTACCTTGCTGATGGTACCCTGTTTTGAAGTTATTATCCTCCTTTGTTCCTCCTATTGTTCATATATTGGGATGCTTTTCTTTCCTCTTGTTACTCCACTTTTCTTATTTGTATCACTGATGTTTCTTGTCGACTTCTTTCAAGTCCTTTCTTTTTCCCTCGAGGTATGCCCTACGTACTTGCAAAAACTATTTTCTTATAATTTAATGCTTCATCTGTATAAGAGATTTTGTGGATTTTGAATTTCCTTCATTTGTTAGGAAATTATTTTTTAATTTGTAATCTTTTTTGTAAACTTAAATTATAAATAATAAAAAAACATAACTTTAATAATTATATTAAAATAATATGTATTAAATAGAAGAAAATAAAATTTAGAATATATATATATATATATTGTGCAGAATTTTAGAAAAAAATATTGTTAAATGAATTTATTTTAAAAGGAAGTATTTTTAGAAGTAAAATGTTAAAAATACCTTTCACTAATAAAAAAATTAATAACTTAATTTTTTAAATTACTTTTTAAATTTTTTTTATATATATTTCAAATCTTCATCTTTACAGTTGTTTTCTTTATGTCCTAAATGTCTACATTTATTACAGTATGCAGGTTTGTCATTGTAAATGACATCTTGCCAGTAACCATCTTGATCCCCAAAGCTTATCCAAAGTCTTTGGGGAAGGAGACTTGAAGTATCTATGACAGTCCAAACTTTACAAAGGTTAAAACTAGCACGGTTTTTATTTGGTATCCAAGTTTGCAAAGGCAATCCAATTGCATTTGCCATATGTTCAACTGTATCTTTGTTATACATTATCTCTGGAATTTTAGGAAATGAAATCCAAACGGGAGTCAGAGGAGACTCTCGTTTAGGGTTAAATTCAGGTGTCCATTGAAGAATTCTAAATGAATATTGACCTACTATTCTAACATTATGTTTCCAGAAGGTTTTAGCATCAATAATGTTCTCAAATTCTACGAATATATGTCTATAATCTCATTTAAATGTACTAAAGATTCCTATAGGTTTAAAGGTTTCCAGATAAACCCTAAAGTCTAATGCAGATGGAGATCCAAATGAAAATTTTGCAATAAGTGTAAAACGAGCTAAATAAAAAAACTTGGACTTATGTGTGTCGTCAAATCTGGCGAAAGTGTAGTCATCCTCTGTTCCGATTTCCACCTTTGCATGCTTGAATCCTTCACTGGGTCTTGGTGTGGGAGACTTTTCCTTGTTCTTCTTAAGAATGTCTGCGTATGTTGGCTTTGTAGACGGCCTCTAGACCTCCGATTCTTTGAAAGCTACGATCTTTTGAGATGGATCTTCTTTTTCGAAAATAGGGTTTTCGAAAAACTGCTCCTGAGAGATTTGGTTGTGGTTTGGTAAGGATGAGGTTACAGTGATGTTTAGTTTAGGGTTTTGTTCTTCGAGTTGAAGAACAACTTCTCGTGGTTGCGTCATTTGAGACGATGAAGCTGATGATTAGCTATGCGATTCTAGGGTTTGAGATAAGAGATCTGATTCAGTGGAGAGCATTGTAGTCGAGATGTAGCATAGGCCCATCACCTTCGATACGGCCTAGTTTTCAAGAAACGGGTTTTGATTCTTGGAGCCCAAAACCCTTCATCATTTAATTCTTTACTTTATACTTCATAATATTTTTAAATTATTGTTTATGTATTTCTATAATTAATTAAAAAATATGAATACAAAATTAAGGATAAAATTAGAAACAAGTAGTATTTTTATCTATATCAGATAAAACAATACAAATACTCGAAGTATTTCTAATATAACCATAATAATAATAATCAAACTCTAATAAAATTATATTAATCGAATACTATTTTTAAATTATAATATATAATTTTGATAACAATTTGTTTATTAAAGAATAACGACACTTGTACAAATAAATAATATCAAAATATAATCACACTTGTAGTTATAATCAAACCATAATAATAAACAAAATCTACTAGTTAAACTATAATAACCTTACTATTTCAAAATTATAACATACAATTTATATTATAATTAATTTATAAAATAATGTTGTTTACTATTAAATTTAATACATAATATTTTCAATTTTGTATCTGAGTTTTCTTTTTTCTGTAATATAATTACATCACGAGAGCTACAATCAACATGGTGAAAGGACTTCAGCATCCCTTGGTGTCCTATAGCGTAATACACAAAGCTATACCGGAAGTTATTGTGCATTAACACCACACCAGTGATTCACAATACACCAAACCACATATGCACCCCATGGTAATCTCTGCGAACAAAAACAAACCACATCGATCAAATTCATATCAAAATACAAGTTAAAAAACCGAAATCATTACTCACCAAAGTTTTGATAATCAAGAAGATAGAAACAATGAGTTTTCTCCTTTGATATAAGCAAAAATATCTCTACTATAGTAAACTAGAACTATTACCACAAATCCAAGCGAATTCTCAACATTGAGAATCAACCCAATATATAACCAGAACTCACATAAAACAACAAACACTGCCCTCACATCAAAATTCATCAATTCTCTAAAAAATCTATGCTCACATTAATATGTCATTACCATAATATATCACTTATGAAAAAGTCAAGATCAAGAAAAATGAGACTTCAAAGCGGTTAAGTTAATGTAATATGATAAAAAAACTGGAATAAAATGTCAAACCTACTCTCATTGGTAAGTTCTCAATGGGCAGACCACATATACATGAAATTCAAAAATCCATTGGGTCTTTTGGTCTAAATGACAAGACCAGCCTGACATTTTGGGATCCACGACACATACTGATTGACCTAGAATTTCAAGAATATTTAAAGAAGCTGTGCTGCAGGAATGTGTAGAAAATTGGCCACAACATCATGAGGATACTAAAATGGATACCTCACTTCCATCCCAAGAGAGAATCTCCTCTAACCCCTACTTGGATATCATTTCATAATATCCCAACTTACATGTACAATGAGAATACTATCAAAGAAATTGCCAAGGCAATAGGTAACCCCCTAGTTGTTTGGATTCCACACAAAAACAGGGCCATGTATAACTGTTGCAAGGCATGAATTGAGTTAGACATCTCCAAAAGATCCTCTTAAATCTGGGTAAATCAGATGGATATTCGCAAGAATTATTTATGAAGACAGACCTAGCTATTGTGCAGACTGTCTTCGTATAGGACACATCCAAATGGAATGCAAATAAACACTTAAAGCCAAAACCTCACAAGAGGAAAATCACCATAATGATCAAGACAAATCAGGCACCTCACAACCCAAGACAACCCAATATTGGATCCCAAGTATAAGTCTATCAATGTTAAGGAAGTGGACGAAGCTAAATCAAACAACTATAACAAGGACAAAACAAGTAAAAACAATGAAGTTCTCAACCTATCATACTATTCAAGTGGAAAAGAACTTACTCATAATAGTTTGCAAACTAAAAAACCAATATTAAACCAACAATCACATACCTATACTTGTGAAAAACTATCCTTGCAATACACCGTCCAACCTATAACCAACATACATACACATGAGATTAAAGAGTCTGAGATATTTGAAGCATTGCAATCTATAGAAATTTGCCATGAAACTTGCAGAATACAACTAGCTAAAATTACCTAAACCTGGCTACCCTTCACCAAAGTTACAGAACATTAGCAGTCTACCCTCATCCCCCATCTATGCAATACAAATCAGCGAATAATTCAAGTATTTCTTAAGTAAAAAAATGAGAAAAGTTAAGCTTAAACCACAAAAAGTCCTAAACACTACCAAAGCTATTCATTCTAAAGGGACTTCCAGGACCAATGTTGGTTCTTCAAAATGACAATCATAATACTATGATGGAAGGTTAGAGGAATTGGGAACACATGATCTATACGCAGGCTTAAATCTATCATTAGAGTAGAAAAAATAGATTTAATGGCTATATGTGAACCCATGATTTCTGACTCTCTCCTGACTAAGACTACTAATCTTTTGGGCTACCACAATAATAGAAATACCTGACAAAACTTTTGTAGATATCCATCCAATTGGCCATGGGCAATACTCTGACTTTGATGTTATCTAGCTCTAGATGCTAAAGAAGAAAAAAACAAAAAGGAAATCTCCACCTCAACCTCAAACTAGAATACAAATTAGTAGAATATATATATATATATATATATATATATATATATATATATATGAAGAGGTAACTTAAAGGAACCTGAAAAATCTTCATATCGCTGAATTAAAGACTATATCACGAAGAAATTGATTCCAATCTTCGCTCAAACACCACCTCGACTCTTTGCTAGACAAAAAATTCACTACAATCGAAAAGTGCTCTTAATCATCGACTAGGCAAGACTTCATATTTTAAAATCCTTTTTGGATGCAAACATCGAGACTGTCGACTTCACCCAAAATAATAAAGATCCTTCTAAACTTTTCAAAGACGCCTCTTAAAAGAAAAAGAATGAATTGTTATATTACGACGGATTTTAAAATCAAAATTAAAAAGGATGTCTTTAAATTTCTAAATTTGTTTTTCATTTTAGATTTTGGTATTAGTATTTGAGAAAACTCATAGTTTCGGATCAAATATACTAACACTTTCAATTCGATAATTTTTTTTTTATTCATTTTTAATATATGTTAGGTTTTTAATCATTTTTTAAATATTTAAACGTTTATTAACTTTATCTATCACAATATTATCCAAATCCGATTTGAACCGAGTCTATATAAACTCAGAATTAGTATTGATTTTGAATGACAGTTCAGTAACTCGGGAATGATATAAATATTTGTGATGTTTACAGTTCAAATATCATAAACCAAATCTATGTAGAAGTTCGAATTCCAAAGCAAAATTCAAAACTTAACAAATAAAGTTTGAACTCCTCCTTACCATCCTAAATGTGTAATATAATTATAGGATCATCATCAATGCATCATAATAAATTTAAACTCATTTTGTTGCACGATCAACCACAATTATCATAACACTTATCATTATGCTTTTAATTAATAATGAAAACAATTATACTACATGTTTAAGTCCACTTAGAATCTTATGTTTTTGAGTAGATAGAAATTGGAAATAGAGTCATGTGTCAAGAAAAGTTTATTTGCGATGTGTATTCGAGGTCGGCCTAACCTGACACAGCAAACAAAAATAAAAATTATTGTCAATCTCTATATGTTTGACTTGTTTGTTTGGCTGTAAAAAAATAGTCTGATTGATTTTGGTAACATGTAATATTTGTCATTTCTATATGATCGGTCTTCGTCAATTGCTACGATATGATATGTATACAGATAATAATTCTGCACTCACATTGCCAAATTCAAGCTGTTTCGTGACTAACAAACAAGATACACCAGACTCAGACCCCATTCATATATTAATAATTGTGTCAATTAAGTTTGTAATTTTGTACGTACCAACTATGAATAGAATATTCTACACTGTTTTTAGAGATATTGTGTTCATATTTTTTATATATAAATCATATAGAAAATACTAAATTCCAAATTTATACTACAAACTTATAAAATTAGTAAAAGTAAATGCGATAGTATTTCCTTTAGAAGAATGCACAGTAGAAGATTGATGGATAGAATAGAACAAAAACAAATTTGAGTGAAAAGTTACGCATGTAGGGTGCATACTTGATTTGATTTGATTGATTTGATTGATTGATGTTGACAAGCATGTAAATTATACTTATACACTATACAATTGGCCGCGGTTATGTGCTGTGATTTTGTTTTTGCTCTCTAACTTTTGACTTAGATAGTGTTTCTACCAGTGAAACAACAGTTTTCACACCTAAATTATCACTATGTGCTGTTCAATTAGATATGGGATCAAATCGAATTCAAGATTAAATTCGGAATGAGTTACTTTATGAATAAAGAGTTTGGTTACTGTACAGGATCGGTTTTTCAGTAGAGAGATAGGTTTGGTATAGGTTAAAGTTTGGTTCGGTACGTGAGTTCTGAAAAGGAGTAAGGTCATTGTAGGTGTATTAATTCTATATTAGGTGTATTAATTCTAATATAGAAGGTTCGGCCATGGGAGATCGGTTTCAGTATAGTTCAAAATTCAGCGTTGGAATTCGGTTTAGTTTGGGATAAGTTTTTAAAAAAAGTTAGAGTAAAAAAAAGATTCAACATCGAATAATTTTTGGTTTCGATATTTTTTTAGGTGAAACTAATTCGATATGGTTTGAATTTAGATACATAATTACTATATGTCAAAGCGGTACAAGTTTGTTATAATTATTTGTAGGTATTATTTGATTATAGTCATTGATCTCGACATTAGTATAATTTTATTATAACAATTTGGTGTGTTATTTGATTATAGTAATCATTAGTACACTATTGTTCTAACATCCTTGGGTTGTTATTGTGAGTGTGGTGTATGTATGTGTTTTTCATTGAAAAAAAAATTATGTATTCATTTTTGGGCATCAAATGTATAAAAATTTGATAAAGTGGAATATTAAAGAGCAAGGTTTTTAGAGGGATAAACGAGTGTTCGAGAGAAAAAAAACTGAATAAATTAAGTGGTTTCAGAATTGATGAATTCTTGAGAGAAAATCATTAAGAATACACTTGGAGAAAAGAGTTGAAAGATACCTCTGAAGCTTGTATTATGTTTCAACAAGTTTTGCATGTAGTATATTTTCTTGTATTTTGTGTTCTTGTAATTTATAGTAATTGCTCCAACTATAAAATCAAATATATTTCTCGCGTGTATAGAATTGTTCCATAATCCATACCATGTAACTCTTGTATTTTTTTTGTTATTGTTCAGTTTTATACATGGAGGAGCAAAACTACCAAAACAACATGCATAAGCCAATTGCCAAAGTCGTTGTGCCGATATGAAAGTTGATCTTTAACTGAAACCTCTAGGGGTGGTGGGTTATTCTTTAAAAAGTACTGCGGTGAGCGTGAAAATCTAGACATGCATCTGAAAATTATTTGATCACTCATGATAAACACAGAATAATCTATATGAAGATGAGATCAACGAAATCTAATTTTGATAAATTCATCACATATAATGATTTTAATCTTTGGATAATCAAAATCAAAGCTCTCCTTGTCGAGAATAGGTTGTCTGTTGCCATTGCTAAGAAAGTTGGAAAAAAGTTGGATGTTGAAGTGATTTCCAAGGTCTATTGTGCTATGATCTTGAGTTTGGATGATGAAATACCGAAGAAGGTGTCTGAAGAATCTACAACCATATGGATTTGGAATAAGCTTGAAGTTATTTAACTGAAGAAATCTTTCGCAAAAAAATTATATCCAAATAAACAATTATATACTCTAATTATGGATAATAGGAAAAATATGAGAAAATTCTTGGATTACTTCAACAAGATCATTCTTGATTTGAACGCATTAGGAGTTATAGTTGAAGATGAAGATCAAACAATTATCCTCTTGAGGTCTTTACCAAAAATATAAGAAACATTTGTTGACATTATGGTATACGACAAAGAGTCTCTTACCATGTCAAAGAAGATTTCTCTAAATTCAAAAGATACCGAAGGAAAGCTATTTCGGAGAGTGAATCTGCGTGAGATGGCTTGTGGGTGAGAGTAAAACATGTAAATATAAATTCAAACAAGAAAAGAGAAAACTTAAGATCTTAATTTATAGGATCGACTAATGGTTCTATAGTGAAATATCGGTTTTGTAAGAGAGAATGTTATATTAGGAAGACTTATCCTTAGAAGAAGGAGAGATATCCAACATAATTTTGAGGTTGGAGATGTATTAAATATCCGATGACTATGAATTTATCGATGTACTAATTATTTATACTTGAAGGTATCGTAACGAGTGAGTTATGGACTAAGGAGTATAATTCCATATGACTTCCAACAAAAACTAACTTGAAGACCTGAAAGAGTTTGATGGTGGCAAATTCATACTGGGAAATGATGAGCCATGTGATGTAAAATGAATGAGAAGTGTTTAATTAAATGTTTCTACATGGCTTGTGAGAGTTATAAAAAAAAAGGTATGTTCATGATGTTAAACGAAACCTCTATCTATTAGAGTGTTATATGAGGAAAGATATAATTATAGGGTGGAAATAAAACTTTTAGGATTCCAAAAGGCTCACTAATTGTAAATGATAATAGAGCTAATGGCGTATTAGTTATTAAATGATCTATTGTGGTGGAAGGTGTGTCTAGTGTTAAGAATAATTCTACCAAACCGTAGAATAAGATGTTGAGATATTTAAGTAAAAACAAACTGAATTTAGAAAATATTAGTTGTTGAATTGTGATAAGGTTCATAAATTAATCTTCTGAACTAAATAATGGGAAAAAGTAAAAGATTTAAGTTTGCGACAAACAACCATGTAACTCATGATGTGCCTAGATATGTTCATTCAAAACTTCAAGGACCTGCAAGGCATCTTGTAATGGGATGTTCTAGGTACTTCATGTCCTTCATTCATAACTATTTAAAAAATGTATGGGTTATACTTTTAAAATCCAAAAATAAAGCATTCAATTCTTTTAAAGACTATAAGAAACTTGTGAAGAATCAGTGAGATAAGTACTTGAAGAAGTTAAAAAACTAACAATGACTTGGAATTAGTGAATGAACCATTCACTTGCTATTTTTATAAAATTTATATTGCTAGACTCGGAACCGTGAAAGGAACTCCTCAACAAAATGGTTTTTTTAAATGGATGAACCGAACCATACTTGAGAGAGTGATGTATATTATTCTGACAAGTGGAATGAACCAATTCAAATTTCCTCAATAGAGATGGTGTGAAAGAAAACTAGTGATGAGCCACTTGAGAGTGTTCAAATGTGATGCTTATGCACATATAAAAAATAATTATACTTGGATTTTATGAAGCAACCGAAGGGTCAAAAGCTCGTTTCACGTAAATAAATATGAATAAATTCACGATATTGAATTATATAGGTAAAATTCTAGGTTGATGCCCAAGGGTTTTTATGCAAAAATAGGGTATCGATTTAAATAAAACTTTCCCACCTGTTGTAAAATAATCGTTTAGAAGGGTTCTACTATCAATTGTTGTAAGATTTGATCTTGAGTTATATCATATGAATGTTACTGTTGCCTTCTTACATATAGAATCAGATGAGATAATTTATATGAGATATTGTCTAGTGTTTGAAGAAGTTCGGGAGACTGATGTATTTATACTAAAATAAACTTCCATATGGGTTAAAAGAGTTACCAATACAATAAAATAATAAATTTACCTCCTTTATAAATTTAATAAATTATATTAGAATTGTTGTGATAGTTGTGTCTATTGTAATGAAGAAACACACGTGATAGATAAATTTTATTACTATTATATATTGATGACATATTTATAGGTGGAAAAAATAGAATGAGAATTAAAATTATGAAAATTCAACTTAAAGAAGATGAGTAACTAAAAGGATTTTTGGAATAAGCATTAACAACAAAAGGTTAAGAGGTTATATATTCTTATCTCAACGAGAATACATACATAAAAGGCTCAAGAAGTTTGCAATATATGAAGTCAAAGTTATTAGGACTCATATTTTTGCTCAATTTAAACTTAACACTACTCAATGACCAACTGATATAAAATACATGAAGTTTATGCAAGATATACCTTATGAAAATATCATCGGAGGTATCATGTATTTTACGATTTGCACCAAATTTAATATTGCATACTCAATTAATATTTTGAGAATATTATGGCTCATCTGTAAGGGACATACGCCAATTTCCCGACAAATCACTTCTAAATTTGTTTGAGGTAAAAATGGGTTTTAGGAAAATACACAATTTTCCTGCAATCAAATCAAAAGAAAAGAAGCACAAAACAAAAGTGAAATCAAACACACAATTGTTAACGGAGTTCAGCAAATTAAGCCTACGTCTCCGGACCTGCTGCAGATCTTAGAGAGACACAGTGATTCTGCCATTTTCGATACATACACAAAAACCCTAACACTTGGTTTTGTAGAGACTCTAACACTTAAAAGGGAAAAACATTTGTAGTCCTTAATGTGTAATTTATACCCCCTTAAATTACACCGTCTTTTCAATTCACTCCAGCTCTCTTTAATGTGTTTTAACACTTGCATAATCTTCACTATCTTTTCATCTAGCATCTTTTCTATCCAATAACATGAATGTTAAATAAGGCTGGACTATTATTTCAAAATAACAATCTCCTATTTGAAGACTCCTTTCAACCTGTCTTCACACCTTAATCTATGTAGCAGATCTTTCTGGTCTTGTTACTCTTGCAGACTAACTGAAGTTAAACACAACTTCAGTTTTTCAATGGCTACTGTCTTTGTCAACATATCAGCTGGATTTTTGCTTCATTGGATCTTTTCCAGTATTAGCACCTCATATTCTAATAAAGATCTAATGAAATGATAACGAAGAGTTATGTGCTTGGTTCTTGAATGAAATATTGAATTCTTCGCCAATTGAATTGAACTTTGACTATCACTATGCAGAACGTTGTTCTTCTGTTTGAATCACAACTCGGTTAACAAACTTTGAAGTCATATCAGCTTCGGTCACTGCTACATACTCAGCCTCTGTAGTTGATAGAGTGACAATTTTATGTAACTTTGACAGCCAACTTACAGTTGTAGTTCCAACAGTAAATACCGATAGTGCTTTTCCGGTGATCAACTTCACCTCCAAAATCTACATCTACGTAGCCTTGTACCTTTAACTCACTCTTTCTAAAGTATAAACACTTTTCTGTGGTACCTAGTAGGTACCTCAAAATCCATTCGACAGCTGCCCAATGAATTTTCCCTGGGTTTGACATAAACCTACTCACAACTCCCACTACATGACTAATGTCTGGTCTTGTACAGACCATTGCATACATCAAACTTCCAATAGCTGAGGCGTAAGGAACCTTAGCCATGAATTCTTTTTCTTCATCAGTCTTAGAGGATTGATCCTTGAATAAACGAAAATGACCTTCCAATGGTGTACTAACTGGCTTTGCATCACACATGTTAAATCTCTTCAAAACGCGATCGATGTACTCTGATTGAGATAACTGCAAAACTTTTCTATGCTTATCTCTTATGATTTGCATTCCAAGAATCTTCTTCGCCGGACCCAAGTCCTTCATGTCAAATTCTTTTGACAGATTTTGCTTCAATCTTCTAATATCATCCATATTTGAACCTGCTACTAACATATCCTCAACATAGAGTAGCAAAATGATATAACTGGAATTACATCTTGTAAAATAACAACAGTAGTCCGCATTACACTTCTGAAAACTTTCTTTGTGCATAAAACCGTCAAATTTCTTGTACCATTGTCTTGGAGCTTGTTTTAGACCATACAAACGTTTCTTGAGTCTGCATACCATGTTTTCTTTCCCTTCTTTTAAGAAACCTTCTGGTTGATACATGTATATCTCCTCATCCAAGTTCTTGTAAAGAAATGTAGTCTTCACATCTAATTGTTCAAGATAAAGGTCTTCAATGGCAACAATACTCAACACTGATCTAATAGTATTGAGCTTCACAACTGGAGCAAAACTATCGGTGTAATCAATTCGTTCCTTTTGTTGGAACTCTTTAACAACTAGTCAGGCTTTGTATCTCTTGACACATCATGCTCATCTTTTACCCGATACACCCATTTGTTATGATGTGTCTTCTTACCCATTAGTAACTCAGCTAGTTCCCATATATCATTTGAGATAAAAGATTTCATCTCATTTTTCATGGCAAGCTCCCACTTGCTAGCATCACTGGTCTGGTGAGCTTCATCATAGCATTCAGGTTCCCCTCTATCGGTAAGTAATAGATAGTTCAAGTATCTCTTGTTGGGAACATGGGGTCGGGAAGATCTTTGCAAAACAGGAACTGTTTCGGTCGGCTGTAGGGTGTCGGATTGTTGTCGATCGGTTTGTCCAACGGACTCTCCTTACTGAGGTGTTAATCCGATTGACTTTTTTTTTACTATTTAGGACTTCATCGATATCTGCAAATACTGATTCATACGACTTTGAGTTATTTGTTTCTTTTTTATACATATCCTTGTACATCACTGTTTCATTGAAGATCACATCTCTGCTTCGTATCATCTTCATGTTTTCCTCATCCCAAACACGATAACCGAACTCATCTTCGCCATAGCCGATCAGGAAATATTTCTTCAATTTTGGATCAAGCTTGTTCCTGCCTTGATCACTTATATGAACATATACAATACAACCAAAAACTCTTAGATGTGATAATTTTATATCCTTACCACTCCACACCTCCTCGGGTTTTCTTTGTTCTAAGGGAGCCGATAGGCCTCGGTTAACCATGTAAGTCGATGTGTTGATCGTTTCCTCCTAGAACTGCTTCGGTAAACCAGTACGAATGCTTCTAGATCTTTATGTCAACGTTCTGTTCATACGTTCGGAAATACCATTGTGTTGAGGCGTACCTGGCATGATTCTCTCCATCATGATCCCATGTTCATAGCAAAACTTCTTGAATTTTGTGTCATCATATTCACCACCATTATCGGTTCTCAGCTTTTGTAATCTTCAGACATATCCCATTCTCAACCATAGATTTCCATCTCCTAAAAACATCAAACACTTCAGATTTATGCTTTAGAAAATAAACCCATACCTTTCGAGAATGATCGTCGATA
Source organism: Limnanthes douglasii subsp. nivea (assembly GCA_036936605.1). Lineage (NCBI taxonomy): Eukaryota > Viridiplantae > Streptophyta > Magnoliopsida > Brassicales > Limnanthaceae > Limnanthes > Limnanthes douglasii. Next base: position 52,856,424 of record JAUPFV010000004.1, on the reverse strand, counting down.
AAGGTCACGAAATTATGTTTCCGTCCTATAGATGAAACAGTTGTTGGCCCCCAAACGTCAAATTGAACAAGCTTCAGTCTTTCTTTCTTTGGGGTTCTGCCACTCATCTGAAAACTGACCCTTTTATGTTTTCTAAGTATGCAATCTTCGCACATGTTTATATCGACTGACTTAAGACCTGGAATCTTCCCCTTCGAGTACATAATTTTCATACCCTTCACACTCATGTGACCAAGCCTCTGGTGCCAAACATTTGGATTTTCGTTTCCTGCTGCTATTGCAATTGAACAGCTCATCTTTGTTGTCTTGTAAAGAGTACCACTCCTCTTTCCGCGAGAAATCGCCATTGCTCCCTTTGAAATCTTCCAATTGTCACCATGGAAGACCTATTGTAGCCTTCGCTAGCCAACTACCCTACTGAGATTAAGTTCTTTCGTAGATCGGGGATATGTCTAACATCTTTCAGTTCCCATACAGAACCATTCAACTTAATCTTCACAAAACATTTACTAATAATATCACAAGGTTGATCATCACCAAGATATACTTTTCCAAGGTTACCAGGGACATACCTCTTTCTTTCTTTGAATTCGCGTGAAAGGATGCTCCAGAATCTAACACCTAAGACTCCCCCTTGCTTTCTAAGGAGCATATTAACGCATCATCTCCTTCTGAAGTGGTATTTGCCTCTGTCTTCTTCTTCTGGTCCTTTGGTTCTCTCTTGCACTAAAATTTATAGTCCCCGGGATTCCCACAATTCTAACACTCGATGTTTCTCAACCCCTGGGAATTTTTAGGATTCCTAGACTTAGACCTCCAGTCTCTTGATTTGCCTCGGTAGTTCAATTTACCGCGTCCATATCCTCTGGTTGAATTTATTCCTCTCGACTTTGTATGTAAGTCTGAGGATATTGATGAGTCACTTGATTCTATCCTTCAAATCTCTTCACTGAGAACTAGGTCACAAACATCATCAAATTTCAACTTATTGCTTCCTGACGACCTACTCACCGCTATGATAGTAGCATTCCAACTATCTGGTAGTGAAGACAACAGTATTAGTGCTCGTATTTCTTCATCAAAATTAAATACAACTGAACTCAACTAGGTTGTGATTGTATTGAGTTCATGGGGGTGTTGAGCTACTGACGCGCCTTCCGTCATTTGAAAATTGAATAAACGCCTCATCAAGTGAAATTTGTTAAACGGTAATGGCTTCTTATAAATACTGGAGAGAGCCTTCATAAGACCCGTCGTGGTTGTTTCCTTTACGATGTTAAAAGCAGCATTGCAGGATAACGTCAATCGGATGACTCCAAGAGCTTGTCTGTCAAGAAGGTTCCATTCTTCATCTTTCATACTCTCTGGTTTCTTTTCTGAAAAGGGTTTATAAAACTTTTTTGGTATATATAATCTTCAGTTTGCATCTTCTAAAACCCAAAATCTACACCATCAAATGTTTTGATTCTCACATTTTCTTCGTCTGTAGCCATTTCTCCCACTCAAATCTGACCTCCTTTCGATCGCTACCAGCCTGGCTCTGATACCAGTTGTAAGGGAAACACGCTAATTTACCGGAAAATCACCTCTAAATTTGCTTGAGGTAAAAAGAGGTTTTGGGAAAATATACAATTTTCCTGCAATCAAATCAAAAGAAAAGAAATACAAAACAAAAGTGAAATCAAACACACAATTGTTAACGGAGTTCAGATTTTATTAGAGAGACACGGTGATTCTGCCGTTTTCGATACGTACACAAAAACCCTAGCACTTGGTTTTGTAGAGACTGTAACACTTAATAGGGAAAAACATTTACAGTCCTTAATGTGTAATTTATACCCCATAAATTACACTGTCTTTTCAATTCACTCCAGATCTCTTTAATGTGTTTAACACTTGCATCATCTTCATTGTCTTTTCATCTAGAATCTTTTCTATCCAATAACATGAATGTTGAATAAGACTGGACTATTATGTCAAAATAACATCACCCCCGAAGGCTTAATTAACATGATCTTAAATAGCTCGTAAGATACTTGAATGCTACATTAGATATTGAAGTGTGCTATAATTAGAAGCATAGATATGATGAGAAGTTGATAGCGCATGTGAACTCTAATCATGTAGATTTTATTGATATTAATAAGTATCAATTCTTTTTAAGAAAGAAAATAGAGTAACAAGAACTATCGGGAGAATTTTAGAGAGAGAATATAGTTCAACTTTCTACAGAGAAAAAGTAGTCAAGAGTAAAAGTAAACCAGATGTCAATCAATCTTATTTTTAAGGTCCACCCCCTATTTATAAGTGTACATAATTACATATAACATAATTAGATAGAAACGATGGATACTTCACCCCACTTCATTACTTTGTACATATATATTTTCTATGAATTACACACTTAGTCCTTTAATTTACATTTCACATTAAATCTATATTTTACTATAAAATACTCGATTGAAGATATGTTTAGTAATTGTTTTAAATTCTCAATACTTATATCCTTATCACTAGCCCCATAGTCTTGTGAAGAATCCTGAGGAATGACTAAAAAAATATTATATACAGGCCCACTTTTATCTTCTTATTATCAAATAGGTCTAAGAACCTCCTCGGAACCATTCTAATATGTTGTTTGAATAGTATGAATTACATATTGTATATTTCTTTTCCTTGGAAAGTCTCGTACCCTCTCAAGTTGCACATAATTCTTCCTTAGTAAAACCATTCTCAATTGATAAGTTGTTGTACTTCTTAAGAAGTGTAATAGTTATCCACCTAGAACAAGGTAGAAGATAGTTGAAGTTTCCTGGCATATGTACTGCTTAATTTTGACACACTAGACGTGTCTACATACTTCAAACTAGGCTCTCATTACCTTTCGATTCATATGTCTATCTAATGGACGTTTGTAAACCTTTAAACTCCCTTTCCCAAAATCCTAAGCTCGTCTTCACCACTTTCCTTATAAGTACAGCCTTATTACTCATTTTTCTTACCACTCTTAATTTCTAGAGATAGAAAGCAAAAGTTTTCTGAGTTATATGCTCATCCACCGTATATGCCATGTTCAAACTTACAAATCGTATATGTTTTTCTTCCGAACTACATATGTTATTTTTATGTTCAGTTTAGCCAATTGTTAGGATTGGCTTACAATTGCGCAGAGAGACTCTGAAAGAGAAGTTGTTGGCATTATCGACGATAAACCCAAGTAAATCACTAAAACTGTTACCAATGGTCTTTGGCCTCCTAACTGAAAATCATCTTCATTTGTTGCCCTCAGAAGTTCCTCAGCCAGCCAACTTGATTTAACCCCCCAAATCTTATTCACAAAAACCATCCCGAACCAATCGAAACCAATTGCCTCGAAGAAAAAATGAAGTTCCTCCTTGAAAAAGAAAAGAAGTATCTACTTATAAGAACCAAACTCCTCGAATAAGCAGGGAAGTTCCTCCTCAGAAAAGTCGGTTCGTTGTTATGAAAGACTTTGAAGAGCTTAATAATTCACCAAATCCCACCATTAATGCTACTACACAACGTCCTCCCTCGAAGGGAACGTCTGTGACAAACAAAAATTTATAAGAAATCCATTCAAAAAAATAGCCAACAAACAGCCTTGAATACACTTATCTATTCCCAAACCGTCCCTACAACATCAAAGTCATCCTCCCATAATCATGAACAACACATTGTTACTACTACCCCTCGACAATTTCGAGACAAAATATCTAAAAAAGGATGCTGAATCAGAATCCAGAACCAAAACTGACTAAGATATCCAAAACATGCGTCGTACTCCTTCTTCTAATTCTAAGGTCGATGGTGCAAAGAAACAAGATTCAAAGAATAAGAACAAGAAAACAAGGAAAATGTCACCTTTCTCGAGGATATCACTGCTAATCTAAGGGTGAACCTCAAAGATGTCCTTTCTGAATACCTTATTGCACTTAAGAATGTGCAATATAAGTATTATAATCAGTTTGAGGCTGAGATTCTTAAGAGGAAATGGAGATTCCTAAAAATGTTACCCTTTGATTACCCTCGGTGAGAGAGACCCTATTTTCATGTGGTGAGATAGAACTAGTAGTCAACCCAAAATTTCTGAACTGAGGCCTCCGATTGTTTTTAGACCTGGTTGTGCTAAACTACTTCGAAATAATCGATCTCTTCGTGACCCAAACGAGTCCCAATCTATAGTTTACCCTGCTATCAAGTATTATGACGTTAAGACTTTCAAAGATAGCGATACCCATAGAACAATTCATTTCCAAAATTAGACTCCGAAGAACCTTGTCCTTCTTTTCTACCATTGGGCCCTTAGAAATTTATCGAAGATCATTGATGATCTTCTCGACGAAAAAAATATATGGAAGAATAAGTTCTTCTTCATTTGTGGTGCTTGGGAGAACGACAAGGAAATCTCAACGGATGATCCCTCAAGACTCTCACAAATGGAAGAGCACAAGTAAGTTATTTTATTCTGTAACGTACTTTCTATTCTTGAACATATTTTCTCCTCAATTAATACTAAATTTTGTTGTACTGTGCAAAAATATCGAGACAATACAAAATTCAAAAATTTGGTGCTGAAGAGACATTTTCCTAGCTGACTGAATGGACTAACAATTGTGGTCCAATGAATTTCATAGGGAATTCGTTCCTCTGAAATTTGTCAATAGTAATTTATGGAAGCTCTCCTGGATTTTTTTGTGCATACAAATAAGTTGATGGAGCCTCATGGTGCAAGATATATTGTTAAAACATTAGCCACTCCCGATGTACGTATCACACTTCCTGCTCGGAACAGAGCTCTGACCCGCAAGCCAAATAAAAACTCAAAGAAGAAATCCCAAGGTGGTCCCTCAAAAGAGTCAAAGAAAAAGATCCCAAAGAAAATCAAAGAGGAAGGTTGGAGAAGTTAACCTTCTTGAAACTGAGCAATCCCAAGTGAGGAATCCAAAAAGAGAAAGAAAGTAGATGCCTCGAAGAAAAAGAAAAGCTCCTCAAAAACTCCTCATGTAATTATGGCAAGGATATAGTTGATGTGTCCTCCCCAAATCCGACCCTAAATGTTGAGGAGGGAGAAACAAAGAATGAAGCTCAAGACTTTTACATGGACTATCAGCTTGAAGAAATTCATAATTACGTTGTTAAAATGGAAAAAAAAGTGTCGAAGGTGCCCCAAAGAAAGTATTCGAATTTGGTGACAATGAACCTAGATAACCTCAAAGCCATAGACCAGCTCGTCCTTGGGTCACCCCTTCGAATGCATCTTCCTTGTACGATTCATTTCCTCCATATCCTCTAGGTGAACCATCCAAATAAGTTCTGAATCTACTCATCCATTTCTCAAACTTCAAAGGTGTTGCCAAACATGTATGTGAGGACGCAGTTTCCGCTCAAAACCAACTGGTGGAACTTGCAAAATATGTGCTTTGGTGGGAAAAAAATTTGCTCACAACAAAAAATAAGCTGATATCTGTAATAAAAACCTCATCGAGCAATTCCAAGCCTTTTCAATGGACATGTTAGAATTCCATAGCAGGACCATTCAGATAAAAATCATTTGGCCTCGAATCATAAGAAAGAATTGGAGGAACTTAAGTTGAACCACCAAGAAGAGTTAGACGAAGAGCATGCGAAGGATACATCATTGAAAAAATTATACGAAGAGAGTAAATAAGGGAGAAATATCCCTTCAAGACTTAGAATCGTCCAAGATTGAATCCGAGAAGGAAAAAACTACTGTTATCAAAGCTATTGCGGATGCTGGTGCATGTGACTGTCTTGATGATATGAAGACTTGTGAAGAGGAGGAAAAAATATCAATGGTCCTTACTTTCCACCAAAGATTTCTGAGGGCAAATATGACAGATTTTTGGCATTTAATACAAGTAAATTGATGCCCTATAAAAATCTATTGTCACAATCATAAGTGAATTAAAGGATTCTGATTCCGAGGGCAATGGTAATAACAAATCCGGATCTTCAGATAATTAAGGAAGCTCCGTGGTTGTCAGCTTGGATAGTGCACCTAACGATACTCAAGCCGAATAATAGCTTTTGTGTTTGTAACTTATGTTTTGTTTTTTATTTTTGTTAATGACCACCATGTCATCCTTGCTATTTATGTATGCACTCATTTTGTTGGGCAAATAGCTATGTTCGTATTAATCCGATCATATAACATTTTTATGTTAAAAATGTTAAGTGTTATTTCTCTTTCTCAGCTTGTTTTTAAGGAATTTTTCTGCCAGCCATATTGGTTCGTTGTATTACGCTTTGATAGATGTTAAAAGCTCGAATTATATCACCATTAATATTGGTATTTCGAAAACTGCTTTAATAAATATTTAGATTTCAAATTATATTGCCATTGCCACTCACATTGGCACTTTAAAAAATACTTTGATAGATGTTAGCACTTCGAATTTTACTTCCACTCACATTGGCACTTCAGAAAATGATTTGACAGACGTTAACACTTCGAATTATACTGTCACTCACATTGGCACTTCAAAAAATTGTTGGGTAGTCGTTAGCACTTTGAATTATACTGTCACTCACGTTGGCATTTCAAAGACGTTATCATTTCAAATTATACTGCCACTTACATTGGCACTTCGTAAAATGCTTTGATAGACGTGAGCACTTCAAATTATACGTTTTTAAATTACCTCAAGGGTGATCAATCCTTGTGTAACTTATAAAATAATACCCTTATTATCCTTCAATAATCTTTTAATTCATAGTTCAAATAAACTCCACAGAAATAAATAAATTTATTTGTCTCAATCATTATATGGTATATTCACCAAAATTTGGCCAACAAATAAAATTGTATTTATAACCTCAGCTATATGGGCACCTAATTAAAACCTTCATGAGCCATTGAGAGAGGAAAGATTATGCAATCGTTTAAGCTATAAAAGTAAGAAAATAACAAAATCACAAATGTGCAAAATAAAACTATTTACAATACAATTTCAAATGCTCAATATTCCAAAGGTGCTACTCTCTATCCTGGGGGAAATATGTGTCTCGTTTAATCTTCTTTACCACTGAATAGGGTCCTTATCAGTTTGGAGCCATCTTATCCAACCTTTTATCTTTTGCATACAAAATGACCTTCCTCAAAACCTTTTCTCCTACTTTAAAGTATCTTCGTTTCACCCTCTAATTGTAATGACTCATTATTATAGTTTGATAATGCATTAAATTCAAATGTACTTTAATCCGCTTTTCCTCAATAAAGTCAATATTTGTTCGTCTAGCCTCCTCATTATCATCATTGGAGTAGTTAAGTACCTTATAAGATGAAAGTGTTGACTCGGCCGAACTTATTGCATTCATCCCATATACTAAAGCAAAATGAGTTTCTTGAGTTGCAGCTCGAGGTGTTGTTCTATAGGCCTATAGTACTTCTTGAAGATAATTAGGTCATTTTCTAGCTGCACCTATCAAATTTTTCTTTAGGCCCTCCAAAATAATTCTATTAGTAATTTACCCATGCCTATTTGCTTTTGGGTGTAACGGTGTTGAAAAGTATTGCGTAATTTCCCTCGAACTACAGAAAGACGTCTCTCTCTGTTATTAAATTTTGGTCTATTACCTATAGTAATTCTCCAAGTAACCCCAAATCTACAACAAATATTAGACGCAATGAATCTAATGACGCCTTTAGCTCTTTTTCCCTAACAATGGTTTGGCTTCAGAATATTTTGAAAAATAATCCACTACCACTATAATGGGTTGTATTCCTCCGGTAGCTATAAGCATTGGTCCCACTAAATCTAATCCCCATCTATCAAAAGGAATTGCTTTGGCAACCGAGATTAAAGGTACAACTAGTTTATGAATATAATTTGCAAATCTCTGAAAATTATTGCAGTTTCGTACTAAATAGCATCGCTCATTATTTAGGGCCAATAATACCCTGCTAACAAAACACTTCTTGTTAAATCCTTAAACCCATAATAAATAGATTCGTCCCAATCATGTAGCGCAGATAAAATTTTTTGAGATTCATTTTTGTCCAAACATCTTAACAATGACCGACTCAAATACTTTTTTATACAATATTCCATCTAATATTGTATACCCATGTGCTTTAAATCTCAGTCTCTAAGGTAGTTTTGTGTCAAGAGGCAGTGCACCTTTAAGTAAAAATTCTTTTACATCAGATCGCCAATCTCTTTGGTCTTCCTCAAATATCACAAACACTTCCTCATAATATTTACAGTATTCAGATTTCAACAGTATAAACGGACTCTCTTGCAGTAAAATCCAGGGATACTCTTCAGAATAAAAAATAGTTTCCAAAGAATCTGCAACAATATTGTCCCTTAGATTAATATGTTCAATTTCCATTTCATCAAACAAAAAACCCAAACCTATTAATTCTCACAAATATTTGACCAACTACTCTTTCTTAGCATATGATACTCTTAACATGTAATTTACTACAAGTTATGAATATGTTTGTAAACAATCGTTGTTTGCTCCACAAATACTTGTCAACCGTAACCCTGCTAAAGTTGCCTCATACTCTGCTTTGTTATTTGACGCACTGAATCTGAACTGTATATCCTCGTACATAGATTCTCCAGAGGAAGCAATCAACTATACTCCCACACTTAATCCCCAAGCATCGGAGCCCCCAATAATTCGAATTATCCATTCTGTATATGAAGCAAATGTATTCACATCACTTTTCTCGTCAGAACAACTCGAATGGAATTCAACCAAAAACTCCGATAAAGCTTCGGGCTTTATAGACGTTTGAGGGGCATATTTCTTCAACTCAAAAGACCATTTTGTTATTCGACCAGAAATGTCTGGTCTTTATAGCACATTTTTAATGGAAATGATATTCGGACAACGATCGAATGAGTCTGAAAATAAAAACGCATTTTTCTGGCAGCAACAGCCAAAGCTAAAGCCAAATTTTCAAGCTGCATATATCTTTTTTCCAATGCAAGCAAACTTTTTCTTACGTAGTACACTGGCCTATGATATCCATCTATCTCCTTTGCAATCACATCACTAACTGCATAATCCGATACAAAAATATACAAAAATAGCTGCCCCCCGTACTTGAGGCTTAAACAAAACTTTTTAAGATGTTAAATGTTCTTTAATCTTAGTAAATTCCATCTCACACTCTGGTGTCCAAGAAAATTATTTTGAGTATCACAACACTTGAAATAAATATGCACATTTCTCAGAAGATCTAGAAATGAATATGTTTAAATTTGCCTCATGTCAAAACCTGGACCTCTTTAATTGTCCGAGGAGAAGTCGTTGATATCAAAGCCTTTAACTGACTAGGATCAGCCACTATTCCTTTTTCACTTATGATATACCCCAAGGATTTCCTCGATCTGATACCGAAAGTACACTTCTCCGGATATAACTTTAAGGGCATGGCTCTCAAATTCGCGAAGGTTTCTTCCGAATCCCGAAGGTGTTCGTCATCTGCCAAACTTTTAACTAGCATATCATCAATATAAACCTTTATATTTTTTTTCCAATTTGAGTATAAAAAGCTTAGTTTACTAATCTTTGGTATGTAGCTTCAACTTTTTTAAGACCAAAAGGTATAACCGATAATAGTGTTATCATTTATCAGTTATAAATGTAATATTTTCTTGATCTTTTGGATTCATCTAAATCTAATTATTTCCTACAAATTCATCCGTAAAAGAGAGAATCTTATTCCCCGATGTTGAACCAACAATCTGGTCAATCCTCGGTACACGAAATGAATCCCTTGGATACACTCTATTGAGATCGATAAAGTCGATACACATCCTTTATTTTCCGTTGTTCTTTTTCACTAACACTAGATTCGTAGTCCACAACGGATAATGTGTTTCTCGGATATGTCCTACCTTAGATAGTCGACTCACTTCTGCCACAGTTGCATAAAAAAATTCCACTGAAAAAGTCCTCCTCTTTTGAATGGTCGGTCTAACGTTTGGGTGTAAAGCCAATGTATGGCATATCACCGTGAATGGAACCCCTGACAACATCTTCGGTTTTACAAGCAAAAACCTATAAATTGTTAGACAAGTACCTCAACAATTGATAACGTAACATAGATGACAACAACGTCCCTATTCGCAAACTTTTCCCCTTAGGAGACACACACACTTCCATATTTTCACCTACTATCAATGAACCCGGGGTCTCCTTCGGATCTATCCGAGGACAACCCCCTTGACTGCTATTTGGTCCTCTGATCACTAATTATAGTTTTTCTGGTGTGCAAAACTGTCGCATAGCACTTTCTAGCCACCTGCTGATCACTTCGAACCACCCCAACACGATCCCCGATTATATACTTCAAGCACTAATGAACCATCGAAGCTACAACATGCATTCTTAATAACCATGTTCCCCAAAAATAGCATTGTAGCTGGTCGGACAATCCACCACCATGAACAAGACTTAGAGTCTTTTTTTAAAAGGACCACGTCATAACAAACTTCACCCTTAAATTCTCCTATAACTTGGGTTGTTACCCTTGCAAACCCAACTATATTATTTAATAGATTGGAAGTATAAAAAGTGCAGATAACCAATTAAACAAATACGTATCTTGAAGGTGGATATATTGGTCCAACAATTTAGTATTGGACCCATAAAACCCAATGCGATAAGTACATTAGATGATAAGTAGATTGAGAAATTTGAAGATTAAATGAGCAAAAATATAAAAGATAAAAACAAAATCTAAAAATAAAAATTTAATTTATATTATGCATAATAATTTAGTGAAATATTTCACTAAATATATAAGTGTCCAATTAAACATGTGTTTAGTTCATGCGAAATAGAATATTTGAGAAAAAAAAAAGTTGTCTCATTTTCTCTTGTTTTTTCTCTTTTATTTGTAAATTTTCGTAATCTATCAAATATCACTCGTTTTTAACGTGATTTATTGCACATAACGAGTCTCTATGTAGAACATATTTCCATTTCAATTTGTCCATGTAACAAAATATAAATATATAAATCGATTACTTTTTTATTATGTATTTCACAATAAAAATATTTGTTTTTACAACACTGTAATATGAGTGGTTCAAATATTATTTTATATATTACACCGTTTACATAATTAATTTTTAAAGTTCATTCATATATTTTTATAATAATTTCAAAGACGAGTAAATACGTGAATAATGATATGGTTTATATTTATTTTCAATTTTATGCGGTTTTAAAATCGTATATATTTATAATATTTAAAGAATGGAAAATAATATAAATTTTTTTTTAATAAATTTCTAAAAATGGTTAAATTTATATTTAATATCATACTTGTATTATAATGAACCTTTAAGTTTGGAAGCATATGAGAATTATATTTCGTTTTTTAAATTGCGTTAGCGAATAACTATTTATGTTTGAAGAATAGATGTTTTGAAAAGTCGATTTGAGATGGGTTCTAAAACATGATGTCATATCGTATTAAAATTGTGTTGGAATTGGTTAGTGTCGTCTAATAAAGTGTAATAAACAAGTTGGCTCAAAACATTCGAAAACCAATCAAATCTCGTGATTGACATAAATAGTCTACTTGCGAGTTTATGGCTGTCTTTTATATCCCATTTTTTCGAAAAATTTCAGTCGAAATAGTAATAATCGTACCTATATATATAGATAAACCGATACAAAATTAAACCACAAAATTAACGGACCCGATTATTTTATATTTAAATTTTCCTTTCTCATAGTAATATCTGTAACAATTCTTTTATTTATATAGTTATATATGTTTATTGACCGTATTAATATTATTAACACATAGTAATAGTTTTACTCTTTGACTTGGTGTAATCGCTTGTTTAAGTATTAAAGCTATTAACCTATAATAATATAAGTTGTAATTAATATCATTATGAAATTTATATATTCATCGTCTATACTAAATTACCACATGTTTGGGGAGTTCAGTAAGTTTCGGAAATAGTTGAGGAAGGTGTTGGAGATGAGTTTAAGGGAAGAAAGGATGACGCCATCAATGACTGTGATGGAGAGGATTTTGTTTCGAGTTTTACAGGTTCTGAGGCTGTTGCGAAAGAATTTAGTGTTTTTGTCCCCAAGTTTTAGCCACGATTCTCTAGATTTTTGTTTTAGGAAAGATTCCTTAGCATGGTTGTAGATGTAGTTTTTGGCTGTCGCCCTTTCGACAGTAACAAACGCACCGTTGGAGGGGTCGAGAGCCAGCACTTGCTGCGCTTTTTCTAAAGCGGATTGAGCCTCTTCCACTCTAATACTGATATTGCTAAATTCCCGCTTGTTAAGGGAATTAAGGGAAGGACAGAGTCTAGTGAGCTTAGGGATAATAGTTTCCATCAGATTCTTATTACAGGGGAGGGTCCAGCTTTTGGCAACAATCTTCTGGAAATCAGGGTGGTGCTGCCAAATCCTGAAGAACTTGAAAGGTTTAGGGTTGTTCTCATACGGGGTTGGTAGAGGATAATTGGCGTATGGTCGGAGGTGCCGAGGGGGGGGGGGGAGGTTGAGGTGGGCAAAGGAGTTTGGGAACGAGTCGTCCTAGAGGTTGTTGATAAGGGATCTGTCAATTCTGGAAGAGATAGGGTTATCACTACGACCATTGAACCACGAGAATTGGAAACCTGTGGATCGAAGGTCATCGAGGCTGCAGGAGCAGCATCAATCATTAAAAGAGGACATAAAATTATTCCACCAATGATCAGTGTTAGACTTCTCATGGGGCCTTGGATTGCGTTGAAATCCCCCATAACGACCCATGGGAGGCGAAAAATCTCACCAGCCATGAAGTGAATGTCATTCCAAAGGGGAGGCGGTCAGAAGGGTCGTTGAAGTCGTAGACGGCGGTGAGATTAAGGCTAATGTTTTTACTAGTCCATTTTACGTTGGAGTGAATGGATTGGGTCGTAGAACCTAAGAAGGTGAGGTTGAAAACACTTGGGTTCCAAGCGATCCAAATTCTCCCAAAGTGATGGTTTGCACGGTTTGTGTGGTAAACCAAGGGAGCATGGTTTTTATAATAAGGTTAACATTTTCTAAGTTGACCTTGGTTTCTAACAGGAAAACATTTATGCTGTTTGAAAAAACAAAATTACTCACGTCTTTTTGACGCACCAGATCATTTAGTCCTCTCACATTCCAACAAGATAATCGTATTAATGATTAATTGAAGATTAAAGAGGATTAGTACATCATTTGGGGTTTTCATACATACTTGCTTGAGCCAAAGAGTTACCGGCTTGCATTCGGGGTGATGCTATCTCTACGGACGAGTTTTCTTGGTTGGTGTGGCCGATTTTTCCAGCTACAGAGCTGTTGCTTGCTATGATGGAGCTCTTGGTCCAACAAGTTGTAATAGTCATGGAGCAGAGGCAGTCTTGATCGGGTTGGGGAGTTGTGTCGCTGTTTCTAGAGTCGGAAAGAGTGACAGTGGGTGGATCAGAGTTCATCATGGGTTTTTTTCCCAGTCGTCAGGTGGAGTGATTCTCGTGGTTAGCTTCCATGGACTGAAGGCAGGCAGCTGCGGCGTGGCCATAAGACATGCATTTTGCGCAAATGGTGGGGAGATCCTGAAATTCGACTTGGATAACGTGCGTCTTGCCGAGGCAGCTGATGGTTATCGTTGACAGAAAGGAGGAGGATGCTTGCATGATGATGCAAATTCGGGCGTAGTTCAATCTGGATTGATTGGCAGTTTGGTTGTCTACTTATATGGGGGTGTCGACGTAACTTCCCAAAATGCTCAAACCCTTCTCAGATTACAGCTCGTGGGGCATGCCGTGAAATTTGACCCACAAAGGTATGACCTTAAGGGCTTCTTTCGTAAGAGCTTCCATGGGCTCCCATCGCTTGAGGAAGATCGGATGGCTACTGAAAAACCAATGGGCTTTCTCAAGGACCTCGGTGGCGTTGCCGGGTTCGGAAAATCTGAAGAAGTAGTGAGATGAAAATTGCAAGTTCTAAGATCACCTGGGAAAAGCTAACCGTGCCGACCGAGGAAGGCGGCCTTGGGATCCCAAACTTAAAATTTGGAATCATGCGGCCGCTCTCAAGCTCTTCTGGTCTATCATGACCAAGAACCACAACTTTATATGGATCCAATGGATCTTTACAGAGCGAATCAAGAACAAAAACCTATGGACCTTTCCCATACCAAATAGTACGAGCTGGTGGTGAAGAAAAATCCTCAAGCTCCGCAACTAGGCTGCCCATCTGTACAAAGTTCAAGTTGGAAACGGATATGCTACCTCATTGGCTCTACCAAACATCTTTAGTGGACCGCTTTGGCCACAATATTACCAACCTCTCCAGGATGCGGAACATTTCCAGAGTTGCGGACCTAAATTGCAATGGCAGATGGGTCTGGCCATCCACCGTCAGGCGGTAGGACGCCAATCTTAGTTTTTTTAACATAAATTAGAAATGCGTTGGCCGACCTCCCTCCGGTTATGGATACCAATGATACCTTTTTATGGATTTCAAACCACTCGAAGTCTCAATTCTGAATAAGCAGTACATACGTTGCGATTAGGCCATCAAGACCAAAAGTACTTTGGGGATCTCTAATCTGGAACAAATACTCCATCCCGAGACACTCCTTCATCGCTTGGATGACCATCCAAAACAAGCTCACCATCCGAGATAAATTTGTTGACTGTGGAATGGACACTCCCAAAGACTGCGTCCTCTACTCCTCCGTTATCGAGACGCTTGACCACATTCTAACCCTTTTCCCCTATTCCATATCCATCTGGGAAATCATAGGACGAAAACTTAACATTAACTCATCCCCCACAAATTGGGCAGCTTGGATCTAGGAGGCCTGCCCCTAGAGCCCCCTCAGGTAACAACATCGGCCATATCTCGAGCAATGCCTTCTGCGCCACCATCTACTACATTTGGAAAAAAAGAAACTCCAGAATCTTCAACGGTAAAAACGCGCTAGAATCAAGCATCGTCCATCACATCCTGTGAGACCTTCGGTACCGCTACCACGGTTTGAAGGTCATTTTCCCATTGTAATAGGTTGTTAAGTTTCGGTTTTACATTCTCGTGGTAATTCCTGTCACTGTATCTGGGCTACTCAGGCCCTAAGACCGCTTGTAAAATATTCTATATATATATATATATATATATATATATTACAGCTTTTTAGCTAAAAAAGAAAAATAAAATTCTAACCAACTCAAAACATAATGACTTACATATTTAGATTACAAATTATATTAAAATATAAAATTATTATAACCTTAATTGTTAATGTGATATTGCCTATTTTGGATCTGCGAATCCGCACGGTTTTGATTTTTGATTCACTCCCAAAAACTGTCACACTAATGGAGATGTATTTTTAAGTTATATACTGATCTTTCTTTCCATGCTTAACCGATGTGGGATGTAGAAGTTTGGTCGCACCTTAACAATCCTCATCTCGAACAAAGTACCACTCTAGCCTCCTCTCAATTGACTTTCATCCGCCTACTCTAGTCAGGTGGAGAGAAGCCTGAACTCTAGAGCTTTAGGTCAGATCTATCTGCTCACTATCAAATGAAGTTGTGCCGCTCTATCTATAAATGGCACTGCACCGCTCCTTGATCAAGCCACCTGTAGGGAATGTCGGTCCTGCATATTCCACCTCCGTATATAAACAAAAACAATCTATCTTCACACTAGTATGATATTGTTTTTAGTATGAACCAAAAAGAAAATTTGTGCGGGTCTGCAGACTCAAAGCGGACAATATCACATTAGTTGATGCGAGATATAAATTCTAACATGGTATGAGAGCGAGGTTACAACTTCTGCTGCGAACATGATGAACCAGCAGTCGCGTGTAAGATCCATATATAAGTTAAGAATACATCTCCATTAGAGTGAAGCCTTTTGGAAGTGAACCAAAAACAAACCCGTACAGATCTTTAGACCTTAAACGGACAATATCATACTAGTGTGGAGATCGATTGTTCTTACTTATATACTACATTTTTAATACACGTGATTTTTTATTTGTTTGGTCCGTTATGAATCATTAATTTTTTCGATTTAGTCCGGACAAATAACGACCTTAACCCATTTATCTGTTTGGTTTATTCAAATTTTAGATATGAATTTGATCTCCGGGACCATGTAGGTGAATTAGGTAAATAAAAATTTCGCGAGTTAAAGTAGCTCGAATTCAGGTCGTACCAACAATGTATTGATAAGTTTGTAAAACTCGTTAAGATATAAATGAGTAATTAATGTAAAACCTGGGTGTGTATGGGTATGGATGTCTATTTCAAAACAAAAGTAACCAATGAATGAAAGAGGCTACCTAAATTGAAAGAGAAGGACATATGCCTGTGATACACCGGTTCCTTTTTTAATAACTCACATGAATATTGTCTATCAATATTTCCCATTTTAAATACTCCAATTAATTTTCTTCTCTACCTTAATAAATAAATTCACCTTTATTCTCATTTTTATTCTGAATGGGTATTAAAAAAAAACAGACACATGACACTTTCAAATCCTACAGTTGATGTAAAAACGGGTTTTAAATTTGATTTTGATAAGGCATTTTAAACCTTTACTAATATTTTGAATAAATTCAAATTTAAAATATAATTATGCATTTTAAAGCTTGAACTTTCATCTGTCTTCTCACTTTTTAGATATTTATTGATTTGATTTTATAACATAGGATGTAATTTTTTGGATTCATCACATGTTTGGTCTCTGATTTTAAAATATATTATATTATTTTTAGATTTGTTAATTTTTTTCTCACAATAAATAAATATATATACAGTTCTCAAAATCAATAAATCATGGATTAAAAAAAATACATTTCAAAATCTGAGTAATTGATATATGGTATGTTTTATGATTAGAAAAAAACAATTATTCAAAAATTAAAACTATGAAAAATTAGTTTTGGATTCAAAATAAGCTTATTGCATGGAGTATTATGGCTATATTATATTCATTTCCATTTTTGTTGGGTTTTTCAATGTTAATTGTTATGTTGTTTTTGGGATGTTTCCTTGTTTTAGAATATTTTTATACTTCAACAAATATTTATATAACGGTTTATTTAGATCCCTCACGTAAAACTCTAAAGTTTACAATCATTTCTTTTTAAGAAAATTTTAAAACCACAATTCATGTATTCTCCTCATCCACCAATATTGTACTGTGAAAGTATGGTTATGAGTTGGTTGAGCAAAACACAATTGAATAAGTGCTTCAAACGTGTATGCTTAGGCGATGTCGATGCATCCATTTTATATTCCTAAACATTATCAAAGCATCGATTGCTTTGGTTAAGGTACGGGTTGCTTCAACCTCTAAACCTTAAAGCCGAATCAACTGCTAATGTCAGAGTACTATCATCGAGGGATTTGATAGTTTCAAGTAAAAAGTCATTAGTCAAACCTAGAAAGTTAATCTGCCAAGAAGCTTAGGCAAAGTAATTTACTGCTTCGGTTGGGACAACAATTGGTAAAGTTGAGCGAATGCAGGGGTATATGGGTTCTTAAGGCGATGCAAGAGTTTGCTTCAGTTAGAAGTATTATGGAAGAAGTATAGTCTACACTAGCCACGTATGTAACAACATAGACTTGAGCTGTTAAGTGTGACAGGTGGTATAAGGTGTCAGTGATAGTTATAATGGTTAGATCGATATATTATTACAATAGAGTCAGTTACTCCTAGTTACAACATAAATATTTATTTCTCTTGAGGAGTTTGTTATATTATATTAAAGATATTAATTCTCACCAAACATTATGTATAGTTCCTTTTAAACTTCATAGGAGACGATGAGATTTTTTAGCCAATGTACAATAGAAATAGAGAGAGAATATACTTAGTGGATTAGAGAGCGTTCTTGGAAGAGTATTGAGTATAAGCTTTGGATTTGGAATTTCTGTAAACACTTTGGGAATGATATTTTTTATGGCTCGGAGTGGACGTATGCAAGTTTTCGAACCATTATAAATCTATATGCTCAAACTTTCTCTTACTATGTTACTATTTTCTTGATTTTTTTAGTAGAATTACTATGTGTTTCATAACGTAACTCTTCGAACAATCTGTTTGAGACCTAAGAAAATCAAATAAAGCTTGTACAAAGCGTCATAATTGGTTGAGCAAAGCATAATTGAATGAGTGCTTTAGCCGTTTATGCTTAGAAATCGTCGAGGCATCGACTGTACAAGTTTAAGCATTATCATAACATTGGTTTCCTCAGTTAAGGTATTGACTGCTTCAGCCTGGAAGCCTTTGTTTAAACGGAAGCAACTGCTTATACCGGAGAAATATCATCCAACGCCTCGATTATTTCAGGTAGGAATCCATTAGTCAAACCAAGCAGGTTTTTCTCCTAGAAAGCTTAGGAAAAGACATTTCCTCTTTGGTTGGGAAGAAAATTGGTAAAGCTCAACGAGGTCTGGGGCCTAGGGGTCCTTAGGGCGAAGAAAAAGTTTGATTCGGTCTGAAGTACTATGGATGAAGTAAATGCTACATTTGCCAAGTAGGTAACAACGTGACTTTAGCTATTAAGTGTAACATGTGGTATAAGGTGTCAATCAGAGTTGTTAGATCGATCTATTATTACACCATAATTAGTTACTCCTAGTTACAAGAAAAAATTATTTTTTTATGATGAGTTTGTTCCGGTCTGTTGAGGATAGAGATTGTCACCAAACATTATATATAACTCTTTTTGGACTTCGAAGAAGGAAACGAGATTTTTTTGGTGAAATGTGCAACACAAATATAGATAGAATATACCTAGCAAATTAAAAGGCAATCTTGGAAGAGTGATGAATATGAGCTCTAGATTTGGAATTTATGTACACACTTTATTTTTTCCATTATATCTATCTTGTAAACTATTGTTACCGTTGAACAACCATAAGAATGATATTTTTTGTGGTACAAAATAGACGTAGACAAGTTGTCAAAACAAATCTATGTTTTCAAACCTTCTTTTTCTTTGTTACTACTCTCTTATTTTTTCAGTAGAATTGTTACGTGGTCCATGGGATGGTTTTTGAAACGATATGTTTCAAACTTGGTAGATCGAATAAAACTTGTATAACCACTTCTAGTAATATATATATATATATATAATTGATATTTTTTAATATTTATAATCAAATAATATAGGACAAATTTTTAATATATTTACATTTTAATTATATATTACTAATATAATATAATATAATATAATATTTTGTAATTTTTTTTATCCCAGATCATTGGTGAATCTTTTTGTAAAATTCTATTATAATATATCACAAATATATTATTGTTATTATTATTAAAATACACCGTCCTCCAAAACAACAAAGTTTTTGCATATTTGGATTGAAAACTAACTAACATTTTTAAAAATATATTTTTAAATTGGTTTTAAAAATATATATAAATAATCAACAAATTTGTGAATTTTTTTATGAAAATTCTTTAAAAAAAAATGTAGAATATATCCTGACCTCAAACTTTATTGTGCTATGGGAGTTGGAAAATAAAGGTATGGAATTTCCCTACCCAAAGATAAAAGGTAGAAAGTCGAAAGAAAATAAATGTATGGTACTCAAGGTGTCTGATGGACCAAAATTTGTAGCTATTCATGTCAAATGCTAAAACTAATTCACTATTTGCCAAACAACCAAATCCAATAAAATTTAGATTTGGGATATTTTTGAGTATTTATAAAACATATGGAGCTATATGTATTTATTTTTTAAAATATAATTATGTTACTATCAAATTGCTATGTTTGTCATGTACACAAAATAATTGTACTGGTCATGAAAATCTATACCAACTTGCAAACCACATAAGAAGGGCCAGAAATGTCAACAACATCATGGACTTATATTTTTATTTTCATTCATTATCGTACATACATTTTTTATTCAAATTGATAATTGACAGAATTTTCTTATATCACCACAATATGCATTTGTATTTAAAATGTATGTTTTGAACAAATAAAAACTAACTGGAAAATTACTCAAAGCTGCAAATAGAAGCGTCTAAGTGGAGTTTCATATAATATATTCAAAGTTCAAACAAAAGACTTTTACATAGAGACAACCCAACTAGAATTCTTCCACAGGCATGGGACCATCTGATTGCATTATATATATGGTCTATTAACTTTTTAAGTACATTGGATGTGACCGTTGGTAAAATAATTATGAAATTAAAATAAATTTAAATGCAAGTTATTTCAAAACTGTTAAAAAATATATTTAGGCACCCGGGTGAGGTTTACTATAATAAGTGTTAAAGTACTCATATATATACTTACTCAACTATCTAATTACCAACTAGTATCCAAAATCAAGATACTGTCAATTGGTATTTTCATTTAAAAATTGCACAAAATTATTCCAACTTTATATATCCGTTTTTTTTTCAAACCCGTTTCCCCCCTTCTGAAACCTATAAACCCACAAAACAAACCTTATTTTTTAGTAACCAGAAACAAACCGTTCGTCTTTTTTTTCACACCAGAAACTCTTAACGTCATCCACCCAACATTCTCTCGTTCTTCACCAATTCTCGACCGTTTACTCGTCCAAGAAACAAGTAAGCAGGAGCCGTTCGACTGATTGTCGTTTAGTTTACGTCGGCCGATGAAGAAAGAACAAGTTACAGTAGGCAGGTACATCTCAATTTTGAGAAATGTCTTTTTTGCGTTTTTGGTGATTTCTTAGTACCCGTTGGTGTTCTTTGACGATCGACGTTGCTTATTTTTACTGAAAGCACGTAGTTAGGATAGTGAGTGCGTATTTTAGTTTCTGGGTTTATCGTTCTACATAGTAGTTTTTGAGGTTGCATGCATTGTTAATCGTTTTGTGCGTGTTGTGATGTATAGTAGATGATCTACATTCAGTTGTTTGTTATTTTTGGTGCTGTTTCCAAATTTCTCAGCTCCTAGCAACGTGCATGTGAAAAATAGAACAATTTGCATCTCGCTGCATGTGTATTATAAAACAATTCGCAGCATACTATTTTGATGTTGTTTGTGACTCTATAACCTGAGAGTTGTTTTGCAACTCTAGTTCATGAGAGTTGTTTGAAGAAATATCTTAGTGTTGTTTACAATTATAGCCTGCGAGTTGTTTGCAAGTGTAAGTTAGTTGTGTTGTTGTTCCCTTATGGGAGTTATTTGTTATATACAGCTGCTAGCTTTATGTTTTTGTAAGAAAAATGACCACGAAACCAAACTTCTACAGGTCGGGATTGTTGAGCCTTGTGAAACTTTTGAGAAAGAACAATGTTACTGCTGCCCACATCGAAGCTACGAGAAACACACCATTCTACATGTTTTTAAAGGCAACATTCGACCTCCGGCAGGGGCAATTAACGAAGATGAAGTTTTATGCGAACATTCAGTTTAGTATGGAGATGTTTTCGGTCGAGCAAGACGCCTTCCGTTTTGGGTCAAAACTGGTGAAGATAACGACGGAGGATGTAAATGTAATTTTTAGCCTTAAGCACGACACCGAGGAAATAACTTTAACAAAATCCGGAGCATTCCATAGAAGATACGTAAACGGAGCAGAGAACGAATCAAAGATGATGAGAACATACTTCATGGGTAAAACGTCAAGGAAGATGGGACCGACAAATACTAAAACCGTATCGAGCAACATTATAAAGGTTCCTCTACATCTAGTTTCTGTTATAAGCATGATATTCAGCTGCACTAACATAACTTGTTGTGGTGAGTTTTACAGGCATGTATAGCAAGAGCCATCAACGAAAGGGGGAGCATTTGTTGGAGGATGTTGCCCGTTTGTTGATATTGTTTTTGTGCTCAACACTAGTCTACTCAGTCTCTTGAGATATAATGGATTGGAATGTGTTGTATTTTGTTGAAGACCTCTGCATAATAAACGACTATGACTGGTCAGGATCAATACTGTTGACGATTCTCTAGTCGATTAGGAGTTGTGTTGCGGAAGGAAAACCCGATAGAGTTATCGGTTGCGTCACTTGAAAATAGTGGACTCTTGTTGGTTTATGGTGGTTCTTAGTGGTTTTTGTTGGCCATATGGATAGGTGGTTAGAAAGCGGTTTCAAATTTTCAAATCTTTAAAAGCTAGAAAAGGGGGAATAAAATGGAAAATTATCCTTATATAATTGGTAGAGGGTAGTGTGGGTATTAAAACAATATTGGGTATTAAGTATCAGTATTAAAAAATATTGGGTATTAAGTGTGAGTATAATAGTTGAGATGGGTATTAAGTGGTAGTAAAAGGAAGTTTGAGTATTAGATGACAGTATAATAGTTGAGTAGGTACTTTAGGTGCGATTCCCTTACTATAATCATAGTAAAAAGATTATAAATATAATTGTCGGTAATCGAAATCGTATGTTTTGGATTATATGATTCGGTAGTAGACTGTAGTTTTAATTTTAGATGATTATTTTTTACAAATATGATAACTCATATAAGAAAATATTATCAGGGATCGAGTTGTTAAAAAGTACTACATGCACGAATAATACACATATTTCATGTATACGAAGATTATAAAAAGTCTCTCTAAAAAACGACTAACAAAAATTTTCTTTTTCTGGTGCAAAAAGAAATCGGTTTACATAAAACACTACGGATCTCAATGTTACTATTAATTTTTATCTTTCACTATGATTTTTCACTCTAAAATTAGAAAAGTGTGAGACTTCATATCTCTATATAAAAGTCACGCGACAACATGGAGACTAGCTACA
Source organism: Limnanthes douglasii subsp. nivea (assembly GCA_036936605.1). Taxonomy (NCBI): domain Eukaryota; kingdom Viridiplantae; phylum Streptophyta; class Magnoliopsida; order Brassicales; family Limnanthaceae; genus Limnanthes; species Limnanthes douglasii. The sequence continues at coordinate 52,833,648 of JAUPFV010000004.1, read as the reverse complement.
ACTTCATACCTCTTCTCTACTATATATAGAACCAATGATGAATGAGCTGAACCCCTATGCTCACGATATAAATTTACATCTTGTCCCTCCAAACATCATAATAAAAACAACGTTGCTCACTGCCATCTGTACGACCGTAAAATGCATCAAATAATGGCACCACCATTCTGACACATGACGTTGTACGAGGGTACTATTTTGTCATTTGCTCAAGCATCCTTAAATTAAAAGAAACTTTTAATGACTGATATTTACTAATCAAATTTAAATTCTTGAACATATTGGTGAATCTGTTTCTTCTTGAAATACTTAAGTATATTCAGAAAACTTTGGCTACATGTTCATGCACTAAAGTCTAGCAGGTAATGATCGTGCACCTTCAACTTCAGAATTAACATACCACTTGTCTTCGACAAAGATCCACCTTAGGCTCAGCGTTACGTCACTGCACCTAAGTCTTCAACTGAGCATCCTACCACTTAAAGATTCAACAACTACATCCATTAAGTTCTTGGTATACTAAATTATTTAATCCTTAAGTATTCAGCTGAGTTGCATGAACTTATATGGTCTACTAAGCTAACAAGAACTTATATGGTCTATTTACCTTTAGCTATAATATAAATCTGAGTATCGGACTATTAATAAGAAAATTATGAAATTAAAATAAGCTTGAATGCAGTTACTTCAGAATTTTTTATTAAGAATAAAATATCCATGTTAGTTGAGTCTATCTAAAATAAGTTTATCGTGAAAACATACTTCATCGTCGAAGCAAAATTCTTATAATGCCATGGTGAATACCATAATTTTTATGACAAACAATTTTCATAATATAGCATTTCCCTGGGTCACTGCGACAAGTAGTTTCCTTGCGACAACCACAACTTAAACTTTGGTGTGTGGGTCTTATTTTTTTGGAAATAACTGTTACTCTCATATTGGTTATGCGTTAAAATGGATGATATATAAATATGAACATAGCTCAACTAATAAGATATTTTTTGGAAGTGGACAATATCATACTTATATACTTCATCCGTCCCATAATACATGTCATTTTAAGGTTATGCACGAGTTTTAAGGTAGGTAATAGTAACTCGTATTTTTAATAAAAAGCATACAAGAACGAGATCTAATTGGTAAAATTTAATAAAAATTATTAAATTTTACATTAATATGCCAGAACGACATCTATTATGGGACAAAAATTATTTTCTAAAACAACTTATATTTTGGGACGGAGGGCGTACAAAAACAAAATATACTTAAGTTGTTTTTCACCCAAAACCTTTATTTTTCCATCATTGATATGCCAGAACGACATCTATTATGGGACAAAAATTATTTTCTAAAACAACTTATATTTTGGGACGGAGGGCGTACAAAAACAAAATATACTTAAGTTGTTTTTCACCCAAAACCTTTATTTTTCCATCCAATTTTTATTTCACCCAAAAACCTTATTTCTCACCCAACTACTAGACAAAATACATGTATTAGACTATATAAGCATATTTTTATCTTTTGTTAACATACCATTGTTTTAATTTTAAATTTATGTCTCATTCTCTCTAATTTCTCTCACTATCTCTTATTTCTCTCATTCTTTATCTATTTCTTCAACTCCAACCACTTTTAAACTTTGGTAACCTAACTCCAGAGACCTATAATGGTGAAGAAGGATGGTGACAAGATCCTAAGTAACTTTTTTGTTCTTTATTTTTTATGCTCTTGATCTTGATTTTGTGTTTAGTTTCTTTGTTAGATTTACATACATATTTGTTAGTGTATAGTTTAAGAGTGTTAGTGGATATGAATTTGGGATAAAATTGGTCAAATTTACATATTATGCTTTATCTATTTTGAAAATAATGACATTAGATGTTCTTCTTGCTGGAATTGCGAGAAAGAATGTGCATCAAAGTTGCACGTCTGCTGCACCATAGGTGTGTAGCTTTATACCGATACTGTAGCAGTTTTGCACCGTTGGTTCATACCATATAGACCAACGGTGTGTAACCTAGATTCCAACAACATGAAAAACTATGAGTTAATGTTTTATCTCATTCTCTTGTCGAGGTAATCTACATTCAATTATGTCCTTATTTTTTTAAATTGCTACCTTGTTGGCTATCTAATCCACTCCTCTAATCCTAAATTATTTCGTCGATCCAAACTCGTTTTTGGATAGATTTCAATCACCTCATTTAATCAATAATATCAATAACTCCCACTTGATTAAAATAAATCTTTCACCTCTTCATTGAGAAAATTTATATATATAGAGTAACATATATTTTTATTTGAATTTTACATTAGTGTAAATATAGCAAAATTTGACCATAAGCTTCGACCGTTGAAACTTAAACCAAATGTCTAATGTGGTCAAACTAGCGACCTCACACATGTAAATATTTTACTAATATGTTTTTCTAGGTTTTTTCATCACTAATTTGGTCATGTGCTTATCATATTCAAGAATTTTATTTAAGGGAAACTTATTCTCTGATAAGAGGAGCCACAGTTTCAAATTCTCATAATACAATTTTTATATTATTTTTGTTATGTTTATAATTATATATCACACATAGGTTGGATAATACTAAAATTTGTTTGAGCTTATCCCTCAATGATAACAACCTCATGTATCACTCATCATAGATGAAACTCATTTTTATATGATGAAATTTTTGCCTATTATAAAATTTGATATTTAGATGTTCATTATAGTCAAATTATGTTGAAATCATTTGTAAAATATAAATTTAAAAGTTTCAGTCTCATCTTTCTCTATATGTTGAGTTTATCAATACTCGACTCAATAATTTAGTAAACATTTATGCAAAGTTCTTACTAAAATATATGTATGAGAATGATATGATTTTATCTTAAATGAATTGTCTAACATAATCATGTCTTAGAATTATATGTCTTGACTTCCCATTTTTAATGCTAATGTATGATCTACCAAGTATATTTTGACCAACTAAACGTATTTAAAATGTCATTTTTCATTTTGAAGTGAATATCACTTCCACCAATATGTCTATCAACCCTTTAGATTCGTTTCTAGTTGGAGTTATTGTTATGAACTCAGGCTTAATAGTTTAATGAAATATATAATTTTGTTGATTTGTACCCTAAGAAATAACCCCACCTGCCAAGGTATACACCTAGATGGTCAATTTGTTATCGATTAGGCTAGTGGTCTAACTTGCATTATCAAATATTTCAAAACAAAAATTAGAATATTGGACGCATGTATTTGTTGGTCTTTTCAAGTAAACAATAATAATTACAATAGTGTTCTAATGTTCCATACTTGAATACTAGCAAATTTACTTAATTTACTAAATAAAAATAAAGTATGAGTTATAATTCATAAAGCCGACTTCATATATAACTAGTGTATTTTAACTAAGAAACTATGTGTTTTGCATTCTTTCTATGTTTTAAATTAGGATCTATAAACATATATATATTTTTTAATCTTATATATTTAAATTTATCAAGTACATTTCAATGTATAGAGATTAAGTTACAATAAAATTCTTACTATTTTTAGATATTTTTATTCATAAAATACTATATCTCATCAAGACCATTTATCTTAAAGATAGAATACAATAATATATTCATTTTAATAATTCATCTTATATCATTAGTCAATATGAGTAAGCCATCTACAGACATACTATGACCACCATGCCATCATGAATCTTAAACATGTTAAATACATTTTCTTTGTGTTTAAGATAACATGGATAAATATACTTTGAGTAGTTATCCATAAAATTTATAAAGTTTATCTTATACACCTATGTATCAATATACTATTTAACTCATATATATATATATATATATATATAAATGCGTATTAAGTCTAATATTTTCATGCATCAATCCACGGCTCTGTAAGAATTTTTAATAATCAATAAGTCAACATAAAATTTATATTTTTCATATGAACCTATATCACAACTTATAAGTCTAATTTTAATATTTATTTTAATCGCGTTACACCTAATATATGTAAGTTTATCGTACCATAAAAAAATCATCAACATGCGAATAAAAATAGTAGAATTTTTTTACTTTACTACTACATGAATAAAAAATATGTAATCTAATCATGTCACAAAAAATATCTATTTGCAATAAAGATACCACCACTGCTAAAGCTAGGTTCTTGGATTCATGCACCAAACAAATTCTACAGTTGATAAAAGATTACCGCATAATTAACTTTTTTACTTTACTACTACATGAATAAAAAAATATGTAATCTAATCATGTCACCAAAAAAATATCTATTTGCAATAAAGATACCACCCACGGCTAAAACTAGGTTCTTGGATTCATGCACCAAACAAATTCTACAGTTGATAAAAGATTACCGCATAATTAATTTTTTTACTTTACTACTACATGAATAAAAAATATTTAATCTAATCATGTCACCAAAAAATATCTATTTGCAATAAAGATACCACCCACGGCTAAAACTAGGTTCTTGGATTCATGCACCAAACAAATTCTACAGTTGATAAAAGATTACCACATAATTAATTTTTATTATTTTCTCATACATATGAAACCTTGGTAAAAGTTATTTTATTCTCACTCGCGAAAACTAATCAAATATTTGCATGCCGTTTTTACCCTAAATTTATTCGTGTTTCCTAGTTACAAATCTTGTGTACTCTTACTTTCTTCAATCGTATTTGTAGTTTTATCATGGACAACGTGCACTAAGAAAAAATTATTATATCATTAACTAAAGGTTTTGTCCTTTATCATATTGACTTTGGTTACTATAATGGATACTTTCTTATACACGATATTGATGATTTCAGAGTTCTTTTAAAGATTAAAATATTTTACAAATAGACCATTTTGTCGCATCATAAAAAAAATTCCTCTACTTATATTGAAAGTATTATTGTTCTCTGTGATAAATAATATTTGTGTGAATTTCTGTCTTTTTTACTTCAACATATTTACACTCGTGTAGTTCTTGCTTTGGACTCCTCCTCCACTTCTTAACAAGAGGGTTATCTTAAAATTTTAAGTACTTTTTTAAATGTTTCATTGTGTACTTATCGTGTTTATGAAAGATCCTATTTTTCTAACTCTTCCAAAAATGTGGAAATTTTACAATTATTGAGGCTTCCAAAAATGTTATTTTTACAGACCCAAGTCTGGCCCGAGTTTGTTAACGAACACATGTAAATCATGTATTGGGGGAAAATAGTTTTCTATCTAGATACTTAAATTCAAAATAATATGATGTAAAACGTTTTGCAATACTTTCATTTTCTATTTTGTATATATCTTCAAGTTTACTCCAAAATAAAAAAAATTCTGAGAATTTTAAAAAATTGTTAACATAAAATCAACTTGTATTTCCGTCTTGTGAAATTTATTTTATCAAAACAATCGAGTCAAACTAAAACTGGTTAACAAATTTGATGGTGGTCATTGACATCTTCGTACATATGATAAAATTGATTAATTTCAAATATTAGAAATTATTACGACATAAATAAATTTGGCAAATATGACCGAAAATATATCTTTGGATGTTAGTATACTTAAGACCGTATGGATATGGATGTGCTTTATCATAAAAACTTATTTATCCTGATTGTTGCTTAAGATCGGGAATTTTTTTTTGAGATCTAACGTGTCTTAACTTTAGACAGAAGAAATTATAAATCAAAAGTTTGATCGAACAACTATTTACGTAATGAGAAAAATATTTAGAATAACTTTAAGGTTTACAAGATTTATATAACATTGTCTAGTTATAAAAAATATTTTTAGAATAAGATTTATTAATCATTGAATTTTTATCCTTTTACATATATTTTTATATTAATTCATTTTTTAGTTTTGCAAATAAATTTATATAACATTCGTCGCGACAATTTCAAAAAACAATTGATATTATTATTTGAAATTATTATTTTCTCATTTTTTAGTTAAGTTATTACTTTTCAAGATGTTTTTCTGGATTAATTTGATATTCTAAATTATTTGGACTAAAGCTTCACCATCTATTGTCGAGTAATAATTTTTTTAATATTAATTTATATTGTTTAGAATATTAGAAAAATGTTCAATTTTGAGGGTTGGGATATCAACCGTTAAAAATTTATATTGGGCTAAATAACACCATAAATATTCTATTATATTGAATATTAATAAATGTTATATTATAGGATCTTGATAATCTAATTTAGATTTAATGAGTCTTTATCTATTTACAAAACCTATAATTAATTTTTAAATTTTTATTCGATCGGGGTTTCATTGTATTTTTTTTCACTATTTTATAATAAATATTTTTAATTATGATTATATTGTGGTGTTTTTTTCCATATTAAACCAACATGTTAAAATAATATAATATTTTTAGTTAGTAGTTGTCATATAAAATAATATATACGGGTGAGTTTGATATTTAGATGGATTAAGCTAAGTAGAGAGAAGTAACACTATAGAGAGAGAAATAATTTTTAGAGAGAGAAAGTCAAGTCGTAAGAGTGATTTATCTCAAAACGTCAGACTGTTTATTGGATCAGCCTTGGCCGTTATATAGAGGCGCAAAGACTTAGCTCCAACTTTACAGAAAATAGATAATTACATGCTAGTCCCTGACTAAAATATAAAGTTATAATTCTCTCATCTAATTATACAATCTGTCATAACAAGTTTTATCATTTACATTTCAGTCCTTGAAGTTATATTTCCTTATCAGTATCCCCCTTAGTTCTCATGTAAGTAAATGAATGAGAACTAACTAGCCTCGAAAATCTTTGAGGGTGAAGAAAATCCCCTTATCCACAATTCGAACTGCTTCAAATGTGCTGTTATATAATAATTAAGGTTTAAATGCATCGAATTATATAACAAAAGACCATTTCTTACATCATGATTCAAAGTTAAAGCCATATACATGGTAACACTTTAGATGCCAAGTCTATCTCTTAGAAAATGATGGTACCCTAGGCACTAGGTCTGCCACTAGACCCGTAACGTGACAGATGTTAGATCCGCATCTATTAAAACTGATTCAAATTCTATCCAATCACTTTCCACCTCTTCCACTTCTTGATACTTCTTTTCTCTTCTTATAAATATCTTTGTGAACCATTGTTTGATTCACAAACAAAATTTATTGAGAGAGAAACTGCATAAACCCAAAATTTCTTTACTATCTTCAACGAGTTCTTAAATCTGCTGGCTACCTTCACCAGAAAACTCAACTTTGCCGTTCAATCTTCAATTGGTTTATGAGAAAGCATCCAAAGACTAGAAGATCCAAAGCCATAATTCCCAAAAAACCCAAATCTCTAAAATCAGAGAACAAAGTCTTCGGATCTTACGATTACTTCTGTATTAGTGAAAGAGCATATGAATACAGAGCAGTTGAACTAATAAGAAATGCTCTTCTTGGTTTTTCTACAAAGACAGTACATTACGGTAATTTCGATCCTAACAAAACTCGTGCCTTTTCACTTTCTCCTTTTATGGAAGAAAGTCAATCATCAAAAACTCGAACACCAAAGACACCTCGAAACTCACCTTCTCACACCAGATTATCATCTCGAATTAGTCGTGAGGCGACTAAATCTTCTTCAAATAAATCTGAAGAGACTCATTCTTCAACCAATCCTCTAAAAACTCAACCTTCTCAAACTATAAGAAGAAAAACTCTCATAACAATGGGTGATGATGTCGATGTCACCTCCAACATTAATACTGCTTCGAATCAATCAACCACTTCTCCTCCCGTGAGAGAGATTGTTGGGACAACAACAACATCTCAACAAAATCCCTCAAGTGATCCTCCTCAACTGATGGACGAGGCATCTGAAGAAGAAATTGTATCTAAAGCCACACACTCAAATAATAAAGCTGAAACAAAAGAAGAGGCTTCGAAAGAATCAGAAAGTGAAGTAGTGAAAATTGATTCAAAAGGAAAGGCTCATAAAAAAGAAAAGAAAAAGTTCATATCACAATATCCGACGAGCTGCGTGCATTAGTTGGTGAGAATTTAAGGCCTCGCGATGCTAATTACATATTATCTTTGAACAATGTTCCATATATATATATTACGGGGAGAGCCAAGCAGCTGATCTAAAGAAGTAATGGGGAATGGGAGACAATAGTATACTTTTTCTTCCCAAAGAAGGGGAAATGCCTTTGGATTGTTGAAAAGATGAATTAGTGTTTACCTAGAGATCATCAACTGGGGTCTTCGATTTCCACTGGACCTTATGATAGTTGAGTACTTCGAAATTTTGGATCTATGTCTAACCCAGGTGACATCAAATCAATGGTTCACTTTACTTTCGGTGATCATGGCTTCTCGTCTGTCCCAAATTTCACTATTCATCGATGACTTCATTTCCTTGACCAAACTGTCGAAGGGACCAGTGCTTCCATTTTATTATCTTACACTGGATGATGATTTGAAGATCATCGATGAATTATTGAAGGCAAAAGTTTTTTGTCTTCATCTCAGGAGTTTGGGAGAACGGTAAAGAAATATCTGAAGTCAACCCATCTAAATTGAACCTCGTCTCGAAGAGTAATCGTAAGTCTTTCAATTCCATTTCCGTAAGTTATATTTTCAACTGATGTTCTCCTTATTTCTTATCAAATTCTATGATATGTATAAAGATTTCGAGGTGCCACAACAAAAGGATTTTCTTTGATAGCTTCCCTAGGGGTTGTTCGATAAGCCCATAACACCTCATGCTAATAGTTAGACCATTTTCCTACAGCTCATGTCAAATTCTTTTTCAAACCTTCTAAAATAGATCTGTTTGTCACCTCTACTTGTCCATATGCTTGGGGATGAAAAGGTGTGGAAAAACATTGCTTTATCCCCTTCGAAGCATCGAAAGAAGCCATCTATTTATTATTAAATTGAGGACCGTTGTCTGTATTATTCTTCGAGGTACTTCAAAATGACAATAAATACTATTTAAAATGAACTTAATGACATCCTTAGCTTTTGTTCCAGACAATGGCTTAGCTTCTGCCCACTTTGTAAAATAATCCACTGCAACAATTATCATTTGTCGTCCTCCAGAGGCCATCAGCAAAGGTCCCACCAAATCTATTCCTCATCCATCAAATGGAACGACTTTAGTAATGAATATAAGTGGAACTGTTGGTTTATGAATAACGTTAGCAAACCTTTGACAAGTATCACAACTTTGAACCAAATTATTAGCATCGTTCATAATCGAAGGCCAATAAAACCCTGCTAACAAAACTCGACGAGCCAATGCCTTGAATCTACAATGCACTGAACCTTCTCCATCATGTAATTTTGACAAAACTTCCTATGAGTCTTGTTTAATCAAACATCGCAATAATGGCCTACTCAATGCTTTCTTATACAAAATCCTATCTAAATCTATATAGCCGAATGCTTTGCCTCACAATTTCTTGGCCAATTTCACATCTTCAGGCAACTCTCCTTCAACCAAAAAAATCAAAATGTCAATTCTCCAATCTCCTCGAACTGTGTCTGGAGTGATGAATACCTCCTCAATATGATCACATTGCTCTGAATAAGTTAAAATAGATGGGATCTCTTGTAATAAAATCCAAATATATTCTTTTTTGTATGTTATAGTCGCCAAAGAATCAACAATTGTATTATTCCATGGGTTTATATGCTCTACAACAACATGATCAAACAAAAGAGCCAGATTTCGAAGCTATTGAATATACAAAATTAAGTGTTTTTTTAACTTTGGAAACTTCAGACACTTGATTTGCTATTAATTGAGAATCCGTCTCTAATCGTACTGAAGTTGCACCACATATCTTTGCAAACCTTAGTCCAGTTAATGCAGCTTCATTATTCGATGTGTGAAAACCAAATTTAATAGCTTAAAGCATCATTTCTCCAGATAGAGCAATCAGTTGAACTCCAGCGCTGCATCCCAAAACACTAGAACCTTCATCAGTTTGAAAAATTCACATTGAACTAGCTGGAAAAACATCCTTGTTAACATCTTCATCCGATCTGCTTGAATAAAACTCAACAAGAATAGTTTCTCTCCACTCCGAGGTTTCTCTCCACTTACTGCAATGTATAAAAATAGTTTCTCTCCACTCAGAGGTTTGGATAGTATTTCTGGTGATGACAACAAATCTTTGATACTTGAAAATGCTGCTTCACAATTCGAAGTCCATTCAAACTCATTTGGTCTTCGTAACATTTGAAAGAAATGGAATCATTTATCAGAATATCTAGAGATGAATCTATTAAGTGCTGCTAACCTTCTTGTTAAGATTTGCACTTTGTAATTAGTTCGAGGTGATTTCATGGATACTACAGCTTTTAACTGGTTAGGGTCAGCTTCCATCCCTTTTTCATTGATAACATAACCCAAAAATTTCCCTGATCGAACTCCAAATGTACATTTTTCTGGATTCAACTTTAGCTTTATTGTCCTTAAATTCAAAAATGTATCTTTTAAATCTTCCAAGTGTGCGTTATCTATTAAGATTTTAACCACTATGTCATTGATATACACATCCATGTTCTTTCCGATCTGAGTAGCAAATGCCTTATTCATTAATCTCTTATATGTAGCCCCAACATTCATTATACCAAAGACATAACCCTGTAACAGACAAGCCTCGGTCTGTGATGAAAGTGGTACTCTCTTGATCTTTTGGATCCATCTGAATTGGATTATATCCTGCAAAAGAATCCATAAAGGTCAATATTATATTTCCCGAAGTGGAATCAATCAAATGGTCTATTTGAGGAAAAGGAAATGGGTCTTTAGGGCAAGATCGATTCAAGTCTATAAAATCAACGCACATTCTCTACTTCCCCTTCTTCTTCTTAACCACTACCGGGTTCGCCGTTCATAAAGGATACTGTGACTCCCTTATATGTCCGACCTTCGATAAACGGTCCACTTCGGAAACAATAGCCTCTGCTTTCTCAAAATAAAATGCCTGCCTTTTTTGTATAGTAGGTTTCACATTCGAATTAATGGCTAGGCTATGGCAAATCACTTTAATTGGTAATCCTATTACATTCTCTATTTTCCAAGTGAAAACATCTAAATTGTAAGATAAAAACTGTAATGGCTGTTGACGTAAAATTGGGGTCCGTAAGGTTCTTATTCGAAGCACTCTTCCATCAGGAAAATCATATACCTCTATTTCTTCACTTACTGTCAATAACCCTAGAGTTTCCCTCGGATCTTCAACCCCTTCCTCGAGGTCCGAGGTCCAGTAAAACTGATGATTGTACAATATGATTGGGAAATCCGAGGAGTTTTGCGCATGCTATCATAACTTATTTAAAAAGAACATTCGCAGAGCTCCCAATGTCTATCAGCACGCGTCGAATTTCAACGCCGCTAATCTCTGCTCCAATGGCCACCATATCCTCATATGGCCTTGCAATACCCCGTAAATCATCTTCATCAAAAAAGATAAAGGGAATGTCTCTCTTACCATATAAATGGGTAAAATCTTTCCATACATCAGAGTAGCTAAACTCACTATGTGCTTTTTCTTTGAACTATCAGTATTACCAGTCATAGTATCGCTCCTGAATATTGACAATGAATCAACATATTCAAAGAGGCTTCAGACATGTCCTTGCTTTATTGATTCCTCTACTGCCATTAAGATTAACTGATCTGGATCTATAGCTAAGTATTCTGATGTTGCATCAAAATTATCAACCTTTGAATCCAAAATTATCAAATTTTCAGCCTTTATATTTGGATTCGTTGGCTATGAAGTCGATGTGATAAGATTATTTGATGCATTTCTCTACGCTTTCATATAAGTCAATAATTTTCCATTTTCAATTAAAGTTTGAACTTCCTTCTTCAATGTAATACAGTTTGCGATATCATGTTCGATGTCGTTGTGATACCTACAAAACCTATTGTTTTGGTCTTCCCTAGGCATATTGATTGAAGCAGGCTTCCTGAAATTCACATACCCTTAAGCTTTGTCAAAGATTGTAGCAACACTCACAATTAGATCTGTGTAATACTCAAGCTTTATCCATTGATTGGGCCGTGGCTTAGGAAATTGGTATCATGATGCTTGATTCGATTATCCTCCAGTTCAAGGTGGTAGGTTGTTATTCATCGGACGTGCCTGTTGGGCAGAATTTGATGATTTTCCCTAATTATTTGGTACCTGCCCATAATACCTTTGACCAGCTCCAACTACTCCTTGAACCCTGGTCGACTCTTCCACCTTGATTTGGTCCTCCACTTGGGCCATCAACGCTCCAAAAGTTAAAGCTCTTCATTTTGTTGTTTTGTTAGCCAAATATCCTAATAACAATCCTTCTCGAAAGGCTGCCATTGCTGCCAGCTTCTCACAATTTTCTAAACTCGCTTTAGTTAAGACAAACCGTTTAGTGTAATTTTTCAATTTTTCTCCCACCACCTGCTTGCGTTGATTTATTGTATCCCTATTTGATCTCATTTCCTTACTCTCTACAAATTGCTTTCGAAAAGCAGTGTAAAAATATCTGAAATTTGAAATTGACCCTCTCGGACTCATGTTATACCATTTCAAATCTGTTACCTTGAAAGTTTGAGAGAAATCCCGACACACCAGCTTGTCGTCATCCTCGAAATTCATCATATAATTTTTGATATGTTCGATGTGATCGTCTGGGTCTTGCATCCTATCGAATTTCTTAACCTTCAAAATATCAAAGCGCTTCAGAAGTGTGATAGATCTTATCTTAGTTGTCAATGGAGAATTCCTCCAATCAACACCTTGCACATATTGATCCTTTATTCCCATCATAACATATAAGTTTCGATCATCCACAACATTGTACTGGTTTGATGTATTTCCTTCAAACCATTTTGCCTCCCTCAAGCATCGAGTTACACTTTTCCTTCTAGCTTTAAATTTATTTTTAGAATTTTGAGGTTGATCTTTCTCTTCTTTTGAAGATTCTCGATACCTTTTGAAATCAGATTCAGAGCTGTATATCTCTTTATCACTTGATGTGACATACCTCTGTTTATATTTTTTTGTCCCTTTCGAGAAGTATGTCGCTCTCTAACTGGTTTGAATCGCGCATTTTTTTGTTCAATTCTGATCTGACGATCATTGTAAGATCGATCAAATTGATTAGCAACGTCATTTTGGCCGTTCACTTATCTCACCTTGGATTTCAGCCTAGCTGACTGAATCTCCTCCTCTCTCTGGTCGTATTTCTCGTTCAGAGCTGTTATTTTGTCCAAAATTTGGTTCATTCACAACTCTATATCCGACTGAGTTTGACAAACCGGGATAGATTTTTCTTGTCTATCATCATCCATTTGCAAAATTATTTTTCAGTTTTTAACAACTGATCGAACTAGCAGATCGTTCTCTGGATTCATCGTCAAGATTAAAGTTTTTTTTCAAGATTTAAAAAGAAGAAAAGATAAAATTCGTTCGAATAATCTAGGCACCAATCAATGATCAGTCCCCAGCGGAGTCGCCAATTTGGTGAGTTTGATATTTAGTTTGACTAAGCTAAGTAGAGAGAAGTAACAATGTAGAGAGAAATAAGTTTTAGAGAGAGAAAGTCAAGTCGTAAGAATGATTTATCTCAAAAGGTCAGACTGTTTATTAGATCAACCTTGGCCTTTATATAGAGGCGCAAAGACTTAGCTCCAACTAAAATAGTTACAAAAAAGGATACTTACATACTAGTTACTCACTAAAATATAAAGTTCTATTTCTCTCCTATAATTATACAATCTGTCATAACAAGTTTTATTCTTTACATTTCAGTCCTCGAAGTTCTATTTCCTTATGATAAACAACTTTGTTTATGCAGATAAATGAAACCTTTATATATTATGTCGAGTAATGGGGCTTCATTTCTAATCCTCATAAACCTCATGTAAAAATAAAAGCAATTTATGGTAAGATTTTTTATATGGCTAGAAATTTTTGTAGCCTAATCCAATGTGAGTTATTAAATTAACACAAATCTTTATGTTAATTTGGACATAAAACATTGATCTAGACTCGTTAAATAGATTAGTTGAAAAGCTTAATTAAATTAAACATTACACAAGTCACATGTACAATTAATAGACTAGTTAAAAAGCTTACTAAAATTAAACATTACACAAATGACATGTACAATTAAGATCATATGGTTTAATATGAGTTTATACCTCATTTGAGGTGTTTCAACTTCTAACTCCTTAACCAATTAGATCACGTTGACTCTCATAGCAATGATTGGAAAATACATATCATAAAATGATTTTTATTAGTGAAAAAATGTTAGGCTATTTTAGATTTTTAAATAAAATGTTTATAACTATTGTAGGTATATAATATTATTTTTGTTTTTAAGAATTATTTTATTTCAATTTTATTTTGTATAACTTATATTTTTACAAAATTTATCCAATACCAATTAATTGTAGAATTGTGAAAGATTGCATTAAGTACTCTATATTTAGATTCATTGGTATTATTTATTAATATGAAGATAATATTCATTTACCATAATTTATCTATAAAATATTTATTCAGTTTTCTAAGTAGAAGTTATTTGATCAATGAATATTAATCTTTGATTTTTATTATTGTTTAATTTGGAACTAAATTAGTTTAAAAGGTCAATTGGAAATTTTTGAGAGAAAAAAAACTAAATAGGAGTATAAATTAAAAATAAAAATTCAAAAAATAAGATATATAATTATAAAGATGACCATTCCCTAATTTTTAGGGTCTTATAATATGGATATAGACTACGACTAATTATTTTAGTTAAATATAAAATCTATTATGTGAGTTATTAATACCGAGAACTGTGATATGGTAATAAACATCATCGATTCTTATTGTTTTTCGAAGCACGAAAGAAGATTTGGAGGAAAAAAAGCATAAAAAACAAATAATTTTTTAAACCTTCTTTATTGATGTTTTATCATGTTTTTTAAGGTTATTAAATTTTTGTCTGGATAAAATATCTTAATAAATAGTTATTAATTTAATTTGTTTGTATAAGTTAATACCTAGTAGTAACTTTGTAGGTTGAACCCAAAGTAGAGATGGCAGTGTAAGTTTTATCTAGATCTTTAAAGTTATAAAGACAAAGTATATGCGATAAAAGATTAAAGATCTCTTTTAAAAAATAATTTATTACTTGGAGAAAAAGTAAGAACAAACTTAAAATACTTTAGTTTTAATAATTATATATTTTTATTTATTAAAATTTTTCAGACATAATGTTCATCTATTTAAAACTATTTTCCCAATAACTAAAAATCTGGTTTTAGGATTAAAAATTCAAATTTCACAGTAAGTAGATATTTAAAATTAAAGGCGATAAAATAAAATCAATCCATAGAAATTAATCATTTAGATCTTAAAGCATTGGCTAAAATTAACAATTGTTGTAAGCTTGCAATTATTTTCATATTTCCTTTAAAAAAATATTATGATAAACTTTGATGAAGACCGAAAAATGAAAATTTGATATTTGACTAATGAACTATCTAGTAAATGAAGAGATATTTCGAATAACTATTAAGTTTATAAAAAATATCTGGTGTCATCTCTCTGTCTAATATATTATTTATAGGTTTTGCCAACATTTTACAAAAATGAGATCTTTTGAAAATATTTAGAATTTTAAAAACATAATATGCATTTTTTCGTATTCATTGCGAAAAGCAACAAAGCTTATAATAGTGGAAAATAATTGGTTAACAAATGCTTTAATTGTAACCAATTTCACTGTAATAATATGCTCATTTGTGGTGACAAAATACTTCACGCCACGACAAACAACATATTTTATGTGACAATCAAATTTTTAAACTTCCAAAACATAATATTTACCAAAATCATCGTAGTGGACATCTTCATTTTCGTGATAACAACTTGAAACTTAGGTCTCTCACTCTTGTTGAAAGAAACTTTCTCCCATAACGAGTTCTAGCGTGATGATTTTTTTTCTCGAATTACTACATTTTTAACTGTCTAATTCGTTGATCTAGTCTCAAATTATTATACCAATCCAACCTCATCATCTTCTCCAGATTAATTTTAATCATTTTATATTATAAAAATATATTTTATAACTACCAATCTAATAGTATAAGAGTTCTTGAATACTATAATTTTTAAATTATTAGACTGAAATTTTGTAATCCATAAAACTAAAACCTTAATAATTAAATAAGTTAAATCTTAAAAATTAAATAAGTTATATTTTTTCAAAAATATAATACTTTATTGAAAAAGATATAATGTTTACATTGTTACTAGAGTAACTTTTATTACAATATAATTACTTCCTTAATTACAATATCTTCTAGGACAAGTAATAAAACTTGATTTAAAGTAATCTAATTAGAGAGTATACAAAAAATTGGATTGAGTTTGAACATCAACCTTGAACTACTAACTTGAGCAACATCTGAACCAGCATCTTCAGCCTCCAAAGAAACACTAACTTTAGCAACATCTGAACCATCATCTTGAGCCTCCAAAGAAACACTAACTTTAGCAACATCTGAACCATCATCTTGAAGCTACATCTGAACCAGCATCCCGAGCCTCCCCCTTCTTGTCATTATCTTTTTCGAGACTTGATTTAGAAATCTTGTTCCTATTGCTACACTCAAAATTGGTTGATATAACTTAAATCATACAAGTTGGTATCATATAATAGTAACCATTTGATGATATATTCATTCATTAGGATTCAAATAACATAAACCTACACTTTCTAAAAGCACAATAGCTCTTAAAGGGTTTTAAAAAAACATTATTCGATAAAATTGGATGGTCCAGTAGTTGAGATGCTTCGGCTAGTAGATGGAGAAAATAGGCCTCCAATGGATTATATTTATGAGGCTATGAATATGATTAAAGAGAAGATTCTTATTGTTTTTAACAATAACAAGGATTAATATAATGTTTTTTTAGATCTTCGATAAAAGGTAAAAGTGCTAGTTCTGTTGGCCTTTACATGCAACAAGTTATTTTGGACCATTTTTTAATGCGAGTAAGAAATTTGAAAAAATCACAAAGGTTTTATATGAATACATGTTAAGGTTGGATCCAAGTTTTGAGATTCAAGATATATTTCAACTATAACTTCCAAAATATTAGAAAAAAAACTGAATGAGTTTTTGGATTGTCTATAATAGTAAGACAAAGATCTATTTTAGCTCGAGGTAACGTTAATTGTCATGTAATAAATTTTTTAATATAGTATAAACGTGACTTGTGATTAATAAGAGTTATATTTATTATTGATTAATAGTTGAATTACGGATATTTTATACATCATCCATGCCAAACGTACATAATTTTATAATAAAAATATTAAGTTTCGTACACAGTTTTTTCGGTTATGAACGTAATTGGAGTGTTTTCAATAATTTATTCGTTTATCATTCAAAGATTTTATTATATATAACTATTAATGTCTAACTTCACTCTTCATAACCGCGAAAACTTGATGCTCGATGATTTTGTGTTTATAAATTATAATCAAGCTTTAAAAAAGATATTATGTGTTATGAATGAGCTGAATAGTGCCTAAACAGTGTATTGTGTTCGGCGGTACAGTCTTGTGTCATTGACAAGTTGTAATACAATAGATGATTTTCCTAGAAGAGTATATGAGTCCATTAGGCCCACTGTCTAGGAAGTCTATTAATTCTATATAAATAGACTACTAGGACTACACAAAACACAATCTGAAATCTGTATATTTTATACCATATGTTCTGTGCTTGAGCCATTTTGTGATAATTACATAGTAATTTAATAACAAAATTGGTATCAGAGCCACGTGGTGAAATTAGGGCTTTTGCAATTAGGGTTTCATAATGGCGTATACAACAACAAAATACATGATCGAAAATTTTTATGTGGGATCCAACTTTGCGTTGTGGAAGATTAAACTAAAATCTTCATTGGTACTGCAAGGACTGTGGAAGGCCGTGGAGAATAAGTTACCAGAAGAGATGGAAGAAGAGGAGAAACAAGATCTTCAATAAAGGGCTTTGTGCTGGATTTTAATGAGTGTGAAAGACAATGTGCTTCGCGAGATTAGTGGTGAGAAGACTACTGCATGCGCATGGGAAAAGCTAGGAGATCTTTACTCAGAGAAATCAGTAGTAAACCGATTATACTTGAAGAAGCGTTTGTATGATTTCAGATTAAAAGAAGGTATGTCCATAACATAGCACTTAGATACTTTTAAATTAATTATAATGAACTTGAAGAACATAGATATTAATATTGAGGATGCAGATCAAGCTTTGTTTGTATTGAGATCGTTACCAGCTCCCTATGAGAACTTCGTAGTGTTCATTATGTATGGTAAGGACAAGTTATCACTAGCAAATGTCAAAGGGCCACTGTAATCAAAAGAGATGAAATATTTGCAGCCAGACAATCAAGCTGAAGGAGAAGGTCTTATGACTAGGGGAAGATCTAGAAGCAAAGCGAGTTCTTTAAGAAGGAAGAACTGAAGGTCCAAGTCAAAGGTAAATCACTCAAATTGTTAAGAATGCGGTAAACAGGGTCATTATAGGAGAGATTGTCCGAAACTGAATGGTAAGAAGAGAAATCAAAAGGAAAATGCAGCGAACATTGTTGAAGGTGTGAACGATTCCGACGATAGTGAAAACAGTGGTAGAGGAGATGTATTTTCTTTGAGTTCAGACTTTAGGAAAAACTCTTGGGTACTCGATACTGGCGCTACATATCACATGTGTCAGTTCAAGAAGTGGTTCGATACTTACAAGCCAATGCAGGGAACTGTCTATTTAGGGAACAATCATTCATTGACTGTTGGTGGTATTGGTAACATCAGAATCAGAATGTTTGACGAGGTTGTTAGAATCTTGACGTGCTGGCATGTTTCTGGGTTAAAGAGAAACCTGATTTCTCTTCGGACTCTAGACTCGCAGGGCTACAAGTACCGTGCAGAAGCGGTGTAATCAAAGTGACAAAAGGCTCAATGGTATGCATGAAAGCCATTTTGTATAAGGGTATTTACATTCTCCAGGGGAGTGTTGTTATGGGCGATACTGCTGTAGCATCATCAAGGAGTAATAGCCAAAGTCGACAAGATCAAAATAAGTTGTAGCATTGGCATCTTAGTCACATGAGTAACAGAGGATTAGCTGTTTTGGGAAACAGAGATTTGTTGAAATGGTATAAAGCAGAATCATTGGGATTTTGTGAGTACTGTGTGTTTGGTAAACAAACTAGAGTCAAATTCAGCAAATCGGCTGTAAGAAAGACTAAAGGGATACTGGACTACATTCACTCAGATCTTTGGGGTCCAAACAGAATTCCATCCAAGAGCGGAGCCAGATACTACATGAGTTTGATTGATGATTATTCAAGGATGGTATGGGTTTACTTTCTGAAAACAAAAGATGAGGCATATTCAACCTTTGTCAAATGGTAGACGATGATTGAGAAGCAAACATGAAGAAAAATCAAACGTCTTAGGACAGATAATGGGTCAGAATATTGTAATCGTGAGTTCAATGAGTTCTGCGAAGCTGAGGGAATAGTGCACCATCACACTTATTCTAGAACACCACAACATAATGGAGTCGCAGAAAGAATGAACAGAACGCTCTGTGACAATGCACGAAGTATGCTCTCGCATTCCGGTGTGGGAAATGATTTTTGGGCTGAAGCTATCAATACAGCGTGTTAATTGGAGAATCGGTCTCCATCAATGACTATTGATTGTAAAACTCATTTTGGGATTTGGTCTAGATCATCGGCTGATTATGAACATTTAAGGGTGTTCGGTTGTCCTGTGTATTCTCATGTGAGAGATGGTAAGCTTGAGCCGAGGGAAAAGAGGTGCATATTTCTAGGATATGCTACTGGAGTGAAGGGATATAGGTTATGGTGTACCTCTCCAAAGTCTCTAGGTTTTCTTATCAGTAGGGACGTTACTTTTAATGAGTTTTCTTCGATAGACAGTCAAAAGGAAGTAGAAGAAATGGTCGAATCATGATCGGTTGTGAGTAAACAGGTGGAGCTTGAAGTAGAATCAGTTCCTAGCAGGTTCAATAATTCAAGTGGTTCTGAGGTGGATCCCGAATCAGGAGGTGAAGCGTCAGCATCGGATGATAGTGACGCTGATGCGCTTGAACCAGAACACCAACCTTATAGCATAGCATTGGGCAGAGAAATAAGAAATATTAGACTTCTAAAAAGGTATGCGAATCTAGTTGCATATGCTCTGTCAGTTGTAGAAGAAGTTTAGATGAGGAACCTAGTAGCTACAGAGAAGTTATAGCGATTTCAGAGGCAGATCAATGGATTGGTGCTATGGGGGAAGAGATTGAATCTCTTCATAAGAATCAAACATGGAAGCTTGTTGAATTTCCTAAAGGACAGAAGATAGTAGGCACTAAATGGGTGTTCAAGAAAAAGGAAGGTAATCCAGGGGTTGAGGCATCTCGATTCAAAGCAAGACTGGTCGCAAAGGGTTTTACTTAAAGGGAAGAGATCGACTTCAATGATGTATTTTCTCCGGTGGTGAAGTATAGTTCGATTCGAGTTTTATTAGCCATAGTAGTTTTGCAAGATTTAGAGGTTGAGCAGTTGGATGTGAAGACTGCGTTTCTACATGGTGAATTGGAGGAGCAAATCTACATGAGACAACCAAAGGGATTTATCGAACCTAATATGGAGGATAAAGTTTTCCTGCTGAAAAAGTCAGTTTATGGTTTGAAACAGTCACCTAGGCAATGGTACAAACGTTTTGATACATTCATGGTATCAAAAGGGTTCACGAGGAGTCCATATGATAGTTGTGTGGATACTTCGGTATCTTAAGAATACTGTGAACGTTGGCTTAACTTTTAACAAGACCGATATTGGTGAATCGTTAAATGATGTTGCAGGATCATTGGTTGGTTTTGTTGATTCTGATTTTGCAGGTGATATGGATAAAAGAAGATCTCTGACAAGATATGTAATTACTCTAGTTGGGAGTGCGATCAGTTGGGAAACACAGTTGCAAGCTACTGTAGCTTTGTCTACAACAAAGGCATAGTACATGGCGGTAACAGAAGCAGTTAAAGAGGCAATATGGTTGCAAGGTTTGGTGGTAGATTTGGGTTTAGATATGACTACTACAAAAGTGTTTTGTGACAGTCAAAGCGCCATACACCTTACATGGAACAGATGTACCATGAGCGTACAAAGCACATAGATGTCAGGTATCATTTTATTCGTGATATAATATCAAATGAAGTTGTTGATGTGAAGAAAGTGTCTACACACGATAATCCAGCAGATATAATGACCAAGGCAGTATCAGTTCGAAAGTTTAGGGAGTGTCTAAACTGGATTGGTGTTCGCAGGATATAGTGAATGCCTTAGGGGTATTTGGTGATTCAGAAGAATAAAAGTTTATTTGTTGATAGTGAAGAAATGATATTCGCCTCGAGAGGAAGATTTGTTGTGAAGGATTCGAATAATGTCTTGACAGTGTACTGTGTCCGACAATACTATTTTGTGTCTGTGATAGTGTTATTGTGCCTTAACAGTGTACTATGTTCGACAGTACAAATAAGTGTTGTGACAATGTCATTGTTAGTCTTCTGGTATGAGCTCATTAGACCCATTATCTAGTAAGTCTATTAGTGCCCTATAAATAGACTACTAGGGCTAGACAAAACACAATATGAAATCTGTACATTTTCTACCATAGTGAAACTCTTTTCTCTGGCGGTGCCCGTGAACGTAGACAATTGTCGAACCACGTTAAATCTTGTGTTCATTTAAATCTTTCCTTCACATATGTTCTATGCTTGAGCCATTTTATAATAATTGCATAGTAATTTGATAACATTATGGATGGAAGGTATAAGGACATACATTCAATCATATTAGATAGAGAATACAATTATATAAGATAATTGAATAGCTTTACTACTCATTATTTATAATTCACTTCACTTGTACTTAGGAAAAGACTTTTAATGTTTTATTTTTCAATTCCATGGCAAAATTGACAAGTACGACTAGTAAAAGTCATTTCTCTTTTCTATCTTACCCCCAATAATTATTAATCTTATATGGTCTTGACTATAGGTAGAGTTTGAGCAAATAATTCAGATCCAATGTCTTAATCTCCTGTTTCATCTCCTCTTTTTGTGACGTTCGAATATTAAAGTCTGTAATTACCATTCCAATCCTGCTATAGACTATAGCAGTGTGTTTTATCAAATTCAGAGCCAAAACCAACATTCAAATCGGTTTTGGTTCATGTTGACATTGGAGTCACCCATTTCTTCAAATCTCAATATCTTCAAACCTGCATGTGACATACCATTGACAATCAGATCACAAATCCAATGTTGACAAGTAGAATGAAATCTATGAAGAAATGATAATTTAGTTTAGTGAAAGAGCATTAAATATATAAGGTAAAGTTTGACAAAAAACTAATAGTAGTAGTACTAGTCTAGTAGTTTCAGTTGGGGTTGAAGAGACATTAAATAACATTTAATAAACACATGATAGAGAGACAGACAGCTATTGGCCCCCTCCTCCTCCTTCTCCTTCTCTCACCACACCCATCTCTCTCCATTTACTTCTCCTTCTTCTTCTTTATAAAACAAACCCTCTCCTCTCTTCACCATTAATAGAACTACTAACAACCAAGACCTTTCTTCATATAAACTTAAAACTCTTAAAAACACAAACCCTTTTTGAAATATCGTATCTTTAGTTGAAATGAAGCTGCCTTTTCTTTGCAAGAACCCTAAAACGATTTCTTTCCGTGCGGATAAAGAAATGTTCAAAATGGTGAACTCGGTCTTTCACAGCACCGAGATCACACCCGATCAGTCTTCGTGGTTCACAAACTCATCCGAGTCGACGACGGAGAGTTTCTCGACCGATTCTGACGGGGATATGGACGAGGAGTCGATAGAGAATGTAGTCCACGGCGCGGTGAGATCGGAGAAAAGGTTGGTGTTCGAGTGTAAAGGCGAATCGAGTTCGATATTAGAAGAGTCTAAAAAGGGAGATGGCGAGAATGTTGTAAGTATGTTGAAAGACAGCGTGGTTGTTGCTATGGAGTCGGAAGATCCGTATGGGGATTTCAGGACGTCGATGGAGGAGATGGTGCGGAGTAATGGGGGGTCGATGATGAAGGATTGGGATTGTTTGGAGGAAATGTTGAGTTGGTATTTGAGGATGAATGGTAAAAGAAGTCATGGTGTGATTATTGCTGCTTTTGTTGATTTGTTAGTTAGTGTTGAAAGACGACATGATGATTCGGGTTCGGGTTTGGTTTCGGGTTCGAGTAGTAGTACTACTTGTTATTCTTCTGTTGTTTCTTCTTTTCCTTCGTCTCCGGTTTGTTCATCTCAAAGTTTATATGAGATTGATGAAGAAAAGGATGATGTATAGATTTTGTTTTTATTACATTCAACTATATTAATCTCTCTTCTGTATATTGTTAAGATAATTAATTGGTGGGTAGAACATATAGTACACCTTTAACTTCTAAATTTCTCTCTATTTATAGTTTACTTCTAAATTTCTCTCTTTTTATAGTTTTGTTATCAGAAATTATGATTGTTGTTTGTTGTTTGATGAAAGCTTTGCGTCTAAAGTACTGACCAATGAGTTTAGCCGCTGATTATCAAGGCCGATATTGAAAAACTATTACATATCGGTTGGCTACTTTCAATTTGTATTATAGGAAGAAAATTTCAAATACTAATTAGTCCGCACATTATTTATTTTCGTGTGAGAGGTAGTGTTGCGATCAAAAGTTATTTGGATTTAGTTATATTTTAGTAACATATGATTTATCGACTAAAAATTAAAAACCCGTGGATTTTAATCAATTATAATTTATTAAAAATAAAATTAATTCCAAACATGTTTATTTATAGATAGAAAATGGATAGTGGGATGATTAACTTTAATGGATAGTCGTGTGTCGTGAAAGTCAATAGTAAAAAACTAACACTTGCACCATATTGGCCGGCCACTGCCGGGTTGTGTGGTGCCAGCAGCGCCCCAAATGGGGCCAAAGCACATAGAAAATGTGATATTTTTTTTCTACTAGTGCAAAACTCAAAATACTTTCCATCATACAATCCTTATAACATGTAGGATTTTTAAGAGTCGAGTTTGTAATTTTTAAACCAAAATTAAATTTGTTATGATTTTTCTAACGTGTTTCGTTAAAAAAAAATATATATAATACTTATGGTTTGAATTTTTAGTTCAAACTTTGTGAACACTTGTTTTTATCCATTGTTAACATAACTGCAAAGTTTCATAACCAAATTCCTTCGGATTCCCCACTTTTGAAGGTAGTGTGATGGTTCAAATATAAAAGCACTACCTAGTGTTTTAGCTAAAACAGTCTATTAAGCTACTTGGGGGGGTGAGCCAACTGGTGAAAGTTGGAGTTGCCCCAAATAAACAACTATTTTTTTAAAACCGTTTTTAAGAATATTTAGAAATTATATTTTCCGACAATTATCGTTGGGAATTGTCAAAAACTAATTGATGTTCAAAACTTATTAAAAAAAAGTTAATATTATTTTAAAAAATATATGGGAATATAGATACCGCATTTTTTCATGCTAATATAATATTGTTTGTTTTGGTCTGGAAACCGATATGTCTTTACTTTTGGTCCATTTCTAAAAAACTTCATATTACTAAGATATGTTACGATTGATGTATGGGTGAAGCTATTTCCTCCATCATATTTTTTTATTTCCTGAATGTTAAAAAAAAAGATTTATCACTTGCTTTTACTATCTTGTCCTCATTTTACATTCTAATTTATAACTTGATGCCATTAACCATTATGAAATCTTTATATCAACAAACACATCCAAATTCAATCCAACATTATAAGATTTAACTTCTAAAATTAAACTCTAAAAAAAATCAAATTTCTTAAAGATTACTCATGTAAGAGGAACATACCCAAACCAAAGATTTAACACCGGAGAACATCACTCAATCAACCAGCAAAGTAATTTGATCTTGTTTTTTTAGTTTTACATTCATGTAATTTAAAAATCCGTGTTAAAAAAAACATATTTTTGAAAATCCCGATGTGTGCAGGTTTTAGCAGAAAAAACTCATTCCGAGACAGCGGATAGGAATCAGTTGCTTTTTTTTCTAGAATAAAACACATGATTCCGAGATAGCAGATAAGAATCAGGCGCGTCTTTTTCTTATAAAAAACATCTGATTCCGAGACAGCACCTCATAATCATTTGTTTTTTATATAAAAAAATGCACTTAATTTTGAGATGTCGTCTTGGAATTAGGTGCATTCGTTTGTTTCAATTAATAATGGTACATTTTTAAGTGTTGTTTTTTTAGATAACGAATGATTTATACCTTAGACGTATTCGAGAAAAACTGCCGTTATTTTTAAGATTAGAAGAGAAATCGAATATGTGGCTAGAGTTTGTTATTTTTCGAGATTTGAAGAGAAATATGAAAAGGAGGCCGTTTTTATAGTGGCTAGGGTAGGGTAGGGTTAGGGTTTATGGGTGATTGATGGTGAGAGGCTAATAGGTTTGGTTGGGTGTGCAGAAGTTAGTATGATTGAAGATAGTTGAGATATAGTGGTAGATAGTTGAGATTGTGGTAGAATCGATGGAGTTGTTGGAGAATGAATAAGTTTTGGGATAAAAAAAGAAGAAGGGTAAATATCTTTTTTTTTATGGAGGAAATAACAAAATGGAGTTTTTATTTATTTATGGGGGAAATAAAAAATTTGATGGAGAAAATAGCTTCACCCTTTATGCATCCTTGATCATTCTCATATTTAACTGATGTGGAATGTGAAATTTTGATTACGACCCAAAAATATATAAATGATATAAATAAATAAAATTCATAGATGATCAACCCATCAAAAGTTAAATTATTTATTATATAATTTAAAAAATATATGCTCATCACCGTAGTTTTAGATTTTGCCTTTAACAATAATATTCATCTTAATTTAATAAAATACAAATCCCAGGACAATTTGAGCTTCTAATATTTTTTTTAAAAAAGAATCAAAATGATAATAGTGATAAATTATTTGAGCTAATATTCAGGTTCTCTCTTATTCTGTGAGTTGGATGTTGATATTAATATTGTGTACGTTACGAATAAAAGTCATTTGTTTCAATTGAATCCAAAACGTTTGTTTTTGTCAAACCGGAAACAAATGTTTTAGCTTTTTTTTATCCAATTATTTTTTTTGATAAATTAAATTTGGTGTTTATTTTAATTTTT
This sequence comes from Limnanthes douglasii subsp. nivea, assembly GCA_036936605.1. Lineage (NCBI taxonomy): Eukaryota > Viridiplantae > Streptophyta > Magnoliopsida > Brassicales > Limnanthaceae > Limnanthes > Limnanthes douglasii. Next base: position 52,807,311 of record JAUPFV010000004.1, on the reverse strand, counting down.
TTATTGAATAAATTTGTATTATATTTATAAAATAAAAATTCGATAGGTAGTAATTGCTAGACTAACGCTAGATAATAAACCACAAAAAATGACAGGTAAAAAAAACATGCCAAAATGGATAGAACTTATGATCTTTTTATTACAAATGGATAGAACTTATGATCTTTTTATTACAAACTCACCATACTCCACCGTCTTTCTCGGTTTCTTTTAACCTTATAAAGAGAATAATAAATATATAGATGGTAGTGGAAATAAGTATCAAAAGAAGAGAGCGTAAGTTTCATGTGATTGCACTATTTGAGAAAATACCAAAAGGTGGATCCCTCCTATCTCCTTCGATAAGTCGATGAGCCGTGATGGATTCAGATTGGTGGACCTTTCTCTTCTCATTATTTTCTTCTAACCAATAAATCTAGCCTCTTACACAGTATACAAACATACATATCGCCTTGAGCCTCTTACACAGTATACAAACATACATATCGCCCTTAAGGAGTAGGCGAGTTGGTTGAGTATGACATTCTTATGACCAAAAGGTCACGAGTTCGAGTCCTTCTACATACGCTTTCTCGGCTGAGCCTGTCACCTTGTGTGGTTTACCTTCTGGCGTTGGTTTGCAGGCTATCGCGTCAGACTGAGGGCTTACCCTGTGCGCACCCATTGCACTCTGAGTAGCTGCTGCGGTTCCATCCGGAAAAAAAATAAAAATACATATCATTGAATATTTATTATATACTAATTGATATACTAAATATGAAGTGAGAAGCGATTATCTCCCGTCTAGCCATACATCCTTGATATTAAGGATAAATGCTTCCGATACAATAATTGGAAAAACGGGAACATAGCTATGACGATAAAGCATTTCGAATAACAAAACCCTTTCGCTACTTTAAAACAATATTTCGGATTGCAGCTTCAAAACTCTCGGTTTTGGACGAATAGTCCATTTATTTACATGTGCTGGTGTTTTGGTTCGACTCAAAACTTTCTTGAATAAACCAGCATGAAGATATCAATGAAGAAAATTAATTTTTGGCAATCCAAATTTTAGTTGGAAATGAAATGTAAAAAAATGTTTTTACATGTAACAAAACTTATTAGATTGTGGTAGTTGATCTTAGAAGAAAAGTATCCATCAATACATTCTCAAATATGTAATACCGACTACTATCCAATAATAGGATAGTCTTATAATGTATCTCAACCTAAATATTGGACAATAATACCTTCAAATGTATAAAAGAGGTTATTTTGGTTGGAATCTACTTTTTTTTTTTACTTATGTTCGTCAGTTTGTGGTAGTGTCTAGCAATGCATGTAGTTGGTGTAGTCGTATCACGCAGTTTTGTGTCAGTGTGTTGGTAAGTTTTAGTAAATTGCAATGACTAAAATTTTGGTAACATCACGCAATGGGTACAAAAAATAACGCTACAATCGCAATGTGAGATAATGGATCTACCGTACGCAAGCGAAATAGATTTCAAGGTAATATGAAGTTATAAAAAAGTCCAATGAATTGTTCTTTCACATACACAACGCTGTTTGATTTAATCATTGTCATCTACACGGTTTAATAAAGTAATTGTTAATTGATAGATTATCGATGGTTGGATATATAAGCTGCTCGAGGCTGCAAATTGGAGAGTACCTGTGAAAGGGTTTGATGATAAGTTTACATGTATGGTCAGCGCGATTCAAATTTCTGGAGTTGCAACTGTAAGTGCAGTAGCTATTATTTTTGTTATTCATAACACAATACTTCACATTATCATAATAAAAGTTGCAGAAAACGCTCGCTATCAAGGGAGATATGTCACACATTGTGGATAAAGTATTTGAGACAATGAGACCGGACACATACATTGCACTGGTTCCTCTGTGTACCATTAACAGACGGAATCAACCATTGAACGTTGTTGGTTATTGATATGGAGAATGGTACTGCTAGTAGCTACAACTCACTGTTTCCATGGAGCAAACATATTGGAGATAAGACGAGGAATACAACTCATGATTTGGTAAGATGTTTTATGCTATAAACCTGTCTATATAAATTTGACATTTGCTCGCAATCAGTTATTGTGAACAAATCGCAAACAATTGGGTGCATATATTGTTAATGCATCGTAATCTTTATTATAGTCATGAATCGCATATGCTAGAAACATAATAGGTAGCAACAGTCCCTTGTTTGTGCTACAATCGCATACTCGTATTATGTGATACAATCTGCAAGCATAGTATCAAATAAAACGCAATACGTAGCTGTTGGCATACTTACATTGCTAATAGTTGGCTTGTACCACAAATGCCACCTTATAGCATTAACTATGACCTTATAACTGTTGCATTCTTTAACAGTTAGCCTACTGCATGAAGAAAAAATACATACCTGTTGTGAATGGTGGATACAAAATCAAGACTATGAGAGATATTTCACAAGAAGATAAGAACAACCTCGACTGCGGGATTTTTGTTTGTGAGTATGCGAAAGACATAATTCAAAAATGGTATGTACTTCTGAATTATGGAGATTATATGCCCGCAACAAGGAGAGCTGAAACCTTTAAGCATTTTCTCAATGATTCAAACACAAACCAACGATGGTAGTGTCATTCTTGAATGATTGTATAAATATGTAATTCATTATGTATTAGGTACTGTGTATAAGGCTTCTGTTAAGACTTCAGATTGGTTGAGTTTTTTTTTGTCATAGCTCACGATTTCAGAATGGGTATTAAATTACTCATGCTGGAAGGTAATTTTGGAGTACTCAAAAATTGAGTACCAATCGCAACGCCCCTGTATTATTTAACATTAATCTAGAAATATGTATAATTGATAGGTTGTTAATATCTAGCAATGTTAGTCTGGGTTAATATCTGTAAAATTTCTAAGTTGTTTATATCTAGCAATGTGTAACATGAACTAAAAACGTTATAAATCGCACCAGCTTTAATAATTTACCACAAGGAAGCATAATTACAAAATTTAAAAAAGCCATATCTAGGAATTACGTTTAAAGGTGGGAATCGCATCACGTGATTCACAAGTGTTACTTGCTCTTGTATGCATAAATCGAGTATGCAAAGACAAGCTCTATTAAATGGATTATTGACTAAAGTGATCATTAAATAATATCGATATGAATGCTACCTATCTTTGTCAGTAATTAAACAACGTTTTTTTTTCATCTTATTGCTTAATTTAATACATGACAAGACAAGGGTAGATATTGAATCATTACAAAAGCATTAACTAGACGTGTAAAATTAATTCCATTTTGCTAGATTAGACGTAGCATTGAGTATGGCCTCTGGCTATAAGTAGTAGAAAATATTTTAGGTTATTCATGCTCATACACTAAACGCTTTAAAACTCTCTCTGTATTATAAAGAAATGGCCCCTTCGTCTCCAGATTCTCCATGATATTCATCCTCCGAAGGTTGGTTCTCCGACCATTCCAGGACCTGTTCTCCTTATAAAAGGACAATCAAGTCGGAGTACTCATCCGAAGAATCCAAAAACGGTTCAGTGGGGTCGGTTGAGTTCGATAACGAGTATGACACCGACGACTCGTGGTCCTTTGACAGTTACGACTCAGACCCAAATGAACTGCTCAAACGCAAGCGTAGGAGGGACAGCTGGGACAACAAGGATTTCGAGGAACCGATTGACACAGATGATGAAGAAGATGATGAAGCAGACGATAAGAAGGAAACAGACAAAGAAGAAGATGAGGAAGAAAAATATTCAAATGAGGAGGAGGAGGACGAGGACGGTGATTGATGTTGTGGTAGTTCAAGTAGTATGTTATTTTCTTTAGTATGTTTTTATGTTTATTGAAGTAAAATATACCAACCCTCAGAGATGGTGTATTTTTTGAGAGGGTTAAGTAATCTAGGCATTTATAAAGCTCTACATGCAGTTTTAATATATCTTGAACTTCTGTTGTTAGTTGTTGTTTAATTGTTTATTTGCTGGTTATTTTAATTAGCAACATATTACAGTAACAATAACCTTCAAATAGGATTTGAAAACCATAGGATTTTTTTATTGAGCCTTGTTGTAGCAATGGGAATAGCAAAGGGGATAACTGCAATGTATATATTTAATGTGTAAATTAAGTAATGAATCGCGAAACCTTTTTAAATCGGGCCTAGCAAAGCGGTTATACAGGCAGGACATGGATTTAACAGGGATTAGTATAAGGTGCAAAACTGTACATATCTCGCAAATGCGATAATGGTGATTTGGGCTAAGGGTAATCGCAATGTATTAAACACATAATAGGGTATCTAGAAATATCATACTTGTCATGTAAATAGCAATGTCGTGTAGACTATCTCAAAATACGCAACCTTTAAACCATCAACCTTTTCACTGTTTAAAGGATAAAGGGAAAACATGGAAATATAATAAACCCAACTGGAGAATGGTATAAACATAGGTGGCATGTGAGGAAGGACGTATCTACCAAATTAAAGTGCTTGTTCCTTAAACATAAGAGGCATTACAAAACAATCCGTTTGAATAATCAAAACATAGCTAGGAATTGTGATATCTAGCAAAGTGTCTAACCAACGAATTAACATATCTAACAAACTCTGTATCTAGCAAAGTGTCCAGTACGAAAACATGTAAATCGCAAGATAAGAAGCACTTATCCAGACATATTAAACAAAAACACATAGACCAAAATGCACAACTATGCGAAGTTTAAAATGAAGCACCGCAAGACCTCCGGTTGTGTCCTGATTTTAAACAGCGCCCACACCGCAAATGACTCGTGGTTACTTCTCCTCTAGATGGAATACGTTTCTTTTTCGGCCTTCCCGACCATATTTTCACGTTTGGTGGATGAACTTCAGGCTCGAAAGATTTGTTAGAGTTTGAAACTTTGCCAAAATCTATCATAGCTGGTATGCTAAAAGAATAACTGGAACTGTAATTTGCACCAGTGAAAATGGTTCTATTAAAGTCATATGATCTTCGCTTACCAATGCTATCGCCACCAATGTGTGTGGACATGGTCAACATATTTTCTGCCAAACACCACAAGTACATTTGAAATCAAGCATGTTTACTACTATTATTGAGTCTAATAAAACCTCAAAAAAGGTATAGACGACTTACGTACTATCCACGATCGACCATATTCTATATTATGCTTAAACTTCCTGTCAAACTCGGGGCATAAATTAGTGTTCCAGTTGTGACCCTCCGATAAACGTCTTGTAATCTGAGTCATAAGCAGGACTCTAATCCTGTTCACCAATTCCACTATAGGTAAACTACATAATTTTTTAATCTGTGCGTTAAATGATTCAACGACAGTTGATTCCATTTCCACATACCATTTCTCTTTGACGAATGCCTGATCATACTTTTCCGGGGGTAAATTGTTTAGAAATGTTTTTGTTTTACCACCTCGTTGGTGCAAAAACTGTTAAATTCGTTCATTAAAAAGCTCTATTGTGAGAGCATAAACAGAATGGTTAAACATCAATAACATATTATTTTTATACTCCCGGTTTGTGTGTTCAAGAGTCTTATTCAAATTCTAAATTGGATGGAAAATAAAGTACACGTGGTAGCTATTTGGATAGATGACAGCTACAACGTTAATAATACCCGAATGACGATCCAAAATAAATGTTATTTGGCGGCCTAGCATATGAGGTTTTAGACTTTTCTTAAACGAAAACGAGTTGTCTAAGTCTTCACTACCGAAAATACCAAAAACAACAAGAAATATACCTTTAGTAATTACGAAGTTTAGACTTTTGACAGTGTTTGTTGAAGTTTGGTTATGAATAGAGCAATCACAAAGGTTTCAAAAGTTAAAATGCATCGACTAAAATACAGTAAATCGCATTCTTTAAAAAAGATAATAATGCCCTATCTAGCAAAGACAATATAACCTATCTAACATGATTGATATAGACACATAAATCACAATATAAGTGTCAATCGCAAACGTAATAACACATATCTAGCAATATGTGGTAGGATATAGTAAAACCAAATTTTGAATACACATATCTAACAAGATATAAAAACATAATGGGAGTAACCGTTTTTGCCATCCTTTGCTACCGCTGATTCCCGGTTAAATGGGTTTTGTCAACGTACAACAAAGTTCGGCATGAATAAAAAACTTGAAGGCACGCTCCGAATGCTATAAAACAACGTCGAAAAACGTTACCAGCAGTTAATTCCAAATGGCAGTCCGTTGTAATATCACGACTCTTTAGTCGTTTGAAGTATTCTTTTAGCAAACTAAAAGAACTATTGCTATCTCCAAATACTACCCTCTTTGCATTCTCTAAAGCATTCCACAAAAGACGGTAATAAATATATAAACTGTAGTCTTGTTTCATAGAGGACTGTATAATTTTTTCTGTCACACTATGCAAGGTCCTAATTGAATCATGAATTTCATCCGCAATCAAATCAATTGTTAAATGCATGTTTTTTTGTGAATATGGAACTGCTTGTATGTGTATCAACAAACCGCTTTATCGTCATTAAACCGATGCTGGAATCAATTGATGCATAAAGCCTTTATCTACATCCGTCAAATCTTTGTTGACACAGTAAGCAATGATCTTTCTAAATGAATTATGCATGTACTTAAAGACAAAACCATTCTCTAATGCATATCGACACAAGGATAACGTTAGACCTACACCACCTTCAACAAACGACTGATCAATACCAACGATAACTTCAATCCATCCAGTTGTAGTAATATACCTTTTTCAGTGTTGAATTAAGCAAATATTTACTACTATCCCCACTAGTTAGTTGGTTATGGGACGTTTTTGCAAAACTGTGGCTAGGCTGTTTACACTTAACTACAGACCCTTTATCAACTAGTTGTTCTTCTATAACTAAGTTAATGCTTTTGAGACACTCCACATCAATATATACTTCCAAACCAATAAAATATTTCTCGTTATTAAAAAAACATATCTTGTGAGCACCACATGGTAGCTAATAGTGTAGTTATCTCTAACCAGCTCCTACCATATGATTTCAGTGTAATCTTGAGGGCTTTGAAAGTTTTCAAACTTGGATAAAGAAACAATGGCAGTTTGGTGACCATATTTGAAAATTAAAACTTTAAGTTTCGACATATGCTACCCTGCATTGTAGAAACTTGAGTTAGTTTGTTGTAATGGCAGCAACAAAGCACCAATGGTACATAACAAATCGACAAATAAATTTTACAACCAATCTAGCAACGTCTTACTTATATAGTCACAAACTCAATAAATGTCATATTTAGCAGTGTTATGATATGAACTGCAATTTCATAAACAAATAAGTAACCTTATTTAGAAAACACGTGGTTACTGGTAAATCGCAGTGTCGTAGAAAAATCTAGCAACTTCTATTAATGAGATGATTTATAAGGTTCATATCTCGTAATGTCACTAAGTTGGAATACTGCAATCGCATGAACAACAAATAACATTTCAATCTACCAAACAACATGCTAATTAAAATTGCAATATAAGCACAATCGCAATCAATACCAAGTACAATCGCAATGACAGTAAATATATTAACATATCTAGCAATGTCAACACAATCCCATACAATACCAAACACAGTTGCAATGGCATTAATCATATTAACGTATTTAGCAATGTTAAATATATTCATATAAATCGCAATGTCCTTACAAATTCCAAAATTACATCCTCTTCGTGTACAATCGCATCCTGTTTCAGAAATCACTAGAAACTATAATATCTAACCGGAACACTTATAAAACCAGGAAAATACAATAAACTCGACCACAAAGCTAGGTTAAACCTCTTTTTAACTTATAAATCAACTTAAAACATGAATTCATGATGTTACGATTTCAGTTGAGTTGGGATTTTTTTTTGAAGAAACAGATGAGTTGCAATAGGTACCAAACCTGAGATGTGGCTACCGGTCGTTGAAGGTGCTGTACGAAAGTAGTTGTTGGATGGGAAAAAATCATAATTTTATTCAAAGCTTGGATTGTTATGATAGGGTCAGATCTTTTGGAAGGACACATATGAACACCGAAAGGGTAGTTCGGGGATATCTTGAACTACAAAAATTAAGAACAATCCGACTAGTTAATACATAACTTAGTTGCTCGTTAATATTAAACCGGATCCAGTGTCCGACCCACAACGCCCATAGGTCATAAAATTAGTATAAATACCCCAACCAACTTCATTCAATAGGTTCGACTTTTCGTAAAACATTAAATACAAGCACACACCTCCTTTATCTCACTACTCTCTACCCTAATTAAATAAGATGCAATTCTCGAACTCCCTAAAATACCATCAAATTGCAAATTATATTCATCAGATTGGAGACCACAGTGGGAGACGATGATGCTTGAGTTACATATTCAAAACCAATAAAAAGAAACCACTACTGGTGGAGTGCCGAATGTACAGAATGCTCCACCTCCGGAAGTGAAATGAGTGAAAAAAATAATGAGCACACTACTGTTTCTCATGTCAATTATAATGGAAATGAAAACAATCCATGCAAGAAGATCATGATCAACTAAGGACTAAAATTGAGGCTTTAAGGGCCCAGAAACAAGCAGAAAAGGGAATTAAAGAAAAATGGTGCGTCAGCACTCCACCATACTAATAATCCTGGTGAAAATGAGCAGTCGATAAAGACTCACCTCAGCTCTGAGAAACCGCATCAACCCAAACGAATGGAGAGTTCCACGTCGCAGTCCTCTAGCAGTTCATCTAATGATTCAGAGCTTGAGGAGTCAGTCTCATCCAGTAGTGATGATGGCCGACTAAAGAAGAAAATAAGGCTGACCATCACTCAAGAAAAAGTTATAGGCATGACAGGCTCAAAAAATATCAGGGGAAAATTTAGGGATCGACTGATCAACATATTGACGGATTGATGATTGATCCATTTACTTTCCAATCCGAACCCGGTATTTTTTCTACTTTGAACGAGGATACTGTGTTTAGTCCTAGCCAAAATTGGAGGCAATCACCTTTGTCTTCAAAAATACTTTCCAGAAATCTTCCCAAAAAAATTGATAGTTCCAAGATGGAGAAGTATGATGGAAGCAAGGATCCAGACAATCATCTTGAACAATTTAAAAACTTCATGATGAACTTTGATGATGATGACAAGCTTCTATGTAGGTGTTTCTCTCAAACCTTTCAAGGAATTTCCCTCAAATGGTATAATAGTCTCCCCCTCAGGTATCTATAATTTTTTTGATATATTTTGGGTTGTGTTTCGAGGAAATTTGTTGGAAGCAAGGAGCTTAAGGTAAATGGTGACACAATTATCTATTGTGACCAAGAGTCGAATGAGTCCTTAAAAGAATACATTAGTAGGTTTGTAAATACAAAAAATGGGCTGGCTGACTGCTTTGAAAAAGTTGAGATTGCCTCTTGAGGTAGGGCTTGAGTCGGGGTAACTTGGCTGATTCTGTAACTAGGAAGAAAGCTATGAAATTTGGAGGACTGTTGAATCAAGTTGGGAAGCAAATTAATGTTAAGGAGACTAAGAAGTCTAGAGTGCCTTGTTAGGTCAGATCTGCAACTACAACATCAACACCTCAAACGATTACCCAGTCCGGTTGCAGATCAAAGAAAACTAGACAGGGGTCTCATTGGCCCAGGCAGAATCAATCCAACCAGAACCAACAAGTTAAAAGTAAAAGAGGACCTTCGGTTCAACCTGAATGGTTTTCTAAATTGGGAGAAAGTGTGGCTATGATATATGACAAAACTAAAAATGATGTACACTTTAGAAGACCGGCCGCATTACAGTCTCCTAGGGAAACCCGAAGTACTCGTTTCTGCAAATACCATAACGATGTGGGGAATGATACCCATGATTGCATAGCTTTAAAGCAAGAGGTGCATAATCTCATTGAAAGGGATAAACTGGGTGCTTATGTTAAAAAACAAGGGGGGAGAAGGCCAGATGACACACCCTCTACCACATATACTCCCCGAACGACTCCTTCAGTAGCTTCTAAAACGTCGAGGCAGGAGGATACCATGATGATTATTGAAAGGTTTGATATGGATTCTGAGTATCTTGATCCGGATCTAGGTCAGAATAAGGTAGGGGTGATAGTCGACAAGACTACTACTGTCTCCAGTCTGGTTAAATATTTGGAGTCTTTAACCATATTTGGGGGAGATACTATGACTGCACCCTCAAATTGTTCCAGAAAAAGACATGTCAAAATCTTGACTACTCAATTGGATGGAAGAATGTCCACACATCTATACAAACCTCCAGCTCCGTTCATAGTTTTTGATGAGGATGACTTGAGAGATATTGCAGGACCCCATGAAGACGTCGTGGTAATAGAGGCGTCAATATGAGGAAATTATGTACGCCGAAACCTAATTAACACGAGCAGTTCGGTAAAAATATTGTTTTTAAATACATATAAACATATGAAAAACCCCTCGTTTATTCAATGTTCAAAAAGAACTATTTTGGGATTCACTGGGAATTCGGCAGATATAATTGGAGAATTCGAAGATGAAGTATTTAAAGGGCCTTTCAAGAAAATGGTGAAGGTATTGTTTGTTGTGGTTGACTGCCCAACATCTTACAATGCTATATTTGGGAGATCTTGGCTCTCCATGATGCATGATGTGTCCTCTACTGTCCACCAATGCTTAAAGTATGTTGTGGGTGCACAAGTGGGTATTGTCCGAAACAGTCAGAAGATATCTAAAGAATGCTATGTGGCAGCTCATGCCTCAAAGTCTTTGGAGACAGTCAAAGTTAACAAATAATAGCAGTTGTTGGAGCCTTTGACCGATGAGAATGAAATTAATGATCTAAGGGAGGCTCCTAGTGTTATAATACCTATAGAATAAGTTGAAGTTCATCGCTTGGCCAAGGGCAAAGATGTAAGTTTGGTGCTAAGTTACCGCCGAGTTTGAAATAAAGGTTCTTGTCTTTCTTATCAAATAATTTACATGTGTTTGCGTGATGCAATGGTGATGTAACTGGAGTACCCACCGAGGTAATTTGTCATAAGTTTTCAGTTCGAACTGATGTTGGACCAGTTGTACAAAAAAGAAGGTCATTTTCTAAAGAAAAAATAGATGTGATTGTGCAAAAAGTTGATGGGCTGACCAAAATGGGGCCACATCAAAGAATCTCAGTACCCTTTGTGGACTGCCAACCCTGTTTTAGTCAAGAAAAAGAATGACAAGTGGCGTATGTCTATTGACTTCACTGATCTTAATAAAGCATGTCCCAAAGATCCTTATCCATTTCCCTGGATAGATCAGTTAGTGGACTCTACCTCCGGGAACAAGCTGCTGTCCTTTATGGATGCTTTTTCAGGGTACAATCAGATACAAGTAGATCCGAATGATCAAGACCATACAACTTTTATTATAGATAGAGGACTTCATTGCTACAAAGTGATGCCATTTGGATTAAAAAATGTTGGGGTCACTTATCGAAGGTTAGTAAATAAAGCCTTTTGCTAGTCAAACTGGCAGGAATATGAAAGTATATATAGATGACATGATGGTGAAGATCCTAGAGGAAGATGCGCATATATCTGACCTTCAAGAAACGTGTTAACTTAGAGGCGATCAATTTAAAATTAAACCCGGAGAAATGTGTTTTTAGGGTCTGAACCAGAATTGTTTTGGGTTATGTCATAAGTGAAAAAGGGATCAGCCTGATCTGGATCAACTAAATGATTTGTTGGCTATGGATCCTTCTCAAAGAACTAAAGAGCTTTAAAGACTAACCGGACGTTTGGCTGCGTTGAATAGGTTCATTTCAAGATCTTCTGACAAGTGTGCTCAATGTTTCCAAATATTAAGACATGTCAAAGACTTTAATTGGTCTCCACAATGTTAACATGCTTTCCTTGAAATCAAGAAGCATTTATCTTCGCCTAAGACGTTGCTCAAACCTATTTAGGGGATAAACTTTATATATACTTAGCTGTGTCGGAATATGCATTAAGTGTTGTGTTAGTAAAAGAAGTGGATAGCTACCCCCGTCCGGTATATTATATAATCAAAAGGCTATTAGAAGCAGAAAAAAGATATATGAAATTAGAAAAGTTAGCCTTGGCATTGGTAATAGCAGCCAGAAAAATGAGACCGTACTTCCAGGCACATTCGATTGTTATTCGGACGTCTTTTCCCTTGAAGAATGTTCTTCAAAATGTTGATATATCAAGCAGAATAACCAAATGGTCAGTCGAACTGGGTGATTATGATATTGATTTTGCACCCCGAACTACAGTCAAGGTTAAAGCTATGGCTGATTTCTTAGTAAAGTTCCATACTGTAAAGTCCTCTGAGCAAAGGCAAACAAACCAATCTAAAAAATAATGGATAGTCCGAACATAAAGCAGGTCTAGTACAATGGGATGTGGGGCCAAAGTTCGTTTAACTTCTCCTTACGGTTATACTATGTATCAAGCATATGTTTTTGTTTCAGGGCCTCCAATAATGAGTCAAAATATGAAACAACCATAGTTGGTCTAAGATTAGCCTTTATATGTGGGGGGAAAGAGAGTCTGATTGATGAGTGATTCCCAACTACTAATTCATCATGCTCAAGGACAGTCTCAAGCAAAGAAAGAACAATTAGTGAAATATTTGTTGATACTAAGGGAAGTTGTTGCAAGCTTTAAGGCTATCCAATATGAATATGTCCCTAGATTGGAGAATACTATGGCTGGCTCCCTAACGACCATAGCCTATTCTGAAGCCTACCGATAGACTCAAATGATGAGAAGGGTAAAGGGGATTAAAAAAATATCATATTTGTTGTTCAACCCAAATACTTGAGGTATGCTATTTTTCAGTTCATTTCCGATGGAGTTTTGCCTCCGAATTAAACCCTGGCTAAAAAGATTAAGTATAAGGCTCGCGGGTTCCTGGTATTAAAGGAAGTTATTTTTAATAAGTCTTTCAACAGACCCCTCCTGCGTTGTTTAAGATTTGAAGAATCCCAAAACGTTATTTCCGAACTACACGATGGAGAAGGCTCTGCCCATTGTGGCTATAAGGCCTTAACCAGAAGTGTCTTGTTAGTGGGGTACTACTGGCCAACAATAATGACAGATGCCAAAGAGATAGTTAAAAAGTGTGATCTTTGTCAAGGATATGGGAATGCAATCCATGTTTTAACGGTTCCTATGGAGTCTGTATATGAACCCATACCTTTTGATAGATGGGGTTTGGATATGGTTGGACCTCTTTCCATGGAATCCGGAGGATATCGAATGATAATAGTGGCAATTGACTATTTCTCTAAGTGGATAAAGGCATCACCCTTAGTTGGAACCACTTCTAAGGCGGATATAAAATTTATTCTATTCAACATATGTTGCAGATTTGGAATCCCGAGGAAAATTATTACAGACAATGGGCCACAATTTGATAATAATGACATGAAGATATTTTGCAATTATAGAGGAATCCATCACGGTTTTTATTCTCCTTTCCGCCTTCAGGCTAATGGGCAAGTTGAAGCTGCTAATCAAATAATCTTGTCAGGATTAAAAAAGAATCTCGAAGGTTCTGTAGGAATATGGACAAGTTATTTACAAGAGGTATTGTGGGCGTACCGAACTACTCCCCGGACTGCTACACAAGAATCCCTTTTTACCCTCGCTTATAGGATGAATACAGTTACACCCATGGAAAATATTCTTCCATCATTCAGAATCCAAAACTATTCCGAACAGGAAAATGATATAGCAACTAGGAATCAGTTGGATTTGATTGAATAGAAAATGGTCAAGGCATATTTAAGAACATCACACTATCAGGGTTTGATGAGAAGCAGATTTGCATCAAAGGTTCAAGACGATATTTTCAGTTAGGAGACAAAGTCTTAATTTTTTTTTGCATACTAAAGAAAAACAGTTTGGAAAGCTGGCTCTGAACTGGGAAGGTCCATATGTGATATGTGAAAGAATCAAACCATGGACATATAGACGTCAAGACAAGGATAACAAACTTTTTGAAGCATTCGTGGAACATTGAACATCTCAGGTTATATAGAATAAAACTCTTTTGTAAATATTTAGCTTCTCGTATCTCAGTGTAAATATTAGGAGGGGCATACTCTTTCCTACGCTGGTGGTGCGGGGAGGTTTTAATGAGGTGTCCAATTTTTTGAATCAATGATATCTTATGTCTTCTTCAAAATTCTTGTGACTAGTATGAGGGCATCAGATGAATTAAATACTTATTAAACACCCCGGCTCTCAAATGAAGTATCTTTGAGATGACCAGATTTACTAAACACTTAATCAAATTTATTAAAAACTTGTTATCAAAGTCATTCAACACTATCATCCTTCAAAATGGAATGTTGTTAAAATTATTAAACACTTATTAAACACATCAGAAATATTAAATACCCCTTAAACATTAGCCATAAAAAAATCGTACAAAAGAAAGATTTAACATGATAACTTGATCAGAATAGATCTATTCCACAGTGTAGAAAATGCCTTGGCCAAGGACTTTGGTTCATAAAACAAGGATTGAAAAACATAACAAAATGTCTTGGCCATCCAAGGACTTTAGTTCTAAACACAAAATAACATTATAACCTTAGGTCTTGTTCCCTTCGATTTTTTCATCACCTTTATCTTTCTTGGGACTTTTAAGTTCAGCACTTGAGCTTTCACCAGTTCCTCATCATAATCATCTCCAGTTGAATAACCATGCGTATCACCATCCACCATGGTATGTAAAGGTATCTCCTCGTATGGTACATATTTCCACAAATGACCAAGGGTCCTTTTAGGAAACATTTCATGGAATAACAAAACCATGTCCGATTTGACCCCCCTCATCTTTTTTTTCCCAAAGAATCCACCATCCCAGCAAAATACTTCTCTATGGTTGCATCTATATTTTGACCCTTGCTATCCTTTAGGGATTTGTTCTATTCCTCTTTCCCGGAGAGAGCTGTTTCTAGCTTCATTTTCTCTTTGGTTAAAGCATCAATTATGTTGGTGCTGGTGGTGTGTTTCTCCTTCAAGGTTTTGATTTCATTAGAAGAATTGGGTTTTAATGTAGAGTATTTGGTTTGAATCTCCTCTTGAAAGCTCTTAGATTGACGCAGTTTGGCAACCAAATCCTCGTTCTCTTTGTTTAAAGCCTCAATTCTGTTCAAAGCTGTGGTGAGATCGGTAGTCAAATTCTGGTTTGATAGGGTAAGAATACCAATGTTTACAGCTTACTCCCTGACATACCTCTCTAGGTCCATTATTGGCCTGATAAATCCTAAAACTGCATGACCTAAGGTGTCATGTTCGCTTGACGCCTCGAAATATTCGCCATTATAAATAACGTCGTTAGGAATAGTGAACTGAGGGTAGGATTCAAAATCATCCTTGTCCAGTTCACTAAAGTACATGTTGCAAAACTCATCCAGATTAACATTTCCCTCGTTAGGTGGCTAGTTAACAGTAGGAAGCATTGGTGAAGGAGGATTAGCAGGTGCCTCTACTTGTAAAGGAGCATCATGTGGCAATGTAGGATTGTCAAACGGAGGCCGGAGAATTACCTCTGACCCTAAGTTGTTCTTGTTTTTCTTCTTTGCTCTTCGGTCATTGCCTTCTTTGGGCCTTTTATGACTTTTTTCTTGGCCTAAACGGGTTGATCCGATTCCCTAGTTTCCCTAAATGTTGCAGCCACAACCTCCAACAAGGCAGAATTGATCCCTTCAAGATTCTCTGAACCGACTGCTTCGGGGTTCTGGGAAGGTGGTTCGGTTTCAGACTTTTTCTTTTTCTTCCTCCTGATTTTTTAGAGATGACTAGGAGCTTTACTCTGAGATGGTAAATACAACTTACCATTCTTAGCCTCTGTCCTCCTTAGTATTGATGAGTCCGGATTCCGGTACCACTTCAGACAGGGTCAGTTCGGACAATGTCTACCTAACCGGACGGGGACAATTCGGACACCATCATCCATTGGACTGTTCGAACAGAACTAAAGTACTTAAAACCTAATCACTTCTTGACTAAGCTGCCTGCTCTCCTACTAAGAGCTCATGGGTCCCAAGTAAGGTCTCTACTTCTGGTGGAGTTCCTTAGATAGGATCTCAACATGTTTCCCGAAGTAAAACAGTTGTGGAAACCAGGCCCCCATTTTTCTTTTGCCCATTGATTCAATTTGACAAGGGTAGCTTTTCCAGCCTCTAAGTGCTCAGAAAACATCTTTGAAAGCACTGCAGGATAAAAACAATAATCAGTTCGGAACGATAGAGGGTTAAATATAACTGAAAGGATAAAGGAAGTGTTACCCGAGCTCCTCCAATATCTAGTCAGTTGACTCAGATTTGTTTGATAGTTGATCTTTTTACCATTCTCCCAGGCTCCACTAATAAATAAAAATCGGGTCCTCCAAAGTTTTTCATCTTTTAGTAGGTCGTTCACCACCTTGTAGTCATTCCCCATGTTATAGTGATATAATGGGATCTGGTGGTTCCTACATAAACCGGAAACAACAACGAATTTCGCCATGGGCAAGGAATTTTTGCTAGCCTAAAAACGATGATGCTGGATAGAAGGGTGTACCATGCATTCGGTTTCAATTGCCCAGGGCAAAGTTTAATCAAATGGAAGTACCAAACTACTTCTGGGTCCAAGGGGAAGTGAAGTCCCCAATTTAGCACCTCAGTGTATACCACCAGTTCGTTGACCTTGAAGTCTAAAGGAGTCTCTGGAGTAACGGAAATCCTAAATATGATAGACACTAGAAAGCCCCACCGCATCCGAATCCGATTTAGTTCAGTAGTATGTGTATACACAATGTTAATTTTTTGAAGGGCCAATAAATACTTCACATTTACCTTACGAAGATTGGGCCCAACTTTCCCTTCTGAACACTACGGGAGTGATTCAGTATTAGGCATCCCTGTCTTTGTTCTGGTGGACCAAACTATCATGGTATTCTCCATCTGTCCGGATGTTTCTAGGGGGTTGTCCTCCCCACTATCCTCCATGACCTTCTCCATTATAGTTGATTGTTGATCAGTTAACATAGCACTAAGGGCCTCTTTTTCAGCTTGAGTGGCCTCATCAATAAGAGGCGTGTTGTCCGGATTTATTAGGGATTGGGCTGTAGGTTTTAATGCATCTGAACTGACAGTTTTGGATGAAGAGGGGTTGCTATGAAAGATGAGGGCTCCCTAACACTAGAAACCGTTTTTCTCTTAAGAGAAGAATCTAAAGACGTCTGAACTGAAGGTTTAGATCCTAAAGAAGATAATGGAGGAATGAAAAAGGGTTTTCGCGTTACCGATGTGTGAGATAATGATGTGCTTTGATCAGACTCTGGAACCGCTGGGCTAACTACTCCACCAGGAGAAATAGGAAGTGTGGCTGTGATCCTAGCAACCTGTCTTGGCTCTTTTTTTGCTCTCTCTTAATCTGGTAGGTTCGACCAACTCCCTTTAATCAACTCTGTTCTAGCAGTGAACATATAACTTCTTAAAGACAGAGGAAAATAAAAAACTCAACCTTTCTCTCTCTAGAACAAATTTCTGGTTATGAGAAACTAAACAGTAAAACAAGCTTAAATAGAGTTAAAACTACTTGAGTGTTTCTTTTGGGGAAGATGAGGCGGTTCAAACAATGATTATGGGCTATTAAGTCTACCATAATTTCTTTTTGAAAATAGGTACAAATCCCAAGAAGAAAAAACGGTTGAGAGATCAATCAGAATATGACACGTGTCAAATTCCAGTTTTCTAAACGTTTGTTTCTCATTTACGAAAAGCAACCCCTTCGGATCGAGCCATGGTCCTTCTTTCTTTAAACCTTCAGATACGATCCAGGTCTTTTCACGAATAAATTAGCTCTTCCAACATATTTTTGAAAGAACTAAAAGGGATATTGATATGGTCAGATCATTTTGGAAGGACACACCTATGAATATCGGAGGGGAAGTGCGGGGATATCTTGAACTACACAATTAAAAAAAATCCAACCAGTCAATACGTGACTCCGCTGCTTGCTAATATTAAACCGGATCACCCGCAAGGCCCATGTGTCACAAAATTAGTATAAATACCCCAACCAACTTCATTTAATAGTTTGGAATTTTTTTAAAACATTAAATATAAGCACACACCTCATTTATCTCACTACTCTCTACCCAAATTAAATAAGATTCAATTCTCGAACTCCTTAAAATACCGTCAAATCGTAAATTATCTTCATCATGTTTAATGGAAAAAAAGTAGTTGTTCGACTGTTTTAACGTACCTAAGTTCTACGATCGGGAAAATGTGGATACCGGTGGTTGACGGTGGTGGTCGGGGTTCACGTTGGTTGTCGGTGGATACCAGAATGATCACCGAAGATTTTTTTTAAAATCAGCTTCTCTTTGGAAAACATGTATTTTGTTAGATTAAGAGAGAGAGAGGCGCGGTTGGTTATAAATTCAAAATTCAAACTATCTGATTGGGTGAAAATATCAGGTTTTTCTTTAAAAGCCTTATATAGTTGGTGGAGGGTAATTAGGGTATTAAACAATGGGTATTGAATGTGAGTTATTTTAATAAGATGATTATTAAGTAAGCATAAACTCATTTTAGGTACTAGATGACAATTTGTTTGGTGAGTAGTTACTTAAGGTGTCATTTCTCTCGATCTAGTACGTTGACCCTTTATTGTATTAAATTTTTATATAATAACCCACCACAATAATTTTATTATTATTTTGTACTAATAAAATAGAGGATTTAATATTTTACGGATGAGTTAAAGGATACATATATATTGTATCCAAACCGAAAGTAAAAACTTTTATTATTTTATAACTCGTTGTCTAACTTATTTTAGATACATATTTTTTTAAAGAAGAAAAAAGTTAAAACTTTGTGGAACTATACGTAAATTTTTGTGTAAAAAATGAATATGTTGACCGGTATAATAAAACTGTCGTGTTACAAACAATATATTGGTTAATTAACGATTTCGTCAAATTCATATTTTAAATAACATAGAACCTTTTATATAAGGCTGAAGTTTTTATTAAGATAATATAAACGATAAATAGAAGAATTTCACCCCAAAATAGTTCAAAGATATTATAAAATATCAAACATGAATAAAAATCATGATCAGCCGAAAAAACATAGCCACTATGCTTCAATGCAACATACTACAAAAGTAGCCAAAATCATACCCCTCTAATAGCTCATATTTTTGTAATCTATAAAAAAAACTACGGAAAATGTAAATTATATCACATCAAGGGAAATAAAGACATCATATGGTGAGTGATCAATTTTTTTACCATGTCTAACACAATAACAATAAGCATATTATCATAAAAAATTTCTAACCTCAAATTGAAATCCATTTAATATAAAATGAATATTTAATCGAGTTTGTAAAATAAAAAAGACACAATAAACAAAAAAGGATAAAATTCCAACTAACAGAAAATACAATCTAAGGAACCTCACAATATTCTAAGAGAATACACAATCGAAATCTCGTAGGACGCCTCATCAACGAAACGTTCATTCACATAAACTTAACATAAAAAACTCCTTTGATTTATTTTAAATACGATGACATGAAAATGATGACTAATCTCCACAAGATACGCTTATTAAGATAATCTAAATCTAATAGATACTTATTAACATAAAGAACTCAAGCAGCATGCTTTATTAGATAAAATATAAAAATATAGTAATGTCTTACCTTTTTTTAAAACAAAGATAATTTAGTTGCTTTTGAAGAAATAACTATATTTGTTTTGAGGTATAAATATGTTTATAGCTTTAAGAAACCATTTTTTTTGAAATTCCTAACTTTGTTTATGATGTTATATGCACCAAACTAGTATAATAAAATTATATAAATAATATGGGTACATAAAATGAAGGTTATTGGTTCATCATTTTACACTTGTGTAAATTACATAGTCGGAGATCGGCTGTGAGTAAAAAAACCAAACGCAAGATAGCAATGTTATACGAACACATTCGATCCAAGTAACAGTAGTATGTAGCAATTACGAGAATCTATGTTGATGAGAACAAAAATACTAAGAGAATTCCCATATGATAATATATAAACAGAGAAATTGATGATCCCGTGAAGTGCCCAAATTAAGAAAACTAATTACAACTATAAAAATAAAATAAAATTATATCTAGTAGGAGCGTGTTAATTTTACTAACATAGATGTTGAGCTCAATAAACTTTATCCGATTTTTATGGATTATTCCTAATGTACTTGATGTAAAAAGTTAGTCCAATAAACTAATTTTGAGTATTTATCTAGTAAGTGAGTCTACAATATGCAACGCATCCGACAAAACATAAGAAATTATCTTTAAGGCTATTATAAAATAAGTTGGTATTTACTACAATCATGACATATAAAATAAGTAATTTATAATAAATGATCAAGAGTTGTGCGTTGATTTTATTGATAAAAATCAAGATTTTCTAAATAACTATTTTACGTTGCGACAAATAGACCAGCTAATAGATGTGACAGTCTTTCTTTGATTGATTCATATTCAAGCTATAATCAAATAAAAATGAATTTTCATGACAAATAAAACATTACATTTATGACATAACGTGGGCTACCCAATTATAAAATGATGACATTTGGACTAAAGAATGTAGGATTAACGTATCAATGAATTGTTAACTATATTTTTAGGATAACTTTGGACAATATGTAAACTTATATCGATGGCATGTTTGCAAATAGGGATAAAAACAAACTCCACGTAGACGTATCGATAAAAAAATTTCTACAATCTACATAAATTCAACCTGAATCTTACCATATTCAAGTGTTTGTTTAAAAGAAGACCATAAAATGTTAACTGGTTTTATCGTAAGCAATAAATGAACCAAAGTTGACTCATCCTAGTTACAATATTTACTTCATATGTTAGCATCTTAAAATATCAAGAAGGTAAATTGACAGATCATCTAGACGCTCTTTCCACGATTATAACAAGATTTATGGTTAACAACTATTCATTTTTTAACATTCCAACCTCTATTAAAATTCTGTCAAACCAAGAGAGAGGTAATTTTTTTAATGATATTTAGGATTTTTTGATGCATTGAGTTAACAACATAGAAAGAAAAGGTCAAGATACTGATTTATTATGCCATTAAGAGCTTAACTAATCCAAAACTAGGCATATGAAATTAGAAACAATAGTTGTGGCATTGGTGGTTTGTTTGTGAACATACACCCATATTTGTAACATTTTGTCATTATGGTACACATATTATTTACACTTAATTTTTTTGTATTATAGAGACCAAAATTGTCTTGGTGTTTGACCAAATGGTTGATTGGGCTAGAATATTATGAAATTCAATACAAGCCGCGTATAAAATATAAAAGCCAAGTCATAGCCGATTTCTTAACTCATTTTCAATTAGAGCGACTAATTTATAAAAATGCAGAATAATAAATTATGAACAACCATAATGATTGGTTTGAATGGACCAAGTTTCAAACTCAAATAATAAAAAAGAAAAATTCGTATCAATAACACCTATTTGTGAAGAGCTTCAGGAGGCTTCACCACCCCTAATAGGGAAGTCGAATACCAAGCCGTACTCATTTGATGAGTATTACAAATATTTGTAGAGCTCGATCTGTTAAATATTTTATTGATTATCAAGTAGTAGTCTAAAATACATATAGGGATACAAAAAGAGAAAATAAAACTCAATAAGATACTTACAAATGGTAAAAAACTACAAAATAAATTTTGAGATAGTACCATACGAACAAATGCATTGCGAGTAGAGAGATTGAGCATGAAAATTTGTTAATGTGGGTTATAATATCAATATCCCTTTTATTATTGTACAATAAATTCATACATAGCATGAATTCCGTGTTGAATGTTTTGGTGACATATGATGCTACAAACTAAAGAACAAACTTAATAGCTTATTTAAAGGAACAAAAAGAGTCAGACGATATTATAGATAAGTGAAACTCTATAAGTTATCCTCGTGATTATGCTTTTTAGAAAATCCTAACAAATTCCTTATTAAGATACTTGGGAATCAAGAAACCAAATTTATATTAAAATATCTACATACACGTGAATTTGAAGTATACTGTGTTTTAAAATGTCAAATCCAAAAAACATTTTTCGTTGGATACTATTAGTCTACCATTATGAAATATGAAAAGACTACATTAAACATATAAATTTTACAAAAAAAATCATGAATACTGCACATCTTGTAGTTGCGATTTTAGGATATATATCATGACCGTGCCTTTTTTACCTTTGAGAAATGGAGTGGGTAGTTTTTAACATTGGAAACCAGGTAACAAAAACTTGAGATCATGGAAGTAGTATATTTCACCAAGTGGGTTAAAACATAACTAATAATGTGTATAAGATCACAAAAGCTTTGTGAGTTGTTTTTGAATGATACATAATACCAAGGGTGATAACTAACGATAATGGGCTCTAATTTCAGAACGAACGAGTCTTCGAATTTTTCTAAAGATATACCATTAAACATAATATTTTAACTCTATATCAACTTATAGAATGGCCAAATTCAGAGGACAAATCAAACCATATTTAATGAAATCAAGAGAAAATTGGTATCAACTAAAAAACATTGCCAAAGTTTGTATAAAAAATATTATTTGTATAGAACTTCTTCAAACAATGCAACTCAAGAAATCCTATCTTTACTGGGACACATTTTGGAGGCAGTCATCTCTACTAAAATAGGGATTCCAAACCATCAAACCAATATCGTTCAAAGAAAAAATGAAAAAAAATGTCGACTGGATATAAGAGAAAATATATATCATGACTTATAGAAAATAAACCCAATTCTAGAATAAAGATAGTTTTCAAATATGTAATTTGGTGATAAAGATCATCACTTAGGCCTTGGCTTCATTCATTAATATCATGAAATGAGAAAGTGCAAAAAAGAGATAAAATATCTTATATGTACGGATATGTATGCAATAATAGCCAAACTTTGTATCAAGCTTGATCTCGTATAAGACCTCGCATAGTTGATGATGAACACCGTGTCCATATTTACTGGCAATATCTATATAATTCAGTTGGGCCTCAACCATAGTATCACGTTACAACAACTACTTTTTGTTATGCAAGGTAATATTATTTGTCGATACAACTACCATTTTACTTTGTGACATCACAAGTTACTCATGCAATCTCTTTGTTTTCTAATATAATAATAATTTTTCATAATACATCCAACAAACACGATCAACAATGATGAAAGGTCGCTATAAGATTCGTTTTTCTCCAACAACTCAAAAATAGTTAAAATTTTATATAAAGAAGATTTGCAAACATAAAAATATAGAAAAAAATACGAGAATTGAGAAAAATAAACTTTAACATAAAAACAAAATTTAAAAGAAAAACTTTCACATACAATCCTATCTCACATTAATGCTTCAAAGTGTCACTATGATCAGTGGAGATGGACCGCCTGCAGAATGACTAAAAAAACTTAAAGCGACGGGCTACAGATAATTTTCACCTACAACACTACTAGAAACATTTCTTAAAGAAGGATTATGAGATGATACAACTAGTAACCTAACATAATAAATCTATTTATCCTTCGTACAGAAAGATCAAACACAAGAAGCCACTTAACTATCGATGACATTTTGAGTTATTAAAGAAACATGAATGGTGGAACCTAAACCATCAAATATTTAACGGTTGGAGACTTATTTTCATTCTCGTCAAGATCTATAGAAAATACTCAACGCATGATCCAAATTTGGAGATCTTCAATTATTTTATTGAGTTTTAACCAGTTTTCAAGGCATCTCATCTACAACGTCCTTTTTTAAAATAAAAATCAATCACGTTATGTTTTTTGTATCTATCAAAATAATATTATATTTACAAACTCTTGTTTAGTTAGGACACCCCCCCCTCGATCGTGTTTGCTTTTATTGGATTCTCAATAATTAAACCTACCAATAGCCGAATACCTATCCAAATTAAGGTTTTGTGAGTAAAAAACGAATGATATTGATGATCTCACTTATTACTTAAATATATTAAACAAAAGGATCAGAATATAACTTAGCAAATGAAACAGAGTTATGAGCATAATAACCTTCAAATAATAGAACTATATTGTACATTTTGAATTGAAATTTCAAAAATATTAGTTAGCAGGTCCTACCATATAGTTGTCTCAACCACAAACATAAAATATTTCTCAGCAAAACCATAAATAATATATGTGCGCATGCGTCTCGTCTTGACTCAAGCTTACAAAAAATAATATCACGACCGGTCTAATTTCCACAGACTATAGGTCAACTCGTGAAGTTCTTTGGAATGATCTAGAATATCCTAGAGAATTATTGAAGACTTTGGAAAAACATGGAGAGATCAAAAGCTTCTAAAACATTATACAAGATTCTAAAATATTCCACAAGCTTCTTGAATATTTCAGTTTTCTCTACAACATTTTAGGATATTATATAAGTTTTCTTGTAATCTAGATCATTCTAGAAACTAGTAGAAGCATCGAGAAATAGATGATTCCTAGAACACCTTCTATAATCATCCATAGATACTATATAAGTAGGAGAGCTTCATTTTCTCATCATTTATCAAAAGTATTATAATACTCTCTCTAGAAATGCACTCCAAGTTCTCTTTCTAAAAGCTTCAAATCTCCAATCTTTTTTTTTCTTTTAGACATACTTAAGAGTTAAAGTGTTGCACAATCTTACAAAAAATCTAAGCCCGTGATAGTTGGTATCATAGAAAGTTCGAGACTCAAGAATAGTGATAAAAATAGAATCATCATCATGGACAAATGTGTCGTTGGACAAAGCAAGAAGAGGACAAAGTCCAAAGATATGCAATCAATCCTCGGGGCAAGAATGGTACTATAAAAAAACGAGTAGGCAATTTTATTATGCGCGCCAAGGAAGACTACTTAATAAATGCGACTCTTGAGTGGTAGAAAGATACCATAGAAAGTTCCTTACTGCAATAGATGAAATCAAGATGGAAGTAGAAGCTAAATTTTTTGAAAAAGATGATGCCGCGTCAGCTAGGTTATTATCAATCAAGATAAAGGAAGAAACGCTCAAAGAATTATCGGTTATGTTTTTGTTAGCTGAGCAAGAACTAGAAACACTCGAATTTTTTTGGATGCTTTTGATGGTGAGCTAGTGTTGGGCAAGAAGGTTGTAATTAATGACGGGGTGAGCAAAATCAGAACAGAAGATGCTCCCAGGCTAAAGCCTTATGGTGGGAGAAGATATGAGAAAGATATTGATACCTTCCTATGGAGTCTTGATAGGTACTTTAAATACCTCGAGATGATGGACGACACAAAGAAGATAGAAGGAGCAACGATGTTTCTTATAGAAAATTCCTTAGCATGGTGGAGAATTCAGAGTGAATAAGTTTAATAAGGCATGGCTACTATCTATACTTGGTCAGATTTTAAAAGTGATCTTAAGAAATACTTTTAATCGGTTAATGCGGCTTACGAACGAAGAGCAAGGTTAAAATACCTTCATCAAACGGGTACGATCAAAGAGTAAACCCTAAACGTATAAAACTTATTGTTAGAAATAGCCAACTTTTCTGAAAAATAAAAGCTCTTCACTTTCTTGTGCGGAGGAAAATCATGGATGAAATAAGCGTTGGACCAATGACATGTCCGAACGCTGACCAAAGAAATAACCAAAAGCGAAAAGTTGAATAAATATCCAAACTTCACAAAAAGATCAAAGACTTTAAAGAGTATGAACTCATACGAGAGGGGGAAAAGTCCAAGAAGCTACTATGCCAAAGGTGGGAAGGTGAAGAGAAGATAGTGACAAGTAGTCCCCGAGAAAATATTATCCCACGAGAGACAAATCTCCCTAGCGTAAAGATGAAGGTTAGTCTTTCTACTTTTGCTTCTTATGTGAAGGAAAGCAAAGAATCCGTGATTTTCCAAAGAAAGGGAAACTTTGTGCCTTGGTGGAGGAAAGCGAATCTAAAATGGAACATGAGGAACGTGACTCAATGGTGAGATCACTCCAAGTACTAAGTAGCATCGGAGCTAAGCAGAGAAAACATATCGCGCCTTAGTGGAAACGGGAGCCACTCATAACCAAATGAGGGGTACTGTGAATGCGGTAAAATCCCTTGCAAAGACATTATAAGGTGCGTCACGTGGTGTGGAAATGAATCTCAACAAATGGTCGGGAGCGGTAAACTTCTTGGTGATCCAAAAGAATATTCTGAGATGGTGTTGGGGTTAGAGTTCATATGCGGGAAACAGGCTATTCCCATGCCACATTTTGACTCCTTGTGCATATTCGGGGAGAAATCAACCCACCTTGTCCTCGTGACTAAGGAAACAAAAGATACAATGGTACTATCGGAAATGCAGCTTTCCAAAAGGTTTAGAAAGGAGAGGTAAACTTCCTATCAACCATGAAAGACGAAAGACCAACGACCTAAACTGAAGGATTTTTGACGGAAATAAGGAAGGTTCTTTAAGATTTTGAGTGTGTAATTTCGAAGGATCTGCCTAGGAAGTTACCGGCATAAAATGGGATTTATCATGTAATTGAGCTAGATCCTGGCGCTAAGCCTCCCGCTAAACACCTTACGGAGTATCTCTAACAGAGTTGGCTGAATTGAAGAAACATATCAAAGACTTGTTAGATGCTGGTTAGAATCAACTATCAAAGGAACCTTACGAGGCACCGGTGTTGATATTTATCATATCATATCTTTCACGTGAGCAACTTAAAGTCATTACATCAAGCCAAAGAAGATGTAAGTCGAGGCGAATCAAGCCGTGCATCACCCATGATAGCGACTTCATTCGATAAAAAGGTGGGTGAGATATTGGTCGACCGTATTATCCAAAAGAAGGGTGTGATGCCTGGTACAAATACTTGGTGAAATGGACAAATGCACCATCGTAAGAAGGAACATGGGAATATAAATAATCCCTCTCACAATTCAGAGATGCAACCGATTAGTTTTATGCACAAACCGCAATGAGAACGTTGCGAAGTTAAGTGGGGGAGAATGTCACAACCCGTCTAATTTCCCTCTAAATAATGGGTCGACCCGTGAGATTTTTTGGAATGGTCTAAAATATGCTATAGAATTATGGAAGATTCTTTAAGAGGATAGAAAGACCAAAAGCTTCTAGAATATTTCACAAGCTTCCATAACATTCGAGACGCCTCCAAAACATTATAGGGTGTTATAAGTTTTTCTTGTACTCTCCATCATTCTCGTAACTAGTATAAGCTTCCAAAAAGATATGATTCTAAAACACATTCTAAAATCATTCATGGAACTTATATAAGGATGAGAGCTTCATAAGTAGATGACTATTCGTTTATTATCAGAAAGTAACTTTATTGAGAGCTTGAATGATACAAAGGTTTTACTTGGTTTAACCCTAAGTATAAGATTAAGTTTGAAGCGAAATTCAATTGCTAATTTTTTTGCGCTATTCTTTTCTTTATCTTGCATTTGTTCCACTTCTAAAAATTCAGTGATTTTTCATCTAACTAGCCGCTCTTGTTTTATCCATTTAGCTCAAAGTATCTTCTTAACTGTGACTAAACTAATTTACTCGAAATTTTTAGCTTGGAGGAAAAGATTCCAATCAGAAAAAGCACACTCTGTAATAGTATCACGAACCTCCATCGAGGAGACCTTCAAGTTGAACCACATTATGGATGTATTCTTTCTCTTGCTTTACAGTTTTTGTGAGATTCTTTTTCTATTCTGATTTTAAATTTTAATAATTATATTCATGTCTTTAGGTCAGTATCCTCTTATCAATTACCCGCGGAATTTTATTTTTTTTTATATTTTATTCACCAGTTAGTTGAAAGTTATTATATCATTTTGAATTCTATCTTGGTCATTGAAATATGTATATAACTTTTTTAAATAAAAATAATTATTATATGATTTTTAAATTAATTTTTTAAAAATAATTATATCATAAAAAATAACATATTTTAATAATAAAATAATATGTAAAATATAGACCAACCATTATATTTTAAAATTAAATTAAATATTACTTGTGTGAATGTGTTTAATAGTAGTTATATGATTTTTGCTTTTAATTTGACAATCTAGGACATATCGTTAATGTCGATAAAGCAATTGTACAAAGAATGATGGTTAGGGTGTAATTATGTTATTATGTGGAAACAAGCGACAAATATGTTGTCGGGGGGAACATGTGCTGATATGCCGTCTTCTGAAAATATTGGGAGGTATCAAAAGCCCGTTTATTATAGTATCAATGTATGGAAGTTTCAGTTAGGCCCATTCAATACTAACGGAACTGGAACTGGTTAAAATCCCACTCAACTCGGTCTCAGATTCCGGATCACGGAACCTCGTAGATTTTCCCTTTTCTATAGTTTCCAATATGCTAATATACAGAGAACGTCACGGCATTTTCTTTTCAATAAAATTGTTGGTTAAGAAATAAAGTATTTTACAAATCCATAGAATCGTAACAGAACAAAAAGGGTAAGAAATTTCACCTACAAAGACGGTAGGAAGTATAAAAAAATTCAAACTTTTTTATTAGACTATTAAACATCAAAAGAGGCTTACGCGTTTCAAGCCTCATACAATATGAGAAATCATGTCCGTAAAGAAGACAATATGAAC
This sequence comes from Limnanthes douglasii subsp. nivea, assembly GCA_036936605.1. Classification (NCBI taxonomy): domain Eukaryota; kingdom Viridiplantae; phylum Streptophyta; class Magnoliopsida; order Brassicales; family Limnanthaceae; genus Limnanthes; species Limnanthes douglasii. Next base: position 52,778,562 of record JAUPFV010000004.1, on the reverse strand, counting down.
ACTATAATTATTTTGACTCATAAATATCCGGTTGAAAGAAATCAGAATATTTCATGAGTATTTTAATTTTTTTATTTTTTTTTAATATCAATTTCAGCACATATAATCGAGTGTACATTGCATAGATCATTTGTAATATGATTTTGTCCATGCAAAACAATTCCCCCACAACATTACCCATCGATTTAAGTATAATATTGTTGAAGTCTCTTAGCTGTAGACCAAAAAGCCTAACCCAAACTCACGTACAAGTATGATCTTGGGCTTTGAACAGTAACTCGTCCCTGGACTATCGACTTTGGTGACAGATAGTCCCTGGACTTTCAAAGTCTGTTTGTAGTCCCTTGAATATCCAGTTTGGTGACATATAGTCCATGGACTTTCAAAAGTCCGTTGGTAGTCCCTGGACTATCTAGTTTGGATAAAGTTAGTCTCATGCGCATGTTTATTAAAGGGACTAACTTTATCAAAAATAGAAAGTCAAAGGACTAAATTTATTGAAAATGAATGGTTGAAGGATTATCTGTCACAAAAATTAATAGTCAACACATGCAAGGGGATTAACTTTATCCAAATTGGATAGTCGAGGGACTACGAACGGACTTTTGAAAATCCAGGGACTATCTGTCACCAAGTGCGATAGTCCAGGGACGAGTTACTGTTTAAAGCCTAGGATCTTGCTTTATATTGAAGTTTAGAGACCACTTCAACATCAAATAGAAAAATGAGTTAATCTTCTTGGATTCTCTCGCAATTACTTAAACACATTCTTTAGTAGAATTTAAGAAAATCATGGGATGTCTTGGATCAATACTTGAGCGGCATAAAAGTTACACTCAACAACATCAAGTCTATAATTCATGACAAAAAGGGCGACGATTTGAGAATTCAAAATTCACGGTATTAGAAAATTGGCTACTCGTGTCTTGAAACTCATTATTAGTAAATGGGAGAGAATGACCACCATCTTTAATCAACATAAAATTTCATAAAGCAGGTAAAAAAGCAAATAGGCGGATTAGGTTTTTCACAACCAATGATGAGGCTAAAAATCACCATTAGTCCTCCATGTTTTGTGTTTGTATCAAACTAGTCCTCTATGTTTACGTTTGTCACTCATTGGTCCCCTATATTTTAGAAATTTATATTATTAGTTTTCACGCACATGTGAGTACTAGGAAGCTGACATGTGGGAACCCAAATATCAACATTTTGTCTCACTATTTGTACCCTAAAAATCTAAAATCATAATTCAAGAAACGCATAGTCTTCCTCCTAAATTCATAGTGCAGAACCAGATTCTTCAGATTTTTAAGGGACTGGTAGTGAGACAAATTATTAATATTTGGGCTGCCACATGTCAACTTCTCAATACTCGCATGTGCGGGGGGACAAATATGAAAATCTGTAAAATATAGAGGATCAATAGGAGCCAAAAGTGAACATATGGGACTAATTTTATACAAACACGAAACATGAGGAACTAAAGGTGATTTTTAACCCAATGAAGATTTAAGCCTATTAATAAATAAGCTACGAAAATTATAAGGTTTAATTTAGGAAATGAGGTATGTTATGAACATGTATGCAACTTGAGTAAAAACAAAGGGTATTCAGTTACTAATCTGCCATAAAATAAGAAAAAATGGTATTTTTTAGACTCAACTAGTATAGGAAACCGGAGGGTTCAACATAATATCATTCACACTTTTTATCACATTATTCGATAAAAGATTGCTGAAAAATTCAACCAATAAAACTTTAACTAACCAAAGACAAGCTATTACTTAGGTTTTTTTTTATCAAAGATAAATTGTATAAGAATAAGGGTTGGCAGAACCGGTGATAAAATCGAAGACGTATGTAAAAAATAAGATTAGAATCAGTCGAGATCGACTCGGTCCCCTAGATAAGCCGTATCTATTTATTAGTGATAGTGGTTACAGGGAGTGGCGGTTGGCGGAGTAGACTGTGAAGTTTACATAGTATAGATAAAGTCTTCTCAAGGGCGAGTATTTCCTTCCTCTAAAGGATTTTTAGCAGCAATAGTTAGAATTTGAGGTCGAAAGGTTTGACAGTAGAGAAAACAAATGAGGGTTTGACAGTGTCAACGAAATGAGTGTTTGGAAGTAGCGGTGAATGAAGGTTCAGTGATAACAAGGGAAAAATGAAGGTCTAACTTGAGCAATAACGGGATAAAGTTTCCTCATGATACATTTTCCCCTTTTGATTTTATCATTCATAATGCTCGGCAGAGCTGGCAAAAGAAAGTTGGGCTAAAGCATCAGTAGTTAAGAATCAGAGTTGAAAATATTGACCATAGCGGTAACGTATAAGGGTGCGGTGGTCTCAATTTTGAAAAAGGTTTTTTTTTTCGGATGCTACAACATTTTAGCATGCATTAGATAAGAAAATAAAGTAGAGAATTGCTAAAAAAACAGCCAAAACTACTCTGTGGAGTTGTATGTTCAGATTTTTCAATATTTACAAAATTATTACTCATAAAAAACTTAAAAATCCTTAATACTCAATTTATATATATTTTATATCAGTATTAACTCCAAGAAGCTGCATAACACAAAATCTAGTAAAACTTAACATTTTATTACCTAAAACTTACTAAAACCATAAAAACTCAATACCTAAACTCACAAAAGTCTTCTTTTTGCAACCTTGTAAAATTAAAAAATCATGGACAAAATGGACACGAAACCGGTTTCTCTACAGAACAGTATGGACATGGAAGAGGTATACATCTTTCTATTTTTCTATTTTTAAAAAATATGAATTTTTAGAAATCTTAAAAATTATTAGATTCTACGAGGATACGACGCCCAAGTAGTTTTCTTTCCCATTGTCATGACGGAAAATATGATATTACTTGCCTAGACGATGATATAAAAAATAACGTAGGTTTGTCATGGTAGATAGGTTCACTCAAGTGTCACTGTCATGACAAATAGGTTCACCTAAGAGCCATTGTCGTGGTGTCTAAGGTTGTATGTTTGTCACGTAGGTGGAAGTTGGGTGAACCTGTATGTTATGCCAATGACATCTATCAGACTTACTATGCCTTAAGCATGACATAATGTTCTTAAGTAATCTGATTTATGTATTTGATATATTTGTTTACTTTATATGCATCGTAAAAGTTTTAGCAATGTGAAATATCAGCTGTTACGGACTACGATAATCATTTTATTACTCACAAGGAGCATAGCTTAGAGTCAATGACCGAGTGGGTCAAATAAAAGAGTAACTCGCTTGGGTTCTCACTTAAGATATCATCTAGAAAACTGAGAAAAATAGAAAGAACACCTAGAGTAGATTATAAATGCGAGGGATCAGTATATTTAAGTCTATAGTGAAAACGTGTGATCTTAAACGGAAGGTAAGCCGTAACCATAACATGACTTGACGTTTTTATTTGGTTGGTAATCCAGTTTAAGGTGATGAAAAATGGATCTCAAGTTTCATTTTCGGTAAACACACCCATGAACTGGTTGGGTACGTGCAAGGACATTTGTAATGGTCGAAGTTAAAACCAAATGAAAAAAAGAGTTTGTCAACATTTCAATGGTGAACGAAACAACTACGCGTCAAATATTTGGTGCCTTAAAGAAAGCCAATCTAGAGATTGTGTCTAATATATACGTATATAATCACCGTCAAAGAAGGAAGTTAGCTGAAAATGATAGTCGGTTGCAAATGCAATGCTTTTTTAAAAAACTTATAAATGCACAAATATACATATTGGGATCGGATGACTAATGATGGATCCAATATCATAACCAAATTGTTTTTTACACCCAATTAGCAATGATTTACTATGGACCTTTCCTTGGTTTCTAATCATGGATATCACATATAAATTTATTAGATACGAGATGTCGTTGTTGGAAGTAGTCAGGGTAACATCGACCAACAGAAGTTTTGGCATTGGAGTCACATTTAAGGCAAATAAAAGTAAGACAAATACGTATAGGCTTTGGGATGTCTGAAAATGGTTATAGAAGAGAACGATTGTGAGTTTCCCCATGTTATAATCACATATTGTGAACTTAATTTAATAAATAGCATAAATAATCTATTTCCGAGCGCGAGTCACATGTTATGCTAATGACATATCAACAAGAATGTAACTCGGGAAACAAAAAATATTTAAAAATGGAAACGAGTTTAAATATTGTTTGCCCGTTTGGAATGATGTTGTCTCATCGACCACCTTTGATTAATTAAACAGGAGACTGGCTAAAATATAGGCAATGTTCAAAGAACACGAGAATACGGTTGATTATGTCATATATTCATGGATTACATTATATAAATAGAGGTTTGTTCATGCATACACTAACAAAATCATGCATTTTGACAATTACATGTCTAATAAGGCTGAAAGCTCGCACGCTACTTTGGAAAAATATATCAGGTCAAGCCAATTGAATTTCAAAGGTTTTTCGGAGAAAGTTTATGGTTTCCTTATGATGCAACATCACACCATAAATGAATTCATGGAGTTAAGTATGTGTTATCTTATTCATGAATTTCAAGATTTTAAACATTTCAAAGTACTTCAGAGATACGTATCACCGACATCTTTAACGATAGTATACGATAATTATCTTGATAACATTGGAGGTGATAAATCATCATGCGATCGTATTGATTGTAAGACATAAGTTTTACCATATCCCACGAACTAGATCCCATCCGAAGAGCAGACATATATATTCCTACCTGAATTATAGATGAGCATTAGAAAAGATTAGAGATGGTCCACCGATTTAAACTAACCGGCGTTGAAGAGGTCGAACTTAACTTTGAAAATTTAAATGCAAAACTCAGAGAGTTTGATGTTTATGAACAAATGCATTAACTTAAAAAATCACATGGATTTTGGACCCTTCTATTTTGCTTCTTTGTGAACCCTTAAGAAAGGTGAAAAACCACAATCGTACTCATAGCTGCGTCTGTGGCCCTGGTTGCGGTAAGAAAAACAAAATTAGTATTGATTATTCTACCGAAATATATTCTTCTATGCATGAATACACCAAAAAATAGTGGTTATAATCTCACACAGATAGTGCGGAAACTCTAATGATGGGAACACCCATCGCTATATTCCAAACATCGGTCAGTACTTTGGGTAGTACCGCTAAAACGGTCGTCGGAAAAGTTTTTACTAATTTTAGAGTAAAACCCCGACAAAGAAACAACCCTAAATTACATCTAACGGTATTGGAACAATGATAGCGTCGAATAACTTTAACACAAAATTGTCAATTATTATTAAACCAATTTGAATGAGGTTGTTTGATATATTGGACTCAACGTATTCATCGAATATAGTGTCCTTTCATAAAACAAATTACCAACATTTTCTACTATGAAAATTATGGTTTTAGAGCCATCGTCCATGGTTTGATCGGTGCCAAAAGTGGATGATAACTCATTAGAAAACCGTCGGTAAATGAACTAGAAAATCTTATAGAGGTTTTATTAAGTGTCGCATATTCTTACGAAGATGATGAAGTCGATAATGAACTACACCCATTGAGATATTATAAAGAGAATGCATTGTTATAATATTGGATATTGTTACCCAGTTGTGGTAACCTAATCACCACTAATTTAGTTTAGTTGTGTTTTTCTATTATCTAGCACCTGACGGTTTTACAACTTATTTACCGGTTAAAGATGCATTATTAACAAATGATCCTAAAAATGAGATCGATATCACTTTTATGAAAAGAATTTTTTTTGTTACTGTACGTAAATAAATTTTCTATCAAATGCATTCAGTTATTAAAAATATATAGTTGTTCTAAATATTTATTTTTATCTTACTTTTATATGTTGATATGGTTAAAGGTTCAACTTTACTAACGGTAGATCCTACGTGGATGTACACTACTAAAGACGATACTAAGCCTTGGTCGGTGACATTTTTTTCTAGAGTCAATGTTTTTTTTCAACTACAACAACCCACACCGGCCCAGTCCGGAGAGTGACACCGTACTGACACAGGCGATATATAATATCTAATAATTTATAATGGATATCCATGATTCACAATCAAACGCATTTATTCTATTTTTCAGACGACTCAATTGACATGCATAATGTAATTGAAAAATACGTCTATATTATCCACGAACAACGTCTATATATCAATTATGTTTTTTTTTTAATTTTTAAATATGATTTCAAAAACAATTCTTGATAAGAGACCATAAAAATCATAATATATCTAAGAATTAAAATTGTGTTGAGAAATTGGCCTAGTTTTCTCGTACAACGCTGTGATACTCGAATATTTTAGGTCAGGAAATGCTGGGGCTTTAGATCATAAAAGCTTGAAATTGATTTGACTCAAATTTGTATACGCATTAGGTGATAAGAGCTCTTTTTTTACAATATACATAATCAATTCATAATATAATATGTTAATATGTACTTTTTAACTATTAATTGAAACATGTAAAATAACTTCCAAATTTGTTGTTATGTTGTCCAAATATTTAATCTTGTGAGTTGTATAATAAAATATCATTTTAGGGTTTTATCTATAAATTAAACATGTAATAAACAACAATTGTGGTAGGGGTTAGTGGCGGAACCAGAAATCAATTCAAGTGACGACTAATTTGTAACACAATATCTAAATATTCTCTCAAGAATGAATTGAACATGGTTATATTGAGTAACCAAGTTTCATATGATTTCTATGACTACTACAAAGTATGAAAGTTGGAGAATGACTTACTAGGAAAGTCTCCAAATGTGCAAGCCAAGTATACAACTTTTTCTTCTTGAGACTGAGGGTGTTAACGGCACGATCACATTAAATTAAAAGATCCTATCGAAATAAAATGTCGACATTATCTTCCGTCTCTAAAGAGCTATATGATTCACATAATTTCTTTAAGCTCTATTGAATTTCCATGAATCTTATGAAATCCTTTCCTATGAAATACTGAACTTGTATCTCATGCAATCCTGGCCATCTCGATGCTAAGACTTTTTTATCCCTAACCTTCTTAGCAAATAACCAAAACACGTTATTCTTTGCATCTTGTTTCCAATAAATGAATAATAATAAAATTTGAATCATATAAAAAATATAAAAAAGACAATTAATTTAACTTGAGAAAACTAATCAGGACATCTATTAAACTCGTAAAGGTGAAGTAAAGATGTTTGAGTGAAGTAAAGATGTTTAAGATTGAAGTATAAAAGTTTATGTACAAACTCTAAGTGGATGAGTATCTGAATTGGTATATTTGGTACTATTGTTTAGAGCTATTGATTATCTTTTTTCTATCTTTTTGCTCGGAGAGGGTTGAGGTAAGGTAAGTTGCGGGGGCCCTTCCGTAAATCCATCATTGGTAAGGGTAACTATATTATTTTATTTTTGCTTTTATCTCATTTTTATGGATTGAATGACTACGTTTCAAAATTATATAAACCATTTTAATTCACCCACTTTTGAAATTTTTTCTTGACATTAGCAATATATTTACGCTAACGTTCATTTGTATACATGAGCTCGAACATACTAGTTCACATTAAGATGAGCTATATCAAAATTAAACTCGGTAAGACACACCTTGTTCTCATCCCAGTGCTCTTAGACAAGAAAACAATCACATATGGTTACCAACTTCTAAAAACTCATAATTGGAAAGACAAAACAAAATGTTATATTGGTTGATGTTACATAAATAATCTCGGAATTTTGTACATTATTTTCTTGTAGGTGTTTTTTTATTACATATGTGAGAATGTACATGACATTTAAATGTTTGTATGATGTCTTAAATGTCTTATGATTTTTTATATAGTTTTTTATTTGTAATAAATCAATGTTGTGAATGATTATATATAAATATATTGTGCATGTTAGAGAGGTTGTTAGAATTACATTTTTAACAACAAATATATCACGAGACCGACTGTAAGGATAAATTTTAGAGAAATTATTTATTAGATTTGGCTATGTATCTTGTAAATCATCTTCACAATAAAGATTCGATGCTTAGTTGTATCGTGTGTAAAAAATAGTTAGCTACCAAAATTCAGATTTTAACATTTGTAGTACACTTTTAATTTAAACTCTTCTTTTCTTTTTCTTTTTTTACCATGATGATATTCTATTTACATTGACCTCACTAACCATTTTTCTATACATATCATATACCTCACAAGAAAAACAAAACTAAAAAGTTTACTACTTTATTTATCGTCACAAAGACCAATCATAACAACATAGTCCAATTCTCCATTAATATGTTACACTCATTTGGTAATCTCAATATTAGTATAATACTCGTGTGTCGAAAATGAATAAAAAAATTTGGGGTAAGAATTATTCAGGGTTGGTTGCTTTGAAAGGGTCAAATTTCTTCGAGGGTCAATGAGAGAATTTATATGCTAGCCTTAGGTTAATCAGCCAAACGGGTCCGGTCATGGAAATGGCCAAGTCCAAAGACTGAAAAGTCATATTAACCATTATTTATTCATGCATACATAACTGGATATATATATATATATATATATATATATATATATATATATATGATGAGTCCGAATATTGCTACCTCTCCGGACAGGGACAGTTCGGACTAAGATCACCAGACCGGACAGGGCAGTTCGAACACCTAGCTCATTAAACTGTTCGAACTATGACTAAAGTACTTAAAAACCTAAACACTTCTTGACTAAGCTGCTTGCTCTAAAAGCTCATGGGTCCTTGAACATGACCCGGGTCCATTAAACATGACCCGAAAGCCCATAAAGTCCAAATACAAGGGTATAAATACCCAATCACCCGCATTAAATATGGGTAATGAAAATTAAATACAACCAGGCTGCTTAATTCTCCCTCTACTCTCTACTTAAACATTAAACACCTACATACCTCCACAAACTCTAAAACAAATTACAAATTTACCCTCAGACGAAAATTAACCAGACCAATATATATATATATATATATATATATATGTAAACAAAAATTGGTCAGAATACATATTCATAAATTTAAAATCTTGAAACATTAGAATAAAAATATATATTTAAGTTTCATTTCTTTTATCATGGTTCATTGTTAGATGTAGCTAAAAGTGACTCGTATGGGATACTACAAACTTCATGGCTGAAAATGGACAACAAAACCTTAAAGACATAAATTTTCGAACCTTTAAACATGGGCGGTCGAAGATCAACCAAAGACTTAAATGTACAGACTTATATTGGAAACTAAGGGTGATCTTAGCCAAATATTAATGTATTTTTTTAATTTCAAAGTTGAAGGTGCAGGTCAAAGGTGTGAGAACATGTTGCCAAATGATTCTGGGTGTTCTTCTAAGTTCCTAAGTGATGCAGGGTACTGCGAACTTAATGGTCGAAGATTGACAGCCAAAATTTAAAGACAATAACTATAAAATCTTTAAACATGTGCGGTCTAAGATCAACTGAAAAATTAGGTGTAAAGAATTATGTTGGAACCTGAGAGTGAGCTTGGCCAAATACAAATGTATATTTCATTACTTTTGAAATGGAAGGTGAAGGTTGACCACCTGCTGGAATAAGTGTGTGGGAAAATGTTGTCGGATGTCTTATGGGTATTTTTCTAATTTCCTGAGGTAATCTTCATCATTTATATGGAAGATTATGAATTTGATGATATATATTTGATTAAAATAATTAATCTGGAACATGCATTGAATAAAGAAAATATATTATATGTTGCAGGCATCACGTAATGGTACCATTACATGTCAGATCGTACTAGTGTAAGCATGACTATTATCATTATTGTTTTAGCTTTGTACCTTCCGATTAATAATGTGAGCATGATGGATTATACTTCAAGTTATTGAGTTTATATTTTTGGAAAGTAAATTTCATCTTACATCAGTTAGACATTAAAAAACATTTAATAATATATAAGTAAAGATATCTCTCAACTAGTATGAGCCTTTTTTTGAACGGAACAATAGTAAAGTCATGGGAGATTTGGGTTCAAAACGAAAATATCATACTAGTAAGGGAGATCAGACTAAATTTAATACTTATATATGATAGAGAAATATATGAGACAAAAAGTACTTACATTTCCAATATGGTATCACAACCTTGATAAGTCAAAAATGAAAAAAGTACAAATATTTGGCATTAAGGTAGACTCGGATAGATCTTAGAAAGATCTCTAAAATATTGATGACTCTGGTAGATCGATAAAAAGACCGACTAGTATAAACAAGTTTACTCGGCATCGATGAATGAGTTAAAGAGGCGACTTGAGATAGAGGAACTTGATCTTATATTGGTTAGACATAAAAAAGATTAATAGTCTTTAAATGAAGATATATCTCAACTAGGAAGACACCTTTTAGGAGTGAACAAAAAAAGTGCAAGCTTTTGGCCCAAAATCAGACCATAAGTTCTTTTTATTTCTGAAATATATATAGTGAAGAAGAATATTGAAATTAGTGTTGTGAAACGGAAAGAATTAATCTACTATTTTTATTAGAGTTAGAAATAAATTTAAGTTGAAACCATCCATGGAGATTCCCGACCCAGATCATTTTTCCTGTGCATGACACCAGCAATGTAGCCATCTGTCGCCACTGGTGTAGGTATAGTATGCCGATAGTGACTTTATTTTAGGTTCAAAATTGTATATAGGTTTCAAATTTAGTACATGTGTGCACTACACCACCAACGCAACAACACCTACCGTTTATAATAGGTACACTGGCGGTTGGGTACTTGTACACCACCTGTGTAGGTATAGTACTCTTGCGGAGACTTCATTTTAGGCTTAAATTGTATATAGATCTCGAAGTTGTTGCTGGTGTTCATTACACCGCTAGCTGAACGACATCGGTCGTTATGGACGGGTACACCCTGATGAAACTAGCGAATAGGAAGAATATCCATTCGAAAAAAGGTTCGAGAGTGGATGGAATTATCCATCCTCGTAGATGGGCCCGTGTCAACTAATTTTACGTACGAATTATGTATTATTCTTAACTATGTCAACTAATTTATGTCTAATGTTATCCTATTCTTCATATACTTTTGTTTTTCAGTGCCTACACATTATACAGGTCGGTGGTAACACCACAAACTACCCACATTTAAAAATAAAAAAAATAAAGTTACATCAGTGGTGTGAGATTTTAACATAGCTAGCTTAGTTTAACACTGTCGGTGCTTCAGTTTAGCGCCACCATCAAATTCGATCAAGAAGGGCGCCAAAAGATGTTGATCGTAAATGAGAAGACTGGTTGCAGAGTTCGTTTGATAAATTTATACCTCTCTATCTATCTGTGGGATGTTTGTTACACTGGTGGCATGGAATATATATGATGCCAGCTATGAAGAGCGCTTGCGATGCCTAGTTACACTGGCAGTGGGAAATTCCACTGTCGTTGTTGGCATGTTTACACCGGCGGTGTGGAACTATAAATTGTAAAAAAATATACATACTGATGAGGTCGAAAAAAATTGACACTATATTTATCACCTATCCGAATGGTAGTTTAGACAAAACGAAAACCATGACCAACCGAATTAAGTAAGTTAGTGGTGTATGACTCAGCTAGGTGTTGGGATTTTTATCACTTGGACTAATGGGTTATTAAACTTGACCCAAGCCCATAGTCCGACCTGAAAGACCCATGAGTCATTAATTAAGTATAAATACCCCAACTACTTTCATTAATGAGGGTGATCAGAATTTAATACAAGCACACACCTTCATTATCTCTCTATATTTCACTTTAAACCTTAAATTCTCAAAACACTTTACAAAATTTCCCTCAATCAGAAATAATCCACACCAAATTGGCGACCATAGTGGGAGGTGATGGTGCCTGAATTTCATATTCAAAACCAGCTAACAAGGTAGTTCGAATGGATCTGAATGCACAGAATGTTCCACCTCCTGAGGTGGAAATAGCAAAAGAAAACAATGAATACACTGTTGAGGAGCACGATCAGTTGAGGGCTGAGATAAAAGCATTGAGAGTGCTAAAACAAGCAGATAAAGGGGTGAAATAAAATTATGCTAGTCGGTGCTTCACCATACTGAAAATACTAGAGATAATGAACAGTCCCAAAAGACCCATCTTAGCTCCAAGAAAATGCATCGATCTAAACATGTGGAGAACTCCACTTCATAATCCTCCAGCAGTTCATCTAATGATGCAGAACTTTAAGAATCTGTTTCCTCCAGCAGCGATGAATGACCGTCGAAAAAGAAAATGAGGCTTACTAAAAAGCATTCAAGAAAAACAGATAGACACGACATGCTCAAGAAACACCATGTGAAGATAAAGGGTTCAACTGATCAGCATATTGACCACTTGCTGATTAATTTTTTTGCTTTCTAGTCTGAACCATATATTTTTGTTACTCCAAGTAAGATTACTGTGTTTACCCGTAACAAGAATTGGAGGCAATCGCCTTTGTCTGCGAAAATAATTTCCGATCATTTTTTAAAGAGGTTTGACAGCTCTAAGATGGAGAAATACGACGAGAGCAAAGATCCGGACAACCATCTAGAGCAGTTTAAGAACTTTATGATGAACTTTGATGATGACGACATGTTGTTGTGTAGGGCCTTCTCTCATACCTTCATAGGAAGTGCCCTCGAGTGGTATAATAGTCTCCTTGAAGGATCTATAATTTTTTTGATATATTCTGGGTTGCCTTCTAGAGGCAATTCATTGAAAGCAAGGAGCTTAAGGGAAATGGAGATACCATCGTTCATTGCGCTCAGGAACTAAATGAGTCTCTTTAAGAGTATATCAGCTGGTTTATGAATACTAAAAATGGTCTAGCATACTGCTTTGAACAGGTTGCACTGCTTCCCTTAGACAAGGTTTAAATCCGGGAAACTTAGTAGATTCAGTAACTCTGAAGAAGGCCATGATCTGGGGGGTTGTTGAATCAGGTTGGAAAACAAATTAATGTTGAGGAAACAAAGAAACCTAGAGTGTCTCGCCAGATTAGATCCACTACTACATCCTCAACACCTCAAGCTACTAATCAGTCCGGTTACAGATTAAAGGAGACTGGACATGGATCTAACCAATCAAGGCATAATGAGTCCAACCAGAACCAGAACCAACAGGTCAGAAACAAGCGGGGACCATGGGTTCAACCTGAAAGGTTTGCTGAATTGGGGGAAAGTGTGGCTAAAATTATAACAAAACTAAAAATGAAGTACATTTTAGAAAACCAGCAGTGTTGTAGTCTCTCAGGGAAAACTGGACTACCAGTTTCTGCAAGTACCATAATGACATAAGACATGATACCCTCGTATAGCCTTCAAGCAAGAGGTCCAGAACCTCATTGAGAGGGGTAAGTTGGGGGCCTATGTCAAAAAACAAAGGGAGAGCAGACCGGATAATACACAATCCAATGCCAACACTCCCCGAACTACTCCTTCAAGTAATCCTGGGACGTTTACACAAGAAGATGCTATGGTGATTATTGAAATAATTGATATAGACTCTAAGTACCTTGATCCGGATCCGAGTCAGAATCAGGTGGGGTTAATAACAGATAAAACTACTATTTTCTCTAGTTAGGTTAAATATTTTGAATTTTTAACCATCTTTGGGGTGGGGGGACACTATGTCTGCGCCTTCTAGTTCTTTAAGGAAGAGAAATGTTCACAGCTTGACCACCCAGTTGGATGGAAGAATTTCCACACACCTGTATCAAACTCCAGCTCCTTTCATAGTTTTTGATGAGGATGACGTAACAGACATTGCAGGGCCTCATAAGGACGTTGTGGTGATATGGGCATCAATAGGGGAAACGATATACGTCAAATCTTGATTGACACCGGTAGTTCGGCAAACATTTTGTTTTAAATCTCCTGCAAACAGTTAAGAAACATTTCGGCTATACAACGTTCAGATAGAACCATTGTGGACTTCACATGGAGTTATGCAGATGTGATTGGAGAATTTGAAGAGGAAGTGTTGTTGGGCAATGAACCTTTTAAGAAAGTTGTGAGGGTATTATTTGTTGTGGTGGATTGCCCAACATCTTATAATGCAATATTTGGGAGGTCTTGGCTCTCCAGAATTCATGATGTGGCCTCTATGGTCCATCAATGTTTAAAATATGTTGTCCATGGACAAGTAGGTGTTGTCTGGAGCAGTCAAAAGGTAGTCAAGGAGTGTTATGCAACAGACCTTGCCTCTAAATCTGTTTAGGCAGTCAAAATTAGCAAAGATTAGCAGCTATTAGAGCCTTCCACTGATGAGAATTAAATTGATGATCCCATGAAGGCTTCCAGTGTCATAATACCTGTAGAGGAGGTTGAAATTCATTCCCTAGCTGAGGGAAAAAGTATTAAAATTGGTACCAAGTTGGCACCAAGTTTGAGACACAAATTGTTGTCTTTTTAATGAATAATATGCATGGATTTACATGGAGCAATGATGATGTTACCGGAGTGCCAGCTGTCATAATTTGTCATAAGTTGTTGACACCAGTTATACAAAGAAGGAGGTCGTTCTCTACAGAAAAGTATATGTGATTTTTCAAAAGGTTGATCGTTTGACCAAGATGGGCCATATAAAAGAGTCGCAGTACCCGTTATAGACTGCCAACCCTGTTCTGGTAAAAAAAGAATGGCAAATGGCGCATGTATATCTACTTCACTGATCTTAATAGGGCATGTCCCAAGGATCTTTATCTTATTCCTCGGATAGATCAGTTGGTGGACTCTAGTTTTGGAAACAGACTGTTGTCTTTCAAGGATGCCTTTTCAGGGTACAACCAAATACAAGTTGATTTGAAGGATCAAGATAACACTACTTGCATTACAGACAGAGATCTTCATAGTTATAAAGTGATATCGTTCAGATTGAAAAATATTGGGGCCACCTATCAAAGGTTAGTAAATAAAGCCTTTACTAGTCAGATTGGCAGGAATATGGAAGTTTATATAGACGACGTGATGATGAAGAGCGTTGAAGAAGATGCGCACATATCTGACCTTCAAGAAACGTTTTCCAACTTAGAGGTTGTGAACTTGAAATTAAACCCTGAAAGGTGTGGATTTTAGGTTCGATCTGGAAAATTCTTGAGTTATATAATAAGTGAAAAGGAATTTAACCTGATCCGGATTAGCTCAATGCTTTGTTAGCTATGGATCCTCCTCAGAGTATCAAAGAAGTTCAAAGATTGACCGGATGATTGGCTGCATTGAACATGTTTATTTCAAGATCATCAGACAAATGTTCTCCGTTTTTCCAGGTCTTAAGGAATGCCAAATACTTTAATTGGTCTCCACAGTGTGATCAGGAATTTCTTAAAATCAAGAAACATTTGTCTTCACCCAAGACCCTCTTTAAACATGTTCAGGGGGAAAAGCTCTACATATACTTGGATGTATCATAATATAATATAAGTGTTGTGCTAGTAAGAGAAGTGGATAATTACCCTCGTTCTGTTTATTATATTAGTAAAAGTTTGTTGGATGCTGAAAGAAGATATTTGAAGTTACAAAAACTGGCGTTGGATTCGGTAATCACGGCAAGAAAAATGAGACCATGTTTCCAATCTCGTTCCATTTTTGCTCGAACATATTTTCCCTTGAAGAATGTTCTTCAGAAAGCTGATGTATCAAGCAGAATGACCAAGTGGTCAGTTGAGCTAGGTGATTATGATATTGACTTTGCACCCCGAAAGGATTTTGAGTTTAGCACTTGAAGTCTCACAAATTCCTTCATCATATTTGGAGTCTTCTCCACTTGCATAGTTGTCCTTGTCACCATCAGCCATTGTATGAAAAGTAAGATCGTCATATTCCACAAATTTCCATGGAGGGCCAAGGGTCCTCTTCGGAAAAGTCTTGTGAAATAACAAGACCATGTCGGACTTAATCCTATCATCTCTTTTATCCAAAGATTCCACCACTCCAGAAGCATAATTCTATATTCCTGCAGCTATCTCTTCGGCTTGCTTGGTTACTAAACATGTATTCTCCTCTGTCTTCTTATTTAGAATATTCTCCAAGTTGACTTTGTCTTCGGATAAAGTCTTGACAGTATTATCTCTAGCTTCTAGTTGCTTATTTAGAGTTTTGATATCGTTATAGGAAGAAGTTTCCAGTTCGGAATACTTAATGTGGAGATATTTTGGGGAATTTTTTGACTTGCGCAGTTGAGTAGCTAATACCTCTTTTTCATTCTTCAAGGATTCTATGCTTTGCTGAGCGGCAGAGAGGCTATTCCTTAAGCCTTGGTTTTCTGTAGCCATGGAATTTATGGTAGTTGTTTGTTCCCTCACTTGCCTTTCCAGGTCAACTACCAGACGGATGTAACCTAAGAGGGCATGACTCAGAGTGTCTTATTCGCTAATATCACATAGGTCTCACCATTATGGGTTACAACGTTGGCTAAATTGGCAGGACGGTAAGGCCCTACAAAATCATCCTTTCCCAGATCATTAAAGTACACATTAAGGTTCTGAAATGCTCAAGATTGACCTCTCCTTCACTATTGGCTTGTTCGGAATAAAGGTTATGAGGAATTTCTTCTTACAAAGTAAGATCGGCAGGAATAGGAGGAGGGAGTTCAAAGGGACGCAAAATTCTCTCTAATCCGAGAGTAACTTTTTTTTCTTTGTAGTTTTTTTATCACTGCTTGCCTTACGCCTCTTGTCATTCCTTGTGATCTGAGGTGGGTCATCCGATCCACCGGCCTCTTTAACTGTAACTCCAAGTGCCTCTAACAAAGCATCATTGATTCCTCTTTGATTCTCTGAATTAACTCACTCGGTAATCGGCTGAGATGGATCTTTTGTGTTTTTCTTATATTTTTTTCTTCATCTTGTCCAGATGGTTAAGGGCTTTGACTCTGGAAGGAAGATAGAGTTTGGCATCCTTAGCTTCAGTTCTCTTCAGGATGACATCTGCAGAAGGAGGAGCGGTCAGTTGTTTTAAAGAGAGGTCTCTTTTCCTTGAAGTGTTCCACAAGTGAGACCTCACGAAGTTCCATGGAGTGAAGCAATTGTGGAAACCATTCTCTCATTTCTAATAGAGGTCTCTTAGCAAAGGTTATTTGGCCTTCCTCTAGATGCTCTGTAAAAGTATTTGAAAAAACTAAAAGGAAACATTAGTTCGGAATGGAAACTCAGTATTTAAAAAAAAACCTAAGTGAAACATAAATAAAGGTTACCTATACTCTTCCAGCGACTGGTTAGTTGACTTGGATTAGAGTCAACTTTTATCTTTTAGGAGTCTTGAAAAGAAGAACCTGACTGAAGAGGAGATAGATTTGGGACAAAATGTAATTTTCTGACCTTTGATATGTTTGACGATGATGAGCCTTGGTTTGTGTTTGTTTTTGTCCAATCGATTTCTTCACCAGGAGAGGCAGGAAGACCAACTGAAATTCTTGCGTCTCTTGCAACTTTTCTTGCTTTCTCCAAATCAGACAAATTCAACCAACCTCCTTTACCAATGCGTTTCTAACTGTGAACATAAATATACCTAGACACAGTTTAAGAAGATTACCAAGCTTTCTCTCTCTAGAAGTATTTGTGTTCTTAGAGACAATAGAACAGTAAAATTGATTTATATAACAATGAAAATATAGGAGTTTACCTAGGAGAAGACAAACTGATCAAAGTGATGATTAAGGGCTACAACGTATGAGGGTTACACCCTAAGTAACTTTTTAGCCTAGTAGCTTAAGGAATCTAGGATAAAAACGACTGAAAGGTCAAACAAAACCTTGACACGTGTCCCACGTCAAAAAATGACTCTTGATATTCTTAACGATAAAGTTAATCTCACCAAATTCTGATCGGGCCGACTCTTGAAATTCTTAATAATAAAGTTAATAACTTTTGCTATACGGAAACAGATCAGATGGTCACATTGAAAATGCATTGGTTTTTATTATTTTGGGTTAGCTCTTCCAAAGATTCTTTGGAAGACCTAAAGGACTACTGATGAGGTCAGATAAAATTGACACCAGATTTATCACCTATCTAAAGGGGTAATTTGGAAAAAACCAAAACCATGACCAACCGAACTGAGTAAGTTAGTGGAATATGACTCAGCTAGGTGTTGGAATTTTCATCACTTGGGCTAATTGGTTCTTAAACTTGACCCAAGCCCATAATCTGACCCGAAAGACCCATGAGTCATTAATTAAGTATAAATACCCCAATTACTTTCATTAATGAGGGTGCTCAAAATTTAATACAAGCACACACCTTAATTATCTCTCTACATTTCACCTTAAACCTTAAATACTCAAAACACTTTACAAAATTTCCCTCAATCAGAAATAATCCGCGCCATACTACTCATCAAATTTAAACCAACATGTATTGATAACCGTCGATAAAAACTAAACAAACAAACATGCATTTAATTAACTTCAAACCAAAATCAAAATTGGTAAAACGTTCATCCAACATCATCCAAATCCAAGACAACATCATGAAATTTTTTTAGTTAGCAAAATAAAAACTACATTATGCAAACAAGGTACAAGATCAATAATATTTGGATGAGTCATTGGCTGACGATCGTGTGGACTCGGTTCGTGAAGTGTATACGTTCCTCATGGCTATCGCCAATAGAGATTATACGGTTTATGGTGTGTAACGCCTCTATCATACTTCATTCCCATAGTGCATACGATGTGATATAGAAACTTCTCCACGTATGCTTTAACCTGAGCTTGAGTGTAATTGTCACCGCAGATAACATAAGTTTACCAATCATCTCAATCTGCACGGTTACATGGCTAACGCCAATAGTCACCCTTTTTAGACCCATACGGGCATAAAAATATCGAGGGGCTTCTACTCCACCCAACCGAACTGTTTCATCACTCGATCCTCCATATACGCTTTGGTAACATACATACACCGAATAGGATTAAGATATAACCCCAACGGATACATCAGAAAACTATCCCTTATATATTCATATGGCTGAAAGATCATCTGCGAACAAACACATATAAACTAAGAAACTATTTGGAACATTTATGAAAGTAAAAAAAAATACTTACATTTTTCTCCCTCAGTCCGACGATGAACTCGTGGTAGAAATATTTGGCATAACGTTCCCCCCCGACTGCTATGTAAGCGACCAACTAAGAAGATTCAGCATAGACTAATTATAACAGTTGGTAATCTGAGGCTGCAAACACAAAAATGATCGTATATCCACGAATCCAACAAGGCTTTGAAGTCGGCCAAACTTTTCAACAACGTCTTAGACGCTCTTCCCAACCTCTTGTGTAGCCACACCAACGCGTAAGTACCCCATACTATACAACCTAGTTGATCCATGTTCTCCAACGAACTTTGGAAATCAGCTTGTACGTTCTTTTGACTGATATTCGTGAAAATGGTACAACCAAACATATCCATCAGATACACATGTGTGGGTTGTGTGACCATTGCATCGGTATAGTCCGGATTAACATCACAATATTAGGGGCGCACAAACATATTCCTCGGCCATTTCAGCCCAAAACCAACCATTTCATGCTTGTCCAACTGATTTTGGTTATCAACATTTGTAAATCCCAACAACGAGGCATATTTCATGAATGCACCAACAAAAGTAGGACTTGACTTGGTTTTAACTAGGGAACTCACCATTGGGAGCCCAGTAATGAATTAAACATCATCTAAAGTGATGCTTATCTCTCCGAATGATAACTAGAAACTGTTGGTTTCGTGATGCCAACGTTCGAGGAAAGCCTCACTCGGATGAGTGTTTGAGCTGAACTTGGTAAAATGTCTTATATGAGGTCAGAATAGAGTCCTTAGTACGATAATCTCAAGCCACATGTTTGTTACTAAAGTCCCACTGACTTAAAAAATTTGTACTTGGCGTGACTGTTAATATCTTGGCGCGACTGAAAACACAAAAATAAAACAGATTGTTATATTCATATATTAAAAACAAAAATAAAATAATAATTAGTATTATATGAAGTCGAAACTCACATTTCCGAGAAAAATGTTGTACGCCTCTTGCTCCATGTAGTCCAAAATAAGTGCAACATTTAAAACAAAAATTCTTCAGACAGTCAGAGCGGTCGAGATGTGCGAGTCCTATCCGAGGCTTTAGTAGGAGCTGGAGGCTAAGGAATTTCAGACTGAACCGTTGGCGCTGCATTGGTCTCTGAAGCTGTATCTTCGTCTGACGAAGATGAACCTTTAGCGAAACATTCCTCGACAACAGCAACATCAGCTTGACCTCTAACGGTTTTATAGTTACGATGCCACACAGACCGCGGCGTGTAGTGCAAACTGTGAGGTACGACCGAAAGGGAACCGGTATCTATTTCATCATTACGCCTCCTTTTCAGAAGTGTTTTTACTACCTCCATCAGCCAAGCATCCTCATGCCAAGCCTTCGACCTTACCTTCGACCTACCGGTTTGTTTCCAGAAACCAAAGACAAATTAAGACATTTTCAAAATAAAAAACAATTATACAAATATCAACGTTATCGGTGTAATGTATCTCCACCGGCAACGTGAATACATTACACTGTCAGCGGTTTTGCGTTGTTGGTGCAGTCCACACTAGCAGCAACTAGTAAAACACTAGGCGTTGCCAACATAGACAACCTTGGCAGAGCTACCATTACTTTCTACGGTGGCAGCAACTACTGTTTTGCTAATTGTTGAAAGTGTAGATTGCACTGGCAGCGCAAAACCGCTGCCAGAGTCCAACTCTTGCAGTGTAATGCATTTACACTGTCGGTGTAGGTCCATTATCCTTCCAGCGTCGAAGAACATGAGTGAACCTAGACTCACCGTGTAAATCTACCAAAACAACAACGCTCAACCAAAAATGAACCTTAAAAACACTAATATTTCATACTAAACTCTCTTATAACACTAAAACTAACTAATTTCGATACCAAAATAAAAACTAATTGAAAACCAACAAAATAAAAAAACTAAATTCAACCTTTGAAAACAATAAATCTTACTTTTTCTATTGATTGATTGTTTTTTTAGATGAAATAATGGGTTATTGGTAAGAGTTTGGATTTTAGATTTTTGATGTTTTCGGAGATTGAAGATGAAGATGTGAAGTGAAAGAGACAGAGATAGAAATTTTAATTTTAAATTTAAGTAGATTTAAAATATACGTTTTTGCTAAAATTAGAATCTTAAAGTGAAGACATTTATAAAGGTAATTCGATAAACCTATAGTGATTTTCGGAAAGATTTAATTTAGATACATTTACAGTTGCGTAAATAATGGTCGAACTAAATCCTTTAGTTTTCAGTGTCCGTGATCTTATATATTATGATTAGTGGTGGTAAACAGGTAGACCCACGACCCACCACACCTATTTAAAAAATTTAAACAGTTATGGATCCGTCGGGTTGTTGGTTACCCATTTAAAACATTTAAACAAGTATAGGTCTAACAGATTGCAGGTCTGACAAGTAACTGCTTATGGAGGTAAAACAGGTCTGGTAGGTAGCAGGTTAGGTTGGTAAACCCACGCAGGTTAGCCGCCAGAAGAGCCATTTAAGACATTGTTTATCAAGTATTTTGTAATATTATTTAAAACTAATTTGAATGCGTTAATTAAATCGAATTTTAATAATTGAGATATGTATAATATAAACGAAATAATTATGATATTTATTGTATTTTAATTTAAATATTATATTAGTTAGATCGAAATTCTATAATCAATAATGTATATTGTAAACAAGATAATTGTAATTTGATTTTGATATTGTTTGATTATATTTAGATATTTAAGATATTTTATTTAATATTAGGTAGATATTTAATAAAATATACCAATTAGACATCTGATTGTATATTGATTTTAAATGATTATATTATTGAAAATATTTTTACGATTATAAAAATTAATAATTTATATGTCTTACATAAATCCAAATTCTATAATCAAGACATGTATATCGTAAACAAGATAATTATTATATGATTTTGATATTGTTTGATTATATTAAGATATTTAAGATATTTTATTTAATATTAGGTAGATGTTAAATAATATATACATATTACTAGACATCTAATTGTATTTTGATTTTAAAATATTAGGTAGTTCTTTAGATATTTCAAGCTTGAAATGTATATGTTTAGATGATTTAAATAGTTTATTGTATTTTTGAACTATTCAATATTTGAAGTATTTAAAGTTTTTAGAATTGTATAAGTATATGCATAAACATAAATTACTTGTAAATAACAAAATAAAAATTGAAAGAGATTTAATTAACATTTGATAAAATATATAAGCAAAACAAACAATTCTTTAATAATAAAAATCAAACAGAAAACATAGTTGTTCAATCAAATAAAAAAGAAAACCATAACAATGAAAATGCCAAATACAATCAAATGTAGAAAAAACTAAGGAGCTTCGTCGTCGTTGTTCGAAGGTGGTGGACCTTGCAAATGCATGTTCTCCATCATTTGTCGTATGTATTCGCATTGTTCCGCTTGAGAGTTTGCAAATCGATCATTCCATTCATCTTGTCTATCGTGCAACTGCACGTATTGACCATGCCACTAGTCGTATTCACAATGCCACTGTTATAATTAACCAAGTTGCTCATTCACCCATCCCTGCCACTGCTGTAATTGACCAAGTTGCTCGGTCACCCCTCCATACCACTGCTCAAATTGACCCTGCCAGTGCGTATATTGACCATGTCACTCTGTATGCTGAGTATGCGCCCACTCGGCATACTACATTTGTTGCTCATGCGCACACTCAGCATATTCGCGGTCGGAACGTCCTTATTGTCGCGGTAGTCTAGAAGAACCACCATAAGTAACTGGATCGACAGGCGACTGAATTTCTTGATGATGGTATCGAGGAGGTGGATTTGGTGGGTTGGTATCACCGTTCGTAGCCCATATATCATCCAACAAGTGCAAATGGCGACTTCATGCCTGCCATTTTGATATCAACTCTCTATCCCAACTGTATATCCCCTGCAATTTCAAAGAGTTTATACCTATAACACTACTTGTCCTAACCATGATCGGAGTGTACGCACTCACATCAATCCCTTTCTTAACAAGAAAATGACCCAATATCATCTCATAAGGTAGTTTATCCCTCCCAATTTTCATAGCCATATTCTGAATCATCAAACTAGCCAAATTAATTCTTCCCTCATTTCATACCATAAATGCAGTTAAATGTTTTTTTGAATATAGGAAAGTTGCGAATCATTGTTACTAGGGGGGAAGAATTAACTTGTTAACCAATTTCAAAGCTAATTTCCCATTAGCATCCAAATTACCTCTTATGGCGCTATGTTTATCGTTAATTTTAGAGCGGCCAAACCACAACTCAGAAGCGCTACTGCGTCATCGTAGGACATGGGCTAATCAGAACTCCAACCCGAACGAGGAAAAGAAATTGAAGCTAATTTTTCACCAGTAAACATATCCTCAGTTGGAACGAAAACAGATCTTCAAAATCACTTTCGAAAAAACTATAGGCAACACCATCAATTATACACCTCATTCATAAACCTCTACCATGTGAATCATTCTCAATAATACGTGAGGTGGCATAAAATTTTCGTACTAATTCGATATACCATTCACACTTGAATCTAGCAAGAAACATACAACCTACTCCATTATTAGGTTCAAGAAGTTTCATTTTTTTGCATACCTTTAGCTTGGATTAGTTCATCGTAATCCAAATACATACCCGCGTACATTTTGGTTACATCTCGTGGTGCTTGAGGATTACGGACGCGAACCTCCCATTCGCCGTGATGTTCGATTGTCTGGCTCTCTGATTCCTCCACCTCTTCATACTTCAAACTTCTTTCGGCATTTGTTCTTCGTTTCGAGGATGATGAATCATCTCCACTCATCTGGACTTGCTTTGATTTCCTGGAAGAAGACATTACGATAAACTTTGTAGGATTTTTTTGTCTTTGAAATTAAAATAATTAGAGAGAATATTGCAAATAATTTAGAGAGAGATTGATGGTGAATTGGTGTGAGTGAAGACAGGGGAGGGGACATGGGTCTATTTATAGTTTTGTTTTTGTTTTTTTAATATATCTGTTATCGATGACGTCATCGCTGACATCATCGATTCGGATATCTAGACAGGACGTCTGAATATCCGAATTAAAAGTCTGGATATCCAGATTTTGAGTCCGGATATCCGAATTGGCAATTCGGATATCCGGATTTTAAGTCCTGATATCCTATTTTTTTTAATGGGTCTCCCCTATAAATAGAGGAGGCTCCAAATCCAAGCTCACCATCTCTCAAAACTACTATATCTCTCTCTAAATCTCTATATTAGTTATACAAATTCTATAATGCTTTAGTTTCTTATTTTACGTATTATAGTTCTACTTTCGGAATAGTTATAACATTTTTTTCCGCTATTTGTTTTTCTTTGATAAAAACACTTAAATAACATTGTGATAACATTATACTAGCCTAATTAATAGCTTCGTATAATTTATTAAGTTATTTACTTGTTGTAGTTGTTTAGATTAGTTGTTTTTCGTTTATTTTTATTTTTAATAAAAAAAACTAAATATTTAATTTTCATTTGAAATATTCATTATTATTAGTCTAAATTTAGGTTTTATTAATTACGGTATTAATTTAGATTATTATTTTATTGCATATTTAAAAAACCTTGTTTTAAGTTTTAAAATGGCTTCAAAACGTAGAAATACTAATGCTCACCCACCCGCTAATGTAGATATCAATACCGATGATGATTTTCCTAGAGACTCTCCTCACATTGACACACTCTCTTCCCACGAAAGTGGCGGTGGAAGTACTAGTGGTGGGTCGAGGTCTCATAAGAAAAATTCTTGGATTTGTGAGTACTTTAGGGCATCGGATGATAATATCTCCGCTACTTGTAAAGTGTGCGATAAAAGTTATGTTTATAGAGGAGCAAATAGAAATATGGGCACTAGCACTATGGTAAAACATTTAAAAATTCATGAAATATTTTATCCTTTAAAACCTAACGAAAATAATATTTTTGTAAACCTTCAAACTGGTCTTCCTTTTGAGTTTAACCAAGATAAGTATAGGGAAGAAACAATGATTTATGTAATTGGTAGTTTACAACCTTTCGGTTTTCTGGATACTTATAGATACGAAAATTGGATGCAAACTGGGGTAAATCGACAAGCCAAACGCATTCCATGCAGCTCTTTGCGATCACTAGCCTTTAAATATTTTTTTAAAAAGAAAAAAACATTATTGAAACTATGCTAGCTTTGCAATAAAATGTTTCTATTACTAGTTATATAACTTCTTGTGTTACCCTTTATTGGATGGATCCCCAATGGGGTACTCCAAACGAGAATCGTGTGGTTTGAATCTATTGGCCAGCATAACGCACAAGTAATTAGAGAGA
Source organism: Limnanthes douglasii subsp. nivea (assembly GCA_036936605.1). Classification (NCBI taxonomy): domain Eukaryota; kingdom Viridiplantae; phylum Streptophyta; class Magnoliopsida; order Brassicales; family Limnanthaceae; genus Limnanthes; species Limnanthes douglasii. The sequence goes on along the minus strand of JAUPFV010000004.1, from coordinate 52,753,115 downwards.
GTATAGCTGAATGCATGAATATTTATGGATTTAAAAATAGGATTATGTCTATTTCGTGTGGTTTGAATCTATTGGCCAACATAACGCACAAGTAATTAGAGAGAATAGCTGAATGCATGAATATTTATGGATTTAAAAATAAGATTATGTCTATTTCGTTCGATAATGCGTAATAATAATAATCAAAATGAAAACAGATCTTACCGGTTGCAGGTCCGGTAGATAACTGCTTAAACAAGTAAACAAGTCTGACGGGTAATAGGTCTGACGGGTAAAAAATAAACGAGTCAGGTGTGTAGATATCCATGATAGGTACTCATTTATTTTAGACAAATCCAGACCCATTTATCATCCCTAATTAGGTTATTCTGAGCTGCTTATTATAATTTCGGTGTTATTTTGAAAACATTCGGTAGTATAAATGATTTAATATAAAGAAAAGTAAACTTAGTAAAAAAAAGTAAAAGTGAAAAATAAAAATGAAAAATAAAAGGATGGTGGGTTGTATTCAAGGAGACAGACGGTCCAATCTTTCTTTTATGAGGTCCTCGTAATTGGCAGACGCCATCATTCAAATTTCTTTTGCACTTTCTCTTTATCTCTTTTAATCATCCTGTAGTTCTGAATTCTGATCAAACCTTTCTTCTCTCTTCATCACTTATCATTTGATTCAAATGTTAAAGCAATCTTAACAAAAGGTGTTATTCCATCTATTCTTCTTTTTTAGAAGCTTATTGCTCTCTTTTTCATTGTTAAATTATCCACTCCGGATTTGAGCTTTTCCCGTATTACTATATTATAATACGATTCGGACTAATATCCGCACTGAAATGGCTAAGCAAACTAGATGTAGGTTGCTTTTAATTTGTATTATAATTATACTGAATTATTAATTAACAAAAATAATCGTTCAAAATTTAGAATTTGTATTTGAAATACTATATTTCATATGGTTCGGATTGTTAGCTGGAAAATAAAAATTAAAAGAAAGTAAATTGATAAAGAGAAAATTATCTTCGTTGATAAAGAATACGATTTTAAATAAGTTTTACAAGGGATTTCAAAAGTTTTGATCAAACTCAATAAAAAACTTGTAATAAGAGTTAATACTCATAAAGATTTGGTCTAATCTATTAAATATTTTTTAATCGAAATATTTTTTAATAAAACGTTCAAACTTTAACACCCTCTTTTAAACTGAAATCTGCAGAAGTTTGAAAGAAATTATTAACCCTCTCCAAAAAAACTATTTTAGGGCAGTACGTGAACAAACTCCAAGTAAGCCACGTAACTTTACAAATGTAGCCAACTTGAGAGGTTTGGTCAGTATATCTGCAACTTGGTCTCCACTTCGACAATAAACCAGTTTTATTGTTCCATCATTACTAAGATCTCTTAAAAAATAATATTTCACATTAATATGTTTACTTATTCCATGTAGCATAGGATTCTTGGAGAGTTTGATTGATGAGCTGCTATCACAAAAAACTGTAGTAGCTTCCACTTGTTTGAACTTGATTTCTTCAAGAATTCTTCTCAACTCGGACACCTTGACAAGCACAAGCTGTAGAAGCAATAAATTTAGATTCCGTAGTTGATAAGGTTACAATTTGTTGCTTCTTAGAATACCATTAAATAGCCCCACTGCCTAACATAAAAACATAGCATGAAATGCTTCTTCTATCATCTTAATCTCCTGCATAATCACTGTCAGTAAATCCAAACAGTTCTAACTTTTCACCCTTCTTGTACAACAACCCAAAATCTCTAGTACCTTGCAAATAACGAAGGATTCTCTTGGCAGTTAACAGATGCATTTCTATTGGATTCTCCATATATCTACTTATTAAACTCAAAGAATACATTATATATGGTCTTGTTGCAGTTAAAATACATCAAACTGCCAACAATTTGCTTGCAAAGTGTGTTGTCCACCGTCTTTCCTTCATGATCTTTGTTTAACTTCAAGCGAAACTGAGTTGGAGTGCTTACATGATTGCAATCCTTCATTTGAAACCTATCAAAAAAATCTTGCACATACTTCTTTTGAGATATAAAAATCTCATTAGCTGATTGTACTACTTTTATGCCAAAGAAATATTGCATCATACCAAGATCAGACATTTCAAATTCAATCATCGTGGATTTTTTGAATTCTTTAAACATTACACTATCATTTCCACTAAATATGAGATCATTTACATATAAGCAAACAATGAGTAGTTTCTCATTATCTCAAATCTTAACAAAACGTGTGTGTTCATATGGACATTTGTGGAAGCCTTCTTTCAAAAAATAAGCCTCAATGCGACTATACCAAGCTTGTGGAGCTTATTTTAAGCCATAAAGAGCTTTATTTAATCTATAAACTTTATGCTCATTTCCAATCTTAATATGACCAAGAGGTTGTTGTACAAATACCTGTTCCTCAAAGTTTCCATGCAAAAATACTGATTTGACATCTAGCTGAAAATAAGACGAAGAATTATGCGTCGTCAATGCGATCACCAATCTGATTGTATCCCTTAGCTTAGCTACCCGCACCTTATATTTTTCACCTTCACCATTTTCTTTTAGTTTTGTTTTGAAGACCCACTTTACACCAATAATTTGTGCCCTTTTGAAAGATTAGTCAGCTCCCAAGTATTATTGTTTTCAATAACATTAATTCCATCATTCATCACTTTCCTCCATTTTTCTTCTTTGACAACACTTTCAAAAGATGTAGGATCACAATCTGAAAATAAAGCAAAGTGAATTACTGGATCATTAATTTCAGTTTCCTCATAGTCTTCAATCAATGTAGGCCTTTTTCGAATAAGTAGAGGAGATTGAGCTACTACATAATTAGCTTATGTTGCTTCATCATTAGTTTCGACTAGTGTTTGCAAAATTTTAGCAGCTGCTGGAGTTGCTTCTGATGAATTTTCAAGCATAAAGGTTGTTGCAGTTGGTTCGCTTTCAGAATTGTTGTCAAACAAAAGAACTTGAGTAAATTCTTTCTCATTCCAATCCCTAAGTGTTTTCTTCATCAAAGACAACGTCTCGGACTGTCACAATTTTCTGAGTTAACGGATTAAACAATCTATAAGCTTTGGATGTTTCACAAAAAATACATTTTCCCCTTTATCATCAAATTTCTTCATTTTCTCATATGGGATATGCACATAAGCGATGGAACTAAAAATCTAAAATAATATACAGCTGGTTTCCTTCCACTCCAAGCCTCCTCTGATGTCGTATTTTGAACAACATATATAGGACTTCTGTTCAAGATATGAATACTCCAATTTACTGCCTCTGGCCAAAAATATTTTGGAATTCTCCCTTTTGCCAACAAGCTTCTTACCATATTGAGAATGGTTCTATTTTTCCTCTCTGATACACCATTTTGTTATATTGTATAAGCAGTTGTTAACTCTTTTCGAATGCCATGACTTTCCTTGGGTAAATTGAGAACAATATTGTTTGCTAACAACACATTCTTCACAAACTTGGGTTGGAATACTAATACGAGGAAGACTTGTCACCATATTTTTATGGTGGAGGATCTTCAATCCACCAAAACTGAAGTGGCTATAACAAAAATGCCACAACCAAGAAGGATCTTTAACTTCAGCGACCAAACAAGTTTCAACGCTTTCAATCTTTAGTGGAAACAACCTGTTTGAACTCATTTGCACAACAACAATAGTTCCCCTAGTATGATCATAAATCTCACAAATACTTTTTTGAATAATGATTATATAACCATTTCTAGCAATTGACTAGCACTTAACAAATTACTTTTCAAGTCAGGAACGTAAAAAACATTAGATTATTTCCAAAAAAAATTTTTAGTTCTTATCTCAATATTACCCTTTTTTATCACCTTCACAGTGGAACAATTACCAAAACTTACTGTAAAATGAAAGTTTTCATTTAAATAAGAAAAATAAGAATTACTCCCACACGTGTGGTTACTGCAACCCATATCCACATACCAAACATCAGAATGAGATTCCTGATTAGCTTGAACAGTAATCAACAAAGTTTTTACTTCCTTATTTTCGATAAAAATTGATTGTTCTTCCTTTTCTTTGTCATAAGGCAGCTTAGTATAACGTTCAGAACGATAATGACCAAGTTACATCTAAAACACTCTAACTTGGATTTGTCAAAATGTTGATCTCGTCATCTGCCTCTGCTTGAAAAATTATCAATATTGGTTTTAAAATACCTGATTTTATCTCTATTGCTATGGAATCCTCTTCCTCTACCTCTTCCTCTAAATTTTGAGAAATTAGTACGGGTAGAAGCCTTCAAAACTTGCTCCTTTGAAGTTGAACTGCAGTTCATCTTCAGTTCATGGACCAATAAGAATCTTTTTAGTTCATCAAGAGATAATGCATCTGTCTTTTGATTCTTCAATTGAACACACAAAATTTTGGTGCCAAAGAACGCAGTATTTTCTCCACAATGGTGATATCTTTCATCTTCTTACCATGAAATAATATTTTGTTGTTGATTTCCATAATCTTAGTACAGTAGTTGGTAACAGATTCTTCATCCTTCATTTGTAGAGTCTCAGAATATTTTCTCATTACTTGAAGCTGTGCACGCTTCACTCTTACGGAGCCTTGATATTTTTTCTTCATAGAATCCCAAATATCTTTAGAAATTTATTTGCTAAGAATATTTTCTAAGATGGGCGAAGAAATTGCCTAAAAAGATAATTTTTTGACTTCGGATCTTTCAGTTTTCTCGCTTCCGACTTTGTCTCCTCAACATCGGTCAACACGACACCTTCTGCTAGTTCTCCTACACTAGAAACAACAATCGTCCAATATACTTTAGACCTCAAGAAATTCACCATAAGCATTCTCCAATCATCATAGTGACCATCAAATCGTGGAATGGATGGTTGTACAAAACTTTCCGAAGATATCGATTTTATTTTTCTTTTTCTTTTTTTATAGAAAAAAATTGGCTTTTTCTTTTTTTGAAAACAAAATTGCCTTTTTCTTTTCTAAAAAAATTGGATTGGTTTTTTCTTTTTTGAAAAAAAAGGCTTTGATACCACTGTTAATTAAATTTGAGAGAGAAAAAATTGTATGCGTTAATAAATTAATAAAAGAGACGCTTTTAAATAGGCTTTACAAGTAATTCCTAAAGTTTTGGTGAAACTCAATAAAGCTTTCAATGAGAGTTAATACTCATAAATATTTGGTCTAACCTATTAAATAACTTTGAATGGAAATAAATATAAAACAAAACGTTTAAACATGGAGATATTATAACCAACCAAATTATCTTATATTAATAAATAAAAAAATTCCAAAATACTATCGAAATTTTTTAGTTATCATAAAATTTTTAATTATAAAAAAGTCAACAAATATATTTTAAAAAATAAAAAAATAAAATAAACACTAAAAATATATATTATTTTTTCGGCAAACAAAATACTTTCATTGATAATAGGCTATAAAAGCTTAATATTAGAGATTGAGTTCTATAGGGTCCAAGTTGAATTATGAACTAAATTTTAAATTTTATATTTAAGAGCTTAAATACAATTGTGTTACATGGCGATGGTACTTGAAGCTTTTGAAAACTTTAAGACTCATATTAAAGTTATATGGTTGGTGTGTATTGGCCTAGTTAAACTTTGTATCCTCCTCCGTGAATCTTAAGTTTTGTTATCTTCATCCAACAACCTATGTCTTTCTTTGTTCATGCTGATTTAAATGGGGTAAGTAGTCAGGTGATTTAAATCTTATCAGATTTTATAATTTTGTATATTTTTTTGTTTTAACTCACATTAGTCTCATATGACTATTTCACCAAACAAAGTGTGTTTTCGTAAGTTTTTTTTCATCATTTTAATAACATTTGAATATTATTATCATCATATAATTGGATTCAACAAATTATGTTTCTCTATATTCATTAAAAAAAATATTAGACTCAAAATCTAGCCACTTATAATTTGTGTTATTTATTATGTAACCAACAAGAGCGCATTTCTTCGCTTTTGGATTAATTTATAATATTTTTAGATTTCTGACATCTTAATATTTTAAAGTAACTAAAACTTTGTTCCTTATCTTGAAGAACTCAAATAAAGATATCTAAATTTTCTCAAAAGGAATACAATTAATTATATGACATGCAGTTAAAATGAGCTTATCTCCGAAACTTTATTTGCAATTTAGAATAACGAACACGGAATTTCACATTTCAAGCAAAATTTATTTTTGTATGTCAATCAATCTATTTTGTTACGACATAAATTACATTGAATATTGATGAATTATTGTATGATATTCACAAAAACTAGAAAACTCAATTGGAAAGTACCATTCATCTATATTAATACAAATTATTTTGATCCTCATGTTTAGTGGGATTTCAAACTCACACTTAAATATCTTAAATGTACTAAAGAATTCATATTCATATTTATGTTTAAACTAATAAATACAGATGTACAAAGAGTGGTCATCTATAATACTTTAAATATATTTTGTACCTTTACGAGTTATATAACGTTTTAAATAATATACACTAGAGTCTATTAAGTTTTATAAATGTATGCTTCATTCAAACCTATGATGAGATTTTTCAATCACTCAAATTTTATATACAATTAATATTTATCATAAAGACCCATTCCATATTTTTATAAACATGGTTTTATATTTATCTTAATCGTATGTGTTTTAGAAATAAAAAATTTCTCAGAATGTACACATAACAAATATCAGTTTTAGACAAAATATCTCAAAAATTAGATTGTGTTCAAATCAATATAGAATATCTATAATGGTTATCATTCTCACACTTCTAAATACCAACTCGTTATTACCACAACTTTTATTTTAGATTTATTAATTTTTCTTATATACGCCTCTCATGCAATATTGCTTTCTTCAATAAGTTTGAAACTTTTTCTATTGAGAGCAATATGCACTGATGCACATGTATCATACCATCAATCACAAATTTATAATCTATAATACTACCTTCCATCATCATTGCTATAATTTCCACTTTCACCAAATTTGAAGTCTCACTCTTCTTATAAATATTATAATATTTTTAAATTGTTTTAGTTTCTCACAAACTTAACAATTTTCTCACTCTTCTTCATGCTCTTCTTATTTTTTCTACGAGTGTTTTTGTGAGAAATTTCTTTCTAATGGGCTCTATCACATTAGTGCACCTCAAATTTCCACAATTGGATTACTTTGTTTTTTTGTCTCTAGCATACAACTCATCTATTTTTTTACGTTACTTTAAATTTATTTCATACTATACTCATTAGATTTATGAAAAATCATTTTCTGATATTTTTATAAGATTCACGCAATATTTCTATAATTGCTCTAATTTGGAATTTGTTTTTGAATTATTACTTTGAGAGACACATATTTATTGATTATGACTCGAAATTTGTACATTTAGAGAAGAAAACATTTTTCATATATAAATTATAGTCAAAATATTGAAATTTTAAAAAAATGTACTTTTGTTTTACTTTTTATTCCCTCGAGAACATTACATATATTGAGCACTAAGTTTTTTATAGTGTTTCGATCATGTATGTGATCAAGATAGCATTCATATTATGTCTTTGACATTAAAACATCTTTTTTGAGCTTGCGTTTTTTAGTAGGTCTTAAGTAGTCTAATGAAATTTAGCCAAGACCCGAACGACTATGTAGAATATCCTTGAATGTTGTGAGCAACAAATTCAACTCGGGTTACCACATTGTCAAATTTACCATCATCATTTCTCCACTTGCACAAAAATTATACTCTCACTCTTCTTGTAGATATTGTAATCTTATTTAAAATTGGTTTAGTGTGTCACAAACTTAACAATTGTATCACTCTTCTTCAAGCTGCTCTTGTTTTTGTTTAGAGTGTTTTTGTGAAGAATTTCTTTCTACTAGGCTCTATTGTGTTAACACGGCGCAAATTTCCACCACGTGATTCTTAAGTTTCTTTGTTACTAGAATACAATTCATATTTAATTTTTGAAGTTATTTAGGATGTGTTTCATACTACACTCATTGGATTTTTAAAGAATCGTTTTTTCCGACACTTTTTATAAGATTGATGTAATTTTGCTATAATTTCTCTAATTTCGAAAAAATACTGAATCATTATTTTCAGAGACACAATGTATTAAATATGACTTGAAATTTATATATTTGGAGAAGAAAACGTTTTTCACATATAAACTTATAGTCAAAATATTGAAATTAAAAAAAAAATAATTAGTACTTTTCTTTTAGTTTTAGTGCTCGATAATTACATAAACTGAAAATTAAGTTTTTATATTGTTTAGATCATTTAGATGAGCAATAAATTATTCATATTATTTCTTTGGCATTAAAATATCTTATTTAAGCTTACTTTTTTAGTAGGTTGTGAGTAGTCTAATGAAGTTTAGCCAAGTCTTGATCAAATATGTAGAATATCTTTGAATATTGTGAGCAATATATTCAACTCGTGCTACCACGTTGTCAAAATTATGTCATCAAATCTCTTTCTCGAAACCAAATATTAACTCATCACTTTGATAATCATCATCTTCATAAAAATTATGGTATCATTTCTTTTAACGTTAGAAAATAAAAACGATCATAAATAACACTTACAAAACTGTGTTAGAATTTTTATTGCCATTAAAAAACTTCTTTCGATTTGCTTTGATATATATATAAAGTTATTTCTACTATTTATTATTTCGGCTACTAGCAAATATTTTGGTATATAATAATTTTTATAATTTCGAATATAAAAAACTTAGATTCAAAAGCTTATTCGATAAAGTTAGATTAATAATGATTTTTGATAATTTTTTGTTTTTAAATAACGGTTTGATGATTTTATCTTATATATATTTAGATTATTTATAGTTTATGATGATTTTTAAAAATAACACAAATATTTTGAAGATAAATTCATATTATCAAATGCTATGACTAGTAATTTTAAAATCTAGTTTCGTGTTTAAGTTGTTAAGGAAAAATTCTGATCATTAGTGATCTTACAAACTCTAAAAATACTCTCACATATTTTTGCTTATTTTTAGGGGAAAAACTTAATATCGTGATTTAATTTTATTTTAATTTTAAAATATATAATATATTTTATATTAAATACGTGTTTTAGTATGTTTGTGGATGCGTATTACAATCTTCTATGTGATTAAAAATTTCATATTAGTGGTATAACCTATTCGTATTTAACAAATTTATTTGAAACCCCTTTTATAACATACAAGATAGAGATAGAGAGCAGAGAGCGTGAGAAAGTTCGAATTTACAATTATATTAATCGTGATATCTCATATATATATATACACACAAGTCTATTATGTTATAATAAAAAATTATTTGTAAGTATGAGTAAAACAATAATAGTTGTATTAATATAAACAATAATACTTTTGATAAAAATACCCATTTTAGAAAGAATAAGTTTGTCAGAATCGTACACATAACAAATATCAGCTTTAGACAAAATATCAAAAAACAATTATTTAGATAAAAAACATATAGAATATTTATAAGGGTTATCATTTTCACATTTCTAACCACCAACTCAATATCACATCTTTTCATTTTAGATTTATTGGTGTTTCTTATATACACCTCTCGTGTAGTTTTGTTTTTTTCAATTAATTTGAAAAACTTTTATGTGAACAACATGGACTTATGTATATGTATCATACCATCAACCAAAATTGTATATTCTATACTATCTTCCATAACCATTGTTATAATTTTCACTTTTATGACATTTGCACTTTGACTCTTCTTGTAAATATTATAATTCTTTTTAAAATTGGTTTAGTTTGTCACAAACTTAATAATTGTCTTACTTTTCTTCAAGTCGCTCTTATTTTTGTTTCAAATATTATTGTAAGAGATTTTTTTAATGGGATCTTTCGCGTTAACGTACCTCAAATTTCCATTATTCGATTCTTTTTTTACTAGCATACAGTTCATATTTAGTTTGAACTTTGAAGTTATTTAGGATTCTTTCTTACTATAGTCATTGGTTTATGAAGAATTATTTTTCGGCACGTTTTATATGGTCAATGGAATTTTGTTATAATTGCCTAATTTGGATAAAGTTTTGAATTGTTACTTTGAGAGACAAAAATTTATTAACTATGACTTGGAACTTATAGATTCGGAGAAGAAGATATTTTTTCATATATAAACTTATAGTTAAAATATTGAAATTAAAACAAAAACGATTGGTACTTTTCTTTTAGTTTTTTCTCCTCGAGAACGTTACATATATTGAGCACCAAGTTTTTTATAATTTCTATATCATTTAAGTGATCAATATAGAATTCATATTATGTATTTGACATTTAAAAATCTTTTTTGAGACTGTAATTTTTTTGTTAGTATGTCCTTAGTAGTTTAATGATGTTTAGCCAAGTCCGGATCCATTATGTAGAATATCCTTGAATGTTGTGAGCATGGAATGCAACCTGTGTGACCTCGTTGTCAAATTTATGTCATCAAATCTATCTATCAAAACCAAATATTGGTTCATCACATTGATAGTCGTCACAGTCGTTTTCATAAATATTATGGTATAATCTTTTTAATGTTAAAAAATGAGAACGACATAAACGACACTTACAGAACTGCATTAGAATATTTGATTGGAGAGAGATTTTCTCCGATTTGACTTAAACACACACACACACACATATATATATATATATATATATTGAGATATACAAAAATTTAGAGATTAAAGCTTATTCGATAAAGTTAGTAATTAAGGAAGATTTCTGATAGTTTAACTATTTTCTAATAAGAGTCGCACGATTTTGGCTCGTATATATCTAGATTATGTATAGTTTAAAATTATAAAACTAACAGAATATTTCAAAAACAATTACATAAATTGAAAATAACATAAATAGAACAACATGTTCGCAAATACTAATGAAAAACATATTTAACTGTTATAACAATTATCTAGCATTGCCGTGAATAACAAATATACCTCCACAAACTAAAATCCCAAATAATATTATTTCTTGTGGTGAAATAAAATGGTTGACATGATGATGGTTAACAATAACAAAGGGTGAAGCTATTTCCTCCATAACATTTTTTATTTCCCTCATATTTCAGAAAATACTCCACTTTGTTATTTCATCCATAAAGAAAATTATTAATTTACCCTTTTGTAAAATTTTATTCAAAAAAATCATATTTACCTTCTTCTCAAACAATCACCCAAACATTATATCTACCTTAATTTTTTTCCAGCAATCTTCTACCCACCATATCTACTTCTACCCATAAACTCTAATCCTATCAATATAAATACACATCCATCAGTTTTTTAAACCGAAAAAAAAAACTGAGAAAAAAAACATAGCCACCACTTTCGATTGAAGCAATATATCAAAGGTAAAAATATTTCCTAAATCTTTTTTTAATCTATCGGTTGGAAAGAGTTTCAGGAAGTCAAGTGTACTCTGCATAGCGAATTTGCAGTTCCCAGAACTCTCTTGCTGTGGGTTTTTTTCAAAAAACATTTCATGTCTATTGAATTCCAGGAAAATATTTTTGGTTTTTCTAGTATCGAATTAATTTTATAAAAATTTGGAAATCTGTTTTTGATTTGTTTATTTTTTTTTTAAAACAACTTTAACTTGTTTTTTATTCTAACTTTCTTATTTTTGTTTGTTTCCATTTTTACAAGATTAAGTTATCTTGTTGGTTGATTGGATGATATTGTGAAGTGTTGAATCTTTGGTTTGGGTGTCTTCCTTTTCTACTTTTCTATGATTAAGTTTTAAGAAATTTGAGTTTTTTTTGTTTATTAATGTTTAATTTTAGAAGTTAAATGATATACGTTGGATGTAATTTGACTTAATGATGTGTCTGTTCGAATAAGGGTCGGATAGCGCATAGTAACATCAAAATATAAATTAGAAAGTAAATTAAAGGTAAAAAAATAAAAGTAAATGTTTAATATTTTTTTAAAGTTAAAATAGAGGAAATAACATAAAATAAAAATATCATTACCGTAACCATTCTAACATATTTCCGTTCACTTTTATGAAAGACAAATCTAATATTGTGATTTTTTTAAAAATATTTTTTATATTAAATGCATATCTTAATATGTTTGTGGATGCCTACTATAATATTATATATATAATATTATTACACTTCATTAGTTAAAAGAAAACCTTCCATGTGATTTACGATTGTTGTGGATGCATATAACATATATAGAATTATTTCACTTCATTAGTTAAGACAATCTTCTACGTGATTGTGAAGATTTGAAATTTGGGGTTTAAAATATCATAGTCATATCATATCTAACAAATTTATGTTGAGACCCCCTTTATGATATACACAATAGAGATAGAAAGAGAGGAGAGAGAAAGAGTGAGAAAGTTTTTATCACATGCAAAGCACTTTCTTTCTTCTACAAAGACCAAAAACTTAACCTCATTAGCAAGAAAAGCATAAATTCCACTCAATACTCTCTCCTTAAATTACATAAACCTACTACTCTATACTTCATCATCATATTATTTACTCTCTACTAAAACCTCTCTATTTCCCTCACCCTTTCTCTCTACAATAACAAGTAACCATACTCCTTAACAGCAACCAAAATGAGAGCTGGGATTTGTAGTGTACAACAGGCTCTAACTGCCGAAGCAGCAAGCACAGTCAAACAAGCAGTGAGTCTAGCACGAAGACGCGGCCACAGCCAAGTAACACCTCTTCATGTTGCAACTTCAATGCTTTCTTGTTCCACAAGTCTTCTCCGAAAAGCTTGTTTCCAATCTCATTCTCACCCTCTTCAATCTAGAGCTCTCGAGCTTTGTTTTAACATAGCGCTTAACCGCCTCCCTGCTTCAAACACCTCGAGCCCTCTCTTACTTGGGGGCACGCTTCACTCTCCTCTTCCTTCTCCTTCCAATGCGCTGATCGCAGCCTTTAAACGCGCCCAGGCTCATCAGAGACGAGGATCTATCGAGAATCAGCAGCAGCCGATTCTAGCTCTTAAAATAGAGATAGAACAGCTTATTATATCGATTTTAGACGATCCTAGTGTTAGTAGAGTCATGAGAGAAGCTGGTTTCTCTAGCACCCAAGTCAAAAGTAGAGTAGAGCAAGCTGTGTCTTTAGAAACAAGTAACCTAAACAAAGAAACTAATACCAAACCTCAAGTGCATGATCATCAGTCTTTACCTATTAGTTACTGCCATTTAGGAATGGGAGTGACACTAAAAAAACCGATGTGGGATCACAAAACTTTAAGTGATGACATAGAAAGAGTCTTGAACTTATTTATGAGTAAAAGAGAGAATAGTGTGATAGTAGGAGAATGTTTGGCTACTAATGAGGCTGTTGTTAAAGGAGTCATTGATAAATTTGAAAAGGGAAACATTAGCGGAGATTTAAGGTACTTACAGTTCATAAGCCTACCACTCTTGAATTTTAGAAATCTTTCGAAAGAGCAAGTTGAAAAGAAGCTTGTCGAGCTTAGGTACCTTGTAAAAGGGTATTTAGGTAGAGGTGCAGTTTTGTATCTGGGTGATCTTGAATGGGTAAGTGAGTATTGGTCTAGCAGTCGAAGAATGCGAAATTACGAATATAGCCCTGTGGAACACATGATCATGGAGCTCAAGAGAATAGTGAGTAGTGGCAATGTTGTTGGAGAAGATGAAAGAAGGTTGTGGTTGATGGGGATCGCAAGTTCAGTGACTTACACGAAATGTAAAACCGGATACCCTTCTTTGGAAACTATGTTGGATCTTCATCCTATTACATTTCCACAAGACAACTTGACTTTAAGTCTCACTCTTGATAGGTAAACATACTCTATTGGCTAATACGCGAAAGATCGAGTTTTAATTTATTTTTTTGGCTACTGGAATTGCTTGTTTTTAATGCTTTGGTTCTAAAATGTGTTCTGTTTTTCTTTGTTCAGTGATTCACAGACTCAGTACAGAAGTAATGCATCTAAAGTTGGGTCTACATGGGCAGTAAGTGGAACTCAAAGTGATCATCAGCATCTTTTGGGTGATACTTCTTTACATTTTTATAAGGAAGCTAAACACAATGAGTCATGTTTGCCTTCATGGCTTCAAGATTATAAGCAAGAGAGTAGAAGAAACAGTCCCATTAATGATCAGGTAATTCTTTGAGTTACTTATAAGTTTATCTTTTGAGGTAAGTAGTACTAATACATTATTTTCTTTAACTATTCTTTCAGGAATGTTCGAGTTTCAAAGGACTCATAAAATGGAACTCATTTTCAGATTCAGTCAGTAGAAATCCTTACACAAATGGAGAAAAAATCCTTAATTTTTCTTCATTGCCTCCTTCTCCATCCACTTCAATCACTTCGCACGAACACAAAACCACAAACTTACGCTGGCCGATTATATTTGAAACACAAAATTCACCAAAAGAACACCAATTCTGGAGAAACGACGAAGGAGCTGAAAGCCTTCCTAAACCAGACCTCCTCTCCAACCCCAACTCAAGTCCAAACTCAGCTTCTTCAAGCGAGACAATAGAGGAAGACACTGACGGCCTTAACATGTTCAAGCAAGTTACAACCGAGAACTTAAGCATTCTCTGCGACGCGCTAGAGAAAACTAATGTCGATCAAAAGGAGATAATCCTCGACATCGCTACCACTATTCTCAAATGCAGGTCTGGCTTGATGAACAAGAAACCAACCGAGAACGAGAACGAGAACGAGAAAAGAGAAGAAACTTGGTTGTTGTTTTTAGGCGAAGATAGGGAAAGCAAAGAGAAGATCGGCAAAGAGCTAGCAAGAACTATATTCGGGACAGAAAGCCAATTCGTGACAATATCTTCAAAACAATGTGATCATTCAAACAAGAAGAGGAAAAGAGAAGAAAATAATACTGATATAGAGAAGTTGGCAGAAGCATTGAATGAGAATCCAAGTCGGGTGTTTTTCATCGAAGATTCTGTTCTAATCAATGATAATTATTCTCAAAAGGGTATTGTTGAAGCTATTGAAAGTGGAAATGTAAAACTTGATGAGTTAAGTGTTCCACTTAAAGATGCCATTGTTATTTTCAGCGTTGATAGCTATCCAAGGCCTCTATCTACTAAAAGAAGACAAGAAAGTAGTGGTAGCACTACAAGTGATGATCATAAAGAAGATGATAAGGTGGAAGAAGAGAAAAGTTTGTCCGTGGCTCTTGATTTAAATATAGCCATTGAAGATAAGGATGGTGAGGTCGGAATTCTTGAAGCAGTGGATAAGCAAATCGTATTCAAGAATCGTGATGAGATATGATGATGATGATGAGAAGTGTACTACTAGTAGCTAGTCCTTTTAGTTATTTTGTATTTGTTCTTTCTGTTTTGTTATTGTTTTTTTTAGTTCTTGAGTTTTAAGGTTTTTCTTTTGGGTAGATTAATGGGGAGGGACAGAAGAGAATTAAACTAACAAAAAAGAAGGGTGATGTTGTTGGTATAGTAGTAGTTTGATGAAGTAGGAGAGTGAAAGACTTTAGTTCTGTAAAACCTTTTGTTTGTGTATAGTATGTTTCATTTTCTTCATGTTTTTTTAAAAAAAAATGTAAGATATTAATTTGGACTTTTAGTTCATATTATTTTCTTCTTCTTTTTTTGGGTTGATAGATTATATTCCTTCAATCCATTCCATAATACATCTAGTTTTCAAGGTTATTCATAAATATGAAGGAATGTGAGAATTATTTTTGTTTCTATAAGAAGCTAAAAAAATACAAATATGGTGGAATAAAATAAATAATATTAAATTTTATATTATATAATAAAACAAATATTTTATAAAATAACAAAACAATATTTTATAAAACATCAGGAAGGAATAATGCTAATAGCTCCGTGGACACGCGTTAAGGAGGTTATTGTAAAATATTTTACAAATATATACTTTAAATTAATAGCTTTAAACCTATTTTCTATAGGTATCGATAAACGTCTTAAATGATATGAATCACTTTGTTAATTACAACTCTGGAACCATCAATACCATAACACTCACTAAACGCGTACTAAAAAAATAGTGCGCACAGGATAAAACACAAGGTAAACAAAAGCCGCTAAAAAATAATTGTAAAATGATTTGTACTCATGATTTTTGTTACGAATTCTATTTTTTTTTACTGATTCATCGTAAAAATAAATTTAAAAACTAGTCAGGTATACTATGAACCACCTCAAATTCTAAAAATAAATTTGATATAACGGTAGGAAGGTAGGAATGTTCTATTTATAATAGTAAACGCAAAAATTTGACTATTTCAAATTATTTTTTCTTTTTTTTAAGATTTTTGACACACTCTAAATTTTAATTCTGGAGCCTGAACTCCTCTATTTTATTTAGCATTTCAATATTTTTCTTAGATATCTTTTAATTTGATAAGTTTAATATAATTATTACACTAATTGGTTTAATTGGATCAAAATATATTATCCTCTATCATTAATTCCGAAGCGTAAGGATTTATTTTTTGTCCATTCAAAAGACTTCTTATATTTTTATTTATATACAGTTGATCTTTTAAAAAAAAAAGAAAAATAAATTCTCGTCGATGGAAGGTAGAACTTTGATCGCCACCTAAATTATTTATTTCTATTTTATTAATCCAAACAAAAATTCAAGCACGTTGATATCAACAGTTGTCAATATTAAAATACAAAATTCAAAACATGGACATAATAATTCACAACCGAACTGATACGGTACAAACTACTATATTATATATAAAATAAATAAATAGCATTAAAACAACATGATTTGCAGTTCAAGGATTTGATTCATGGCGTACGGATTGTGCAAAGATAGCTGGCTACTTTAGAATGACAATACAGAAAAACTAAAATTAAACGAGAAATATTCCACAAGGATATATAAAAGAAAAAGGAAAAGGAAAAAAAGACACGACTTTTAATGAATAGACAAATGATTTTTAACTTCTTTTTAGATTTAAATTTAATTTGGAATTAATTTGGATTTAAAACCTAAAACATTCTTCTTAAATTTGAAAAGTACTGGTGAAGAATGATTGAAAGAATTAAGAAAAGGAAAAAGGAATAAATTTAAAACAACAAGAATCTAAATCTTTAGATCATAAAGATGCTGTTTCTTTTAGAACCCACCAAAAGAAAAAATTTTACTTTACAGTTTCATTACTTATAAAAGCATATACCGGAAATTATGATGAAAAAACAGATCATCTTACCTTTAGATATCCAAAATGGTTAACGAGGTAAAAACAAAATTAATAACACCAGAAAAAATCTTCGATCCTAATTTACTACCGTTTTAATCGTTGAAAATGTATTAAATAAATATAAAAATATTTTTACCAATATTGGAATATATTTCGAAGAATGTCATTTAGAACCGAAAAAAATAGTATCATCAAAGCTTGACCAACCATAACAACAAAGAGCAACCTAAACTTGGACAAGCAAAAATAACAAAGCAAATCATAAAGTATAAGGCCGACGAGATCAAAGAGACTGGACATCACACTGGTCAACGACCAAAGACAACAAACAAAAAAGAGTAGATGTCTGCATCAATTAAAACAAAATTAAATTAGGATTATAAAATGATTGGATTAGCGAAACCACATTGGTACAAAGGAATCTGAAGCGAAGGTCAAAAAGCATGCGGTAAGAAACTTCAGAAGCGAGGGTTGGAGAGGAACTAAAAATTCTAGCATTCCTCTCACACCAAGTGGTAGGCAACGCCAAAATAGGCACGCCGAAGGTATCGTAAACTGGATGGAGGCCCGTTAAACGCCTTATGGATCCAAGAGATTCAATTGTGAGTACGTCCTAAAAAAACCAAGCTTTAGGCTTGCGAATCTCCGGATACTCTTAATGAAGCTACAACCATAAAAGATATGATTAATGGTTTCTGAAGCAGAGTTGCATAACACACAATTAGACGGAGGGGTGCTTAGACCCCAGCTCAGGAGCTTAACACGAGTGGATAACTTGCCATGGATAGCAAGCAAAATGATGAAATAATTGAGGTGAATATTATATTTATGCCAAACACATATCGCCCACCCGACACAGGGGATGGTCGTACGAATGAAATTATAGGTATCCTTAACTGTGAACTTCGTGACAGCTCTCTTAGCAACCCAGTAGGGATAGGATGAGATGGTTAGTCTTCTGGAACGTACGATGGTTTCAAGCACTGGAACACTTTAGATGAGAAGGCCAATTCTAAAGACTGTCCCGAATGATATCGGAAACTATGAGATTGCTCCCCAAACAAAAATCACGAATAAGTGCATAATAATTAACAAGAGAGGTCGATAATAACCACGGGTCAAATAAGAGGGAGGTCTTATCCCCGTTACCAATCGCAACCCTATAAAGATTGCAAGCAAAGGCCTAGATTAAGGATTTTTCTCCAAGTCTACGAGGGAGACGAGTCAATCTTTAAAAACCATAAGTTTTTGTCTTTAATCTTCTCGGAGTAAATCCAGTCGCTCTGTTACCAATCACAACCCTATAGAGGTTGCTAGCAAAAGGCCTAGATTAAGGATTTTTCTCCAAGTCCACGAGGGAGACGATTCAATCTTTAAAAACCATAAATTTTTGTCTTTAATCTTCTCGGAGTAAATTCAGTCACACCAGGTTAAGTTGTCATTTTTACTAACAACGGACGACAAATATTTAAAAATGGCCGCCCGGTTACAAGTTTTTAAGTTTAGAATCCCAAAGTTTCCCTCTAACAAGGACAATGTTACAACAAACCATGATACCTTAGCACCTGAAGCCTTAATCTAATGGCTAGACAAAAAAAAAGATTGAGAGGCTTAAAGAACTCGTTAAAAAATCTGACAGAAAAAATAAAGATCGAAGATCAATAAACTTGTCCGACGAAATGCACAAATTCAATAAGCTCGTACCAATCAACTAAAAATTTAATAAATAACGAATGACGTAACCGTTTTATATTTCTTTTATTGTTGGTATTAAATTTTTTTATATAAATAATTATAATATAAAAAAGATTATAGATAAAATATATTGTATCCATAATATTTTTAAAACAATTAAATACAAATACCTTGAGCTTTGTTCCCATGATTAGAATTTAAAATTTCCTAACAAAATATCTTTAGGTAAAACGTTACAACATGCATTAATTTACTACTATTTTTTTATTTGTATATTTTAGGTTATGCTAACTCATCTTTGTTTTATCACCAAAACTTTTAGATTATTTTTTACCAGTTGCTAGCATATTTTTTTTATGTCAAAATAAATAAAGTACGAGTTATTCTAAATATACTAGCTAATATAAAATTTGAGATTATCTACTCTTGGTCAGTTTGGCACTAATGGATCGGATACTTGCTAAATTTAATCAATTGATGTGATCTGCGTTTTTTTATTGACAGCATTTTAATTCATCTAATATTTATTTACGTCGTACTAGTAATTTAATTCACTTCGTTGTTTGCCGTTGTGCCCATAAAATATTCCGTCGTCGGAATGGTTTTTGCCGAGGTGATATTGAGTCGGAATTTATTATTTTGTTTTTACATCGATCTTAATACATACATGTTGGCATATGTATATATCTGAATATATTTGTTGTTTTTAAATTTCGTCGGCACATGTCGTTTTTTTTGTTTTTTTAAATATTTTGTTGTTTCATTGTTGTTGTTTTTTTGTTGTCTAGAGCACCGCATTCTGAATTCTCATTTTCTCTTTCTAAAGAATTATATAAAGAGAAGGCATAGTAGGAAAGTTTTATTTTTGCGCGGATAACGATACCCATAATTTTCATTCTCTCGAAGGTCCTTTCGAAAATGAGCCAGAAATTCCTGACGACTACTACCATTAAGTCTCTATGAGCGGGATTCCTTTGTGCAATGATGATTGGTGCGAAGGTTGAGCCGTTGGTGGTCTTCCAATCTCCACGTTTAATGTCGTGGAAGAATCAAACATTTGCTACGAAAATTATTACCCAAATGATATAGTCATTTGGGTCCCTCGTCCCAATGAAACTCCGCTCGACGTTTGTCATTACGAGACAGTATTTTTCCACTCGATCTTCCGTTATGGTCCTAGATTCCCGTTGGATTTGTTTATATCAAAATATTTGCCATAACTTAACTTTCATACATATTTTTCTCAAATAAGATGCAGCTAGGGCCGTTTAGGTGATGCGCAAGCTCTATCCCTATGTGGACTTTGATCCTTGCTTCGGGGAGCTTTTGCACTACGATGCATCATCTCTTTTCGACATTTCATACATCTTCCATACCAAGACCTCCAAGTTTCTTGACAGCGATGATGCCACTAATTCTGACACCACGATCTCCCATCATGCCACCCTCGTTACTTCTTCAAAACGTCTATTGGATGAGCGATTGGTTGAGATTTTGAAAGGTTTCGACACCTTAATTATATCGTGATAGAATGGAGGGCGCTCATCTTGCAAAAAGTACATACTCTTAAAGCTTAAGTTATTGAAGCATGCAACACTTAAGTTGACGTTGGTGCTTCCTACTCCACCTCGCCTAAAGCCATATCCCGAGGCAAGGGTAAATCCCAGCGACATCCATCAGGGTACAGTTTGGGATATCTGATCGTCGAATGTATCATGTGATGTTTGTGTCCCAAGGGCGCGTGCGACCCCATTTTGTTTCTTTTGTTGTAACATAAATAATTTTCTTTCGTTGCAACATAAATTCTTTTCTTTAGATGTAACATAAATGTTTTCCCTTGTTGTAACATAAATGTTTTTTTTAATTATAAGTGTTTTTCTTCCGTTGTAACGTAAACGTTTTTCGTTCTTTCAAATCAGACTGTGTTTATCAAGATCTTGTTAGTAAGTAATGAATGTGCGCGACATGTCGTGATTTTGTTTACAGTTCTTATATCTCATTATCTCGTTGTCTTCTACGGTTATACTCCTCTTCCTTTCAACCAAGAGGTGAGGTTGCATCACCATGTTCGTAGGTGTCGAGCTTTGTCCATCCACGCTTCCTTCTTTTTTGTAAGTTTTTCCCTGCCTTACCGATAATTTGATTATGTATCATGTAATTTATCGGTCCAGCTTATATC
Source organism: Limnanthes douglasii subsp. nivea (assembly GCA_036936605.1). Classification (NCBI taxonomy): domain Eukaryota; kingdom Viridiplantae; phylum Streptophyta; class Magnoliopsida; order Brassicales; family Limnanthaceae; genus Limnanthes; species Limnanthes douglasii. The sequence continues at coordinate 52,731,969 of JAUPFV010000004.1, read as the reverse complement.
CGATGTTGGCCAGATAAATTATTAGGGCATGAATTTGTATAAAAGAATACACTTCTCTTCTTTCCTTCGAGGTATAATGCTAAAAAAATTTGGATGCAACTATAAGAATAAATTACTCGTAAGGAATCAATAAATAAGTAAAAAAGTTTCACGGATCAATTAAAAAGGCTCGGTACAATGGATGGTGGTGTGGATAATTTTAGTCTGAGGGTAATTTCGTCAGGAGTTTTGTAATGTTTGAAGGGTATTTAATGTTTGGGTAGTTTGTAGTGAGAGATTCGAGCTGCCTGGTTGTATTAAATGTTCATTACGCTCATTAATGAAAGTGGTTGGGTATTTATACCCTTAATTATGGGACTTATGGATTTTCGGGTCAAACTCATGAAACAGGGTCGAATTCAAAGACCCATTAGTTTGTTAAGCAGGTTGGTAGTCATAAAGTGATTAGTTTTTAATATTTTAGTCCTGTTCGGATGGTTCAGTGGGTGGTTTTTATCCGAATTGCCCCTGTCCGGTTTCCACAGTAAGTGGTGAGAAAAACCAGACTCATCAGTAGCCCTTTTTTTAGGTTATGTTCGAAGGCCTTTGGCAAGACCTAAAAAATCGCTCATGAGCATCTGAAACGATGTCCGGACAGATTTCGATTTGTATAACGAATGTATCCGGACTAACAAATCTCTTAGAAGTTCAAAGGTTTTGTTCACAGATCGTGGGATTCGTGTCCCTTCCTGATTCGCCTCACCAGCCATTTTTTCTCCTAGAATGGCGCTCCTACTAACCTCAAAAGTAACCTCTTCAATTAATGTTGGTGATGTCAGCGCCGTCTTTAATCATTACTCTATCTTTTCGAATTCTCCTAGGTTTCAAGGAATCTTTTGTCTCTTTAGTATAAATTAAATCATTTTTCACTGTTTTACCATCTTCAACATCTTTTCACTTCTAATCTTCAGAGCTTTTACCTCTCTTCTCAAAAACGCATGTTAGTGTAAGTTTATGTTTACAGCAAGAAACGCTTTAGTAAAAGGTGGGTGGCTGAATCTGTCGGAGTTAGAGAAAGCATAAAAGGTCAAACAAGAAAAGCGCATTGCATCAGGCCTCCGAGTCTCTCCTGTAACCTCAGAGCCTGATCGAGGTTCGTCTCCTGCCAGAAACTCCAAACCTAGAAGGTTATTTCAACCTATTCTTTCACCGATCATCTCAGGCTCATCGGTCCAGGAGTCGGAGCCTATTGTTGGACAAGATCAAGTAGTTACGAGTGCTAGGAGACCCTATACATTCATAGCCATGGGATTGGATGCTGACGTTTCTCCAGAAAAGCTAGTAAATCATCGAAAAGGTCGTCTGGTAAAAGGCTTGGCTGCTGTTCCATCGTCTAAATCTCCAAAATATGCTCCCTCTAAATATAAGGCCAAAGACAAAACTTCAGTGTTAGATGCGCCCATAAAAGTTCCTAAGGACAATTTGTCTGGTCCGGAGGCCACCAGTTCAAGCCTTCGAAACGAACCCTCCGGATTCGAGCCCCAGCCGGACTCCAGACCACAAATAGAAAGCAGTGCTCAGCCATCCGGACAGCTTAATGAACCAACCACAAGCACTTCCCTCCCACAAACAGCTGATAACCCTTCCATGGTAATGGAAGACATAATGAAGGATAGTGTTGAAGAAGCCCCTTTTGAGACCGATGTCTCCGAGCAGACAAGTGAGACCGTCATTGTTAAGAAAAAAAAGGGCAAAGAGAAACTATGCTTGAAACACCCGCACCTGCCGGAGTGCCTTGTTGGAAAAGTGGGACCTTGCTTCCACAAAGTGAGTGTGAAATACCTTCTAGCCATGCAGAAGATTAATTATGCTTTTATCCATACAGCTGAACTAGACCGGATGGGGATGAAGTGGAGAATCCCAGAAAACATTAAAGTAAGGATACTAGTCGATTCGGAGACACCAATGGATTGCAAACTCATTGAGATAGTTTTCTACACGGAGTTATTTAACTGGGGGCTTAGGCTTCCCTTAGACCCAGAGATTGTCAGATATTTTTATCTGATAAAGCTCTGCCCAAGTCAACTGAGCCCCAACGCCTGGTTCACCCTCATGTCCTGTATCATGGCCTCAAGACTCTTCAGAATTCTTCATCTGATGGAGTAATTTGCTGTTGTGGCCAGCCTTTGCAGAAACCATGTCATCCCCTTCTACCATTACAATATGGGTGATAATTACAAAGTGGTGGATGACTTGCTTGAGTCGGAGAGGAACTGGAAGACTCAATTTTTGTTCATCAGTGGTGCTTGGGAGAACGGGAGAAAAATTAAAGCTGGTGATAATCCAATCATGCTTACTAGCAGGTGGAAGAGTACAGGTAAACATTTCATTACATCTTTCTATTTCTTCTTATAATAAGCTTGTTTGTTTAACTTCTCTTCTTTTGTTTTTTGGTAGTGCTGCCGAAGGAGTTTAATAACTATTTAGAGGTGGGGCAGACTACTTGTGCGAAACTAAATGCTTGGGCTGCTGAAAAATGGGGAAATCGCTTCCACAACTGCTTTACTGGAGGCAACTTAGTAAGATCCCATCTCTGGAATACTACCAGCCGGAAGGACTTGTCTTGGGAGGAATTAACCACTACACCTCCTTCGGGGGTGATTCTTCAGAAAACAGATGGAAAGGATGGAAAGCTAGCCTTGCCGACCAGAGCTAAAGCCCGAAGCAAAATGAAGGGCAAGAAAGGCAAGGCTAAGCAAGATATGGCCGAGGCCAACCCAAGCGATGCTGAGGAAACTGTCCCCGCAAACCCGGAGGGGCAGGAAGGATTGATGCTGCTTTGCTACAAGTGGTAGAAAATGAGAGTACCAAAAAGGTGGTTGGATCTCCAAAGCCCCCAAAGGCTCCCAAGAAAGACAGAAAACGGGGAGCAGAAGGTGGAGATATGGAGACCAAGAAGAAGAAAACCTCCAAGGGAGATGAAGTTTCTCTCCGGGCTCCGGAGTCTTTTCCTCCGGTTGACCCAACAGACCCAACTCAAGCAGAGGAAATCCCAAATGACTTTCACACCGGAGAGGGCGCCGGAGGGAACATCAACATCGATAATGTTGACATCAGTGGGCTTCAAAGGATTGGTCTTTACTTCAATGACCTTGAGAAGGATGATTTCGTTGGCCCTTACCTTCCCCCAAGCTCCTCGAACATGGTCACCTTTAACGCTAACTCTTTTTCTGTTTCAGGGTAGAATGATGTGGTGACCTATTCCTTGTTAAGAAACATTCAGCCAGTGCTCAACTTGGAGAAGAAAGTGCAGAACCAGTCAGCCATCATCAACACACTCAATTCTGACAAGGAGAGTTTTTCCAACGACCTCCTTACAGTGAAGTAGAGTCTCGAGGTATTAAAGAAATAAAATAAAGAGTTGATAAATGGGAAGGAGGACTTGGCCACCAAACTGGACACTTCGGAGGGGGTTGTCACAGATCTTCAATCCAAGTATTCTGACTTGGAGAAAAATCTTTCTACTTCAAAAGAGAAGGTGAAGGCCAAAGACAACGTCATTCAGACCCTGATAAATGACAAGATATCGCTTGAAGATGCTGTTTCCCAGGCTAAGAAAGAGAAAGATGACTTGCTAAAGAAGTAGGAAAAGACAATCCAAGCTAGGATTGATGCGTATACCAACGACGTGATAGACTCCCAAGAACAAAGATATGCTGAGGTCAAGTCAGACATGGTCCTACTCTTTCATGAGAAATTTCTGAGGAGGACACTGGGGACTTATGGCGATTCGTGGAATACGAAGACCTTCCTCACCATACTATGGCTGATGGTGATAAGCACGGTTATTCTAGTGGTTGGGATGACACCACTGACGAAGATAAAAAGACCGGAGAGAGTCCAGATGAGGAACCCATCGATCCCAAGAAAAAACCAAGTGAAGCTGGGACATCTAAGAACTAAAGTCCTTAAAATGCCAACTATCTTTTAATTTTGTGTTTGAACTAAAGTCCTAGGATGGCCAAGGCATTTTTGTAATTGTGTCCGGCACTTTACCGGACAAACCTTCTCTCTTAAAAACTTCGAAGTCCTTGAATGGCCAAGGCATTTTATATATTTAATATCACTCCCCGGTATCTACCGGACAATTTTATCTTACATATTATTTAACTTTGATGGCTTGTCTTCAAATGGCCTTTAGTTATTTCATAAGTGTCTTAAAGTGAGAGTGTTCAAATTCTCCGATGACACATGTTTAAATAGTCATCACCTCATCAAATTGAATTAAATCGAACTGCTAGTCAAACCACTTCAAATTTTTAAAGAAGGCATCAAATTTTATTTAAAAAGCTGGACACCTCATTAAAACCTCCTCGTGCCACCAGGGTAGGAAAGAGTATGCCCCCAAATATTTACATGGACTTTAAACAAGTAAATATTTACATACTCTATTCTAAATACAACCAAAGGTGTTCGATGTTCCAGGGGTGATTCAAAATCCTTCCATCTTTATCTTTGAGCATGTACGTCCCAGGCTTAAGCTTTTTACTGACCACATAGGGTCCTTCCCATGTTGGAGCTAGTTTGCCAAACTGCTTCTTTTTGGTATGCAGGAATACTTTTCTTAGCACCTTATCACCTAGTTGAAAATCCATCCTTCTGATTTTAGAGGAAAACATGCTTCTCATCAAACCCTGATAGTGTGTGGCTCTGAGGTGAGCCTTAACTCTTCTTTCCTCCATCAAATCAAGCTGGTTTCTTATGGCCACTTCGTTAGCTTGTTCGGAAAAATTATGGACTCGAAATGAAGGGAGAGTGGCCTCTATGAGAGCTATAACATCCATCCCATATACTAAAGCAAAATGAGACTCTTGTGTTCGAGCCCCAGGAGTTGTTCGGTAGGCCCATAATACTTTTTGTAGATAACTTGGCCATTTTCCAGCAGCTCCCTCTAGATTCTTTTTAAGACCGAACATGATAGTCCTGTTAGCCACTTCAACTTGACCATTTTCCTGTGGATGGAAAGGAGAGGAAAAACAATGTTGAATGCCTCTAGTAGCACAAAAATTCTCCATCTCCTTATTATCGAATTGTGGTCTATTGTTAGTAGTTATCTTTTGTGGAACCCCAAATCTACAACAAATGTTAGACATGATGAATTTTATAACAACTTTCGAAGTAGTTCCTACCAATGGGGCTGCTTCGATCCACTTTGAGAAGTAATCAATAGCAACAAGTATAGTTCTTCACCCTCTGGACGCCATGGGTAGAGGTCCCACTAAATCGAGCCCCCAACAAGCAAAAGGTATTGGCTCAGAAATTGACTCTAAAGGGACTGCTGGAACATGGATTTCATTATTGTATCTTTGGCAAGGATCACACTTCTTCACCAATTCCTTGGCATCTTGCATTATGGAGGGCCATTAGTGCCCAGCCAATAAAACTCTTCTAGTTAAAGCCCTGAATCCACAGTGTGTTGATCCCTCGCCATCGTGTAATTTGGAGAGCACTATTTGGGATTCTTCGATCCCCACACATCTTAAGAAGGGTCTACTGAAGGACTTTTTATAAAGAATGTCTCTTAAGATGACAAAACCACGAGCCTTGAATTTCACCTTCCTTGATACTGTTTTTTCCAAAGGCAAGATGTCATCTGAGAGATATTGAAGAAGAGGAAATCTCCAATCTTGGGGTTATCTTACTTGTATATTCAAGCTCTCTTCTTCCTTATCCAGATTGATTTGAATGGATGGGCACTCTAACACATGAATCCAAGGGTAAGACTCAGTATAGGCTATGGTTGCCAAAGAGTCTACTAGCGTATTTTCTGTTCGGGGTATCTGTTCATAGGTGATGCTTTTGCAATTAAGTGCCACTTCTTTGAGAACAAACAAGTATTTAACCAGTTGCTCCTTCTTGGCTTCGGATTGACCTTGTGCATGATGGATAAGGATCTCAGAATCGCTCATTAACCTGACCCTTTTGGCTCCACAAATAAGAGCTAATTTCAAGCCAGCTATAGCAGCTTCATATTCAGACTCATTATTGGAAGCGCTGAAAGCAAAGCATATAACTTGGTACATCTTGTCGCCGTACGAAGAGGTTAAGCATATCCCAGCACCACAACCCATGGTACTGGATCCACCATCAATACGGACAACCCATACTTTTTTTATCTTTTTCACTGGTTGCTTGCTTAGTGCCTCTGTCTGAATGGAATTCAACCAAGAAATCAGCCACAGTTTGAGCTTTATCTGCCGTTTGAGGGGAAAAGTCAATATCATAGTCTCCCAGCTCTACTGACCACTTGGTCATTCTACTTGAAATGTCTGCTTTTTGAAGAACATTCTTCAAGGGAAAAGATGTTCGGACGATGATTGAATGAGACTAAAAGCAGGGCCTCATTTTCCTAGAAGCAATTACTAAGTCCAGTGCTAATTTTTCAATTTTCAAGTATCTTTTTTCTGCATCAATCAAGCTCTTGCTGATATAGTATACTGGTCGAGGATAATTATCCACCTCCCTTACTAGCACTGCACTCAAAGCACACTCAGAAACTGCCAGGTATATGTAAAGTGTCTCTCCATCAACAGGTTTAAACAAAGTATTAGGGGAGGATAAATGCTTCTTAATTTCATCAAATTCATGGTCACACTGGGGAGACCAATTAAAATCTTTTACACCTTTCAAAGTTTGAAAAAACGGGGCACACATATCCGAAGACCTTGAAATAACACGATTTAGAGCAGCCAACCTCCCTGTCAATCTTTGTACTTCTTTAATATTCCGAGGAGGCTCCATTTGTAGCAAATCATTAAGTTGGTCTGGATCAGGCCGTATCCCTTTCTAACTTATTACATACCCCAAGAATTTTCCAGACTACACTCCAAAAACACACTTCTCTGGATTCAATTTTAAATTTACTTTCATTAGATTGGCAAAAGTTTCTTGGAGATCTGCCAAGTGTAGCTCTTCGTCCACACTCTTTACCATCATGTCGTCGATATAAACTTCCATATTTCTTCCAATCTGATTAGCAAAAGCCTTGTTTACTAACCTCTGATAAGTAGCCCCAGTATTATTTAATCCAAACGGCATCACCTTGTAACATTGGAGGCCCCTATCAGTAACAAACGTAGTATGTTCTTGATCTTTTGGATCTACTTGAATCTGATTGTACCCAGAGAAGGCATCCATAAATGACAGCAGCTTGTTCCCGGATGTGGAGTCCACCAACTGATCAATTCAGGGAACTCGATATAGATCCTTCAGGCAAGCTCTATTAAGATCTGTAAAATCGATGCACATACGCCACTTTCTATTTTTCTTCTTTACCAACACCGGATTGGCTGTCCATAAAGGGTATTAAGATTCCTTTATGTGCCCCATCTTAGTAAGTCGGTCAACTTCTTGAACTATGACATCAGATTTCTCTTTAGAAAAAGCTCTCCTCTTTTGTACAACAGGTGTTATATCCCTCCGGAGGGACATTTGGTGTGATATAATGTCTGCTGGTACTCCGGTTACATCAGCGTTGCACCAAGAAAAAACATACTGATGGTCTTTCAAAAAAGCTAACATTTTACCCTTTAATTCTGATCTCATCTTGGACCTAATCTTGACACTTTTTCCTTCAACCAGAGAGTGAGTTTCAACTTCTTCAATAGGTATTAAAATGCCAGGGTCTCTCTGGGGTCATCAATTTCACCCTCTCTCCCAGAGGGCCCCTTAAATTGCTAATTTTCACCGATCCGAACTGCCTCCAAAGTTCGAGGGGGCAGTGCTGTTGCATAACACTCCCTTGCCACCTTCTGATTGCTCCGGACAACTCCCACTTGTCCTTGTACAGCATATTTCAAACATTGGTGGACTGTTGAAGCCACAACATGCATCCTAGAGAGCCAAAACCTCCCCAAAATGGCATTGTAACAAGTGGGACAATCCACCACGATTAAAAGTATCCTATCCATCTTCTTAAAAGGGCCTTTGCCTAACAAAACCTCATCCTCAAACTCCCCGATCACATCTGCTGAACTTCCAGTGAAACCCACAATTGACATGTTCGAACGCTGAACTACTACTGGGTTCTTCATTTGTTTGTAGGAAGTTAAAAAGAGGATATTGGTTGAACTACCGGTGTCCACCAAAATTCACCTTATGTCGTTGCCCCCAATAGATGCTCCTATTACGACAGCATCTTCATGGGGACCGGTTATGTCCCTCAAATCATCCTCATCAAAAACAATGAAGGGAAATGGGATTTGTGATTGATAGGAAGTCATGCCTCCTTCTAGTTGGGTAGCTAGAGTATGAACACACCTCTTTCTTGAAGAAGGAGTTGGTGCAGTCATGGTGTCTGCCCCAAATATTGTAAGTGACTCGAAAAAGCTGATGAGGCCAGACACCGTTTTGCAATGCTCTGTGATAAAACCCACCTTGTTTCGAGTTAGATCAGGATCCAAATATTCTGATTCTACATCAAACCTCTCAATTATCACCATAGCCCCATCCGGAGCCGATGTCCCTGCATTGTTCGGGCTAGTCCGATGAGCATTATCAGGCCTATTTCCACCTCTTCTTTTAACATATGCCCCCAACTTCCCTCTCTCAATCAAATTATGTACTTCTTGTTTCAACGTGATGCAATCTTCAGTGGTATGGCCAGTATCACGATGATACTGACAAAAAACTGTTATTTTTACTTTTCCTTGGTGATTGTAATGCAGCCGGCTTCCTGAAATGTACTTCATCTTTCGTTTTATCATAAATGGTAGCTACATTTTCTTTTAGTTCAGCAAACCACTCTGGTTGAACCCAAGGTCCTAGTTTATTTCTAGATTGATGGCTTTGAGCTGGGGCAGCTGGGTGGGATTGAGCCTTGGTCCTGTTTTGACCCTGTCCGGCTTCATTTTCCTTGTACCCGGACTGATTCTGGTTTTGATTTGGTGCAGCTGGAGCAGACCTCACCTGTCGGTGCACCCTGGTTTTCTTTGTTTCATCCACATTAATTTGTTTGCCGACCTCATTCAGTAAACCTCTCCACGTCATGGCCCTTTTCCTGGTTAATGAATCAGCCAGATTTCCAAGGTTCAAAACCTGCCTTAGAGAAGCTATTGCTAATTGTTCAAAGCAATCAGCTAATCCATTTTTGGTGTTCACAAAGCGACTTATGTACTCTTTCAAAGATTTATTTGGTTCTTGGGCACAATGGATTATAGTGTCTCCATTTCCCTTCATTTCTTTGTTTCCCATGAATTGCCTCCGAAAGGCCAACCCAAAAAGTGTCGAAATTTCTAATGCAACCCTGTGGAAAACTATTGTACCACTTCAGAGCACTCCTCGTAAAAGACTCGGAGAATGCTCGACAGATTAGCTTATCACCATCGTCAAATTTCATCATAAATTTTTTGAATTGCTCCAGATGGTTATCTGGATATTTACTACCATCATACTTCTCCATCTTTGTGTTGTCAAACCTCTTAGGAAGGTTTCCGGACAGTATTTTGGAAGACAATGGAGATTGTCTCCAATTCCGGTCACGACTAAAAACAGTATCTTCGTTAGGAGTCGCAAAGATACCTGGTTCATCATGAAAGGCAAAAGGATCCATTAACAAGCGGTCTACATGTCTCCGGCCATGGTTGTGACTTGAGACGGCCCTTTACCCATATGTTTTTTCAACCTTCCATGTCTGTCCCTTTTTCTTGAGTATTTTATTAACCAGCTTATGTTTCTTCTTAGAACGGCCTTCATCACTGTTGGATGACAGGGATTCTTCGACTCCATCTTCATTCGAGGAGCTGCTGTAAGATTCTGAGTCTGAATCTGAGCTCTCCACCGGTTTAGATCGGTGAGACTTCTTTGAGCTAGCATGAGTATTTTTAGTGCTTACATGAGTTTTTGACGGCTCATGCTCTCTTAGATTGTCAGTATGGTGAACTGCTGATACTTTTTTACTTCTCTTTCACACCCAATTCTGCCCTTTTTGCAGCCCTCAAGGCTTCTATCTCAACTTTCAGTCTATCTCGCTCCTCGATAGTATATTTATCATTTGCTCCCACCACTTCTGCCAAAGCTGGTGGTATTTCCTACTCGTCCGGATTTATCCGAACTGATCTTTCTTGATGATTTTGAATGCTTGATTCAGGCACCTTCTCCTCCCACCGTGGTCGCCAATTTGGTGTGGATAATTTTAGTCTGAGAGTAATTTTGTCATGAGTTTTGTAATGTTTCAAGGGTATTTAATGTGTGGGCAGTTTGTAGTAAGAGATTCGAGATGCCTGGTTGTATTAAATGTTCATTACCCTAATTAATGAAAGTGGTTGGGTATTTATAACCTTAATTATGGGCCTCATGGGTTTTCGGGTCAAACTCATGAAACCGGGTCGAATTCAAAGACCCATTAGTTTGTTAAGCATGTTGGTAATTAGCTTAGTCATAAAGTGATTAGTTTTTAATACTTTAGTCCTGTACGGATGGTTCAGTGGGTGGTTTTTTTCCGAATTACCCCTGTCCGGTTTCTATAGTGAGTGGTGAGAAAAACCAGACTCATCAGATGGTATGATAGTAGGTTCATATCTTGAAACTTTCAGAGGCCTCTCCTCCCCAATATCTTTTAAATAGATTCACGACTTCGTGAATTCCTTTAATGTCTCAACTAGTCTTTCATGTGCCATTTTTTTTGTTTTCCCGTATAGTTCATACTTCACCATCGACCAAATATTTCAAGCATTGGTGATAAATGAAAGATACGGACTTGAATTCATGCAACCACAAACTTCCAGACTAATATTGCATGGATTGTATATCGATCACAACGAATTCATTTACTTAGGTCTTGGCCCATGGCCCGACACGACCGTCACCTCAAGCAACGTCGTTCCCAAAGGTATAATAGCATGCGTGTTGAATCCTACCACGAGTTGTAGGTTGGTTGTAAAATGATCTTGAATGGAAACTAATTCATCTTCGAACTCAGTCGTGATTAAAAAGGCATAATAGTATGGGTGCAAGACATCTTCGAGGTCCTTTTCAGTGAAGTAAATTGTGGGTATGGATATCTTGGGTATGCGTGCTCTAACCAAATCTACCCTTGGCATGCCGAGCGTCGATGTCAGTTCCCGAATGTAGCATTTGCGGGAGCTAGGTGAGTAGTTCGTCGACCTAGTGCCACCTTAAAGGGTGAGCATGTATGTTTTCAATTTTCTCCCTCCATCATTTTCTCTATCAGGATAGTTGTTTGGTTGTTCTTGCTATTTTCTCGCTCGTTTTCCTTAGTCTTAGGAGCTGCGAGGCGTGTGTTATGGATTTCGGGGCCAATACATCTCAATCGACGGCCTAACGAATTCCTCCAGGTGTCCCTGCTCGAAGAGCTTTTGAATTTCTATCTTCAACACCCAACATTCTACTGTGGTATGGCCATACTCCCGATGGTAATCACAACGCTTGTTGCGATTCCTTGTGGTCGGGTGTAAGGCCATCATTCCCATATGATCTAGGAGGTCGGTGTTCTTGATCTGGTCGTAAAGATATGCATTTGATATGGTCAACGGCAAATTATGGGCTTGCTCGTTAAGGCAAAAATTTATCACGAAGGTCTAAACACAGGGGCCTTTTTGGAGAACCTAACCGCTTTGGATTTTGATATATTTCTACATACGAGCGATAAGGTCAGCTATGTTCAACTGTTCCACTTTCTTGCACTAGTTGACGATTAGAGATTTTGGGAGTAAGGTTTGACAAGCCGCATAAGCCTTTATATGGTCTTAGAAATCTACCGCCTTGGTACTTAGATTAATGTATCGGGAGATAAATTCCCACAACATTTCTCCCTTCTTTTGCTTGAGTATCTACAAATAGCCATCGCCCTTTTTCATTTCTGTGTTGAAGAAAAAATAGGCCATAAATAGCTTCCTCAGCTGGGGGAATGTGTAGACACACCCTTGGGGCATATGGTAAAACCATACTAGGATGTCCCATTGAAGGATAAATAGAAACGAATGACACATGAGCGCATCCTCATACTCTAGATACCCAATGATCTTCCTAAAATACAACACGTGGTCCTCAAGGTCGCTTGTGTCGGTGAAGTATTGCAACTTCATAATTTACAACCCTTCAGGCGTTTACTCGATGAGAATCCTCGGTGAGAGAGAGATAGGCAATTTTTTCACCCCTTCTATGCTCACAATGTTGAGATGGCGACCAGAGAGTTAGGGCTAACTAACGTTTTTCCTCCATATGGGGCATCGGTCTTCCGGACGACTTCGCCTGGTTTTCCTGACTGACGCGAGCTCCATCGGAGCTGTAATCAGTATCATATTATCGTTTCATGGCTGCTATGTTGCGATCTCTATGAATAGGACGAACGTGTCCCCTTAATTTTTTAGGTCTCTTTTTCTCACATCTCTTCTTTGTTATCCGCTGCGGACTGGTAAAAAAGATCGAGGTCTAATGTCGTGTGTCGCGTTATCGAGGGATGACTATGTTGCCCATCGAGGGACAACCTATTCTAAGTGGGATCTATATTATCTTCCTTCGATCAGACAAATGTAGGGCATGGTCGCTCGATGTCATCTTGCGCTGCAGTGATGTTCTTAATTCCTTGTACAAGCTCGCTCACTTGCTAAGCTAAACTAGTAATTCTCTCATTGGTGAGGGTAATAGGATCATCCTCGTCCTCATCTTTGGCGGAAGGAATAAAATTGACATCATATGTGGAAGTAAAATATTGGGAAATGTGTTGTTCATCTAGTATATGGTTTTCTACTTGAGTGAGACAGATTGGATCTTAGTCAACGTTTGCCTCTTGAGATGAGGTAAGTTGTAGTCCCGAAATTCTTGGTCTGGTGGTGGAAAATTTTATGGATCATAGATTCATGCTTCATGACGGTTAAAAGTAGCAGTAGTTTGTGAATTAGGTTAGCTGAATGATTTTGAGTTCCCGCAACTAAACCAAAATTATGGTGTAAAAATTAGACGAACCTAAAGTATAATGATAATATAAATGGATCACAATCTACAACTAAAAATCACAAGAACTTCACAACATAATATGTATAGCACTTGAGTTTTATTGATAGATAGGATTCACACAATAAAATATTATGTTGTTCCTATTGTTTTTCTCTAACTTACACCACCTTAGCACAATTACAACCGCTCAATATATAATAGTCTCGATTTGGCTAAGTCCCAGATTGTTGGCTCCCTATTTTCACAAGCTTTCCCGATCTTCCGGACCTTTTTTCATACGGAGGTACGTCATTTGGGGCAACATCTTCGTATGATGTCATATTTTGCTCTCGTACATCTGTAAAAAACGGTATAGGTACGTTTCAACGAAAATCAGGGAGTATAGGAGCGACAAGAGATAAGTGTATGTAGTTTAATGATTACGAAGATACTTAAGTAGGACTTCGATGTGAAATCTTTGTAAAATATTTGCGCGGTAAGTTTTTACTTAAGATTAAAGGCTTCGTGTATGATCATCGAGTTAGCTTCCATCGCCGAATTCCTTAAATAAAAACGTGTAGCTTACTCAAGGTGGGCTTACAAAATCTAAGTTAGTTATGGTCGTAAGATACTCAACGGTGTCTTTCAGTCGGCTAACCATACTTGGCCAGCCACGGACTTAAGCGAGTCGCTTAAGCTTATCTAGCCATGCTTGGCCAGTTTTGGAACTAAGCAATTGTATAGTTTCTTAAGCCCAATCATTCGATATGTTCGGTCACATTTTTTTCATAGGTCGTACTTTGTAGACTTGGGCTCGGTTAATTCATCACAGACTCATTTACATTGTATCTTTCGGATACTATTATTGATAGTTAGGGTACTAGGTGACAATAAGTTTGGTTTTGGGTACTTTGGATACAATACCCTAAAAAGCACTATAATATTACATATTATGTGGAGTGTTTGAGTAGAATTAAAAAAATCAATTCAAATAGTATTTGAAAATGATGAAAAATATATAAAAAATTAGAAATATAAAATGAACTAAAATATTATATGTTTTTGTATGAATGGATTTTTTATGATGAAATTTTATCGAAGAAAAAACTAGTCCGAAAATGAAATAAAATGGGTTAACAAAGATTGTAGGAGATTATGAGATGGTAAAGTCAAACTTGACCAATAAAAAAAATAACGCATGGAGATGAATAGAATTAAAAGAACGTAATACGAAATAATAGGGAAATAGAAAATAAAAAATATTAGAGAGAGTGAAGTTATTTGTATAATATATGAAAGATTTAGATAGAAATTTTGCATGTCTAGTCAAACTTAAAACACCCATAAGTACATCCTTTAAGAAGCCAAAAAAACTTATAGGATGATGATGTCATAGTTTTCAGACTTTTAACTTAATCATGATCTTGGGGTGTTACTCTTATTGATACTTTAATGCTTGATTATAGATTATTCTAAGTAATGACAACAAAATATCTCTTGTCATTGATTAAGAAGAAGAATTTAATGATTAACCAACCCACCTCATGTCAAGGTTCATGTTCAGCATCCATCTACCTTAAAGGAGGAGGACCCCAACATGAAGATCACTTTCACTAGTAGTGGCGAGAAAATGAGCTTCTGAAAGCCAAATCATTAAGGGAAAAAAGAAATTTTAGAGTAACGGTGGTGTTGAGGACATTGTGATCATCAACCAACCTCGAATCACATTGTACATAACTCTCTCATGATTATAGTCTTATGAAATAAATGCAGATTAAATGATACCATACGACAAAAAAAATATAGAATAGTTTATATTTAATAACAATACTTATATACCTTCTAGAAACTCAGAGTTTGGGGGCCCAATGTGGATTCCTTATTAGAAGGATTTCCCATTTTGTATACATACAACTAATTATTCTCCTCATTCGTTCATGACAAACGGATCGTTTGGAACACAAATGTCATATCAATTTTTGTCTTATCACCATATTTTCAATTTATAAAGTATAATGTTAAATAGTTTAGCTCTCAAATAGAGTTTTGTCTTGTTGAAATTTATGCTTTCAAATAGACAAATAATTTTTCCCTCTTAAAGACTCATCTTGACTTGATTTCTTATTTTTGTTAAAATATTGTATTGATAGTAATTAGTGATTTTAACGTTATTTGTAAACCCAAGGATAAATATAACTCCTCAAAAATTCAAAACTCATCCATCGATGCTTTATATAACCGATGATTCTACTACGAACTCAATGACATATGTGTCAACTAGATTTCAATTCGCATGGTAAACAAACAACTACATCATCTTATATCTTCTGAAATTGATCGAGTCTTTGTGAATTATAATTAGGACGATTATTTCCTTATGTCGTTTCCACTATGGTCATTTACATACTTTTAAACATATCATGGTCCTCCTTATCCTAGGTACCCAATAGTACTTATATTAAAAAACATTTCTATTTCTTAAACATGTAGGAATCTCACTCGAACTTCAATAAAATTATCGCTACTACTTAGAATCTTCCAACCATTAGCACCGATATGACAATTTCCATATCAAAACTTTCACGTATGCAAATATACATTCAAAACCTAAATCACCGTGAAATCACTGAAATAAGTCATTGTATTTCAAAGGCCAAACCAGAGTTCTTCATAATCCAGTCTGATCTCTCAGCCGACCCCTTAAACCAAAACATTATCTCTATAGAAATTGAGGCCTCTAAAGCGTTCATCTTTTTCATCAGGGCTAACGAATACTTCTTCAAACAAAAATCACATGAGTTTTGGCTAAAGTTTGAAGACCGTGATACCAAATTCTTTCACAATAGTCTCAAAATCCATATCTTTCGTAACAAAACTATTTCCATAAATTGCCATCATGGGATCATAAAAAATCAATTCCCTGGGCGTCCCAAACATTTATAATCAACTAGTTCTCCAACCTACTAGAAAGTCACAATGCACTTCCCTTCACTCCCTCTTTGTGTCAGTTTATGTGGGCCTTGCTCATGTAACTTCACTAATCACAAACAAGCTCAACAATTCTTATCAATCTAATATGATCTGTTCAATTAACATAAATTGAAAAAAAATGTTCAACCTTGATTATAATAAATCCACAGGGCTAGACACGTACAACTCTGGTTTTTTAAATCCACCTGCTCCATCATCAGTAAGGATATATACAACAGGTTCCATAGACTCTTCAAATTTGGCCTTCAAACCCATCGTTTGTTGTACGTCACTTATATAGTAATATCTGAAATTTAGCTAACATAATTAAAGATTCCCTTCTATCTTCAATAGATAATTATCAATTTGTTTTCATCCATGGTCAAAGCATCTCTCACAACACACGTCTTTTCCAAGAGATTCTTTGGTTTACCACACTAATCATAAAGGTCCAGGCGCCACTAAAAAAATTTGATACAATTGAAGCCTTTAAAAAGTTTTACTGACACCTTCTCCTGGATATTCTGGTAACAATGCACTTTCCGGATAAAATGATCTATTAGATCAACCATGGAATTTTTACACCCTTTTTAGTGTAAATATCACCGCTGAACACGATGGCTCTTTATGCGGAAGAAACGTATATATTATCTTTTTTTGTCTTAATCATGCAGCTCTTATCCAGTATTCTTAATGAAAAAAAGTAAAGATAAAAAATTCAAATACCTTTGGAAGTGCCAACATCTAAAAATCATCAATTTAGTTTTTGCTAAAAGTTTCATGATCTCAGTCGTGTAGATACCCGATCCTTCAAGATAGTATAGGATTGACTTGATAAATTTTTCTTCCTCCCATGGATTCATATGAAACCTAACATGAGCTAAACCTTCTTCTTCTGAGTCAACCCAGAGCTTTGGTAATCACTGGCTCAAATCCGTGGATTTAAATCCTTGACTCCAAGTACGTTACATTAGCATCCCATTCATCATATGTTACCTAACTTAAATGAATACAAACCCTTTATTGATAAAGTCATTCCTATCATAGAATTATGAACCTCAAAGTACCTATTATATGTAGCAAACTCTAGCTAATCATCTTCGTATGACAAGTCTATTACTCTACACTTTTCTTGTTAACCATTATGGTAGTAATATGAATCATAACTCTATACTTAATAATAACATAGATGTCTCGGATCTAATCTCCGATGAAAAATAGTATTACACTTGTAAAGAGAGAAATGCAAGATTATTCAGCAATTTTTCCTCTTTTGCATCAAAGGTAACTCACCACCTCCTCTTTGATATTTGGTACAAATTCTTGGACATAAAAATTATTGATTTGCCTAAATGTTAGAATTTTTATTAAGAATATTATTTTATCGTGCAATTTATCGTTTGAAAAACATAGGAAACGCTACGTGTCGGCATCCTAACTATCCCACCATATCATATCTCACATTAATACATGTGCATTATTTTAGTGTTGTTGTATTTAATTGTTTCAAATTTAAATACTTTGATAACGGCTATCTTTTATTGGACAATAAGCCACACGTCTCAGAATACTTGTGAAACCGTAACTAACTCTTATTAGATTTGTTTAATATTTTTAAAAAAAAACTCATAAAATTTTAATAATTATCTTATTTTATTACTAAACAAAATTATTCAACCTACATTTTGTATCAAACTAAAAATATACCTTCACCTTCTGCGAGTTTTCTAAAGAAAAAAAATACGAATGCTAATGTTTGTATTATTTATTTCAACCAACTTAAAAACATTAATCATACCTAAAAAAGTATATTATTTTAAAGTTAATTTCGTCTAAAAATATGTACACCATCTACCATAACTTGTTTTCGGAAAAATAAAGCATTAAGTATATGAAACGAAAATTGTTTACATCTATATCAGGGTATTCCTTGGGAAACTGTTACAGGAGAAAATTATAGATACAAGAGAGTACATGCTACAAGTGGGTAAACATATCAAGCCAACATATGATGCTTACTATAATATGGGGTACTTGGTGCCAAAAAATCTGTATCAAATGTTGTAGAGGATCCGATGGCCAATTGTTGAATGAGGGGACTTTGAATTTTGAAAGATCATGGAGTTTCTTTCCCTCAAAATGTGGTATATTATAGCACAGAAGATGAATCTTTGGTGGTTAATTTTAATTCCCTGAGAGGGGTCCTAGGAAGCTTCTTTGGTAATCCAATCATTCCATAGGGTAGTAACTAGGGGAATGTTTAACTTTTGAGTGACGAAAGTCCAAATTTGCTTGGAGAAGCTGCATTCGGTGAAGATGTGTTCAATTGATTCCTCAAAAGTACCAGATAAGGCACAAAGGGGGGAGGTGGTGTAGCTCCAGGATATTGGCCTGTCTCTTGTGGAGAGCTTACCTTGGATGGCCATCCAAGAGATAAAAGAATTCCTTAAGATGTTAAATTTGTTTCAAAGTAGTCAACACCATGAAAATTTAGAAGAGTTACAACGTATGATCGAGGAGGTACTTCTGATTGAGAAACTACCATTGGTACGCTTGAGCCTCCAGACGAATTCATCATCTCCTATAATATGGGGGCATCTAGCAATAACTTCTCTAATATGAGAAACATTCTGAATATCAATTCTTCTACCTGGACGGATGGTGGAAGGCCAATTCCAATTGCCATTATCAATTATATCAGTGACTTTAGTTTTCCCATGTATGCACGAATGACGAATAATGCTATGAGCATAACGATCTACCAGGGAAGTAGGAAAACCCAAGGGTCGTACCATAAAGAGTTAGACTCTCCATTTTCAATATTGACTTTATAAATGAGGCTGACAATATTTTTTAGGTTTAGATTTTTTCTCAAAATCTAGCTTATAGTAGAGTTGATTGGAATATTCCAAATATTTTTATCTTTAATTCTTTTATTTAATATCCACTGGTCCATATCGAGCTTGAATATTTGGTTAATATGGCCAAAAAGTTATTTAGGACAGCCGCCCGATTCTAGGTTTTTAGATTTAGAATCTCAAGGTCACCCTCATCTGATGGCAAGGTGATTTTATTCCATGCTACCTTTGCTCCTGAATTATATTCGGACCATCTAAGAGGAATCTTCTAAAAAGGTTGGACATATCCTTGAGAACCCTTGTTGGGAGAATAAAGGTTGAAGCTCAGTAAACTTGGCTAGCAAACAGGACGAACTTGATAAGTTAAAGTTTACATGTGTAGGAGAGATGTTTTGCAGTCCATGAGTTGATTATCTTTGTAACATTCTGAAATAAAGTTCTGGAGTCATTGTAGCTTAAATGAGAAGAGATGAGAGGAACACCAAGGTATTTTACGGTAGAGCACCCTCAGAGAAACCTAAAGTGGCGATAATTTCACGTTTGATATCTTCTGAAGTGCCCGAGAGGAAGATCTGTCTCATGAGGGGATTTAACTTAAGGCCAGAAAGGTTTGCAAATTCGTCAAGCCCCTCCTTATTGAGTTCAACAGAGAATTTATTTTCTCTACAGAAGATCCTTAGATCATCTGCAAAGTATAGGTTTATGATCCTTTACTTGTGGCACTTCCAATTGAATCTGAAGTTTCTGTTGTTTCCTTTTTATTTTAGAATATAGGAGATTAGCTGTATGACGATAACAAACAGGTAGGTAGAGAGAGACCACATTGACGTAACCCTTTTTGACCTTTAAAATAAGAGGTGAAGTTCCCATTGAGGTATATGGTTTTCAACGGGCACGAGATGCATTGGATTATCCAATTAATTATTTTAAGAGGAAAATCCATGGTATAAAGGACATCAAGGACTAATCTCCACCTTATGTTGTCAAAAGCCTTCATGAGATCAATCTTTGGAGAACATCAAGGACCTAGTCTATTCATATTGGAACCTTGAAGAAGTTCTTGAGAAAGCAGGATATTATCCGTGATTTTTCTTTCTAGAACAACTGCAGTTTGCATGAACTCAATCAAGGTGGGGAGAGATTCTTTTATTCTATTAGCAAGGATTTTGGATATCACATTGCAACACGCAATTGGACGGAAATCCACGGAAGAGGCAATAAAATTAGATTTCGGAATGAGCACAATAATAGTTTCATTCGATTGACGGTCCATGCAACCACTTTCAAAGAAATGGTGTATAGCTTTGCAGAAATCATCCTTAATGAGCTGTCAACTGGTTTTGAAAAAGATGGTGTTGAAGCCATTAGGGCCTGGGGCCTTGTTACTATTGATTGAGAATAAGACATTCTTGATCTCTAGGCCAGTCACAGCTTAATAATATTGGTAAGAGCCGCATGTGAGAGCTTAGTGGTAATCAGGCTTCTGACCTTTTCAAGTCCTGAGTAGGTTGGAGGGCTCTGAGAGCCTAGATAATTAGTGAAATAGGACTTGAAAACATCTGTAATTCTTTTTGGGTGAGAGACTAGGTTGCTAGGATAGTTATTTATGGAGAGGATCTTGTTTCTAGATTTTCGGGCTCTTATACTATTGTCGAAAATTTTAAGTTATGGTCTCCTAACTTAAGCCACATTTCCTTATATTTTTGCTTAAGAAGGGATTCTTTAGCTCTACTTAGTGAGATGGAGTTTTTGGAGGCATGTAGCTCATCTTCAATAAAGATTGAGTGGTTTGGGCTGGAGGCGAGCCTGATCTTAACTTGGTGAAGTTCAGATTTTGCTTTATCAACCTGGTCCCTTATATTATTAAAATCTCTCTTATTTAGATCAGATAAATGGACTTGAGTCTTTGAAGTTTAAAGCTTAGCGTGATCATGGCGCCTAGTTCGACTAGAAGGCACCAGTTATATGATATCATCGATGGGTAATTTGGATGTAATTACCACATATAAAAATATTTAAACGTCGTGGGGATGATGATAGATTGAGATATTAGGTGAAGGCTAATCGGGGTGTGTTCTGAGGTACGGGGGATATCAAAATGGGTATAAGAATTCGGGAAGAAATCATCCCACGAGTTATTTACGAGGCCACGATCAATTTTCGACGAAATCAGGTTGCTACTTTGCTTGTTAGTCCAAGTATACTAGAAGCCCGAGCTGTGAAGGTCAACAAAGCCACTTTTTCTGCAACACTCCTTAAATTCTCTCATAGAGCTGGTCTAAAGGTCTATTCGACCAATTTTTTAATTTGGATGCCTTATCGCATTAAAGTCTCCTATAGCAAGCCAAGGGGAGTTGGTTCTATTGATTGCAAGTTTTGTGATGTCTTCCCATAAAGGAATATGGTCTGACGGGTCGTTAATACCGTATATAGTCTTGAAGTATAAATATTTTTGTATGGTGGTGTACTTTATTTACAGTCGATATATTGACTAGTAATTTGAAAGGTTTTTATCTTTAAAACACTTGGTTTCCAAGATATCCATACTCTTCTGTATGGGTGGTACTCGTGGTTCTTGGTGAAATTCCAATACGTGAGCATAAATCTCATGATATTTCTACATTATCTAGGATGGTTGTGGTCTTAAAAAGATCGATAATAGTACCATTGGATAATACATAGTCACAAAATGTCAAGATGTCTAATGGGGTTATTGAGGCCATGAAAATTCTATGCAAAAATGATCATAAACAAGTCTTAGATAAGAAAAATAAACAACGTAAAACTTAACTATGAATCTACATCTATCAAGTATGTGAGGTCCTAACATTAGTACCCATAACTAGATTTCTAGTCTACATAGGAGGAAAAGAGATTTCAAAGGCGGATGGCTCGTTTCCTAATGCATTTCGGTTAATATATCCCGCCAGTATGTTGCATCCTCGGTGGTCGTGTCGGGTAACTGCATTTGTTCCTTTATTTTCCATTCAGAGCCGCATGCTTTCATAACTTCTTAAATATGACTGTTGTTATCTCCAGGAGATATCGAGGTAACGATGTTGTTGGCTTGCATGGAGGCAAGTCCTAGATTTCTTGGGTCATTGAAGACAGATTTTTATTCCATGTTGTGGTAGTTGGTTGTGATATAGCAAAAGGTTTGTCATTTCCCGCACGAAGGAGGGATACATTGGTACTTGATCTGGAGACTGTGTATATTGCCAACGTAGTTTATACTTATTGATCCAGGAAACACATCAATATCTCGCATGATGATGATATTTTGGCAAAACTTAATCTTGTTTTACTCTCAGTATGGGTGTTGACATAAGTTAGAGTGCCCAGGAAGCTTCCCAATATGCTTAATCATTTTTCAGTTCATAGCTCGCGTGTTAATCCATAGAATTTGACCCAGATCGGGATGGCTTTTAGAGATTTATTGCTAGAGTTGTCCATAGGTTCCCATTTCTTAAAGAATATCGGGTGGTTATTGAAGAACCACGATACATTTTTAGGATTTGAATGGCATTATCTCCCGATGAAATTTTGAAGAAGAACTTCCCTGAAAGAGTCGGCTTGCATTCCAAATGACCTTGAGAACCCCAGATTCTTAAGGCCAGGGTTGGACATAATAAGAGGCTCTTCTTTTGGTATAAATTACTGAGACATGGATTTAGCCCACTCTGTATAGTCTTCAGTCAAAGCCTTTGGTGGGAAGATGACGATTCCATTATCGAACTGAAGGGAGGGTATTTTTTTCAATGCTCATGTTTGAGTGGATGTCCTGTTGCGGGGTAACTATTTACGCCCATGTTTTGTTGTGAGGCTGAGCATGGGGGGATCTTGCGGTAGAAGGTTTGATTTTGATCAGGGATACTGAAGTACTGCTAACCATACTAGCCGTTATAAAGGGGTTAGGGGTGCTTGTATGGAGCTCTAGGCCTTGATGTCCTGTCTTGGTTAGCCGAGTAGCCTCAGGCTTAAGATCTGGAGATGGCTCCTCCTCTACAGTTTCTACCAAGATAGGTTTCAGGAGTACCAATAAGATGAACTCCTAAGGGGGTCATTGAGCTCGAGGAAACGAAGGTTAAAGGCTGAGATGAGGGGATTTTTTATGGATGGTTTTGTAGAGGGGTTGGTATGGTGTTTGTGGAGGTGTGAATTATAGTGGACATGTTTTGGAGGTTTGAGGGAGTTAAATTTTGGATAAGGGTTTTCTCATACTGAGTAAGGATACTGGTTGAAGTTTTAGGGTTTTGAAAAGTTTGAAAATCTAGGTTGAAATAGGTATTTATCAATGATACTCTCATAACGGGCCAAAGAGAAAGGGATGGGCTTACGGCTAGGGAGGGTTGAGGTAATGGGTTAACTATATGCATGGCTCGAGAAGGCAGGTATTAGGGATGGGGGACTATCATGAAAATTAGCGACCGGGCTCGAGGACAAAAGGAAAAGTTCCAAAGGCTCTATTTGCGAAACAAAAGTTACACTTGAGGAGTTGAATGGAGATAGACCAGAGACAAAAGAAGTACCAAAAACCTGAAAGGAGGAGCCATCAGCTGAGCCTGGGAAAAATACGGGTTGCAAGCAGGCAGCGGATAACAGAGTGTAGATTGAGTTTTGGTCTCCTTTCAAGATGACAGCATTGCCAGAGTAAATAGCTTTGAGTCTGTCAACTTTAGAGGACGTCAAAATTGCTTCATAATCAGAGTGGTTGTCCTCCTCATCCAAATCCATTTACATGTGAGTAACAGGAGATTGAGGAGCAGATAAGGGAGAAGGTAAAACTTGGTTCTGGGCAGTGTTCTTGACCAAGTAGGATGATCCCCGGGGAAGAGGAACGGGGGGCAGTTAAGCTTGGAGGGGGCTTGCTTGTGATAACAGGGGAAGCCCATGGAATAGGGATAAGCCACTAGAGCTAGCAGAGTGAAACTTTGAAGGAGAGTTTGGGAAGGCAATCGAAGGAGATAGAGATGTATCGCAAGAGTTTCACCATGGTGAGTAGCTCGTTTGACTAAGGTTTGGCTTTAAATTTTTTAGTTATCTTACGATCACCAGGCTTTTTGCCATAATGTTTTTTCCGGTTGGATTTGTTACTGTTACGGGTTTCAATCATATATGAAAGATGAAAGTGGGGGATAGTTGCTTGAAAATGAAAGGGAAGAGGAGAGGGAGATATTAATGGTGAGGTGATGGGGTGGTGGCGGAGGTTGATGGCACGAAAAAACGAAGGGAAAAGAGGGACTATACGCAATAATGATCTGGCAGTAACAATTAATGGAAGCTAGATACTTTATGTAAATGGTCCATGAATTTAATGAGGAGAGATGCGATCTAGGTAGTGTGGGGTTTATATTGGTGAGAGGCAATCTGAGTCACATGGGACAAAAATCTTATTTGGGTGGAAATCTAGAGTTAGAAATGAGAGATAATCTTTTCGAGCAATAAGATTGATGGCATAGCTCAGGGAATTTACTATCACGCGTGAGGGAAATCAACTGGAATTTGAAATGGCTGATATCCAACGGTCGGGAGTTAGAAGCAAGGTCGTGAGATGCACGTTTGGACCAATGTAGTGATAGAAACATCTATGTTTCCAAACTCCAATCACCAAAATAAAAGCTTTGGTAGTTACAACGCATGGATTTAATGAAATCCTCGAGAGCAGAGGCGACTTTACATCGACCTGAACTTTTCGACTGACTCCAATAACTCAAGAACATGGGTTCAAAACGTGGAGTCAAATTCGAAATTATATTCTTGGATTTATACCGTTGAGTAGTAAATCCAAGAGGACTGAAGCTCGGGCAAAGAGTAACAAATCTAGCTTTAAAGGATGGATTAAGGACTATAGCATTAATTATATTTGCTATCGGGACATTTTTAAGTTCAGTGAACAGAGTTCCAAGAACAGAGACTGTGCTTTCTGAATTAACACTTGCATTGTGAATACACAGTACACTTAGAACAGAAATAGTATGAATACATTCATAACATATAAGTAAGTATTTTAATATATATAACGCATCCAAGTTCTCGGATTTTGAATAAAATAGGGGATTATATCATCTTTTAGCATGCGACTCAAGAAACGGCAAGGGCTCTGAGAGCACCCATGAAGCCTCCTTAGGGTGGTTTTCATCTTGGAGGAGGATTTCTTCCGACCTGGGATACTGGCCAGCTTTCTATAAGATCTTTCTAGCCTGATTTTGAGAACTTTGGATGGAGATCTATAAGCAGAAAGGGTCTAGGCGGCCTTCTGCTGAAAGGGAGAGGGGACCATACGAGTTTACGGTTCTTTGAGGTCAGTTCTTGACAACCTTAAATGTGAGCATTCACTCTTCAGTGAAGAGTTGGGGATGATTCAGGTTGAGGATTTAACTAGTCGACCAACAACCATCATGAAAATGGTGCATTTGAACGGCTTACGAACTTGCTTTTGAGTATATCCATCCTTAAAAAATAGAGTTAAAAGGGGAATGTTCTCCTCATCAACAAGCATTAAAGCTTGCGATCATCGGTTTTGGAAATCGTTTACTGAAATCAGATTTTGTTTTAGAAATCAAAAGGTTTTTTCAAAAGATTTTTCTGAAAATATAGAGTTTCTAGAGAGAGTTTCTCTATCTAAAAACTAGATGTTTTGGTTCCACCTAACAATCAATTACAACCCAAAGATCTACCATAACTTTTATATCTCTCTTATTTAGATCTTTGAAATCATAAAAAAGATTTATAATTATGACCATAAAATATATAGTCGCCGATTGTTTATATTTTTTCAAAGATTTGTACTGCATAACATAACTTTCTTCAATTGCATTTGTTGGATTTTCAGTTACATGTACATTTTACAAATTCTATATTCCGATTCTAACCGATATGGGATAACTTTTCGATATCATCCCTCAACGTTAGGGATAACCCACTAGATTGTCCTTAACTGTAAAGCTTGAATCAACAACAATCATGGGTAATCAAACTTTAATACCATGTTAAAAAACATAAGCTTAACACTTTTCAAATAACGCATTAAAAAGATATAGTTGTTTATTCATTTCATACTCTAAAAATTAAAAATATCCAACCATATAGAATAACCTTTTAACATTTTTTAATAATAGTATATATATATATATATATATATATATATATATATATATATATATATATATATATATGGCCTATCTATTAATTTATCAAGCCTACAAAATAATAATCTTGTTACAATAATAAAATCATAAAATATTTTATATTTTTATAATTGTATTTATCAAAGTATTTTTGGTGGGCAATTATGATTCAAGTACTATATTTTTTCAGATTAATGTATGAATACCTTTTCAGTTATTATATATTGATAAGAAGGAATAAAAAAAATAAAAAATAAAAAAATTTCTATAAAGTGGGTGCAATATTTGACAAAAAAAAATAAAAATAAATAAAAATAAATAACATATAACTGCAATGAAAAAATAAAAATTGTGCGATACATTTATAAAAACACATTTCTCCATCGCTATTATAAAACCAGTTTACCATAGATATCTATTAAATACTATATAATTATATCAAAATCCAATACGATGCCGTATTAGGATAAATTATTGGAATCAGTTAAATAATCATTACAAAAATTAATTTATATCAATTTATGTTAATGTTGTTCAAATACATATAACGATCGTTTAATAAAATAATAATAATAAAATCCGATTTTAGTTTTAGTTGCTCTATATGCACTCCAAATGTATTTGTAGGAGAGCTATTATACCTCAATCCATACCATATATCACTAGCTCTAATGGGTAAAATACTCGATATGCACACCTCCACCTTCGGCTAGCCTTTTATTTTTGTCTCTTGAATCATATGAAGCAAATCTTAACCTAATCTTTTCTGGTTTTCAGCTGTCGTGAATACTAAAATAATTAAACTTATAGGGTAATGCTTGAAATACATGTCTTTTTTCATATTTGGTTTTCTACCTCCTAATTGTGTATATAAACTAATTCCACGAAACTCTAATGTATGATCGACAGTTCTCATTTATATGTATTTATTAAGAAAAAAATTGATCGAACTGTTTTTCGGTTGAAAAATGTATTTTTTAAAAATATTTTTATTTTACAAATATATGCTCCATATATTAAGAGCTGTGATGGAAACATGTATAATTAAGCAAAACAAAATTCGAGACTGAAATGATCGACTAAAACTTGGCTAAACAAATACAACAAAACAGAAAAAATATGCTAAGACCAAAATGATCACATAAACTATGCAATATTGACGTAGGCGGCCATAGACCATAATCCAGAGGGAAAAAAAGTTACTTCAAAAAACACAAAACAAAATTAAGTTAGAAATTTAAAAGAATTGGATATGTCAGACAACCTTGGTGCCAATGAATCTAAACCGAAGATTAGAAAGCATGAGATAAGAGACCACAGAGGCGAGGGTTGAGGAGGATCTAAAAAACCTAGCTTTACTCTCATATCAGACATGGTAGACAACAACGCCAAAGCAGACATGTCAAAGGAATTCAGATCTTGATGAAAGAAAGTTGGACCCCTCATGGGTCCAAGAGACCTAATTGTTATTGTGACTAAAAAAACCAAGCTTAGAACTTGCGAAACCCTATATACCCTGAGTGTAACAACAGTCACAGGAGATATGATTATTGGATTTTTGGGCGAATTGCATAAGACACAATTCAGAGGGGAGAGGTGTTTAGACCCCAACACAGAAGCTTATCTTAGGTGGATAATTTACCTTGGATGACAAGACAAATGATAAATAAATGATATAGAATATTAAATTTATGTCAAACAACCTCCCCCCGGTCCGACACGGGGGATGGGTGTACGAATGAGATTGTAGGTATCCTTGATAACAAACTTGGATATTTCTCGCTTAGCATTCCAATAGCGGACACCATTGTGAAGAATGTTAGAGGGAGGGAGAGAGAGGCTGAGATGGATAATCTCTTGGAAGGTTCGATGGTTTCTAACACTAGCCGAACTTAAATGAGTTGGCCAATTCTAGATATTATCTCCAATGATATCATAGACCTTAAGGTTGCTCCCCAAACAAGAATCTCGAATAGTGGTTGACCAAAGAGGATGAGAGCAACCACGGCTCAAACCAAAATAAGGTCTTCTCCACGTTACCATTCGCGACCTTATACAAATTACTAGTGAGAGGCCTAAGATTCAAAATTCTCCTCCAAGTCCATGAAGGAGATCAGTCGATCTTTAAAAACCAGAAATTGTTGTTTCTAATCTTCTTAAAGTAAATACAGTCACACCAGATTGAATTGTCAAGTTTACTTACGATGAACCATATATGCTTAAGGACGTCCACTTGATTCGAGGTTTTTAGATTTAGAATCCTAAAGCTGCCCTCAAACATGGGCAAGATTACAATATACCATGCCACTTTAGCACCTATAACCTCCATCTCATGGTCTGACCAGAGAAAACAACTGAGAGACTATGTGATTTCTTTAAAACCGGTAGCGGGGAGAATAAATATCGAGGACCAGTAAACATGTCTCACAAAAAACACATATTTAATGAGTTGCAACCTCCCCTGCATAAGAGAGGTGTTTACAAGTTCAAAAAGCCAATACGAGTAGTAATTTTGTCAAGAAGGGGTCGACAATCGTTATGAGAAAATAAAGTCGAGAGAAGAAGAACTCCATGATATTTAACCGAGAAGGAACCAACGTTGAAACAAAAAATATTGATCAGATTCGTTTGAAGAGTGAGGTTAACCCTCAAAAAATAAATATAGCTTTCTGGAGCTAACTTTAAGACGCGAAAGAACAAAAACATCATTAAGACCATTCTAAATAAGGTTGAGGGAATTAATGTCACCACAACAGAAAATCGTTATGTCATCTGTGAAATAGAGGTTAATAATTTTAATCTTATGACACTTCCAATAGAAATTGAAGTTCGCATTATTATTTTTTTCTTTCAAAATAGTGAAAAAAAACTTACATAACCAAAACAAATAAGAAGAGAGATAAAAAATCATCTTATTTGAAACTCTTTTGTGAGATACTTTCTATCATTTCTAACTATATTGATTGAACCTGTCACGCTCGTATTATAATATTAATAGTGTTAAGAAAACAAAGAGAGAAGTAGCCTCCAGGAAGCGGCTAGGGTTTTGTGTTTATTAGAAAATGTTCCTTTTTGTATTGAACTATTTTTTTATATTGCAAACCCAAGTAAGGCTCTCAATATATAGAGAATTTAGAGGCCTATACAAGGAAACTAAATATACTGAATATTCTAACACTCCCCTTCAAGTTGTGTAGTGGGATCACCAATACCCAACTTGGATAAAAACTGATTCGAATGTTCTTGCAGCAACCGCTTTTGTCAAGATGTCTGCAGTTAGTCTTCGGATCTAACAAACGGAAGTTTGACTGCCCCATCTTCAATCTTTTATTTTATGAAGTGCCTATCTATTTCAACGTGCTTTGTTCTATCGTGCTGTATCGGGTTCTCTAAAATCTTAATTGCAGCTTTATTATCGCACATTAACTGAGTTGGACACTTCAGAGGGGATTCGATTTCTTTCATTATTTTCTTTAACCAAAGTATCTCGGTAATCCCCTTAACGATTCCTCTAAATTCTGATTCAGCACTTGACAATGATACTACTTTTTGTTTCTTACTCCTCTAAGTCACCAAGTTACCTCCAAGAAGATTAAAGTAGCCAGCAGTTGATCACTTCTCGTTAGGATTCCCTCCCCAATCAGCATCTGTGAATACTTCAACATCAAGGTGTCCATTTTTCTTAAAAATTATGCCTCTTCCTGGTGTGCCTTTGAGATATCGAATAATCCTCATTACTGCCTCCATATGGTGTTCCTGAGGATGATGCATGAACTGGCTAACTACTCTCACCGCGTATGCAATGTCGGGTCGAGTGTGAGCCAGGTAAATCAACTTTCCCACCAACCTTTGGTACCTTTCTTTACTCGCTGGTCTGGCCCCTTATATTATCTTTAGTTTGTGATTCACAACCATAGGAGTTTCATTTGGTTTGCAATTCACCATGCCAACTTCAGCTAATAAATCCAATATATATTTCCGTTGGGATATATAAATCCCTCCTCTTGACCTAAGAACCTCGATTCCTAGGAAATACTTCAATCCCCCAAGGTCTTTCATTTCGAACTCCTTGAAGAGGTTTTTCCTAAGAGATCTAATTTCTTCTTCGTCATTCTCCGTTATAATCATATCGTCGACATATATTATAAGATAAGTGACTAATTATCCTCTCCTTTTGTAAAACAAGGTATGATCCCCATTACTTTGTTTGTAGCTATACTGCTTCATTGCCATTGTAAATCTCCCAAACCAAGCACGAGGAGACTGTTTGAGCCCATATAATGCCTTTTTCAGTTTACATACCTCATTTTCTTGAAAACCATCAGAGAACCCTGGTGGGGGTTCCATATATACCTCTTCTTCCAAGTCTCCGTGTAAGAAAGCATTCTTTAAATCAAATTGATAAAGAGGCCAATCTTTATTCGCGACTATTAAAAGTAAAACTCTGATTGTTAATCTTTGCAACCGGAGAGAACGTTTCAGAGTAGTCTATACCATATGTTTGTGTATATCCTTTTACAACCAATTTTTCCTTGTGTCGCTCAATGGTGCCATCGGATTTATATTTTATATTAAATACCCATCTACACCCGACGACTTTCTTCTCTTGTGGTAACACACAATTCTCTCATCTACCATTCCTTTTTAGAGCTTCCATTTCGGTATTCATTACCTCATGCCATTCAGTCATCTTCTTAGCTTCTTGAGCTGTTTTAGGGATTTGTTCAGAGAGAATAGTAGCTGAAAACGCCTTTGTAATCTTCATTATTCTTTTCCTGTCCGTTTTTACCGGATATGTAGAAGCACGAGGAACGTGTTTTGGTGAATACCGGTCAGGAGGAACCCCTCTATTGTTTCTTGGGGGAAGAACCAGAGTTTGAGTTTCAATAAATGAACTTCCTGAAATGTCATGGTTAGTAGCATTTTGTGAATTATGACATTGTAAATTGTTTACCTCTTGATGGACATTTTCGTCGACTGATTCGCTGGTATTATCCATGGCATTTATTTTTTGTTGGACATTGTCTTCGGGAGAATCATTGGTGGTAAGAACTGCCTCGTCAGTCTCCTTTATGTTGGAAGAGGTGTGTTCGGTGGCGCCATCTACCGACTCTGTCGGCACATCCTCAAAGTAACTTTTATATAGCAACCAGTCGAGTGATTCACTTACTTTCTCCCCCTGAGCACGAGATTGGTGGTCAAAACAATAATCGGATTCTAAGAAGTCACAGTCTATGGTGACATGGATTCGACGAGTAACCGGATTGTAACACCGATAGCCCATTTGATGGATACCATACCCAATGAATACACACTTTTCAGCATACAGATTAAGTTTGTTTCGACTAGTTTTAAGGATATGAACAAACACCGAACAACCAAATACACGAGGTGGTAAGGTCATAACAGATGAAATTGTAACTTGGGTGGCAAGCACTTGTAATGGAGTTTTATTTCCTAGACATCGGGTTGGTAGACGATTTGTAAGATATGTGGCTGTAGCAAGAGCTTCTGGCCAAAGAGAATGAGGAACTCTAGATTCAATCATAATAGCACGAGTTTTTTCAAGTAAAGTACAATTTTTGCGTTCTGGAAGTACTGTTTTGTTGAGGTGTGTTTGGACAAGTGGTTTGATGGATAAGACCATTTGTTTTGAAGAAATTATGCATTGTTTGGTTGACAAACTCTGTTCCATTATCAGAACGGAGAATCTGTATTTTTCTCAAATTGAATCAAAATCATTTTGTAAAAACAAACAAATATTTTCACTACTTCCGATTTATGTTTCATGAAGTATATCCAAGTTATTCTTGAGAAATCATCCACAAATAAAAAAAAGTATATGATTTGATTCTTAGTGGAATTTGGTGCTGGACCCCAAACATCATAATGGATTAGCGAAAAAGCATAATCAAGTCTAGTATTACTTTGATTAAATGAGACCCTACGATTTTTTTCCAAGAATGCAGGTTTCACATTTCTCATGAATAGAATTATTCAAAAAAAGACTAGGAAACAAACTTTTAAGATAGCTAAAAGAAGGATGACCAAGTCGCCGATGCCGTAACCAAAGTTTCCTTTCGGTTGTTCTGTGAGCAAGCATGGCATTTCCCTTATGAACTACCTCATCAACATAATAGAGACCTCCTTGTTTAGTACCACGCCCAATTATCTCGTTTGTACGAATGTCCTGTAAAATGAAAAAAATGGATACATAAGAACCACACAGTTGAGTTGTTTTGTCACTTGACTAACAGATAATAACTTTAAGGATAGTGAAGGAATGTAGAGGCAGTTTTTAATTTCCATTTTTTCCAAAAAAATAATTGAACCTCCGTTTTTTGACTTCACAAATTTCTCCACCAGCAATCTCAGTATGGGACTTCTTTGGAGATGACATGTCACCAAAGTCTTTAGGACGGTGTCCGTAGCCCCACAATCAAATATCCAATTCATTGATTTCTCAAACCCTTTACCTCCAAATTTTTCATAGGAGTTCGCCGCCATTCCTCCAAAACCAGTGCCACTTCCTTGCTCATTTTTAGTCGAATCTTCACCGCCACTTGTAGACGAAGCCCGTTTGACATTAGATGTGAAACACTGGTTATTTTTCTCCTTATGACCGTCCTCCCACCATTCTGGATAGCCAACTACCTGGAAACATTTCTCTTTAGTGTGTTTCTTCATCTCACAATGAGTGCAATACAACTTGGATTTATCTTCTTTCTCATTGGATCAGAATTTAAACCTCTGTGCAAAATCTTTAGCAACCAAACCCATTCCAATTTCAATCGAGTCACTATCAGAAGAACTTGATTTTAGTATATTAAGCTGGGCCACTTCCCTTCGTATTTTAGCATATGCTGTTTCCACGGAAGAAAGATGATCCTTTTTCATGATATCTCTCTTGACTGGTTCCAACTTGTCATTAATCTCCATTAGCAATTGATAGAGTCTTTGTTCTTGAGTCTTCTTATTGTAGATCTGAATGTCTTCTAGGTCTTTCATAGGGTTCGGATCTCGCCTATCTATAGACATCCAGATGTTCTGCGGTTTGTTCCACAAGTCTTCTAGTGTATCGGACCCTTGCCTTAATGAATTAGCCCTCCTATGAAGGCCAAACACCTGTAACGAATCTGTACCAGAACTGTATGTGGTGGCTAACCCATCCTAGAGGGATTTTGCACTGGGATATTGCGAGACATTATTCACCAAGCTGGATTCAAGATTATGGATAATCCATGTGAAAACACATTGATCATCTTGTTCCCACCTTGTATATGTGTTGTCAGTTCTGGATGGAGGTGTCGGCTCCCCTCTAATGTGAGAACCTCTCCCTCTTCCCCCAATTTCTTTCTTCATCAGGTTTGCCCATAAGGCATAGTTGTCACCACCGAGTTTAATTCCTAGGGATAAATTCTCGGGGTTAGTTGTTTGTTGTTGTGTTCCGAGACCATTTCTCAGAATGGCAGCAATCTGCATTGTTAATTCATCAGGGATTTAACTGACCACGACTTCATTGCCAGCCATCTTTGTTGAGGATGTTCAGAATTCCCAAAATCTTTGTTAAAAAACAAAGAGAGAAGTAGCCGTCAGGAAGCAGCTAGAGTTTTGTTTTTATTAGAAAATGTTCCTTTTTGTATTGAACTGTTTTTTTATATTGCAAACCCAAGTAAGGCTCTCAATATATAGAGAACTTAGAGGCCTATACAAGGAAACTTAATATACTGAATATTCTAACAAATAGTAAATACTCAAATTAAAAACCTTATATATGTAATAAAATGACATGATTAATACAATTTTTTAAACCAAAATGAACTATTTTTAGAATCATAACATAGACATTCTAATTATAACTGTAAAAAATGAATTCGGTAATTTTTGTTGTATGGATATTTTAGGACTCTAAAATAATATTGTATTTTATTTTTTATTTTTGATACATTCAAATATTAATTAAATAAAATTATTTTTAATTAAAATTTAAACTGTCGATATTTACGTAACATCAAACAAGATAGGTGATGTAAGAAACTTTACCATATTAAAATCATATAATCCAATGAAACTGATAAGGGTATAGTAATGGTAGCTAATTTTGTTTTGGGCTAAGAACCTTGGTTAGTCAACGGACTTTGTCATATGTATTAAAAATGCCACTAATGTTTTTTTGTATCAAAACAATCATTTTTGTTGGTTTCATTTTGCATATGTGGTGACTTTTGTTTGTTTTGATTTGCATTCGTGGTCACCCGTTAATGACCACGGGTATAAAAAAAGCCAACAAAAGTGATCGTTTTGATACAAAAAATATCAATGGCATATTTACTACACATGACAAAGTCTGGTGACTTACCAAGATTCTTAGCCGTTGTTTTGTAAGGGCGGTACGAACATAATCATGCCGGTTAAAAATGTTTCTTTTGAAAAAAGTCTAATTAATTATATAAATTTTATAGTTATATTATCCCGTTTAAAATATAAACTGTATATTTTTTATTTATTTTTTATATATTATTTTATTTTATTATAAATTTTTAAAACTAAAAAAATAGTTTTATGCATTATAAAAAAAATTATTCGGAATAAATAAATTAAGTAAAATTTTTAGTAATCTAAATATGAAACATTATAATGCGATTGAAAACCATATCGGATATTTATAAAACATAAATTAAAATCTTTTATATTTTAATTCTTCTAAGGTATTTAAAGAATACATAAACCAAACTATAGATTCAAAAATTGGTAAAAATATATCAAGATGAATACAACTTTGACTTTTTAATTAATATTTTGTAAACAATGGTCACCAATTTTGAATGTAAATAACGTAGACATCAAATTTAAGTAATAACAAACTTTTGCGTGAAATGTTTCAACATATAACACATTAAGTTTTATATGTAATGTGTGTGGTATATGTAATATATGTTTGTTTTAATTATGGAAGGATAAGTTAAAAAAATTAATACAACTCGGTCAACGTATGGCATGTGTTTTTAAAGTTGACAAAAATAATGCAAGAATTATACCAATAAAAATCTAGAGGTGATGTCTCATCTCATGAGATAATAGAATTAACTAAAAAATTAATTTTGGAAAAAGCACAAGACTAAAATAATGATAAACAAAACTATGGACAAACAGAATAGTAAAGCAATTATGTGTGTGAGACTGCCGGTTAGACCACATGAAATGTTCACTCAAAGTTACGACTACTAATTATTTACAATCTGAATTTTCTATATTTACATTATAATAAAACTCAGATCGATAAATAATTTATCTTATATGCACAAGTTATCTCATTGAGAAGATAAAAGATGTCATTTAATTAATTGGGGGATTATTGAAAATGTTGATTAAATAAAGTGATTAGAATCAATCCAGAGATGAGTTTGGATCATCAAAATGATTCTACAATTGGAAGAGCAAACTAGGGACACATAAATGGGCTTATCCAAGACGAAGACATCAATGTCTAATCACAGTGTTACGCAACGACCCAGAATTGTAAAAAAAATAGTTGAGTCACGTGGGGGTCATCGCGTTGACTAGGAAGGGTAAACTCTCTGGAAATTCCAGAGACGACGACCAAATAGCACCAGAGCGATCAAGAATTCAGATGTGGCATTCTGAGATCTTCTTGTGGTGAAACTCGTTGCAGTATAGACAATGATAATTAAGTATTACCTCGTTGGAGAAAGCCTTGTTCGTCATTGTAGCAACGACAAACAAATGCATGTTAAAGAATATGGGGTTTTTAAAAAAAAAATTAATAAGATATATTTCTGATCATATATGATATTTCTCAAGGGTTTATTGAATCCTCTAAATAGGCCAATGAACATAGAGTTAAAATAGATACAACATATAAATCTCCAAGAATATCTAAAGAAAATCATTTTCTCATTCACCAAATTTTAATCGATCGGAGTTTAAATTCTAGTTATTTGCATTGAAATTTGAGATGTTTGTAATATCTAAAATAAAATTCCATAAAAACTCTAAGTTATATTAATACGAAAATGATTCTTTGTAGAAAGCATATTAAATATGTATCTCAAGTTGTAATTCTCTGGTGAATTTTTGAATAATATTGCGACAACTTTCAAGACGTCATAACTGCAACATTGTTGTAATTTTTTTTATAATGTGCTAAGATTTTTAATATTTACGTTTACATTAACAATGTAAGATCATGTATATTTATAAACTCAATATGATGCCTTTATATCATCATAAGTCTAGTTTATATATATATATATGAGGTGACACTTTATATCTAAATATATGTAATAGATTATTGGATTTTGATGTTAAACCTTCTATATTATGACATGTTATCATATATTAAATGATGCATTGATTATTCTCAATAATATTCTGATTAACAAGTAATCACATAAATAAGTATCAGACTCATAAACAAAAACCCATTATAGATGTAATTATATATATATATATATATATCAGGTCAAATTCGAATTATATAAAGGACTGAGTATGAATATTGACACTTCTGTCTAACTATATTGTTAGCGATTAATGTATAGATAAAATAAAATAAAATGTTATGGTCCTTGATTACAACAGGTTAACAAAAGGAGGATTGCAATTAGAGTTATATTAAAACCTAATTATAATCATATATAAAGGGTAGTAGTATTCCTTGAACACACGACTAAAAAAATCCATAGTTGTTGATGGTTACAAGGTCATCTTGAAAATGATATCTAGAAATTATAAAGACAGATGAGAACCACAAATAAAAGAGAAACAAAGAAAAATAAAACCTAATGATATCTACACGTGAGTCTTTATATTCCGTAATTCATAAAAAAATCATATAATTATGAAATTTTATGTATGTTTAGGATTGAGATTCAACCCAACAAGTGGTATTAGACCCACCCTTAAAGCTTGAGTATTATGTTTTTTGTTCTTCAATCGAATATTTATATGCATGTAATTTATTTTCTATAAATGATCTACATCGGAGAACTGCCTACTGATTGATTTGGTAGATGTATGTGGTTTATACTTTATATAGCATTGTATATTATGAATAAAAAAATTAAAGTAGGTCATATATGATATTTAATTTAATAATGATGGACTTTGGAACGAAAATTTAGAAATGTTAAACGATTTGAGATCGTGTCACCAAGTAAAAAAAAGATGTCACGCGGGAAAATGAGTGTCACTATAACACATTAAGTTGTAAAAAAAATATTAGGTTTTATTTCACCGCGTCACCCCGGATGGTTGACGCTACAAAAATATGTTTGACGTCGTTGTCGCGATGCCCCTTGGTGGTTGTCACGATAATAGCTTCAAGTATTGTGGTAACATATGTGGCTGTAGCAAGGATGTCACTTCTGCTGTAATGAAAATTCTTACACGTAATTTTATACGATATATGCAATTATATATTTCGGTCATTTTTCACCTAGACCATATTGCTACCTTACAATTTCCACATATTTTGTGGTTATTCAATGTTTATGTTTTATGTTGATTGCATGATTAAATTCTTCTTAACATTGGTAAGTAGGTCACAAAACTAACATATCGTGTAAGTGATTCATGTCAGTGAATTGATTTACTTAGAATCTTGATGGTTTCATGATTAATGGCCTTCTATGCATTACCAGTTGTACCGAAGGTTAATGTTTGATACACATAGAAAGTATAATATATTCTAAGTACTTATAGAATATAAAGATTATAAAGTCGATACACATAGAAAGTATAATATAATAACCTTAATTATTGTTAAATAAATTCTATCTTAATTTGGTTCTTTCCACCACTATTTGTTTTTCCTTCAACATTTCCCCTCAAGCTAGTGTGAAAATACTTGAAGTTCAATGTTTGAAGCTTTACACTCACACTCCTTTAAAACTTGAGAAAAAGTATTTGAAGATAAATCTCGATCAAAACACTAAAACAAAAGTTTCATAACCTCCATGGTATTATGTTACATGATATTGAACTTTTTGAAACATATAAGACTTTTTCTTCTTGAAAATACATAGAGAAATACATGGAATTTATTTTTCTTGAAAATACTAAAAAAAAAATCTTCCTAAAAGTACATGGAAATCACCTGAAACTTCTTCTTCTTTAAAAACCCAAACATAAATTATAATACCTTTCACTATTCTAGAATCACTCTGCACCAATCAGTAAAGGAAACCCTATCTAAAACATTTATCCTGAAATCACCTGTACCAAAACAAAAAATTAACATGATTCAACCACTCAAATAAAAATACAAAATCAAGATTTAAACAAACGACCAAACGAATATGGAAACATAAAACATAATAAAAATCAAACCATAAAACTCCACTAAAAAATCCACAAATTATAAAAATATTCAATCTTCAATAACAAATCCTACAACTAAATCAAAATTCAAAATGAACCAAACCCAAAACTAAATCTAAATCTAAAGTAAACCCAAAAAAAAATCCAAATCCAAACCCAAACTCAAAGCAAAACCATAAAAATAATAAACAATAAACCAAAAAAAACAAAAACTAGAACAAACTAAAAAAACAAAACTATATCCAAATCCAAAATTATTAAAATTAGATTTAAATATAAAACCAAGACAAAAAATTAAATTCCAAATTCCACATAATAATATCTAAATTTCATTTTTTTCTAATCTCAAAACAATGCATTGCAATGAATGGTCACCATTAACTAACGATTAAATTTTAACAATAATCCAATTAAGATAAAATTAATAATCCTGGTTGTAAATAATACAAAATCTTAAACCAAAACAATCCCACTTTCAAAAACAATAATGCACAATCGAACTAACAATACTAATCAAGTTTTAAACTTGAAAAACTAATATATATATATATATATATATATATATATATATATATATATATATATATATATAAGTAAGAAAGTTGTCTATCAGCACAAAGAGAAATACACACAAAAATTTAAATCTAAACCTAGAGGTATGATACCATACAAAAATAAGATATTATTATATGTTACCCACTAATAGAACTATTAGATTAACATACAACACTAAATAGATTACTTTACTCCTATTGAACTTGTAATATACATAATCTTCAACATAATTCATCTCAAACCCGAATGAGTTGACTGTATCTCGGAATTTGTGATACCATTGAGATGTATGTTTGAGTCCGTAAATGGATTTCCTTAGTTTAGGTCTCCAGACACAAAATATTTAGGCTGCTAGATGTGAATTGTTTCATCAATATCTTCATTGAGAAACGTTGTTTTAAATTCCATCTCATGAATCTACAAATCAAAATGAGCAACTAAAGAAATGATTGTCCTAAACGATTATTTTGCTGATATAGGAAAACATTTATCAGAGTAGCCAATTTCTTCATGTTTATTGTACCTTTCTCTATTAATAAAAACTTCATATATTTCCATTATCCTTTAAGCATTATGTTTGGTTTTAAACAACCACTTGCAACCGAATGATTTCTTCTCTTCCGGTAAGGTTGTAAGATCTCATATTGAATTTTCTTA
This sequence comes from Limnanthes douglasii subsp. nivea, assembly GCA_036936605.1. Lineage (NCBI taxonomy): Eukaryota > Viridiplantae > Streptophyta > Magnoliopsida > Brassicales > Limnanthaceae > Limnanthes > Limnanthes douglasii. Next base: position 52,692,527 of record JAUPFV010000004.1, on the reverse strand, counting down.
AATCAGTTTGTCATATTCATTTATTGTTTTAATTTATTGCATAGAGTTTGAACTCTTCATAGTATCTTGAAATATTATTGGATAATCTTCTAGATCGTATGAAGTACCCTCGTGTTCCTAGAGGAATATCATATAAGCTTAAAGTAAGTCACTCTTTCTCTTTAGTGGATTTACACAATGTAGACTCACTTTATTGCTTTATTTCTTGAGGTTGATGGAATTAAAAGTACGGACAATATCAACATTTTATTCTTGAGGTGAAATTTCAATATTAGTGTGAGGAACTAAATTTCCTAGCAATTATAGATGATTGGTAAGCTCACTACAACTGATAATCTGTATCAAAGACTGGATTAATTGGCTTCAATTTTTCCTCAAAAGAGATGTTGTTATTAGATTATTCCCCCCCCCCCCCACAAAAAAAGTATACATCTTACAAACGTACAAAATTCCAATTTAAAAATTAGAATGCTTAGTAGAAGATTATAGCTTGTAACTCCTTGAGTGATCATAATAACCTATAAAATGACAGTTAATTATTTTAGATTCTAGTTTTGGTTTGCTCGGCCTGTAAGTTATTACTTCAAGTAGACATCCTCATATATGAAAGACTCTGAAGCTAGGCATCACTTTTGAAACATTTATGTTGTATTTTTAGTTGGAAATAACATAAGTACCATGATAAGTATGTACAATGCACACTAAGAGCTTCATCTAGAGGGATATGGGTAGTGGTGCATGGGAAATCATGCTCCTAACCATATCTACTATTGTGTGGTTTTGTCGTTCAGATGCATCATTTATCGTAGGCAAACCCAACATAGTATATTAAGAGACTATCCCACACGCCTAAAGGTATTGAGAAAATGAAACATTACATTTGTTTCCAGAACCATCATACCTTCAATAGCATTCACCATCACAGTCGGATATAGCGGTCTTAAGTTTTTTACCTAGTCATAACTCAATTTTAATCTTAGAGGATTTGAACATATCAATGACTTCGGATTTATCATTATGCAAATAACTATAGTAATATCATAAAAAATCGTCTATGAATGAAATTAAGTATTTTTTTTATATTCCAAGATGTTTTAAAGAATTGACCACATATGTTTATATGGATTAAATCCAAGACGTCATTAGCCCTAGATTATTCAAATCAACTCTATTTGGTATGTGTCTTTTTTATACACCCTATATATTTATCAATATAGATGCAATCAGAGGACCTAAAAGACCTTAAAAACAAGATTGTCAATCATCTTTCAAGAGATGTGACCAAAATATTTGTACAATATAAATGCTTAATTTTCAAAAGCAACTTTATGTGATATATTCATTGCAGTTGGATAATTAATAATATTACTTAGCTTATATAAATTATCAACACAACCAAGTACACATGTACCAACCAATCTATTGTCAAAAGAGAGTTTAAGTTTTTTATTACTAAATGAATAAGTGTATCCACTTTTATCCAACAAAGAAAAAGATAGTAAAATCCTCATAAGAGATTGAATAACTAAAATATCATTTAATAACAATACATGTCTTGAATTTAAAATACTTTAATTAACATATGGCTACCATATGGCATGTCATCTTATCCGTAGAATTTGAATATATGCATCATTTGGAGGCATGTTGCGGCTTGAGCCTTGCTAATAAATACACACTTGAGTGGTGACTCATGTATCAACCCATCAGATATCTGTTGAAAATGATATTAAGTTTACTTCTTAAGCTAAAACTGAAAATATCTTATCTTTTTTAGCCATCCATGCCTTCAGTTTGGTAAATTTCTCTTCCAATAATACAGACTTGTACGGGGGAAATAAATATATTTTGGATCTGGAAGTTAAAGTTCGTACATCTAAAACTGAATATGTTTTCCTCTTTTTCTAAGAACTACTACATGGTTCCTATTGGCTTTTTTACTTCCTTGATTATGTTTTCCTCTTCATGCACTAGATCGGAAATGAGAGTGTTAATGTCACACTTCTTTTCTAGGAAATCATAGGTTCTCTTTAGGACACTGATATAAGAGGGGAATGACATGAAAATGTAAGACACTACAATAACCTAAGGGATTTCAATGTATAATGCCTTCAAATTCCCCTGAATGTTAGCCAGTTTGAAGAGGTAATCTTAGACTTTATTATTTCCCATATATTTCATCATCGAGAATTCTACAATCAGACTTTTAACTTTAATCTGAAATATCTTAACAAAACTCCATTCAGGATGGGCAAACATGTTTTTCATATTATCTATATCAACGGTTTAAGAACTTAAAAGTGCATGTGAAACTTTATTTTTTAGGACACATTGGCTTAAGAGATTAGGACTTTCACACCTCTTTAAGTATATTTTATCATAAGTGATCTTATCTATAAGAGACATGGGTTTCTGCTCAATTTTAATATGTGAAGTATCATGTTAAATTCTTAGAAATTTAAAAGGGGATAAATGGCATTCAAACTCCAAAATTGAAACAAACAATCTCAAGTGATGCATGACATCATCATGTACCTCCTAGAATCCAAGTGTCAACGAAAATTGATAATCAAACTTTCCATTTTAAAGGTCATACATGTTGATCACTAGATATTCTCAATGCGTACATTGATGAGGCTACATAAATTTATTATCCTAAACACATAGCACTACAAACAAATATGAAAAAAAACTAAACTTGTCATTTCTAAGCATGCAAGTACCTAACATGCTTCATATATGAAATGAGAAACATATAGTCACTTATTAAAAATTCTTAAAATCTGAATTAGTTTATTGTAGATTTGAATGTATTAAATTGCAACAAACTCACACACAATATTAAAATAAAAGATAAAACATATACTGCAAATAGTGGTCATTCACCACAATCACAACACGGGTCGCCACGACAAAAAAAAAGTTTATATTGTTGCGATGAACAAATTCTGGTCGTGAAGAATTATTGGTTTTTCATAACAAAGTACTTTATGTCAACCCGATTTTTTTAATTACATTGTCACGATGAGAAACCCTTTTGTTGTGGCAAACTCATGAGTCCGTAATTCAATTTTAAATTGGTCTTTATTATGGTTTTGATATAAAAGTTTCAAAAATTAAATATTCAACTTTAGTTATACATCACAAATAATTAATTGTGTGTTCTCGATCACACTAATTAATCTTAAACATGCATACTATATTCTCTAACCTCTAATATACAATTAGGCCGCATAATTAAAAATTAAATTTAGTACTTTTTTACCCAACTGAATCAATTTTGCCATCAGAATTTTGGGAGACTGAATCAAAATGTATTTATCTCCAGAACATGGAGCAATTAGATGGCTCTGATACCAATTGTTAATATATTCGACGTAGGGTTATAAATCCTAAACAATGCTAGAAGACTAATCTTTCATGTTTTAAATATGAACAACAATAAAATAGACAATACTGTTATTTTGCATTTTCAATTTTTTATACCTCTCGCTCCGCAACAAAACTATTGGTTATGGGTTGATGATGGAAAACTAGCTATAGTGATTTTCACAGTTTGTTAAGTGCTTTTGTGGATTAAGGGTCTGATAGTCACTCAAAATAAATTAGAATTAAAGATGAGAAAAATGCGACAAATTTAAAAGTGTTAGAATACACGAGTACTAAATTAGGATTTTTAGATAATTTATCTATATTAAATCCACAATTTATTTAATTCTAAAGTTGCTAAAGTCTGATGATACAATGACCATAGCATCTATTGATATTTTGTGGCTCAATGATTAAAGCGTTGGATTAATGGATTTCCACTTATTATTATATGTAAATCGATATACTACATACTAATGACGCTTTTTTTTTTCGGAGGGCTGCTACTCAGAGTGCAATAAATGCACACAGAGTAAACCCTCTGTCTGAGGCAATAGTCTACAAACCAACGACATAAGGTAAACCACACAAGGTAACGGGCTCAGCTGAGAAAGCGTATGTAGAGAGACTCGAACTCATAACCTTTGGCCACAAACATGCCTTACTCAACCAACTCGTCTACCCCCTTAGAGGCATACTAATAATATTTTATTATGTTGAACATTTTACATTAACCTAGTGAAAAAACATTTCAAATCTAACAATATTTTCAAATATTTTAAATTTAAATAAAAAATTAACTATTCTAATAGTTTTCACACATTAAAAAAATCACGTTTTCTAAGACATTGTCGAATATATAAATTATGTTCATTATTCTAAATACAAACGTGAACTAAGATATAATTTTGAAAAACTGTCTAGTGTCCTTTTATATAATGTTTAATTCATTTTAAATTTCTTTTAAGTATCTTCTTGTGATTTTTTTTCGTAGTTCCTTTTTATGTTCTCTTGCTTTATATTTTCTTTGCTTTTTTCCCAAACTTTTTTTGACCGGTAAGTTATTCCTTTCTTGTTACTTTCATTTCACTTACTTTTTGTACTCATACTACTAAAGCTAGTAAAATATTACATACATGGTAGACCAAAAGTAGTAAATCCGACTTCGAATAAATCACACCGATATTTAATACCCCTGGTTAGGTGATTATAAAAACAATAAGCAAAAGAACTCGGCAAAAATCACTATTTTCAAAATCTACAATAGCAATGTCATAGTCTCTATAACTATAACCCTATGGATCAATCAAGTCATTTTACCATGCATGATGCATACACTTGAACTTTAAAAACTAGGGTTTTACATATTCAATAATGTGATAGTTTGATTACTCAGTAGTTAAATAACCAAAGTTAGCTAAAACTTGAACTACTTACACACAACAGAACAGACAATCTTCAACTCTACGGTGTCTTTCTAGATAGAGAGAGACAAAGTTTCAACAAATGGAGCTTTTCCAGTCTTTAGCAAAAGAAAGCAAAATGGTGGGCTTATTTAGTTAAGCTCATATTCATATCCATAAATGTAAATAAAAAGGCTCTTCTTTCTATCACTTACTCAGTTACTCTTAACTTTACATGAAAGTAAGCAATTCTTGGATCCATAAAACCCAATAATCTCTCTATAATTGTCTCTCTCTCTTTCTCTCTTTATACTTTTGAATCAAAAAGAAGAAGAGGGTTGCTACAACTTTAGCAAGATCATGACCAGTCAAAAGTGGACATGAAAGTTAATGGATGAGATCTGTTTTTATGATACTCCTCTCTATTGTTGCTTTCAATCATTGCTTTTAATTTTGAATCATTTTTCTACCTTTTTTTACCAAATTCAACAAAACACACCTCTATATGTGTAAATATTTACTTTCTTTATACTGCAAGTAGGGGAGGCTATCCGATTTATTCCAGCTCTCTCACATAAACCGAGCTCGCCTATATATTGAGCCTGATTTATAGTTTCAATTTAGTTTTGAAGATTAACTTTTACCACTTTAATAAGTTCGGGTAAAGAAAAGTTTGTTGGAAATTTATAAATTGGTATATCAGTTACGTATTTGGTTTTTTTAAGCCGGTTTAATTAACAAGTGATTGGATTGTTTTTTAACTAATAGGTATAAACTTATCATGGAGGTATAAGGGTAGCTATCTAGTTAAATTTGGACTTAGTGAATGATGAAGTTCAAATATTACAATGGACCGTTAACTCTAATAGATTAATTTACTAATTTGATAGAAATTAATTGAGTGGGTTATGGTATCTCACCACAAAACAAAATAAAATGGTATAATTCAATTAAGGTAAAGATTAAATTATGGGAAGATGTGGGAGAAAATTCATTCGCGTGTCGGATAATAGATTGTCTACTGTTTTGTTGGTTAGATTCACCACAAAAAAAAACTTATCATTTTTCCTCTCTCATCTGCAGGTTACTCTTCTAGATCGATCAAGGAACAATAACATGTACAATTGATTAATAACACAAAACAAGATTGAAAAGACTCGATTAGTCAGTACATCCGGTAGATTCACATAAACATATCAAGAACACAAAGAATGCAAAGACGGTTTTTACAATCTGATGTTGCTGGAATGAATAACTTAACAGGTAATTAAATTCATGCAACTTTATTTCCTAATAATATAATAGATAAATACAAGGGGTGATTTGTTGTTTATGTTTAATGGATATATTGAGTGAATCAATATAATTTATCAATTGATATCAGAGTTAAGGCTACATTGTGAGTCATTTTGATTTAGTTTTTGTAAAGAATATGTGCCTTTAGGATATGTATTGATTAAGCTGGTAAAAAATGGGATAAAATCAAGGTAAAATTAATCAATAAGTTTTAATTGAAGTATGGACACTCGCAAATGAGGGTTTCACCGGTTAATATATTTTCCCAAATGTATCTTATTATCATTGTATGTTATATTTTACATGTATTATGCCACGTTTTAGCACATTAAATAAAGTGATGTATGTAAATGGAGTGTGTATCTTATGTGTTGTATATTTAAATGTTTTATGGGGAATAAGCCTCTCATGTTGGATGGGTCAGACTTTAACCAATGGAAATAGAAGATTTAGTTGTTCATAAATTTTAAAAATATGACCAAACACTTATGAATCCTAAAATCTCCCTCAAGGAATCCAAATGAATTATGGTAATGATGTCCCAAAGAAGATTACTATCGTCTCTGGGTTTCTCATGAAAGTTGAGAAAAACTTTTCTAATTATGAGAAAGTATAAGCATTTGATGAATGAGATATCCATCATAAAGTAATTAGGCAAAAGAACTATCAGAGAGCATATCATTGGGATATATATGATGGCCATAAATTTAGGGAAATTAAGATATATCTCACTGAGGAATGTATGATTGGGTTTGTTTTCAGTCACTTCCTGTTAACTATAAACACTTCTAATCTACCTAAAACTGAATGCTTGAGGAATAAACAATCAATAAGCTAATTTATCATCATGTTGTACAAGAAGAGAAAAGACTGAAAGGTGAGATGGCTGAGGTGAATGCGGTAAGATCCAATAAAGAGGAATGGAAAAAGTGAAAGTTCGATAACAGAGGATCATGATATGGTTTAAGTAAGAAGAAACAAAATGAGTGAACCAAAGGTCAATGTTTTTTCTAAAAAGATAAATAAACATAAAAAAAAGACTATGAAAAGTAGCAGGCTTACATGAAATCCAATTTAGTAGTTGAGTTTACAAATGAATGATCAACTGTATTTATTATATTCAATTGAGCATCACGATATAGAAATGAACACACAAGTAACAAACAACAAGATTAATAAAACTGAAAAATTACGCTAACTTTTGGAACACGCACTTAGGCCATACCTCCAAATTGAGAATGTATAAGCTTGTTGATGAAGGTTTATTAAGCCTACTTGATTATTTAGACTTTAACACTTGTATCAAATGTATCAAAGGGAGACATGCCAAAATAAAAAGGGTAGGGGCACATGAAGTGAAAAAAATCTTAAAACTGATTCATACAAATATATGTGGATCATTTCCAAAAACATCATAGAACAGAAGTCGTATTTCATGGGGGAGTCCATCTGAAGCAAAATCTTATAAGTCTCAAGAAAATAAATTTGACTAAAAATGGTTAACTGTTTTTCATTGGTTCTTCTGAGTATTCAAAAGGTTATAAGTTTTATAATTCTTCCACTAGAAGTATTATCGAGATGGGAACAAAATATTTTTTGAGTATGTTACGTTTGGGGGAATAATTCAATAATAAATATTCATTTTAAAGAAGAATCTATAGAGTTTCATGAAAGTTCTAATGGAGATACTCAAGTATCAGGCTATTAGGACTTTAATGTCAAATATTCTATCATTATTAGACCAAGAGCGTACTCAAAATAAAAAAAAACATTGAGTTTGAGGGTTTTAATCAGAATACGGATATGGTCCAGTTTGAACAATAAGACACTCAAGATAATGTTATTTTTTACAAGTAAAATGATGATCAAACTTTACATTCTCAAGAAGTGCAATAAGAAGTAATAGTTCTATTTAAAAGTTCCATAAAATAAATAAAGAAGTCTATAAATTAAGACTATATAGTATATCTTCAAGAACATGAAGATTCAGGTGCTGAAACTATAAATGATGTGTTCTCTTTCAAAGAAGGCGTGAATAGTTCTAACTCTCAGTTTTGGATTAACATTATGAAAGAATAATATAAATCAATGCAAGATAACGCGGTATGGGATATTTTCCCATTACTTATAAGAAATAAAGATGATTGGTTGTAAATGGTTTTACAAAAGCAAATGAAATTCTCTGGGTGATGTGCAAATTCATAAAGCGTGCCTCGTAGTGAAAGGTTATACTCAACGTGAAAGGATTAATTTTAAAGAAATCTTGTCTTTAGTATTTTTGAGTAACTTCTTAAAAAAAATTATAGCATTACTTAAACACTTTGATCTTAAGCTTCATCAAATGGATGTTAAATCTAATTTTATTAATGGTGACATTGAGGAAACGATTCATATATCTCCATATGAGCATTTTGTAATAGGAAATTCAAAGTCCATGTTATGAAAGCTTAAGAAATCAATTTATGGGCTCAAACAGGCTTCTTGTTAATAGTATCACAAAATCCTTGAGGTAATAGTCTCTTTTGGGTTTTAGATTAACTCAATTGAGGATTCTGTATACCATAAAGTTCAATATGGGTAAGTTCATTTTTTTGTATGTTGATGACATACTAATTGCTTCGAACGATAAGAAATTGTTCATGTCTTGTTGCTTTCGTCCTCTGTCGGACACGGTTACCATTATTCGAACTACCATGAACTCGAAGATCTCAGTTTGATACTGTCTATAATTTTACCTTGTTAAAAACATTTGAGTGGTTAAGAACTCTGTTAAATAAAGAAAATTTGAAAAGAAAAACATACGTAAGTAAGTAGTAGTCTCCCATTGTAACTGATGTGTTTTGCCAATGGTACTTTTAAGATGGATAGCCTCCTAGTATTTCTATAGTGAAAAAAAAAATACGATTTGTAGGTAAATGAAAGAAAAAAGAAATATGCCTCTCTTATAAATAATCTATATCTAAACAACTTCAATATTTACAATTGATTAGTTCCCAAATCGAAAATTTGACGCTTCAAATATTTTTAGCTTTGGCCCCTTAACGCTTTAATAGGTTGAACTAACATCGATAAAAGCGAAATTAAATTATTGATTAGTGTTTAAGAGTATAATATTATAGAGAAAATTATTTCTTAAGTTAGTTTTTATATGTTAAAACACAATGAGTAGTAATGTTGATCCCAGTTCAACTGATTGAGCCCCAACATTCTTAAAGCGTTAGGAGATTGAGCTATTATCTGTAGAGAAAATAGCAAAGTATCATTTGGCTGGATAGGCTCATAAATAGGAGTTTAAGTTAGCTTTATACTAGATAGTGGGTTCAAATATACCGCATATTAATACTTGGCTCGTAAGTCTAATTCATATTAATGCTCGGCTCCTAAGACTACTGTATATTTATGCTGGTCTCGTAAGCCTAATGTATATTGGTTCATAGATTGTAAGTCTAATACACATTTAAATTTTCTATCACATAAGTAAAAAGAGTACAAGGTCAGAAAAAATTAATTGTGTGGGGCTGAGGCCGTGTTGAGGAAGTTCCCTTGTAGAGGCCAAACCATGAGAAAAAAAAATATGTTGGTCTGACAGAACAAGGGTTTGATTGACCCACTCGTGGATTAATTGAAGGATTTTGATAGTCTGGATATGGCTTTCGACTCAGATATGTCTTAAACATGATTAATAATATATATATTTTTAGACAACCCAAAATATAAAGTTTGTAGGTCTATTAGTACTTGACCCAAGTATATTAAAAAAGAGACCAATAAAAATAGAACAAGAGCCTAGTTTACCATTTGGGTATGTGAGTCGTATTATTCGTATTTGGTCAAAAGAACATATTCTTCCTGCAAATTAGATATGACATAAGAATATATTTTCTAGTTTGGAATTCTCGCATGGGTCTTGAAATGGTGTCAGAAGACATGGAATCCCGTCATAGGACTCAGAATCATTGGACAATACTTGAAATCAATGTGTGGAGCTCGAAATTAGAAAATAGGATAAAAAATCGATACAAGAGGCGTGAAAACACTGTAATATATTACAAATTTATTTTAAAGGGTTAAATTCACAGTAAAATATTTTAGATTCACTGTAGAGGGTTCAAAATCAAAACACATGGTTCTTTCGTCGCTGAAAACTTTGTAAGATATATTAAAAGTTGAATGTAAATATAAGGTTTACCTAGCAATACGCATATTAGATCTAGCAGTTATGACTATGGTGGTTGTAGCAGCAGTGGAGGAAGACGAAGGTAATTTGTCGTTGTTTAAGGAATTTTATTGTAAGAGACAATTCTTTCTACAAAGGTAAAGTTTTATGGCTTTTGGATATATCTCTAAAGGTTTTATTTTTGTAGAGTTTTTAAAGATAACCTTCTACGTAACAAACAATTTCCAAATAGGACGTTGATAGAGTGGATGAAGTAATATTTTTTGGTCGAATCCAAGTCTCACATTGGTTAGGCATGAAAATGATCAGTAGTATATAAGTAAGAACATATCTCGACTAGTATAAGACATTTTAGAAGTTGACCAGAAGTAAAATCGTGCGGGCCTTTAGGCCAAAAGCAAACATTATCATACTAGATTGAAGATCGGGTTGTTCATACTTATATACGAAAGTGGAATATGCAGATTCCATATTCCCAACAAATAATATCAGAGCTTCAGGCTAGACAGAGCGCGATGTGAATGAAGTTCTTGGACGTCAAATATGATGAACCAGCAGTTCCGCCGGAATCAATAGTCATGATCGAGGTGAACGATCTATTTTATAAATCACTAATATGACCTAGTTTAGAATGTTTGTGTCTCATTAAGTGGTGTGACTTGATTTGAGTATATCAAGTCAGTGTGGCTTGATTGAAGTGGTGCTAAGAAATATGTAGTATGGTATGATAAGAGTGAGCCGATAGATTTGTTGTAAAGTTGTATGGCTCATGTGGGGAACTTTGGACAAACCTGATTAGAGGGAGCGGATGGAAGTCAATTGAAAGAAGACTAAAATGGTATTTTGTTTTAGATGAAGATTTGTTAAATGCGGCCAAAGTCCCATATCGGTTAGACATGGAAATGATTAATAATATATAAAGATGTTTGTGGCTCAACTAGTATGAGGTATTTTGGAAGTGAATCAAAAATAAAGATGTGCAGCATTTAGTTCAAATATGGGAAATATCATACTAATGTGGTACCAATATTCCCAAAAAAATTACAAAATTAGGATTTGTGTATTGTAGAGAAAAATAATTAGAAGATGAAGAGGTAGTTGAATTAGTAGAGAAAAATAATTAGAAGATGAATAGAGGTAGTTGAATTATCAGAGTATTGAATATCCACTAAATCTCAAAAGTTTTGATGATGGATGGAGGCTTGTATATAGTGTTTATTACATTAAATAATAAGTGATATCTTATATTATCTTTTACTTGAATTTAATATCTCAATGGCTATATTTGACTATTAATAAATATCATTTACTTAATCCAAATTAGTTTTACCTTTTATAGATTAAGGTTCGGCTAAGTAACACATTTGGATTTTATCAATGAGTATCCGTTTTTATTTCTAATATAATTTTTTTTAAATATAATTGAAACTCTCATTCACATACTTTTGCATATTCAAACAAACAATACGATATAACTACACATTGTCCAAGAAGTGGCATTATAATGAATTATTACGAAGAAAAGTTTATAAATGTGATCATAAGATATGTTTTATAGAGAAAATAATCTTATAAATACATCTCTGTATTAGATGAATTATTTCTTTTAGTTGAGTGACAATTTAGTAAAACATTAATTGGTTATGGGAGGACCATATATGATATATTGTGCAAACAAAAGAAATATTTTTTACTATTTCCTTTCGTGAAGTTCTTTTAACATCCTTCTTTATCCACTTTTTGTGTTGTCTAAAATATTTTTTGATCTCCTAATACTCATCCAACCAGTAATCTCGCTCTAAACCTCATTGTTAAATGAACAACCAAAGCATAGCTGTCAGAGTATTTGAAGATATTCACGACACATGGGGCATATGTGATTAATCTCGACATATGCAAGTATGTTACTTGTTTTAACCTTTTTTATACCAAACCATAAGATAAAACTATAATTTGGTGTAGTATACGTACTTCATATAATAATTTCTCACAATATTGGGGCTTCCATTACTCTAAAGAAATCATATATTTTCTCATCCAGACTAAAAAAAGGTCGAGTCCCAAACTCGTAGCTTTGAATGAGATGATTGGTTACTTGAGTTATGGCATATCATATTTTTCATAATGGAAAAATATATTTATAGACAACATCGAATCTCGTTTGTGTACCACTAGATCCTAAATTGATGCACCTCTCATGTACACTTGGTTGGCCTATTGAATTCAAAATGAATATTTTTTGCACCAATATTCTATATCAATTTATAAAGAGTGAATACTTCCATGATTTCTAATATCTAATTCCAAAGCCACCTTCAAGAAGTTGTCAAACATAAACTATTCTAAGTCATAAAAGACATTTTGTAGCCTTAAAGAAAAATTTGACAAAACTAAATAATGTGTGTTATTATTTTTGTTTGAATGGGAGAAATGGATAGCCAAAAATTCTTGATACACTAAAGTACTGACAAAATTATCCCGACTCAACCAAACGTGCGACAATGGGGATCCAGTCCAACTAGATATTATTACTCTGATTTTTTTAAAGATGGACCACAGTACATAACCTTCAAAGATGTAACAACTAATAAAATACCAAGGTATGAAAACGGCATAGGTCTTTGCTCTAAGTGTGTGTTTGTTGGATATATTACATTGCATGTTCCTGAACTTTTTCTATGAAAATAATATTTCTTAGCACATTCAAGTGAAAATCCTGACTGCAAACCAAAATCTTCAACACATCTCATAATAATCCCAATTGATAGTTCATCTCCTTCCACCAATATTACACAAGTAAATCAACCAATAATCACTCAAGGAAATTGTATGGCTTGATTTTTTATTCAAATCAATAATCAAATGGTTTAGTTTTACAATAAAAGAGAATTCTAATCAATTATCAACTGGTTTAGTTTCTCAATAAAAGATAATTGTGAGCGTAACTTTGTAACATCAATACCAACAAGATCCTAAACAAACATCAAAAAGTGCAAGGAAGTCCATCAACAACGTAGGATTTATAGTTAACAATATCATTAATAGTCATCTTAATTTATTCTTCGGTTATGTCATCACACAGTAATTATCTTTTCTTTTTCCCGAGACAATGATCATAATTTACTACATAGGTATCAATTAGTTGGTTATCAAATCGAGTGCCTTGAAAAATCTTAAGATATTTAACAGAAACATCAACAACTTGGTCTTCCCAAGAAGACATAGTTCAAATCGGCCGATGATACCACTGTAATTTAATTTTCTTTGCATTTTACTTAACTAATACATGAAAAACTTTAGTATATATAAAGTACGCACTTTTAGACTTTTGCAAAAAAAACACTTAATTGGACGTTGTTAATTAAAAAAACATTTTTTTTATTCTGCAATATCACTCAATAAGAAAATATTAGTAGGATTATGAAGAAGTTGAAGTTAAACAAGATCTAGAATTTCTTTTTTTTTATTTTTCTTTTATATGTAAGAGGAATAGCTAAAGTTACGAGTTTTCAATCCCTATTTAAAACAATCTATTTTGATACATCATATCAATTATGTGATATCACGAATAAGCTTTTACAAATCTTGTAAAATTGTAAATAATCTGAATGATCAGCATACATGGTAAAGAATTTAGTTGGTGATATTTTTTGACAAACTTAAGCAAACAAATCCATAATGCATAAAGGGTGATAACAAATACAATGATATAGATAAATTTTACCGTGAAATATATCTTTGACATGTGTTAATGAATATTTCTCATAACTCTATTCATTTTGAAAAATATTATGTTATTGTTTCACATATAGAAATTACATGTGTATGGCAGATTAGTAAGTCCCTCGTGTACGCAATAATCTGCAAAAAACGTGCATTTAACAAGGTATTACATCATTCCTAGTACAACGCTCGTCAAAATTTAACATATTATTAAAATCTTGCATAGTAATTTACAGATATGTAAAAGTTCTCATCATACTCCACCATGTTTCTAAAAAAAATCTACTAACTAGATCGATAAATGCATATACAACACAAACACTATTAGTTAATCGTACAAAAAAATTACAATAGAAAGTTTAAGGATTCTTTTGTAGAACATACATCTTAACTCGTTATGGGTTTCATACCACCATAATTTGTTCATTAATCACTATATGAAAGCTATTATAAACATTCCAAATTTGGATTTTAATTTCCATAAATTTGTGGATTCTTACTCTACTACATTTAGTTTCCATAATAGGTAGAATATTTAATTTATTACTACGAATGACGTAACATATCCTATTCCATTTTAGGTATTGTTAAGACATCTACAAGTTCAGCAAGATATCTTCATTAATAGTGGAGTTGGACGCGAAGCTTTATTTTATCCATCATTTATGTTTTTATGTATAATTGCGCCCGTCTTGTTAGACTTGAACGTTCGATCCTGATTTGCTTAGATATAAACATTTCATGTTTCCTCTCACCATGATAAATGGAATATCCGTTAATAGTTTCGTATTTTTGTTGTGTCATTATTAATGTCAACCTCATTACTTTTAGACGGTATTTTGATCTAAATTCTATGAATAATTTTCATGATGATGTTGGATAATTTGTTCATCGACTGATTCATTTGTTAATGAATATCATTCTCACTTGCAGACTCAACACTACTCCAAACATGATTGATTTGACCTTCAATATTATGCATTTCATAACCCACCTTAGTGGTAGTCATAACTTGTAAAAAAAATTGCATTAATATATATATATATTATTATCTTTGTATTGTAGGATATTGTATTTTCCAAAAGCCTCTTTATTATTTGGAGCCACTTATTGTACTTTTTTAATGGATAAGAGTTGTTTTCCATCTGTTACGGGTTTTTTCCTGAGTAAACCCGCAGCCGCTACTCAACGAGTGCGCACATGGTAAACTCTCAGTCTGACGTAATAGTCTACAAACCAACCCCAAAAGGTAAACCACACGAGGTGACAGTCTCAAACCAAGAAATCATTTGTAGAGGGACTCGAACTCATGACATTTGGTCACAAGCATGCCTTACTCCACCAACTCGGTTACCCCTTTCGACGCTCTTCTGTTACTATATGTGAGGAGCTTCACTGGATAATGAATCAATTTAAAATGGTATAATTTTTAAAATATTCTAGAACATGGTTAATCATTTTGCAACCATTATAAAATTTAGATACAAACTCATAACAACCCTTTTGGTAAAAATATTTCTCATTGGTTGCCTTATGTGTGATATATTTAATTATTAGTTCTGTGACATCAACTTCCACCAATATTCATGTGTGTGAAAGACACCTAATTGTATGTGTGAGTTTATCATAATACAACAAAGTTATAATTTTTTGAACCAAACTTGCTTTGAATATGTTTTTTATTCCAAAACTACTACGGAAAATTTGAGAGTTTGACCATAAATAAAACTTGATTTATAACCTTGTCCATTAACTCAAAAAAATTCGGAAAAAATTTCAACATAAACAATACAAAATATGTAATAAGGACCTTCATCCAAGGATAGATTTCCAAGACTATTTATAAAACAAATTAAAAATAATTCATAGGTGATTTGAAGTTATTACTTCTCGTTGGTTTTCCCGTAACTTAGCCAATTAATTAAAATCATATACGTTTTTAAAGCTTCCTCACATCACCAACTTAAAAAAACTCTTTATTTCATCTCTAATTTTCCTAGTCTTGAAACTAAGTTTACTATTGATAGATAGCTTACTATTTTCAAAAAACGAACGGCTGAATTTCAACAATGCATATTCTCTCCATGAGCTTGGTGCTTTATTGAACACACTTAAGACATTTGATTTTGGTTATAGTTTTTATCCAACATGTTAAAATGAGGTATCTCATCCTCTCTATCATATTTTTCTACAAAAGTACAAAACATAAAGGGAAGAAAAGTAAGCATAAACAGTATTTCCATTAAAAAATTCACCGGAAACAACAACATTACGTTTTTAATTGATATTATTCTTTCACTTTTAAGACCCCTGTCCTTCTTATTTCCATCATCAACAACCGTCATTTTTTCCAAATATGCACCCATAACATTTTGTTCTTGGAGTTATTTTAAAGTTGTTTTTTGAGATGTTTTTTGCACCTATTGATTACATAACATAGTTACATAACAAAAAAATCATAGAACTCAAAAACTAGAAGTCTCTGAAATCAATCTAACAAACTATCTTACTAAACAAAGTTCAATTTAATAAATCCATATCCAACACTAAATTTGAATATAATGTATGCAAATTTTCTTTGCTTTCTCTCTATTAAACACATAAAAATATTAATTTTTTAGAGCAATCAAAATTAATTTTGGGTTGGTTTGGGGTTGGTATTTGTTTTTTGTTAGGTTTTGAGATACATTAATGTTGTTTGGTGTTAAAAATGAGTATTAAAATTTATATATGAGCAATTTCAGTCATCAAATCTGATAGAATCGATCCAAATTATACCATTTTTGACTCGTGTCCTTTGTTGTCTGTGGAAAAAAATGATGAAATTTGTCATACAATGGTGAATTTTTTCATTATTAAATACATCATGCTTCACAACTCAATTATATCATGTTTTGTAAATGCAATTATATCGTACTTCACGCATGCAATTATATCAGGTTTTCGAGTTAGAATTATATTAAAATTGCAACACGGTTCGCAAATATAATTATATCAAATTTTGCAAATATAATTATATCACGAAGTTGGACCATTTCCTAACTATTGTCACATAAGAATCATCCCCATACTTTACTTCCCCTCAATGTTTTATCAGTCTCTAAGAAAAATGAATTGTTGCATGTCATATTGTTGTTTGCATCATTGTATAGATATGAGTTGCTTTTGTCCCCAACTTTCATGAAACTCGTCTTGTCTATAATTAATAGAAAAACTTCGTGTTTGAATAAAGATTCATCAGCCTTCTCTTTCTGAACAAAATTAGACTCATAATTTTTCTGCATTCATTCACAACATGCTACAACAAATCTCATAGTTTATCGCGTCTTCAACATATCACCTTAGAGTGATCTCGTTTTCGTTTCTCTTTGGATGGATCTCATCCTTCTAGTCTAACCTGATAGAAAATTTCATCTCAGCATTCCCCGATTTTGCGCACCCTTTCGCCTCTCTCGCGGAAGGTGTCAACTCCGGGTTGATTGACGTGAGGTTGAGACTCACCATAGGGTGGTGCAAACATCAATTTTGTTTGTGTTTCCCCTTGATTATGGCAATTCATCCTCTCTTAATTCAATTTACTAATATGTATGCATACATTGTAGTGTTGAGATCCAACACTTATTAAAGAAAGGCTACAATTGAAGGAGATCTATCTGGCATACTTTTTATGAACTTTTTCACAAGCATATGCTTATCTATCTTTTGTCCCTATGAAATCGTCTTGGACTTGATTTCTTATATTTTCCCATGAGAACTCATCAATGGAGTTTGAATCTTGCATCGTCAATCAATCAAATTCAGTACTCCAAGTTTGCATTTGTCCCACTCTCACACGTTTGGCAATGTGATTCCTTGTCTTGATTGCTTTCTATAATTCATTTGATGTTTCAGTATCACCCAGATCAAGAATAAAATTCTCATGTATTGTTTCATATAGTAGCATTATCCCTAATTCGCATCATCTCCTCCTAAAAAACTACATCTCAAACTTCATGAACTCGCAGTAGGAATTTCATCCATTTCGTACCTACTTTATAATTTATGAATGTCAACTTGAGACATTGAAGATTGGAACCAAGATCAATATCTCTTTTGTATCACACGCCAAAATTACCACCACGATTTTGATGCTTTCCCTAAGTTCGTGGCTTTTTCCATGAATCACGAAAGTATGAACATACACAACCTTTGATACCAATTTATAATATCATAATATCAACAAATAATGATTAAATTATTACACTTATTTATTGATAAAAACCCGCATAAAAATTAATAGAAAACCTTTACCAAAACCTTTACATCACATAAATAGATTCTATATATATGATTCTATATATATATATATATATATATATATATAAGAAACTACAAAAACCGAATAAAAATGTTGTCGCATATAAAGCATTCTACCGAATCCGTATCCTATTGTAATTTTAACTCCACCTAACTAGAAAGCAATAATGTAGTATAAAAAAAATAACCTGTAAACAATGATTTAAAAAAAAATAACCTATCATAGATTTTACTTCCAACAAATAGACAGGATGCGAAACAAATACCCTTTTTAATCTATTGAACCGAAACTCTAACCAAACCCCAACAGATGGTTAAAAGAATCACAAGCCGCCCAGTTTTGTTTTACTTTTCGGATAACAAGTGCTGCTGGACCGGGTTTGAATACCCACAATGTTTACACCTATATGTATATCATCATAAGCTGTTAGGCTTTTATGTCTCAAACACATCCCATAAGCCCAATGGACCTTATTTCTTGTAAGA
This sequence comes from Limnanthes douglasii subsp. nivea, assembly GCA_036936605.1. NCBI lineage: Eukaryota > Viridiplantae > Streptophyta > Magnoliopsida > Brassicales > Limnanthaceae > Limnanthes > Limnanthes douglasii. The sequence goes on along the minus strand of JAUPFV010000004.1, from coordinate 52,673,777 downwards.
GAATTAAATACACAGAATTCCATTTTGTTAATAAAATACATATTCTGCTCTTTATTACACAATGATCTACCAGTCTTTAAGTTTTCAGTCTCACATCAAGTACATACATGAACAGGTATATATATATATATCAACACATGACCACTCGGTATATAACAACAGGAGATAAGTAAAATAATTAATGTATATTTTTGTTCATCTTCAAGCAAAGCCTAATCTTTTCCAAAGCCCATCATAGCATGAGTAGCTAGCATTGAACCTCTGCGGGTAATTTCAATGAATCGGCCAAGAAGTGGCAGACTAGTTGTGTCTCGACTCCGTGGCGGTTGCTTGTCCCACCTACATACACATCACACAGACAATTGTTTTGTGATTTATGAAAACAATCTAATGTAATATGTAGTAAACCGTAAACTGAAACATAGAGGCAAATCCTTCATTGTCAACTGAAGCTGATGGATATGCTTTAGTATCACAGCAAACTTAAGGTTTTCGGTGCACAGCTTATAGACTGTATAACGCAAGCTTACATAAATAAGAAATGGCTTTATACTAAGAGAGGCGGGTATAAAGTAAAAAACGAGACTCTAATATCTAGAAAATACGACGGTGAAATATCGTAAAAATATAAGCCAAGTATTGTAAAAGCCAAAACACCTAAAATATTTAGTCTATAAGGCTTCTAAAATCTTATTTCAAGCCAAAAAGCTTAATAGCTCGTTCTTTTTATGCCTAAAAAGTTCTACCATTTTTGGTTATATGTGTTCGATTCTCGTGAGAGCAATCCTTTAAGACATGAATACAATGCTGAAAAATATAAAAGATATACATGAGATTAAGCACTAGAGAAATAATAGGTATCATACCAGTCTTCATGGCGCACAACTTTCCCGTTCTCAACGTATAATTTGATGAGAGAGATCATATTAATGTTTCTACCCATGATCTTGTAATGTTGCTTGTTGTCAATCAATATCTGGATTGCATATTTGTCAAAAACAGATACATGCTAGATGTTCGACGATAAACTGTGAGAATAATTTACAATACCTCTTGCTTTCCAGGTGAGATTTCCTTTTCTTCAACACTATATTCGACTATTTTGGATTCACTAAAAACCTGAAGTAGAAATTGAAAGAGAATACGGAATAAAAATATGATAGAAAATTACACTATATTTCACAGCATGCCTTATCCTGAGGATTATGATGTTCTTTTCGATTTACCAGTGCATTTGTGGGTGAATTAGAAGTTCAGACAGTATTACAGAGAAAGATGACTCGCAAAGACTGGATTAGATATCAAGGTGAATTTACTTAGACCCGAAATATTTTGAATGGCAAGGAAATTTTCTGTTATATTCAACCGCAAAAGAGTAGACAGAACATAGAACCTTGGAAATTGAATAAAATGCTGACTTGATCTGCGGCACCCTGCAAACCAGGTAAAATATTTCCGTGAAACAATCAAAACATTCAAAAAACTACACATTTACCCTGGAAGATACATTAACTATGTGTATTTCTCGTTCGAAACTATAAGAATTCTATCATTCACTAATTCCGTGCAAAAAACCTCCGATTTCACATACCCTACCATAAATCAAATACAACATACCCTTGAGCGTGCATAAGGGGATCCTCAAAGGATGCATCTGGAGCATAAATTTCAAAGTCACGAGAAGTGGCCGAAGCAGCATACCTGAAACAGTTCATTACTAACATCAACAAATATACATGAAAACAGGAGAAGTTGTATTTACAATGTCCATAACATGTAGGGAACTTTGTTTATATATTATAGGATAACCTTTGCAGTATTGTATAAAAACAATTTCAGATTGAATTATTTTGGTGGTCTTCCAAAATTCAACCGGATAAAATCAGAGAAACTTTTTTAAGGAAAAGATAATGAATTGTTGCATAATCTCACTCAAATAAAAACCATTGTTATCTATTTTGGACCAACTTCCAAACTGTCAACCAAACTATCAAAGGTTTGCATGTCCAATAATGGCTATATTTTCAAATGGTCAAAACCGGCTAAAATTTCAAAATTCAAATTCAAACGAATTTTCAAAACAGCGAATGTTCAAAACAGCAGCACACTTCCCGTAAGGGCTACCAGCTCGCTCCGATCCTAATCACAATATATTCTAACAACCATGCATTTCACACTCTCCAACTTGGACGATAATATTTTATGACTATGTTGGTCGACTAGTCAATCCAATTACACTAAAATATCTAACATAACATTGGTTATAGTACCGAAAACACAAGATACCTGCAATCTAGTTATGATTCGTGTTTCGATCCACTTAATTCCTTAGGCTAATAATCCTTGTAATACAGGAGACTTCAAACTGTCCTAAACAGGCCAACTGCGTGTCAATCTTTCCCCATAAGTTATGGTTTCACGAACTAACTAACAACAGACATATATTCAGACATGAGGAAACCAAACCAAACTACATAGGTGTTTTGTCTTAACTTTATTATTACAAAACAATCCCTCAACGATATTTCACATGGAACATTAACAAGAACCAAAAACAGAACTAGTCAGGCAACGATTGAACAATAAACATCAAAACATACGCAGACAGAAATTCGTATTAGTCCATCTTTACATGTATAGAAGAAAGAAACTTACAATTTAAGTAAATGAGGAATAATATGATCAGAAGGACGCTTGTTTGTATCAGAATCAGAAACTGATTTGGCTACACATTCGCTCTCACGATTTGTTTTCTCTTTTGTATCTTCAAACAAAAAAGATAAAATTGGAAAGCAAAAAACATACCAGTAAATGGAAAAAAAAAATTGAAGTAGAATAGAATGAACCTTGTGGGAGTTTTTCCATTGCGAATGGTGAAATTTTCTGGGAAACCAAACGGGCTTGGATTTGCAATCGGTGTTGGAAGAGACCGAAATGAGAGAGTGTTTTGGAAGAAAGAAGCATGGAAGACCACGTTGCAATTGTTTGTCCGCTATTTCTGTGGTTCAATTTTGGTACACATAGGTGATAGGTCCCCTACTATTATTGACTACTTTAGCGTGGCAAACGGTTCAACCCGGTATCCAGCAGAAGACTCGTTTATGCATCGTTTATCAAAGGGGATAAGTATTTTATAATATTATTTAAAATTAATTTGTAATTGTTAATTGAGTCGAATTTCAATAATTGAGATATGTACAATATAAATGAGTTAATTATGCTATTTATTGTATTTTAATTTAAATACTATATTATTTTAATCGAAATTCTATAATCAAGGCAAATATATCATAAAAAAAATATAATTGTAATATGATTTTGATATGTTTGATTATATTTATATATTTAAGATATTTTATTTAATATTAGGTAGATATTAAATAAAATATATACATCTAATTGTATTTTGATTATAAATTTCAATATTATTGAAAATATTTTTATGATTATAAAATTAGTAATTTGATTGTCTTAAACAATATATCGTAAATAATATAATTGTAATATGATTTGGATATTGTTTGATTATATTTAGATATTTAAGATATTTTAATTAATATTAGTTACATATTAAATAATATATACACATATAATTGTATTTTTATTTTAAATTATTAGGTAGTTCTTTAGATATTGTATTTGAAGTATAAATTTAAAGTTTTTAGAATTGTATAAGTATATGCATAAACATAAATTACTTGTAAATAACAAAATAAAAATTGAAATTGAAAGAGATTTAGATAACATTTTATAGAAAATAGAAGCAAAACAAACAATTAATTAATAATAAAAACCAAACAAGTAACATAGTTGTTCAATCAAATAAAAAAAGAAAAATATTACAACGAAAATGCTTAATACAATCAAATGTAAAAAACTAAGGGGCTTCATTGTTATTGTTGTTAGGTGGTGGACCTTGCAAATGCATGTTCTCCATCATTTGTCGCATATATTCCGACTGTTCGGCTTGAGAGTTTGCAAATCTCTCATTCCATTGATCTTGTCTATCATGCCATTGGTTGTATTCATCATGCCACTGTTGTAGGTGACCAAGCTTATCATTCACTCCTCCCTGCCACTGTTGTATCTGGCTAAGCTGGTCATGTACCCCCTACCACTGCTGAAATTGACCCTGTCACTCCATATATTGAGAATGCCACTCTGTATGTTGAGTATGCGCCTAGTGGATATAATCCATCTGCTGCTCATTTGAATGCTCAGAAAATTCGCGGTTGGAACGTCTTTCTTGTCGCGGTAGTGCGGAAGAACCACCATGAGCAGTTTGATCGAAAGACGGCTGAATTTGTTGCTCAGAAGGTGGATTTGACGGTTTTGTAAGATTATTCGCAGCCCATATATCAATCAACTCAGGCCTATGGTGACGCCATGCCTGCCATTTTGATATCAACTTTCCATCACAAGTGTATATCTCCTGCAATTTTAAAGAGTTTCTAATATAGCACTAGTTGGCCTAACCTTCATCGGAGTGTACATACTCACATCAACCCCTTTCATAACAAGCAAATGACACAATATCATCCCATAAGGTAGTTTATCCGCCCCATACCTCATAGCCATATTTCGAATTATCAAACTAGGTAAATTAATTCTTCCCTCATTTCGCACGATAAGAGTAGTTAAAAATGTTTGAATATATGAAAGATGTGTATCATTGTTACTAGGGGAAGAAATAAACTGTTTACCAATTTCAAAGCTAATTTTCCATTAGCATCCAAATTACTTCTTATGGCTCGGAATTTACCGTTAATTTTTGGAGCCTCCAAACCACAACTGAGAAGCTCTACTGCTTCATCATAGGATATAGGGCAATCAGCAGCCCAGCCCGAACGAGGATAAGTAATGGAAGGTAATTTTTTACCAGTATATGTATCATGGGTTGGAATGAAAAACAGTTCTTCAAAACCAGTTTCAAAAAAACTATAGGCATCATCATCAATTAAACAACTCATTCCTACACCTCTACTATCTGGATCATTCTCAATTATACGTGTGGTGGCATAAAACTTGCGTACTAATTCGATATACCATTCTCAATTGAATCTAGCAATTGTCATCCAACCTAGGCCATTATTAGGTTCAAGAAGTCTGAAATTTTTTTGCATACATTCAACTTGGATCAATTCATCGTAATCCAAATACATACCCGCCCAAATTTTGGTTATATCTCGTGGTGCTAGTGAATTACGGACGCGAACCTCCCCTTCGTCGTGATGTTCGTAAGTCGCGCTATCCGATTCATCCACCTCTTCATACCAAAAATATATTTCTACATTCTTTCTTCATCTCGAGCATGATGAATCATCTCCTCCACTCTTCCGAGCTTGCTTTGATTTTCTCGAAAACATTCTGATAAACCTGTAGAATTTTTTTGTGTTTGAAACTTATAAACAAAATTTTAAGAGAGAAATTTTAGGTAACTAGAGAGAGATTGATGGTGGTGTGAGTGAATAAAGGGTTTAGAGGCTGTATTTATAGGTTTTTTTTAAATAGTCGTTGGATAACGTCATCCATGCGGGCCATCCAGACAATAGTTTGGATGGTCCGCTAATCCTACATCTAGTTGTTCAAACTAGCTGTAGGATTGTTCGGGGCATCCGGACAATTCTCCGAATGGTCTGGATCGATCCGTTATGATCCGGACCATCCGGAAAATATTCTGGATGCCCCGAATTTGCACTCCGGGCCTCCGGAAAATATATCCGGAGGGTTCGCATTTCCAATCCGGGGCATCCATTTTTCCGGATTTTTGAAAAAAAAAATTAATGGGTCTCCCCTATATATAGAGGAGACCCCAACTCCAAACTCACAAACTCTCTAAATCCACTCTACATCTCTCTAAATCTCTCTACTTGTTCTAGATATTCTATAAAACTCGAATTTCTTATTTTACATATTGTACTTCTACTTTCGGAATTGTTCGATTTTTTTTCCGCAAATTGTTTCTATTTGATAAAAACACTTAACTAACGTTGGGATAACATTATAATAGCTCAATTAAGAGCTTCGTATAATTTATCAAGTTATTTACTTGTTGTAGTTGTTTAAATTAGTTCTTTTAATTCTAATTTTATTAGTTGTTATTACTTGTTATTACTTGTTATTAGTTGTTATTAGTTGGTATTAGTCTATATTTAGTTTTTATTATTTGCGATATTAATTAGGTTCGATTAGTATTTTATTGCATAGTTAAAAAACGTTGTTTTACGTTTTGAAATGCCTATAAAACGTAGAATTACTAATGCTCACCCACCCACTAATGTGGATCTCAATACCGATTATGATTTTCCTAGAGACTCCCCTCACATTGACACACTCACCTCCCACGAAAGTGGTGGTGGAAGTACTAGTGGTGGATTGAGATCTCGTAAGAAAACATCTTGGATTTGGAAACACTTTAGTGTATCAGAGGATGGTTTATCTAGTATTTGTAAAGAGTGCAATAAAAGTTATCTTTACGTACGAGGAAATAGAAATATGGGCACTAGGAAACAACGGTAAAACATTTTAAAAAACATGAAATATATAATCCTACAAAACCTAACCCAAATAGTGTCTGCATAAACCCTCAAACAGGTCTTCCTTTTGAGTTTAACCACGATACGTATAGGGAAGAAACAATGATTTATGTAATTGGTAGTTTACAACCATTTACTTATGCGGATACGTGGAGATACGAAAATTGGATGCAAGCTGGGGTAAACCCACAAAAAAACGCATTCCACGTAGCTCTTTGCGATCGCTAGCTTTTAAATATTTTTTAAAAAGAAAAAAAGACATTATTCAAAGTATGCTACCTTTGCCATGGAACGTTTCGATTACTAGTGACATAGCTACTTTTACTGATTTTGATATGTTATGTGTTACCCTTCATTGGATGGATCCCGAATGGGTACTCCAAAGGAGAATTATATGGCTTGAATCTATGGGTCAACATAACGCACAATTAATTAGGGAGAGTATGGTTGAACGCATGAATATTTATGGCATTCGAAATAAGATTACGTTTATTTCGCTCGATAATGCATCTGCTAATTTGAATGCTATAAAATTGCTTAAACAAGATTGCACTCCCATTTTTCCTAAATTATTTCACACTAAATTTTTATGCCATGTACTTTAATTAGTTGCGAAAGATGGAATAAGGATGGTTTTGGAAGATTATATTGCTCCTATTGAAAATGAGATTCTATTTTGCACGACCTTCACTGCTAAAAAAGAGCTTTTAAAACACTTGTTATTGCAAATGGGAAACAATATAAGAAACTTATATTAGATGTCGAAACTAGATGGAATTCTACTTATGCAATGCTTGCACGTGCTCATGTTTTTAAAGAATAGATTATGACGCTTTATAATGCATTTTATCCTCATACAGTTATTGAAAATCAACATTGGACATATTGTGCACACATGTTAAGATTTTTAAAACTTTTTTAAAGAAAACACTCTAACATTTTCTTCACAAAATCAACCTAATGCTCAATTTGGACCTTTTCACGATTACTAATCTTGTCATGCATATGAATGAATTTAGATCAAATTTTGTATGCGTAGACATGGTGCCCCAAATGGAATTAAAGTTTACAAAGTATTTTCATCAAATCCCTATGACTTATTCAATTGCTTGCATTTTGGATCCTTTTTCACGAAAAAGATCAATTTAAATGGCTAGTTAGATATTTTTATCAATCTGTACAGTTTTTTGAAACTAGTCCACCGGATGATCCAGTTGACCCTAAAGGGTATATTGTCAGCGTATATGAATGTATGCATAATATGTATGATCAGTATGCTGAAAGATATAGATTAAATACAACTACAAATGTAATGAGTAGTAACAATAGGGGTAGAGGGATATTTTCTACTAACTATGTTCAAATGGTAATGTTACGAAGCAACGAATTTACAAAAACCCCTCAATCTGATAATGAGCTGTCTAGATATTTGAGTACTAGGTTTGATTTTACGAATTTTCCCAACCGTGGTATTGAAGATATCATAAGATGGTGGGGTACCAAAACTGAAGAGTATCCTATTCTTTGCAGGTTTGTTAAAGAGATTTATGTAATACATATGTCTACAATTGCAAGTGAGTGTGCTTTCAGCCAAGCGAGGTTGCAATACACGACTAAGAGAACAATATTGACGGGCAAAGCACTTGGAGTGCTTGTGGCAGTTAAGGATTGGACCGCGACGGATAAAAGGATGCAAGACAGAGAGTTTAGAGACGAAGTGAATGTAGACGATATCTTCGAAGATTATCCGGATGATTATGAAGATACACTTAAACAATAAATTATTGAAGAAAACGAAGCTGAACGTGAATCAAGTGAGGAGAAAGATTTTACTTACGAAGAAGAGCTTGAAGAAAATGAATGATGTTTGTGATAGTTTTTTACTATCTTGAATTTTAATTTGAAAACATTTGTACAACTCCTGGTCCGCAAGAGTATAAACTGTGAACGACTAAATAAACCAAAAAAAAAATTATTTACCTTTTATTATAATAGCAACAATTGTATTATGAAATAATTATAAGATCTGATTTTGGTTTAAAAAATAATAACAAACACTTGTAATATAACCAAATCACAACAGTAATCAAAATGTAATATTAAAATTATAACCATAAAATTTGTAATATTTTAACATGATAAGATATGGTTTTGGTTTATAACATAATATAAACACTACTAATATTTAAAACCAAAACATAATAATAATATTCAAAATGTAATAATAACATTATAACCTTAAAAGTAATATTTAAAATTTTGGTTTATATAATAATTACAACACTTAAAATATTAACAACTAAAACAAATTAATACTAACTAAAATGTAATATTAATTTTATAATCATATACATTATATCAATATTTTTTTAAATATAACTTAAGATATGATTTTGGTTATAAAATAATTAAAACACTTATAATATTTAAACAAGTCGGGTTGTAGGTCTGCCGGGTTACTGCTTATGCAGGTCTAACGGGGAAACAGGTCTGCCAGGTTGCAGTTCTGTCGGGTTGCAAGTCTAACGGGCCAGGTTTGCAGGTTACCCGTCGGGTTACTAACAGGTCTCCAGTTTTTTCTTGTGGTTCCAGAACCGTTTAAAAATATAATATTAAAAAAAGTTTTAAAATATGTTTATAAATAATTAAATATTTAGAAATATTATCTATAAACTCTGCGGTTGAGATTTGTTAAACGGGTAATTAACGCACGAAGCGTTACCTATGAATAGTTTTAAACTAAAACTACAGATAAAAATTATATTTTTTATTTAAGTTATAAAAAATTGTATTTTTTTAATTTTTAATTTTAAAGAAAGATTTATTGTTTTAGACTCATCCAACAAACTTATTATGGATAAAAACCTAAAAAAATTAAGAGACTATATATCTTAAATACCTTTTTATGTAAAATCTAGTAACAAACTTATTTTTTTTTATCTCAAAGGGAATTTTATTTATGTTGGAAACAGAGTCTAAATTGTTTGAATTGAGTGAAACAGAGTCTACAATGTTTGAATCGAAACAGTGATTGAAACAGATTGTGATAAGGTTTCCACAGCATTGGATAGTAAGTTTTAAGTACCAATGTGTAAATTTATAGCTTAACATGTTGAATAATATTAATGAGTCAATCTCTATGTCTACTAGGTTGTAACCATTTTGTTTATAATATATTAAACCTTATAGTAGAGACCTTGTATCAGCAACTATAGGAGAACATTTGCCTATTAATAAGCCTTTAGGTACTATCATACTACCGTTTGTCTTTCTTAATATAAAACATGTACATGATTCACCGTTCGAAAGAGAAGCACCATCAGAATTAATTTTCAGTCTTCCTAACGTTGAAGGGTTCCATTTTATATAGATGTTTCATGTATTATTTTTTAAGTGGTGAAAGCAATGCAGGTCCCTAGAAAATTTGAGGTCGCCTGACAAATGTTTGTAACTAAAAATACATGAGTTATCTAACATGTTAATCAAGTATATGCCATTATGAGTGATGTAATTAGAAGTAGTTCTAATATTTTCATGTTCACATTTATTCTTGTACTTCCAAACTGACCATATAATAAGATATGGGATGATAGTTCTAGCATGAGTGTGTTTGGCAGATAATGAGAACTAAATATTGACTACATGCTTAATGGTCATATGTTTACTCAAAACAATACAAATTAGGCTAGAGAAATACATCCACACAGACCATGAACTATTACACGATACAAACAAATGATCTATTAAGTCAATATATGAAAATATTTGGCCTTTAGAAGAAAGTTGGAAACCCTTCTTTTGGAGTACTGAGTCTATTGATATCAGGCCATTTAAAGTTCTCCAAATGATGATAGAAAATTTCTTTCGTGATATGTTAGTCCAAGTTCTCTTAAAGACTAGTGATTTTTGGTTTTTTCGCCCTTATTACATCCCAGGTTTCTTTTAGTGAAAACTTTCCATCTGAAGTAATTGTCCAAATAGCTTTGTCTTCCATGTTTGGGTGAATTAAAATCTTTAAAATTTTATCAATATGATGTTGGAGGACATTGTTCCTGAGTTTGAGTATGTTCATTGATTATGTTGCCAGAATTCATTGATTTTAATTTATTTGTACCATAAATTGTTATTATTTACTAGAAAGGTTGATTAATGGCATATTGTTATTCCATTTATCAACCAAGAAGTCGATATTACCAATACCAGGTATCCAGAGAAGGTATGATTCAGCTAAATCTCTAGTATTGAGCAATCTTTTCCATACTTTTGATACATTTTTCTTCTTATAAGTTTGAAGGGGATGGATGTATGGGCAATATATGGATTGCATAATGTTGGCCCATAGTGAGATTTTTTTTTGAATGAAAACCATAACTTACATGAAATGGCAGTTTGAGTTTCTTTAAGATTTCTAATATTCAAACCATTTTCGTCAAATGGTTTGTAAAGATTGTTCCATTGAGACCATATTACTGTTTTGTTATTTTCACTGAATCCCCATAAAAACTTATTCATTAAAATATTTATTCTAGCAATAACATTATTAGGAATAAGTATACTTTGCATGTGATAGGATGGGATGACAAGTAGGACTGATTTAATCAAAATCAATCTACCTCCAAAAGACAAGGTTTTTTAGTTCCACTCAGTAATTTTGCATCTATCATATCAATCAGATTATGAAAATAGATTAAGTTATGTTTTGTATCCATTTGTATGCATATATATCTAAAAGAAAGTGCCTTATGTTTGAAACCAATGTTTTTTAATAGAATGAATCTTAATTCTGTCAATTAGTTTAGATGTTATGAAAGTAGTTTTTTCTTTGTAAACTTGTTGACCATAAATGGATTGGTAGATGCCTAGCAAGTCACTAATTTTCTTAAGATAATATAATGAACCATTAGTGAAGATTATAATGTCATAAACGAATGCTAGACATTGAATTTTGATTCTGCCCCTAGATATATACATCATGGATGGATGGATGGATGGATATGCATTAGCCTTTTGATTCCTCTAACCAGGATGTCTTCTGCAATGATAAACAGGCTGGGAGAAATGGGATCTCCGTGCCTGATGTCATTAAAAGAGAAGTAACCTATTAATTAGCCATTAATAATGATACATAGTGAATATTTTCTATTCCTCTTTGAATTAAACTGATAAAATGTTCACTAAAACCATAAGCTCTAAGAATTTGATAGATGAATTTGAAATTCAATCTATCAAATGATTTAGACATGTCTAAGTTAATTATCATATTGCCTCCCCTGGATTTTCAGTTCAGGTCATGGAATAACTCATAGGTTATCAGAATGTTTTCCTGTATATTTCTACCTTCTACATATGCACATTGTTCAATAGATATGATTATGGGTAGAATTTTGGTCAGTCTAGTTTAATTATTTTTGACAGTATTCTATTGAATATTGTACAAAGACTAATTGGCCTATATTCTTGCCAGGTTTTAGGTGAGGCAGTATTAGGTAATATGCATATAGCAGTTGCGAAAATTCCTTGAGGAGGAATGCAGTAGTTGAAATAGGCTTTTATGGCTTCATGTATATCTTGTCTAATAATTGGCCAGCATTTTAAGTAGAATCTGGAGTTGTACCCATCAACTCCAGAAACACTATAGGGGTTGAGGCTATCGATTGCTGATTTTATTTCATCCATTTAATGAGGACAGGTGAGGTCATTGTTTTCATGGTCAGTGATGGTATTCGGAATAAGGCCATTTACCAAGTTAACATTGAATTGACTGTTTGTAGTATTCTGTTGACAGTTAATGAGGGATTTAAAATAATGAATTACAGATTCTCTAATTATAGATTGATCTTCAGTCCAATTTTCATCAACTGTAATTCCATTTATCCTATTTTGTTTTCTTCTTTTCTTAACATAATTCTGGAATGTTTAAGTGTTTTGTATCCATCTTTAAGCCATAGAGTAGCATTTTTTCCTACCAGAAGGTTTCTTCTCTAGTAAGCAAGGATAAGTGAGTATCTCTAGCTTTAAGGAGAGATTGATTATTTTCAGAATTAGTGTTATCTTGTAGATTTCTTTCACAATTTTTGACATTTTCTTCTGCTTTGGCAATACTATCGAAGATATTGATAAAGAACTCCTTCTTCCATGTTTTAAGGCATGCTTTGAATCTCTTTAATGTAAACGAGAATATGTGTATGAGATCACCCTTTCATGGATTCAGTCCAACTTTTTTCTAATGTTTTTACGAATTCTGGGTGTTGACACCACATGTTTTGGAATTTAAAGTTTGGTTTTGGAATTTTAGTTGTTATTTGAAACCGATATTACTATGGGTGAATGATCTGAGCCATTTCTGGCCACATAATTCACCATAGTAATATCAAATTGATCTCTCCATAGGGCATTATGTAATGCCATATCCAATCTCTTCTATTTTTATGGTTTGACCAAGTAAAGTTAGATCCTGAAAAATCCTGGATCCTCAAGTTGACATTCCATAATCATATTGTTAAATTTTTCAATCCATATGTAACAGATGGTTGAGCAGGCCAATTTTTTTGTAGTGTTAGCAATAATGTTAAAGTCTCCAACTATGACCCAGGGTAAAGGTTTTTCAGATAAGAGTCTCAGGTCATGCCAAAGAGTTAGTATCTGGAATCTAGTGCATTTTGCATAAATAAAAGTGACCATCACTTCAATGTTACATGATAAGTCACCAAGGTGTTTAAGTATTGATCATTGTTGTTTATGACATGATTTTTGAAATTATTTTTCCAAATCAACCACATTTTATTATTGATGTTTGCAAATTTGGATTCAAAGACAAGGTGTTTTGTAATTTTATCAATTCTCGAGCTTGATATCATTGGCTCTTGTAGAGAAATGAGATCAATAGATTCATATTTCACTATAGACTTGATACTTCTTATTGTTCCTTGGTTACCTACTCCCCTTGCATTCAAGCTAGGGAATTTGATAGTCATTTGGTCTTTGATGAAGAGGATCTATGAGGATCTATGACTGATTTTATCTTTTTAGTCCATATTTATTTAGATTTATTTTACTTTGAATATTGATTGTTCTTTATCATAATCTGATTTAAGTTCTTTAGAGTTTCTTTCTGCCAGAAATCGTCTCTCTCCCCAAAATTTATCCAAAGTTTTTTAGGGAGAGATTTAGACACATCTGTTATAATCCAGGCTTTGCACTTATTAAAACTAGCTCGGTTTATGTTAGGAACCCATACTGATGTACCTACTGTTTTAGCAATATGATAGACAGTGTTATTGCTATATAACATCTCAAGTAATTTGGGCATTGAAATCCAGACAGGGTTTAATGGAGATTCAATTTTGGGATGAAATTCGGGATTCCATTTTAATATTCTAAAAGAGAGATTGCATATAGACCTAACTGATCATTTTTATAATATTTTGACATCTTCAATTCAATCGAATACAATGAAGAAGTTTTGATAGCCCCAAATTACTACATTGTAAGGGCTGGAGAATTTGAAAGACCTTAAATAGATTTTAAATTCCTCCAGTGAGGGTTTCCCAAATGAAAACTTAGCAATCATAGTAAATTTAGATAAATAGAGAATAGAAGACTTATCTTATTCTTGAAATTGTACAACTATATATTCTTATCTAATTTCTTGAATCACCTTGTCATGCTTGAAGTTTTCTTTTTGTTTGCCCAGAGCTGTTGTGAATGATTTATGCTTGTCTTCTTGGGTCAAAATTGTCCTCCGTCATGTGGCCATCTTGGTGTAGTTTCGAATACAGGATTCGAAATTACTAGAGGTGTAAACTCATCTTTTTGATGCTTTGATCCCTGGATTAACGGAAAATCTTTAGAATATATGTGTTATGTGTTATTGGTAATGTCATTGTTTGGAGTTTTGGTGAAATTGGTGGTAGGGATTATTTGTGGGTGGCATTGTACCTCGAGGTGAGGTGGTGAGGGTGGATGTTCCATTCAAGAAGATGAACAAGGTGATTATTTTGTTGGTTAAGATAGATTTGGGTTGGAAGATGTACGAGAGTCAAGAAAGATATTTGGCTTTCTTGGAGGCCTATCCTTCTAATAATTTATATTTCTACGGTTACCCAATAACAAACTTTTATTTCTTTTCTTTTTTAATTTTAATTTTTAAACTTCCATATTTTTTAAACCGTAACTCGGAAAAATAATCCGAAAATACCATTCGTTTTGTTTTTTAAGATGAACAAAACTAGTACCGCCCATTCTTTGTTTTTTAATTTTTTTTAAAAAATATAATTCACACACATTTCTTAGTTATGGTTTCGCATATATTGGGATCTGGTTTTGCATCTATCTCTAGCATTACACAATTTAAACATGTTTTGCATCTAGCAAAACAAAGAAGGTTTTGCATCAGAACAAAACCGGTTTCGCATGTAGCATAACAAAGAGGTTTCTCATCTAGCAAAAGAAATAAGGTTTCGTATCTACCAAAATGAAAAAGGTTTCGCATCTAGCAAAATAAAGAAGGTTTCGTATCTATCAAAACAACAAAGGTTTCACACCTATCAAAATAAAAAAGGTTTCGCATCTTCTTTGTTTACCCTTATAAATTTAAACTTTTTAAAAGTCTGTATCTTTTGAACCGTAACTCGGAAAAAAATCCAAAAATACAGTTGGTTTTGTTTTTTTAAGACAAATAAAACTAGTATCACTCATGATATGTTTTGATTTTTTTAAAAAAAAATTAAGAACAAATAACGTTTCGCAAGATGTTTTGCATTTACCATTCCAGAAAACATACACTTTTCGAATCTAGTATTTCATAAGACATACACGTTTCGCAACTATCACTACGTACAGAACAAAACAAGTTTCGCATCTTCTAGTGATAAAACCCAGAATCGTTTTACGCGCACAGAGATTTCACAAACACATACTACATACTAAAATCAACAAAAAACTAATTGGAATGCGATAAATAAGCTACATTAGCAAATTTGAAATAAAAAACTAACTGGAAATTTGACTTTCCAAACAACGTAAAGAATGAAAACAAATCTCACCCAAAACAGATGTTTCGAACTTAAAATTCGACTTTCCAAACACACACAAATCGAGTATCTACACATATATCAAAAATCAAACTTCGAAATAAAGTAAATCACAATCAAAATCATACAAAAAAAAAACCAAGAATTGATCATCAGCTATAGTAGGGTATTGTTCACGTAGCAAAGAAATTGGGGAAAAAGGTGATATGGTGTTAAAAGCTTTTATATAAGGGAGTAGGGTTATAAAGGGTATAAGTGGGTCTTAAATGATAAATATTTGACTAAAATGGGTCTTTCTCGGAGAAACATAAAAATATATGTGTTAAGTGGATAATAGTTAGGGTTTGAGTCTTAAATGTTACTTAACCCTTTAAAAAACCAAAAAATACATATAATTTCCATTTTTAAAGATTAACAAAAATATTCATCACTAATATGTTTGAAGATTTTTTAAAAAAATAAAATAAAATTACAACGAAATTACTTTTAATTTCGCAATTAAACCATAGTTGATTTTCAGAACCAAATTACACGTCATTTCGTAACTAAACAACAATTGTTTTTTTTCAACCAATTTACATATAATTTCGAAACTCTATTTTTTTAAGTATGTTCACTACAAAACTATATATAGTTTTGCAACTACAAAAAAATTAGGTGTTTCACATCCAAATTACACATATTTTCGCCCCAAATTAACACTTATTTTCACAAAACAATTTTTCATTTTATTTTTTCACACAATCATACTTATATAACAATCTAAGTCTTACTTGGGCAACTACTTTTTCTTATTTTCGTAACACATCTGCACGAATTTTCGCAACTAAACAATGCTTATTTTTTCACAAGCAAAATACACATAATTTCATAACTAAATAACAATTATTATTTTCAATCAATTACACATAATTTCGCAACTAAACAACACTTGTTTTTCGGAACTAATTACACACAATTTCACAACTAAATAAAAATTATTTTTCGCAACCAAATTATACTTATCTTTTATGGATCTAGTTTTGTCTATTGTAAAAAAACAAAATCAATTGTATTTTGAGATATATTTTTGAAAGTATGATTTGAAATATATGACATTTAAAACAACACAAAAAACAGGAGGCGAAAACAATTGGAGGTATTTTTGGTATTAAAAAAAGTCTAAGTAATTATTTGAAAATGTTAATTTAACATTAGTTGGTTATTCATACCTTGTAAGACTTTGGATTTTTAGTTTGATGTTAATTCGTTATTGGTGATTACTCCTTATAATATTTATAAATATAGCATTTGATGAATATTAAAATATGTTTGCATGTTTAAATTATGTATTGTCAATCATCAATTATTAAACATACTTACGAATTTAAAAAAAATGATGCAATTAAAAAAGTTTAAATTTTTTAAGTTAAATCAATAAATTATTTTATAATTTTTTTAATTAATAAATGCAAATACAACATTAATTTTTAAGATATTTTATCAAATTTTCTTCATTTTCTTTCTTTTCAACACATAATTGTCTTTTTAATATAAAAAAGTCAAAACTTTGTTTTTTATATAGGTTTTAATGTAAATTAATTATTGATGTAGCCCAGAAACTTCAAACAAAAACTTTTTTATTTTATTTTATTTTATTTTATTTTATTTTATTTTATTTTATTTTATTTTATTTTATTTTATTTTATTTTATTCAAATAAAATTTTATTTTATTTTATTTTAGAATATTTATTTTATTTTCTTCTATTCTAATTTAGGGTTTTGAGAAGCTCTTGTATAAAGCCTCACCTTAAGTTATTTTAATATATTTTTTATAAAATTTCAATATTTGTTACCCTTATATTAGGGTTTCATCATGTTACCCTTGAATTAGGGTTTCATCATGTTACCCTTGAATTAGGGTTTCATCTATTGTTGCTTTTTCAACTGTTTCCGCCGCGTCATTAGTTTGGTATCGGAGCCTCAGTTTCTGCTATGGGGAAGCATGTTTCTAAAGTCTGACTATTCAGACTCAAGGTTTAAAGAAGATAACAACACATGGTCATGAAGATCGAGAAGATCGTTTGAGTATGCGGGGACATACCAGCCGTTTTAATAACGATCGTATTGATCGGTTACTGGAGGAGTTTAAATTGACTACCAATCGTCGAATCAAGGTAAAAATTTCTTATCGAGATGTTATCTCTATGAAGAGGTTTTCAAAACCATTTTTTTCGGGAATGTTCTTCACGCTATGAAAAAGTTTTCGAAACCAATGTTTTTTCATCAACTGGATCGCTTCAATGTGACTTCAGATTGACTTCAGATAAGGAACAATCGAGAAAAGAATTTATCTTATTCCTGTCAACCAGGAGAGGAGCCCAGAAAGTCCAAACAAAAAAACTATTTTTGTTTTATTTTATTTTATTCAAATATCTTATATTGTTCAAATCAAATCTAATTATATTAAGATTTGATTTGATTTGATTTTATAATATTTATTTTATTTCCTTTTATTCTAATTTAGGGTTTTGAGAAGCTATTATATAAAGCCTCACCTTAAGTTATTTTAAGTTTTTGGAATAATATATTTTTTTATCTCTGAAAATTTCAATCTTTGTTACCCGATTAGGGTTTCATCATGTTACCCTTTAATAGGTTTCATCTATAGTTGCTTCTTCTGTTACCGTCGCGTCATCAATTACATTTAGTGTCGAAAATAGATGTTAAATATTATATACAAGCGATTTTATCCATCAAATCGGCGGTTCAAATCATATCGGTTTTAACTCGTGTTCTTGAGTCCCATGCTCGAGCAAATTCTTCCATAATAAATATATAATGTTTTCAACTCAAGTTTATCACATTTTGCAGCTGAAATATTTTATGTTTTGCAGTTAAATTATACCATGTTTCCAAACTCAAATATACCAAAGCTTCCTAATTAAATTTATATTACTTTTCACAAATAAAGTTATATAAGGTTTTGCAATTAAAATTATATTAAATACTGCAAATGAGATTGTACAAAGTTTTGCAACTTAAATAAATATTTTAAGTTTTGCAACTTAAATAAATATTTTAATTTTTAAGCGGAGATATGATCTCAAACTTTCTCATATGCTAAACAAGCGTTTTTACCATTTAAGTTACATCTATTTTTAGTATCACCTTTGAAAACTAAATTAAAGATTATTTACCAAAAAAATTGAATATATTAGTGATGGATGAATATTTTTTTGTTTTTTACTATAGTGTTCTTTGTCAAAACCTAACCGATTCTTTTATTATTATTTTTTTGTTATATATATAAGGTTACAAAATTGATACCAAAGGTTATGTATCTTAGATGTTAAAACCGTTTTTAGCATAAAGAGGTCCGAGATCAAATCCTTGCATCAAAATAAATATTTATTACTTAAATTATGAAACATAGTATAATCGTTGCATCAAAATAAATATTTATTACTTAAATTATGAAACATAGTATAATCGTGAAACGTGATATATTTGAGTTGTAAAATATGCGTATCGATAACCACCGAATTTTGAAGTTTTCCAAAAGTCACCTTTCATCATAAATTTTTCCAACAATACTTATGAACACACAAATACATATAGACGTAAAGAGTTTTTGATTTTTAACCTTTACAACTCCATATCTTTCAAGCTCTAGCACACACAAAAATCAAAAAACACACACATTTCTATTTTTTAAAGACGAATAAAATAAAATTCATGAGTGATATTTTGGAGATTTTCTTTTTTTTCTTATTTTCGCAACCAAATTACATGTAATTCCACAACTAATACACAATTTATATTTCATAGCATACTTTACAGCAAAATTACATATATTTTTGCAACTCGAACACAATCTAATTATTTATTTATTTAAAAAAACTTTTTCAACACAAAAATTCACTTATTTTTGTAACTACAAAAAAGTTTGTTATTTCACACCTAATTAACACGTATTTTCACAAGATAAGTTTACAGATTATTTTTTTACACAATCAAACTTATTTAACAATCAAAGTCATATTTTCAAATTTTTTATATTATTTTCATAACACATTTGGATATAATTCTGTATATGGAACACAATTGCTTTTTAGCAACCACATTACACATAATTTTGCAAATGGAATATAATTGATTTTCATCAACTAAACTATACGTAATTCACTAACTAGAACATATATGTTTTTCTAGAGTTATTTTGCAGTCAAACTACACATAATTTCACAACTAAAAAAACCAAAAAAAAAAATATTCATGGATCCAGCTTTATTAGTCTTAAAAACAAAACTAATGGTATTTTTTGATTTTTTAAAGTTATGGTTTGAAAGATATAATATTTTAAAAAATACAAAAAAATTGATAAAAACTGTTAAGGATATTTCAGACTGCCATATGGTTATATGTAAATACTTATTTACGGTTATCCATAATTTATCATATATTGGATTGGTATTAGTAGATAAGTTTGATATTTAGTGGTTCTTGGAAGATTACCCAATTATATCTCTATTATTAATTAAAATTAAATTTAAATTATAATACACTAAATTTATCTCATATTCAGGAAAACAAATTACATACATATCATCATTTGTAGTGATATAACATTTATAAAAGTTACCGAAATAATAAATTTAAAATCAAATCTAATTTCAAAACAAAAAAATCACAAAAAATGTATGATAAGCTTATTGAACAACCCATAAAACCGGTATCAATGATAATATCCTTATATGTATATATTTTTTAAGTTTTGCATCAACTCTACATTATTGATTCCCAACAATTTCTTAAGTTTGTATTGATAGTTTGTACCGTTAAATTGCAAGTGAGATAGTGTATCATTAACATGATAGAATTTATATCACATGAACCTCAATCTGTATCTAATTACATAATATCTTAAGACTTCAATACATATTTATATGTAAATATAGTACTTACACGATGATAAAGATAGCATTTTTCTTTTATTTTTATTTATTTTTAATCTTAATTTCTTGATTGCATATCTTAATAAAAGGTTTGTTTTCTCTCTTTAAGCCATAAATTTACAATCTATAGCAATGACAGAATTTGGAATGAGGATTTCGTTTATTTTCTTTTTATATATATATATATATATATATAATTTTCAGTTATGGTTTTAACTTAAATCTAATTTGAATACATTTCTAAGTTTTGTTGTTGTGATTATGCACCATAACCAGACTAAGTTTTTCTTTAAAAATTACTCAATTAAATTCATATTTAGAAGTAAATGCCGACATTTGGTCCAACCTTTTTACAAAAGTGATAAATTTGTTACTAAATTTGAAATTTTGTAATCAATATATTATTTTATGTTTACGAAAAATATTTATTGGTTAGTTTTTTATGAAAATATATTATATATATAATAATCACCGGGTATCCGCTCATCGGGTTCGGGTGTGGAAAACAAATTATTATCCAACGGGTACCCGTGCCGATGGGGTACAAGTTTCCCAAAGTCTACCAAAATCTAAGTCGGAATCCTTAACAATCTTCAGATTATCCGACTTTTTATATATATATATATATATATATATATATATATATATATATATATATATATATATATATATATATATATATATATATATATATATATCATTTTACTTGTTTTTTTATACAAAATAATACTCTCGATCACTTTCCAATGCTCAATCCTCAAATTACTTACTTACAGTTTTTTAACAATTCGACAATAAAAGAAATATTTGGCACTTTACAAAGTTGAACCTACCTCAAACTCTGCACTGTCAAAGTATATAGAATCTTTTGTATGTGTTATATTCTCCATCATTGTTTCTATGAATATCGAATAAAAAATATGAAGCTCGTGTTGCATGAAAATGAGAGCGCTGTTGAGTTTTAATGAAAATAAAAATTAAAAAATATTGTGAAAGAATTAATGAATGAAATTGTGAGACGAGAAAACTACATGTGAGCTTGTATTCTATTTAGAAAACTTTTGGAACAAAATGTATAAGATGTTGAATCAATTGTGTTCAATATTTCTTGATTTTTCTCTATATTAAATCAGTGATTCGTTATCCGTTGATGTATGGTTTCTTCACCGTTCAAACCATGTTATATAGTTTATCTCGTGTTGTTATCAAATTTATATATTCTTTTTTAATTTATAAATTTTAAAAATAAATCAAAACTGTATTTTTTATAATATTTATAAAATATTATTCACCATTCAAATAAAATTTTGACCAATAACCAAAATTTAAAATATTATTATTTATACCCCTAATAATTCAAAATAAATTTTAGTTATATCTAAACGGACCATTAAAATAGTATATTTATTTGTAATGTAATTAACACTTTTTAAAACCTGATATTAATATTTTAATTTTATCATCCCTTTAACTAACACTCTTTTTGGTTATATAAAAGAGTTTGATCTCAGAAATAGAAGATCGGAGAACTTCTGTTTCACTCGAAGTTGAGCATCCAAATAAAAGGCAGAGACTTTTAATTCAAGATGGTTATTTAGAAAATAATTGTTCCAGTTAGTTCATTTAAACATATTTATTTATCCAAAAAATGTTGGAACATAAATCACAATAGCATTTATATTTTGATTAGACTCGTGCAATTTTGAATTCTATATTGTAATTATTATTATTTTATTATCAAACGAAACGTTTGATATAGAAAAATCATAATATTGTTTTTTTGGTATAAAAAACTATAAAATATATATGAAAAAAATGTTTACAAAAACAACCCAGACAACCCATACATGGAGGAATGGGTAACAGAGGAAACTTTAACTACTATTATAAAGTTGAAAAAGCTAAGAGATAAATGATAGAAGAAGGATAGTATTATACATGCCAAGAAATCTTAGTGCGGAAAAAATGATAACGAAGGTCTGAGAGGACATCGAGGGTGACCGTTGAGCTAAGGGCCTGAATATTTTTGAAGATTTTGGCATTTCTCTCAATCTATAGATAGTAGGTAACATAGTAGAATCTGTGCGCTAGAGGTGACTAAAGCTAGTGGAACAGGGGGACCAGGAGCTCGCCACCGAAAACCAAGAAGGTCAGGTGGAGGGGGGGAGAAGGCATGCTTAACTTCCTGGTAATGGACTTCCAAATAAGGGTGGAGAAGAGACATTCCATGAGAAATATGATCCAAATTCTCCGGACATGTCCCACATAGAACGCAGTCCGGGGGGAGTCCAAACCCTAACTGATAAGTTTGTCACGAGTTTGTTGTGGATAGCCATACACGTGATGAAAGAGTGTCTAAGGATGTTGTATTTGTTCCAGACAAGGGATGTTCATGCAACTTTGTTTCTTGAGGGTCTAAGAGCCTCATAGGTACTACTTATGGTGAAGAGTGGGCGAGATTGGTTTGGGATCCAAAGAAAAATATCCTCAGAGTCAAAAGCTAGATAAAGAACATTGATAACATCCATAATCTTAGTGAGGTGGGGTCGATGTAGCCTGCACCTCGCCCTAACGTAGGGGGTCATGTCCACCCCCCATTACTGGATAAATCTAAAACAAGCGAAATATTAAGCATGCGGGCCAAACTAATAATGTTGGGGTCATAGAGACCCACGATGGAGGTTTTGAAAAGCCAAGGGTCGAACCAGATAAAGGTGAAGGAGTCGTTTGCAACCATGACTTTATAAAGATCAGTTGTACATCTTGAAAATTTTCTATCATCCTCAGCTAGTAGAGGAGCCGAGGGGGAGAGTTCATATGCTTTAATCTTCTCAGCGAGTATCACTTTAGTCCAAACAGAATTTTGATTTCTAATCAGTATGGACCATAAACATTTTAGGGGAGCCGTTTGATTCCAAACTTTAAGATTGAGAATCCCAAGGTCACCATCATCCGAAGACAAGTTGAGCTTGTCAATAGGACCTTAGCCTCCCAAATATTCATCTCAGATCCTAACAAGAGGAATCTACGGAAAATTTGTGAAATCTCGTTTATAACTCTAACTTAGAGAATGAATATCGATGACCTGTAAACCTTACTGGCAAACAATTTGATTTAATCAATTGAAGTCTTCCAGCGTATGAGAGGTGCTTGGAGGTCCAGTGATTCATTCGATTGGTAACGTTTATGAAATGAGGTCTACAATCATTATAGGAAAACCTCGAGTTGATTAGAAAGATACTAATGTATCTTACAAGCAGCGAGCCTTCATTAAAACTTAAGGCGTCATAAATATTTATCATCGTAGCCTTAGGGAACCCAAAGAGGTGATTTTGGCTTTTGTTTGGGTTGAGGTGGAGGCCTGAAAGGAGAGATAATTTGTTGAGACCCTTCTTAATGAGCTTGATTGAGGAACTATTTGAACGACAGAAGATCATGAGATCTTCTGTGAAGCATAGATTGATGATCTTGAGTTTATAACATTTCTAATGGAAGCCAATATATGGCTCCTGATTTTTTTCCAGAAGAATGCAGGAAAGTAGCTACATCAAAATAACAAAAAGGTACGGGGATAGTGGGTCTCCTTGGTGGAGACTCTTCATACCCAAAAAGGTACTAGTAAAAGTGTCGTTAATATAAACAACATAAGAGGGGGCAGTGATGTATTAGATGATCCAATTAATCATCTTAATATGGAAGTCCATAATGTAAAGTATATCAAGGATCAATCTCAAGTGAACATTATCGAAATCCTTCATAATGTCAATCTTGAGGGCACAACTGGACCCTTACGATTGGTATGATAACCATGCATAAGGTCTTGGGCAAGGAGGATGTTATCAGATATAGAACGACCAGATATAAAGTCTGATTGGGATGGGTCAATTAAGGAAATGAGGGTTGATTTGATTATAATAGCGATGATTTTTGAAATAATCTTATAGGTGACATTACCGCAAGCAATGGGTCTAAAGTTCGAGGGAGACGGGGGAGTAAATTTTAGGGATAAAGACGATGAGGGTTTTACTTCAAAACGGGTTCATTTTTCCATTGTGGAAAAAATGCTTGACCGCTCTGCATATGTCATGCCCGACAATGGGTCAACATGCTTTAAAGAACTCGACACTAAATCCATCAGGCCTAGGGGCTTTGTCATTATCGATGTCATAAAAAGTATTTTTTGTATCATCGTCTGTGACAGGTTTATTCATGTTGGTTTTGTTATAAAATGATAAGTAGGTTTTAAGTAGAGCCATAATCTTATCAAGGCATGGGTAGTTTCTAGGGTCGGGAGTACCAAAGAGGCTAGCAAACTAATTGAGGAATGAGGTCGAGATCTCACTAGGGTTAGAGCTAAAGAAGCCATCAGGGTTAAGCCAAGTCTCTCTGGATTTCTGCTTAATGAAAGACTCATCAACACGACTAAAAAATATGTAGGCTTTAGAAGCCATTTGCTTAAGGGTGATGATGGAGTTACTCAATGGATTGGCAACCACGTTTAACTAGGCTTGGGCTAGGATGGCTTGGGCCTCCTCAACTCTAGAGCTGATATTGCTGAACTTTTGCTTGTTAATGAAGGATATGGATACGACAAGACAAGCTAACTTATTAATAACAACATTCATGGGATCACCCTTGCAAGTAGCGATCCAACTGTCAGAGACCAAGCCCTAAAAGCTCGGGGTAAAAACACCATATGTTAAAAAAATTGAAAGGCTTAAGGCCAATGATGAAAATAGAAATGAGATAAAGGATAATGGGTGTGTGGTCAGATATTCAAAGAAGGTAAAAATAGGGCACATGAATTAAGAAAGGTATCATTCCATATATCGTTGACCAAGGCCCTATCGATCATAGCGAAGATGGGGTTGTCGACTTACCGGTTGGACCAGAAGTATTAGAATCTTGTGGCAGCGGTCATTGAAAAAAAGATAGATCTATTCCAATGATTCTCATGGCTGGAGCACTCATAAGGGTTGTGAATAACATTGAAGTCCCCAATGACTATCCACGGTTTCGATGCGTTGGTTTAGGCGATATTGGCAATATCCCTCCGTAGAGATTGCTGGTCAACTGGCTCATTAAATCCATAAACAATGAAAAGATTGAAGGTCTGGTTCTTTGCAATCGAAGTGATATTGCAGTCCATGATTTGGGAAGAGGTGAAACCCTTAGAAATATTGCAAACACTTGGGTTCCATGAAACCCATATTGTACCATAGTGATGGTTCTCATGGTTAGTTTTAAAGATCCACCATGGTAACATTGATTTCATAATGAGGTCAAATATTTTGAAATTCACTTTAGTTTCAAGAAGGCAAATGGCATTGATACTATTGATAAAGATAAAATCACGGACATCTTTTTGACGAACGGGGTCGTTTAAACCCGCAACATTCCAACCAGCGAGACACATTGATTAAAACAAATACTTGAGATAAGATTTAGAAAAAAATAGTACATGGTGGGGCTATTCCCATTTATACTTAACTTAACCGGTGGAGTGATCTTACCGGTTTACATTCAGGGAGATGTAATTTCGGTGGTAGATGATTTTTTTTCTTCGTGGCCTATTTGACCCGCTGCAGAGTTGTTGTTATTGATGTTAAAGCGGTTGGTCTGATCCGAACCTTTAGTTATGGTGCACATATCTTCATAAGTTTGCGACAGAGGGGATTCGTTGTCACTCTAGTCAGAGAGAGAGATTACTGGGGTGGCGACCATTGCCTTTTTTCTTGGTCTTCTTTACGGGGGGCTTGTGTGTGAGGAGTCCTTAGAGTTAATACAGACAGAGGCGGTATGCCCGATGAGTGCAGCACCTGCACATGGCTGGCAGCTCATGGTACTCCACTTGTAAGACATGTTCATTACCAAGGCAGCTTATAGTGATGGATAGACACCTCAAAGCATGCGACAAATATTATTATTATTATTATAATAGAGGATGCAACTAATGTTATTTTACACTTTTCATTATTTGGTACTTTTAGCTAATAGGAATATGATACCCGAACTAATATACAATATGTCCACATATATAGGGATGATAATATTTTCCCAAACTCGCGGGTACCCGATCCGAGTTGATCCAATGGGTTAAGATATCTTAATTTTAAGTTTAGTGTTAGATAGTTCGTGAGTACAATAATATATTATTTGCTAAGTTTGAGATGAGTTATGAGATTTACAAATTATGGGTACCCAACTCGAGCATGACCCACCTGACATTCGTTATTGTAATATTAATAATTAATAATTAATATTTGATATTTTATTATTTTATATAGCAGTAATTTACATTCTAATATGATTGAATTACCTTTTAACTGTTTATAATTTTTAATTTTTTTTTACAGTTTCAGTGTTATTCATACTTACTTAGATTTAGAATTATATCAAATTATTTTATATTTAACAAAATTAAAAAGTTAAATTAAAAACATAAATAATAATAATAATTACATATCGAATCTAAAAATATTAATAAATATGTATATTTAAATAACAAGCCTAACATATTATAATTTAAAATAAATACGAAATATTAAATAATAAATACATTTTTAGATTTCTTACTAATGTGTTAAATTTGTTATTAAATTTGAAAGTATATTACTATTATTGTTTGATTATATTATTTTATGTTTATTGAAAAAATTTATTGGATAGTTTCTTATGAAAATAAATTTTTTATATATAAATAATCATCGGGTTCCACTCGATAGGTTCAAGTGTGGAAAAAAAATCATTACGCAACGGGTACCTGAACCGTTGGGGTACAAGTTTCTTAAAATCTAAGTCTGAATCTCTAACCATCTCCAGATTATTCGACTTCATATATATCAACATGTGTCATTTTATTTGTTTTTTATACTAAATAATTATCTTGACCACTTTCCAATGGTCTATCCTCAAATTACTTACATACACTTTTAACAATCCGACAATAAAAGCAATATTTGACACTTTAGAAAGTTGAACCTACATCAAACTCTGGACTGTCAAAGCATATGGAGTCTTTCGTATGTGTTATCTTCTTCGTCACGATTTCTATAAATATCAAATAAAAATATAAAGCTCGTTTGTTGCATGGACTGTCAAAGCATATCAAGCCTTTTGACTGTGTTATCTTTTTCGTCACGAGTTCTATAAATATCAAATAAAAATATAAAGCTCGTCTGTTGCATGAAAATAAAAGCGTTGAATTTTAGAGAGAATAAAAATAAATAAAAAATTATTGTAAAAAACTACTGAATGAAAACTGCGAGACAAGAAAACTCTATGTAAGCTTGTATTATGTTTAGAATACTTTAGGCTGTCTTTGTAAACCACCTTATAAGTTAAATCTTGTGTGGTTGTAAAATTTATATATTATTTTTCAGTTTTAAAAATTAAAAAATAAATCAAAACTGTATTTATTTATAATATTTATAAAAAATTATTCATTATTAACACAAAATTTTGACCAACAAATTTTAGCTATACCTAAACGGCCGCGAAAATAGTATATTTATATGTAATGTAATCAACCTTTTTAAAATATGATATTAATATTTTAATTAACCATCCTTTTGACTTACACCCTTCTTAGATATACAAGAGCATCCCCAACAGATACGTTATTTCACAGTTATTTAAAAAAATACCTATTATCTTTAAAAAAAATGCTTTCCAACAGTTAATCTAAAAGGTAGTCTAAATTAACAAATTTTATTTTGATAATTTATATCTACCTAGGCGCTTACACAATCTGTATATTTTTTCCTTATTTTTCTCACCACTTACAAAACTAAAAAACTAACTTAATTATAGATTAGCTGTTGTATTATTTAATAATCTTATATTATAAAGTATCATAAAATAATCTATATTTAGCTAAATTATAGACTAGCTGTTGGGGATGCTCTAAAAGAGTTTGATCTCGGAAAAAGAGAATTAGAGAACTTACCATTTACTCGAAGTTGAGCATCCAAAATAAAAAACAGAGACTTCTGATTCAAGCATCATAGTCGATGGTTGTTCAGAAAAAAAAATAATTATCCACCTTCTTTGGGACTCTGAGATGGTGCCAGTTTCGACCATGGTGTCGAACTGAAAGAGGGTTAAGTGAGGGGAGTTTGAGAGAGAGGGAGGGTGAGAGGTCAAAAATTGGTCGAGTGATAACTTATAACGAAAGAATGAGCGACAAGAAGACACCCTAGTATGATAATAGGGTGGGCTACATGAATACGAAAGAGAAATAATGTCATGCAAGAGATTGTAGCTATTTAGTAAAGAGAGAGAAAGTTTCAAGAGCCAGAGAGTTCTATTTAGGCATGGGCATTCGGTTCTTCGGTTCGGTTCAATTCGGTTATTATGGTTCTCGGTTCTTTCGGTTCTTCAAAACTAGTACTAGGTATGGGCATTCGGTTCTTCGGTTCGGTTCGGTTTGGTTCTCAGTTCTTTCGGTTCTTTAAAACTAGTACACATTTAGGAACCGATTAAAATTCGGTTCGGTTCGGTTCGGTTCTCGGTTCTTTCGGTTCTTTAAAACTAGTACCCATTTAGGAACTGATTAAAATTCAGTTCGGTTTGGTTTTTCTCGGTTCGGTTCGGTTACATTCGGGTTTCGGTTCCAAATGGTTACTTTCTAACCAAATGGTTACTTTGTAACCAGAAGAACCGTTTGGAACCGAACCCGAAAGGAACAAAATGGTTATTTTCTAACCACATGGTTACTTTCTAACCAAAAAATCTGTTTGGAAGTGAACCCGAAAAGAACCAAATGGTTATTTTCTAACCAAATGGTTACTTTCTAACCAAAAGAACTGTTTGGAACTGAACCGAAAAAGAACCAAATGGTTACTTTGTAGCCAAAAGAATAGTTTGGAACCGAACAGAACCATGGATATTCAAAATTATTATTGCTTATTCGGTTCCTTATAGGTATTATTCGGTTCTCGGTTCCGAACCGAACCGAACCGAGAACCGTGGGTATTTAAGATAAGGAACCGGAACCGAACTGAATCCGTTATTTCGGTTCGGTTCGGTTCTTCGGTTCCATACCCATATGCCCATGCCTAACTAGTACCCATTTAGGATCCGAATAAATTTCGGTTCCGTTTGGTTCGGTATGGGTACTTAACTCGGTTCCAATCGGGTAGTTTTGGATACTTTAAATGCTTTACAATATCAACGTATATAAAATTCTTTTTACACTTTAAAACAATAAAATTATGTTAAATTGTAAGAAAAAAAATACTAAATATAAGAAATATTCAAAATTAATATATTAAATAATAAATTAGTAATATAAAAAAAATGGAGAGATGACATCAAGTTTATTAAATTATATAAAGGTTTGTATTTTGCTATTTTGTTTATACGAATAATAGTTTGTAAATATGTCGCCAATTTGAATAAAGTATGTTTCAAGAGATCAATGATAAAAAACAAATTTAGGGAAATCTAACTTTGAAAAAGAAAATATATTTTTAAAACAATTCAAAATTAAGAGTTAATACATAGGTTTGGTTCCTAACGGTACCTACAGTTCTTCGGTTCCGAGAATCATGGGTAGTTGAAAACTGGAACCGAATCTATTATGAAAAAACTAAATTTACTTCGGTTCGGTTCGGTTCTTTCGGTTCCGGTTAAAATGCCCATGCCTGATTCTATTAATGGCTATAGGGAGGGTGTGTAAACGACAATAACAATTTAAAATTGGGCCAATGGAGGAAGGAGAGAGAAGGTGCTAGGATTTATGATGTGTCTTTCTATACTCCAAAGGTGATCAGTTCCACTTGTTTGGAGGAGAGAGGTTGAAAAGAATGCTTGGAGGTTAACCAATTTTGCATGCAATTGGAAATTGTGGTGACGGTTTGGATTCTGACGAGAGGTCTGAGCAGTTTGGTCAACGGTTTAAAAAAAAACTGAACGTGAGGACCACGTAAGGAGAATTTGGATATGAGGAAGGATGACTCTTGAAATGGATGTACGATCTCGAAGATTCCAGCAACCGTTAAGGAAGATGAACAAAGTACTATAATGACGGTTGGTGCTCTGCCAATCTTTGGACTCGAGGAGCAAAAAACTTAAAGTATACAGTGAGAAGCTCATAGGGAGCGTCGATCTCATGCACAGAGACATGCCCGATGGCGTGCCCGGCTTCGAGATCACCGATAATAGAGTGGATCCAGTTTTGACATTGGACTCTGCTCTCGGGTAACGCAAGAAGATATAGTATTGTCGGCCACTTGGAGTCCCATAGCGGGTCCGACAAGGGCTGGCGGTTTTGTCATGAATTCTATAAATCCATATTGCAAGAGAGATGTAACATCGAAAGCAAGCTTGAGAACAGACGCAACCCGTGATATGTCGTTATCTTAGCTTGCCAGAGCTTCCATTGCTCAAAATCAAGCCTTAACAGACAACCAAAGCAAGAAAAAACATTGAAAAAACCCTCATCAGCAAGCATGAGAGCTTGTGATGAAGGTTGATGCAAAAAATAGTTGAAATCCATCTTTAGATTTTGAAAAAACAAGTGTTTTTTGTGTTTAATCATATAAATACTATTTTTTTCGACTTGCAGTTTAATTTGAGTCACCACTAAACTCTTTGTATTCTCAAAATTTAAAACGTTGGATATAACTCATCCGTCTCCAATTCTCAACTTCCTTAAAATGTTGAATATAATTTAAATTTTCATCTTTAAGTTTTATATAATAAATCTGAAAATTATTCGTATTCCACGTTATATATTTTTAAAATATAAAATGTTTAATTTAATTATATATTTAATTTATAAACATAATTATTTATTATTCATTAATAACATTAAAAATTAATACTTCGGTTTTCAAATATATTTAATATAGTACCTAATGATATTATTTTGATATTAAATAAATAAATATACTATTTTAAATCATCAATATATATAGAGTAAATGAAAAGTGAAAAATGTTATTTAAAAAATAACTATTACATCATCATAATTTCCGTTATTTTGTAGTTTCATAATATAAATAAAAGTTTTGATTTAATATTTTCGAATCACTAATTATTCAATTTTATTCATTATTATTTTTCAAATTAATTAATAAACTTCAAAATTTAATTCTTTTAGTTTAGTTGAATAATTTGGGTCGAACAAGTTTAATTTATTTTATTGCTGGAAACGACCGGTAACAAAAATATTTTAAAAAAGAACTTCTTTGATCGTGATAGAAAAATAAATTCAAACATTCTATCATTTCGATCCATTTTATGTGATCCTACCATAACCATTTCAATGAAGTAGCGTATGGATAACCTATAACAAACCTACGTGCAAGAACTTTTGACTATCGAATAGATAATGTTCGTCTTGAAAGAGTCGATGTCGACCAAATTTTTTGATTGAGATGTTCACCGACAAGGGTCTGCCCATAAATTCATCATCAAGTTAACTCTAAAGATGAGATGACTCTTCTACTACCTATGTATGATGTTATCATTCTGTAGTTGGTCATTCACTTATACAAATACAACTTATTTATAAAATTGTCTAACAACTACATGCAAATGCATGTTAAATCTTTATTAAACTTAAATCAGTTTTTTAATGCAACAAAAAGAAATGCAGAGTTACATATATTGTATGTATATTTGTATAATATAAGATTATATCTGTAAAATAGTTTCACGTGTTTGGATGTATAATATATAACTGCAGGTTAATCAAATATATTCTTATATAATATATAATCTTAACCAAACAGTTTTATATATACGAATGATGGTCTAATCCTTCATCTATAATTAAAGATGCATTATAACTAATATATATGATTAATAAAGTGTTTGTCATTATGAAGTTTAAATTTAATTCGATTAAATTTAGAATCAAGGTGCATAAAATGTTTTGATTAAAAATCTACGTACATGTTGATAAGAAAAATATTATAATCTCATATATTTTCAATTTGCTTGTACAATACATCAAACCATACAACAAAATGGTGTTACATAAAAGAAGAATAAGACTTTAAAATAAATGGTTAATTCCATGTTATCATGTTCGGGTTGAGTTAAGGATTTCGGATGAGGCTATGTTAACAACATGTTATTTATTAAATAAAGTTCAAAGTAAAAGGAAAAAGATTACCCCATATAAGTTTTAGTATAAAAAACCTCTAATACACCGACCACGACAGTGGATTATCCAAGATATACAATCATGGAGGCAAAATGAATCGATTATAAAAACGAACGTCATCATCGCATGCCATATCTTACTTCCTTAATGAGCCAATCTCCAATTTGACATAGAGATGACAATGTTTTTCCTTAGGCCAACTTTAATAATATAATGACGAATCTTTCGTTCTACTTCAGAACACTGTCATAAGAAAAATCAACAATAAATTTCCATGATAAACCCTCAGATCTCGATGACACCAATCTACAAAAACCTTGGGTAAGAATAGTATATTATGATATAAATCTCATTATGTCCCCACAAGCATATGAAAATTCAACCGTTATTAAAAAGACAAATATAATAGAGTTTGGCGATGATATACTTTTGTAATGAGCTTTTTCAATGACTTTTTGAGGTATTGACCTTACATAGTTCTACCAATCTCCTCCGAGGTCGATTCATACTTTTGAAGCTCACTGCATCGTATTTTGGGACCATTTATTGTGAAAAAAATGATACGAAGAGATGATGATTACATCATCCATTATAAATAGGAGTTTAACGAGAGCATGCATGAGTATAAAAAGAAGTTTGTTAAAATAAAGAACAATCCAAAAAAAACTATCATGATCTTATATATGCATTGCGTGTCGACAAGGAATCTTCCTTAACTTGTTGTCCGTGGACATCACAAAATGTAAGTTCATGATCTTCATACAACTTTTATTTTAGGCAGAGCAACAAATAAAGAGGGAGATGAGCGTGCGAGTAAGAATATCAAAAAGGACGAACACATATAATTTATATGATCTAGTTTACGTACCACCCGAGTTGTCATTGTCGCTCCAATTCAATCAAGAAAACATATTGCCAAATTGTTTTAACGCCAACCTTATTTTCAAAACAAAAATTCTCGAAATGAGAAAATTAAGACCCGCAATAAGTAAATATTTTTAATAACACAAAGGTTTGAGTATCAATTCTTCTAAGTTAATAGTAAAAGCATAACCGCGATTTATGACCGAGCTAAAAATATAGTACAATTCAAAAACCATTAAAAATATAGACTTAAAATGAGTCTCTCGTAATTCTAAACAAAGTTAGCTCTTCAAAAATCATCGTGTAGGGTCAATCCCCCTCAGGTAACATCTAAAGAAAGAACACAACAAATTGTCAAAGTTATGATTGTATATGAGACTTACAATGAGTACTTGGATTCTAATATAAATAGGTAAATAGTATGAAGTATTGATGGAGGGACACCCTCAGAAAGCAACATATCACTAACCTTGAGATACAATAAATCAACTAGACTTCGGTTTACTTTTATATGACATCATATCACTTTCAATAATGACTACTTAAGGAGGATAATAGGAACCCATGAGGTATAGTTCATCTTCGGAATCACGGGGCCCAAAGTTAGATGAATAATGTTTGATACAAAAAGCTCTACACATATCATTTTCAAAT
The DNA here is from genome assembly GCA_036936605.1 of Limnanthes douglasii subsp. nivea. Taxonomy (NCBI): domain Eukaryota; kingdom Viridiplantae; phylum Streptophyta; class Magnoliopsida; order Brassicales; family Limnanthaceae; genus Limnanthes; species Limnanthes douglasii. Next base: position 52,639,635 of record JAUPFV010000004.1, on the reverse strand, counting down.
TGATTCATGAATAAATATGAAGCATAATACCTATATCATCCTCTAAAATTGTCCTAACGATTTTTGATGAATATAAAACTCTACTCCATTATCATATGTTAATATGAGATAGAGGAATTGCAAAACAAAATATAACATCTTTCAATGATAGTAAACGACCATTCGTCATACAACACAATTTTTAACTTTTGGTATCTCAATCAATTGCATAATGTCGGCACACCGTATCAACATTAGTAGCAAAGCACGACTACTAATATCAACATGATGAGTTTCTATGAGGCACAAATGTTTTTATGTTTTGGTTTTATATGATTGTTATATGTAAATTGGTTATTTATTTGGTTATTTGTCTTGGTTATATGGTTGTTTATTTTTTTATTATTTCTCAGTATTCATATTTACAGGTTTGGTCTTGTTAAGATAAAATTCTCTATGAAGACTAACGAATTATCAAACCCCATACTCATACCCATCTTTGGCTTGTTGTCCACCACTAGATAAAGTGTTAAAGCTAATATTTTATCCCAAAAAAATATATTTTAGGAACTTTGTCTCGGTTCTTATAATTAAACGATATTCATGAAGCTAATTTGAATATATCCGACAACATCCTAGCTCATTTTTGTATGATAAAACTCATAAGATTTCATATATTTTTTTTATCTAGTACTAGTTATACATGGTTTAATTAAACTTACTTAGTGGCTTTAATTTGCAACTGAGAATACGCCGAAGGATGTTACTTTAAGCTTGTGAGGGTTTGTAGACTATAATTTGCAATATTTATGCTTGTATTGAGAACACTTGAAAACGTTGAAGTTAGTACATTTTTATAATTCCTCTTAATGTCTCTAACCATCCCTCAATGTTATATTAATTCAATCAATCACTTTTAATGATAGATTTACTACAACATGTATGGTTGTCATGTGTTTGAGGAATTATCAATATTGAGTGATATTTGATTAAACTCCAATAGTTTTAAGAAATTATCAATACATTTTTATAATAAAAAAGATGAGGAATGTGTTTTCTAGATTTAGGTATATAATCTCCAATTATTATCAGTATCTCTAAAGTTTGATAAGTTTTAATAGATGCGTCAACCTATCTGAAATCACTATTGACATATAAGACCTAAAAGCACTATAGCTGGTTAAAAGATCTCCATATTTGTTTATCATTACATCGAAATATGCATTTATAACCCGTGATATGCTTATGTATAATTTTAACTAATTTAATATATAATTATGTTTTTTGTTATTATAAAACTTTTATCAACATGGGAACCGAAAAATATTTATTGTCTCATCTTTAATCACTGTATAAGTCTAAAGTATTAGTTTGTGTATATGTTTGTTTGTGCTTTGCTAAATTCCTACAAATGACATGTTCATGGATTTTGTTATTTTTTACTCATGAAAATTTATGGTTTGAAATAGGTAGGATTACATATAAATAGATTTTAAAATGAGAAAAATTATCTTATTTGGATTCATACCTAACTTGTTTGCATGTTCATTCTTTTACCTATTTTGAAAGGTTTAGTAATATTCATACTGAAATTTGAGAATTTGTATTAAATTGAAAAAAAGCTTATCCATTCGTTGGACTAAAGGTTAAAATGAGTGTAAAAGAAGTTTTTCATTTGTCATTAATTCTATTTTTTAAGTGTTGTAATTAAAACTATTAGAGAATACTTATAGGTGGTAAGATATTTTTCTTTCAATTATTGTTTATTTTTAGGCTAAAAGGTTGGGTTTCAAATGTAATATTTTGGATGTTATATATTATATGTGTTTAGTGTAATATTTTATGTTCTATAATTTTATTTTTACTCGAGACTTCATTTTTTTTACAAAAAAACATACATAAAAAATACTTGTTATTGTAATTAATTTTTAAGTATAACTAGTATATATCGATTCGATGCGTCCATATTAATTGTATGAAAAATAATTGCATGAATGTCGACATATGGCACCAAAAGTAGTTGTTTAATAATGCCAACTTATGTCGATGTAGACTGTTAACATTAGTCTGAAAGCTACAGTAAAAAAATTTGTAACTTGTGTTGCTCCAAACAACAAATATCAACACAATCCATCGACATTGATTGTTGGTGTAATACACTTAATATCGATGCATCCCTTCAACATTAGATGCAAACTTTTATTTAAAAAAATGTATGTTGATGCAACATGTCGACATAATTTTTCATATCTCACTTATCCACGTGACACTAGATTATTGGTGAAAAAAATGAGCTCTATTTATTCTAAAAATGATTTAACTGATTCTAACCTTATTTATGTATATATACTAATAAAAATATCTTATATCTTCATCTACAAAACTTTATAATAAAAAATATCTTATATTAATGATATAGAATGAAGTACACACAAATATAACTGCTTACGTAAAGTCGTGGATATTGTAAAGAAAACATTAGCAAGATGTACTACATGTATGATATGCAATCGTATATGTTCGATGTCTCACACCCAAGCACGAGAATAAATCTATATCAAGTTATAAGATTTGAAATCAAATTCAACTTTTTAGGTTTTCTACCTCTCGTACGATGTCAGAATAAGAGGCGTACAAGGTGTTCTTTTTATGTATCATTGATTCCATTAAAAAAATATATGTTGGACGAGGTGGACATGAATCTCATTGAAAATATAATGTAAACCTAGAAGTGGATACATACGCCTACGTATCAGATATGCAAGATGCAACTCTTCATAAAGTGTTTTGTTATTATGTACTCAGTTTTCACTTGAAACTATCGTATTTTATTATAAAAAATTTAGTTTTCATTATGTTATAAAACTATCTTGTTTGTTTGCTGATTTTGTTTTAACGTTAAAGTTAAATATTTCTAACTTAGACAATGTCATTAATAAAAATAACAAAAAAATGAATATAAATGAATTTAAGTTACAATAAACTAAAGATACAACAAAATAAAGCTACAAAAGTACATGTTTTCAATTCTAAAAAATATTTGTTCATTACTTATTGCATTTGAATTTATTTTCCAGTCTCATCGAATAATGAATTCATCTAGGCAAGACTTTCATCTTTACAAAATAATTTCCAACCAAATATGAATGAGAGGTAACGATTTGTTCGGATGGATCATAACTAGTTAATGAATTACGAAGAATATCATAAAATAAAATATTGTTACACACGTAATAAAGAAGTTAGTTCATATATTTAACTACGTTAGTGAAATTACCTTCGTTCACAAGAGCAATGCAAAATTATTATCTTTATATGTGAGATGGGAAAACACTTTTTGGAGGTAAAAAGGTCGATGAGCTACGTAAAGAAAATGAATACATAATGCATTTAAATATAGCCTCAACGGCAAAAAAATATCAGGCACTTGTATATAGTTTATGAAGTCGAAAATTATATCAAAGAATTTGAGCATCTTTAGTTATCCATCTATATTTTCGTGAGTACCGTAAACAACTTCATATAAAGACAAATCTGATAGAATTTCACTTATTAGTAGTTCTATCACATGCGATTATGTCTCTTGACTTGCAAACAAAGAGTGACATATAGCCTTAAAAATACAATGGACATCAATTTTTATATTTGTTATCTTAAAATGAACATAATCATAAATGGTGAAAGATTATCGTGAAAAAACAACTCTTTTTTAACTTTTTGTTTAATTGTTCATGGTATTTAGGGGTTTAGGTTTTTTAGAAGTTAGTATTTGAATTTGAATTGCTACTATTCTCGTAGTTCTTGAAATTGTTTTCGAGGTTAGAAAAGTACTGCGAGAGTTTGGTCTTGCTATCGATTTCTTAGATGACATGCTCAAAATGTGATTTTTCCGTTTCTTCAAACTTGCATTACCATATTTTTCATTATCTTTCGTGTTCAACAATCCTTTGAGGGGAACAACTTAGGTTTCTCTAGAATCGAGTATTTGAAATATATTTTAAAGATATAAAACCATCGTTTTAGATCATATTCATGAACTAAACTAACAATTTTCACGAGTCTTTATCTATAAAATCATATTTGTCGCATTTGTCTTTCGTAACCAATTTTAGAGTTTGCGACATTTTGTCAATCATACAATAAGTCATAATATGACCCTTTATTACTATCATAGTTATCTCATATGCACAAATCAATCCATGTGTCCATCTAACAATACCCATATTTATATGTCATTTGTACAACAAATATGTAACTTGTTGAGATACTTTGTCGTTTACGCCTATCAATACAAATTCTCTATATGTTCGCATAACATTACGCGATGCATACTATTTTTATTTCATGAGAAACCAAAGGTGATCCATTGCCCAATTATCGGTGTCCAATTTTCTACACGTATAAGGAATGCAATATGTTAAACTTGTTGACGTAGCCCCAGCAATAAAGACATTAAAATTGTATACCTCGTAGTCTTGTAGGTACCATCAATAATCAGTACTTGTGGGAATGCTCTTAGAAGGTCTATAAATGTCGATTGTGTAATATACGTGCTTACTTTATACCCCTAAAATGTCGTTTAAATGTCATTCGATGTAGTTGTTTTCCTTCAATTTACTCTAACAAAATATACACGTGCAATAAATCGCACATCTTTGATGCGTGGTGTTTGTCTTGAATTATAAATATTGCATATATAGACAAATTTTAAGAGGATACAAGGATGCGTAACATTATCAAATTAAAATTAGTATATTTGATTTTAAAAATCAAATAAACTAAATTATTGATACATTATATTTTACTAAATCAAATAAAATTGGTATATATATTGATACATAAAACATACTAATTTATATAAATTATAAATATTTATTACTTTAAAAATCATTATTGATTGTTGTTTAATTTATATTGTATTTTTATTAAAAAGAATCGACTATTTTGGTTTTTTATATTTGATTTATTTTTATTTTTATATACAATTCAATTATTAAATTAATTATTTTCACTATGATGGTCTTATAATTTATATTTGGTTTTTTCAATTTTATTTATATTTTAATTATTATTATTTTTTCAATTAGTATTGTTTTAGTTTTGTTTTCAATTATAACATTTTTATATATCTTTTGATGTGAAAAATATTATTATATAATATTTGAGTTTCGATCATAAAATTTGGTGGATATATAAAAAGTAAAAATGCTAACATGTGCCTTTGGGCACCGGTTAAAGAATTTTTTTGTTTTAATCAAAACTTTCTATTAATAAATGGAAAATTGCATTTTTAGGAGTTCAATTGGAGATAAACAAAAAAATTGGGGACTAAAAATAAAAATCCTCTACATTTAATGAGATAGGATAAAAAACTAGATCTTCTCCAACGAACTAGCTTCCAAACACCATTAAACCCTCAAAAACCAAATCTTCGCTATCTGCTCAAGAAAACAAGTACTCCGACGAAACGCTTCAATCAAACTAGCCCAGTCTTCTCTATCTGCTCAATCCACTTCTCCAAGCCATCAAACTTTTCATTTCAGCTCCAATTCTTCTTTTCAATCCTAGGGAAGCAAAACCTAGTCTTCTCTAAATCTTAACAAGACTTATACTAGAAGATAAAGTTAGTCCAGATCAGAGATAATGTAACCGAAACCTTCCAGAGTGATTATATCAATCAATTCATTTGGAGAATTTGAGTGAGAGAATGATTGACTTTTCTTAGCCTTCAGAACCCATTTCGATGTCCAATCAACATCTTTGTTCTGGATGCGAGAAATGTATTTGATGGTCATCTCATGCGAGATAAGCTTCCTGCAAATTGACAGTAAAGGACCAAGAAACCAAGGATACTTACATGCTCCCAGCATGCTGACAAGAGACTACTGTCTGATTCAATGTCAACCTCTCTCCACTGATTCAGGTTGCACAGCAGGAGACCCTCTAGTAAAGATCTAGCTTCAGCTGCTAAAGGAGTAAGTTTGCCTAAAGCCTTTAACGATATCACCATTGTTATCTTTGAAGATGATTCCAACACTAGTCTTGTTAATTCTATTACACGCAACACTAGTCTAGCAGGAGCACGGCATTTGATGTAAGTGTCTTTCTTTCTGTTGTTAGTGAAAAAACACCCATGATAATAAGCAGCATCCTCCACCTTCCTCCAATGATTTCTTGGGAAATAAATTGAAGGCATTTAATCCAACAATAATTTTGTTAACTAGAATAATAGCAGAAGAGGAAGTTAGAATGATATTTTTGAATTTTGAGCAATTTCTGTCCTTCCATATCATCCAACAAATAATAACTAGAATAGCAAGGCTGATATGGATTTTCTGCTTCGAGAACCAATACCAAGTTCTTAAAACATGACTAAGAACCATAAATCTATCAATTTTAATGTTAAACATGTTACTAAGGTTCTGCCAAATGGACCAAGAGCGAGAGCAGTTGACGAAAAGGTGATTGATATCTTCACCACTAGCATAAAACTGTCATTTTGAAGCCAGAGAGAAGCACCTTTTCTGCAAAACAGAATCAGTTGGAATAAAATGCTTTAAAATTTTCCACAGAAGAAATGACATCTTTATGAGGGTGATAGGGTTCCAAGTTTTTTTGAAAACACTAGATTTATTATTCTTCTGCCTGATATTATCCCAAGTTAACTTAGTATTGAAACTATAATCAGGAGACAAAATCCATATCATTTTATCTTCTTTGTTATTATTAACTTTGTAAAGGTTAATTTTGAAGAGTTTTAAGAAGGTTCAGGGGTAATTTTGTGTCACAAGAATCTTTTAGTGTCAAAATGGAATTAAGTACTTTGCTCAAGAGCCTTTTTAGAGAGAGAAAGTGAGTACTAGATTAAGTAGAGAGAGAAAGTAATATTATATTCATCTTGGAATCTGTAAAGCGTGTATGGTCTTTTTATAGTAAAATTATGAGTCCCATACGCTTTTAATCCCACTTATTACATCTTTGATCCCTATATATTTTCACCTCTTTCTTAACGACTATTCCTATTCTGTATTTTATAATTTGCCCCTAACAAACTTCTTCTTTACAATTCTTTCATAACAAACTTCTTCTTTACAATTCTCTCCTAACAAACTTCTTCTTTATAATTTTACCATATGTCTTTTATTCTCCCTCATCGGTAGCCCCCCAGTCTTAGTAAAAATATTTTTGCTAGGACTGTGAAAAAGTCTCCATTGTTCATTTCAATCTTCTTCGGAAATTCACTCCCTCGAATATCTTCTCCTCGGATAATTCCTCTTCAACTATAAAATTTTATCCTCGAAAATGACTTTGAACAATGTTTCGAATACTACATGTCTCTTCGAAAAAATTTCTTTCTAACCAGTATATCATTCGAATACTAGAATACTTTTTACGCCATACTAACCAGTAGCCCCCCAATCCTTGTAATGTCTTAGCAAAGCTTGAATTAGACCTTGGTAATATCGTGCATCGGAATTCACTGTATCATCATAATAGAACCACCAGCACTAGGCTAATAAATTGCAAAGATTGGATCAAGGATACATGACGTCATCAGTCGTACTTCTTTGTCAGCGTATCTTTTTAGAGATCTTTTCGTATTCCACAGACATTCGCATTATGCCTCTGCAGCTTCTCCCGCGTTTTTTATCAACAATTGTGCACCTATGTTTCCCATAATTCCCCTAGGCAAACAATAGAAAATGTCATCAGGCCCGACTTACCCTAAAAGCCCATTGTTCTCTATAAATACTGATCTCCTTCATCAAATGCTCAAACTTTCCATCCAAAATTTCTAGAGAGAGAAAGCTGGCTTATAAACCTCGTCGGATTCCCGAGTGGCTCTTTATTAGCAAAAAGTTCGAAGAGAGAGTTGCTGCTGGTGAATATGTTGAGCCTCAACCTCAACCTACTGTCACTACATTTTACGGTTCGTGGCCTCCCCCAGAAAACTCTACTGCCATCATTCCCCTCGAAATATCACAACAAAACCAAATTTCTGATCTCAACACCCTCGGATTAATGGGGAAAGAAAAACACAATAAACATTCATCTGGGAAAAAGAAAAGACACCATAAAGATAAAAAGAATTCAGAGGAGCGCAAACGTACCAAGAGAACGCCATCGGGTACCCCCGAACCTCCTCGAACTTTGGTGGTTGACAACTCTCTTCCAAATACCGGTAATTCTGGGTCAAGCCTTACAACCACTCCATCGATAACAGCAATGGGAAGCCCCCGATTTTCTCCAAGAAGGAATATCATTACCGAAGACGAGCTTCGAGAGATGCGTAACAAAGCCTTGGCTGCCAAGGGGAAGGCAATCGCCTGAGATAATCCCGAGCCATCGACTCCTGTTGCTGAGCAGAGCAAAGTCGTCGAACTTTCCTCAGATTCATCTAGCCAAAGGCTCATTGCCCCTCCAACGATCTCCGAAGAGCAAGCAAGCTGAATTGCCCCCAAGTCTAAAGGAGACATAACGCTTCCCTTGGAACTTGATGCCATTGTAGGCAACAATATTAGAGGGATCGAAAACAAACATTTGGTTGCTCTGTACAACATATCATACAAGTACTTTTCGGAAGAAACGTTGCTGAGGACCCGGTGGTGCATTCCTCCATACATCGGCATCAGGTTCCCCTCGGAGGGCGAGACTCCGTTATCAGTGAGGGATAACGAACTTGTTGTGTATACTGAAATTATGAATTGGGGACTAAGATTTCCTTTAGACCCATTTTTCATTGAGTATTTTGCTAAGTTTGACCTTTGCCCCTCTCAAGCCGGTCCCAATATGTGGTTCACATTGATGGGGTGCATCATGTCTTCGAGAATCTCAGGCCAAGAATTTTCTTTAGAGAAGCTCATCGGACTATCTGGTCTAGCCAGAAAGCCGTTCTTCCCTTTTTATTCATTGACTTTTAGTCGAAGACAGAAAGTGTTAAAAGACTTGCTAGAGGCTGACAAAAAGTGGAGACAACAATTCATCTACTTCTCGAGCTATTGGGAGGCAGGCTCAGAGTCAACCCCTTCGAATCCTCACAAACTATCCCTCATGCGGACCAACAAATGTAAGTCCTCGAACTTTTTCATTTATGGTGACTCCTCGAATAGTTATATTCTAACTGAATGTCTTTGTAGCTATGACTGGTGTCTCAAAACCATATGCAGACTATGTGGAGAGTGCCACCACCATCTTTACCAAGCTAAGCGAATGGGCTAAAGAACATTGGGAAAACAGATTCCGATTGTGCTTCATGAACAATAATTTAGCCTTGAGCAGACTCTGGAGGTTAAACCCCCTTGATCGGTTGACCATAAAAGAATTGATGACCCCCTCCCCCTTCTCAAGACGAGGTGCTAGAGTGAGTGACTAAGAGGGACATAGTAATTTATCTTCCGAAGCGTTCTCATGCTAAAAGCCATTTGGGTGAATCGGACGAGGAAGTTTCCACCAAAGACCTTCAGACAAACGTTGAGGGGATAGTTACCAATAAAAAACCGTCCTCCTCGGCCAACATTGTGACACCCAGTCCCAGTTCTCCTCCAAAGAATTCCGTTCATCCTTAAAAAAAAAATCCTAAGGCAAAAGAAAGAAAGAACAAAGCTGTCCTGGAGCCCATTCAGGAATTGACCAAGGACGGCAAAATACAAGATGACCCCCAAGAGACTATCCAAGGAATAGAGCCCCAAGAAGCATCAAGTGAGCCTGAAAAATAAGTTGGAGATAATTCACCCAAAGAAAACTCGAATCAGACACCCAGCTCTCCTCTCACCCAGGCCTCAAATCCAGCTCCCATCGAAAATTTCCCTGTATTAGCACCATTGCCCATTCCTCGAAGCAACCCTCCTCAACATGTTGACCTCAATATTCTAATGGGTGAGTCATCAGATTTTGATCCCGCAGCACTAGGCACACCCACCAGCTCCTTCGAAATTCTTCTTCATGATGAATTTTCACTAAGTCTTTGAAGCCTTCTTCACACCTCTGTCAACATGGGAAAGAAAATGCAGCATCTAGAGGATCGAAAAAATCATTATAAGTTCAAGGCATCCCTGATCGCTTCGCAGCTTGAAGAGGAAAAGAAACAATATGCCATTGTGGAGGGTCAAACAGATGCACTCTACGAGAGATTGTCTGCCTCGGAGAATTATGTCATAATGCTCGAACGATGCTGCCATGAAGAAAGAGACCTCTATCAAAAGAAGACGAGGGCTCAAGAAAAACTCCTGACAGAACTTTAAAAAGCTCATGAACTAGCATGCCGGGGATTTAAGGACTGTTGTGATGACTGTGAAAAGGTTACGAAGGACAGGGAGAAGTTGGTGAAAAGAATTGAAAACTTTCCCAGGCAAGTTGAGGAAAAGAAAGAAAAAGCCGTGAATGCTTATGCGGCTAAGTGTACAGACAACTTAATGCACGAGATGCTACAATTCGAGCAGGGCTGATCACCCAAATTCATACAGAACACCCTGAGTATGACTTGGGGAGTTTTTAGAAGCTTGTTGCCCCCGACCTTCGTCCTCCTAACATTTTAGTGAGTGATAGTGAAGAATCAGACACAGAGGAGAGCAACTCCTCGAAAAATACTGACTATGAAAAGATGTTAGTCTATTGTGGCAGTTTGTGTATAAGTCCTTGTAAGGCAGTTTTTGTAAGCCGTCTAATGTTCTTCGAGGAGCGTTTTATGACTTGTGGCTCCTCGAACTTTTGTGTATGCCACTTTGTTTGAATGATAATTTTATAACTTGTGAATCCTCATGTTTCTCTTGTGAAAAAATGAGTATGCCAACTTGCATTGAATAGTTGCTTTTGTACCGATTTGCATCGTAATATTTAGTATATGTTGCACTAAGGCTAGCTTAAAATAATTCGAGGCACTAAAAAATTGTCTGTAAACGAATTGTGAAGCGAGAAATATCGTTTCATAAAGAATAGTCCAAAGACGGAAATAATGCCTTATAAAGAATAGTTCAAGGCACAATATATGAGATCCAAAAGAATAGTTCGAGGCAGAACATACTGCCTCATAAAGAATAGTTCGAGGCACACCGTATGTGCTCCAAAAGAATAGTTCAAGGCAAAACATATTGCCTCATAAAGAATAGTTCGAGGCACAATATATATGCTCCAAAAGAATAATTCGAGGAAAAAAATGCAGTTGTATTGATTAGCTCATAGTGACACCTCATTAAAACCTTCATGTGCCTAACAGGGTAGGAAAAAGTATGCCCTCGCTGTTTTGTAAACCTGGAAAATAAAAAAGACAAATATTACATGCTAACTTGTTCCTCATTCGAGGTACAATTTTAAGTGTTCAATGTTCCATGGAAGCCTCAAATGTCGCCTTTCCTTGTCTTTCAATCTATATGTTCCCTGTTTTACCTTCTCCGTTACCTCATACGGCCCCTCCCAATTTGGTCCCAACTTTCCAAGACTATCCCCTTTAGTGTGTATAAATACTTTGCGTAATACTTTGTCCACCACCTTAAACTCTTTGTGCTTTACTTTAGAAGCATATCTACTCCTCATAAGTGTTTGATAATGCACAGACTTCAACTGTGCACGTTGTCTTTTCTCTTCAACCAAATCTAACTCCAAGGTTCGGCTTTGGTCATTCAAATCTGCTGCATAAGTTGCCACACGATATGATGGGAAGACAATTTCTGAAACGAAAACTGCATCCATACCGTACACTAATGCAAATGGAGATGCAGCAGTGGCAGTTCGAGGCGTTGTCCTATAATACCATAGTACTTCTTGTAAATAATCAGGCCACCTTCCTGCCTTTCCTTCCAAATTTGTTTTCAACCCATCTAGAATTGTTCGATTGGTCACTTCCACCTGGCCGTTAGCCTGGGGATGAAATGGGGCAGAAAAGCATTGTTGTATGCCCCTGGAAAGGCAAAAACTTTTAAATTCTTTGTTGTCGAACTGAGGTCCATTATCTGTTGTGATTTGCATTGGTACCCCAAAACGACAGCAAATATTTGAAACGACGAATTTGATAACATTTTTTGCTTTCATCCCTGCTAGGGGTTCCGCTTCTACCCATTTTGAAAAATAATCCACCGCTACAATTATGTTCTGCCTGCCTCCAGATGTCGTTGGTAACAGCCCAACTAAATCAATGTCCCACCTATCAAATGGAACCGCTTCTGAAATACTCTCTAAGAACACCCCATGCTTGTGGATTATGTTTGCGTAGCGCTGACACATATCACGTCGCTTTACCAAGTCTTTCGCATCTGAGGAGATAGTCGGCCAATAATAACCAGTCAAAACACCCGTCAAATTAACGCCTTATACCCGCAATGGGCTGATCCTTCCCCATCATGTAATTCAGACATGACAAATTGCGACTCATCCTTGTTCAAACACCTTAGTAATGGCCAGCTCAAAGATTTCTTATACAAAACGCCTCCCAACATAGTATATCCATGAGACTTGAACCTGATCTTCCTAGCCTCGTACTTTCCAGCGGGTAGAGTATCTTTTTCCAAGAAGTCGATAATTTCTGACCTCCAATCATTTGTGATCACATTGCTCATCTCTTTAATATTCATAGAATACTCTGCATCGATCATGACCAAATGATGCTCCTGAATCAAGACCCATGGATATCCCTCCGTTCGCGAAGCTGTAGCCAAAGAATTTGGGACGATATTTTCCTCTCTTCGAACATGCTCATACTGAACCCCCTCGAATTCAGAAACCAAATCTTTTAATGCTTGCAGATACCGTATCAGTTTATCTTTTCTGGCCTCAGATTCCCCCAAAGCTTGATTTATCACAAACTGTGAATCACTGATCAGTTTAATCTTTTTGGCCCCACATATTCGAGCCAAACACAGACCCGCCAATGCCTCATACTCCGCCTTATTATTAGTTGCCTTGAAACCGAAACGAATAGCTTGAAACATGGTTATCCCTTCTGGAGAAATTAATTGGACACCCGCATCACTTCAAGAGTTATTCGACCCTCCATCCGTTCGAACCATCCACTCCGTATCATTGAAATGGTCAATAATCTCCATGTCGTCCCTGTCTGAGTGGAACACCAAAAAATCAGCCAAAACCTAGCTTTTATCGCCGTCCGAGGCTCAAATGTTATGTCAAAATCTCCCGATTCCACTGACCATTTAGTCATCCTCCCAGATATATCAGGCCTTTGTAATAACCCTTTCAGGGGGAATGCCATTCGAACAACTATAGGATGTGCCTGGAAATAAGGTCTCATTTTTCGGGCAGACTTTACCAAAACCAGAGCTACCTTTTCCAACTTAAGATATCGTTTCTCAACATCCAACAAACTTTTACTGATATAGTAGATAGGTTTCAAAAGAATGTCCTCTTCTCAGAGTAAAACAGCACTGACCGCACAATCTGATACCGCTACGTAGACAATTAATCTCTCCCCCACCAATGGTTTAGACAGTACATCAGGGGATGTCAAATATTCTTGAATTTGGCGAAAAGCTGCTGAACACTCATCAGTCCAACTAAATTGTTTCGCATTTCGCAATACCTTGAAGAAAGGTGCACATTTGTCCGAGGATCGAGAAATGAATCTATTCAGTGCTGCCAATCTCCCTGTCAAGATTTGGACCTCCTGGATATTCCGAGGTGGAGTCATGGTTATCAAAACTTTTATCTGTTGCCGGTCAGCCTATATACCTTTTTCACTTATCATATAGCCAAGGAATTTACCTGATCGTACCCAAAAAACACACTTTTCCGGGTTCAGTTTCAAATTGACCTTACTCAAATTGTTGAAAGTCTCCTCCAAGTCAGCAAAATGATCTTTGTCCCGCAAACTCTTGACGAGCATATCATCGATATACGCTTCGACATTCCGACCAATTTGCCCCTCAAAGGTTTTGTTGACCAAACGCTGATAAGTTGCCCCTGTATTCTTTAGGCCAAATGGCATAACCTTGTAGCAATATAATCCTCTCCAATAATAAATGATGTGCTCTCTTTATCTTTTGCATCTAACCGGATCTGATTATACCCTGAATACGCGTCCATGAAAGACAACAGTCGATTGCCCGAAGTCGAATCCACTAACTGATCAATTCGGGGCACCGGAAAAGGATCCTTAGGACAAGCTCTGTTTAGGTCCTTGAAGTCCACGCACATCCTCCACTTGCCATTCTCTTTCTGGACCAAGACTAGATTCGAGGCCCATACGGGATAATGTAACTCTCGGATGTGGCCTATGCTTAATAACCTTTCCACTTCCAAAAGAATAGTTGTAGCCTTCTCCTGAGAAACTGGTCTCCTTTTCTGGACAATGGGTCGAACATCAAGCCGTACTGCAAGTTTATGACATATTATCTCTGATGGTACTCCCGTAACATCCTGTGCACACCAAGCAAACATGTCGAGTTTGTTAGATAAAAACACAACTAATCGCTCTCTGAACTCAAAAGAAAGTTTTACTCCGATCTTCAGAAATTCGCCATCTCCAAATTTAAGCTCCTCAGAATCCTCTTCTGGGACAAGAAACCTGGGGGTTTCCCTCAGATCATCACATGGAATGATTTCCGAGGAAGGCCCCTTTAATTGTTATGCCTTGTCTGAGATGTCTCTCCGAACTCCCTTCGAGGATAACACTATCTGGTAACATTCTTGGGCCATCTTCTGGCTGATCCTGATTGTCCCTATGTTGTTTCCTACCATATATTTCAGACACTGATACACCGTCGAAATCACACCATGCATTCAGGACAGCCAAGAGCGACCCAAAATCGTATTGTATGAATTTGGTGCGTCAACAACAATAAACAGTACTTCCACCTCCTTCTTGAACGGCCCACGACCTAACTCGACCACGCACTGAAATTCTCCAACAACCACTGTTGTGGCACCGGTACCACTATGGTTCTGTCTGACCGTCGTATAACTGGTGGGTCAGAAATTCTCCTGTAAGTGCTCATAAACAAGATGTTCGCTGAACTTCCTGTATCAACAAGTATTTTCTGAACTTGATCTCCAACAATGCCCGCAGCAATCACCACCGCATCTTCGTGCGGGCCCGCGACATTTTGCATATCATCATCATCAAAACATATGATGGGGGAAGGTAAGCAGTACATTTGTGCTGACACCCCTGCTTCGATCTGGGTAGTCAGATTGACCATATGCCTTTTCCGCGAGCTATTAGAATTCCCTGCGATGGTATCTCCTCTAAAGATTGCCAGTGACTCAAAGAAAGCACAGAGGTCGTTTACTTTCCCCCTTGGAATAATCTCCTCCACCATGTTTACGTTGTTCCTTCCCTCCTTGGGATCCAGATACTCTTGCTCAATATAAAAAACATCAACTTCCTCGGAAATCACCATAGCTGTGTCAGCGATTTTTGGAACAGCTTTTACCACCGCATTTTTCTGAGAGTGTTTTTTCACAAACTCTAATAACATTCCATATTCAATCAAAGCTTGCACTTCTTTTTTTAAAGCAGTGTAGTCCTTAGTATCGTGCCCGATATCCCCGTGATACTTACAATACTTGCTAACACTTCTGCTTTCCCTCGGAGTCTGAATAGGAAAAGGTTTCCTGAACGGCACCATTGATCTCGCCTTATCAAATATCGTGGCAACATTTTCCGTTAACTCCGCGAAATAGTCCGGTCGAACCCATTTGTTCAAAACTGGCCTTGCCCCTTGGTTATAATTTTGCTAGTTGCCATAATACTGTGGGTTTGTTTTCTGCCTCGGTGGATATTGTCCCGTACTTTTGGTTTGAACATTGGCACGGGACCATTGGTTACTAGACTCAGATCTCTTAAACTGGTTTTGATCCAATTGATCACCGGATCCTTTCTCGGATGCCTGAGTCTTCTCCACTAGAATTCTCTTCTCAACTTGATCCAATAATGCTCCAAAGGTCATGGCCTGACTCTCTGCCACTGTGTCTTTTAATAGTCCAGGGAGTAGGCCCATCCTGAAAGCTGCAAGTGCCACTGAGTCTTTGTAGTACTCCATGTCCGTTTTCGTTTTGACGAATCGATTGGTATAACTCTTCAAGCTTTCCCCAATTTTTTGTCTACAATATATTATCGTATCCCCATTAGCTCTGAACTTTTTGCTCCCTACGAAATGTTGTCTGAAGATATTCCAGAACATGTCGAAATTCTTTATCGAACCCTGCGGAAGCCGGTTATACCACTTGGAAGCGACCCCCTTAAAAGTCTGAGCAAACACTCTGCACAATAATTTATCATCGTCATCGAAATTAATCATGAAGTTTTTGAATTGCTCGATATGGTTATCAGGGTCTTGTGTCCCATCGAACTTCTCTAGCTTCGAGATATCGAAGTGTTTTGGGAGATTCCCTACCAAACTTTCCGGGGACAGAAGAGAAGCTCTCCAATTATGACCCATCCGATAAACATTAGATCTCAAGTTTTCATTGCTCGGAAAATACAATCCCTCCTCGGATGGTAGAGTATATTGATGTTGCCACTCCAAATTTTACGGGCCAACATTTTGGTTCCTAGCGGGAAAGTTCGTTTGGCCATAACCCCGCTCATTAACTCGAGTATAATAACTCTTCTCCCTCGGAGATCTCCTCTCCGAACTCCTTCACCTCAAGTGCTCTGCGTGTCTTCGACCATGTTTTTTCTTTCTGTGATTTTTCCTAGGAGATGACTCCGACGAGCTGTAACGAGAATAATCGCTCGAGTCAGAAGACTCCAGACGGTATTTTTCTTTCCTCTTCAAGGACCGTCGTTCATGTCATCTATATCTATCATCCCTGGTTTTAGGACGAAAATGAGCTTTGCGCTCCTCTTTTCCACTGTCTGGCTCCCTTCTCACTTCGGAGCGAAGATTTGCCTGAACAGTTTCTTTTTACGCCTTCAATCTTTCAATCTCCAACATCAAAGGTGTCTTTGAAGCGCTGGCCCCCATGCGTCTCGTACTCCATGTCATTCCGATAATCGTCACCCACCAGATTCTCCTCGCAGTTGTTAACAAAATCGTCCCCTTGCTCTTCCATAATTCCATTCAGATTAGGAATTATTTCCATGAAGCGATTGTCGTTAGAACAATCTTCGTTTCCCACAGACGGCGCCACTGAAGAGTTTTAAGAAGGTTCAGGGGTAATTTTGTGTCACGAGAATCTTTTAGTGTCAAAATAGAATTAAGTACTTTGCGCAATAGTCTTTTTAGAGAGAGAAAGTGAGTACTAGATTAAGTAGAGAGATAAAGTAATATTATATTCATCTTAGAATCTATAAAGCGTGTACGGTCCTTTTATAGTACAATTATGGGTCCCACGCGCTTTTAATCCCACTTATTACATCTTTGATCCCTATATCTTTTCACCTCTTTCTTAACGACTATTCCTATTCTGTATTTTATAATTTGCTCCTAACAAACTTCTTCTTTACAATTATTTCCTAACAAACTTCTTCTTTATAATTCTCCCCTAACAAACTTCTTCTTTATAATTTTACCATATGTCTTTTATTCTCCCTCATCAAATTTGATTGATTCTGTCATTAATAATCAGGTTGTTCATGTTGTGCACGTCCCATCTATTCTCCTTCCATAAGTTGCAAACCTTAGTCTCAAGAAACCGGTCAATGTTGCAGTCAATGATACGAGAGTAGTTGTGCCAATTTTCCCTCCAGAAGTCCATTTCGTTTTTGCCAAGAAGCCAATGAATGTTACTCTCAATTGTATCCCTAATACCTGCAAGACGCTTCCAAACCAGAGAGCCAAATCTAGTAAGGTTAGTTTAAAGTTGATGCTTATTTTTATTGTGAATATTCTGCATAACTTGAGACCAAAGACTAGAATTTCTTCTATAATTGAACCAAATCTTTTGAGAGAGTGTGTCTTGAATATCAGAAATCTTTCACCTCCTCAAAAGGCTTACACAACTTGTCCCAAGAAGACCAATGTATATTATCTTCAGTATAATTAGACCTCCACAAAACATTATTGAAAATTTTACCAAGTCTATTAATAACACAATTAGGAATAAGAGTATTATGCATCCAATAACAAAGTATGCTCATAAGAACTGAAGAAATAAGAGAAAGCCTACCTTCATATGAAAGAGATTTATTGTCCTAATCATTAACTTTGGAGTTAATATTGTCTACCATTTTATTAAAATTACTTGATTTATTGTAAATTTTTAAGGTTATTCCCAGATAAGTGGAAGGCAGACCCTCAACTGCAAAACGAGTGACTTTACTCCGGTGAGCTTTATTAGACAAAATAGTTTTAGTTTTTTGCTTATCAATGGACTACCCTGATATTTTGTGATACCGATCCATGAGGGAGCTCAAAATATTGATAGAGGTACCTAAGCTGTTGGTAAAGACAAGAACATCATCAGCAAAAGCAATACACGGTACATTAAGTTCAGTTTTAGAAGCATACTTCAACCTGTTATTGTTATAAAAAAGGTTATTAAACCATCTCAACAGAACCTCTTCCCAATAATAAAGAGGTTTGGGGACAGTGGATCTCATTTCCTCAAGCCTCTCTTAGTATTGAAGTAACCCAACACTTGATTAATTAATCACTGTATAAATCTAAAAGTATAAGTTTGTGTATATGTTTGTTTGTGCTTTGCTAAATTTCTACAAATGTCATGTTCATGGATTTTGCTATTTTTTACCCATGAAAATTTATGGTGTGAAATAGGTAGGATTACATATAAATAGTTTTAAAAACGAGAAAAATTATCTTATTTGGAGTCATACCTAACTTGTTTGCATGTTCACTCTTTTACCTATTTTGAAAGGTTTAGTAATATTCATACTGAAATTTGAGAATTTGTATTAAATTGCAAAAAAATCTTATCCATTTGTTGGACTAAAAGTTAAAATGAGTGTAAAAGAAGTTTTTCATTCATAATTAATTATACTTTGTAAGTGTTGTAATTAAAACTACTAGAGAATACTTATAGGTAGTAACATATTTTTCTTTCAATTATTGTTTATTTTTAGGCTAAAAGGTTGGGTTTCAGATGTAATATTTTGGATGTTATATATTTTATGTGTTTAGTGTAATTATTTATGTTCTATAATTTTATTTTTACTCGAGACTACTTTTTTTTACAAAAAATAAACATACATAAAAAAACATTTTTTATTATAATTAATTTTTTAAGCATAACAGTATATGTCAATTAGATGCGTTCATATTAATTGTATGAAAAATAATTATATGAATGTCAACATATGGCACCAAAAGTAGTTGTTTAACAATGCCAACATATGTCGATGTAGACTGTTAACATTAGTCTGAAAGCTACAGTAAAAAAAATTGTAACGTGTATTGCTCCAAACAACAAATATTAATACAATCCATCGACATTGATTGTTGGTGTAAAAAAGAAAATGACATTTTATCGAACGCTTCAGACATGTCTAAATGGATTAAAATATTTCCAACCTTAAGCTTCCTATAAATATAAAAAAATAAGCTCTTTAGCTAACAGAATATTGTCATGAATGGACCTATTTTTCACATAAGTAGACTGAGAAAGAGATATGATCCTAGGCAAAATATTAGATAATCTATTATTAATGAGCCTCGATAGAATTATATTAAGCATGAAGCATAGACTTATAGGTCTATAATTGCTCTGTGACACAAGATTAGTAACTTTAGGGATCAAACAGAGGCCAATAGCAAATATACCTAAAGAATACTATTACCAGCAATATAAGAATTAATAGCAGAGCATAGATTATATTTAATAATACTCCAACAAACTTTATAAAAATGATATTAAAACCATTAATACCAGCAGCATTGTCAGGGCTCATGGTATTGATGGTATTCAACTTTCATCTTTATTGGAGATATTCATCAGACCGACATTCTCTTCATTAGTGACAAGCTTGGGAATATTGTCAAACAACTCATTTTGCATCATAACCAACTCTTCTTCTCTGTCTTTGTAAGGTTGAGAGGAAAAGATAAACTTGAAATAATCTTCAGCAAATCTTCCAGTTTTATCAGATTTATAAATCCAGGTATTATCGATCTTAATGCTTTTAATAGTATTTTTCCTTCTTTTTTGATACGTAAGTATGATAGGATTTATTGTTTTTGTCCCCATTTTTTAGCCAAGCATTATAACACTTTTGCTTCCAAAAACACTCTTTATTTCTAAGGGCATGCAAATACAAACTGTTAGCTTTATTTAGATTATTTTTAGACATAACATTATTGTTAAGATTATGGAGGCCTTCCATCTTTTGAACCATCATCTCAGCCTTTTTAGTTTTGCTGAAAATATCCCCAAAATGTTTGACATTCCAAACCTGCAAACATTTCTTAAGTCTCTTAAGTTTAAACCAGAAAACCTCATTAGGAGAGCCATTAATTGGAAGAATCTAATTATGCTTGACCAAACTTAAGAAATAATCATCATTAGTCCAAGCATTTATGAATTTAAAACTTCTTTTTAATTTATAAGAACTAACATTCTTATTCTGATAGGCATAAAATAAAAAGGGAGCATGGTCAGAACAAGTTCTGACCATGTGAAGATCCTGAGTGGTATTAGAATCATCCCAAGTGTTGTTAACCATCACCCTGCTCAGCCTTTTCCACCTAGAACCTCTGTTCCAAGTGAATTTTTGACCCAAATAGTCAGCGTCCTCCAATTGCCAGTCCCTAATCACGTCCACAAAGTCATCAATGCTATTTTGGAAAATAACTGAACAACCAATCTGCTCCTCATTAGAAACAATAACATTGAAGTCTCCAACATTGATCCAACATTTATTAGTAGAAGTAATCATTCTGAACTGGTTGCATAAGATATACCTTTGATTCTTTCGAAAATTTGCATAAACAATAGTCAAATAAAAAGATTTCTAGAACCCCTGATAATTCACCTCCAAGTGAAGGCATTGATCATGATTAACAAGGGTGTTAATACATGAATCATCATCCCAAAACAACCAAATTTTATTTGAGATGTTAAAAGAAAAGCTAGGAAAACCCAGAATAATAGCAATATCATTGATCTTAGAATAATTAGCCATATGTTCTTGAATCGCCAAAATTTTAACCTTTTCCTTGAAAATAATTGACTTCAGCCTACGTAAAGTAGCTTTTTTGTTAATTCCACACAGATTCCAATTAAGAATCTTTATCATTATCTAGTAATGATTTATTAAGAATATTGGCCTCTAAGTGTTTGAAAGACTTTATGATAAGCTTATTAGTTTTATTGATCTTCTTTTCAGTTTGAGTTTCTTGTTTAAGACAGCGCTGCAGCTATACTCTGGGGAGAAGGCTTCCATGAAAGGCATGACAGGATTGCTTCCAATGTTATCCTGAGCATGAGAAAGTCTGCCAGAATTCAGTAAATCCATTTCAAGATCAACATTTTGATCCAAAGCCTGTTTAAGCATTTGAACTGCTTCTATTATTTCAACTTCTTCAGGAACATAAGTTTTTTTATTTTGATTCTCTAACAATTTGTAATAAAAAAACACATGATCACTCAGATCTTTATTAATAATAAAATCATCAATTTTGACTGCACTTTATCTTTGTTGTGTTTGTTCTGAACATCTTTTAACATAGCATTGGATTTGTGTCTAGAATCCTGATCATTAGTAGCTTTGTCTCTCTCTCTCTCTCTTTTCCAAAGTTATCCTCATAATTTTTGTTATCTTCAAGACTGGTTCTCTGTAATTTTTTGCACTCAGACGAACAGTGAGCCAAATGGGAGCAGTAATTACAATAAGCACGCAGATTCTTGTATCTCATATTTAACCAACATCCATCATTCAGCCCAAAGCCAATCCAGATTTTATTTTTCAGTAACATCCAACTCAACCAGAGCATGAATAGCATTCTTGAAAAATCTTTTATTGTTCGGAACAACCATTTTGTAAATGATCCATATACAAGACACAATTTCATGCAATATTTACTCTTTATAAAAGTAATTAATAATTAAATATTTAAATTAAATTAAATTTATTCAAAGAATAATAAAAAGTTATAATAAATATTACATAGTAGGTTTCTTTAATGGGTGTTGATGATATCAGTTAACTTAACCTATAAAAAATTAATTTCATTCAAAAATTATATTAATAGTTTTTACATTAGAAATTTTAATTACTTATGTTTTAATTATTAAATGTTTTTTAAATGGTATTTTTCAGTTTTGTCAATTGTAATATTTTTATATATGTTTATATATATAAAATATTATTATATAATATTTAATGGGTGAAGCTATTTCCTCCATAAGATTTTTATTTACTCCATTTCAACTTTAAAAAAAAATACTAAACACTTGCTTTTACGTTTTTGCCCTTAATTTACTTTCGAATTTATATTTTGATGTCACTATGCACTATCCAACCGTTGTTCGAACAAACACATCATTAAGTCAAATTACATCCAACATATACCATTTGACTTCTAAAATTAAACCTTAATAAACAAAAAACTCAAATTTCTTAAAATGAATCATAGAAAAGTAGAAAAGGAAGACACCCAAACCAAAGATTCAACACTTCACAACATCATCCAATCAACCAACAAGATAACTTAATCTTGTAAAAATGGAAACAAACAAAAGTAAGAAAGTTAGAATAAAAAACAAATTAAAGTTGTTTAAAAAAAAAAAAACAAATCAAAATAGATTTCCAAAGTTTTATAAAATTAATTCGATACTAGAAAAACGATAAACCTGTTCATAGAATTCAATATACATGAAATGTTTAAAAAAAATCCATAACAAGAGAGTTCCGGAACCTGCAAATTCGTTATGCAGAGTACACCTGACTTCTTGAAACTCTTTCCAACCGATAGATTAAAAAAAAGATATAGGAAATATTTTTACCTTTGATATATTGCTTCAATCGAAAGTGGTGGCTATGCAGAGTACACCTGATGGCTGTGTATTTATATTGATAGGATTAGAGTTTATCGGTAGAAGTAAATATGGTGGGAAGAAGGTTGCTGGAAAAAAAATAAAGATAGATATAGTGTTTGGGTGATTGTTTGAGACGAAGGTAAATATGAGTTTTTGGAATAAATTTTTTAAAAAGGGTAAATTAATAATTTTCTTTATAGATGAAATAACAAAATAGAGTCTTTTTTTGAAGTAGGGGGAAATAAAAAATGTTATGGAGGAAATAGCTTCACCCATATTTAATTTCTATTTTTAAAAATTTGATAGATATATAAAAAATTGTTCACATTAATCTATTTACTTTATTTTCTCCTCCTACAGAATTCTAGTCTTTCAAGAAAACCAATATTTAGTTTCTTCACGATAGCATAAATCAATTTTTTCAGGGTCTTTATAATAAAAATTCTACACAACAATTTCGATTTCTTTGTTTTTCCAATCGAAAATCATAAAAAAAATCGGGTTCATTTTTTAATTTATATGTTGTTCATTTTTTAAAATAATAATAATTATTATACGTTGTTCTTCTTGATTTATTGTTTGTTGTTCTTTTTTAGCATTCAATATTGTTTGATTGATTGTTTTTCGATCTTATGTTTCCTGATTTTCTTGAATGTTTTGGTATACTTATCTTAGTTGTTGTTTTTATATTAGGTTGAGCATGCCCTAAATTTTAATCCTAGATCCGTCAATTTGCGTATAGTATACCTTTTTGGATTTATTATTCCTCAAACTAACTAACACGGTGATGAGAACTGGTCGTAGTCAATTTTTAATGAATTATTCTTCGTTTATTTTCAACACTCTCGTTCCTAAACATCTTTACAAGAATTTTGCAGCCTATGCACCTGCAAGAGAGCATTTACTAATCATGCTATAAAAATCCTTCATGCTCCTTAAGCAAACATAAGAGAGATGCAAGAGAGCTGCTCATAATGGTTGGTGATGGTATTGAAATCCCATATCCTTAAGCATTTTTTATTTCAACTATAAATTATACATTAAATAAAATAATATTTCAGATTATGTTATGTTGATTTATTTATTCTTAAGATTTAATTTGGAATTTTGTCTAAATTTTTAAACTTTTTTAAATATATAAAAGAGAGTTCGATTCTATTCATTTTCAAATATTATCCACATTGTTCATATTCATTTTTTACTTCAAAAATTAAACTATCGTTTAGATTTTTTTTTAATGAAAGGACTTAAATTGAATTAAAACGGAAGTTCAAGCCTTTTAAGGCAAAATTACACAAAATTAAACTCAGACCTAAAGCGCGAAACCATCATCTTCTTCCTCCAGCCTCCATAACCAACCCCAAATCAAAAACCCTAATCTCTTAACCTCAAATACCCTAAATTGATGCTTTCCAAGTAAACAATTGCCTTTAATTTCGGAGGAGCATTACTCCCATCAAATTCCATACCTGAATTCATCTTTAGAACTTCTTTAGCAATCCAATCAACCCCAAGATTCTGTTCACGATAGACATGACTGACCACCATCTCCGATTTAAGAAGCTTTCTGCAGCACATCAACATCGGATCCAAGTACCAAGGCGAATTACCATAAAGCAGCAAATTAACCAAAACCAAAGAATCAATGTCGATATCCACATTCCTCAACTTCAGCTTATTACATAATTTCAAACCCCCAAAAGAGCTCTACACTCTGTAATTAATGGAGAGCTTTTGCCAAACAAACTGCCCATACCAACGAGGATATTACCATTGTTGTCCCGAATCAAAGCACCCCCAGCTGATTCACCAGAAAAGGTACATGCACCATCTATATTGATCTTGTATCTCCCCTGTTTAGGGTTCTTCCATTTCAAAAATAAAGGCTTAAACCCAGCATTAACCTGATTAACGCAACCCAATCTTAAAGCTTCTCGACCGAATCTGCCCCAATGCTTTCTGTTCAGAGTTTTGTTTTGATCTAGACTAGAAATGATAAACAAAACGTGGTTGATTATTGTAGTAGAGTTAGTATTTTCACCCTTCATTTTCTTTTTGTTTCGAGCTGACCAGATCGACCATGTTATAATTGCAGGCAATATCGTGAAAATATCACAGTTCTTCTGAGCAGCCCAGTACCATTTCATGATGACATGAGGAATAGACATGAAAGACTGGACCTGAACCCTGAAGATGTCACTGAAGTGTCTCCAAACAGCCCAGGCTTGTTGACAGTGAACCAAAGCATGGTTAGTAGTTTCAATGCTGTTACAATTAACACATTTTGAAACAAGCTGTATACTTTTAGATTGTATAATTTCATCAGATGGAACCCAGTTATGAAGCACTATCCACAATAGAAACGAACACTTTTTAGGAGTTACCTCATTCCATGTCTTACCATACAGCCTAGACACATTACCTTTAGATCTAGTATGATTCAATGTATCTTTAACACTAAAACTTCCATTCTGAGATAAGGACCAGAGCATTACATCTCTATTATCAGACAAAGTAACTTCCTTAATCTTGCCAATCTCTGTAGAAGTAACCATTGTATTAAGCCTTTCCAAATCCCACGAACCATTCAACCAAAAGTCACTAACCAGATCATTAATACTGTCCCACAGAATTCTCCTGTCATTATTGCTTGTAAATTTTATAAATGGACTTTCAGAACACCACCTATCATACCAGAAACTAATATTACCATGACCAGGCAACCAAAAAATGTAATCCTCAGCCTCTTCTCTAACATCAATAATACGAGCCCACGTTTTAGACCTCCTTTGAGGAGATATGGCCAGAACAGGATGTATGTTATCTTTGCAATAGATAGAAAACATAAACCTAGCCCAAAGGGATTTCTGCTTCCTGAAGTTAAACCAGTTCTTCATAGAATAATCATACTGCACGTTTTTTAGATTTTTAAGATTAAGGCCACCTTCTTTAAAAGGTTTACAAAGCTTATCCCATCTAGTCCAACTGATAGTTCTTTTGTCATCTTTGCTTCCCCACATGAATTTATTAAAAAGGATCTCCAGCCTATTAATGATACCAGCTGGCAAAGATGTATGCTGCAGATAGTAAGTGGGAAAAGCCATCAGAACTGACTGAATCAACAGCAAACGCCCAGCAAACAAAATATGCAGCTTGTCCCATTCCATGATCCTGCTCCTGACTTTGCAAATTAGAGATTCAAAGTTAGCAATTCTTGTAGTATTAGCAATTGTAGTTCCCAGATAATTGAAAGGCAAACAAGTATGATTTATCTTCCACATGTCTTCAACAAATCTTATTTGCTGAGAACTAATCTTGCGTGAAACAATAAGTTTGGATTTAGCATTGTTGATTTCTTGACCAGAGACAGACTGGTAATGATCCAGGACATCTTTAATAACACCCATTGCACTAGCTTCAGCATTAGTAAAGACCATAAACTCATCAGCAAAGGCTAAACAAGCAATATTCAGATTACTTCTAGTCTTGTATCTAACCATAGGATAATCATTAGACTTGAGCTTAATACTTCTAATAAGGTACTCCTCAGCCAAAATAAAAAGACTATGGGAGAGGGGATCCCCCTATATAAGGCCTTGAGAATTAGCAAAGTAACTTGTAACCTCCCCATTAACCAAGATAGAAGAGAACACATCATTAATACAACTGTGAATAAGATCAATGACAGTAGCTTTAAAACCAAAGAACTTAAGGATACTGAGGAGAAAGCTATGATTAAGCTTATCAAAAGCTTTAGTCATACATGTCTTAATGATAATATTACCACTTCTCCTATTGCTGTTAATATCAAAGCACAATTCTTGAACAAGAAGAATCGAATCCTGAATACTCCTCTCTTTAACAAACCCTCCCTGCTCTTCAGATCAAACTTAGGCAGAATCTTAGAAAGTCTAATATTAACAATCTTTCCCACAATCCTTGAAAACACAGTGGTAAGACTGATAGGACGAAAGTTCTTCCACTTGTTCGGGTTGTCAAGCTTAGGAATTAAACAAATCAAAGTAGCCTTAACCCCTTTAGAGAGCTTATACCCATTAAAGAACCCCTTGACAGCTTTGCAAAGATCACTCCCCACAATACTCCAGCACTTCTTGTAAAACTCTCCATTGAAGACATCTGGTCCAGAAGCAGACTCAGAATTTAAGTCCTTAACCACCCCATAGATCTCATCATCCTCAGGAATACTAGCCAAGCAATTATTGTCTTCATCAGTAACTAGAGAAGGAATAACACTCCACAGATATCCTCAAACACAACACTAGTATCAGGAGCAAGCAAACCTTTAAAATACTCAACAACAGAATCTCCAATCTCTTTCTTGACAGTTAACCAAATATCATCAGCCTTTATTCTATCAATCCTATTCTTCTTAACCCTCTTTTTCACAAAGCTATGATATGCAGCCGTGTTCCTATCCGAATCTTTCAACCAAGAAGCATGGGCCTTCTGTCTCCAATACATCTCCTCCCTATCAAGCAATAACAAATGATCCTGCCTAGCCTTCTCCAAAGCCAACTTGTTAACCTCATTAAACTCATTAAGAAGCAAAGTTTATTTACTAATAATATTCTCATCAGACTGCTTAATAGCGTCAAAAATATTCCCCAAAACACTCTTGTTCCAAACCTTCAACTCAGCCTTCAAACGTTGTTGCTTAATCCAGAAAGCCATAATCGGGTTACTCACCTCAACATTAGAACTTTCAGACCAACTGTCCTTAACCTTCTGCAAGAAGTGAGGATGAGTAATCCACATGTTCAAGAACTTAAAAGATGATTTAGTTCTTTCAAGATTTGAAGAGACTTTAATAACAATAGGGCAATGATCTGAGCAACTTCTAGCCAAGTGAGAGACATAAGTGCACTCAAAGAAATCTAACCAAGCATGATTATACAATACACGATCCAACCTCCTCCATTTATGTCCATTAGACCAAGTATAAGGACAACCAGTAAAACCAGCATCCAACAAATTACAATCCATGATAAGACCATTAAACTCATCCATACCTCTCTGATTAATAGTAGAACATGCAACCTGCTCCTGAATGTTAGCTATAATATTGAAGTCTCCAAACAAAATCCACTCCTGAGAAGACACATTCAGAGCTCTAATTTCATCCCAAAGCACAGACCTCTGATCTCTCTTGCATTTGGCATAAATAACAGACACATAGAAGACTTTATTCATAGATGGATGAGCAACTTTAAGATGCAACAACTGCTCACTATCAAACACCATCTCAACCTTATAATCCTGATGCCAAAAAACCCATATTTTATTACTCAGATTACAGCAACACCCATTCAACTTCAGCTTCTTAGCTAACCAATCCATCTTATCAGACTTAACAAACGGCTCATGAACAGCTACAAAACTGACCTTTAACGAAATAACCATAGATTTCAACCTTTGAATAGTTTCTTTATTTGCAATCCCTCTTGCATTCCAATTTAACATCGTAATTGTCATGAATCAGAAGAGGTTTTATGAGCCCTTTTTAGCTTCAAAATCTTAGAAGACACAGGACCCTTCGTATTCCAAATATTCGTAACTTTCTTAGACTTCTTAGTTTCCTGCCTTTTCAATTTAACTTCTTCAAAGTTTCCCTTCACAGGAGAACTCCCAAGACTTCCATCGTGATTCGAAGAACCATGAGTTTCTTCACTTAGAGATTCAAACATGTTCTTTCTTTCTAAAGTTTTTAAAGCATCTATCAACTCTTCTTCATTAACTTTGTCAGTCAAAGCACCATTTACAACATTAACAACATTTTGAACTGAATCAGCTTCTTGAATTCTAGAACTATGATTACCAAGCTCCACAACATTTTGAACAGAATCAGTAACCACTTTATCAACAACAATAGATTTTAAGAACATACCAGGCACACGACTCTTCACATGAAGTTCTTGAACCGATTGATCACAACATTTGTTTATATCCTGAGGATTGCTATTACAATTCACCTGATTTTGATTTAAAGAACAAGAAACTTGATCTGGTACCTCTGAATCATATTTAACCTGCTCATTCACCAGATTATTCCTAGAACCTTTTCCTGGAGCCAACAGTTTCTTACAATTTTCATTAGAATGGTCAATATGAGCACAATGACTACAATAAACAGGGATATTATCATACACAAGATGAAGCCAATAACCATCAGATTCACCAAACTAAATCTGTATCTTATGAACTAAAGGTTTCGAAATGTCCACTTCAACCCAAAACCTACAACAATTCTGGCGAGCCCTGTTGGTAGAAGGCACCCAGACCTTCAGAGGAGTTCCCAGAACCTTCGCTATCTCCGTAATAGTAGACCTATTAAACAAGAATTTCGGCAAGCTTGGAAGAGAAACCCAAACCGGCGTAAACGGACACTCAAGATTTGGATCGAATCATGGAGTCCATTTTAACAGTCTCATCGTTTTAGTTCCCAAGACCCATACGTTTCTTGACCACAACCTCTTAAAGTCCTCTAAATCCGTAAATTCAACGAAAATATGTCTGTAATCCCAGACCGAGACACTAAAACTGCCATTAAAGTTGAATTTTGATAAAAACTTCCTAAAGATTTCCATTGGAGTTTTCCCAGTCGCAAATTTGGCCACTAATGTATGCTTGGAGATCCTTAACAATCGCTTCTTATCTTCAACATCGAAAGTAATAACATGAAATTCGCTTTTAAGGGAAACAGAAACATTAGAGTGTACGACCTCTGTTGTACTGGGTTTCAACATCTCAGCATAAGAACCCTTCTGATTTAATGACCTATCAGCACCCTTTTCTTTGATTACCTCTTCAAAAACTGGGTTTGAAATAATGTTACAATCTGGAGCCTGTACCTCCGATTCCGTCCCTCTGTTCTTGAAATCCTGCTTCCGTGACTTTGATACCATTGAATTCCTAAGCGTAGGAAAGTCATCACACGAAATAATATTGAGATTGCTAGACATTCTCTCAAGCAAAGAAAGCAAATCAGAGAGAAGATTCAAAGAAGAATCAAAAATCAAAAAAATGCAGACTCTGTTCTTGTTGAAGAACAGAGTTTTCTCCAAGAACCCATTTTCCTTGAGATCTTAATATAACGAATATCCAAAACTATCGTTTAGATTAAAAAAAATATAAAATTAATTAAAAATTAATTAAATTAAAACTTGATTATATTATTTTTTAATAAACTTACTACCGTATCTTTTTTTTATTTTTTTTTTTCAATCAGTACCCATTTTATTACCAAATTTAAAAGAATATAAATATTTTTAGAACAGATAAACTGAAAAAAAAAATTACAAGATAAAGAAAAATAAGAGGGCTAAATGGCAATCAGGCTAATTTCAAACTAACACCAACGGCTCAAGGCTTCGAGTGAACAGCCCATCAACCCGACTCGAACGACAACCCTAGCTTTCAACAAAACTGCTTTCATTTTCACCCAAATCAAAGACCAAACCCTAAATCCTCAAATTCGATTCCACAAAACAGCTCGATTCTTCCGACTCATCTCAAATGAAACAACAACCAATCGAGAAGATTCTAGTTGCGAACCGAGGTGGAATAGACCTAAAGTTGAACAATAGTTACCCACATATTTCTCTACCCATGCCTGATGCCATTAAGTTCAGCTTTTTAATCGATGATTAAATCCAGAGTCTGTCCACTCTGGTTCACTTCTCCCTCACTTGTAGGCTGTCCAATCTTAATCGACACATTAATATTATTGCCAAGATGAGCTGTATTGTATGTCCGGCCAGCTTGAAATTCTCCTGCCACTGGAGCGGAAACAGCTTCTGTTTAATTTCTTCCTCATCTCTCACGGCTTTTGAAATAGCTTGCAGGATCATGAGGACAGCGAAGAGTTTGGGCATTCGAACTGTCGCGGTTTACAGATAGGGACGCGCTGCATGTCAAAACGGCCGATGAGGCGGATCGAGTCGGTCCGCCGCCAGCTAGGCTCAGCTACCTCAAGAGCTCATCGCTCGACGAAGCTGCAGTTCGCACCGGTGCACAGGTGAGGTCTTGTTGGAACTATTTTTTTTTCCTTTTTTCTTTTCTGTTTGGTTGATGAGAATGTATTGGAGATTGTAGATTGAATTTCGAACTTTGAGGAAACTTGTTTGGGATTAAACATTCGCACCGAAATTGAATCAAAAGCTTCCTGAAGGCTTTAATCGGCTGGAACACCAATCGACTTAGACTCGGCTTCTATCACGGCTCCCGTATCTAACACTAACCAATATTTACGTTTTTGTAGGTAATTTTGCAAAAGTTATTCAACACTAAACTTCACCATAAAAGCAAATAAACACTCTTATAGAAGTAGAATGGAATAGTGTTTAAAGACTTGGTGGTGTGGTGTCGACCCGACTGTGACCAATTCAAGAATATTTGTGGAAAATGTCAAACTGACGTTTCTTCTGCTTCATCCTCTCTTTCTTATTTTCAGAAGCATTAACAATACCTTCTCTAGAGAGAGAAAGTAAGACGGAGAAAATGGGGGTCGCAATCGCCGTTGAATCGCTGCGAAAGAGGGCGGCGACTATGAGAGAATCGCTGCGAAAGAGCCAAACGATCACTGACGATGTCGTCTGCATTCTCGGTTCCTTCGATAACCGTCTATCTGCACTCGAAACCGCCGTGCGTCCTACTCAGGTTGTTAAACCTCCATCAAAGGATATATACTTCTTCTGCTCACTTTGAAGATGAATTTCGAGTCTTATATGTTTTCCTAGCTTTCTAGTTTTGGCGATTACTAGAGAAATATAATAGTTTACTGTTGCGGTCAACTGAAATGCCAGAGTTCCTAATGATGCGTATAGAAAATGTGAATTGGCGTGTGATTCTGAAATAGCCATTGCTAGAATATATAAATTAAACTCTGCGTTTTTTGTTTTTTGATTGCATCATTCATTAGTTCAGGATTTCGTTTAGCTGATTGATATAATAACAAGATCTTTATGGTTTTCTGGGGTTTTGTTTTTTCAGATTAGGACCACTGCTATAAGGAAGGCTCATGTTAATATAGACAAGACACTAAAATCTGCCGAGATTTTACTTACTCAATTCGATCTTTACCGTCAGGTTTGTTTAAGGCTGCTGCAACTAAATTGTGTTTATGTTTACTAATATGATCACTAGGTACTTGATTTCCTAATTGGGATTTATACCAATTGGGTACAAAAACGTATCCAATTTACTAATAAGTCCAGCCTCAAATAAATTTTACCAATATCTACCAAAATATGATTTTATTTACCTATTAGTCCAAATTTAAATTTTAAATACAATTTTACCCTTAATGAATTTGATAATATGACAAATAAAGTTTGAGGATAAAGAATTGATTTTGAAATTCGGATTAAATATTTTTATTGGAGATGTAATTGTTTTGTTTTTATACATTATTGAGTCTTTTTTTAAATGTGTTGGATCTATTTGTAAAATGGATATGTTGGGGTATGCTTGGGTAAATAAAGACAAATTTTAGACTCATTACGTAAGTCTCCCTTTCTAATTAGTTGACCTAAACTCAATACTAGTTTCATACCATATTGGTCTATATGGAAGAAGTCCATAAATATTACATTCGGCCTTGAATATTCTGAGAAGATTAGCTTGGTGAATATATGCTTTGGCTCTTTCATGACCTTTCCATTGTATATCTATTATATTATAAAAGCTTTTCTTCTTTGAATATTTGTAGTTGAAGAATAGTGATAATTACGGTTGTCTTTGGACTTTAGCCAACTTTGCGGCATTGTTTAGGTTTTCTTTCACGGCATTGTTCTTCGACTCTATTTATGTAAAAGGAGGTCTTAGATAATCTATGATTACCAGCCCCATCCAACACCATCTACTTCTTTTATCCTCATTCTTTCTTCTTCTTCTTCTTCTATTACTGTCTTATCTATTGATCAAGCCATGGCAAAATGTTTAATTGCTGTCTGGTGTTAAGAGTTATAAATATCATCATTTTGGTGTTGAGTTATAAATATTATAAATATCATCATTTTGGTGTTGAGTTATAAATATCATCCGTACCCATTGATGCATTTTCTGGAGGTAATTGCTACCTCTGTCCTCGTATGACCTCTGGCTTAGAAAATGGCAGATCACATCCATGTACAAAATCTTATATTGCTACAATTCTTTTCGTCAAAAATATTTTTACCTTAACTGTTATGTTTTATGTTTTTCTTTGGCGGTAACAGTCTTTAATATTGTTGTCATTTCAATGAATAGGCTGAGATGAAAATACTCAAGGGACCACACGAAGACCTTGAAAGTTATTTAGAAGCAATAGATCAACTAAGAAAAATTATTCGGTTTTTTAGCAGCAATAAAGGCTTCAAGGATAGTGACTCGGTACTCAACAAGGCAAACAACTTGCTTGCCAAGGCTCGAACAAAGCTGGACGATGAATTTAAACAGCTATTAACTTCTTACAGGTAATATTTATCTAGTCTATTTTATCAAGACGTACTCAATCGTATTTTAATGGACTTT
Source organism: Limnanthes douglasii subsp. nivea (assembly GCA_036936605.1). NCBI lineage: Eukaryota > Viridiplantae > Streptophyta > Magnoliopsida > Brassicales > Limnanthaceae > Limnanthes > Limnanthes douglasii. The sequence goes on along the minus strand of JAUPFV010000004.1, from coordinate 52,606,245 downwards.
GACAAATCTGTGTTAAGAAACATTTACTTCCACTAGAATTCTACTTTTCATAGGGTATATACGACATCTTTGCTTCAACATATCTTCAACAACTGTTGTGGGTATATTTTTTTTTGAACAGGTTATCTTCCATTTTTCACTGTAGTTCATTTTTTTTTTGTATATAAGCAAAATGAGGTTTAGTTTCAAGCGGTCTGTCTACCTTCCGGATCTGGAGCTTAGAGTTCAAATATTAAATTTGTATCTACTACTCTCTGATATAATATCTATCCTGAAAAACTATTATAAATTTACCACTACATTTTTAATCTGATTTTCTCGTGTTATTCGACCAGTATTGCATAAGCTCATTATTTCCATTTGGTGGTCGCCGTGGCGTCTTTGTCTGTCCATTTATTTATAGTTTTAAGTAAGTGATTGGTTTATGCTTTTATGCTGGGCAGACCTATCTTTCTTGACGAAGTATATCTAAAACTACCCTACTTGATTGTCAGATAAAATTAATATGGACTTATTTTTTTCAGTGAGTTTTATTCATGTTATTCACCTTTTCCTCTTTTTTATTACGTGGGTGTTTTTCAGCAAGCCTCTGGATCCTGATTGTCTTTATGGTGGCCTCCCAAAGTCACTGAGACTGTCACCAGCCCAGGATGCTGGTTGTGAGAATCATTCTGCCAACCACCAACCTGAGGACTATAAAAATGACTTACAGCCTGCAACTTATACACTTCCTGATCTTATACCCGCACGGATCTTGCCGCTTCTGCATGATTTGGCCCAGCAAATGGTTCGAGCTGGCAACCAGCATCTATTACCAAAAATTTACGGGTAATATTATGCATTTGTCTTCACTATTGCTTTATGGTAAAGCCAATTTGTAAGAGATGGCTAATTAGGTTGTAATATTATATGATACCAGGAATTGATGAATTGGTAGAGTTTTGGTTATTTTCAACTTGTTCAGTTATATTAAGCAATGTATAATTTGGTACCATTCCGATGATAGTTCATGAGTCAGGAAAGGTACGTCTATCCTTGTGCTGGCACCACAAAGCATTCCCTCCCCACATTTTGGGGTTACCATCATATATTTACACATCTAAGAAATGTGAAGAAAGAATAAACATTAGTAGTAAAAGTAAAATATGCAGAAGAAGAATGTTGAGCTGAAAGTTTTAAAAGCTTTAATGTAGGAAGATTTGCAAAGTAGGAATTCATATGGATGGAATGAAACTCAATGGTGAGAGGATCAACATGCTCTGTTCCTTGTTTCAGTTCCTCTCCAGTTTGTAGAGTTTTTAAAGAGAAAAGATAGAAAGGGCAGGGATCTAGAAAGAATAGTTAAGTAGCAATACTATATGTGTTCGGTGCTCCAACTGCCTTTGTTTTGTAGTATGTATCAGCAGGCAAGGCTAGATCCAACTGTCAGCTCTCTAATTACATATACTTGTCTTTTGATATCGTTTGATTTCAAAGCTTAGTTATATAGTGTAGGATTTTGCCTTTGGTTTCGTTAATTGTAATAAAATAAGTATAATACAAATACGAAATACTTTGTTTCTTTCCAGGGATACTCGCTCCTCAGTTCTGGAAGAGACTCTTTCCAAATTGGGTGTCGAAAAACTTAACAGAGATGACGTTCAAAAGATTGAATGGGAGGTTTTGCATGTCAAGATTGAGAATTGGATTCATGTCGTGCGTATAGCTGTAAGGATACTAGAATATGTGCAAAGCTAATTATATAAGTAACAGTTTTTTATAATTTTATACAAGTAAAGATATCCAATGGTAACTACAAATTACAAATAAAACAAAACGTGCGATAAAATATCCATTTTTTTCTTTTAAACTCGATTAATGTGTTTAACTAACATCATATATTTAAACAGGTGAAATTACTGTTTATTGCCGAAAGGAAAGTTTGTGATCAGATATTTGAAGGTTTTGATTCTCTGAGTGATCAGTCTTTTGCTGATGTCACTGCAAGTAGTGTTTCACTTCTGTTTGGATTTGGGGAGGCCATAGTCAGAGGAAAGCGATCACCAGAAAAGTTATTTAAACTTTTAGAAATGTATGAGATACTGATAGCGCTTCGCCCAGAGGTATGAACCCATTTCTACCAGAAGCTGCATGTATTAGTTTTCAGTAAATGCATCTTCTGTATTGAGCCTTGTACATGTTATATGCTCCATCGTAGAGTTTTGATGCATTCTGCTGACATCCCCAATTGTGGGAGAAAGCTGGATAAGAAGCTGATGTTGTCAGTCTTTTTGCTCAATATGAATTTGCTTCTTTAAAATACTGACCCCATTCAACTTCTTATCTTCAATACTAACAAAACAATAAAAACATAAACGCATGAATGTATAAAAAAGAGAGGATGGTGCCATTATCCTACTCCCAGCACTTAGTCCGTAAGTGGAATTTGATACCAGTCCTAGAAAACTGCACCTTCTAGCACATCTAGCTAATACTGTGAGCCAGGAAGTTGTCATTGCCAGGGACCAATGAAACTTCAAGAAACTTCAAGGAGGAGCATATGGATTTAACATCTTCTATTATCAGGCTAATGACCCATTCTGGGTCTTCAATCCACACGATTAGGGGTTGTAGGACTGATGAAGCATCACTCTTTAAAATCAAACGGTTGAGGCTTTTATTTTTCGCCCATTTTGTTTCCCTAATTGCAGCTTCAGCATCTGCAATTAATGTCCTGAAAATGTCATTCTATTTAGTTCAATCCCATGTGTTGTCTCTTATTCAATCTCCGCATATTCTGGATATATATACTTCTAGTTCTTGTAAATATGTTTGTGATGGCGGTAGCTTGAAAGTTATATATAGTATTTCATTGTAACTCGTAATCTATGTACTTAATGGCTAGTGGCAGCTTGGGCTAGCACATAAAAGCAACCCAAATATTGAATTCCATTCTTTTGCTATATTGACAAATTCATAACAACAAGTTGGCGTGTGAGTTCTGTTACCAAAATTTGTCTTGCTTCTTGCAGATCGAAATACTTTGTAATGGTAAATCTTGCACGGAAATAAGAGAATCTGCTGCGGGTTTGACAAAGAGGTTAGCCCACACAATTCAAGAAACATTTGCTTCTTTTGAAGAGATGATCGAAAAAGATGTTACCAAGAATGCTGTGTCAAATGGAACTGTTCACCGCTTATCAAGCTATGTCACAAACTACATCGAGTATCTGCTTGAGTAAGTCTTTCTAGCTCAATGTCTTCACTGTAGCATATGGAGCCGTGAGTTTATCATAACTTTTATCATGCACTGATCCAACCAAATTTCTTGAATAATTGTATGAAAACAAAATTTCTTACAGTGTACATGCACACTTCTGTCTTGGAAATTTGAACTGTGGTAGCAGTAGAGGGGTGAAATTTTTGTAGAAAGTCGTTCTTAGCTGTTTTGGTGATAAATATTTAGGGGAAACAATTCAATATATGAAGATGGCAGGGTGATAGTATACAGCTAGTTAAAAGTGAAATTAAGAGGGATAGAACTTAGATGAAGTTTTTAATGCTTCATTTGAGAAGTTTAATATCATGGAATGACATGTTGGCTGACTTTGAAATTCACCATCATTTCACTTCCCCTTTTCCAATTTTTAGTATGATGACACTGCCTAAGTTGCTCGTAGTGTGTGTAACTCAGTTGTATTAACATGATTTTTGATTGTTTGTATCAGGCAATAATTGCATTATTGTTGGAAGTTGAGCATTTAAAATTTAATGATTCCTTGCTTCATTGTTTCTTCAATTGAGTTTTTGCTTCCCTTCGGTTCAATTGACGATCTAATTATATAGACATTAATATTATAAGATTTGGTATCATTGGCCTTCTTTTTGTTTCAAATTTTAGTAACCTCCAATATATTGTATGATTTAATTGATAATATTGTGGTCAATGAATTATTTGATAGCTTTCAGTCGACTCTGAAGCAACTCTTCCAGGAATATGGTGTTGGGGATGAGACAAATTCACAATTAGCTTTTGTAACAATGCGAATAATGCAGGCCCTTCAAATCAATTTAGAAGGAAAATCTAAGCAGTATAGAGATCCTGCTCTGACTCACTTATTCATGATGAATAATATTCAATACATTGTCCGCAGGTCGGTCGCGTATATGCATTTGTTTGTTGGTTTTTCAAATTTGTGGTTGGGTTCTTCAATACATGCGCTAACATTTGTTTCTTAACTTCGAGATTTTAGGTGGGAGGCAAAGGATCTCTTGGGGGATGATTGGATACAAAGACACAGGAGGGTTGTACAGCAAAATGCAAGGCAATACCAAAGAATTGGTTGGGCAAAGGTGGTTTTGCTGAAAATTGTCTTTCCTTAATGTTAAGGACAAACAAATGAGAATATTTTTTTACGATGTAGTAAAGACTCGATGTTAATTGCCTGTCTATTTTGTTTTTGTAGATACTACAATGTTTATCTATCCAAGGTGGAGGTGGAGGCATAGCCGCTAGTGATGGCGGAAACAGTAGTGGGGCCTCAAGACAATTGGTGAAAGAGAGGTTGGTTAATCTTAATGACACAGACATGCTTACAGGCTCTGGTGCCTAAACAACACGTGTCTGACTGGAAATCTATAATTCTATATGTCTAATGGTGTATAATTCATTGGTTATAGGTTCAAACAGTTCAGTATGCAATTTGAAGAGCTGCATCAAAGGCAATGTCAGTGGCTTGTGCCAGACATGGAGCTACGAGAATCGTTAAGGCTTGCAGTTGCTGAAGTTTTGTTACCTGCGTATAGGTCCTTTGTCAAACGCTTTGGGTACGTTTTCTTATTACTGATATAAACCTTATAAAGTATTTTACTCTACATATGAAAACTGTCATGTGAGTCAAGTGGCAATTGCAATGCAAAATGTGGAATTAAGGAATTTTGATAAAAGCATATTAAATATTGCAGTCCTCTAGTTGAGAATGGGAAAAACCCGCAAAAGTACATCAAATACTCGGCTGAGAATCTAGAAAGAATGTTGGGTGAATTCTTCGAAGGGAAGACATTGAATGAGCCGAGGCGATAGACTCAAAACCATGACCACGTCTTCTTGGGATTTCACTTGGAAGTTTGTCTAATTTGACATGTCCTTCTCATCTGCTGGTTATATGGTGAGATATATCAGAGGTATATGCTTGTATATTACATACTCATGTATTTCTCTGAAAAGCAGGAACCTGTTGGGTGTTATATTTTTATTAAAAATGTGGTGGGAAAACATGTAATATGTATTTTAATGCCCGCTTTCTTATCTTTGTTACTCATAGGATTTTACAACATATTGTAAAAGGTTCTAAAAAAATATGTAGATGTTGCAATCAAGGGATAGTAGAATTTTGCTGACTTTGTGACTTTTTATATCTCTGGGATGTAATGTTATTGGGAAATAGGAGGTATTACTCTTCATTTGTGTGGCGGTGTTACTGCGGAGTTCTTTTTGGTCCAGTGGTGAAGTAATTGGTTTTTTTGCATCCCAATCTTAGATGCGTCATTCTAGAGTGCTGCTAAAGGAACAAGTTTTTCTCATGACATCTCATTTTTGCTATTTAAGTGTCAGTTTAGAATTTTAATGCTATTATTTTACGCATTTTATTTTTTCATCCTCCGCTCTTTGACTTTTTTATACCCTTGATAATAATAAAAATTAGATAAACGAATTTATAGTTATTTTTCATATAATCAAAATCAATCATTATATTTTTTAATACTCCTGCAACAATTTGAAAATACATTTATTTTGGACGGAATAGAATATAAGTTTTTACCTTTTTTCTGGGGTGATTGTTGAGTATTTAATGGTGTGATTGTTGAGTATTTAATTATAAGATTAACGTTATACTCTATATACTACGTTTTATGTCAACAACTCCTGCGGTGCACTAGACTTTCATCTTTTCAATTGCTTAGAAGATAGAATCTGGACGAGTCGTCTGGTTTTCCCTTTCTTACCATTTTATAGAATTTGTTTTTCGATATCTGCAGCATATTCTAACATCAAAATCAATGTCAGTAAAAATGCTGAGGTTTATTAAAAAAAATGCTAAAATATTAAATATTTAGATTCCAATTTATGTTTGGTTTTTTCGTTTCTTTTTGTTGGGTTATGTTTATTTTTATTCGATTATTTTGATACAAGAGTTTTTGATCGACTTAGGTAGGGGTTTATATTTAATTTTGATAGTTTTTTTATAGATAGTGTAGCTTTGATGATTTTATTTAAGTATTTATAGTTAAATTGTTTATACATATCTATTAAATCAATTCATGTTTATGTTTAAGATATGTCTGGATGTTCTTGCAATTTATTTCTAAATTTATGGTGAACTTTGTGAAAATAAGCTAACGTTGATATTGAATTTTTGTAAGTAGTACTCTCTTTTTAGTGTAATTGCATATATTTGCGAACACAAGGCAAAAGCATATGTGTAGATATCTGTTTTTATTTTATTTACGAAAGTAAAAGTAAGAATAAATCACTTCTCAAAATATTTTTATTGTTTAGGTGTTGTGCATTTACAGAAATACGACAAACTCGCTTACAAAAAATGCATTTTTATTTTTGAAAAAAGTTGTTATCTACTTACGAAAATACGATAAACAGACTTGCACATCCATGTACACAAAGAAACATAAATACACATTTTGGATTGACAGATATCCAATGCATATGACATTTGATAGGCACCAAACCAAAACAAGGTTAGGATGTATTGATCATGAATATGATAATGTTAAAATATGAATTGGTGATTAAGTATAAGACTAGAAAAATCAACCAAAAATAAATATATATGTGTGAGGTAACTATTAGATCCACGTTGGATTGGCAAGCACATATGAATACAGATTTGTATATTTTCCTTAATATATTATATTAATTTTACAAAAGGTGTATTTTATTGAGGCTATATTCGGATTTCAAATATTATTTTAGATAAAAAAATTGTGATGTTTATGGAATAAAAAAATGACATATTTTCATGATAATGATCTATCATTGAGGATTATAGAAGCCCACATCTAAGAATATTTTACTATAGAAAAAAATGTTAGAAATGCCTATCTAACTCGATCACGTAATCATTAGTATAATAAAATCTAAAACAACATTTTTTCTTGTAGAAATCAAAAAATACTTTCTTAGAAATAATAAAAATGAGGTTAAAATTGTTACTTATTAAGCTTGATGAAGGTTAGTTGTAAAAAAAAAAGTTTGATTAGTTACGATAGACTAGAACATAAGATAGTGAGGCAAAAGCTTTGTAGGAGCGGTGAAGGAGCGAAAGAAAGATGAGATTGTGTGATTATAAAGTTGATGGGGTGAAACGCATCATAAAAAATATGTCAAAGGTGTGTATCATATCTGAAAATAAAAAGAGAATGATATATTCAGAGAGAATGTCTATTAGTTATAAATGATAGTTTTTTTTTTTCATTTTTAAGGTGCACATCTCTATATATAGAGTCTTATATAGTTATGCGAGTTCTTCTGGGGATAAGAACCCTCTTTTATATATATATAATATATTTAGTATTAGTTCTTAAGGGGGTAGTCGAGTTGGTTGAGTAAGGCATGTTGACTAAAAGTCAGGAGTTTGAGTCCTTTTACATACGTTTTCTCGGCTGAGCCTGTCACCTTGTAATTTATGCGTTGGTTTGCAGGGTTTACCCTGTATGCACTCATTGCACTCTGAGTAGCGGTTGCGGGTTCTCTCTGAAATATATATATATATATATATATATATATATATATATTTAGTACTAAATAATAATAAATATATTTTAATCTAGGAGAAATAATTAAAACCTATAACTCACAAGTTTGAAAAGATTACAAATCATTATGGAAAACAATTATTAATTATATTTTTTATATATAAAAACACATATAAAATGAATTGATTTTTTTAAAATGTTAATTATCAATGAAGGAAAAAACTAGTATAAATCCATATATTGATTTAAAATACAATAATATAGATTTATGTATTCATTTATAAAATAAAATATCGCATATATATAGTTATAATATTATATATATGAATATAAAATATAAATAGATATATTGATATCCTGGATAGGGAGACAATGGATCGGGTTTGGACCGAGTTCGGGTCGATACGTTTGGGCCCGTTGTTTTTTATTCGAATCTGAACCCGACCCAACCCACAACGGATTTAATATTTTCGAATCCTGCCCGTCCTGTTTATGTTCACAACCCGACCCGCAAACATTATTTTTACTATTCGGGTTGGCCGGTGCAATCTTATCCAAACAAGCTCAAATTTGACTTTATTTTTAATTTAAAACAAAATTTTAAGACATAATGTTTTAAACCAAATCAAATATAACTAAACAAAGTATTATAACAAATTAAAAAAAAAACTAAATAAACATTAAATATAATATGTTATATTATATTCTTTTACTTCTTGTTTTGCTCAAGAATTTTGTCTAACTTTTGTCATTTTGTTGTCTTACTTATTTTTTTTAATCATCTTATAAAATAATTCATCATAAAAGAATAAATTTTAAAAAAGAATATAATAGAAGTTCCTCGTTTTCTAAATTTGTCTGTATCTTACTCATCTTACTCATCCTTTGAGTGATTTAGCTCATCATTTCTTACTTATTTTTAGACCGTCTACATTATAACTTGTTCATCCTCCATCACGTTTCTCATCCAACTGTGATGTTTTATTTTTCTAATATCATATTTATTATTTATCATGTAGCTTGTCCAACTGTATGTTAAGTTCTTATAACCTTTATGGTTTATTTGAAATTAGTGGTATTGACTTAGGTCGGGGATTTTATTGACTAACCTTTACAACATTTAGTGTGTGGTATTTTGACCTCAATCATTAATTAGTTTCATCGATCGTGAACTTTGTTTATAGTCATGTTTGTTTTTTTACTTATAGTCAAGGATTTAATTGCCCAACCTTTAGAACTTTAATTGCGTGAACTCTTGATTTTAATGGATCGTGGACTTGGCTTATAATCATATTCATGGCTTAAATCGTTGATTCGCCCCTCGACTATCACGTTTTCTGCCATTTAGTCCCTCGACAAAAAATCACGGATGAAGATCCCTTTGATGAGAGAATAAATGACAAAAGAGAATAATGTTGGATCTTGGACGTGATGTGACTAAGGCTCTATATTCTAGAGAGAGAAAGTAAAAAGAGAATATTATATTCAATTGTCCCACCTACCAAGAATAATGGGTCTCCTTTTATAGTGGGGAATGGTGGACCCACTTATGTCCTTGGTGGTCTTGTTTTATTTCTCCTTTGGTCCTTTATAAAACACTTTGTTTACAAATCACCCTCTAATAAACGATAAATACTATAACAGGCATATTAATCTCCTTCTATTTACAATTGACTCTTTTTTATTAATATTGGCGAATTACTCCCTTATCAGTAGCCCCAGTCTTCAAGAGCATCGGGAATGAAGACTTGTAAAAGAATCAGCTTGGAGCGCCTCTGTCCCTTAGCCTCTGGTATCGATTGATTGGTTTACCTTGGCCGAACCTTTTCTTTCAACTGATGACCGACCCTCCATATTTTTAATAAATGGTTGGTCGTGTTTGCCCCGACGCTGTTATAAGTCATTTTGGGTCTACTTCCGATCTTTCTTAGTGGCTTCTACATGGGCCTAGACCGGCAATCAGGTTTTGAAAAATAAGTTGGGTAGATGTGGCCCATCTAATGCCTCTGCCTGAGCTAGCTAGTACATGCCTAATGTGCTAGTTTGATTAAGGGCGACACGTGTTGACCGATTACTCGAAGCGTGCTTGTTTGCACAGTTTTTCAAGAGGCCCTTTCGACTTCCCGCTGCTTTTCGTCGCTTGGACTTCCCCGTACGTGTAACGGCTAGGTGGGGGTGCCTATAAATACCTCACAAACATGAATCACTCTCAGAGGAGTTCTAGAGAGAGAAAGTGATGTCCGGATTATTCTAGAGAGAGAGAGCCTGTTTTATGAGAAATAGGTACCCGAAGCCAAAACCAAAAACTAAGAAGAAGCCAGTGTTCGGATTCAAGGAGTGGGCTAGCATTGGTGACCGCGCTGAAGAGTATCGAGCCGCGGGACTGATCTGGAGTTCTAACTCGAAATATTTTGTACCCGTGCCACTTCTTTACGGTCCCATACTACCCGAACCGGTTCCGGCTAAGTCCTTAGTTATACCGGTCCCATCCGACGCGAGTACCCCTGATAACACCGTTATCCCTTTAAGCAGCAGTTCGCTACCTTCCCCCGCTACTCAAATCAATCGCTCGACGCCTTCCTCGGTGAATTCCTATACCATTCTGACTCCTTTTCCTCCCCGAAGTCGAGGCAAAGCTAAATTCCTTTCTATGGGTGATTCTCCAACCTCTACTTCGCCCGCGAAGGAAAACTCCCCTGAAATGGTCCAACTTACCCGCGACATTAAGGGGTACCGGACTGGCACCAATACCGCGCGTACTTTCCTGGGCCTTAACCGACAAGCGCAACTTGCCCGGACCGGAAGCAGTTCTGGTGTCGCAGATCCTCCTACTCAATCGTCCGACCCTCCTACGGCTAGCTCCCCTAAATCAGATGCAGTCCCGGTAGATAATACCGAAGAGCCGGAAACGGATGCTTTGGCTGCTGGCGAAGGTATTGCCATTGTTGGCAGCGAAGCTACTCCTCCCGAAGAGCCTCTTCCCGTGGAGATTGAGGCAGCCATTATCACTAACTACCATCGATGGTTTCCCCGAGACGATGTCGTTTTCCTCTTCGAGGGCAAGTATCTCTATTTTTCGGCTGCAGAGCATGAAGAGCTTTTGATCCGGTGGGGTATCCCAGAGTGCGTTAATGTTCGATTTCCCGAGCCCGGGGAGACGCCGGTGTATGTGCGGTCATGGGAAATCGTGATCTTCACCGAACTCTTCAACTGGGGTCTCAGGTTTCCTCTGGACCCTGAGATAGCTCTATATTTTCAGACCCTCAACATCTGCCCCTCACAGCTAACGCCCAACGCGTGGTATACGCTGATGTCGTGCATCATGACTTCGCGCTTATCGGGTCGGGTCATGCCAATGGCCGAGTACATAGCCATGTCAGGGCTCTCGAAATCCCTCAAGTCTCCCTTCTTATATTCTTCCTTGGCCAACACCTGAAAGATCGTGAACGACTTTCTCGAGGGCGATAAAGGTTGGAAGCACCGGTTCATTTTTCTCAGTGGCTGCTGGGAAAACGGTCGCCCATATAGCAAGGAGAATCCGAGGCGATTGCTGCGGACTTGGGTTCCTAATGGTACACAGTTTTTTTTTGTTTTTTATTTTTATTATCTAAGGGACCGACCCTTTGTGCAGTGTCGAAGGAATTTATCCAGGGGTTGAAGAAAGACCACTTCAAACCTGGCAAAGCGACCTTCCAGATTTTGAAGGACTATGCAAGGAAGCATTGGGGTCGGACGTTCCATCGTGCTTTTAAGGATACGAACCTGATCATGAGTAACCTCTAGCGGTGTTCATCGGAGCCACTGACGATTGAGGAGCTGCGCCAACCCCCAAGCTTGGTGGACTTGGTTGCAAATACAAATGCGCCCAACGCGCACTTGTTTCTTCCGAAGCGCAACAAAGCTCCCAGCAAGCGTCATAAGTCGGATAAAGAGGCTGAGCATGCTGATGCCGAGGTTGAAGGAGGCGCTTCTGAGGGACAACAAGGGGAAACTGTCGGGGTGGATTGAGAAACCCATCAGTCTGAGGAGCTGGTCAAGAAGCAAAAAATAAAGGCTGAAGTAGACGGTGCTCAAAACAAGAAGTTGAAGCGTGCGAAGAAAGAAAGTCGGGCTGCTGCTGTAACTGTGGCTGCGGATAATGCCACCGTCCCGGGGCTGTTTGAGCAATTCAGGGGGGTTAAAGATGCGACTGTGACCGACCCCATAGCAGTGCTTCCCGATGATGCGAGCCCCGTAAAAGCATCGAAAGACGCCGTGGCGTCCTCGAGCGGTACCGAACTGCCGGTACTGTCCGTGCCGGGGAGTCCGCACACATTCCCTCTTCGGATCACAGACGGGTTGTCCCTGTCCCTGTACAATATGATTGTGCCCTTGGCGATGAAGGAACGACGGGCAGCGGAGCTAAGCCAGAAGCTAAGAGACGTGGAAGGGAAGGTTGCCGCTCTCGCAGAGGAAGTGAAGAAGGGGAAAGAAGCTCAGAGGCTGTTGGAGGAGAAGCTGGAGACGGCCGAAAATACCTTGGCACTTGTTAGAAAATACCGGGATGATAGCGCCGGAAAACTGGGTCAGGAAATCTCCGACCTGAAGGCTGCTAATGCCCTTTTCGCTGACCAGTGCCGGAGATGGATGGAGAAGGAAACGTCCGAGGCCAAAGCTGCTTATGTGCTGACCTTTTATCACCGCTTCCCCGACCTGACCCTTGGGTCAATGTGGCTGGATGTTCCTGAGGCCGACCGCCCTGAGGCCAAAGCTGCTTATGTGGTGACCTTTCATCACCGCTTCCCCAACCTGCCCCTTGGGTCAATGTGGCTGGATGTTCCTGAGGCCGACCGCCCCGAGGGCGTGGTCTGTGAGGATGATGAGACGGACGACACCAGAATGGAGTCTGAGGGAGAGGATGCTTGACCTTCCGATGTTTTTTATTTTAATTTTTGTAATTGTTGGGTCGGTAGAACCCTTTTGTTGAACGATGATTGTAACCGTTGTTTTGACACTTGATATCCGCTATTTTGCTGTTATGTTTTTTGGTCAATTGAAAATTTAAATTGAAAATATGATATGTAGATCAGTTTAAGCACTGAAAAACCGTTTAAGGTTCTGTTGATCAATTTAAATTGAAAAATCCGCCCATAGGGTCGGGAGATATGATATGTAGATCAGTTTAATCACTAAAAAATCGTTTAAAGGTTCTGTTGTTCAATTTAAATTGAAAAATCCCCCCATAAGGTCGGGAAATATGATATGTAGATCAGTTTAATCACTGAAAAACCATTTAAGGTTCTGTTGATCAATCTAAATTGAAAAATTCGCCAATAAGGTTGGGAAATATGATATGTAGATCAGTTTAATCACTGAAAAACCGTTTAAGAATCTGTTGATCAATTTAAATTGAAAAATCCGCCCATAGGGCCGTGAAGTATAATACGTAGATCAGTTTGTAACACTGAAAAACCGTTTAAGGTTCTGTTGATCAATTTAAATCTGTCATAAGTTGTCCGTCAGCTCGTCAGCTGGTGGACTCCTTTTTAGCAGTTCGGAGATATTAAGGCAAAATTTTGAATTAAAAAGGATCGGTTGCCATGGATGCCTCATTAAAACCTTCTCGCGCCACCGAGTTAGGAAATAGTACATCCCCGACCAAAGGTTCTTACAGAAATGGTTACAAAAATCAACAAAGTTATTCCAAATACAATTTTAAGTGTTCAATGTTCCACGGGAGTCTCAGCAAACGTCCGCGAGTGTCATGCAAGCAGTATGTTCCACTCTTAACCCGTTCTACTACTGTATATGGACCCTCCCAGTTCGAGGCGAGCTTGCTGAGGCTCTTATCTTTGGTGTGCAGGAAAACTCTCCTTAAAACCTTATCCCCGACTTTGAACTCTCGCTGACGTACTTTGGACATATATCGGCTTCTCATCAAGGTCTGATAATGTAAAGAATTTAGTTGAGCTCGGCCCCTTTTTTCTTCTATCAGATCTAGAGCTAATCGTCTAGCGTTTTCGTTTTCATTTTTCGTGTAAGTACTTACCCTGAAAGACGGAAATAGTGATTCTGCTGGGATGACAGCATCCATTCCATAAACTAAGGCATAAGGTGACTCCTTGGTCGCCGTTCGAGGTGTGTTTCGGTAAGCCCATAATACTTCTTGTAAGTAATCCGGCCACTTGCCGGCTTTTCCTTCCAAATTCTTTTTGAGCCCGTCCAAAATGGTTCGGTTTGTAACCTCGACTTTCCCGTTTGCTTGGGGATGGAAGGGGGCGGAAAAGCATTGCTTAATCCTATGGGTTGTACAAAAAGTTTTCATCTTATGGCTATCGAACTGTGGTCCGTTATCCATGGTGAGCTTCTGAGGCACCCCGAACCTACAGCAGATGCTCGACCAAATAAATCTGATGACATCCTTGGTCTTTGTAGCTGATAATGGCTCGGCTTCCACCCATTTGGAAAAGTAATCCATAGCCACCACGATCGTCTGTCGTCCACCGGATGCCATCGGTAATGGTCTTACGAGATCGATTCCCCATCGGTCGAAAGGTAAGCCTTCAGATATGGATTCTAAAGGGGCCGCAGGAATGTTTATTGCGTTCGCGAATCTTTGGCATGTGTTGCATGTTTTCACTATCTGTTGAGCATCGGTCGTAACCGTTGGCCAATAGAACCCGACGATGAAGATTCTCCTGATCAATTCCTTGTAACCACAATGAGCCGCGCCCTCTCCGTCGTGTAATTCGGATACAATTATTTGTGATTCGTTTACCCCCAAACATCGCAGTAAAGGCCGACTAAATGATTTTTTGTATAGCACATCCCCTAGTAAAATGTAGCCCCAGGATTTGTTTCGTATCTTCCGAGCTGATATACTGTCGTCTGGAAGCAGTCCTTCAGCTAAGAAAGCAATAATATCCCTTCGCCAATCTAAAATAGTTACTGAAGACACCTAACAAGCCATCTCTGGTCGGTTATCCAGCTCTTTCCTCCTTATAATTGATGGATTCTGTTGTTCGGTTACCCAGGGGTAACTGTTTGAACACGAAGCCGATGCTAAAGAATCGGCTATCATATTTTCGGTCCTTGGGACATGCTCGTATGTTACCTTGGTGAACGACGCGACTAACACTCGCAACGCTGCTAAGTACTGAACCAGATGTTCTTTCCTAGCTTTCGATGCTCTCGAGGCCTGATTGATCAAAAGCTGAGAATCGCTGATAAGGCGCACATGTGTAGCTCCGCATACGTGCGCTAGTCGCAAACTGGCCAGGGCAGCTTCATATTCGGCTTTGTTGTTAGAAGTTTGAAAACCAAATCGGATTGCCTGATGCATACTTATGCCCGTTGGAGTGACTAGCTGTACGCCCGCGCCACATCCATTGACGTTTGGCCCACCATCGGTTCGGATGACCCACTCGTCTGGTTTGCCCGCTTCACGCGACGTGTCTCGGTCCGGGCGATCAGAGTGGAATTCAACTATAAAATCAGCCAAAACTTGGCCTTTGATAGCTGTCCGCGGCTCATAGTTGATATCGAAATCACCCAACTCGACCGACCATTTGGACATTCTTCCCGACATGTCCGGTCGCTGAAGTACGTACATGAGTGGAAACGAGGTTCAGACGATAATGGGGTGGGCCTGAAAATATAGTCGCATTTTTCGCGCTGCGGTCACCAAAGCTAGGGCCATTTTTTCCAACTTCAAATACCATGTCTCCGCGTCTAGTAAGCTTTTCCTCACAAAGTATACCGCTTTGGGGACCGTCCCTGATTCGCTTATCAGAGCCGCACTTACTACAAAATCCGAAACCGCTATATAAAGAAAAAGAGTCTCCCCTGTCAAGGGCTTTGTAAGGAGGTTCAGGGAGGATAAATAAGTTTTGATCTCTAAAAAGGTTGCGCTACACGCCGGCGTCCAAACAAAATTCTTGGCGTTTCTCAAAACCTGAAAAAATGGAGCGCACTTATCAGATGAACGAGAGATAAATCGATCTAAGGCCGCGAGATGCCCGGTTAATATCTGGACTTCCTTGACATTCTTAGGCGGTGTCATATCGGTAAGAGCCTGTAGTTGAGTCGGGTCTGCCTCAATTCCTTTTTCACTTACAAAAAACCCTAGGAACTTGCCCGACCTTACCCCAAAGGAGCACTTCTCCGGGTTTAGCTTGAGATTTATACCCCTTAGATTATCAAAGGTTTCCCTCAAATCGGCCAGATGGTCTTTGTCTGTGCCACTCTTTACTAACATGTCATCGATGTAAACTTCCATATTTGTCTCTATCTGGCAATCGAAGGTCTTGTTAACCAACCTTTGATAAGTTTCTCTAGCGTTTTTTAACCCGAACGACATAACCTTATAGCAATATAAGCCTCGACCCGTAATAAATGTTGTGTTTTCCTGATCCGCTAGGTGCAACTTGATTTGGTTGTAGCCCGCATATGCGTCCATAAAGGAGAGCAATCGGTTACCGGACATTGAATCCACCAACTGGTCGATTCTTGGCATCGGGAAGGGATCCTTCGGGCACGCTCGATTAAGGTCGGTGAAGTCCACACACATCCTCCACTTCCCGTTCTTATTTTTTACCAGGACAAGGTTGGATGTCCAGAGTGGGTAATTCGATTCTTTGATGTTCCCGACGCTGAGCATTCGTTCGACTTCTTTTAGGATGATTTCTGTTTTTCCGCCGAAAAAGCCCGCCGCTTTTGTGAAAATGGGTCTGACATTCTTGTTGATCGTTAGTTTGTGAATCACATAGTTCTTTGGGACTTCGGTCACATCCTTTGAACACCACGCGAATAAATCTAAATTCTCCTGTAGTAATAACAACAACTGTTTCTTGGAGATCGATGACAATTAGATTCCGATCTGTAAAACTTTTCCTTCGGTGAATTGGTGTTTTTTGCACTCTTTGTCGGTAGTTAAAAAACTGGGAGCTTCTCTAGGATCATCGATGGGCAGTAACCCCAAGGGAAGTCCCACTAATTGCTAGTCCCGCGCTTGCTCCATCTCATGATCCCTTTTTGGGGCCAAAGCTGCTCGGTAGCATTCTCTTGCTGCTTTCTGGCTGCTCCGCACTACCCCCACGTTGTTCCCGACCACGTACTTCAAACACTGATGAACCGTAGAGGATACCGCGTACATTCGCGACAGCCACGATCTGCCAAAGATTGTATTATGAGAGGCTGGCGCATCTACCACGACGAACAAAACAATGACTTCCTTTTTAAATAGTCCGCGGCCAAGCTGAACGATGCCTTCAAACTCACCGACCACGTCTGCTGCCGAACCTGTAAACCCTACAATAGTTCGATACGAACGTGTAATGACTGGCGGTGCCCTGAACTTGGCGAAAGTTGATGCAAAAATTATGTTGGCTGAACTCCCGGTGTCTACTAAGATGCGTCGGACCTCTTCCCCCGTAATGGCCGCCCTAGTAACGACGGCGTCCTCATGAGGTCCGACAATGTCTCTCCTATCGTCATCGTCAAAATACAGAATCGGTGAAGGAACAGTTTTCGAATGGGGATAGGGTCGAGCTTCCAATTGAGTAGCCAAGTTCACGATATGTCGCTTCCTAGAGGAGTGCGTTATCCCTGCCATAGAATCACCCCCAAAAATAGTCAACGATTCGAAAAATAGACAAAGGTTTCTTACACTCCTGTTACTTTCCGCAACTTCCTCTTTGATGACCCCGATGAGGTTACGATTGACATCTGGATCTAGATACTCGATGGAGACATCGAAAGGGTCGGTGACTTCGGAAATTTCCATGGTTGTCTCGGACCTCGGCATCCTCACGATTTCTTTCGAAGCAGTGCCCTGCTGTGATTTCTTTTTCACGTACTCGAGTAGGTTTCCGTGCTCTATCAGCATCTGTATCTCTTTTTTGAGAGCAATGAAATCCTTGGTATTGTGTCCCACATCTTCGTGGTAGCGACAATACCGGTTGTTCTTGTGCTCCCGAGGTGTCGGTATGGGAAAAGGCCTTCGATATATCCCACTTTTCTTAGTTTTTTCATAGATAGAAGAGACACATTCTGTCAGGTCAGTGAAGTAAGCGGGTCGGATCCACTTATTAGACATAGGTCGCGAGACCACTTGGTTCGTCGACTTCGCTTTTTGGGTCTGGGAAGCTAGAGGCTTGATTGGCAAGGACTGGGTCGGCGGTATTGTGCTGACTGGCTGGACTTGCTGAGCATAGCTAGATTGAGCCCCTTGTTTTATGACAACCGACGCTTGCGCGCTCTGTTGAATTTGTGCGACCAACTCAGATGCCTCGGTTTCTTTGATCAGTATCTGCTTTTCCACCTAAGCCAGAAGGGCGGAGAAAGTAAAAGCTTGCTTTTTAGTGACCGCTTGCTTCGTCGGTCCTAGAAGCAAACCCAAGCGGTACGCTGTCAGTGCCACGTTTTCTTCGCAATGATCCAGGTCGGTCTTAGCATCAATAAAACGCCTGGTGTAATCCATGAGGCTCTCTCCTAGTCTCTGCTTACAGTTCATGATCGTATCTTCGTTGGCTCAGAAGCTTTTGCTCCCGACAAAGTGCTGACGGAACATCATCCAGAACATCCCGAAGTTTTTGATACTACCCTGTGGTAGCCGATTGTACCACTTTGATGGCCGGTCTCTGAATGTCGTTGAAAACGCCCGACACAGAAGCTTATCGTCGTTATCGAAAGTCAACATAAAGTTTTTGAAGGCTTCCAAATGATTATCTGGGTCTCTCTTACCGTCATATTTTTCTAATTTGGAAATATCAAACCTTTTCGGGAGATGTCCCGACAATATTTCGTCGGACAACGGTGAGGCTCTCCAATTCATTCCGAACCCAAACGCACCGCCTCCGAGCCCCTTGGCCTGAATCCCATACAGACCTTCATCCCCTGGGTTGATGAACTGGCTACTGACTCTGTACCCCTGGTTCTGGCTGTTTGATGGTTGCCACTGGGCCTGTGGTAATACTGCCCGCTCCTCTCTGCTGCCCATTTGCATCTCTTCCTTTTCGAAAGACACTGGCGTCCTTTTCTCAGAGCTACCCTTTTTGAACTTAGGGGAGTCAGAACGAGGCACCCTATTCCGTTAGGAATGGCTCTTCTGCGCGCTTGTTCATTCTTTCCTTTCGCCGGTACTCTCTTCCTGACGAATCGTCCGAGGTGTAATCAACAGAAATCCCTTGGTTATTGGGGTACTGCTTCGCTCTCTCATTCTGCCTATCCTCCGGGCGAGACTCCCGATAATATCTAACAGGTCGGGCGTCGATGCGAGGGTCAATAGTCGGGTAGCCTTCGTCGCGGTTGTCCACAACCGGTTCTTTCCCTTTGCCTTCTCGCGCTCTTTTATCGACTAGCGCCCGCTCCTTTTCAGCATTTAGCTTCGCGATGTCTTCCAGCAGCTGCCTCATGGTCATGATGAGAGTCGACCGTTTGTCCCGACCCTGTGCGTAATATTCCCGACCCGGGGCTTCCTCGTCTTCAGATAACGAAACGGCTCAGATCACTTCTCTCCCGACCCTCTCTCTGATTGCTTGGTTATTCATTCTTTAAGATCGGATCGCGATTTCCAAAGAAAAAGATTCTTTTTTGGTATCACATGTTCCCACAGACGGCGCCAATGATGAGAGAATAAATGACAAAAGAGAATAATGTTGGATCTTGGACCTGATGTGACTAAGGCTCTATATTCTAGAGAGAGAAAGTAGAAAGATAATATTATATTCAATTGTCCCACCTACCAAGAATAATGGGTCTCCTTTTATAGTGGGGAAGGGTGGACCCACTTATGTCCTTGGTGGTCTTGTTTTATTTCTCCTTTGGTCCTTTATAAAACACTTTGTTTACAAATCACCCTCTAATAAACGATAAATACTATAACAGCCATATTAATCTCCTTCTATTTATAATTGACTCCTTTTTATTAATATTGGCGAATTGCTCCCTTATCACCCTTTACTCTAAAAAATTTATAATTTCACTCCCCGCGCGTGGTTTTTATCCTGGTGCTGCCACGTGTCGCTATAGTTAAATGGTTTTTATTTCATAGATAATCCCTTGACTTTTAATTACACTTTTACCCTTTGGATTTAATATTTTTTAGTATTTTCTATTTTTTTTATTATTCCGAAAACAGAGTAAAATTTGCGATACTCTGTTCTTCTGTTCTTGCTTTATTCTAGTTGTTTCTTCTTCTCTTTCTCTATCTTCATGTTTCTTTCTAGCCCCTTCCTCTTCTTGTCTCTTTCTTTCTTCTTCTTCCTCTCTCCTTTTAAATTGTCTAAAAATGTAGTATAATTAATAGAGGCTCTGCATATATTTACTTGTTCCCCATACTCTGTTGATGCAGGATTTTGCAGGTCTGCTGCAGTCTCCGCACAATGATGGTGATGGAATAATGAAAGAAAGGTTATATGTACCTCGTTTGGTTATTTGCGATCAACATGGTTCTCAGGTAGATCTCTCAACAACTTAGTTGTGCTGTTGACATTAGCTAGATTTTTTTGTTCTTGTTAGTCATTCCTTCTGCGAGAATGTAAGCAACATGTGGCCTACTTGTATATGGGCCAATTGATACTTCTGGTACCTTGATTTTTAGTATAGTTAAGAATCTTAAGATAGAAAATCTATGTGGAAGTTATGGCCCACCTATAAATCAACTAGTAGGATTCAGAATTGCTAATTGGTGAGGCTTGTTACCATATAAGCATAGGCAGACTCGCTGAACAATTAGTTGTGTTTTTGGTATTGGACACGTCTAGAACACGTAATAGAATTGTGAAGTATCATCCAAACATTTTCTTTTTAATTTATAATAATATTAGCAGTTTTTAAAGTTAAAATATGCATTAACTGGCCAATTAAATAATAACTTTTTAATTTATAATAATATTAGCAGTTCTTAAAGTTAAAATATGCATTAACTGGCCAATTAAAAAAGTTATTATGTTGAAAATAATTTTGAAGCAAGAAAGAGGAAGAGGAAGAGGAAGAGGAAGAGGAAGAGGAAGAGGCTAGAGAGAAAAAGAGAAGAAGAAAGAGCTAGAAAAAGGCAAGAACAGAGTATCGCAAATTTTGCGATACTCTTGTTTTTTAGAAAAATAAAAGAATAAAAATATTAAAAAAATATTAAATTCAAAGAGTAAAAGTGGAATTAAAAATTAAGGGACTATCTATGAAATAAAAACCATTTAACTATGGTGACACGTGGCAGCACCAACATAAAAACCACGCGCGGGGACTGAAATTATAGATTTTTTATAGACAAGGGATCCTCATCCGTGATTTTTTTGTCGATGGACTAAATGGCAGAAAACGTGATAGTCGAGGGACAAATCAACGATTTAAGCCTCATATTCACTAACTTGACTTATAATCAGTTTCTTATTGTTTCACCTTTACAATTTTTCTTTTATATATATATATATATATATATATTGTACTTGTAGGTCGTTTGACTTCTCGTCTTTCTTATTAATATCTACATAAGTCTTAGACGAAATAAAGTTAATATTTTCAACTCATTTGTAGAACTTTTTTTATGGGGGAGAACTCACTGTACCAAGGGTTTTCCGATGGTCATTTTTAGAGCTTATTGCATGAATTTTTTTTTTTTATTGAAATTCATTTGGTTCATAGTCTCGTATTAATTCCATGTAATGTTTATGTTAAATAATTTACTTCGTTAAATGTATGAAAATTGATGCAATCATTGTAAATGTATGTATGTGAGTTAATATATATTATAATAATTGAATTATGTTTTGTTAAGGTGGCGACCAAAGTTCAACATCCCACATCGGTTAAACATGGAAAGATCAGTGGTATATAAGTAAGAATATATCTCAACTAATATGAGGCCTTTTGGAAGTGGACAAAAAACAAAGTCGTGAGGGCCTTCGGGCTCAAAGTGGACAATATCATACTAGTGTCGAGATTGAATTGTTTATACTTATACACGGATAGTGTTTTCTTTGAATTTTGATAGCATCCTGGGTTCGCCTTGGAAGCTTCCAGTGCATGCCGACATCACCAATCCTTTGAATTTCTAATTTTGATAGCATCCTGGGTTCGCCTTGGAAGCTTCCAGTGCATGCCGACATCACCAATCCTTTGAATTTCTCAAATCGTGAAGGTTTGAACTTGGCATCTTTCTGGCTTTAGAAATTTTAATTTTCCCTCCTGTACTCATGTAATCAAGGCTTCTCAACATTTTGTAACCTTATAAGAGTTTCTATTAAAACATAAAGTTTTATGGATAAAAAATTAAAAATACATTATGTGTGGAGTGTTTTGGACAAAGTCAAAGTATGAAATAACCATTGACGAAGTCTTAATGTGGAATATCTATCAATGAAGTCATATATGATATTCACGTTGATGATTTCTTATGAAGTTAATATATGACGAAGTGATTTTTGTTAAAATAATAGTTTAAAGCAAGAATGATAATATTGTTGATAATATTATTAACCAGGTCACTTATATTCAAAATTTTTGATGAGGTTATTAATTATCAATATTGTTGACGGTATATATCTTATAAAAAAAGTCGGCACTTGTTTTCTGTAGCTAAATAATAATTTTTAAAAAAATACCTATAAATTTTCTTTAATTTATGAACTTTACCTTTTTGTATTTTGTTTAAATCTCAAGTTTAAAGCGATAATTGATGAGGAATATTCATCAACAGGTTGATGTCCTTTAATATTAAAAAAACTTTTTCATATATTTATGACATTATGTTGATAAATTTTTTTTACAAAGTCTTTCAATATCTACAAATAAGTAAATGTCGGATAGTCTTCAATAGCTACAAAGTGTAGCTAGTTATCAAAAATAATAAAATCTGATCCTTTGTCACAAAAATGATCCAGCTACAACTTTTAGAAAAACAAAATCTGATACAATAGTTAAGATCACTAGCTTCATATGTAATACTTGTTAACAATTAGTTAAAACATACCATGGTTATCGTTGAAGGAATCTTACTTTTTTCAAAGTTTATATTTATTTCATATAATTTTATGTTTAAAATTTCTCGAGTCATCAACTCGTTTGAAAAAATCTTAAAATCTTAAAATTCTAGACGATCAAGGCTTCTGAACTTTTCAATAACTTGAATAAAAAAACTTTTAAAATTAAAATTTTCAAGCTAAATTTAAATTAATAACCTCAACATCAAGGCACATAACTGAATATTTTTCTATATTATCATCTTTGTTATTGTAAATATAACATTTCATCTGACCAAAAATAATTCTCTCTATACTAACGCAAATTTTGATACGACTAGGAGTGGAAAGATCATTGCCAAATATAATGCACTCAATTGTCCTTGCGTGATCTAATTACATGATGGTCACTGAATAAGTACTGTTGATCTTCTAACCTTCATAAACCGATGACTTTCAAATATGAACTTTCACATATCATATACAAAATGGAGGACCTCGGAAAAGTAAATTTTATAAACCTCATTGCTAACCAATACTAACTAACAGTTCATAATAATTGAACTGTGCTTTTTATCCTCATCAACTATGTTTGTACAAAAAATCATCGAAAATGAGATTGCATGACTTGTATTATGTTTTACTTTTAGATATTGATATTAGACCAAAAGAACTCTGATGATTCTAAAACTACTATCTTCAAATAAAAGTATATGCCACAATATATGTTATGATCAAGGAACTCGTCAACTGGCTTGTCAATTACCTTTTATGTATTAAATTTAATATCATTGATATTAGACAAACACTTTCTCAAGAGACTAAGAAAGAATCCAATCTGACTATAAAGTTCAATCAAATATGATACACATTTGTCCATGTTTTTAAGTCTACGAAAAATAAAATTGTCTGAAAAATATTTTTTGCTAACAAAAATTACTAGAAGTCATAATCATTCGTGCAACAAGTTCGGTATGCTAGTTTATCCTTAACTGAAAATCAGAGTATGACTAAAAGATCCTTGACCTTTGATATTAAATCTTTAATTATGGATCTTTTATACTAAGGAATCATTAGGTTCCAAAATTCTTCATTCCATTCAAGGTAGGCCTGCATCACATGCTCTTTATTCTTATGTTATATACAATACTTATTTGAATTACAATGGTTATTAGATGTTAACATCTTCTCCACTTTTTAAAACACACGTCTTTGGTTCCGTCAAATATGGAAGTCACGATTTTAGTGATCTCGGTGTACACCCATTGGTATCTCGATATGATTTTTAGTTTTTTGTCCTATCTCGACTTTTATAATCTGTATTTGGTTGATTATATTATGAGAAGGGTAAGTCGAAGGCTTGGATATTTGGATTGGCGCCCGAGCCTTCTAATGTTTTCTTCAAGCCATATATTATGTTGAGATTCGTTACCTCGACCTTCACATTAGCTTGGGGATACAAAAGAGTTGATTTTTTATGGATACTTGTGGCAAGGAAAAATAAAGTTGCTATATTATTTTAGAATTAGGTTCCATTTTTTGTGGTAATTAACTTTACCATTTTGAGCCTACAATACATATTATTTTAAATGAATTTGATTATTATTTTTTTCCTGATTTTAGTTAAGTAGTATATCAATACACTTGGAGAAGTAGTCAACCCCAACTAAAACGTATGGTCGGCCTTCTGAAGCCTTAAGAAAGGGGTCGACCATGCTGAGTCCCCACTAGTCAAATAAAAGAGGTTAACATATGGTTTCTAGTAGAACCGTCGATCTGTGTGTAACGTCAGCGAACCACTAATAGGTGTCGCGCTTCTTGACTATTATTTTGGCTTTATTATTGAAATTTAGCTAAAGATATCATGCTATGAGGGCTCTTAAATCTTTAGGAAGGGTGTTGACCATGTCGAGTCTCCATCGGTCAAATATAAGAGGTTCATATATGGTTTTTAGTGGAATCTTCGACTTATGAGTATCGTTAGCAAAACACTAACATGTGTTCCTCTTGAGTATTTCCTTGGCTTTGATAGTGAGTGTTGGCTAAAAGTATGATGTTATGATTGCTCTTTTTTCCAAGGTTTGATAACCATAGTTTGTTGATCCCTTAATGTCATGAAGTTCATTTAACACATAAAAAAGTGTTCATCTGTATCTAGGTACCATTGGAGGGGTTTGTAAATATTTGATGGTACATTGTCTTCCCTATTAAGACGTATCTGTTTGATTTATGAGCTTCAGCCTTGTCAAATGAAAGGTCCCCAGTTAGGAGGTAGTTTTAAATTTGAGT
Organism: Limnanthes douglasii subsp. nivea; assembly: GCA_036936605.1. NCBI lineage: Eukaryota > Viridiplantae > Streptophyta > Magnoliopsida > Brassicales > Limnanthaceae > Limnanthes > Limnanthes douglasii. Next base: position 52,581,268 of record JAUPFV010000004.1, on the reverse strand, counting down.
TCTCTAGAATTTCTTAGTGTTAACATTAACTTTAACTTGAACACGACATGAAGGATCAAAATATTTTAAAATAGAGGTCACTCGTGTTGTATGACTCAATATGTTAAATCATAACTAGCTACTGAGGCTAAGGCATTGGCCACATATTTTTCATCATTTGAAACCTGCTTAAATTGTACTTAATCAAACTCACTTGCTAACCTTTTCAATTCCTATAGATACCATATGAGAATATTATTTATTTCCTTTACTTGTCTGATGGCATGTTTATGACAAGTTTTGAATCATCGGTAACCTTACCCTCTTGGCGCTACAAATTCGCGCTAGCAGAAGTCCTGAGATCACAGCTTCATACACGGGTTCATTAGTTTAGAATCTAAAACGTATAACCTAATGCATAGCCTCCATAGTAGAAATGGTCAAATGGATACCTACTTTGCAACATGATGAATATGATCCTTCATTTGTAAGAAATATCCAAGCTGCGGGTAAACACTCCTGATTTCGCAAAGGTCTTTCAGATTGGAATTCGATCAAAACATTAGCCAGTGTTTGGGCCTTTATAGTCGTTTTTGTCTTAAAATTTATGTCTTAATCCCTCAACTATACAGACCAACGAGTAAAATATCTCAAGACGTCTGGCCTTGTAGCACCATTCGAATATGGAAATATGTTCATAAAATAATATAATATTCTTAGAAATAAGGTCTAATTTGTATTTCCGCCACTACTAAAGTGAGGGTTAACTTATTCAGTTGGATGTACGTTGTTTCCTTGTCAATAATACTTTTACTCACATAATATATCAACCTCATATTTTGATTTATCTCTCGAAAAAGTACAACATTAACGGTGTAGTCGGGCATTACTAGGTAATTGTAGAGTATTTCTCTTGGAAAGGGCTGTGATAGTATCTTTGGAGAAGATAAATACTCTTTTATCCCGTAAAACTCTTGGTCATACTCTTCAATCCATTGAAAGTAGTCGATTTTTTAAATACTTGTAAAATAAGGAAATTTGTCTAAAAAGTAAGATATTCATGACTCTATCTCGGTTTGTATTGAAATCGAAATTGACATCTTCATAGGGTTGGACGAATTCATGAATTATAAATACACGTTCTTCTTTTCGTTGAGTTGTTGGTACCTCAAGCCTTCTAGGATTTGGTTTAGGTTCATACTTCACTTCTTTTCGGGTGCCATAAGCTTTGTCCTTAATAGATTCAATCAATTTTCCATATCCTCGGTAAGGGTTTGGATCTCCCCTCCCCTCAAAACCATGTTAGTCTCGATTTTAATATTCGATGTGATAGTGATACTTGCAAAACTTATTGGCACTTCTATCTTCTCTGAATGTGAGCATTGACAATGACTTTCAAAAGTGTAAAAAGTCATTGGCTTATTAATAGAGTTTTTTATGTTTATTTTAACTCAATCTAGTTGTTCTCAAAGTTCAGGTCCCTTAATTATATGTTTAGTCACTCCTCTTACCCCACATGTTTTTTTGGTCAGTTCGAAATCTTGTTTGTTGGTTTTATTTTGGGAGACCGGTAGGCCTTGGCCTAGCAGGTTCAGGGGTGGTCGAGCTTACTTGAGAGATTAGGTCGGAATATGGGTTTGTTTGTCGGAAACAGAGATTGGTTAGTAGGCGACAATTCTGGTATCCTAGTGTGCGTCAAGTGAGCAGGAATATGATGGTTCGACCTGAATCTTAAATGTGTAGTTTGTTCTACTTTAATATGTGACTCTACATGGGGCAGTAGGTCTCTAAAAGAAAAATCATTTTTCATCATATCTTTTCCAGTAACCCCCTACAAAATTCCATGTTTGAAAGAAGTATGTGTCGTTACCTCATGACAATCTTCAATGATATTTATTATCTTTACAAAACGTCAAGTATAATCTCTTAAGTTTTCATTCAAATCAGGCTTGCAATATATGATGTAAGTACACACCTTTTTACGACCTTATTTTGAACAAACCGGTCCCTTATACAAATGATAGTGTTTTGATACTCCAGTCTGATCTATGAAGTAATTAATTGAACTATGCTGTGACACTTCCCTTAAAAATCATAGAAAAATTCATGCAAAATTGACGACCATCACCACCAAAGCTAAGCATAAAGTTACATTCATGTATTACTTGATGTGTTGATAGAGATCTCTTGATCCATCGTACTTTTCTATCTTATAATTGTCAAATTTATAAGGTAACTCTCAAGTCAAATTTATGAGGAATAACCTTTAACGATGTCAATCCGCCCGGGATATGGAGACGAACTATGGTAATTCTCTGGATACGACCGATTGGGATTGGGATGGTTCAGGTTTGGATAACAAGGATTTGTCCATGTGGAATTGGATAGTATTATCTAACCTCTGGCGTTGCAACCCAGATTGGATAAGAAATTGGATGAAGTATTGGCAGACTGGCTGAACATATTGCACATAGGGTGGGATAGGCGTACGAAGGTATCTAGACAAGATGTTGTTGAGTTTGCACGAGTTGAAAATGAGGTAGCATAGACTGCTATGGGAGAGGTACGATCTAATATTGATCAGACTTTATAGGTTGGACCAATGGCGATGCCACCGGATTCAGACTTTGAAAAGGCTTAGGCTCGGACCTCTAGGTAGGATTCCTACATTGGGGGTGTCAATTCTTTTTTATGTCTTGACGTTTCGAAAAAGACCGATGAAGCCTCATAAATTGTACATACTCTGAACTGATACAAGGTTAATGGACCAATCATTCGATGAAAAGGATAAAGGTGGATGATTCTGATTCATGTGTTTGGTTCTATAGACATTCTCAGATCATTTGGTGCGATACCGCTAAAGTGAGTTTGATATCCCATCATGAACTTTTAGAAAATCTTGATCGACATGAATTTATATCACTTCAAATCTTACCCCTGATAGTCACAAACTCAATTTCTCAAACTAAACATAAAGGGTCGCTACCTTTACTCTATGACTTTGAAGCTCATCTTTATTGAATTTGGACCTTAACAATGTTGTCATTGGTTGACACAGATAGTAGTAGTAAATAGTAACTTTTCGTAAATGATCTTGCAAAAATATTTGAATACCACAAACGACATGATCTTGCATTAATATTGGAATACCACAAACCACGCTACTGATAGTATGCACAAGTGAATTCCAACTTGCAATAAAAAGTTTATAAAAAATATATTATATTTATTATTCATCACACTAATTGGAAATGCCGAATTTATTAACTATACGAGTAAACTTTTACGCATAAAACCTGATAATAAATAAAATCACTATTGGATCCCTTTACTTATAAGCTAAATAGCAACCCAATAACGAGTATGTTCGATTACTAATGTTATGAGAAGTATAGCATGCAGAATCAAAAGTAATTTTATGGTTAAAAACTAGTCTAATATCTCTAGGATTTCAACTGTGATAAAATAGCTTACAGTAAGATTCTGGTTTTCATTAATTGCTACCAGGTTTGAACATTTCTCGTTTAAATTTTAGTTAGAGCAACGAATAATATTAAATCTAAAAAATAGAATTCTGACTGGGTGGAATTTTATTTCGCCAATCAGTGCTATATATGTCTTTCGTATTTTTTTAGTAAATAATAAATTTTAAACCGAATAGTTTCTAATAATATTCAACATATATATTTAATATGTTTCTACCTAAATAAATAATTTGTTCGTTGTATGTAAGTTCGGTATTTTTAATTTCTACATATAAAAAAACATATCCCCCGGTGTAATAATTAATTTGATAAAGTTTACCCAAAATATTCTTATCTCCAACGTTAATTAATTTTTTTCTTAATATCTAACATATGAACTTTTTCCGACAGAGACACAATATCCCTTGTCAATTTTTGAGATATATTTTATGTTTATTATCATTTTAATACAATAATTATAAGCATGAAACTGGCACTGTGCAACGCAACAGCGATGCCAGAGAGGCCCAGTAGCAACCACTCTTCCTCTCCCTCGACGTGGGATATTGCATCCTTTCTAACTTCAACCAGCTTAGAGTCCCTCTGTTTGCGAAACATTGAACAGCTGCTGCACCTCAACAAATCTATATATCTCTATGTACTGCATACTTGACAAGCAAATATCCACTTTCAGCTAAGGTTAAGAAGGCACCAGAACCTGATTCGAATTTGAGCTAGAATTGGGGTGGGTTGCGCCAGGCCAATGCAGTAGTGCAACGCAAAGGCGACGCTCGAGAGACCCAGCAGCAAGCTACTTTTGGCCCCTCACCCTACAAAAATAGAGTTAATATCGTGTGGACCGATGGTCCACGTATCAGATATTAAACTGATAAGAACAGATACTACACTTGATCTTAGCCAAAAGGCCGAGAAAGGTATGCTTTTTCCAGTAGCTCACCTTCTATTTTATAGCCACTTATTTCTTCTCATCTCTTTCCCTTTCCTCGATGTGGGATACGTAACTCTTTCAAATCAAATACAGCTCAGCGTCTCTTTGTTTGCCATTATATAATATCTCTCCCTCCCCTACTTATCGTCTATTGCATTTGCAGCTTTAAACAATTTTATTATCACACAACACATGTATGTCTAGAGTAGAGCGGGTATCAGTCTGGATTTTGATAGAATCGGACTGGACGGTTAAGCTTATCGGTTTGGATTTGATCGCTAAAATTTAGGTTCTAGTTTTCAAAATTAGACCGGACCATTAAGTTTTTGGTTCGGTCCGGTCCGATTTGGTTCGGTTATAATTCTGTTTCGGTAAATAGAAGGAATTAAATCCAATCATAATTTAATTTTCTATATAAAAAATAAAATTTTGAAATAAATATTTAATTTAAAAAAAACTAATATTTGTTAATTTTAGTAATATAATACATTAATATTAATAATAATAATAATAAAACAATAAAACAATCGGTTTTATTGATTTTACAGGTTCAAATCTATGTCGGTTCTATAGATTTCAAATCCATTTTATGGTTTATCAGTTTTGTTGGTTAAATTCCGAACTGATTTTAGAGCTCCGGATCATCAGTTTTGGTTTTTAAAATAAAACTGTAAATAAAACCTTTAAAATTCGATCCAGCTAGCGATTTTTTTTTGGTTTGGTTCCCGGTCTGCAGAACAGCCCTGATCCAGAGACTGCCCACCCCCAGAAAAGAAAAAGTAAACTGTTTTCTCAGTCTGCCTATGAAAAATTTATGTAATTTGTTTACAGGTTTGGTTCAATCCAATCTCATCTTCTTTCTCTAAAGTTGTTAAACCATGTTATAACTTCAAAATATGTATATCGCATGTAAATGTCGTAGTTATCATATGTTAGGAGAATCGCCTATTTTTCTTTTCTCAGTCATGCTAAAGCAGTTACTATATTACAGTCACATTCCTGATTTTCTTCAAATATTTATAATCTAGTAAGACAAATAATAAATGGAATTGCTCAAAAAAATCCAAAACTACTTCGTCCTTTTTTTCCGAGTTTCAATATTTACAAAATTGCGTTAGGTAAAAAAACCTAAAAGAAAATTATAATTCAAATAAATTACAATCCATACCATTGAAAAATACAAACTACTCCATAAAATTGCAAACACAATTTCAAAACTTAAAATTTATCAAAACTATTCTTAACTATATATATATATATATAAAATTATATAGAGGATAAAATTAAACCAAACAAATTCGAGTTGTCATGGAAATTCCAAGTTTTGGACATTTGTGTTCTTTTCTATCATTAACACTACATTATATTATTATATTTAAAGCACCCTCGTAAATATTTTTTTTCCTTAAAGAAAACAAATTCATAGAATAAGTTTTTATGAGAATTCTAATTTTGGCAAGTTCGTCTTCTTTGCGGCAGATAATACTCCATTATACTCAAAGCATAAAAAAAACCTTTTTTTATAAATTTTTGTTTAATTGGATTTAAAAGAAAAAAACATAATAAAAAACGAAAAGACACGAAACTTGATAAATGCACGGTCTTTATTTTAGCTTTCCTTTAGTTATAATGTAGATAATGTGTTATTCGCCGGTTAATGACGAAGAACACGGACGGAAACCAAGCATCCCACGCCGACGTCTGGGGTTGGGCTTATCTCCTAAGCTAGACATGTGGCGTGGGATACCTGGTTTCCGCCCTTGTTTGGTAGAAACCTGGTGTTCTTCGTTGTTAACCGGCGAAGAACACATTACCTGAAAGAAAAAAACAGTTCTACATCTAATTTTAGAAAGTTCAAAATTTTGATTCGAATCTTGGTTGATTCTCTCCCGTTGTTGTTTGAATTTATAGATATATCAATTTATATAGTTTTGGATGCTTGCGATTCGATTTTCCGGTGAGCTTCGATGTATGTTGGTAGGTGTGATTGTTTGGTTTCGGTATGTATGGCTTGTTTGGTTTCGGCATGTGCAGGCGGGGATATGCAGGTCAGATTTCAGTATATGCAAGTCGGGTAATTATTTTTGTTATAGTGGTTTTGATTTGGGACATTGTGGATCTAATGTTTTTATTGATCCTAGTTTTTTATATTTTTCTCAAAAATGTAATGTATATTTTTTTAAGGTTTACGTATTCATATATAAGTATATGTTTTGGACGTTTTTTTTAAGGTTTTTTTGTAAGGCCATGTCTTTAACCGAAATACTTTCCTTTTCACTCGTTTATGATCAGGAACATGCTTCGGACGGGGACTAGTGCTTAGACCACAAAGGTTTCATTAGTGCATTGAGGTCTCTAGCTTTTAAACTAATATTATGAAGGTTGATCGGTCGTGGAATCGACCTCTCTTATCGTTTAACATAGGTTCAATAATGGGATGAGTGATCGGTTAAGTAAACAAACCTCTAATGAATGAAGAATTTAGTATACATAAAGTAGGAGAGGTAGGTTAGCAGTTATGTGAAGGATCTAGGCTCAAAACGTGAAGGAGAGGTCGGTTAGGGAACTGACATCTCTATTTTTGGAGGTTTTGGTTTAGAGGATGTAAAAGAATTCGGTCAGTGAATCTACATCTATATGTTTGGAGGTTTTGGTTCACAGTAGTGAACAAGAGGTCGATTGGTGAAAGCACATATCTATATTTGGAGGTCTTGGCTTAAAGGATAATAGAGAGGTCGGTTAGTGAATTAACTTTCCTATGTGTGGCTATTTTGCCTCAAAATATGAAAGATCAATCGGTTAGTGCACTAAACTGCCTATATTTATTTATTTTGGCTCAAAGGTAGAAGTAGAGGTCGGTCACTGAGTCGACTTTCCTATATTTGTTTATTTAGGCTCAAAGGAGGAAATAAACATCGTTTAGCGAACCGACCTCCATATATCTGAAGTTTTGGTCTTAAGAAGAATTTAAAAGTCGATTATTAAATCGACCTCCATTCGTTTGATGACTTGGGTCTAAGGATAAGGAAAATGTAGATGTTGATAGTCTACTAATCATTTTATACTTGGCATTTTGGTCCAATGAGAAGGTATAGTTCGGTTAGTAAATTGGCCTGCTTTTGTTTGATGGCTTGAATCCAAAGAATAAATAGAGGTCGATTAGTAAACCGACCTCTTTATATTTGACGTTTTAGGTTGAAGAAGAATGTATAAGTCGGTTATTAAACTGATCTCTTTTATTTGATGACTTGAATCCAAAGAAGAGTTAGAGATCGGTTAGTAACCGACCTCATATCATTTTGTGCTTTGGGCTTAAGAATAAAGTATTGATCTTATCTTCCTCTATTTTAGGACTTGGGTCCAAGGAAGTGGTAGAGGTAAGTTTGTGAACTAACCTTCTTACAGTTGGAGCTTTGGGCTTAAGAAAAAGGTAGAAGTATATTAGTAATAAGTGGTAGAAAAGTTATAGATCTATTTTCTTGTTGAGTTTGTCTCTCTTATATGGGAAAAGTTGTAATGATTCACATTTATTATATTGATTGCCTTCATAATTATAAAAGAACATGTGTTTATTAACGTCCGAAGATTACTCTTGGAGCTCTGGAGTACCACTTAAATTCTTCTGAAGTACCTTTTATGTATCATCAAAAACTTTAAGCTAACTTAATTTTTTTGAAATGTGTTATTTTATTATATTAACAGAATGTGCTAAATTCCTCTCCAGTATGTTCATGTTAACTTTTTAATTTCGAAGGTAGACAATGATTTTCAATAGTCTATTTGTACTATAGTTTTGATGAGTTCTGGATTAAAATGAAGCAAAAAAGAATTTTTTTTGTTAGGAGCATAAAAAGGTTAGCCAAAGTTTAACCTCATATCTTTAAAATCCAACAAAGTCAATAATTTAATGTTCTGGATCAATATGGTCAGTATAGTAAATTTTTTAAGGAAACTTAACATGTATATAGCACGCTCATAAACATCTTAGATAAATTATCCCATGAATAAGAGTATTATATGTATCATAAGCATTAATAACTATTTTAAAGATTGAGTTTTAATAAGAATCATGTGAATGCTTTTTAAACTTAGTGACACCAAAGAGTTATTTGTGATTGTTTTTTCAATATACAAAAGGTTACTGTGTGGTGATGATTAGTTACTTGGCATGTATCTTAAATCTGTCCGAATAAACTTATCAGTTTATGCATTCTCTTTTCTCTTTGTTGTCCAAGTAATTTGTTAATTTGAATGACTTTATTTTATAGTTATTAGTTCAAAACCTAAAAATGAAACGACTTCAGGAATATTAAATAAAAGTACTTAATTTCTTTCAGTGATTAAGTATTATATTCCCTTCTCAATTTTTACTAAATGGCGTATCAAAATTATAGTTACCAAACAATTAATTTTCAGTGGGTTACCTATTAAAGAACTAAAAGTGGCACCAAGCTTTCAATTCTCACAATTTGACGATTCTTTACTCTCAAAAATATAATTTTTGTTGAGTATAAATATAAAGTAGCTTCAGTTGATTTTGTCATATTCAAGTTTTCAAGTATATCTCTTGACTCGTTCAACTAATATGAGTGTTGTAACATTCAACTTCTTAACCCCTTCCATGGAGGTAGCATAAACATATGCTTTATTTGATTGCTTAAGTCTTGGTATACAGGCTATTTAATTCCAGTATGATAGTTTTCCAAGAGTTCATGAATTTCTTCCATTAAGAAACGATAACTATTTAAGTTAATAGGTTCATATGTAATTTGAATAACCATATACATATCCGAAGGGTCAGTTCAGATAGATCAACAAACTCCGATGAATGAATATTGAGCTTAAGTGGATAATGACTCAACTGTGTACTAAACCATATTTTGTCTTGGGCTTTGGAATCTTTAAGGCTGGCCCGAATCCAAGATCTGACCTAAACGTCCTATGAGTCCAAAAGTAAAAGTATAAATACCCCAACCAACCACATTAAAGAGTTTGGACTTTTTCTAAGAATATTAATTACAAACATACACCTCTTTTATCTCTCTACCTTCTACTTAAAAATTTAATACTGAGTTAATAAATTACCTAAAATACCCTTTTAATTAAAAACCATCCACACCAGATTGGCGATCATAGTGGGAAGAGAAAGTGCCTGAATAGCTTTATTCGAAACCAACAGGTAAAAATCATAGTTCGGACATCATAAAAACATGAATCTTAACATACAAGATGTCCCGCCTCCTGAAAATAAAGGTGTAAGAGACAATAATGAGCACGCTACTGTGTCTAATGTCAATCACAACACAGATGAAAAACAGTTCATACAGGATGAATGTGATTAGTTAAGGGTTGGAATTGAAGCTTTAAAGGCCCAAAAGCAAACTGATAAAGTAGTGAAGGAAATGTCGGATGCATGCGGTGTGTTTGTAAATGAGCACGGTGATAGTGAACAGTCCCCAAAGGTGCGTATTAAATCTAAAAAGAAGCATCGGGCTAAAAAAATTATGAGTGCACCAGATTCTTCGGATGGCTCATCTACCAATTCTGACTCTGAAGAGTCTATTTCATCCAGTAGTGACGAAGCCGTCAAAAGAAGAAATTGAGGCATAATACAAAACATTAAAAAAAGAACAAGAGAGGCAAAATAAAAAAGAATAAAATTCAAGGAAAAATAAAGGGTTCGGCAGATTATGGCATTGATCATCTACTGAGTGATCAATTTGCTATTCAATCCGAACCAGGTATCTTTTCTACTACTAATGAAGATACATTATTTAGTCGAAGTCATGATTTGGGGCATATCCCCATTGTCCTAAAAAATACTCTCCGGTCATCTTCCTAGACGGTTTGATAGTTCCAAGATGGAGAAGTATGATGGAAGCAAAGATCCAGAAAACCACCTCGAGGCATTTAAAAAAAAATGATGAACTTTGATGACAATGATAAATTTTTATGCCAGAATTTCTCACAAACCTTTAAAAAATGTTCCCGAAAGTGGTATAACATTCTCCCACATGGATCTATAAAAAACTTTGGTATGTTCTGGGTGGCATTTAGAAGGCAATTTGTAGGAAGCAATGAGCTCAAAGGGAATGGTGATACTATTATCTATTGTGCTCAGGAGCCAAATGAGTTATTAAAAAATATATCAGTCGATTTGTGAATACGAAGAATGGGTTAGCTGCTTGTTTTGAACAAGTGGCTATCACCTCTTTAAGACAAGGATTAAATCTGAGCATCTTAGCTGATGCAGTAACTCAGAATAAGGGGATGAACATGTCTACTGCTACAAGATCAATTCCCCAATATACTACCCAGTCTCAAGTTACTGTTAATTATAGGCCAAAAGAGTCTGGACATGGATCACATCGGCCCAAACAAAATCAATCTAACCAAAACCAACAAGCTAGACCCAGGAGGGGCCAATAGGTTCAACCTGAATGGTTCGCCGAACTAGGTGAAAGTGTGGCCATGATATATAATAAAACTAGGCATGTTGTGCACTTTAAAAGGCCAACCCCAATTTAGTATCCTAGAGAAAGTCAAAGCAAACGATTCCGAAAATACCACAATGATGTGGGTCATGATACACATGATTGTAGAGCTTTAAAAAAAGAAATACAAAACCTCATTAAAATAGGAAAATTTGGTGCCTTTGGTAAAAGACAAAGGGACAGTAGACAAGATAATATCAACCCCCAACCCAACAACAATACTCCCCGAATAGCCTCACTAAACGGTCTTGAGCAAAGTATGGGGGCATCCAGACAAGAAGGTACCATGATGATTGTGGAAATATTTGATGTAGACTCTGAATATCTCGATCTTGATCCAGATCAGAATCAAGTTGGGGTGATAACATATAAGGCTACAACTAATCCGATCTACGCAAATTTTTCGAATCTTTGACCATTTTTAGAGGAGACACTGCAACAGCTCCTTCAAGTTGTTCAAGGAAAATACATGTTAATAGTTTGACAAATCAGTTGGAGGGTAAAATATTCATACATCTTTACCAAGATCCTGCTTCATTCATTGTTTTTGATGAAGATGATTTAATAAATATTGCAGGCCCATATAAAGATGTTGTTGTGATAGGGGCATCTATTACGGGCAATGATATACGTCGGATCTTGGTCGATACGTGTAGTTCAGTAAATATATTATTTTTGACTACTTATATACAGATGAAGAACCCTTCAGTCATCCAACGTTCGAACAAAACCATAATAGGTTTTACGGGGACTTCTGTCAATGTCATCGGAGAATTTGAAGAGGAAGTGTTATTGGGTAAAGGACCATTTAAAAAATGGTAAGGGTGTTGTTCGTGGTGGTTGATTGTCCAACATCTTACAATGCTATATTCAATAGATCTTAGCTTTCCATGATGCATGTAGTGGCTTCCCCTATCCACCAATGTTTAAAATATGATGTGTGAGGTCAGGTGGGTGTTGTCCAAAGCAGCCATAAAGTAGCTCGTGAATGCTATGTTACTACTCTTGCCTCAAAGTCTTTGGAGGTAGTACAAATTAACAAAGAATAACAGTTAGTGGACCCTTCTGCCAATCAAAATGAAATAGATTATCTGAAAGAGGCCCTCAGTGTTGTAATTCCAATTGAAGAAGTTGAAATTCATTGCATGACATAAGGCAAAAATGTTAGGGTTGGAGCCAAATTACCATTAAGGTTAAAATGAAAATTATTATCTTCTTTATCTAACAATCTACATGTATTTGCATGGTTTAATGAAGATGTGACAGGAGTGTCAATCAACGTGATTAGTCACAAGTTATCAGTCTGATTTGATGTTGGCCAATGGTACAAAGAAAAATGACTTTTTCTAGAGAAAAATCCGAAGTGGTTGTGCAAGAAGTAGATCGGTTAACTAGAATGGGGCATATTAAGGAGTCTCAATACCCGCTTTGGACAGTTAATCCAATATTAATCAAGAAAAAGAATGGGAAATGACGTATCTGTATTGACTTCACAGATCTAAATAGAGCTTGCTCTAAAGATCATTTCCCAGTTCTTCGGATATACCAACTTGTAGACTTTACGCCAGGAAATAAGTTATTATCTTTTATGGATGCTTTCTGTGGGTATAATCAGGTACGATTGAATCCGAATGATCAAGATCATACTACTTTTATTACTGATAGGGGGCTCCATTGTTATAAGGTGATGTTGTTTGGATTAAAGAATCCTGGAGCTACTTATCAACGATTGGTGAATAAGGTATTTTCGAACAAAATTGGCAGAAATATAGAGGTTTACATAGATGACATGATGGTGAAAATCCCTATGGAAGAAGATCACCTATCTGATCTCCAAGAAACGTTTTCCAACCTAGAGGCTATCAACTTGAAGTTAAACCCTGGAAAGTGTACGTTCAGGGTCTGATCTGGTAAGTTTCTAGGATACATTATAAGTGAAAAATGGATTCAGGCTAATCCGAATCAGTTAAATGATTTATTATTCATGTATCCACCTCAGAATACTAAAGAAGTCCAGATATTAACCGAAATATTAGCTGCTTTAAATCAGTTTATTTCGAGATCATCGGACAAGTGCGCTCAGTTTTTCCAATTTTTAAGGAATGTTAAAGACTTCAATTGGTCCCCACAATGTGATCAAGATTTCCTTGAAATCAAGAAACATTTGTCTTCACCCAAAACATTCTTCAAACCTATTCAATGAGAGAGATTTTATATATATATCTAGCTGTATCGGAGTATGCAGTAAGTATTGTACTAGTAAGAGAAGTGGATAATTACCCCCATATGGTGTATTATTTAAGCAAGAGTTTATTAGAAGCCCATAAAAAGTACTTGAAGTTAGAAAAAATGGCTTTGGAATTGGTGATTGCAGCTAGAAAAATGAGACTGTACTTTCAAGCCCACTCTATCACAGTTCAGACGTCTTTTCCTTTAAAGAATGTGCTACAAAAGGCTGATATATCAGGGAAAATGACTAAATGATCAGTTGAGCTTGAAGACTATGATATCAATTTTACAGCTTGAATTGCAAATCAAGGCTCAAGATGTAGCTGATTTTTTGGTAGAATTTCATACTGAGAGATCTTATGAATAAGCTCAGGGTAATAAGTCTAATTAAAAGTGGGTAGTCTGAACAGATGGTGGATCTAGTACAATGGGTTGTGGAGCTGGGGTTTGTTTAACTTCTTCTTATGGTAACACCATGTCCCAAACCATATACTTTGGTTTTAGAGCATCCAATATTGAGTCAGAATACGAAGCAACCATAGTTGGTATGAGGTTAGCTCAATTATGTGGAGCAAAAAGGATCGGGCTAGTAAGTGATTCTCAATTGCTTATTTATTAGGCTCAAGGGCAGTGTGAAACCAAAAAGGATCATTTGATAAAGTATCTATAAGTACTAAAGGAAATTTCCACAAGTTTTAAAGGCATCAAATATGAACATATCCCAAATCGAAAAATATTATGGCAGATTCCTTAGCCACCATAGCTTACTTTGAGGCATACCCTTAGATCTTTATGCAAGAATGTCCTTCCAATGACTTAATTCAAAGAAAGGAGGGTGAAATTGAATAGAGTATGAACATATCAGACATACAATCCAAAGATTGGAGATACAAAATCCAACATATTATTACTAATGGAGTTTTAGCTTCGTATAAGGTTTTGGCTAAGAAAGCAAAATACAGGGCTCGTGGTTTTTTTATGTTGAGAGCAATTCTTTATAAAAAGTATTTCAGTACGCCTTTGTTGTGTTGCCTTGGTTTTGAAGAATTTCAAAATGTATTATCTGAATTACACGATGGAGAAGGGTCAACACACTGTAGTTTAAAAGGCTTTAACCATGAGATTTTTGTTAGTAAGATACTACTTGCATACTATAATGGTAGATGCTATAGATTTAGTCAAAAAATACAATCCTTGTAAAAAATATAAAAACAAAATTCATATGCCAACAGTCCTCATGGAATCAGTACCCGAACCAATACCATTTGATACATGGGGACTAGATTTAGTTGGGCCCGAACCAATACCATTTCAAACTATAATTGTGGTCATATACTATTTTTTCTAAGTGGATAGAAGATGTACATGTATCTGGAACACCGTCAAAGGTAGTAATAAAATTTATCCTCTCTAATATATGTTTGCGTTTCAAAATTCCCAAACGTATTACTACAGATAATGGTCCTCAGTTCGACAACAAATACATGAAGGCATTTTGTACCTCAGGAGGAATTCAATACTTCTTATCTTCTCCTTTTCATCCTCAAGATAATGGGCAGGTTGAGGTTGTTAATCGAACAATTTTAAAGGGTTTGAAAAATAATTTAGAAAGAGCAACAGGAAAATGGCCAAGTTGTTTACAAGAAGTATTATGGGCCTATCGAACCACTCCTCGTACAACTAGTTAGGGAACTTCTTTCGCTCTTGTTTATGGAATGGATGCAATTACACCTATAGAAGCTACTTTGCCTTCATTCAGGATACATAATTATTCTGAATAAGGTAATGACATGTCTGTGAGAAGTCAGTTGGATCTAATTGAAGAAATGAGGGTGAAAGCACACTTGAGAACAACACACTACCAGGGTCTAATGAGAAGCATGTTTGCATCCAAAGTTAAAAGAAGATATTTCTAAGAAAGGGACAAAGTGTTAAGAAAAGTGTTCTTACATACCAAGGAAAAATAATATGGAAAGCTAGCTCCAAATTGGGAAGGTCCATACATGGAATGTGAAAAAGTCAAGTAAGGGACATATAGACTTCAAGACAAACAAAACAACTTTTTAAAGCATCCTTGGAATATTGAGCATCTCCGGTTATACTTAGAATAAAATTGTCTTGTAAATATTTACTTTGTTGTACTTCAATGTAAATATTTGTGGGGGCATACTCTTTCCTACCCTGGTGGCGCGGGGAGGTTTTAATGAGGTATCCAGATTCTAATCAATATACTATCCTTTGCATTTTTAAAGAATTATTGTGGTTGTGATGGTGATTCGGATAAAGTAAACACACATTAAACACCTTGAAATATATGTGAATGATTCAGATAAATTAAACACCCATTAAACACCTTGAAATATTTGTGAATGATTTGGATAAATTAAACACCTGTTAAACACCTTGAAATATATGTGAATGATTCAGATAAAGTAAACATCGATTAAACATTTTTAGCACCCAAATGGAATATTTCTGAATGGTTTGAATATATTAAAAAAGGGTTAAACGTTTGAAATACTTGATTAATGTTTACCATCTTTTAAGTATGCTTGGATTTAAAAAGAAACATTAAAAAGACAAGGTAAAATACTAAATAAATGAAAGTAAAGATGATATGAAATATTGGTTGGATCATTAAAGATGTTTGACCCACTTTAAAAAAAATGACTTGGTCATCCAAGGAATTTAGTTCACAAAAGGAAAACCGAATGAAAAAACAAAATGGCTTGGCCATCCAAGGACTTTAGTTCAAAGCATAAACTCAAAAAATAAATTAACCTTAGGGCTCATTCCCTTCCGTTGTCTTCTCAATGTTGTTTTTTTCCTTCTCCTCTCTATCATCACTTGAGCCTTCCTCTGCCTCATCATCAGAGTTGGAATCATCCGAAGTGATGTTGTATTTATCATTGTGAGCTAAAGTATGATAGGGAACTTCATCATCTAGCACAAAGGCCCACAGATTCCTAAGAGACCGTTTAGGAAACGTTTCATGGAATAAAAGGACCATATCGGATTTAACAGATTCTTCCCTTTGTTCCATGGACTTCAACACCCCCTAAACATATTCATTATTGGCAACAACTATATCTTGAGCTCTAATATCTTTCAAAGCGGTGATTTCATCATCCTTTTTCTTTAGAAGGTCTTGTAATTCCTTTTTCTCTATAGAAAGTTGTTCATTGGTAGCCTTTTACTTGGTCAAAGATTCATTCAAGTTTTTAACTTCATGGGAGGTGGAAGTTTGCAGTTCGGTATAACTGATTTGTGTTTTTTCTCGATCATCATTGGCATGTTTCAACTTAGTATTTAGTTGTTCTTTTTCCTTGATTAAAGTCTTTATTTTGTTCTGTTGAGATGTGAGGGAGACCTTTAAGTTTTGATTCTCAGTTTTGAGAGAAGTGATATCTTTTGTTTGAGCTCTAAATTGTCTTTCTAAGTTGATATGGGCCTGATATAGACTAAGACTGCATAGCCTAAGGTGCATGCTTATTGGACACTTCAAAAGATTCACCATCATGAATCACTGCGTTGGATATGTTGGATGATTGAGGAAAAGTTCGGTCAAAATACTTTTTGTCAAACTCACTGAAGTATAAATTCCTTATATCATCTAGGTTAACGTCACCTCTAGTAGGAGGTTGGTCGGCAGTAAGGAACACTGGAGAAGAAGGATCAACATGAACCTTTTCTTCAGTAGGAACTTCAGAAGGGTTTTTAGTAGGAATGATGGAGGGAATGATCTCGGGTCGGAGTATGATCTCTGAACCGATAGCTACTTTATTTTTCTTGTCTGTTTTGTCGCCACTACCTGCCTGGTGTCTCTTGAGCCCTTTTTTCTTCTTTTTGGTTTTTGGGGAAGTCCTTCTTCGGGAAGTCCCTGAGAGGTTCGTTCACTCTTCTTCTTTTTCTTCTTAATTTTATCAAGGTGGCTTGGAGCCTTGTTCCTAACTGGTGAGAAGAGCTTACTATCCTTTTCTTCAGTCCGTTTGAAAATTTCAACAGCGTCGGGAGGGTTGGTGAACTCTTCCCAAGAAAGCTTCCTCGTTGAGTTTGTCCTCCATATGTGAGCCCTTACCATATTAGCTGCAGTGAAGCAATTGTGGAAACCAGCCTCCAAATTTTCCATGGCCCATTGTGGTTCATCCCTCTTCCAAATGTTCTGAGAACATTCCAGAAAATCTTGGAAAACAAATCCTAAGTACGAGTTAATGTTAAAATTATTCGATGTAAAAATCGATATTAATACACATCGGAAAAAATCATTAAATGTTTACCTGAGCTTTTCCCGTATCTGGTTAGCAAGCTTGGATTTTTTTTCCACCATTCTCCCAAGCGCCACTGATATAGAGAAATCGAGTTCTCCAAGGCTTATCAGCTTATAGCAGGACAATGACCACCTTGTAATCATTCCCCATATTAAAATAGTAGAAAGAGATATGATGGTTTCTACATAAGCCGGCCATAGCTGCAAAATATTCCATGGGCATTGGGATTTTGGAAAGCCTTGAAGCAATGATGTTGGCTAATAAGAAGTACCAAGCATTGGGGCTTAACTGACTCATACATAACTGTACTAAATGAAAGTATGTAACTATCTCTGGGTCCACATGAAACCGAAGGCCCCAGTTGAGCACTTTGTTATATACCACCAGCTCTCCAATTTTACTATCCATCAGAGTCTCATCAGGGATAAGAATTTTAACATCGATAGACTCTGGAAAACCTCATTTATTCCTTATCATATCCAACTTAGCAGTATGGGTATACACATAAGAAATTATTTGAAGTGCTAACAAGTAGTTAACACTAACCTCGGATAAGTTAGGCCCTACTCGCCCTACGAGGCACTGAAGAGCGGTTTGGAGTCAGGTTTCTCCACTACTTTATGCTCTTTCCGAACTTTACTAGTCTTTCCAGTATGTCCGAAGGTCTCCAAAAGAGTATCTGGCCTACTGTTTTCCATTGTTTCTTCCATAATTTTTGGCACCTGATCTCCTGGTGTGTGCTCAGTGTCTTCTTTCTCAATATGAGAAGATCCTATGGGGGAATTCGATGGGCGTGGATCCAAAATTAGCAGTGTTGGAGACTTTACCATTGAAGAACCATCCTTGGAATTTTTGCTTATTTAAGAGGTGGAGTTGCGGTTTTGGCTTTGAATAGCCTAGTAACCCTTCCAGGTGGGATATCTCCTATATTTGAACTCATAGAATTGAAAAGGGACGGATTTTTGCGAGTGGTAACGGTTCTAACCCTAAATGAAGGGTTTTTGTTTGGATGTTTTAGTTGGTGAACTGGTGGTTCTGGCTGTTTTGGTTGATGAACTGGTGATTCTGATTGCTCCGATTCTTCAAGATTTATTAAAGAAGGAGAAAAGAAAATTTTCTTGTGAACTATTGTTGGTCTGCAAGAAGATGAACTCTTGTCTGGCTCTGATATCGTTTGTATAACCAATCCACCAAGGGAAGCAGGTAGACCTTCGACGATTCTTGCTTCTTTTTTCTTTCTTTTCAATTCAGACAAGTTCAACCAGCCTCATTAAACAAGGGTTGTTCTAGTCGTGAACATAAAAGTTTTGAGAAGGGTTAAAAAGATTAAGAACAAACTAGGGACTTGTGGTTTATCTCTCTAGAAGTTGGACTCAAAATGTTTTCTGACTCTAAGAATGGAAACAGTAAAACAATCACAATTAGATAGGTCAGAAAATCACTTGAGTACTTTACCTATGGGAGATGAACCGTTTGAAACATGATTATGGATTATTAACCCTAGACCGTTACTTTTTTAGGGATATGTGCAAGTACCTAGGAAAAAAACGGCTGAAGAGGTCTAATTAGAGACTGACACACGTAAATAAAAGTTACTTGTTAAAAGTGACACATTTTGAGTTTTCTGATAATAAAAATTACTTTGAACTCTGGTCGGATTTTTCATACATTGGTTAGCTCTTCCAAAAGAACTTTAGAAATATCTAAAGGGGCTACTAATAGGTTCAGATGTAATTGGAACTGCCATTATACATATCCGGAGGAGTTGTTCGGACAGATCAACAAAATTCGATGAATGAACAGTGAGCTTAAGTGGATAGCGACTCAGTTATGTACTAAACCATTTCTGGTCTTCGGCTTTGGGATCTTTAAGGCTGACCCGAATCCAATATCCAAACCAAATGATCTATGGGTCCAAAAACAAAAGTATAAATACCTCAACCAACCATATTGAAGATGTTGGACTTTTTCTTAAAGAATATGAATTACAAGCATACACCTCTCTTGTCTCTCTCTACCTTTTACTTAAAAATTTAATACTCAGTTAATAAACTACCTAAAATACCATTTGATTAGAAAACATCCACACCATAAGTCATTTATTGAAAAAATAATTTCATTTTGTTTACAAAAATTATTGATGTTTTGGTCAATTTTTTCAATTTTTTTTCTATGTCTTTACAGGCTCATCATTGCAATTCTTTTTACAATTTTTATATGAATAAGACTTGATGGGTTGGAAATCTTTTAGAGTGAGAGCATGCCTGATGACTAAATAATTTGAGGGGTAGTTATGGAACCTTTATGAGGGGTAGTATTGACTATATTCGAACTGTGATTCGAATAGCCTTTGTGACCTCATCAAATAAACACCTCACCTATAATGACTAAGCAAGTTGCTAGTTAACACGCCTTAATGACCCGTTAAGAAATTGAGCCTGACCCATGACTTGATTCCTCAATTTAAGTGTTAGTATCCTTTGACCCGACCCATGACCCTAATCTAATACTATAAATACTCTAAAAGCATCATTAAGAGAAGGAGGACAAAAAAATAATCCCTCGACCCTTTAACTAACGTTTAAAGACCTTTTTTACGATCTTTCATAATTAACCAAATAACCAAACCAACATATTACTAAAACTGCCCTCAGTATATATTTTAACATCATCACCAATAATAACAAGTTTGTTCTTGATTTGTAAACTATCAATTATTAGGTGTGTTAGAATCTTTACCTTTATTATTTGCATTTTATGAACTTAAGTGATTGAAAATCAAATATACATTTGACTAGTGAACAAGTGGGGTACATTTCTTATCTAAGTCAAGATTTCTTTCACAACATATGATCAAAGATGGGAGGTCATGTACTTTTTGCTTTTACTGAGGAATAGGATAAACTTGTTGCATGAGCTTAATTGGACGCCTATGGGTGTGTCTTTCAAAAGTTTATTATCCGAGTTTGTATTTTGAAGCTCACTATTATCAGGTTAAGTATTAATTACTTGCATCTTTTCAACGTTCTCAATCTCATTAATTTTTACCCTGAGCAAAGTTAACATCTCTTTCTGGTTGTTGCACTCATTCTTGTTTGTTTCTAGTCTCTTACTGCACTCATTCTTGTTTTTTTCAAGTTTTTTTATTCTAAAATGTCAATCTTATTTTCTTTGGAAATGACCAGCTTGATATGAACTTAAACTATCATATTTGCATGTCTTCTCCCTCAATAACTATTTTACTTTTTGCTAGTACAACTAATTGGCTTAAGTAATTAACCTGAATATTAGAATTTATTGATATATTGATTGATCTCATTTGATTTCATTATTTTGGGCCTAGTAGGCAATAAAAACAGCTATTGAACTTAGCCTAAGAGTTGTGGAGGTGGGAGCTCGAGGTGAGCATAAAATCCAGAGGGTTATCTCCATGAGACTATATATAGCTGACATTACCTTAATAATGAATCATTAAGGCATGTTATAGAGAAATTTCTGGCATGTGAGTCAAGTTGGTATACATTTTATCAAAAACACATATTCAGGATGATGACATATTACTAAAAAAATAGTCTACTAGTATTAGATAATGTAAATATGATACATTTTATTGAAAATATACAATAAAGGTGATACTAGAAAAATAACCTATTAATGGTAGATTATATATTATGTTTGCCCATATGCTACTTATTTTTTGTGGGTATGAGTTTATACAATTTAGAGATTAAGCTTGTAATAAAGATATTTCATGAATCGAGTTTGTTCAAATAAGGTAGATTCTTATTGCTTTTTGTCCTATATAGCATAAATAATTTTATTATTGGAAAGTTTTCGGTTATTTTTGTTTTACGTAAATTATGGACCTCTACCATTGCAGAGAAGACACTAAAAAATGTTTTTTCTATTATGGAAAAATATGTTAAGCGTGGTTTGAGGTCTTTGGTCTTTGCTATATAGGTTAATATATTTTTCTTTTATGTTTTGTATAAATTTTATCTCAATTCGTGGTATGAACATTTTATTAACTTCTACATATTTTTAATAAAATATTCAAGAAGTGACTGAGAAAAAAAAAGAAAGCTTTGTTGGTCAGTGATAATTTCTTGGTTTGATTCCTTTTTTGATCTTCCGAGAGACGACATTGTAAAAATTATATGTAAGTCTCTTGTCCTCGATGTTAATATCAAGATGATTACTGGTAATATATTTATTTTTCATTTAGAAGTGTCAAACAAATTTAATTAAAATTTTGTTGCTCTCTCATTTGTTTTTTACTCTTTCTTTTGTTTTATGGTTTAAGTGATCAACTCGTTATTGTAAAGCAGGCTGGCCGGAGACTAGGAATGGGAACATACATGTACCCATCTCTCTGTTTTAAATTATATTACCCTTTTTTCCTTTTAATAAATTATTACCTTTTGACACTTTTACATTTGCATATTTATTTTGTTTCCATTACAATTCATATTATCATAAGTAAACTACATATGTAGTAATAACTGTTTGATGTTGATTTCGTTGAATTACTGATCCAAAACTCTTTTCTCGTGTTCATGTTTTTTTACAATTCGGTTACATGCTCATTACTTTGATAGAAATTCGATTTTTCTCTTTTCATGGTTTTGAGAATCATCATTTTAAATGACAATGAGTTTAGTTTTTATGTTATCATAATACTTTTGGTTGTATGTGAATTTATGATTTTTTGAGATATAAAAATTGATTTATGAAGAAAACTATAAAAGGTAAAAAATAATGAGCAAGTGTTAACTTTCGTTTCAATAGGATGTAAGAACTAACTGAAAACGTGTTAAGAGAAACAAAAAAAGTAGTAGCAAACAATTAAGAACTAACTAAAAATATCTTAAGAGAAAACAAAAAAGTAGTAATAAAAAAATATTGTATCGTACACTATGAAAATGTAATACTTATCAAAGTAGCTTATTCTAAAAAATCTTAAGTCTTTACACTTTCAAAGAGTATGCCATCTGTTTTTTTACTTCTCCTTCTCTTATATTGATACAATAAATATGAATTTTTTTATTTTATTAATACGTCCTCAAATCTTGTTTAGATTTAAATATAATCTTATTATCATTTATGATCTCGGAGATTCTTAATTCTAAGTGTTGAAATATTGTAATTTGGGTTTAACATGTATCATCCTGGCCATCTCAAAGAATAGAGTTAAACCATCTCGCATACCTAATAGCTGGAAGTTCATTGACAGAAGATGACAGTAGCTTAAGTATGGAAGAGAATTTAAACCTAAATGTAATATTTGTCAATGCATGTTATTATAAGTAATGGTAGCTTGATGAAATTGTAGAGTTATGAAAAAGTATTAGAAATATTTTGTTATGAATAACAATTTTATTTTTGAATCATAGTTTGTTATTCAAGTTTAGTTATATTATATTTTTAATTTTTGGATCATGAAATAGAGCTGCAATAGCTATGCATTTTTTTAGAAATATTTTTATTAAGTTTAACAACAGGCTTACAACATTGTTAGTGTCGTAATGTACAACCAAATGGCAGCGATGTTTACAACGATGAACATGCCAACCGATTTAACCGTTTGGCTAAAATGGTGCAACGAACTTACAACAGAAGTTGTAATGCCGTGACCTGATTCCATCAGGGTCAAAGTTTGCAACGCTTTCCGGTTGCTTGTCGGTTGTAAAAAGCCTTCTGGTGGAAACTGATTTTGGTTAGTGATCTCACTTAACACAACCGGAACCTCCGGTTGCATACCTATTGTAAAAACCTTTTTGCAACAGATCAATGATGATTTTTTTCGTTCTCAGATCATTATAAAAACCAGTTTCTCCATTAGTGCTTCTCTTATGGCCCAAGTTTTCTATCATGTTTTGAGTAGTTAAACCAAAAGTTTGATATGTCAATAAGAAATCAGGATATATAGAACGCAAAAAAAAATATACATGGGTTATCTTCAACAAAGTCAATCCTTTAACACAAGAAGTTAGGCGTAAGCCACCAAATTTACGCATTGTGATTGTATGCTATTCAAATCTAAGTTTGAAACCTAAAGACTCGGTAGTTAGTTTTAGATATTACCAATGAGATAAATCATTCTCTGGACGCCCAACTATATCGACCCGCTCAGAAGAAAAAAATGGACATTGATCCTTTTTGGGACAATATTGGAAAATGAACATTGATTCTTTTTAGGATGATATCGAAGTTAACCTAATGTATTAGTAGAAAAAAGCTAACCACACACATGGATTTGTTTTGGCCCAGAAAATTGACTAGCTGGGATATGTTCTTTATTTATATATCATTGATCTTTCTATATTTAATCGATGTGGGATGTCAGACTTTGGTTGCATCCTAAAAAGTACTCTCAAAGTACCACTTTAGCCTCCTTTCAGTTGACTTTCATCCGTTCAGGTCGGGTGAAGGATTCACTACCTGAGCCATAGAGCTTTTACAACAGATGTATTTGCTCATTATTATCATCACACTGCTTTGTTTCTTAGAGTCACTCCAATCAAGTACCACCGTCTTGATACACTCCAATCAAGTCACACAGCTTGATGAGCTACAAGAACTCCAAACTAGGTTACACTCATGATCTGTAGAGCAGATCATTCACCTTAAGCATTTGATGATTGCTCATTATGTTTGACATCCGAGAATTCATTCATATCACGTTTGTATGGGCCTGAAGCTTTGATATTAATATTCTACGAATCACTATGTAATATATCACAAATGACTCGAATACGGAACACAATCAAGAACATGAAAGAAAAGAACACATGATTTTAACGTGGTTCGATAAATGTCTACGTCCACGAGGCGCCACAAAAATAAATGTTTCACTATGATAGAAAAGGGTTATATATTTTCATATGTCCTTTTTGTCTAGTCTTAATAATCTATTTATAGAAAATAAACAGACTTACTAGATAATGGGCCTAATGGACTCATATACACCAGACTATAAACAATAACGAGGATTATATTTTAACACAAATGTACATTGACAATGACATAATATTGTACCAACAGACACAACACACACTTTCAATATTATTCGACTCATTTTCAAAATATTTATATAAAAATTCATATTTTATCTTATACAAACTGTATTCTAAATTAAATCATCTAGAAGTTTTGAATTGTTTTAATTTTTGCAGCTAAACAACAATATTTTTTTTCCCAACCAAATTACATGTAATTCTTCAACTAAACAACAATTCTTTTTCTCGAACTTATTTTACAACCAAATTACAAGTAATTTTACACCCCCGGTTTTTAATAAAAGAATCACCACAAAAATTTACATTTTTTATTTAGTTGTTTTGCATCCAAATTATACGTATTTTCACACCCAGTTAATGCTCATTTTCATAAAACAAGTTTTGTATGTTGTTTTTTCACACAATTTAGCAACCAAAACTCACATTTCCGCAACTATGTTTTCCTTATTTTTGTAACACATTTGCACATAATGTTACAACTAAACAATAACAATTTTTTTGCAACCAAATTACACGTAATTTTAAAACTAAATAGTATTTGTTATTTTTGAACCAAATTACACATAATTCAATAGTTAAACAGTATTTTTTTGACAACCAATTTACATTTAATTTTATAAAAAAAATAAATATAAATATATTTCATAGAACTAGTTTTGTTTGTCTTAAAAAAACAAAACCAACTATATTTTGGGATATTTTTTGGAGCTATGGTTTGAAAGATATAACATTAAAAAAATACAAAAACGGAAAAACAAAACATGCTTGGGAATATATAAGTATTAAAATATTTGGATGGTTATCTGTATATACTAATTTGATACTAGATAGTTATCCATATTTTATTAGTAAAATAACTTTGATGTTAGATGGTTATTGGTAAATAACATGGTTATAAACGATATTCACAATAGCAATTTTATTTTTTGAATCCTTCATGTTTAATCTCTGAACCATCATTACTCTTTTATTCAAAGTTCTAAAATAAATATTAAAATATAGTTTTTAGTGAAAAATATCCAGTAATGCATATAGTTTGATAACTATTTTGATAAATAAGTACAATTTCGTGCATTGTATACAGAATTATAATTTATTTTTCACATATTTTTGTAATATTTTTATGTATTTGTTTTCCTGGCCATTATAAATAAAAAAGGGGTAGTTCGTTAGAGATTTGTATCTTTATTAAAATGATAAAGGTAATAGTAGTTGATGTAATAGTGTTTATGAAGTAACTAAAGGTGATTGGACAAATATCATATATGACGAGCTTTGAAGTAGGCTTGACGAGCTGAGCATTATTTTATAGATGAGACAAAAAAAAAACACACGACGTTGATATATGTCTTTGACAAGCACATAACAAAAGATAAGAATATACATAACAATATACATTTCGAGGTAGGTTTGTCGAGCTGACTAGTACCTCGTAGGCAAGAAAAATATATACATGACATTGATACATGTACTTTATAGACGCATGACAATAGATAAGGATATGATGACACATATGAAGATATCTGACATATACATGACGAGACACATATTGAGGTAGGATTCACAAGTTGTACAATACATAATGGATGAGATCAAGAGAATGACGATACTTATCTTGTAAGAGGTTTATCAAAATATTACATAGATTTGATAAGATGACAAGATTTCCAAAATGGTTAAAGGTTATATTAGTAATTATCAAGTATGAAAGTGTAATGGATGATTTTTATTTGTATTATCACACACATGTCAAACATCATTATTCCATAGAATTATTTGCATTGTAAATAAATATCTCTACCTCTCATTTGAGAGTTGAATTTTTTTGTAAGAGATAGAATTTGTGAATTATATCTTGTTTATTTTTATACTTGATTTTTTATTATAGCATTGACATCCACTTTGATGAGGAATTTCTCATCAAAATTGGCTTCGTCTATGGAAAAATCTCTTCAAGGTACCTCAGTTTCAAAAAAATGAAAACCTAAATTCACCAATAATAAATTCGCTTATGAATAAAAACAGAACCGTCAATAGGTCATATGATCCATGGTACTTCAACGGTGAAATTCTAAATCTAGAAAGGATAATCTCACATAGCTAAGAGAATGTGGTAGATCCAGACTTATCTCAATATTTACCGACAAGAGGCAAATGTGATCTAATTCTGTCGATGTATGATTTACTATAGTTATAAATGAAAGATTTAAGGCAAAAATAAAGTAGATTTAGTGTATTAAAAACAAAAATATGAAAAATGAGTAGTTCAATTAGAAAAATATATAAAATATTGTAACTCTTAATGGAAAAATAACATTAAATGATGGTTTGTATCAAAAACATATGTGCGTTAAAAATGATATGAATCTTACAAAAGTTAATATTTATAAAAAAACATGTTCTAGTTGATGAGGATGGCCAATCAAGTAATGAAGTAGCATCAAATGAGAGATCTAAGAAAAAAGAAGAAGAAATAGTAAACAAAAATCAAAAGACCTTTAAAAGAGCTAAGATAACTTCTTATAATTTAGCTCAGTCTTCACACTCACAAAAGATTATTGAGGAAGAATATAAAATTTATAAGTATAATGAGATAGAATGATCTTGAATATCATTTAAAATAGTTCCATAATACAATGCTTGGTTATAATCTAGAAAACAATCTTTTATGTAAACTTTTACATGGTTTTTGAGATAACACTTTGGTGTACTTTAATAATATTCTTTCATAATCTATTAACATTTTTAATTTTTTGGAGTTCTTTTATAAGTCCATTTATTGTAAATAAAACGAGTAACCGAAAATGGGATTATATAATTAGTTTGTACCATAAACGGGACGAGATGTTTCATAATTGTGTTAAGAGGTTTGTTAATAGATGAATAATCTAGATGGATGTAAAGAAAGTGTAGCTCTTACTTAAAAAATCTAAATTGATAGCAGATTCAATGCAAATTTAATCAAATTCACGGTCGAAATCTTGGGAGATTTATTACGACGGCCTGAAATGTTCATTCAAGTGGAAGAAACTAAATAAGGTGGTATTGTTCTGGCTAAAATGTCAAAATTAAGAATGAATAAAAACCATAATGATTGTCAAAGAACTTTGGATCCCATAAAAGCCAACCTAACAAATTTTTTTTATAATCAAAATATGTTATTAACACCTCTTACAACGTGTATAACATCTATTTACGATAAAATAAACTGATAAGTTGAGTTATAAAATGTCACGAGCTATAAGTACTAATCATAATGAAATATTTATAAGGTTTTAGTATACTTATCATTATGATCACGGTCATACAACTAATGATGTTTTTGAATTACGAGATGAGATCCAATGATTGATTGATAATGGAGAGTTGGTGGAAACTAATAAGGATAAAGAAATAGAAAGACAATAAGAAAATACTGAATGTCGTAATCATAAGAAACAAAAAAACATATAAATAAATAAATTATACAATTGTTGGGAGAGATAGCTTAGCAAGGACATAAAAATATTCTTCACTAATTTAATCTGTTTTATAGCAACTAACTTTATTACTATATATCACACACGCAAAAATAATTTATATCAACCATTTGATTTTATTGATATATTCTTCGAAAGAGAAAATTTAATCCACCTAAATTGATAGAACATTCAATGCTTATACTTAAAGACCACAATACTTAAAGATTGTAAATTTAATTTTCTAGAATCTTTTGCCATGTTTTTGCATTCTCTCCTAACCTGCGGATCACAAAATATTAAATTATTAAAAAAATGTTAGTTTATTTTCATGATTTATTAATATTTTTAAATATTATTGAAAAATCTAATGTAAGAAAATTATACAAATTTACCATTTATTAGTTACTTAAGTTGATAATAAGTATCGGCATTGATATGTTTTGGAATGAACACTCCTGTTCCAATGATCTTAGGTCGAAATGTATACATTTCACGTCGAGATGGATATGTGTTCCATAATTGGTAATTCTACAAATATTCAAATACTCTTTATAATTGATATGATGTAGTTGATTTTGAAATTATTTCAAAGACTTTTAAAAATATTCAAATATTCTTTATAGTAATAAAATCTAAAAGTATAAATAAAATAATATAACAATATAATTTTTTGTATGTTATCGATCATTTTGAAAAAAACTAATTTTTATGTTTAATTTTTATGACAAAATTTTATAATAACAAAAAAAATAGTTTAATGTACTTTAAATATTTAATAGACCTAAAATAAAAATAAAAAACTAAAAAAACATATTTTTAATATCAAATGCTATCGTATTTTGTTTCAAAATTAAATCAATAATATTAAAATCACATTAAAAACTATATAACAAATAAAAATTATAATATTGTAAATCACTCTATTTGTTTTTCAAATTATATTTATACATTTAAATAATTTATTTACTTTTAAAATATTAAAAATTTAATATTACAAAAACTAATTTAACATAACTAAATAGTTGTATATAAATACTTACAAAATAAGAAAAGTTATCCGCATAATTCAAAGAATAATAACCAAGATCAGTGTAATTGATATGCTCAATGTTGTCAGCAAATATATTTTGTTTTTCATCTTGGATTTTTGAAGATTTTTTGTTATTGTTTGCTTCAATTTGAAAATATAAAGATGAATAAGAGATGTATTTTGGTGTCTTAACATACTAATATTTATATATCTACAAAAGTGGCAACTAACTAATTAATTTAGTCACGTTAAATTAATTAAAAAAGGTGATAAAACACTTAAACATAAACATGAAATAAACTAGTTTCAATAACTAACCCATTTAAATATAAATTATTAAAAACAACACAAGTATTATATGTTTTTTCTGAAATAAAAACACGTTTCAAATTTGGAAAAATATTTTAAAAAACACGAATATCTTACTGTCTTAGACGTTTCAAATGCTTTTGGTTTTCTAAGTTTTCTTTAGATATTCTTATAACAGTTAAAGAATGATACAGCTTAAAAATAAAAATACATTTATTTATAGGTGATATAGTTTTGTTATATGATTATAAATTTGTGGGCTTTATTTTATTATATTTAAAGTTCTTCAATATAAAATTTGAAATTAAAATAATAAATTATTATTATTTTGATAAGAATAATATAATAATTTACTATCCCAACTTTTTTTTACTATGACATGAAAAAATATATAAAATATAAAGTTTAAGTGTATAGTTTTAAGATAAGTGGAAATAGAGAGGTACAGACAAATTATTTTAAAATCATGTTATTTTATTTTTTTTATTTTTAAAATCGTCAAATTACATTTTTAAAATCATGAAACAGTATTTAATTTTTTTATTTTTTTTATAAAATATATGTAATAATATTAGAAACAAGTATTTACATTAAACTAATTGGTTAAAAGAATTGAATTATTTATTAATCACTGGCTATCATATAAAGAAAAAAAGTTGTAAAGTCTTTTTATATATTATCTCGATCCGAGTAACCGAGTTGTATGCTAAACAATATAGAAATTTTTGTAAAAGAATTTATCATATTTGCAAGGATGTCTAATATCTTACGTAGTTTGTTTCATCTCGTGGTTTAGTTTATTCGTGTTATTAAATCGAGAATTATATTTTCACACATAGTGATATAAACCAATTAGAACAATAATCATTGATCTATACAGTTTAAAAAGATCAATTAGCTAGCTTTAAAAAAATTAGACATCATAAAAGTCATATACAAAATTTATTTTATTAAGATATTATTTTGAGTTCATATGTTCTTTAAACACTCTAATGTATTGACTTAACATAATTAGCAAATCTAGACCTTATAGTGAAATATTAGGGAACTATAATGCAAATTCGTAACATACGACCTATTTTTGTAATAAAATATGTGTCACTCGTAAATAGACATGAAGGACTTCATAATATAATAAGAACAAATTTCATAAAGATATTATTACATAGACGGTAAATATGATAAGTAAAATAATTTTTTTATTAATTAACTTAGTTGGATTTTATGGCTCGTGTCTCATATCCGTATTAGTCATTTCCTTATCGGTAACCCCTACTAATGACAGTAACATCGATGTACGATTAAGCTAATCCTATGGTGAACGTATCAGCTTGTTGTAGTCCAGAGCGAGTATGCACTCATAATTATCATAATAATACGATATGATGAGCTATATTTATGAGGCAAGGTGCTTCACTTCTAGAGATGTCTAGATTGATATGTGAGACATTAATTGGAAGATTCTAATTATGCTTGACCAAACTTAAGAAAGAATCATCATTAGTCCAAGAATTTATGAATTTAGAACTTTTTTTTAATTTATAAGAACCAACATTCTTATTCTGATAGGTATAAATTAAAAAGGGAGCATGGTCAGAACAAGTTTTGACCATGTGAAGAACCTGAGTGGTATTAGAATCAGCCCAAGTGTTGTTAACCATCACCCTGCTCAGTCTTTTCCACCTAGAGCCTCTGTTCCAGGTGAACTTTTGACCTAAATAGTCAGCGTCCTCCAATTGCCAGTCCCTAATCATGTCCACAAAGTCATTAATGCTATATTGGAAAATAGCAAAACAACCAATCTGCTCCTCATTAGAAGCAATAACATTGAAGTCTCCAACACTGATCCAACCTTTATTAGTATAAGTAATCATTCTGAACTGGTTGCATAAGCTATACCTCTGATTCCTTTGAAAATTTGCGTAAACAACAATATTTTTTTTGTCCAACCCCTGATAATTCACCTCCAAGTGAAGGCATTGGTCATGATTAACAAGAGTGTTAATACATGAATCATCATCCCAAAACAACCAAATTTTATTAGAGATGTTTAAAGAAAAGCTAGGAAAACCCAAAATAATAGCAATATCACTGATCTTAGAATAATTAGCCATAGGTTCTTTAATCACCAAAATTTTAACCTTTTCCTTGAAAATAATTGACTTCAGCCTACATAAAGTAGCTTTATTGTTAATTCCACACAGATTCCAATTAAGAATCTTTATCATTATCTTATCAGATAATGATTTATTGAGAATGTTGGCCTCTAAGTGTTTGAGAGACTTTATGATAAGCTTATTAGTTTTCTTGATCTTCTTTGCAGCTTTGAGTTTCTTATTTAAGACAGCGCTAAAGCTATACTCTGGGGAGAAGGCTTCCATGAAAGGCGTGACATGATTGCTTCCAATGTTATCCTGAGCAGGAGAAAGTCTGCCAGAATTCAGTAAATCCATTTCAAGATCAACATTTTGATCACAGACTGTTTAAATATTTGAACTGCTTCTATTATTTCAACTTCTTCAAGAACATAAGTTTCTTTATTTTGATTGTCTAACAATTTGTAATAAAAAAACACATGATCACTCGGATCTTTCTTAATAATAAAATCATCAATTTTTTAATGCTATTTATCTTTGTTGTGTTTGTTCTGAACATCTTTAGCATATTCTTGGATCTGTGTCTAGTATCCTGATCATTAGTAGCTTTGTCTCTCTGTCTCTTTTCCAAAGTTATCCTCATAATTTTTGTTATCTTCAAGACTGGTTCTCTACAATTTTTTGCACTCAAACGAACAATAAGCTGGCAGATTCTTGTATCTCATATTTAACCAACATCCATCATTCAGCCCAAAGCCAATCCATATTTTATTTGTCAGATTTTCAGTAACATCCAACTCAACCAGAGCATGAATAACATTGTTGAAAGCTCTGTTATTGTTCGGAACAACCATTTTGTAAGGGATGCCTATACAAGACACAATTTTATGCAATATTTACTCTTTATAAAAGTAATTAATAATTAAATATTTAAATTAAATTAAATTTATCCAAACAATAATAAAAAGTTATAATAAATATTACACATTAAGTTTCATTGATCGGTGCTCATGGTATCACTTAGCTTAACCTATAAAAAATTAATTTCATTCAAAAATTATATTAATATTTTTTTACATTAGAAATTTTAATTACTTATGTTTTAATTATTAAATGTTTTTTAAATGGTATTTGTCAATTGTAATATTTTTATATATGTTTTTATATAAAAGATATTCTTATATAATATTTACTTTTTATTTTAAATTTTTTGATAGATATATAAAAAATTGTTCACATTAATCTTTTTACTTCATTTTCTCCTCCTACAGAATTCTAGTCTTTCAAGAAAACCAATATTTAGTTTCTTCACGATAGCATAAATCAATGCTTTCAGGGTCTTTATGATAAAAAATTTACACAACAATTTCGATTTCTTTGTTTTTCCAATCGAAAATCATAAAAAAATCAGGTTCATTTTTTAATTTATATGTTGTTCTTCTTCTTTTTTTGGAAAACAATAATAATTATACGTTGTTCTTCTTAATTTATTGTTTGTTGTTCTTTTTTAGCATTAAATATTGTTTGATTGATTGTTTTTTTTATCTTATATTTCATGTTTTTCTTGAATGTTTTGGTATACTTATCTTAGTTGTTGTTTTTATATTAGGTTGAGCATGCCCTAAATTTTAATCCTAGATCCGTCAATTTGCGTATAGTATACATTTCTGGATTTCTCATTCCTCAAACAACTAACACGGTGATGGGAACTGGTCGTAGTCAATTTTTAATGAATTCTTCTTCGTTTATTTTCAACACTCTCGTTCCTGGACATCTTTACAAGAATTTTGCAGCCTATGTACATGTAAGAGAGCATTTACTAATCATGCTATAAAAATCCTTCATGCTCCTTAAAAAAATAGAGGTGCAAGAGAGCTGCTCATAATGGTTGGTGATGGTATTGAAATCCCAGATCCCTAACCATTCAAGAGTTTGATCAACAATTTGTGTGATAATATCCCACAAGTCGCTTATACTATCTGAAATATTTGGCATAAGTAATTGAAAGTAAAAAATATTTGTTAAGAAACAAGTAATTGACTCAGTCTTGAATTTTTTTACATATAGCTATTAGATACCGTAATCCACTTCAATTGTAACCGAATAAGCCTTAAATTAAAAAACAACCATTTTTTTCTTACTGATTCTTCTCTGGCTATGAGTTCCATCATTTAAAGAACTCTTACCTATCAGAAATCTCATACTTTGATTCATATTATTTTACATAAATGATAACTAACATGTTTGTTAATGTCGATGTAGAACGTCGGCATTGATATTAACAAACATGTTAACCAGTGTTGAAACATGGAATCATTATTATCACCAACGTCGACAATGCATTGGTTTACATTTTTGTTAACCATTGTCGGCTCAATACGTCGATACTGGTTTACATTTTTGTCAAACAATTTTGATTGGTTATGTTAACATCAAATATGAATATCGACAAAATTTTCGATTTCAACTATAAATTATACAAGAAATAAAATAATATTTTAGATTATGTTACGTTGATTTATTTATTTTTAAAATTTGATTATGTAAGTTTTTCTAATTTTTTAAACTTTTTAAAATATATAAAAGAAAGTTCGATTCTATCAAAACTACTCATTTTCGAATAATATCCACATTATTGTTCAGACATATTCATTTTTTACTCGAAAAATTAAACTACTTTTTAAAAATATAAAATTAATTGAATGAAAATTTGATTATATTATTTATTAATAAAATTGATACCGTATCTAACCCTAACCAATATGTACGTTTTTGTAGGTAATTTTGCAAAAGTTGCACAACACCAAACTTGACCATAAAAGCAAATAAACGCTCTTATAGAAGTAGAATAGAATAGAGTGTTTAAAGACTTGGTGGTGTGGTGTCGACCCGAAGTGTAAAACTCACGTCTACACGCTGTGACCAATTCAAGAATATTTGTGGAAAATGTCAAACTGACGTTTCTTCTGCTTCATCCTCTCTTTCTTATTTTCAGAAGCATTAACAATACCTTCTCTAGAGAGAGAAAGTAAGACGGAGAAAATGGGAGTCGCAATCGCCGACGTTGAATCGCTGCGAAAGAGGGCGGCGACTATGAGAGAATCGCTGCGAAAGAGCCAAACGATCACTGACGATGTCGTCTGCATTCTCGGTTCCTTCGATAACCGTCTATCTGCACTCGAAACAGCCGTGCGTCCTACTCAGGTTGTTAAACCTCCATCAAGGGATATTATACTTCTTCTGCTCACTTTGAAGATGAATTTCGAGTCTTATTTGTTTTCCTAGCTTTCTAGTTTTGGCGATTACTAGAGAAATATAATAGTTTACTGCTGCGGTCAACTGAAATGCCAGAATTCCTAACGATGTGTATAGAAAATGCGAATTGGCGTGTGATTCTGAAATAGCCATTGCTAGAATATATACATTAAACTCTGCGTTTTTTGTTTTTGGATTGCATCATTCATTAGTTCAGGATTTCGTTTAGCTGATTGATATAATAACAAGATCTTTATGGTTTTCTGGGGTTTTGTTTTTTCAGATTAGGACCACTGCTATAAGGAAGGCTCATGGTAATATAGACAAGACATTAAAATCTGCCGAGATTTTACTTACTCAATTCGATCTTTACCGTCAGGTTTGTTTAAGGCTGCTGCAACTAAATTGTGTTTATGTTTACTAATATGATCACTAGGTACTTGATTTCTAATTAGTTGACCTAAACTCAATACTAGTTTCATACCATATTGGTCTATATGGAAGAAGTCCATAAATATTACATTCGGCCTTGAATATTCTGAGAAGATTAGCTTGGTGAATATATGCTTTGGCTCTTTCATGACCTTTCCATTGTATATCTGTTATATTATAAAAGCTTTTCTTCTTTGAATATTTGTAGTTGAAGAATAGTGATAATTACGGTTGTCTTTGGACTTTAGCCAACTTTGCGGCATTGTTTAGGTTTTCTTTCACGGCATTGTTCTTCGACTGTATTTATGTAAAAGGAGGTCTTAGATAATCTATGATTACCAGCCCCATCCAACACCATCTACTTCTTTTGTCCTCATTCTTTCTTCTTCTTCTTCTTCTTCTTCTATTACTGTCTTATCTATTGATCAAGCCATGGCAAAATGTTTAATTGCTGTCTGGTGTTAAGAGTTATAAATATCATCATTTTGGTGTTGAGTTATAAATATTATAAATATCATCATTTTGGTGTTGAGTTATAAATATCATCCGTACCCATTGATGCATTTTCTGGAGGTAATTGCTACCTCTGTCCTCGTATAACCTCTGGCTTAGAAAATGGCAGATCACATCGATGTACAAAATCTTATATTGCTACAATTCTTTTGGTCAAAAATATATTTTACCTTAACTGCTATGTTTTATGTTTTTCTTTGGCTGTACAGTCTTTAATATTGTTGTCATTTCAATGAATAGGCTGAGATGAAAATACTCAAGGGACCACACGAAGACCTTGAAAGTTATTTAGAAGCAATAGATCAACTAAGAAAAATTATTCGCTTTTTTAGCAGCAATAAAGGCTTTAAGGATAGTGACTCGGTACTCAACAAGGCAAACAACTTGCTTGCCAAGGCTCGAACAAAGCTGGACGATGAATTTAAACAGCTATTAACTTCTTACAGGTAATATTTATCTAGTCAAGACGTACTCAATCGCATTTCAATGGACTTTGACAAATCTGTGTTAAGATACATTTACTTACACTAGAATTCTACTTTTCATAGTGTATATACGACATCTTTGCTTCAACATATCTTCAACAACTGTTGTGGGTATATATTTTTTTTGAACAGGTTATCTTCCATTTTTCACTGTAGTTCATTTTTTTTTTGTATATATATCTAAAATAAGAGTCAATAAGCAAAATGAGTTTTAGTTTCAAGCGGTCTGTCTACCTTCCGGATCTGGAGCTTAGAGTTCAAATATTAAATTTGTATCTACTACTCTCTGATATAATATCTATCCTGAAAAACTATTATAAATTTACCACTACATTTTTAATCTGATTTTCTCGTGTTATTCGACCTGTATTGCATAAGCTCATTATTTCCATTTGGTGGTCGCCGTGGCGTCTTTGCCTGTCCATTTATTTATAGTTAAGTAAGTGATTGGTTTATGCTTTTATGCTGGGCAGACCTATCTTTCTTGAATAAGTATATCTAAAACTACCCTAAGATTGTCAGATAAAATTACTATGGCCTTATTTTTTTCAGTGAGTTTTATTCATGTTATTCACCTTTTCCTCTCTTTTATTATGTGGGTGTTTTTCAGCAAGCCTCTGGATCCTGATTGTCTTTATGGTGGCCTCCCAAAGTCACTGAGACCGTCACCAGCCCAGGATGCTGGTTGTGAGAATCATTCTGCCAACCACCAATCTGAGGACTATAAAAATGACTTACAGACTGCAACTTATACACTTCCTGATCTTATACCCGCACGGATCTTGCCGCTTCTGCATGATTTGGCCCAGCAAATGGTTCGAGCTGGCAACCAGCATCTATTGCCAAAAATTTACAGGTAATATTATGCATTTGTCTTTATTATTGCTTTATTCTGGTAAAGCCATTTTGTAAGAGATGGCTAATTAGGTTGTAATATTATATGATACCAGGAATTTGATGAATTGGTAGAGTTTTGGTTATTTTCAACTTGTTCAGTTATATTAAGCAATGTATAATTTGGTACCTTTCCGATGATAGTTCATGAGTCAGGAAAGGTATGTCTGTCCTTGTGCTGGCACCACAAAGCATTCCCTCCCCACATTTTGGGGTTACCTTTAAATACTTACACATCTAAAAAATGTGAAGAAAGAATAAACATTAGTAGTAAAAGTAAAATATGCAGAAGAAGAATGTTGAGCTGAAAGTTTTAAAAGCTTTAATGGAGGAAGATTTGCAAAGTAGGAATTCATATGGATGGAATGAAACTCAATGGTGAGAGGATCAACATGCTCTGTTCCTTGTTTCAGTTCCTCTCCAGTTTGTACAGTTTTTAAAGAGAAAAGATAGAAAGGGCAGGGATCTAGAAAGAATAGTTAAGTAGCAATACTATATGTGTTCGGTGCTCCAACTGCCTTTGTTTTGTAGTATGTATCAGCAGGCAAGGCTAGATCCAACTGTCAGCTCTCTAATTACATATACTTGTCTTTTGATATCGTTTGATTTCAAAGCTTAGTTATATAGTGTAGGATTTTTCCTTTGGTTTCGTTAATTGTAATAAAATAAGTATAATACAAATACGAAATACTTTGTTTCTTTCCAGGGATACTCGCTCCTCAGTTCTGGAAGAGACTCTTTCCAAATTGGGTGTCGAAAAACTTAACAGAGATGACGTTCAAAAGATTGAATGGGAGGTTTTGCATGTCAAGATTGAGAATTGGATTCATGTCGTGCGTATAGCTGTAAGGATACTAGAATATGTGCAAAGCTAATTATATAAGTAACAGTTTTTTATAATTTTATACAAGTTAAGATATCCAATGGTAACTACAAATTACAAATAAAACAAAACGTGCGATGAAATATCCATTTTTTTCTTTTAAACTCAATTAATGTGTTTAACTAACATCATATATTTAAACAGGTGAAATTACTGTTTATTGCCGAAAGGAAAGTTTGTGATCAGATATTTGAAGGTTTTGATTCTCTGAGTGATCAGTCTTTTGCTGATGTCACTGCAAGTAGTGTTTCACTTCTGTTTGGATTTGGGGAGGCCATAGTCAGAGGAAAGCGATCACCAGAAAAGTTATTTGCACTTTTAGAAATGTATGAGATACTGATAGCGCTTCGCCCAGAGGTATGAACCCATTTCTACCAGAAGCTGCATGTATTAGTTTTCAGTAAATGCATCTTCTGTATTGAGCCTTGTACATGTTATATGCTCCATCGTAGAGTTTTGATGCATTCTGCTGACATCCCAAATTGTGGGAGAAAGCTGGATAAGAAGCTGATGTTGTCAGTCTTTTTGCTCAATATGAATTTGCTTCTTTAAAATACTGACCCCATTCAACTTCTTATCTTCAATACTAACAAAACAATAAAAACATAAACGCATGAATGTATAAAAAAAAGAGGATGGTGCCATTATCCTACTCCCAGCACTTAGTCCGTAAGTGGAATTTGATACCAGTCCTAGAAAACTGCACCTTCTAGCACATCTAGCTAATACTGTGAGCCAGGAAGTTGTCATTGCCAGGGACCAATGAAACTTCAAGAAACTTCAAGGAGTAGCATATGGATTTAACATCTTCTATTATCAGGTTAATGACCCATTCTGGGTCTTCAATCCACACGATTAGGGGTTGTAGGACTGATGAAGCATCACTCTTTAAAATCAAACGGTTGAGGCTTTTATTTTTCGCCCATTTTGTTTCCATAATTGCAGCTTCAGCATCTGCAATTAATTTCCTGAAAATGTCATTCTATTTAGTTCAATCCCATGTGTTGTCTCTTATTCAATCTCCGCATATTCTGGATATATATACTTCTAGTTCTTGTAAATATGTTTGTGATGGCGGTAGCTTGAAAGTTATATATAGTATTTCATTGTAACTCGTAATCTATGTACTTAATTGCTAGTGGCAGCTTGGGCTAGCACATAAAAGCAACCCAAATATTGAATTCCATTCTTTTGCTATATTGACAAATTCATAACAAGTTGGCGTGTGAGTTCTGTTACCAAAATTTGTCTTGCTTCTTGCAGATCGAAATACTTTTTAATGGTAAATCTTGCACGGAAATAAGAGAATCTGCTGCGGGTTTGACGAAGAGGTTAGCCCACACAATTCAAGAAACATTTGCTTCTTTTGAAGAGATGATCGAAAAAGATGTTACCAAGAATGCTGTGTCAAATGGAACTGTTCACCGCTTATCAAGCTATGTCACAAACTACATCGAGTATCTGCTTGAGTAAGTCTTTCTAGCTCAATGTCTTCACTGTAGCATATGGAGCCGTGAGTTTATCATAACTTTTATCATGCACTGATCCAACCAAATTTCTTGAATAATTGTATGAAAACAAAATCTCTTACAGTGTACATGCACACTTCTGTCTTGGAAATTTGAACTGTGGTAGTCGTAGAGGGGTGAAGTTTTTGTAGAAAGTCGTTCTTAGCTGTTTTGGTGATAAATATTTAGGGGAAACAATTCAATAGATGAAGATGGCAGGGTGATAGTATACAGCTAGTTAAAAGTCAAATTAAGAGGGATAGAACTTAGATGAAGTTTTTAATGCTTCATTTGAGAAGTTTAGTATCATGGAATGACATGTTGGCTGACTTTGAAATTCACCATCATTTCACTTCCCCTTTTCCAATTTTTAGTATGATGACACTGCCTAAGTTGCTCGTAGTTTGTGTAACTCAGTTGTATTAACATGATTTTTGATTGTTTGTATCAGGCAATAATTGCATTATTGTTGGAAGTTGAGCATTTAAAATTTAATGATTCCTTGCTTCATTGTTTCTTCAATTGAGTTTTTGCTTCCCTTCGGTTCAATTGACAATCTAATTATATAGACATTAATATTATAAGATTTGGTATCATTGGCCTTCTTTTTGTTTCAAATTTTAGTAGCCTCCAATATATTGTATGATTTAATTGATAATATTGTGGTCAATGAATTATTTGATAGCTATCAGTCGACTCTGAAGCAACTCTTCCAGGAATATGGTGTTGGGGATGAGACAAATTCACAATTAGCTTCTGTAACAATGCGAATAATGCAGGCCCTTCAAATCAATTTAGAAGGAAAATCTAAGCAGTATAGAGATCCTGCTCTGACTCACTTATTCATGATGAATAATATTCATTACATTGTCCGAGCTGTCCGCAGGTCGGTCGCGTATATGCATTTGTTTGTTGGTTTTTCAAATTTGTGGTTGGGTTCTACAATACATGCGTTAACATTTGTTTCTTAACTTCGAGATTTTAGGTGGGAGGCAAAGGATCTCTTGGGGGATGATTGGATACAAAGACACAGGAGGGTTGTACAGCAAAATGCAAACCAATACAAAAGAATTGGTTGGACAAAGGTGGTTTTGCTGAAAATTGTCTTTCCTTAATGTTAAGGACAAACAAATGAGAATATTTTTTTACGATGTAGTAAAGACTCGATGTTAATTGCCTGTCTATTTTGTTTTTGTAGATACTACAATGTTTATCTATCCAAGGGTTGAATTCTTCCGGAGGTGGAGGCATAGCCGCTAGTGATGGCGGAAACAGTAGTGGGGCCTCAAGACAATTGGTGAAAGAGAGGTTGGTTAATCTTAATGACACAGACATGCTTACAGGCTCTGGTGCCTAAACAACATGTGTCTGACTGGAAATCTATAATTCTATATGTCTAATGGTGTATAATCATTGGTTATAGGTTCAAACAGTTCAGTATGCAATTTGAAGAGCTGCATCAAAGGCAATGTCAGTGGCTTGTGCCAGACACGGAGCTACGAGAATCGTTAAGGCTTGCGGTTGCTGAAGTTTTGTTACCTGCGTATAGGTCCTTTGTCAAACGCTTTGGGTACGTTTTCTTATTCGCCATACTGATATAAACCTTATAAAGTATTTTACTCTACGTATAAAAACTGTCATGTGAGTCAAGTGGCAATTGCAATGCAAAATGTGGAATTAAGAATTTTGATAAAAGCATATTAAATATTGCAGTCCTCTAGTTGAGAATGGGAAAAACCCGCAAAAGTACATCAAATACTCGGCTGAGAATCTAGAAAGAATGTTGGGTGAATTCTTCGAAGGGAAGACATTGAACGAGCCGAGGCGATAGACTCAAAACCATGACCACATCTTCTTGGGATTTCACTTGGAAGTTTGTCTAATTTGACATGTCCTTCTCATCTGCTGGTTATATGGTGAGATATATCAGAGGTATATGCTTGTATATTACATACTCATGTATTTCTCTGAAAAGCAGGAACCTGTTGGGTGTTATATTCTTATTAAAAATGTGGTGGGAAAACATGTAATATGTATTTTAATGCCCGCTTGCTTATCTTTGTTACTCATAGGATTTTACAACATATTGCAAAAGGTTCTAAAAAAATATGTAGATGTTGCAATAAAGGGATAATAGAAATTTGCTGATTTTGTGACTTTTTATATCTCTGGGATTTAATGTTATTGAGACATATGAAGTATTACTCTTCATTTGTGTGGCGGTGTTACTTCGGAGTTCTTTTTGGTCCAGTGGTGAAGTAAGTGGTTTTTTTGCATCCCAATCTTAGATGCATCATTCTAGAGTGCTGCTAAAGGAACAAGGTTTTCTTATGACATCTCATTTTTGCTATTTAAGTGTCAATTTAGAATTCCAATGCTATTATTTTACACATTTTATTTTTTCATCCTTCCTCTTGACTTTTTTTATACCCTTGATTTTAATAAAAATTAGATAAACGAATTTATAGTTATTTTTCATATAATCAAAATCA
Source organism: Limnanthes douglasii subsp. nivea (assembly GCA_036936605.1). Taxonomy (NCBI): domain Eukaryota; kingdom Viridiplantae; phylum Streptophyta; class Magnoliopsida; order Brassicales; family Limnanthaceae; genus Limnanthes; species Limnanthes douglasii. The sequence goes on along the minus strand of JAUPFV010000004.1, from coordinate 52,539,508 downwards.
ATCATTATATTTTTTAATACTCCTACAACAATTTGAAAATACATTTATTTTGGAAGGAATAGAATATAAGTTTTTACCTTTTTTCTGGGGTGATTGTTGAGTATTTAATGGTGATTGTTGAGTATTTAATTGTAAGATTAACGTTATACTCTATAAACTACGTGAAAAGACATGGCTCAAAGAAAAACCCTAAAAGAAAATTGGAGTGAACTAGATTGCAAAGCAATGAGATGCCTCGATTGATTCACTTCCTGTGTTTATATAATAATTTACACCAATCTAATTAAGGTAACGTCTCCTAAATAAACGAAACGACTCCTAAACAATAGCCACTAATTACGGAGTTACATTAAACACTCCTAAACAATAGCCACTAATTACGTAATCTCTCAACACCCTCCCTCAAGGTGGAGCATGAGGTTCAAAAATGCCCAGCTTGCCAAGAAGATAATCAAATTGTTTCTTTCCAAGGGCCTTTGTAAAAATATCCGCCAATTGTGCACCAGTAGGAACATATGACGGAGCAATCAAACCATCGACTACTGCATCCCGAACAAAGTGACAATCAACCTCAATGTGTTTGGTGCGTTCATGAAATACCAGATTTTTGGCCATATGGAGGGCTGACTGACTATCACAAAAAAAGCTGGATTGCCTGAGGGTGGTGCACGCCCAAGCTCAGAAGCAACCCCTTCAACCATTTGAGCTCACAAGTAATGACTGCCATAGCTCGGTACTCCGCTTCTGCAGACGAGCGAGAAACTGTGTATTGCTTCTTGGTCTTCCAAGATATAGGAGATTGTCCAAGAAACACAAGCCATCCGGACAAAGAGCGTCTAGTTATTGGACATGCTGCCCAATCAGAGTCACACCAACCCTGCAGAGATAGATTACTATCTGCACGTAACAAAATACCCTTACCCGGAGTACCTTTCAAATAACGAACGACTCTCAAAGCTGCATCCCAATGCTCAATTTTGGGCTCCTGCATAAACTGAGATAATATATGAATCGAGTAGGCCAAATCTGGACGGGTCACTGCCAGATAAATGAGCCGACCCACTAATCTACGATAGGATTCAGGGTTCGACAAAAGCACCCCGTTTGCGAGACCCAATTTGTGATTTTGCTCAATCGGGAAGCCACACAGCTTGGCTCCCAATAATCCAGCCTCCGAAATAATGTCAAGCGTGTACTTGCGTTGACACAAGAACAAACCAGCTGAACTCCTTGCCACCTCGATTCCGAGAAAATATTTCAAATTGCCAAGATCTTTCATCTTAAAACAGTCACTGAGATAGGCTTTAAATGCCTTAAGTGCAGCGGAATCAGTCCCAGAAATAATAAGATCGTCGACGTACACTAGCACATTTATTTGAACATTGCCCTTAGTGTAAGTAAAAAGGGAATAATCAGAGTAGGATTGCAAGAAACCGTATCCTTTAAGAGCCGTGACCAACTTTGCAAACCAACATCTCGGAGACTGTCTCAACCCATAAAGAGATTTTCGTAACCTGCAGACCAAGTTTGGATAAGAACTCTCAAATCCAGGGGGAAGTTTCATATAAACCTCTTCCTCAAGATCTCCATGCAAAAAGGCATTGTGAACATCCATTTGATGAAGTTCCCAATTTTTCGAAGCTGCAATAGCCAAGAAAGCACGTACCGTAGTCATTTTGGCAACCGGAGCAAAAGTCTCATTATAATCAATACCTGCTTTTTGATGATTCCCCAAAACTACTAATCTGGATTTGAGCCTTTCAATATCACCGCTTGAGGAATACTTGGTTTTGTAAACCCACTGACTTCCCAAAGCACGCTTACCCTTTGGAAGAGGTTCAAGCGTCCACGTACCATTTTCCTCCAAAGCCCGAATCTCCTCCTGCATTGACTTTTGCCAACCTACATCTTTCATAGCTTCTTTGAACGACTTGGGATCATTGCTCGAAATAATAGATGCAAGAAACTTCTGATAATTCACAGAATAATGGTCACAATTTATATAATGTGCTATGGGATAAGGGGTACCTGAGGGATGCTGTGGAGACGGAGTGGCGGAAGATGGACTTTCAGCTATAACAGTATGAGTAACGAAGTCTCGTAATAGAACTGAAGGAATTTTATTCCTCATCCCCCTTCCCATAGGAACGGACTGCCCATTGCGTGTATTATCAAGTCCTGGTGACTCGGGCCTATCAGGCAAAACAACTTGTGACTGAGAAGGGGCCTCTGTTTGTGCTGCTGATGAAGTCTCGGTATGGACCTGCCCACCCTCCCCGAAACCTGGGTCCCGATCTGCATCAAAATGGGATGCTTGATCTTGGTGGGGTTGTGTTTGGACTTGTGGGTTAGGCAAATCAGCATTAACAAAATCAGCAAAATCATGATCAACTTCAACATGCGCCGTAGGCACAATATTTTCTGGAATAATATTTGCAGCACCTGGGTTATTAAACGGAAAAATATCCTCAAAGAACTTGACATCTCGAGAAACAAACGATTCCTTTCTGTCCAAATCAAACAATTTCCACCCCTTCTTTCCAAACGGGTAACCCAAAAAAACACATTTTCTACTTCTACTTGCAAATTTGTCATCACTGGATTTTTGATTATGAGCAAAGCTAAGGCAACCAAAGGTGCGTATTTCCTCATATGAAGGAGGGGTACCAAATAGAATTTCAAAAGGTGTTTTATTGTTTAAAAGAGGAGAGGGAGTGCAGTTTATTAAATGAGCAGCAGCCAGAACACTTTCTCCCCAAAAATAAATAGGCAAATTTGCTTGAAAGCGTAATGCCCTCCCGACATTTAAAATATGTTTGTGTTTTCGTTCAACCCTCCCATTTTGTTGTGGGGTCCCCACACAGGAAGTTTGGAACAAAATACCAATTGCAGAAAAGTAGTCAAGCAAGCATTTAAATTCTGTACCGTTATCACTTTGAACGACTTTCACTGTTTGAGAAAATTGTCGATCTACTATTGCAATAAAAGACATGAACATACGAAAAACTTCTGTTTTATCAACCAACAAATAAATCCATACAGCTCTTGAGAAATCATCAACAATAGTTAAAAAATACCGAGCTCCACAAGAAGAGACATGTTTATAAGGTCCCCACAAATCACAATGTATTTTCTCAAAAATTCTAGTTGCCCTATTGTCACTTAATGTAAATTTGTCTCTTGGATGCTTAGCACGGAAACATATTTCACAAGCTTTATTTAAACTACCCTTAAGACTACCAACCGGAGGAAGTAACTTTACTATTTTTGCTGAAGGGTGTCCCATCCTTTTGTGCCACAACTCCAAAGTCGATTCTGCTTTGTTAACAGACACATGTTGTACTGAATCACCTTCATCTCTAAAGAAGTAGTAAAGTCCATCTCGCCTAACTCCCGTCCCAATCAGCTCCCTGGTGTGGTCCTGTATAGCACACATATAAGAATTGAATTGGACAATACAATGTAAGTCATCATTCAATTGTGAAACCGAAAGTAAATTGCAATTGAGTTTCGGCACATATAGAACATTATTAAGAGTTAATTTATCTGATAATCGAACTGAACCAGATTTTGTTGCAACGACAGATTCACCATTAGGAAGTCCAACTGGACAGTCAAATAATTCCACAGTGTCAAATAACCAAGACAAATCACCGGTAACATGATGAGTTGCCCCAGTGTCAATGATCCATGACTTCGTGTCAAACTTACCACTCAACCTGTCATCCTGAACAGGAGCATTACCAATTAAGCCTGCAAGAGCTTTCCATTATTCTGGTGTGAAGAGTTGATCGGTGGCGCTTTTAGTAGAGGATACTCCAATTGTACTGCTTGTTGCATTAGCACGAGCGGGTGTGATGAAGTCGCCTGGTCGGTCTCCCGTGCCGAGAAAAAATGGTGAATTCATCTCCCTTCTTGGTGACGATGATGATTTTTCATCGTCGCCGGCCATTGTTTTATTGTGTGTGTATGTCAGGCTCTGATACCATGAAAAGACATGACTCAAAGAAAAACCCTAAAAGAAAATTAGAGTGAACTAGATTGCAAAGCAATGAGATGCCTCGATTGATTCACTTCCTGTGTTTATATAATAACTTACACCAATCTAATTAAGGTAACGTCTCCTAAATAAACGAAACGACTCCTAAACAATAGCCACTAATTACGGAGTTACATTAAACACTCCTAAACAGTAGCCACTAATTACGTAATCTCTCAACACTACGTTTTATGTCAACAACTATTGCGGTGCACTAAATTTTCATCTTTTCAATTGCTTAGAAGATAGAATCTGGACGAGTCGTCTGGTTTTCCCTTTCTTACCATTTTATAGAATTCGTTTTTCGATATCTGCAGCATATTCTAACATCAAAATCAATGTCAGTGAAAATGCTGAGGTTTATTAAAAAAATACTAAAATATTAAATATTTATATTAGGTTTTTTGCGTTTCTTTTTGTTGGGTTATGTTTATTTTTATTTGATTATTTTGATACAAGAGTTTTTGATCCACTTAGGTAGGGGTTTATTAAATTTGATAGTTTTTCTTATAGATAGTGTAGCTTTGATGATTTTATTTAAATATTTATCGTTAAATTGTTTATATATAGCGATTAAATCAATTCATGTTTATGTTTAAGATATGTTTGGATGTTTTTACAATTTACTTCTAAATTTATGGTGAACTTTGAGAAAATAAGCCAAGGTTGGTATTGAATTTTTGTAAATAGTACTCATTTTGGTGTAATTACATATATTTGCGAAAACAAGGGGAAAACATATGCGTAGATCTCTGTTTTTGTTTTATTTGTGAAAATAAGAATAAATCATTTCTCAAAATATTTTTTATTGTTTAGGTGTTGTGCATTTGTAGAATTACAACAAACTCACTTGCAAAAAATGCATTTTTATTTTATCTACTTGCGAAAATACGACAATTAGGTTTGTAGAAATCGAACAAAATTGCTTATAAAGAAAAACATAAAAAATAAAAACCAAAACAATTAATATAATTCCATTACATAAGGTAAACTTATTTGTAGAAAAATAAATGAATAAAAACTCCAAAACCTAAAAACAATAGTTAATGTTTTTTCCTTACCAAAATAAGATAAACTCATAAGCAAGAAAAACAAACAAAAAAAACAAGTTGTTGTCCACCTACCGAAATATATATATATATATATTACCACTTGTAGAATATCCTCGCGGAATATGTGTATTTCACTTGCCAGAAAATATATAGCAGTTATGGATTTCGTTTTATTGATTTTAAAATAACAGAAATATCGGTGTTTTCATCAATCAATTGTCTACCGGCTACAATCATGAAGTTGAAGTCTTCATCTTGGAATGTATTCTTCTAAATAAAAGATGATCTTGACTGAGATAAGGTCGGCTGAGTCCCTCTTTGGTTTAAAAACTCATGAAGTAACTTTTGAATCGTTCCGTTTTTAGCAAAATATTTAAATCACTTCTATACAAAGAAACATAAATACACATTTTGGATTGACAGATATCCAATGCATATGACATTTGATAGGCACCGCAACGTTTGAAGAGTGATAATACCTGCCAAGGTGAACCAAAACAAGGTTAGGATGTATTGATCATAAATATGATAATGTTAAAATATGAATTGGTCATTAAATATAAGACTAGAAAAATAAACCAAAAATAAATATGTGTGTGAGGTAACTATAAGATCCACGTTGGATTGGCAAGCACATATGAATACAGATTTGTATTTTTCCTTAATATATTATATTAATTTTACAAAAGGTGTATTTTATTGAGGTTATATTCGGATTTCAAATATTATTTTAGATAAAATAATTGTGATGTTTATGGAATAAAAAAATGACATATTTTCATGATAATGATCTATCATTGAGGATTATAGTGTTAGAGAATAAACTTGCTCCCTCACTTGATCAGCTGTCCCACATCGTTTATGACTGAAAATAATATACAATATATAAGTGATGAAACATCTTAACTAGTATGAGGCCTTTTGGGAGTACACCCAAGAGCAAAGCCGTGAGGGTCCTTTGGCTGACCCAAAGCGGACAATATCATACTAGTATTCACACTTATATATTCTTGACATGGTATCAGAGCCAAAAGTAACAGGCGGCCATGTCCGTCACGTCAATATGGGAAATATCATGCTCATCACTATGAGAAATATCACGTCAATATGGGAAATATCATGCTCATCACTATGAGAAATATCATGCCCATCATATCGTATCAAGTTTAAGGGGGAGTGTTAGAGAATAAACTTGCTCCCTCATTTGATCAGCTGTCCCACATCGTTTATGACTGAAAATAATATACAAAGAAATATCATGCCCATCATATCGTATCAAGTTTAAGGGGGAGTGTTAGAGAATAAACTTGCTCCCTCATTTGATCAGCTGTCCCACATCGTTTATGACTGAAAATAATATACAATATATAAGTGATGAAACATCTTAACTAGTATGAGGCCTTTTGGGAGTACACCCAAGAGCAAAGCCGTGAGGGTCCTTTGGCTGACCCAAAGCGGACAATATCATACTAGTATTCACACTTATATATTCTTGACATATATATCATACTAGTATTCACACTTATATATTCTTGACATATATCGAAGAATATTTTACTATAGAAAAAAATGTTGGAAATGCCTAGCTAACTCGATCACGTAATCATTAGTATAATAAAACCTAAAACAACATTTTTTCTTGTAGAAAACGAAAAATACTTTCTTAAAAATAATAAAAATGAGATTAAAATTGTTACTTATTAAGCTGATGAGGGTTAGTTGTCAAAGAAAGTTTGATTAGTTACAATAGACTAGAACATAGGATAGTGAGCCAAAAGCTTTGCAGGTGCGGTGAAGGAGCGAAAAAGAGGGAAAGAAAGATGAGATTGTGTGATTATAAAGTTGATGGGGTAAAACACATCATCAAAAAATATGTCAAAAGTGTGTATCATATCTAATATTGAAAATAAAAAGAGAATGATATATATAGAGAATGTCTATTAGTTATAAATGAGACTTTTGTTTCTCATTTTTAAGGTGCACATCTATATATATATATATATAGTCTAATGTTTTTTTTCTCATTTTTAAGGTGCACATCTATATATATATATATATAGTCTGCTGCAGTTACACGATTTTTTGCGGGCTAAAAACCCGTTCTTTCATGTATATAATATATTTAGTATTAGCCCGAACGGGTAGCTGAGTTGGTTGAGTAAGACATGCTTGTGACCAAAAGTCATGAGTTTGAGTCTCTCTATATACGCTTTTTCGGCTGAGCCTGTCACTAATGTAGTTGCACAAGCCTACGACTATATGGCCATTTTGGACAAACGGAAACGGGCTTTATTCGGAGCCTAGATATCAGAATTAGGCGATGCAACCATTCAAATCGAACGCGTTGAGAAGCCCAACGATTTTTGAAAGCATCATAGCATGATGAAGTCTAGGCCATAAATTTAATCGTTTAAACCCTCGTTTTGCTGTTTTGGTAAATTTTCTATATTTTCCTATTCTTGTTAGATTTTATTAAAATACTTAACCACCTCCAATTGCTTTGAAATTAGGCTGAGATTTATTTTATTGCATAAGGAAAAATCTGTAATTTTGGGCTAGGGTTTCGAGCACTTTTATAAAAGGCTCTCAAACCCTAGTTTTGCCTCAGACTTTTTTGAATAAAATTTGATTTTCTTTAAAGTCTCTTTTACTCTGACCTAGGGTTAGAGCTATCTATCTTCTATTGTTCGTCTTTTTTCTCTGTATTTTCAGCCGCATGTTCCATCTCGTAGCTTGGCGCTACCATATTGGTATCGGATTCAGAGTTCCTACGGCGTGGGTAACGAAGGTATGCCGCCAAAACGATCTTTTCGGGGGAAGTCCACTCTTCCGATCACCGAATCGGTCGACCGTGATAAATTCGGTCAATTCCAATCCCAGGTTGGTGAACGGATGCACTCGTTAGGAAATCAGATGAAAGACGTACAGGAAGCACTACACAGGCTGTTGAACAACCAAACCAACGGATTTCGAGCTCTAGGTTTGTGCAACCAGCCGTCGGGATCTGAGAGAGAGATTAGCCGCGAGCGAAATCCATTTTCTCCTCGGCGAGAACAAGGTAGGGGTCACTATTACCCACAAGACTGTCGTGAACAAGTTCTTGAGCAGCCGCCATTGAGAGATTCTGATTTGAAGGCCAACAACCGGTGGGAATCTAGATTCAGACTGGAGATCCCAGAGTTCCAAGGGGGTCTCGAACCGGAGAAGTTTTTAGATTGGATTGCCTCAATTGAAGAATTCCTTGATTTCAAGGAGGTTCCGGATGCAAAACGGGTACAGTTGGCTGCAACTAAGTTCTGAGGCCGAGCTGCATCCTGGTGGCAACAACTGAAGTAGAACAAATGAAAGCAAGGGAAACCAAAACTAACAACTTGGGGTAAGTTTGTGAAGCACTTGAGGGTTACGTTTTTGCCTTACAACTAGGCGCGTATCATGTATCAGCAGTTCCAAAACCTTAAACAAGGGTCAAATACTGTTGACGAGTACACTAACGATGTTTTCAAGCTACAAAACCGTGTCGATATTGTTGATTTAGCAAATCAGCTAGTATCTCGCTATATATGGGGGATGCGACAGCAGTTTCAGGACCAGCTGAACATGTTTGACCCTGTGAATATGTCTGAAGCACATTAGCACGCACTGTATCTGGAGAAAGCCCTTTCACGAAGGCCTTATGGAGGAGACACTGCCAGAACAACTCCATTGGCATTCCCAAAAAGGATGGTTCCAAGCCCTAACCCAGGAGTACCAACTGTTGCTCCTATGCGTACATGTGCTAATTTCCAGGTCCCTAGTCGCACAGTTACTTCCTCACAGGTCTGGTGCTACCATTGTCATGAACTAGGGTACGTTGCTTTACAATGTCTAAAATTACGACAACAGCCACAACAATCGAGGGGTATGTTTGCTGACACTGCTGATTTTTACCTGGAGGGTGACCCACGGTTTGATGAAGAACCAAAGAATGTTGTTGATGAGGTTCCAGAGGACCAGGTTACAGGAGGAGATATTGGTCAGACATTGGTTTTAAGGCGTATCCGTCTGACGCCAAAAGCCAGAAGTGAAAGGGATGATTGGCTACATAATAATATTTTTCAATCGACTTGTACTATTGGGGGAAAGGTATGCAAATTCGTTATTGATTTAGGGAGCTGCGAAAATGTTATCTCTAAAGAAGTTGTGAAAAATCTGGCCCGGAAAACAGAAGACCACCGAAACCCCTACAAGCTTGCCTGGTTAAATAAAGGTAGTGAGGTAAATATCTCTTGAAGATGTCTGGTATATTTCTCTGTTGGTAACTATAGGGATAAAGCATGGTGCGATGTCATTGGGATAGATGCTGTCACTTGTTGATAGGCCGACCCTGGCAATATGATAGAAGTGTCACATATGATGGTAGGAGGAACTGCTACAGTTTCATATGGAATAATGTCAGGTTCATATTAACACCAACTAGAGAGGTTTCCCCAAAACCCGCCCTTGCAGTATCTAGGGAGTCGGGTAAGAACTTTCTAGCTCGAAACGAGTTTATAGAAAAAAGCTGATGAAGCAGGGATTGTCTATCTTTTGGTGGTTAAAGAATTTAGTATTGATCCATTTGCTGGTATACCTGAGCGAGTTCAGCCGCTATTAGCAGATTTTTCTGTTGTCTTTCCCGATACTCTACCTTCATGTCTTCCTCCTTTAAGAGATATCCAACAACAGATTGACCTTGTACCGGGTGCTAGCCTACCAAACTGACCATATTATCCGATGAGCCCAAAAGAGCATAAAGAGATCCGCAGACAGGTGGAAGAACTGTTGATAAAAGGCCACATCCGGGAGAGTCTTAGTCCTTGTGCGGTTCCTTCACTGTTAACACAAAAAAAGGATGGCACAGTGAGAATGTGTGTGGATAGCCGGGCTATCAACAAAATTACAGTCAGGTATCGGTTTCATATTCCTCGCCTTAATGATTTACTGGATCAATGCAATGGTGCTACTGTGTTTATGAAGCTGGATTTGAATAGTGAATATCACCAGATTTGTATTCGTATGGGGGATGAGTGGAAAACAACCTTTAAGACCCGAGAAGGTCTGTTTGAATGAATGGTAATTCTATTCGGTCTTTCTAACGCTCCTAGCACGTTCATGCGGGTTATGAACCAGGTATTTCGCCCATTCATCGGAAAATTTCTTGTCGTGTACTTTGATGACATTCTTATATATAGTACCACGGAAGAGCTGCATCTCCAACACTTACGCGAAGTGTTGGTTGTTTTGAGGCGAGAGGAGTTTTATAGGGGACTCGATAAGTGTTGTTTTATGACAGATTCGGTCATCTTCCTAGGGTATGTCATGTCAAAATATAAGTTGTCAGTGGATCAGTCGAAAGTGGCAGCCGTGCGAGATTGGCCTATTCCTACTTCCAACACTGAAGTCCGCTCTTTTCACGGATTGGTCTCCTTTTACAGACGTTTCATACATAACTTCAGCACTGTCATGGCTCCTATTATAGAGTGTATGAATAGCAAGACATTATGTTGGACCCCTGAAGCAGCTAAGGCGTTTGAGGAAATTAAGGTAAGACTGACCACTGCACCGATTCTGGTTTTACCTGACTTCTCCACAGGATTTGAACTGCATTGTGATGCGTCTGGATTGGGCATTGGTGTTGTACTCAGCCAACGAGGCCGCCCTGTAGCATACTTCAGTGAAAAGTTAAGTGGAGCTAAACTCAACTACAACACCTATGACAAGGAATTTTATGCAGTTGTACGAGCTTTGAAGCATTGGAGTTCCTGCTTGGCCTACAATGACTTTGTCCTGTACACCGATCATGATGACTTGAAGCATATGGAGAGTCAGGAGAAATCTCTTCCTACCATGCACGTTGGGCAACATTTACTCAACAATTTACCTTTTCTATTAAGCATACTTTGGGGACAGTTAACCGCGTAGCTGACGCACTGAGCCGACGCAACATGATGATTCGTATGAAATGAGAAGTTGTGGGATTCGAGATGATGAAGGATCTACTGGCTATCGATCCATATTTTGGTCCTATTCTATAGGACGTTAGCGCAGGTTTGAGAAAAGATTTTGCAGTGAGCAACAGTTACCTCTTCAAAGGTAATTTACTTTGTATTCCTGAGGGCAGTTTGAGGTTACTGATTGTACAGGAGAAACACAACGAGGAGCATGGGGGTAGAGATCAAACCCTTCACTCTATATCCAGTCAGTTCTTCTGGCCACATTTGAGGCGAGATGTTATCCGTTTTGTAGCTGGTTGTCGGGTTTGCTAGGTGGCGAAAGGTACATCCTCCAACGCCGGTCTATACCTACCACTCCCAATACTGGAAGGACCGTGGTGAAGCGTCAGCATGGATTTCATCTCTGGGCTGCCAAGGACATTGAGAGGTAACGATTCTATTTTTTTATTGGTTGACAGGTTTTCGAAGATGGCCCATTTCATTGCCTGCAAGAAAACCACATATGCTGTGAATGTTGCTGTGAGGTCTACCGTTTACATGGTCTACCCTTGAATATCGTTTCTGATCGTGATGCGCAATTTGTGGTTCCTCACAAACACAAAGCTGAGTTTTAGCACCGCGTATCACCCACAGACAGACGGCCAAACCGAGGTAACTAATCAAACGTTAGGCAACATGTTACGCACAGAGGTCTCTGGGAACTTGAAAGCATGGGATTCTCGCCTTTATCACGTTGAGTTCGCTTACAACAGTCACCACAAGCGTAGTTTTGGGTATAGTCCCTTCATGGTAGTCTATGGTTATAACCCATGGGGTCCTATGGACTTAGCTTTCCCAATACTTGATAAGGTTCCAGCTAAGGTCGAGAACACCATTGCTGATCTATGGGAGATCCATGAGAACACCCGCAAACACCTGGAGGAAACAACACATAATTACAAGATTGCCGCAAATAAGAAGCGCCGCCTGGTGGAGGGTGCAGTGGGGGACTTTGTATGGGCTGTTTTGACCAGGGATCGCTATCCTTCACACGACTACAACAAGTTGGCTGCAAGGAAGGTGGGTTCGTTTGAAATTATTAAAAAGATTAATCCCAATGCATACAGGTTGAAGCTACCCAGCCACATAAAGACCCATAACATTTTCAACGTAAAGCACCTGGTGCCATTTACCGCTGCTGCTGAGGATGATGAAGCTGAGAATTCGTGGGTGAATTCTTCCGAAGAAAAAGAGGATGATGTAGTTGCACAAGCCGATGACTATATGGCCATTTTGGACAAACAAAAAACGGGCTTTATTTGGAGCCCATATATCAGAATTAGGCGATGCGACCACTCAATTCGAACGCGTCGAGGAGCCCAATTGTTTAAACCCTCGTTTTTTTTTGTTTTAGTAAATTTTCTGCATTTTTCTATTCTTGTTAGATTTTATTAAAATACTTAATCAACTCCAATCGCTTTAAAATTAGGCTGGACTTTATTTTATTGCATAAGGAAAAAGTTTTAATTTTGGGCTAGGGTTTCGAGCGCTTTTATAAAAGCCTCTCAAACACTAGTTTTGCCTCAGACTTTTTTGAATAGAATTTGATTTTCTTTAAAGTCTCTTTTACTCTGACCGAGGGTTAGAGCTATCTATCTTCGATTGTTCGTCTTCTTTCTCTGTATTTTCAGCCGCCTGTTCTATCTCGTAGCTTGGCGCTACCAGTCACCTTGTGGTTTATCTTCTGGCGTTGGTTTGCAGGCTATTGCGTCAGATTAGGGTTTATCATGTGCGCACTCATTACACTCTAAGTAGCAGTTGCATCAGACTGACGGTTTATCATGTGCGCACTCATTGTACTCTAAGTAGCGGTTGCCGGTTCCCTCCAATATATATATATATATTTAGTATTAAATAATAATAAATATATTTTAATCTAGGAGAAATAATTAAAACCTATAAATCACAAGTTTGAAGACATTACAAATCAATTATGGAAGCAATTAAATGAATTTAATTAGTCAAGAGGTTTAATTTGAAATTGATTTTTTTTTAAAGATTAATTATCAAAGAAGGAAAAAAAACTATATAAATCCATATATTGATTTAAAATATTATTGATTTATATAATTATTTATATTATAAAATATCACATATTGTATAAATAGATATATTGATTTACATATATGGGTCACGTTTGGATCGAGTTCGGGCCAACTAGTTTGGACCCGTTGTTTTTTACTCGAATCCGAACCCGGTCCAACCTGCAATGGATTTAATATTTTCGAATCTAGCCCGTTCCGTTTATGTTCGCGGGTCAGTTCGATCCAACCCGAAAATATTATTTTTATATTATTTTTGCTATTGGATTGGCCGAACCGGTTGGGTCCAAACCAACTTAAATTTGACTTTATTTTTAATTTAAAACAAAATTTTAAAACATAATATTTTAAACCAAATCAAATGTAATTAAATAAACATTAAATATTTTCAAGTAGGTAAAAAAAACATCTTAAACAAAGTATTATAACAAATTAAAAAAAAAACTAAATAAACATTAAATATTTTCAGCTAGATAAAAACATATCTTAAACAAAGTATTATAACAAATTAAAAAAAAAACTAAATATTTAGAAGAGTGTTATTTTTAGTATGTCAATATACATTTTTCTTTTTATGTTGCATTTTGGAGCTTGTCTAAGTGTCTTATTTTTCTAGTTTTTTATCTAACTCGTCGTTGTGTATTCATATTTAAATTTGGTTCATCATTTCTAACTTGTCTAGTTTTTTATATTCTTTTTTTATTATGAGTGCATATTTCTTACCACATAATATTTGGTTTGTCAAGTTACATTTGCCAAATATATTATATTATATTATTTTACTTCTTGTTTTGCTGAAGTATTTTGTCTAACTTTTGTCACTTTGTTGTCTTACTTATTTTTTTGAATCATCTTATAGAATAATTCATCATAAAAGAATAAATTTAAAAAAAGAATATAATAGAAGTTCCTCGTTTTCTAAATTTGCATGTATGATACTCATCCTTTGAGTGATTTAGCTCATCATTTCTTACTTATTTTTAGACCGTCTACATTATAACTTGTTCATCCTCCATCACGTTTCTCATCTAACTGTGATGTTTTATTTTTCTAATATCATACTTATTATTTATCATGTAGCTCGTCCAACTGTATGTTAAGTTCTTATAACCTTTATGGCTTATTTGAAATTAGTGGTATTGACTTAAGTCGGGGATTTTATTGACTGACCTTTACAACATTTAGTGTGTGGTATTTTGACCTCAATCATTAATTATTTTCATCGATCGTGGACTTCGTTTATAGTCATGTTTGTTTTTTTACTTATAGTCAAGGATTTGATTTCCCAACCTTTAGAACTTTAATTGCGTGACCTCTTGATTTTAATGGATCGTGGACTTGGATTATAATCATATTCACTAACTTGACTTATAATCAGGTTTTTTTATTGTTTGACCTTTACAAATTTTCTTATATATATTGTACTTGTTGGTCGTTTGACTTCTAGTCTTTCTTATTAATATCTATATAAGTCGTAGACGAAATAAAGTTAATATTTTCAACTCATTTGTGGAACCTTTTTTATGGTGGAGAACTCATTGGACCAAGAGTTTTACGATTGTCATTTTTAGAGGTTATTGCATGAATTCTTTTTTCATTGAAATTTATTTGGTTCATAGTCTCGTATTAATTCCATGTAATGTTTATGTTAAATAATTTACTTCCTTAAATGTATGAAAATTAATGGAATCATTGTAAATGTATGTATGTGAGTTAATATATATTATAATAATTGAATTATGTTTTGTTAAGGTGGCGTCCAAAGTTCCACATCCCACATCGGTTAAACATGGAAGGATCAGTGGTATATAAGTAAGAATATATCTCAACTAGTACGAGGCATTTTGGAAGTGGATAAAAAACAAAGTCGTGAGGGCCTTCAGACTCAAAGTGGACAATATCATACTAGTGTCGAGATTGAATTGTTTATACTTATATACAGAGACGGAATATGCGGTACCCATATTCCCAACATGTTTCAAGAAATACCTTATGTGGTCGTCAAATACTTGGTTTTAAATAGCTATATTGCATCTGATTTGAGCAAAGGGATTCTCCTGGGTTTGTTGTTCTCTCAAATCGTATTCCTTTATCCTCTGGTTTTCTTCGAATTTTGATAGCATCCTGGGTTCGCCTTGGAAGCTTCTAGTGCATGCCGACATCACCAATCCTTTGAATTTCTCAAATCGTGAAGGTCTGACCTTGGCGTCTTTCTGGCTTTAGAAATTTTAATTTTCCCTCCTATACTCATATAATCAAGGATCCTCAACCTTTTGTAACCTTTTAAGAGTTTCTAATAAAACGTAAAGTTTTATAGAAAAAAATTAAAAATACATTATATCTGGAGTGTTTTGGACGAAGTCAAAGTATGAAATAACCATTTACGAAGTCTTAATGTGGAATATCTATTAATGAAGTCATAAATGATATTCACGTTGATGATTTCTTATGAATTTAATATATGACGAAGTGATTTTTGTTAAAATAATAGTTTAAAGCAAGAATGATAATATTGTTGATAATATTATTAACCACGTCACTTATATTCAAAAAAATTGACGAGGTTATTAATTATCAATATTGTTGACGGTAAATATCTTATAAAAAAGTCGGTACTTGTTTTCTGTAGCTAAATAATAATTTTTAAAAAAACTCGTAAATTTTCTTTAATTTATGAACTTTACCTTTTTGTATTTTGTCTAAAGCTCAAGTTTAAAGCGATAATTGATGAGGAATATTCATCAACAAGTTGATGTCTTTAATAGTAAAAAAACTCTTTAATATATTTATGACATTATTGTTGATAAATCTTTTTTACAAAGTCTTTCAATATCTACAAATAAGTAAATTTCGAATAGTCTTCAATAGCTACAAATTGTAGCTAGTTATCAAAAATAATAAAATATAATCCTTTGTCACAAAAATGATCCAACTACAACTTTTAGAAAAACAAAATCTAACACAATAGTTAAGATCACTAGCTTCATATGTAATGCTTGTCAACAATTAGTTAAAACGTACCATGGTTACTGTTGAAGGAATCTTACTTTTTCTAAAGTTTATATTTATTTCATATAATTTTATGTTTAAAACTTCTCGAGTCATCAACTCGTTTGAAAAAATCTTAAAATCTTAGAATTCTAGACGATCAAGACTTCTGGACTTTTTCAATAACTTATGTAAATAAAATTTAAAATAAAACTTTTCAAGATAAATCTAAATTAATAACCCAACATCAAGGCACATAACTAAATATTTTTCTATATTATCATCTTTGTCATTGTAAATATAGCATTTCATCTGACCAAAAATAATTCTCTTTGTACTAACGCAAATCTTGATACGACTAGGAGTGGAAAGATCATTGCCAAATATATTGCACTCAATTGTCCTTGAATGGTCTAATTACATGATGGTCACTGAATAATTACTATTAATCTTTTAACCTTGATAAACCGATGACTCTCAAATATGAACTTTCACATATCATATACAAAATGGAGGACCTCGAAAAAGTAAATTTATAAACCTCATTGCTAACCAATACCAACTAACAGTTTATAATAATTGAATTGTGCTTTTTATCTTCATCAACTATGTTCGTACAAAAAATAATCAAAAATGAGATTGCATGACTCGTATTATGTTTCCCTTTTAGATATTGATATTGGACCAAAAGAACTCAGATGATTCTAAAACTACTATCATCAAATAAAAGTATATGCCAAAATACATGTTATGATCAAGGAACTCATCAACTGGCTTGTCAATTACCTTTTATGCATTAAATTTAATATCATTGACATTAGACAAACACTTCCTCAAGTGACTAAGAAAGAATCCAATCTGACTATAAAGTTCAATAAAATATGATACACAGTTCTTCATATTTTTAAGTCTACTAAAAATAAATATGTCTGAAAAATAGTTTTTGCTAACCAAAATTACAATAGAAGTCATAATCATTCGTGCAACAAGTTTGGTATGCTAGTTTCCTTAACTGAAAATCAGAGTATGACTAAAGATCTTTGGCCTTTGATATTAAATATTTAATTATGGATCTTTTATACTAAGGAATCATTAGGTTCCAAAATTCTTCCTTCCATTTAAGGTAGGCCTGCATCAAATGCTCTTTATTCTTATATTGTTTACAATACTTATTTGTATTACAATAGTCATTAGATGTTAACATCTTCTCCACTTTTTAAAACAAACGTATTTGGTTCTGTCAGATATGGAAGTCACAATTTTAGTGAGCTCGGTGTACACCCATTGGTATCTCGATGTGATTTTTAATTTTTAGTCCTATATCGACCTTTATAATATGTATTTGGGTGATTATATTATGAGAAGGATAAGTCGAAGGCTTGGATATTTGGATTGGCGCCCGAGTCTTCTGATATTTTCTTCAAGCCATATATTATGTTGAGATTCGTTACCTCGACCTTCGCATTAGCTTGGGGATAAAAAAGAGTTGATTTTGTATGGATACTTGTGGCAAGGAAAATGAAGTTGTTTGATTATTTTGGAATTAGGTTCCATTTTCAGTGGTAATTACCTTTACCATTTTGATCCTACAATACATATTATTTTAAATGAATTTGATTATCTTTTTTTTCCTGATTTTAGTTAAGTATTATGCATCAATCCACTTGGAGAAGTAGTCAACCCCAACTAAAACGTATGGTCGGCCTTTTGAAGCCTTAAAAAAGGGGTCGACCATGCTGAGTCCCCACTAGTCAAATAAAAAAGGTTGAGATATGGTTTCTAGTAGAACTGTTGATCTATGTGTAACGTCAACGAACCACTAAAGATTCATGCTACGAGGGCTCTTAAATCCTTAGAAAGGGCGTTGACCAAGTCGAGTCTCCATCGATCAAATATAAGAGGTTCATATATGGTTTTTAGTGGAATCTTCGACTTATGAGTATCGTTAGCAAAACACTAACACGTGTTCCTCTTGAGTATTTCCTTGTCTTTGGTAGTGAGTGTTGGATAAAAGTATGATGTTATGATTTCTTTTTTTTTCCAAGGTTTGATAACCATAGTTTGTTGATCTCTTAATGTCATGAATTTCATTTAACACATAAAAAGGATTCATCTGTACCTAGGTACCACTGGAGGGGTTTGTAAATACTTGATGGTACATTATCTCCCCTATTAAGGCGTATCTGTTTGATTTATGACTTAGTTTATGGGCTTTGGCCTTGTCAAATGAAAGGTCCCTAGTTAGGAAGTAGTTTTAAATTTGAGTTCTCTAGACTTTCTTAGTGTCAATAACATTAACTTTAACTTGAACACGACATGAAGGATCATAATATTTTAAAATAGAGGTCACTCTTGTTGTATGACTCAAGATGTTAAATCATAACTAGCTACTGAGGCTAAGACTGGCCACATATTTTTCATTATTTGAAACCTTCTTAAATTGTACTTCATCAAACTCACTTGCTAACCTTTTTAATTCCTACAGATACCATATGAGAGTATTATTTATTTTTCCCACTTGTCTGAGGGCATGTTTATGACAAGTTTTGAATCATCGGTAACCTTACCCTCTTGGCGCTACAAATTCGCGCTAGCAGAAGTCCTGAGATCACATCTTCATACACGACTTTATTAGTTTAGAATCTAAAATGTATAACCTAGTGCATAGCCTCCATAGTAGAAGTAGTCAAATGGATACCTGCTCTGCAACATGAGGAATATGATCCTTCATTTGTAAGAAATATCCAAGCTGGGGGTAAACACTCCTGATTACGCAAAGGCCTTTCAGATTGGAATTCGGTCAAAACATTAGCCAGTGTTTGGGCCTTTATAGTCGTTTTTGTCTTAAAATTTCTGTCTTAATCTCTCAACTTACAGACCAACAAGTAAAATATCTCAAGATGTCTGGCCTTGGAGCACCCTTTGAATATGGGAATATGTTCGGAAAACAATATAATATTCTTAGAAATAAGGTCTAATTTTTATTTCCACCACTACTAAAGTGAGGTTTAACTTCTTCAGTTGGATGTACGTTGTTTCCTTGTCAATAATACTTTTACTCGCATAGTATATCTGCCTCATATTTTGATTTATCTCTCGGACAAGTACAACATTAACGGTGTAGTCGGGCATTGCTAGGCAATTGTAGAGTATTTCTCTTGGAAAGGGCTGTGATAGTATCTTTGGAGAAGATAAATACTCTTTTATCTCGTAAAACTCTTGGCCATACTCTTCAGTACATAAAAAGCAGACGATTTTTTAACTACTTGTAAAATGAGGAAATTTGTCTAAAAAGTAAGATATTCATGACTCTATCTCGGTTTGTATTGAAATCTAAATAGACATCTTCATAGGGTTTGACGAATTCATGAATTATGAATACACGTTTTGTTGAGTTGTTGGTACCTCAAGTCTTCTAGGATTTGGTTTAGGTTCATACTTCACTTCTTTTCCGGCGCCATAAACTTTGTCCTTAATAGATTCAATCAATTTTCCATATCCTCGATAAGGGTTTCGATCTCCCCTTCCCTCAAAACCATGTTAGTCTCGAGTTTGATATTTGATGTAATAGTGATACGTGCAAAACTTATTGGCAATTCTGTCTTCTCTGGGTATGAGCATTGGCAATGACTTTCAAAAGTGTAAAAATTCATTGACTTATTAATAGAGTTTGTTTATGTTTATTTTAACTCAATGTAGTTGTTCTCAAAGTTATGGCCCCTCAATTATATGTTTAGTCACTCCCCTTACCCCAAATGTCTTTTCGGTCAGTTTGGAATCTTGTTTGTTGGTTTTCTTTTGGGAGACCGGTAGGCCTTGGCCTAGCAGGTGCAGGGGCGGTCGGGCTTACTTGAGAGATTAAGTGGGAATATGGGTTTGTTTATCGGAAACAGAGATTGGTTAGTAGGCTACCATTCTCGTATCCTAGTGTGTGTCGAGTCAGTAGGAATATGATGGTTTACCCTGAATCTTAAATGTATAGTTTGTTCTACTTTAATATGTGACTCTACATGGGGCAGTAGTTCTCTAAAAGAAAAATCATTTTTTCATCATATTTTTTTCTAGTAACCCCATATAAAATTCCATGTTTGAAAGAAGTATGTGTCGTTACTTCATGACAATCCTCAATGATATTTTTATCTTTACAAATCGTCGAGTATAATCTCTTAAGTTTTCATTCAAATCATGCTTGCAATATATGATGTAAGTACACACCTTTTAACGACCTTATTTTGAACAAATGGGCCCTTTATACAAATGATAGTGTTTTGATACTCTCGTCTGATCTATGAAGTAATTAATTGAACCATGGTATGACACTTTCCTTAAAAATCATAGAAAAAATCATGCAAAATTGGCGACCATCACCACCAAAGCTAAGCATCAAGTCACATTCATGTATTACTTGATGTGTTGATAGAGATCTCTTTATCCATCGTACTTCTCCATATTATAATTTTCAAATTTATGAGGTAACTCTCCAGTCAAATTTATGAGGAATAACCTTTAACGGTGTAAATCCGCTCGGGATATGAAGTCGAATTATGGTAATTCGCTGGATACGAACGATTGGGATGGTTCAGGTTTGGATAAAAAGGAGTTGTCCATATGGATTTGGATAGTATTATCTGACCTATGGTGTTGCAACCCAGATTCGATAAGAAATTGGAGGAAGGGTTGGCAGACTGGCTGAAGATATTGCACATGGGGCGGGATAGGCGTACGAAGGTATCTAGACAAGATGTTGTTGAGGTTGCACGAGTTGAAAATGAGGTAGCATAAACTGCTATGGGAGAGGTACGATGTAATATTGATCAGACTCTATAGGTTGGACCAGTGGCGATGCCACCAGATTCGGACTTTGAAAAGGCTTAGGCTCGGACCTCTAGGTAGGATATTAACATTGGGGGTGTAAATTATTTTTATGTCTTGACGTTTCGAAAAAGACGATGAGGCCTCATAAATTGTACATACTCTGAACTGATACAAGGTTAATGGACCAATCATTCGATGAAGAGGATAAAGGTCGATGATTCTGATTCATGTGTTTGGTTCTATAGACATTCTCATATCATTTGGTTAGGTACCGCTAAAGTGAGTTTGATATCCCACCATGAACTTTTAGAATATCTTGATCGACATGAATTTATCTCACTTCAAATCTTACCCCTGATAGTCACAAACTCAAAATTTCAAACTAAATATAAAGGATCGCTACCTTTACTCTATGAATTCGAAGCTCATCTTTTTTGAATTTGGACCTTAACAATATTGTCATTGGTTGACACCGATAGTTATGGTAAGTAGTAACTTTTTGTAAATGATTTTGCAAAAATATTGGAATACCACAAACGACGTTACTGATGGTATGCACAAGTGAATTCAAACTTGCATAAAAATAATGCAATAAAAAGTTTATAAAAAATATATTATATTTATTATTTATCACACTAATTGGAAATGCCGAATTTATTAACTATACGAGTAAACTTTTACACATAAAACCTGATAATAAATATTGGATTGCTTTGCTTATAAGCTAAATATCAACCCAATAACGAGTATGTTCGATTACTAATGTTATGAGAAGTATAGCATGCACAATCAAAAGTAATTTTATGGTTAAAAACTAGTCTAATATCTCTAGGATTTCAACTGTGATAATTCCGAGCTGGGCTCTCAGAATCATATTTCTTTTTAAAAAAAAAATTATTGGTTGGATAAGAACAACATGCTATGTACTCGGCTGCTATGAATTACACACTAATAGGTTAACTCTACTTGAACAACAACATAAACACCAAATAATGGTTTTCCGACATGAGCAACCGCAAACGTTCTGACGCCCACATGTAATTTTCGACCTTTTCGTGACTCAAGAAAACAAAAGGGACCCCAAATGTGATGTTGGTTGACGTAACTCCAACTATTTTGAACAATGGCATCTTGTATCTCGTCGTCTTATACGTGCTATCCATAATAAGGACCTCCGAAAATGTCTTAAGAAGATCGATAGACGTCGGGTGTGCAAACAATAATTCGGTGATTATTTGAGGCCCTTCACTTCCCGTTCTATAGCATTCAATGTAATTTTTCTCCTTCATCTTACCCAACAAATATTGAAGTTGTGATTGACCGCACTTTTCCAATGTACGATGTTTTTGTCTAGCATTGTAAATGTTACGCATGTTAGACACGCTTTGAGGATTAATATCCTTTAAGGCGGGTAAAATGTTACGAGGAGTGACACCGCGTATAGATAATTTCTTCACCAAATCTTCTTCGGCCGAAGTTAGTTTCCTTGCTTGAAGACAACCTTCTAAATATTCGGATGGAGGGTGGTTATGTCTAGCACATGAAACTACCAAATACCATAGATCATTGTCAAAATGATGAGCTCTTAGTAGAAACGGACAATCTATTTTTTCGTACTTGACTTTCTTCTCTTCACATTAGGTGCCTTTTGTTTTAACCTTGGTTTTCCATATTTCTCACACGATTAAAACAATCGCAGAGTATTCCCATAATTTCCAGAGTCGTACCTGCTTACCATCAAAGAATATTTCAACTCTCGACCCTTTGTTAATACTCATTCCGTAAGTTCAGATTTAGTGTAGTACGCTTGCGTAGTGAATGCGTCGGTGAGATCCGGATATATAACATCATCGTCAGTAGCAGAAGGGGATGCAATTTCAGGTTCCGAAGGTATTTGAAATTCCTACATAATTAAAAAGTAATGTGTTAATGATGTTAAAATTGTCTACTGAAACATAACAATTCATTCCGAGAGGCTATCTCAGAATCAGTTGTTTTTAGAAAACTTAGTTGATTCCGAGAGGGTATCTCAGAATCAACTGTTTGTATAAGAAAACTGATTCCGAGACATTCTCTCGGAATCAGTTGCGTTTGCAAAAAACAACTCATTCTGAGATACTGCCTCGGAATCAGTTACTCTTTGCTCAGAAATGCAGAAATTGGGAATACAGTATCAAAACCAACATTTTCGAAGTGATAATCTCAAGTAACTGTATTGTAAAACGAAAAAACGAGATTAAATTACCTTATTCGTTGCTTGAGTGTTGTTCTCCGGTTTGGTATGAGTTTCTTGATTTTCCATGATCAATCTTCAATCAATCGTCATAAAACTGATGTTTTTTGGGTTTAGGGTTAATTTTAAATGCAAAAATCAAATATGTAGGATTAAAAATAGGTTAATGATATGTTTTTTTTACGGTAGGGCTTTCTGTTTCAATAATGACACATAAATTAAATTTGAAAACAAAATAAGGGTAAACTAATAATATCATGTTCCAAGTGTTTTAAAAATTTCAAATTATGAGAAAATAAAAAACTTAATTGGAGAAATAGCTTTGACCTATCTATTTCGTATTTTCATATTTTAAAAAGTAAATAATAAATTTTAAACCGAATAGTTTCTAATAATATTCAACATATATATTTAATATGTTTCTACGTAAATAAATAATTTGTTCGTTGTATGTAAGTTCGGTATTTTTAATTTCTACATATAGAAAAACATATCCCCCGGTGTAATAATTAATTTGATAAAGTTTACCCAAAATATTCTTATCTCCAACGTTAATTAATTTTTTTCTTAATATCTAACATATGAACTTTTTCCGACAGAGACACAATATCCCTTGTCAATTTTTGAGATATATTTTATGTTTATTATCATTTTAATACAATAATTATAAGCATGAAACTGGCACTGTGCAACGCAACAGCGATGCCAGAGAGGCCCAGTAGCAACCACTCTTCCTCTCCCTCGACGTGGGATATTGCATCCTTTCTAACTTCAACCAGCTTAGAGTCCCTCTGTTTGCGAAACATTGAACAGCTGCTGCACCTCAACAAATCTATATATCTCTATGTACTGCATACTTGACAAGCAAATATCCACTTTCAGCTAAGGTTAAGAAGGCACCAGAACCTGATTCGAATTTGAGCTAGAATTGGGGTGGGTTGCGCCAGGCCAATGCAGTAGTGCAACGCAAAGGCGACGCTCGAGAGACCCAGCAGCAAGCTACTTTTGGCCCCTCACCCTACAAAAATAGAGTTAATATCGTGTGGACCGATGGTCCACGTATCAGATATTAAACTGATAAGAACAGATACTACACTTGATCTTAGCCAAAAGGCCGAGAAAGGTATGCTTTTTCCAGTAGCTCACCTTCTATTTTATAGCCACTTATTTCTTCTCATCTCTTTCCCTTTCCTCGATGTGGGATACGTAACTCTTTCAAATCAAATACAGCTCAGCGTCTCTTTGTTTGCCATTATATCATATCTCTCCCTCCCCTACTTATCGTCTATGGCAGCTTTAAACATTTTTATTATCAAACAACACAACATGTGTGTCTAGAATAGAGCGGGTATCGGTTCGGGTTCCGATGGAATCGGACTGAACCGTTAAGCTTATCGGTTCGAATTTGAAGCTAAAATTTTGATTTTAGTTGAAAATTAGACTGGACCATTAAATTTCCGATCCAATTTGGTTCTTTTGTGATTCTTATTCGATTCTTCTTGTTCATTTAGAAGTAATTAAATTCAATTATAATTTAATTTTCAAAAAATTATATAAAAAATAAAATTTTGAAGTTAATATTTAATTTTTTTAAAAAGGTAATATTTGTTAAATTTAATAATAATAATAATAATAATAATAATAATAATAATAATAATAATAATAATAATAATAATAATAATAATTGAAGAAAATATAATTTGAAAAAGATTCAACCGGCCTACCGAACCCCACCCAAAGTCATTGATTCAGTTGATTTTAATAATTGTCAGGTTCAGTTTTAAATTTAAAAACCTGTTGAAACGATAAAATCAACTTTTGAATATTTACAATCTAATTTTTAATAAATTTAATAAATATTTAATTTAGTTTAACAAAATAATCGAATTACATTTATCTCATTTGTGTATAATTATTACTTTTAAAACTTCCGTCATTTTGTGTGTAGAAGTTTCTCAATTTAGATATATTAATGTAAATGTTAAAATATAAATAAATCTTTGATTCTAAATACGTTTATAGTGTTTATTTATGTATAATATGTGTAATTGTAATGAATTAAAATTTTGGTAATGTATAAAATTATATAAAGATTGAATGGATTAAAATTAGTAATAAAATGAACACATATATTTGATATTTCAGGTTATATAGTCATCATTTAATTTTTTTATACTTTTTTCGATTTTATTTTTTATAAAAAAATTACTTATGTTATAGTGGTTTTGATTTGGAACATTGTGGATCGAATGTTTCTATTGGTCCTAGTTTTTTATATTTTCTTCAAAAATGTAATGTAAATTTTTTAAGGTTTACGTATTCATATATTCGTATATGTTTTGAACGTTTCTTTTGGGAGATTAGTTTTTAAGGTCATGTCTTTAACCAAAATACTATCTTTAAAATATTTCTTTTTCACTCGTTTATGATCAGGAACAAGCTTCGGGCGAGGACCAGTGCTTAGGCCACAAAGGTTTCATTAGTGCATTGAGGTCCCTAGATTTTAGACTAATATTATGAAGGTTGATCGGTCATGGAATCGACCTCTCTTATCATTTAACATATGTTCAATAATGGGATGAGTGATCAGTTAAGTAAACAAACCTCTGATGAGGGAAGACTTTGATATACATAAGGTATGGGAGGTAGGTTAGCAGTTATGTGAAATATCTAGGCTTAAAACGTGAAGGAAAGGTCGGTTAGGGAACATACATCTCTATTTTTGGAGGTTTTGGTTTAGAGGATGTAAAAGAATTCAGTCAGTGAACCTACATCTATATGTTTGGAGGTTTTGGTTCACAGTAATGAAGAAGAGGTCGGTTGGTGAAAGCACATATCTATATTTGGAGGTCTTGACTTAAAGGATAATAGAGAGGTCGGTTAGTGAATTAACTTTCCTATGTGTGGCTATTTTGGCTCAAATCGATTAGTGAACTAAACTGCATATATTTATTTATCTTGGCTCAAAGGTAGAAGTAGAGGTCGGTCACTGAGTCGACTTTCCTATATTTGTTTATTTAGGCTCAAATGAGGAAATAGACAGTATTAGCGAACCGACCTCCATATATATGAAGTTTTGGTCTTAAGAAGAATGTAAAAGTCGATTATTAAATCGACCTCCATTTGATGTCGACCTCCATTAGTAAATTGGCCTACTTTTGTTTGATGGCTTGAATTCAAAGAATAAATAGAGGTCGATTAGTAAACCGACCTATTTATATTTGGCGTTTTATGTTGAAAAATAATGTATAAGTCGGTTATTAAATTGGTAGAGGTAAGTTTGTGTACTAACCTTCTTATAGTTGGAGCTTTATGTTTAAGAAAAAGGTAGTAATTAGTGGTAGAAAAGTTATAGATCTATTTTCTTGTTGAGTTTGTCTCTTTTATATGGGAAAAGTTGTAATGATTCACATTTATTATATTGATTGCCTTCATAATTATAAAAAAACATGTATTTATTAACGTCCGAAGATTACTCTTGGAGCTCTGGAGTACCACTTAAATTCTTACGAAGTACCTTTTATGTATCATCAAAAACTTTAAGCTAACTTAATTTTTTTTTGAAATGTAATGCGCTAAATTCCTCTCCAATATGTTCATGCTAAATTTTTAATATCGAAGGTAGATAATGATTTTCAATAGTCTATTTGTACTATAGTTTTGATGAGTTCTGGATGAAAATGAAGCAAAAAAAGAAAAAAAATTGTTAGGAGCATAAAAAGGTTTGCCAAAGTTTAACCTCATATCTTTAAAATCCAGCAAAGTTACATAATTTCCTGATCTGGTTCAATATGGTCATTATAGTAAAAATTTTAAGGAAACTTAACATGTATGTAGCACGCTCATAAACATCTTAGATAAATTATCCCATGAATAAGAGTATTATATGTATCATAAGCATTGATAGTTATTTTAGAGATTGAGTTTTAATAAGCATCCCGTGAATGTTTTTTAAACTTAGTGACACCAGAGAGTTATTTGTGATTGTTTTTTCTATATACAAAAGTTTAATATGTGGTGATGATTAGTTACTTGACATGTATCTTAAATCTGGCCGAATAAACTTATCAGTTTATGCATTCTCTTTTATCCTTGTTGTTCAAATAATTTGTTAATTTGAATGACTTTATTTTGTAGACATTAGTTCAAAACCTAAAGATAAAACGATTACGGGGATATTAAATAAAAGTACTTAATTTCTTTCGGTGATTAATATTATATTCCTTTCTCAATTTTTACTAAATGGCGTATCAAAATTATAGTTACCAAACAATTAATTTTCGGTGGGTTACCTATTATAGCACTAAAAGTGGCACCAAACTTTTAATTCTCACAGTTTAACGATTCTTTACTCTCAAAAATATAATTTTTGTTGAGTATAAATATAAAGTAGCTTCAGTTGATTTTGTCATCTTCAAGTTTTCAAGTATATCTTGTGACTCGTTCAACTAATATGAGTGTTTTAACATTCAACTTCCTGACCCCTTCCATGGAGGTAGCATAAACATATGCTTTATATGATTGCTTAAGTCTTGGTATACAAGTTATTTAATTCCAGTACGATAGTTTGCCAAGAGTTCATGAATTTCTTCCATTAAGAAACGATAACTATTTAAGTTAATAGGTTCAGATGTAATTGGAACTACCATATATATATCCGAAGGGGAAATTCAGATAGATAAAAAAACTTCGATGAATGAACAGTGAGCTTAAGTGGATAGTGACTCAGTTGTGTACTAAACCATATTTTGTCTTGGGCTTTGGAATCTTTAAGGGTGACCCGAATCCAAGATCTGACCCAAACGTTCTATGGGTCCAAAAACAAAAGTATAAATACCCCAACCAACCACATTAAAGAGTTTGGACTTTTTCTAAGAATATTAATTACAAGCATACACCTCTCATATCTCTCTATCTTCTACTTAAAAATTTAATACCCAGTTAATAAATTACCTAAAATACCCTTTTGATTAGAAATCATCCACACCAGATTGGCGACCATAGTGGGAGGAGAAGGTGCTTGAATAGCTTTATTCGAAACCAGCAGGTAAAAATCATAGTCGGGACATCATCAAAACATGAATCTCAACATGCAAGATGTCCCGCCTCCTGAAAATGAAGGTGTAAGAGAGAATAATGAACACACTATTGTATCTAATGTCAATCACAACACATATAAAAAACAGTTCATACAGGATGAACGTGATTAGTTAAGGGCTGGAATTTAAGCTTTAAAGGCCCAAAAGCAAGTTGAAAAAAACAGTGAAGGAAATGTTTGATGCACGCGGTGTGTCTGTAAATGAGCATGGTGACAGTAAACAGTCCCCAAAGGCGCATATTAAATCTAAATAGACGCATCGAGCTAAAAAAATTATGAGCACACCAGATTCTTCTGATGGCTCATCTACCAATTCTGACTCTGAAGAGTCTATTTCATCCAGCAGTGACGAAGGCGTCAAAAGAAGAAATTGAGGCTTAATAAGAAACATTAAAAAAAAGACATGAGAGGCAAAATGAAAAAGAATAAAATTCAAGGAAAAATAAAGGGTTTGGCAGATTATGGCATTGATCATCTATTGAGTGATCAATTTTCTATTCAATCTGAACCAGGTATCTTTGCTACTCCTAATGAAGATACAGTATTTAGCCGAAGTCATGATTTGGGGAAATCCCCATTGTCCTAAATAATACTCTCCGGACATCTTCCTAGACGATTTGATAGTTCCAAGATGGAGAAGTATAATGGAAGCAAAGATCCAGAAAACCACCTCGAGGGATTTTAAAAATTTTATGATGAACTTTGATGACGATGATAAATTTTTATGCCAGGTTTTCTCACAAACCTTTAAAAAAAGTTCCTGAAAGTGGTATAACGATCTTCCACAGGGATCTATAAAAAACTTTGATATGTTCTGGGTGGCATTTAGAAGGAAATTTATAGGAAGCAATGAGCTCAAAGGGAATGGTGATACTATTATCTATTGTGCTTAGGAGCCGAATGAGTTATTAAAAAAAATATCAGTCGGTTTGTGAATACGAAGAATGGGTTAGATGATTATTTTAAACAAGTGGCTATCACCTATTTAAGACAAGGATTAAATCTGAGCATGTTAGCTGATGCAGTAACTCGGAAGAAGGGGATGAACATGTCTACTGCTACAACATCAATTCCCCAAGATACTACCCAGTCTAAAGCTACTGTTAATTATAGGCCAAAAGAGTCTGGATATGGATCGCATCGGCCCAAACAAAATCAATCTAACCAAAACCAACAAGCTAGACCCAAGATGGGCCAATAGGTTCAGCCTGAATGGTTTGCCGAA
This sequence comes from Limnanthes douglasii subsp. nivea, assembly GCA_036936605.1. Classification (NCBI taxonomy): domain Eukaryota; kingdom Viridiplantae; phylum Streptophyta; class Magnoliopsida; order Brassicales; family Limnanthaceae; genus Limnanthes; species Limnanthes douglasii. The sequence goes on along the minus strand of JAUPFV010000004.1, from coordinate 52,510,005 downwards.
CTGAGTGAAAGTTTGGCCACGATATATGATAAAACTAGGCATGTTGTGCACTTTAAAAGGCCAGCTCCAATTCAGTATCCTAGATTAAGTCGAAGCACTTAATTCTGCAAATACCACAATGATGTGGGTCATGATACACATGATTGTATAACTTTAAAACAAGAAATACAAAACCTCATTGAAATAGGAAAATTGGGTGCCTTTGTTAAACGGCAAAGGGACAGTAGACAAGATAGTATCAACCCCCAAACCAACAATAATGCTCCCCGAACAGCCTCACTAAACGGTCGTGGGCAAAGTATGGGGGCATCCAGACAAGAAGATGCCATGATGATTGTGGAAATATTTTATGTAGACTCTGAATATCTCGATCCTGGTCTAGATTAGAATCAAGTTGGGGTGATAACATATAAGGCTGCAACTGTTTCCGATCTATGCTAATTTTTCGAATCTTTGACCATTTTTGGAGGAGACACTGCAACAGCTCCTTCAATTTGTTCAAGGAAAAGACATGTTAATAGTTTGACAAATCAGTTGGAGGGTAAAATATCCAAACATCTTTACCAAGATCCTACTTCATTCATTGTTTTTTATTAAGATGATTTAAGAAATATTGCAGGCCCACATAAAGATGTCGTTGCGATGGGGGCATCTATTACGGGCAATGATATATGTCGGATCTTGGTCGATACGTGTAGTTTAGAAAATATATTATTTTTACTACTTATATACAGATGAAGTACCCTTCATTCATCCAACGTTTAAACAAAACCATAATAGGCTTTACGGGGACTTCTGTCAATATCATCAGAGAATTTGAAGAGGAAGTGTTATTAAGTAAAGGACCATTTAAAAAATGGCAAGGGTGTTGTTCGTGGTGGTTGATTAGCCAACATCTTACAACGCCATATTCAATAGATCTTAGCTTTCCATGATGCATGCAGTGGCTTCCCATATCCGCCAATGTTTAAATATGATGTGGGAGGTCAGGTGGGTGCTCTCCAAAGAAACCATAAAGTAGCTCGTGAATGCTATTTTACTACTCTTGCCTCAAAGTCTTTGGAGGCAGTACAAATTAACAAAGAATAACAGTTAGTGGACCATTCTGCCAATCAAAAGGAAATAGATTATCTAAGGGAGGCCCTCAGTGTTGTAATTCCAATTGAAGAAGTTGAAATTCATTGCATGACATAAGGCAAAAGTGTTAGGGGTGGAGCCAAATCACCATTAAGGTTAAAACAAAAATTATTATCTTTTTTATCTAACAATCTACATGTATTTGCATGGTGTAATGAAGATGTGACATGAGTGCCAACCAACGTGATTAGTCACAAGTTATTAGCCTGATCTGATGTTGGCTAGTGGTACAAAAAAGAATGATTTTTTCTAGAGAAAAATCCAAAGTGATTATGCAAGAAGTAGATCGGTTAACTAGAATTGGGCATATTAAGGAGTCTCAATACTCGCTTTGGATAGTTAATCCAGTATTAGTCAAGAAAAAGAATGGGAAATGACGTATATGTATTGACTTTACAGATCTAAATAGAGTTTACTCTAAAGATCATTTCCTAGTTTCTCGGATAGACCAGTTGGTAGACTTTACGCCAGGAAATTAGTTATTATATTTTATGGATGCTTTCTCTGGGTATAATCAGATACGAATGGATCAGAGTAATCAAGATCATACTACTTTTATTATTGATAGGGGGGCTCCATTGTTATAAGGTGATGGTGTTTGGATTAAAGAATGTTGGAGCTACTTATCAACGGTTGGTGAATAAGGCATTTTTGAACAAAATTGGCAGAAATATAGAGGTTTACATAGATGATATGATGGTGAAAATACCTATGGAAGAAGATCACATATTTGATCTCCAAGAAACCTTTTCTAACCTAGAGGCTATCAACTTGAAGTTAAACCTTGAAATGTGTGCGTTCGGGGTCCGATGTGGTAAGTTTCTAGGATACATTATAAGTGAAAAATGGATTCAGGCTAATCCGAATCAGTTAAATGCTTTATTAGTCATGAATCCACCTCAGAATACTAAAGAAGTCCATATACTAATCGAAATATTAGTTACTTTAAATCGGTTTATTTCGAGATCATCGGACAAGTGTGCTCAGTTTTTCCAATTTTTAAGGAATGTTAAAGACTTCAATTGGTCCCCACAATGACAATGTGATCAAGATTTCATTGAAATCAAGAAACATCTTTATTCACCCAAAACATTCTTCAAGCCTATTCAAGGAGAGAGACTTTATATGTATCTAACTGTATCAGAGTATGCAGTAAGTATTGTGCTAGTAAGAGAAGTGGATAATTACCCCCATATGGTGTATTATATAAGCAAGAGTTTATTAGACGCTCGGAAAAATTACTTGAAGTTAGAAAAAATGGCTTTGGAATTGATGGTAGCAGCTAGAAAAATGAGACCATACTTTCAAGCACACTCTATCACAGTTCAGACGTCTTTTCCTTTAAAAAATATGCTACAAAAGGCTGATATATCAGGGAAAATGACTAAATGATCAGTTGAGCTTGGAGACTATGATATCGATTTTACACTTTGAATTGCAATCAAGGCTCAAGATGTAGCTGATTTTTTTGTAGAATTTCACACTGAGAGATCTTATGAAGAAGCTCAGGGTAATAAGTCTAATAAAAAGTGGGTAGTCTGAACAGATGGTGGATCTAGTACAATGGGTTGTGGAGCTGGGGTTTATTTAACTTCTCCTTATGGTAACACCATGTCCCAAGCCATACAATTTAGTTTTAGAGCATCCAATACTGAGTCAGAATACGAAGCAACCATAGCTGGTTTGAGGTTAGCTCAATTATGTGGAGGAAAAATGATCGAGCTAATAAGTGATTCTCAATTGCTTATTTATTAGGCTCAAGGGCAGTGTGAAACCAAAAAGGATCATTTGATAAATTATCTATAAGTACTAAAGGAAATTGCAACAAGTTAAAAAGGCATCAAATATGAACATATCCCCAAATCGGAAAATATTATGGCAGATTCCTTAGCCACCATAGCTTACTTTGAGGCATACCATTGGATCTTTATGCAAGAATGTCCTTCCATTGACTTAATTCAAAGAAAGGAGGGTGAAATTTAATAGAGTATGAACATATCAGACATACAATCCAAAGATTGGAGATACGAAATCCAACATATTATTACTAATGTAGTTTTAGCTTCGTATAAGGTTTTTGCTAAGAAAGTAAAATACAGGGCTCGTGGTTTTCTGATGTTGAGAGGAATTATTTATAAAAATTATTTCAATAGGCCTTTGTTGTGTTGCCTTGGTTTTGAATAATCTCAAAATGTTTTATCTGAATTACACGATGGAGAAGGGTCAACACAATGTGGTTATAAAGCTTTAACCAGGAGAGTTTTGTTAGCAAGATACTACTGGCATACTATAATGGCAAATGCTATAGATTTAGTAAAAAAATGTGATCCTTGTAAAAAATATAGAAACAAAATTCATGTGCCAATAGTCCCCGTGGAATCAGTACCCGAACCAATACCATTTGATAGATGAGGACTAGATTTAGTTAGGCCCGAACAAATACTATTTCAAACTATAATTGTGGGCATAGGCTATTTTTTCTAAGTGGATAGAAGCTGCACCTTTATCTGGAATAATGTCAAAGGTAGTAATAAAATTTATCCTCTCTAATATATGTTGTTGATTCAAATTCCCAAACGTATTACTACAGATAATGGTCCTCAGTTCGACAACAAAGACATGGAGGAATTTTGTACCTCATGAGGTATTCAATACTTCTTATCTTCTCTTTTTCATCTTCAAGATAATGGGCAGCTTGAGGTTGATAATCAAACAATTTTAAAGGGTTTGAAAAATATTTTGGAAGAAACAACATGAAAATGGCCAAGTTATTTGCAAGAAGTATTATGGTCCTATCGAACCACTCCTCATACAGCTAGTTAGGGAACTCCTTTCGCTCTTGTTTATGGAATGGATGCAATTACACCTATAGAAGCTACTTTGCCTTCATTCAAGATACATAATTATTCTAAATAAGGTAATGACATGGTTGTGAGAAATCAGTTGGATCTAATTGAAGAAATGAGGATGAAAGTACACTTGAGAACAACACACTACCAGGGTCTAATGAGAAGCATGTTTGCATCCAAAGTTAAAAGAAGATATTTCCAAAAAAGGGACAAAGTGTTAAGAAAAGTGTTTCTTACATACCAAGGAGAAACAATTCGGAAAGCTAGCTCCAAATTGGGAAGGTCCATGCATGGTATGTGAAAAAGTCAAGTAAGGGACATATAGACTTCAAGACAAACAAATAAATGTTTTAAAGCATCCTTGGAATATTAGCATCTCAGGTTATACTTAGAATAAAATTGTCTTGTAAATATTTACTTTGTTGTACTTCAATATTAATATTTGGGGGCATACTCTTTCCTACCCTGGTGGCACGGGGAGGTTTTAATGAGGTAGCCGGATCCTAATCAATATACTATCCTTTGCCTTTTTAAAGAACTGTTGTGGTTGTGATGGTGATTCAGATAAAGTAAACACCCATTAAACACCTTGAAATATATGTGAATGATTCAGATAAATTAGACACCCATTAAACACCTTGAAATATATGTGAATGATTCAGATAAATTAAACACCGATTAAACATTTTTAGCACCCAAATGGAATATTTCTGAATAGTTTGAATATATTAAAGAAGGGTTAAACATTTGAAATACTTGATTAATGTTTACCATCTTTTAAGTATGCTTGGATTTAAAAGGAAACATTAAAAAGACAAGGTAAAATACTAAATAAATGAAAGTAAAGATGACATGAAATACTAGTTGGATCATTAAAGATGTTTGACCCACTTTACAAAAAATGACTTGGCCATCCAAGGACTTTAGTTCACAAAAGGAAAACCGAATGAACCAACAAAATGTCTTGGTCATCCAAAGACTTTAGTTCGAAACATAAACTCAAAAAATAAATTAATCTTAGGGCTCATTCCATTCGGTTGTCTTCTCAATGTTGTTTTTTCCTTATCCTCTCTATAATCACTTGATCCCTCCTCCGCCTCATCATCAGAGTCGGAATCATCCGAAGTGATGTTGTATTTATATCATTGTGAGCTAGAGTATGATAGGGAACTTCATCATCTTGCACAAAGGCCCACAGATTCCTAAGAGATCGTTTAAGAAATGTTTCATGGAATAAAAGGACCATATCGGATTTAACAGATTCTTCCTTTCGTTCCATGGACTTCAACACCCCCTCAACATATTCATTATTAGCAACAGCTATATCTTGAGCTCTAATGTCTTTCAAAGCGGTGATTTCATCATTATTTTTTTGAGAAGGTCTTGTAATTCTTTTTTCTCTTTAGACAGTTGTTCATTGGTAGCCTTTTCCTTGGTCAAAGATTCATTCAAGTTTTTAACTTCATGGGAGGTGGAAGTTTGCAGTTTGGTATAACTGATTTGTGTTTTTTCTTGATCATTATTGGTATGTTTCAACTCAGTATTTAGTTGTCTTTTTTCCTTGATTAAAGTCTTAACTTTGTTTTGTTCAGATGTGAGGGAGACCTTTTAGCTTTGATTCTCAGTTTTGAGAGAAGTGATATCTTTTGTTTGAGCTCTAACTTATCTTTCTAAGTTGATATGGGCCTGATATAGACTAAAACTGCATAGCCTAAGGTGTCATGCTCATTAGACACCTCAAAAGGTTCACCATCATGAATCACTGCGTTGGCTATGTTGGATGATTGAGGAAAGTTTCGGTCAAAATCCTCTTTGTCAAACTCACTGAAGTATAAATTTCCTATATCATCTAGGTTAACTTCGCCTCCTGCAAGAGGTTGGTCGGCAGTAAGGAATACTTGAGAAAAAGGATCAACATGAACCTTTTCTTCAGTAGGAACTTCAGAAGGGTTTTAAGTAGGAATGGTGGAGGGAATGATCTCGGGTCGGAGTATGATCTCTGAATTGATAGCTACTTTCTTTGTCTTGTCTGTTTTGTCGTCACTACCTGCATGGTGTCTCTTGAGCCCTTTTTTCTTTTTTTTTGGTTTTTTGAGAAGGTGGTGGCCTTTCTGCCTCACCAACTGTTACTGCCACAACCTCTAATAGTGCAACGCTAATCTCTCATGGCAATCCCGAACTACCCACATCGGGAAGTCCCTGGGAGGTTCCTTCACTCTTCTTCTTTTTCTTATTAATTTTATCAAGGTGGCTTAGAGCCTTGTTCCTAACTGGTGAGAAGAGCTTACCATATTTTTCTCCAGTCCGTTTGAAAATTTCAGCAGCGTCGAGAGAGTTGGTGAACTTTTTCCAAGAAAGCTTCCTAGTTGAGCTTGTCATCTATAGGTGAGCCCTTACCATATTAGCTGCAATGAAGAAATTGTGGAAACCAGCCTCTAAAGTTTCCATTTCCCATTGGTTCAATTTAGTAAAGGTGGTTCATCCCTCTTCCAAATGTTTTGAGAACATTTTAGAAAATCTTGGAAAAAAAATCCTAAATACGAGTTAATGTTAAAATTATTCGGTGTAAAAATCGATATTAATACACATCAGAAAAATTATTAAATGTTTACCTGAGCTTTTCCACTATCTGGTTAGCAAGCTTGGATTCTTTTTCTTTTTGATTTTTCCACCATTCTCCCAAGCGCCATAGATATAGAGAAATCGAGTTCTCCAAGGCTTATCAGCTTATAGCAGGTCATTGACCACCTTGTAATCATTCCCCATATTGAAATAGTAGAAAGAGATATGATGGTTTCTACATAAGCCGACCATAGCTGCAAACTATTCCATGGGCATTGGGATTTTGGAAAGCCTTGAAGCAATGATGTTGGCTAATAAGGAGTACCAAACATTGGGGCTTAACTGACTCAGACATAACTGTACTAAATGAAAGTATGTAACTATCTATGGATCCACATGACACCGAAGGCCCCAGTTGAGCACTTTGGTATATACCACCAGCTCTCCAATTTTACTATCCATCGGAGTCTCATCATGGATAAGAATTTTAACATTGATAGACTCTGGAAACCCCATTTTTTTTTATCATATCCAACTTAGCAGTATGGGTATACACATAAGAAATTCTTTGAAGTGCTAACAAGTAGTTAACACTAACCTTGGAGAAGTTGGGCCCTACTCTCCCTACGAGGCACTCAAGAGCGGTTCGGAGTCAGGTTTCTCCACTACTTTATGCTCTTTCCAAACTGTACTAGTCTCCCCAGTATGTCCGAAGGTCTCCAAAAGAGTGTCTGGCCTACTCTTTTCCATTGTTTCTTCCATAATTTTTGGCGCTTGATCTCTTGATATGTGCTCAGTGTCTTCTTTCTCAATATGAGAAGATCCAATGGGAGAATTCGATGGGCGTGGATCCAAAATTGGCAGTGTTGGAGACTTTACCATTGAAGAACCATCATTGGACTTCTTTACTTATTTAAGAGGTGGAGTTGCGGTTTTGTCTTTGAATAGCCTGGTAACCCTTTAAGGTGGGCTATCTCCTGTATTGGAACTCATAGAATTGAAAAGGGACAGATTTTTGCGAGTGGTAACGGTTCTAGCCCTAAATGAAGGGTTTTTGTTTGGATGTTTTGGTTGGTGAATTGGTGGTTCTGGCTGTTTTGGTTGATGAACTGGTGATTCTGATTGCTCCGATTCTTCAAGATTTATTAAAGAAGGAGAAGAGAAAATTTCTTGTGAACTACTGTTGGTCTGCAAGAAGATGAACTCTTGTCTGGCTCTGGTATCATTTGTATAACCAATCCACCAATGGAAGCAGGTAGACCTTCGACGATTTTTGCTTCTTTTTTCTCTCTTTTCAATTCAGACAAGTTCAACCATTCTCATTTAACTAGGGTTGTTCTAGCCGTGAGCATAAAAGTTTTGAGAAGTGTTAGAAAGATTAAGAACAAACTAGGGACTTGTGGTTTATCTCTCTAGAATTTGGACTCAAAATGTTTTTTGACTCTAAGAATGGAAACAGTAAAACAATCACAATTATATAGGTGAGAGAATCACTTGAGTACTTTACCTTGGGGAGAGGAACTATTTGAAACATGATTAGGGGCTATTAACCATAGAGCGTTACTTTTTTAAGGATATGTGCAATACCTAGGAAAAAACGACTGAAGAGGCCTGATTAGAGACTGACACGCGTAAATAAAAGTTACTTGTTAAAAGTGACACATTTGAGTTTTCTGATAATAAAAATTACTTCGAACTCTGATCGGATTTTTCATACATTGGTTAGCTCTTCCAAAATAACTTTTGAAAGATCTAAAGGGGCTAGTAATAGGTTCAGATGTAATTGGAACTGCCATTACACATATCCGGAGGGGCTGTTCGGATAGGTCTACAAAATTCGATGAATGAATAGTGAGCTTAAGTGGATAGTGACTCACTTTTGTACTAAACCATTTTTGGTCTTCGGCTTTGGGATCTTTAAAGCTGACCCGAATCCAAGATCTGAGCCAAATGATCTATGGTTCCAAAAACAAAAGTATAAATACCTCAACCAACCATATTGAAGAGGTTGGACTTTTTCTAAGAATATGAACTACAAGCATACACCTCTCTTGTCTCTCTCTACCTTGTACTTAAAAATTTAATACCCAATTAATAAACTATCTAAAATACCATTTGATTAGAAATCATCCACACCATAAGTCATTTATCAAAATAACAAATTCATTTTGTTTACAAAAATTATTGATGTTTTGGTCAAATTTTTCAATCTTTTTTTCTGTCTTTACAGGTTCATCATTGCAATTCTTTTTACAATTTTTATATGAAGACCACTTGATGAGTCATAAATATTTTAGAGTGAGAGCATTCTTGATGACTAAATAATTCGAGGGGTAGTTATGGAACCTTTACGAGGGACAATATTGACTATATTCGAACCTTCATTCGAATAGCATTTGTGATCTCATCAACTAAACACCTCACCTATAATGACTAAGCAAGTAGCTAGTTAACGCGCCTTAATGACCCGTTAAGCAATTGGGCCTGACCCATGACTCGATTCGTCAATTTAAGTGTTTGTATCCTTTGACCGACCCATCACCCTAATCTAATACTATAAATACTCTAAAAGAATCATTAAGAGAAGTAGGACAAAAAAATAATCTCTCGACCCTTTAACTAACGTTTAAAAACCTTTTTTACGATCTTCCATAATTAACCAAATAACCAAACTAGCTTATTACTAAAACTACCCTCAGTATGTATTTTAATACCATCACCACTAATAACAAGTTTGTTTTTTATTTGTAAACTATCAATTATTAGATGTGTTAGAATCTTTACCTTTATTATTTGTATTTTATGAACTTATGGATTGAAAATCATATATACATTTGACTAGTGAACAAGTAGGGTACACTTCTTATCTAAGTCAAGATTTCTTTCACAATATATGATCAAAGATGGGAGGTCAGGTACTTTTAGTTTTTACTGAGGAATATGATAAACTTGTTGCATGAGCTTAATTGGACGCCTATGGGTGTGTCTTTCAAAAGTTTATTACCCGAGTTTGTATTTTGAAGCTCACTATTATCAGGTTAAATATTGATTACTTGCATCATTTCAACGTTCTCAATCTCATTAATTTTTACCCTGAGCAAAGTTAACATCTCTTTCTGGTTGCTGCACTCATTCTTGTTTGTTTCTAGTCTCTTACTGCACTTATTCTTGTTTGTTTCAAGTTTTTGTATTCTAAAATGTCAATCTTCTTTTCTTTGGAAATGACCAGCTTGATATGAACTTAAACTATCATATTTACATGTCTTCTCCCTCAATAACTATTTTACTTTTTGCTAGTACAACTAATTGGCTTAAGTAATTAACCTAAATATTAGAATTTATTGATATATCGGTTGATCTCATTTAATTTCATTATTTTGGGCCTAGTAGGCAATGGAAACAGCTATTGAACTTAACCTAAGATTTATGGAGGTGGGAGCTCAAGGTGAGCATAAAATCCAGAGGGTTATCTCCATGAGACTATATATAGCTGACATTACCTTACTAATGAATAATTAAGGCATGATGTAGAGAAATTTATGGCCTGTGAGTCAATTTGGTATACATTTTATCAAAAACACATATTCAGGATGCTGATATATTACTAAAAAAGTAGTCTACTAGTATTAGATAATGTAAATATGATACATTTTATTGAAAATATATAATAAAGGTGATACTGGAAAAATAACCTATTAATGGTAGATTATATATTAAGTTTCCCATATGCTACTTATTTTTTATGGGTATGAGTTTATACAATTTAGAGGTTAAGGTTGTAATAAAGATATTTCATGAATCGAGTTTGTTCAAAGAAGGTAGATTTTTATTGTTTTTTTCTCCTATATAGCACACATGATTTTATTATTGGAAAGTTTTCAGGTTATTTTTTGTTCTACGTAGATTATGGACCTCTACAATTGCAGAGAACATTGAGGTCTTTGGTCTTCGCTATATAGGTTAATATATTTTTCTTTTATGTTTTGTATAAATTATATCTCGATTCGTGGTATGTACATTTTATTAACTTCTACATATTTTTAATAAAATATTCAAAAAGTGACTGAGAAAACAAAAAAAAGCTTTGTTGGTCAGTGATAATTTGTTGGTTTGCTTCTTTTTTTATCTTCCGAGAGACTACAGTGTATAAATTATCTATAAGTCTCTTGTCCTCGATGTTAATATCAAGATAATTACTCATAATATATTTATTTTTCATTTAGAAGTGTCAATCAAATTTAATTAAAATTTTGTTGCTCTCTCATTTGTTTTTTACTCTTTCTTTTGTTTTATGATTTAGGTGATCAACTCGTTATTGCAAAGCAGGTTGGCCGGAGACTAGGAATGGGAACATACATGTACCCATCTCTTTGTTTTAAATTATAATACCCTTTTTCCCTTTTAATAAATTATTACCCTTTTGACACTTTTACATTTGCAGATTTATTTTGTTTCCATTACAATTCATATTATAATAAGTAAACTACATGTGTAGTAATAACTATTTGATGTTGATTTCGTTGAATTACTGATCCAATTTTTTTCTCGTGTTCATGTTTTTTACAATTCGGTTACATGCTCATTACTTTGATAGAAATTCGATTTTTCTCTTTCATGGTTTTGATAATCATCATTTTAAATGACACTGAGTTTAGTTTTTATGTTATCATAATACTTTAGGTTGTATGTGAATTTATAATTTTATGAGATATAAAAAATGATTTATGAAGAAAACTATAAAAGGTAAGAAATAATGAGCAAGTGTTAACTTTCGTTTCAATATGATGTAAGAACTAACTGAAAACGTGTTAAGAGAAACAAAAAAAGTAGTAGCAAACAATTAAGAACTAACTAAAAATATGTTAAGGGAAAATAAAAACGTAGTAGTAAAAAAATATTGTGTCGTACATTATGAAAATGTGAATACTTATGAGAGTAACTTATTCTAAAAAATCTTAAGTTTTTACACTTTCAAAGAGTACGCCATATGTTTTTTTACTTCTCCTTATCTTATATTGATACAATAAATATGAATTTTTTATTTTATTAATACGTCCTCAAATCTTGTTTAGATCCAAATATAATCTTATTATCATTTATGATCTCGGAGATTCTTAATTCTAAGTGTTGTTGTAATTTGGGTTTAACACGTATCATCCTGACCATCTCAAAGAATAGAGTTAAACCATCTCTCGTACCTAATAGCTGGAAGTTCATTGACAGAAGATGACATTAGCTTAAGTATGGAAGAGAATTTAAACCTAAATGTAATTTTTGTCAGTGCATGCTATTATAAGTAATGGTAGCTTGATGGAATTGTAGAGTTATGAAAAAGTATTAGAAAGGTTTTGTTATGAATGACAATTGTATTTTTGAATCATAGTTTGTTATTTAAGTTTAGTTATATTATATTTTTAATTTTTGGATCATGAAATAGAGCTGCAATAACTATGCATTTTTTAGAAATATTTTTATTAAGTTTAACAACAGCCTTGCAACATTGTTAGTGCCGTAATGTACAACCAAATGGCAGCGATGTTTACAACAATGGACAAGCCAACCGATTTAACCATTTGGCTAATATGGTGCAACGAACTTACAACAGAAGTTGCAATGCCGTGTCCTGATTCCATCAGGATCAAATTTTGCAACGCTTTTCGGTTGCTGGTCGGTTGTAAAATCCTTCTCGTGGCAACTGAGTTTGGTTAATGATCCCACTTAACACAACCGGAACCTCCGGTTGCATACCTGTTGTACAAACCTTTTTGCAACAGATCAATGATGAGTTTTTTCGTTCTCAAATCATTATAAAAACCAATTTATCCATTAGTGCTTCTCTTATGGCGTAAGTTTTCTTTTATGTTTTGAGTAGTTAAACCAAAAGTCTGATAGGTCCATAAGAAATCAGAATATATAGAACGCAAAAACAAAATCTACATGGGTTGTCTTCAACAAAGTCAATCCTTTAACACAAGAAGTTAGGCGTAAGCCACGAAATTTACGCATTGTGATTGTATGCTTTTCAAATACAAGTTTGAAACCTAAAGACTCGATAGTTAGTTTTAGATATTACCAATGAGATATATTATTCTCTGGCCGCCCAACTACATCGACCCGCTCGGAAGAAAAAAATGGACATTGATCCTTTTTGGGACAATATTGGAAAATGAACATTGATTCTTTTTAGGATGATATCGGAGTTAACCTAATATATTAGTAGAGAAAAGCTAACCATACACATGGATTTGTTTTAACCCAAAAAACGCACAACTTTACAAAGCCTCGGACTAGTTGGGATATGTTCTTTATTTATATATCATTGATCTTTCTATATTTAATCGATGTGAGATGGGACACTTTGGTTGCATCCTAAAAAATCCTCTCAAAGTACCACTTTATCCTCCTTTCAGTTGACTTTCATCTGTTCAGGTCGGGCGAAGGATTCACTACCTGAGTCATAGAGCTTTTACAACAGATCTATTTACTCACTATTATCATCACACTGCTTTGTTCCTTAAAGTCACTCCAATCAAGTACCATTGTCTTGATACACTCCAATCAAGTCACACAGCTTGATGAGCTATAAGAAATCCAAACTAGGTCACACTCATGATCTGTAGAGTAGATTATTCACCTTAAGCATTTGATGATGGTTCATTATGTTTGACATCCGAGAATTTCATTCATATCGCGTTTGTATGGGCATGGAGCTTTGATACTAATATTCTACGAATCACTATGTAATATATCACAAATGACTCAAACACGGAACAAAATCAAGAACGTGAAAGAAAAGAACACATGATTTTAACGTGGTTTGACAAATGTATACGTCCACGAGGCGCCGCAAAAACAAATGTTTCACTATGATAGAAAATGGTTATATATTTTCAGATGGCCTTTTTGTCTAGTCCTAATAATCTATTTATAGAAAATAAACAGACTTACTAGATAATGGGCCTAATGGACTCATACACACAAGAATATAAACTATAACGAAGATTATATTTTAACACAAATGTACATTGACAATGACATAATATTATTACCAACAGACACAACACACACTTACAATATTATTCAACTCATTTTCAAAATATTTATATAAAAAATCATATTTTATCTTATATAAACTGTATTCTAAATTAAATCATCTGGAAGTTTTGAAAATTTTAGAGAATAGTGATCATAAAAAATTATAAAAACTAAGTTTAAATTAGGATAATTTACTAATAACCATCAAACATCAAACTTATTTACTAATAACAATCTAAAGTTTGATAAATGATGGATAACAAACTACTGTTAAATTAGTACGTACAGATAACCAACTACTAGTCCAAAATATCGTCAATTTTTATCATTCATTTTTTGTATTGTTATAAATGTTATATTTTTCAAACCATAGCTCAAACAAAATATCCGAAAAATATTATTGGTTTTGTTGTTTTAAGATAAATAAATATCCGAAAGGTTAACAAATACAATAAAAATATGTATTTAATTTTTTTATTCGAAGTATCATAACGAGGTCAAATAAATAGGTGTGTGATAAAATGCTTGAAATGAGTGTTTTATTATAAAACATAAATAAATTTTGAATATGTCTTCATTAGGGTTGCATGCTATAAGTTGTTATCCGACGTGCAAAGGAAAATAAACGAACATAAAAGATAAGAGTCGTACCAAACCTAAATACTAAACTTGTTCGGTTAGTAAACACATGGTATTATTTTTTATATAACAATATATTTTTACGGACAAGTGATCATAAAATTTTACTAAAACTAGGTTTAAATTAAATAAAAAAATTAAAACACAATATTTTAAAAAGGTTTTGTTATTGCGAATTGGGGTTTTTACTTGAAATATCATATATATATATATATTATCACTTAAAATATTAAGATGGCCTCCATCCATATATAATTATAAATAGTAAGTTATTTATAACATTTTGGACAAGTTTTAAATTAGTAACAATCATTTGAATTTTAAAATTTACTGACACATATTTATACTTTAAAATCTTTTAACAACACCGGAAACATAATATAAAATAAAATTAGTTTTTTTACCATTTTTTTCCAATGAACATATCTCTGCTTTCTTCTCCTCTTCAATGACTACTTTTTTCCGATTTTTTCGGATATGAGCTTTCTTGATGATTTCAGGTAGTAAAGACCATGTTCAGGAAAGCAGTTTTTTAATTGCAGCATCAGAGCTCTAGAGAGAGAAGAGCTCAGCTCTCTTCTCTTAACGACTATTTTTTCCGATTTTTTCGGATCTGAACTTTCTTGATGGTTTCAGAAAAAAAATGAGATTAAAAGAAGCACAAAACTCGTGAGCTCTAGAGAGAAGTTCAGCTCTCTTCTCTTCTTCAAGGACTACTTTTTCTGATTTTTTCGGATCAGAGCTTTTATAGTGGTTTCAGGCCATTAGGCCTGAAACCTATTGCTCCTAGTACTAATCTTACTCTTTCCGGTACACTTTTGTCGGCCGATATTTCTTCCACGCCAAGCTTTTTTCGTCCCGGGATTATAGCAGATCTGTTCATTTCTTATATTTTGTCCCTCCTTAAGTCTACCTGTCTTTTCACACCTCTTTTTTCTCTTTCAGAAGTTTCTTCCCGGGCTAGCTCACGAAAAATATTGGATCTTCGTGCGGTGAACTGCTGCTCTATTTTTCGGAAGAGGTGTCTCAAGCTGATCCATTTATGTCTAGGTAACAAGGTTGAGAGTGAGGTTTCTCGAGGATCTTTCACGTCTTGTCCTCTCCTCGTCGGATTCCATGGTCGTCGCCCGTTCTCTCCAATTCTATCGTCGGCCAATTTCTCTGTCGTTTTGATGTGGGTCGCGTTGGCTCTTTTCAGCCGCACGTGCGTCGAGTCGTGTGTAACGACGTTACTCCTCATATGTATATCACAAAGCTGCTTATGTTGTGCGAATTTCAGATTTGGTTTGCACTGTCAACCATTGTTTATGGGTTTTTTTTTCTCGACTAAGGAAGGTAATGGGTCACCAGTTGTATTAGTAGCCCCCTCTGCTCTTTTGGCTAAAGTATTCACTTTAATTGTGAACGTTTTATCCATTAATGTGATTTTGGTTTTATTAATTCTTAATATTGATTTATATTTAATTTTATATTACTTTTTTATTTCGATTAATAATATTGAATATACAAAAGTTATAAAAAATATATTTTTTATTATTCATTATTTATTTAAGATGGTTGTCTAGGGACAGTCATATTAAAATGGGATGTTATTACTATGCATCTCCTAAAGTCAAGTTTTCGTAAAGTAAAAATGAAGTAACTATCCACTTTGGGATGTTTCTCGACAATCACTCATCAATATTCAAGCTGAGGAGGTCGATTCGACTCCAAAAAGGCTTCGGTCCTCTACTGCCAAGGCCAAAGGTAAAAAGGAGTTGTCCTCCGACAGAACCATTGTCTGATGTGCTGAGGACGATAGTGGAGAGGAGGTCGAGTCACCTCCTAAAAGGATTCGCCCAGAGGAAAAGGGTAAAATGGGTATGTCCTCCGGCAAGACCATCGACTGGTGCACTATAAGTCTACTTCATTATGAATATTGCTTCTTGGAATGTGAGAGGTCTTAATGACCCCGTTAGACAAAAAGATGTTACTAATGTTATAATTAGAAATAACATCTCCCTTCTTGTCCTAGTCGAAACCAAAGTCCACCTTTCGAAAGTAGTATCTATTCTTAGATTTATGGCACCTTTCCGGCATGTTCTCACTAGCCAACCCTCTCATCCCATGGGAATAATTTGGATTATTTGGAATCCTAATGTAATCTCAGTCACTAGAATTTTTCAATCCCCACAATGCATCCACTGTTCTGCTAATTGCCTCAATGACAATACATAATTTAGATTCTCCGCTATCTATGCATTCAATGAGGCATCAGATCGTATCCCTCTTTGGAATGATCTAATCGTCATTTCCAAATCCAACCAAGGCACTCCTTGGGCTTCCTCGGGGGATTTCAATGCCATCCGTCACCCCGATGAGCGAATCAGTTCAACCGACAATTGGTCAGCGGCTATTGATGATTTCAATAATTGCTGTTCTCGATTGCCCAGACACTTCGTTTGGGACCTTACGGAGTCCTTACCTCTGGAGCTTTCATCAGGTTGTCGCGGGATCTCTGGATGCTCAGTGATATTGTTCCCACCTCCGCTCTTTTATTTCTGTCTAAGTAGTTATGTCGATGTTACTATTATTTATACCTCGGCCACCTAGTACTTTTGTATCATTTTCACTTATCTTTTGTATCTCCTCGGGGTATGCCCCATGTATTTGTATGAACTCTCTATTTATTTAAATGTTTTTACCTACAAAAAAAATTCATTAGGGACTAAAATTAATTACTTTATTTATTATTTTAACTTTCAAATTTTATAGTTTTCAAATACCATAACTTCAATATTTTTCCAAAACTAGATATATTTCTACTTTTTAATTATTTTTCCAAAACTACATATATTTCTACTTTTTAAAGAGAGACAAAACGAAATCCATGAGTGATACGTTTAGAGAATTGTTTTGGCCAAATTTGTAACTAAATTGTTCTTAATCTGTAAATAAAATTATTATTTTGCAATCAAATTACACGTAATTTTACAAATAAACAACGATTGGAAACGTTTTTTTCCAAGCCAAAATTCGCAACAAATTTTTTTTAATTTCGCAGCTAAACAACAATGTTTTTTAGCACAACCAAATTACACGTAATTCTTCAACTTAACAACAATTCTTTTTCTCGAACTTATTTTACAACGAAATTACAAGTAATTTTACACCCCTGGTTTTTAATAAAAGAATCACCACAAAAATTTACATTTTTTATTTAGTTGTTTTGCATCCAAATTACACGTATTTTCACACTGAGTTAATGCTCATTTTTATAAAAACAAGTTTTGTATGTTGTTTTCTCACACAATTTAGCAACCAAAACTCACATTTCCGTAACTATGTTTTCTTTATTTTTTGTAACACATTTGCACATAATTTTACAACTAAACAATAAAAATTATTTTGCAACTAAATTACATGTAATTTTACAACTGAATAGTATTTGTTATTTTTGAACCAAATTACACATAATTCCATAGGTAAACAGTAATTTTTAACAACCAATTTACATTTAATTGTACAACAAAAATAAAATATAAATATATTTCATAGAACTTGTTTTGTTTGTCTTAAAAAAACAAAACCAACTATATTTTTGGATATTTTTTGGAGCTATGGATTGAAAGATATAACATTAAAAAAACCACAAAAACGGAAAAACAAAACATGTTTGGGGATATATAAGTATTAAAAAAATCTGGATGATTATCTGTATATACTAATTTAATACTAGACAGTTATCCATATTTTATCAGTAAAATAAGTTTGATGTTGGATGGTTATTGGTAGATTACTCGGTTATAAACGATATTTACAATAACAATTTTATTTTTTGAATCCTTCATTTTTAATCTCTGAACCATCATTACTCCTTATTCAAAGTTCTAAAATAAATATTGAAATATAGTTTTTAGCGAAAATATTCAGTAATGCATATAGTTTGTTAACTACTATTTTGATAAAGAAGTAAACTTCTATGCATTGTATATAAAATTATAATTTATTTTTCACATATTTTTATAATATTTTTATGTATTTGTTTTCCTGGCCATTTTAAATAAAAAAGGGTATAATTCTTCAGAGATTTATATCTTTATTAAAATGATAAAGCTAATAGTAGTTGATGTAATAGTGTTTATGGAGTAACTAAAGGTGATTGGACAAATATCATATATGACGAGCTTTGAAGTAGGCTTGACGAGCTGAGTATTATTTTATAGATGAGACAAAAAAATACACGACGTTGATACATGTCTTTGACAAGCACATAACAATAGATAAGAATATACATAACGATATACATTTTGAGGTAGGTTTGTCGAGATGACTAGTACCTCGTAGGCAAGAAAAATATATATATGACATTGATACATCTACTTTACAGACGCATGACAATATATAAGGATATGATGACACATATGAAGATATTTGACATATACATGACGAGACACATATTGAGGTAGGCTTCACAACCTGTACAATACATAATGGATGAGATCAAGAGAATGACGATGCTTATCTTGCAAGAGGTTTATCAAAATATTACATAGATTTGATAAGATGACAAGATTTCCCAAATGGTTAAAGGTTATATTAGTAATTACCAAGTATGAAAGTGTAATGGATGATTTTTACTTGTATTATCACACATATATCAAACATCATTATTCCATAGAATTATTTGCATTATAAATAGATATCTCTACCCCTCAGTTGAGGGTTGAATTTTTTTTTGTAAGAGATATAATTTGTGAATTATATCTTGTTTATATTTATGCCTGATTTTTTTATTGTAGCATTGACATTCACTTTTATGAGGAATTTCTCATCAAAATTGGCTCCGTCTATGGAAAAATCTCTTCAAAGTACCTCAGTTTCAAAAAAATGAAAACCTAAATTCACCAATAATAATGATTCGCTTATGAATAAAAACAGAATCGTCAATAGGTCATATGATCCATCGTACTTCAACGGTGCAATTCTAAATCTAGCAAGAATCATCTCACATAGCTAAGAGAATGTGGTAGATCCAGACTTGTCTCAGTATTTACCGACAAGAGGCAAATGTGATCTAATTCCTTCGATATATCATTTAATCTAGTTATAAATGAAAGAGTTAAGGCAAAAACAACGTAGATTTAGTGTATTAAAAACAAAAATATGAAAAATGAGTTGTTCAATTAGAAAAATATATAAAATATTGGAACTCTTAATGGAAAAATAACATTAAAGGATGATTTGTATCACACTAATGTGTGCGTTAAAAATGATATGAATCTTACAAAAGTTAATATTTATAAAAACATGTTCTAGTTGATGAGGATGGCCAATCAAGTAATGAATCAAATGAGATATTTAAGAAAAAAGAAGAAGAAATAGTAAATTAAATCAAAAGACCTTTTAAAGTGCTAAGATAACTTCTTATAATTTAGACCAGTCTTCACACTCACAAAAGATTCTTGAGGAAGTAAATAAAATTTATAAGTATAATGAGATAGAATGATCTTGAATATCATCCATAATACAATGCTTGGTTTTAATCTAGAAAACAATCTTTTATGTAACATTTTACATGGTTTTTTTAGATAACACTTTGGTGTACTTTAATAATATTATTTCATGATCTATTAAATTTTGTAATTTTTTGGAGTTCTTTTATAGGTCCATTTATGTAAATAAAACGAGTAACCGGAAATGAGATTATATAATGAGTTTTTACCAAAAACGGGATGAGATGTTTCATAGTTGTCTTCAGAGGTTTGTTAATAGATGAATAATCTATATGCATGTAAAGAAAGTGTAGCTCTTATTTTAAAAAAACTCTAAATTGATAGCAGACTCAATGCAAATTTAATCAAATTCACGGTCGAAATCCATGGAGATTTATTACGACGGTCTGAAATGTTCATTCAGGTGGAAGAAACTAAATAAGATGGTATTGTTGTGGCTAAGATGTCAAAATTAAGAATGAATGTATATGGTAAAAACCATAATGATTGTCAAATAACTTTGGATCCCTAAAAGCCAACCTAACAGATCTTGTTTTTCTTATTTTGATGATCAAAATTGATTAGGGAATAATTCGCCAGTAATAGGAGCAAAGTGCCAATTGTTAATAAAAGGAAACTAATGTATTTATTTGAGTATTTATCGTAAGTTAGAGAGTAATTTGTAAACAATATAAACAATAAGGGACTAAAGATGTAATAAAGCAAGCCCACTAAGAACATAAATGGGTCCACCTTCCAACACTATAAAAGGGGGATTCTTTATTCTTGGTGGGGGAGACATTGAATATTATTCTATTCTTTTTGCACCTTCTTTCTCTACACTTTCTCTCTCTAGTCACATCAGACTCAAGATCCCAAATATTCCATAAGTCATTTATTTACTCATCAAAAATAGGTTATTAATGCCTCTTACAACGAGTATAACATCTATTTACGATAAAATAAACTGATAAGTTGAGTTATAAAATGTCACGAGCTATAATTACTAATCATAATGAAATATTCATAAGGTTTTAGTATACTTATCATTATAATCACGGTCATACAACTAGTGATGTTTTTGAATTATGAGATGAGATCCAATGATTGATTGATAATGGAGAGTTGGTGGAAACTATTAAGGATAAAGAAAAAGAGAGACAATAAGAAAATACCGAATGTCGTAATCATAAGAAACAAAAAACATATAAATAAATAAATTATACAATTGTTCGGAGAGATAACTTAGCAAGGACATAAAAATATTCGTCACTGATTTAATCCTTTTTTATAACAACTAACTTTATTACTATATATCACACATATAGAAATAATATATATAAATCAACCATTTGATTTTATTGATATATTCTTCGATAGATAAAATTTAATCCACCTAAATAGATAGAACATTCAATACTTATACTTAAAGACCACAATACTTAAATATTGTAAATTTAATTTTCTAGAATCTTTTGCCATGTTTTTGCATTCTCTCCTAACCTGCGGATCACAAAATATTAAATTATTAAAAAAATGTTAGTCTATTTTTATAATTTATTAATATTTTTAAATATTATTGAAAATCTAATGTAAGAAAATTATACAAATTTACCATTTATTAGTTACTTAAGTTGATAATAAGTATCAGCATTGATCGGTTTTGGAATGAACACTCCTGTTCCAATGATTTTAGGTTGAAATGTATACATTTCACGTCGAGATGGATATGTGTTCCATAATTGGTAGCTCTACAAAATAATATGAAGTTCCCGTCAACCATAAAATCCAATATTAAATAATATAATTGTTCATAAATCAAAATAAAAATACTTACAGGATAGTTGAGCTGCCGATTTGGATTAACATATGGCCAGTTTCCACTCTACAAAATAGATTGAAATCATTAGTAATATATATATGAAAAGTTTACATGATGCAATTGATTTTGAAAGTATTTCAAAAACTTTTAAAAATATTCAAATATTCTTTATAGTAATAAAAATCTAAAAGTATAAATAAAATAATATAACAATATAATTTTTTTACGTTATCGATCATTTTGAAAAAACTATTTTTATGTTTAATTTTTATGACAAGGTTTTATAATAACAAAAAATAGTTTAATGTACTTTAAATATTTAATAGACCTAAAATACAAATAAAAAACTAAAAAATACATATTTTCCATATCAAATGCTTTTGTATTTTGTTTCAAAATTAAATCAATAATATTAAAATCACATTAAAAAGCTGTATAACCATTTATATATTTATACAATTAAATAATTTATTTACTTTTAAAATATTAAAAAATTAATATTACAAAAACTAATTTAACATAACTAAATAGTTGGTATATAAATACTTACAAAATAAGAAAAATTATCTGTATAATTCAAAGAATGATAACCAAGATCAGCATTATTGTTATGCTCACTGTTGTCAGCAAATATATTTTGTTTTCCATCTTGGATTTTTGAAGATTTTTTGTAATTGTTTGCTTCCATTTGAAAATATAAAGATGAATGAGAGATGTATTTTGGTGTCTTAACATAATAATATTTATATATCTACAAAAGTGGTAACTGACTAATTAATTTAATCACATTAAATTAATTAAAAAACGTGATAAAACACTTAAACATAAACATGAAATAAACGAGTTTCAATAACTAACATGTTTAAATATAAATTATTAAAAACAACACAAGTATTATATGTTTTTCTGAAATAAAAAACACGTTTCAAATTTGGAAAAATATTTTTAAAAACACGAATATCTTACTGTCTTAGACGTTTCAAATGCTTTTGGTTTTCTAAGTTTTCTTTAGATATTTTAAAATAATTAAAAAATGATACAACTTAGAAATAAAAATATATTTATTTATAGGTGATATAGTTTTGTTATATGATTATAACTTTGTCGACTTTATTTTATTATATTTAAAGTCATTCAGTATAAAATTTGAAATTAAAATAATAAATTATTATTATTTTGATAAGAATAATATAATAATTTACTACCCCAACTTTTTTTACTATGACATGAAAAAAATATATAAAAGATAAAGTTTAAGCGTATAGTTTTAAGATAAGTGGAAATTGAAAGGTACGGACAAATTATTTTAAAATCATGTTTTTTTTTTAAATCGTCAAATTACATTTTTAAAATCATGAAACAATATTTATTTACTTTTAAATTTTTATAAAATATATGTAATAATATTAGAAACAAGTATTTATATTAAACTAATTGGTTAAAAGAATTGAATTATTTATTAATCACTAGCTATCATATAAAGAAAAAAAGTTGTAAAGTCTTTTTATATATTATCTCGATCCGAGTAACCGAGTTGTATTCTAAACAATAAAGAAATTTTTGTAAAAGAATTTATCATATTTGCAAGGATAAAGATGTCTAATATCTTACGTAGCTTGTTTAATCTCGTAGTTTAGTTTATTCGAGTTATTAAATCGAAAATTATATTTTCACACCTAGTGATATAAACCAATTAGAACAATGATCATTGATCTATACTGTTTAAAAAGATCAATTAGCTAGCTTTAAAAAAATTAGACATCACAAAAGTCATATACAAAATCTTGTTTATTAAGATATTATTTCGAGTTCATATGTTCTTTAAACACTCTAATGTATTGACTTAACATAATTAGCAAATTCAGACCTTATAGTGAAATATTAGGGAACCATAATGCAAAGTCGTAACATACGACCTATTTTTATAATAAAATATGCGCCACTCGTAAATAGACATGATGGACTTCATAATATAATAAGAACAAATTTCATAAAGATATTATTACATAGACGGTAAGTATGATAAGTAAAATTATTTTTTATATTAATTAACTTAGTTGGATTTTATGGCTCGTGTCTCATATCCGTATTAGTCATTTTTTATCGGTAACCCCTACTGATGACAATAACATCGATGTATGATTAAGTTAATCCTATGGTGAACGTATCGGCTTGTTGAAGTAGTCCAGAGCGAGTATGCACCCATAATTATCATAATAATACGATATGATGAGCTATGTTTATGAGGCAAGGTGCTTCACTTCTAGATCACGTCCACCAAGCGAGACAGCGGAGTGCGATCCCTAAGCAATTGGAGGTTTTCGCTCATATTTTAGGGGTCGATATCATCTGAAAACTGATGTCCAGATTGATATGTTTGAAATAGTGTGCAATATTGTGGGCTTGGGTAGATAATCGGGAAGGAAATAATCGGACTTTGTAGTTTTTTTGGAGAATACATATCATGTTTTTGTTCTAGAAAAAAACTTTGATCATATTTGTGTCGTACCTTCAGAGGCTTCATATACATCTTTCTAGTTATAGGTGCGGATTGAGAAACAAGCTTTGTGATGACGACCTTTAATCTCGAACGGTTGGGGTTTTAAAGGACCGAGTTAATGGCGCATGATTGTATCGACATATAAAATTAAATAATCAGTGCAAGGTCGGCTGCCACTACAGAGAGGATAAAACGAGGATTGATATTGAAGGTTGTTGACCGCATAAAGAGGTCACACTGAAGAACCAACACAAAGGTAGTTTAAATTATAGATTATAGATTTAAAAATTTAAATTTATTCATTTTGTTCGAAATTCAAATATAAAAATACTACAAACCAGAAATTGTACACTTACGATTTTTTGTTTTAGTTTTTAGCGTTGTTATCGGGGAATAATATTTTTTACTTTTATATATGTTACTTTGATAAATTTTTATACTTATTTTTTTATTTAAAAATAAGTCACCCAATATGGGTGCAGTGGATAAGAGAGCCAACTACAATCTAAGATAGTCACATTTGAACAATAATGTCTCGTATAAAGGTGAATTCTGCTCGAATACAAGAAATTGATGCTTACCATCCATCGATTACAAATCAACTAACAACATCAGAAGATGCAATGTATGTAAGTAACACAAGGCTTTGAAGCTTATTATAATATAATATTTTTCAAGCAAGAACATCGACAACATATGCAAACAAAACAATTTGGATATATTAAAAACAAAATCTCACTTTAGAATAGACTCTCAACAAGTTTATTGAATCTTCCAAAAATAATTTTAAGAAGAGTAAACCCACTTTAGAATATACTTTCAATAAGTTTATTGAACCTTCCAACAATCATTTTGAGAATAATGAGTAAAGTGGAAATAATCTAGAGGTGTTAGTTTCGAACTGGGGGAGTGTTTAAATAATTTAGAGGTTTAAGTGGGTCAGATACATTCCATGTTATCCTTAAGAACTCAAGTAGTTGTGGCCCAGCAATAAAACAAACAACCCTACACAGGTGAACGCATATACACTACAAAATGAGTGAGAAGTAGATAAGGAAAATGAGTTGAAATTTGAAAACATAACAAAAAAAGATAGTGTTTATCACGGTGAGCGACTTGATCCTGACGAGATGAGTCTTGATCGCAACGAATGAGTGTGCAGAAAACAGTAGCTCGTTACCACTTGGTTGATCATAACAAGCTACGACATGATCGTAATGAGCTCGATACTGATTGTGGTCATGTTGAGAAAAACCCTATAACATCCAATTTATTGAAATACATTACGTGTGTTTCATACCCAGACAGAAATAAGCAGCAAAGTAAAAAGATCCCGTTCTTTTAGTTTTTAGAGATTTTTCGATTTCCATGGTTGACGGAGACTATGAGTACAATCAAATTTCCATCTGATCGGAGGACCAATAGAAGAATATATTTACTTGTATATACAAAACTCTCGCATATCAAATAATATCATTCATTTAATATCTCTCCACATAAAGGAATCAAAGCCTCACATAAGAAATGAAATCTTTAAGATGAGCAAACACCGAATGAACCTGTATTTTGAAGGGGTCGACAAATTAAATATCAATTCCTCTACAATCCTTAAACTAGCAATTCTACAAGTCAAGCTACCGACTGTAAAAGAAACGCTAATTGGGAGGTAACCCAATGTGATTATTTTTTTAACCCTGTTTTAATTTATTTTTTTCTCTTTAGAGAAAAAAAAATCAATGAACAATGTTACTGTTTATCATTGCGACGAGCACTGCTTATCATAATCGGCAAACATTGTTCATAATTGAAAACAAATTATTTTATTTTTAGGTAGTGTTTATGTTTTTTTAGTGTGTTGACAATCATGGTGTATTTTATGATATTGGAAGTTCCTATATATCACGTGTTCCCTTTTGTTTTTTTTCAACTTGTCTTATTATGGAACCGCATAACTTTGAAAATTTAACTCAAGTTTTTCATTCAATTTTACGATTTCAACCGCAAATACATCAAACATAAATCAACCATGTACTATTGTTCCATTACTTAAACTATTTGTTTTCTTTTCATAATATTGGAAACAATAGTAAATCTTAAATATGGGTGGGATATGTGTGTAGTTAAGAAAATATCACAAATTTTTGGACGATGGTTTAATATTATTTATTGTTATTTTAGGATATTAACACTAATTAAAATTAATTATATTACAATTTTACTTTGAGTATATATTTTTACATAAAAACCAATTAAGCAATATAATAATATATATTATCTAAAAAAGTTATCATATGCATATAAAAAAATATAAAGAGGTTGCATAAATTTTACTGAGTAACCCAGTCTGATTCATACTATGTTTGAGATTCGCATAAAAAAGAAAAGGTTTATGTTAATCCTCAAATATAACTTGTCTAGTTTTGTAGTATAATTAGTGTGGGTTAGTAAATTATTAGGGGCATGTCATCACCTAATTCTTGTAACCAAGTGAGAGGGATGTCATTGATCTAAAACTTGCTAAAGAGATTAGTTAGAAAGACTTTTTGATATATATATATATATATACATAGGCCTTGAGTTACAGAAACTGAGTCCAAATTTAGAGCGAGCTCTTGAAAATATAGACTCATTTCAGTTTTTACTAAAAATTACATATTGAGGAACAATTTACAATTTGAAGCTCTTAAGATGTTGCCTCATTTCCAGTATAACTTTGAAAGAGATATTCTTCGAGAGAGCATTGAATATTTGAATCTTCATCTTGAATTACGATAAAATCTTGAGAATATCTTACATATATAAATTTGATAATCAAGAGTTAGTTGCTTGAATCTTGATCATTTTCAAAGCTAGCCATGATATGTAACAAAAAACTTCCTCTTGGTAGCAGATTCAACATGAAGTCTACTTGGTTTATCGTTCATCTTCTAGACTATATGAAAATACATCATTTTGAGACCTAATACTTCTCTTGATCCTTGTATTTGAATTCACTCCACCAGGTCAGAAGATAATCTGATTCATGCATCAAAATAAAATATTGGTAAGGGATAACCCTGCCACAAATGTTAGAGCAACAGTGTGATAAGTTTTAATTATTGATTTTATTCTTCTTAGGATTCCTATGTTACCAACAACCTTGGCAGTCCAGATTAGAGTTATTAAAGTCATTTTGATAAAGAATTTGAGGATCTGAAAGATCATTTGAAGTTTAATGTTTTATTGCTTGAAGGGCATTTAAGAATTATAATTTTATTTTTTTATTCTCTTTTTAAGTGTTTGTTTATTTCCTTGCTGACACGATCCTTTTTCAGTTATGGTGAAGTTGGTAAACTGCCAGATCTTAACAGATTAATATTATCTTGCTCAATATCAACGATATCTAAGTCATTGAATATGTTGAATAATTAACAATACCAATTTTTATGGAGTGTCTCAAATATATTATTTTCAATTGCATCATTATTTTTAGAGTTGTTTAATGTTCTCAATGTGTTTCCTGCTATAATATTTCCTTGA
This sequence comes from Limnanthes douglasii subsp. nivea, assembly GCA_036936605.1. NCBI lineage: Eukaryota > Viridiplantae > Streptophyta > Magnoliopsida > Brassicales > Limnanthaceae > Limnanthes > Limnanthes douglasii. The sequence goes on along the minus strand of JAUPFV010000004.1, from coordinate 52,482,468 downwards.
TTGTATTATCATTTTCTTTATTATAACCTTTAAGATATGGTGATTATTTCTGTTTGAATCTAACTTAGGTGAGTCATATTTCGTATGAAGAGTATTGATAGATTCAATGCTAATTGGAGAAGAACTGATCGGACATGCCTCCCCGGAAAGCACAAGCATAGAGATTCGTAGCGTCGGAGATTCCAATATACTATTTTCATTCAGGAAAAAAACTCTAGCCGATATTTTTTTTATCATGAATCACATATCTCGAATAGTAACGATCACAAACAACCAGAAATGGTAGAATTAAAACAATGTTATGTGACAGTTTTGAAAATATGCAAAAAAGGGGAGAATGCGCTACATCGTATATTGCTTTAGTTGATGAAACAACTGCAGTGAAAGGCTAGTTAGGTACCGCACATATAGAGCATTTTTCAACATTTCAGAAACCCATTTTATATTGGCACCTTGGCAAGGTAGATCCATCCCACTCTCTAGACCTCAACTTTGCTGTTTTGAAGTACGGGATGACTCAGATACGCAGATAGAACAAAACCTGTCAGGTATGCATTTATGGGATACTATAGTGTCTTAGTTGGTTCCCGATCTGGTGATGTAGGCGGATAAGGCTAAATATTTTTTGTGTTTGAGTAGGTGAAGTGGGGAAAAAGAAAGGAAGGGTGATGCTTGTTAAACAAAGCAGCGTGTGGGCCTGACACATATAGCCGTAACGTTGATTATTGTTGTGGTTATAAATGACCCCCAATATCTCTATATAAACCACCCCTACTTTTAATAGATGTATACACACACCTAGGAAAGACGGATGAAAAAAAACTGCCCTAAGAGATTGGCATGTGGGTCTGTTGCGGTAGAAGGCCTTAGCTGGCGATCCAGGGTAAAGTCTGAGGGAAGTCATTCTTTATCTGATACAGATGCCCATCAACCTACTATAAACAGCGGAGAAGTAAATAACCTTGATTCGACTTCATTCCCAGCCAACAAGATAGCAGACGCCATCACCAAAGGAGAATATGACTCTTCATTCTCCTTGGAGATTCGCCAGTATAGGATATTAATTGGGTTCAAGCCACCCAAATTAAAACTTTTTGACGTGACTCGACATCCCAACGATCATGTGCTTCAATACAAGCACATAATAATGGAATGAAGGCGTGAGGATCATCTCATGTGCTTGATGTTTCGAAGCAGTCTTACATGAGAGGCCTTGATATAATTGTGTTGTTACTATGCTGGCCCAACAGATGTTTCTCTCATTAAAAAAAAGTTAGACGGGCTCAAGAAGAAGTGCCTTCCTTGTGGAACTTATATGAAGTTCAGACTGCATTCTTACAACACTTTTGGAACAATACCCGTGTCAAAAATTTTATTGAAGATCTCTTCCAAATTCGACAGAATCACGATGAAGTCATCAAAGAATTCTATCGGCAGTTCTGGGAGGTGGTCGCTGATATTGACTATTACGACAAGCAGACAACCCTTATGCCTTACAGCAATGTTTTTTTGAGGAACACCGGGCTCTATGAGTCCCTTGTAAAAAGTATTCTAGACAACTTTCAATTTGAAGAATTGTCCAAATAAGGAAAACGGTGGCTAGCACTCTCAAACCCGGTAATGTCGGTGGAGAGAGTTCATCTCACAGAATGAATAGATTTTAGACGGATGGCATTTTAAAAACATATTATCCCCTCTGTAAACCACTTGATGTGATCCTAGGAACTAAAGATGAAACTGGCCTACGAGCTTCCTCCTCTGTTTCCACAACCCCCGGAGGATAAGCTCAGCGTCAACATGAGGCACTATTGTAAGTACTACCAGTAGTTGGGGCATCAAACTGGACACTTCCAAACTTTAAGGTAATATATCTAGAACATCTTCGACCAAAACCTGCAAGAGTTGATCATTTGCCAGGCTGACCGACTTACATAAGAGCGTGTAGTGGATCACACACTTGCTAACCCGGATTAGTTGATGGTCTTTTCTGACTGTGGGATTCAAAACCCCTAACTATGATGCTCTAGTGGTCTCTATGCAGATCATAAACTAGGAGATCTGAAAGATTATGATTGATGGTGCAAGAACTGCCGACATTCTGTTCTACCCAACATTATGTGCTATGGGAAAGAGGAAAGAAGGTTTGAGTTCGACTTCAACCCTTTAATTGGATTCAATGATGCAACATCAGAACCAGTTGGCTAAATTTTCCTACCTTTACAAACAGAGGACGTGGTGTTGATATCATGGTTCATAGTAATGAACGTTTCCTTCCCAAATACTTGAGAGGTGGTGGATACACCAAATTCAGGCTATCCCATCAACAACTCATCAAGTGGTCAGGTTTCCCACTTAGTATGTGATGATGGAACAACAAGGAGAACAGACTACTACCAAAAGTATTATTCGATATAACTTTGAATATTTAAAATATATTACGGTATCCATAATTTACATGTGTCGGATATTGATATGTCTATTCAATAAGTGTCAAGAGAAGATTTGTTAAGTGGATTACGTTATCAACAACTTACACGTGCCATATATTCATAGGGTTATTTTAATTTATTTATCTAGTAAAATTTAGGGCAATGTTATATCTTGATCCAATTTTGTTGGATCTCGACCTCTAAATTCAACTGTTACTCGTTACGTGGGTATACCTTGACATACATCAAGGGTTGCATTAATATTGTCTAATACGTGTCCAAACGAATTGGTTAAGATGATTATGGTATCCACAACTTACATGTGTCCAATATTGATAGGTCAATTTGGATTATATTATCCTCGGATGAAGCTCAATAAATAGACATTATACTCTTGTAAAAAACTAAATATTTAAAATGCACACAATATAAAAAAATGTATGTTTGGACCAATCTTGAAGATGAATATTTGAAAAAAAATCGTCGTCAAAGTGAAGAAAACATACAATAATGAATGTAGTATACTATATTGGAAGGCATTGTTATGCCAGTTATACTATCTTTATGGTAGGAATCGTGTTAAGCCGTAAAAAATTACGACGTTTGGATGAGATAAAAACTAGGGAGAAGTATCTAATGACACAATGGGTACATTTGGGTTTCAACCTTAATAGAAAGGACATCATTATGCATTTTATCTTTTTAATTGCTTGGTGCAAGATAGTATAACCAAGAAACGGTTGGATAAGGTGCATTACCAAATAACAACTATGCGAGACAAATCTATGTACGATGCTCAGTTGAAGTACATAATGGAGAATGAAGAAAAGAAGCTGATGAGATGAAACTAGCATAACAGATTAGCAATGAATTGTATTATCGTCAAGTTATGGTTGTTTCAATTTCTAGATTACTATGTTATTTTTGTTCTGGTATCCTTAAGTCATAAGTTATCATTGTCTTAATTTCACAATTTCTAAGTTACTTTTTTGTATCTTATTTTACTCAAATTTTTATTTTTTATTGTTTATTTTCACATCATGTCTTTGTATTTACTTTATTTGATGATAACTTATTTCAATTTTAATTTTATATATTATAAGCAAGCGAAAATTGATTTTATTTTCAAACGGCCAGTAGACTATTCACACTTGAGTGTGTGAAATTTTATATTTCGTTGCACTGAGTGTGCGTGATATTATACAACCTAGCCGCTAACAATACGTAAATGTGTATAATACGTAAATGTGTATAATTCCGTGCACCGTGTGTGCAACCACACACACTATTTTACACACTTCAAGTGTGAATAGTCCTCTACCCGTTTGAAAAAAAAATCTTAATATCATGTTTTTAGCATGGTGTGGACAATTTTAAAATTAAACATACGTAAATGTTATAAGGATTAAAAAACAAAAGACAAACAATGCATAAATTATTCTTAGATGAAATATTTATATCAAAGTGGTAAGTAAATAAGTCGTACTTATGTAGCGCCAACGAAACTTAAACAAGTTACACGCATCGTATCATAATCAGGGTTCTTCGGTCAAGTTAGTAACGTGTGCTGCTCCATCATACGTAGTAGATGTTGCACCGAATTGATTTGGTTGAATTTGTTGAATATTTGGTAAAGAGGAATTTCCCACGCAATTGCATCTTCGGTGTGAAACAGGTACCATACTGGATAAATTGTCGACAGGAGTCCATCCAAAACAACATTTAAAAATAAAAACTTGATAACATCTTGTAACATAACATATCGTAATATATAGTACAATAATAGAATTATAATGATTTACTTATATGAACGAAGTGGTTATCATGTACAAAACCAAAGCCAACTTCTTTTGTAGAACACGATTGAGACGGGGATCCGCGTAAAAGATATGTGTAGGACATGTGGGGAGAGAAATGATATAACAAACATTGATATCGAGTTGTTATCATTAGGCCAATACCGGGTTACGTCATCTAATACTTACTACCACTATTGAATACTTTACACATATCTAAAAAATCATAAGTAGGTTTTCTACAGTTTCTCCACCGCCGAACATTATCACATAAAAATTGCATTGACCTTTCAATTCGGAAATCAAGTCCAGTCTCACAAACTTCCATGAACCGAACATCCGCATATTGATATAGTTACAACCTGATAACCGCACTGACCGTTTAGATCAACGTTCACCAGACTAGTAATATAATCAAGTAAATAATTCGAAAAGTATCCGGCGTAACCAATAAGGGTCTTACTAGATTTGTTTGGTCAAAATATTTTGTCTTTCTTCATCGAGCGAGCTTAAGCTTTTAGTACTATGAATTTATTTCAAGGCGACCAAGCTAGATATCGTATTGTGCGTGCTAGAGTTATGGCCTGACTAGAGCCATATTCGAATAAAGATGAATCTCGTTTAATTGACTTTTTAGGATCAGTTTTTTCCAACCTTTAATAATTACATGTTATGTAGGCTCTAATATGTGACTTGTTTTAGGTTTGAGGATTTGTATCACCATTTTTACAATATGATCTTGTATATTTGGGTCGTAACCACGGATATAACTATCGATTATGCCTATTTTTCATGTTAGGTAATCTTTTGTTCCTATTTTATCTCTTAGAATGATCTTTAGAGTATTTCAATGAACATCGTATTCTACTAGAGAATATGGCTTACATTCTCGCTCGGCCATAGCTAGCGCATATACACATGGTAACCCCTGTGTTTTCCTAATAATACAACCACAAGCACGTTCATAACTCTCGTCAACAATTTCTAATGTCACAAAAGATAAGTTAACCTTTTAATTCTCTATAGATAACAATTATATGCAACACTTTCATATGATAGCTACGTCTCTTAGATGATTTAAAAATGGTCGAGTGTTGAGCATCAAACAATGTATGAACATATGTCTAAAATTGTTCAAAAATGCATAAACTTATACCAAAGTAGTGGTTTAGGTTCGATTGAGCACTTTTTGACCTATCATATATAAACATATAAATTATGATTAACATTGAATGTAAAAAAATTAAGTTTATACATAAATATATCAGTTATCGATTGCTAGTTCGGTTGCCTAAATATTTATGTTGTTTGTGAAGATATAAAGAAATGTTTCACCGTATATCTTCATTCATTTATAACATAATCTATAGCCTTCAGGACACTCATTTAGTGTTGCAATATTTTTTATATACTCTTCAACCATGCTTGATCAGGCAACAACGTCAAAACAAATCATAAGCTCTTCCGCCATATATATTTTGGGCATCATTTGTTTTGCGTACACTCACTTTTTTTGTTAATATGCCATTTGCATAGCATGTGGTGGTATTCAGAAAAACGTCTTCAATAGCTCGAATCATCACCAACTCCCGATTGGTGATGATAATAATCAAGAGTGCATAATTATTATCCACTATAATGGTCCTTAAAATACTCAAAGCCCACATGTAGTTCGCTTGTTTCTCATAGCTCATAAAAACGAAAACAATACAAAACGTCTTATTGGTTGAAGTTACACCAACAATTTTGAGCAAAGGCATCTTGTACCTTGTAGTCTTGTAAGTATTTTCCATGACAAGAACTCGAGGAAATGTGCGTAATATCTCGATACTTGCAGGAGGCGCGAAAAATAAGTCGAGGATCGTATCTTTTGTGTCGTTTGTTCGATGCTGCAAGGAATACTTGTGTTCCTTCAATTTACCCAACACGAATTGAATTTAGATTTTATTGTATTTTTTATCGAATAATTTTTTGACTAATGTTTTAAATTATGTGCATGGTAGATACATTTTGAGGGTTATGAACCTTCAAACTCACGTATATCTCTTTAAGATGAAAACCGACTTTCGTTAACCTACGAACTAATTCTTCTTCGTCTGCTTTTAGTCTAGTGGTTAGAGAACGACCATTCAAGTGTAAAAATGGTGTGTGGTTGTGTTTTTCATTTAAAAATTTTAATTTCCAAAAATTGGGTTGTCCTTGAACTGAACTTCCCCTTAACATGAAGGGACAACCGTATTTTTTATTAACATTGTCGTCGTTTTTTACAACCCCCGGTTTAAGCTTAAGTTTATAAACGATATACCACTCACATTGATAATATATTCTACGATTTTTTTTTTCCATTTCTGCTACCGTCTTCGTCCTTCGCAAGAATAATAATACAACCCTCGGTTTGAGCTACAGATTTTACCCATGTTTCAAATTTGTTTTTAGTGTAATTTGTTCTAATGGTAAAAATATACGTGAAATTGGCCATCATACATATTGGGTGTTCTAGATCCTACAACATATATAAAGATAAAGTACATGAAAATTCGCACTCCCTAAATGCAAGCCGAACGTAAATCAGACATGAAATTATGCCAATTTGTGTAAAATCGTGCATATAAAGTGCGTTTTATTATGCAAAACTGCACGTTCAATTGTGCGAAATTGCATCAAATCGCACCAGACCAATACGCCTTAGTGTAAAATGTTGCATGCGACGAGTGAGAAATTAAAACTGACTTCACGATGATAAATAAATAGACCTCTATGGTTGTCTTTACATGATTTGTTAATGGTTCGTTGTCTTCCGATAGAAAATCATTAAGGTTACAACTAAACCCACTATTTTCATCACTTAAATCCATACTTTGTGAGATTGTATGAAATAAAGTTGGTTTTTATTTGATTTTGTAGCTGTTTTAGTAACAATAGTTAAAGTTAATAAAGATTGAATTATTTGACTAGTAAAATATTGGACCATAATTTGTTTTGTAGTACCAATCTAATAAGTGTGTAATATTAAGGATACTTTATGTAAAAATGGATAAATATGTTTACTATTAGTGAATTATGGGGTAAAATATCTCATTATGGTTTATACATGTAGGCTCATTAACCATGTAGCTTTAGTAATTAATTACTATCAACTAATTTTCATGAAATTCGTATTCCATCTCTAAGATTCATACGTAAACTTATCTCCCTAAACATCTGTATGATTTTACTTAATATATACTCTACATAATTGCTCATCAAATATTTTTTGAAGTCATCATTATGGATTATCCATATATGTTCATTAACCATGTAGGCCCAATAGCCTAATATCACTAATATATAAAGTCTTTTACCCTTTTTGGAAGAGGGGGAACTAATTACTATCAACTAATTTTCACCTGATTTTATTTCTCTCTTTAACATTCATACATAAACTTATGTATCCCAAGATCTGCGTGAATTTACTCAAAATATATTCTACATAATTTCCCCTCTGATGTTTTTGGAAGTCATCAGTGACAACCATAGTGGGTACCTAGACAGATACCGAAATACAGACATCTAAAACCATTAACGTGTTAGGCTCATCTTCAGATTCTAACGAGACAAATTTTGAGATATATATATATATATATATATGAATCCTGCGATATTTACAGAAGTAATCACGGTTGGAGAAGGTTCTGATTAGTTGGCTTGGGGTGCTCTACCCCAAAGTTGGTATGAAGAGCAGCAAGAACAATTGACCCTAGAAGAGTATCGGGATCGATTGTGCGAGGAAATCTCTGCGTTGAATTCAAAAACAAAACAATGGTCATTCGATCAAGAAAGGTCAATTCAGAAATCCAAGAGGTTGGGGAGAAGAGGCTTCCAAAAGAGATGACATTGAGTCTGATTCTTTACGAAACGAGGAAAAGTACTAAAGAAAGCAATTTTGGTTGGACATATGCAACCATTCCTTGAGAAATGAGTGAAAAACAAGATATCGCTGCAGTCATTCCGACTCTACCGATTATTCTATTTTCAATTTAAATGAGGTTTCTTCTTCTCCAAATAGATCACCACTACAATTAAAGAAGAAGTTATGTTGGTAAGCCTTATTCAAAGAAACATTCTCGTCGATATTAGAGATTAAAGTGGGAGCGAGTGGAAAAAAACAATATGACTTCTCGGATAAACAAGAGCCTCACGAGGGTAAGGATATATTGATCGTAATGGAAAATGCCGGACAACAGCATACTATAGTACAAATCCAAAAAAGTCATGCTCTAGTACATGAAGCCTCCGATCCTAAGGGCTTATCTTTGGATGTTACTTTAGAAGCCTCCGATTTGGAGGGTTTTGACAGTGAGGCAGTTGCTTGGGCTTATACCAAACGATTCGTCCGGCACAAAGTTGATTTTTCTGGAGACATTTCAATATCTGAGCCCATGGCTAAGAAAGGGGAGGGTTTTCCAACACTCGATACTACTTTTTCTTTAGCAGTGAAGGGTTGGGACTCCTGAACAAAAGAACTTGATGGAATTTGTGAGAGGCTTGGTTTGAACAGCTGTTTAGGTTTTGGGTTTCTGGTGGAGGATGACCCTTGGTCAGTTTCCTGGGGTGGTTCACCAAACTTTTCACTTGGGGAGACTTGGAGACCAACATCGATACATTTCTCCCTTTCAACTTTTCTTGCTTTCTCTAACTCAGACAAGTTCAATCATCCGCCTTTTACAAGAGCGTTTCCAGCCGTGAACATAAAACTATCCAAGAAAAAGTTTGAAAGTGAGGGTGGAAAGCTCTCTAGAAGGTTTTTGAGTGATGAACATAATGAAAAAATGAAAAAAAGATTTATATATTAGTGGAAAAAGGTAACTGATACCTAGGAGGAGTTAAAGAGGTTTTGCAATGATTAGAGACGGCGCAGACGTGGGAATAATTGAATGCATACGTTACTTTCTAAGTTTAATGGGAGCGCCAATATAGGTAAAAACGGTTGGTAGGTCGAATCGGATTGTGACACGTGTTCCACGATCCAAAAGAAAACTCTTAGAATTCTGAGAAAAAGTCAGTTCAGACATACTTCGAGTTTGATACACAGACAGTTCGAGCAAAATCATCACTGGCTAAGATATTTTTTTAGTCATGCCAAATATATTTGAGAAGGCCTAAAAAAAGGGCTACTGATGAGTTCGGATTATTCAGTCACAGCCTACTGAGATATCCGGACATGAGTAATTCGGACATAAACGTAGCACTGAACTATCCGGACAGGACAAAAGTAAAGAAACATCTAAACACCTTTTGACTAAGCTATGTGCTAATCAACTTAATAAGTAAATTGGTCCTTCAACTCGACCCGGTTTCATAATTTGACCTGAAAGCCCATGGGTCCTTAAGGGTATAGATACCCCCAACCACTTTCATTAATGAGGGTAATGAACATTTAATACAACCAGGCTCCTCAAATCTCTCACAACTTAACACCAAAACATTCAATACCCAAAATAATTTACAAAATTACCCTTAGCCCAAAATAAACCTCACCAACATTGACTAGGTTTCTATCCCTTTATTTATACTCTCTATTACCGTTATCTCTCATTACTCTACTCTTTGACTCCACTAAGTGTACGTTTTAACTATGTTTACATCATGGGGCTTAATTTAATGGCCACTACATTAATGGTTTGACCAATTCTGTTTACGTGGCTTTAAACCGCTAATCTGACTATTTCTTATCATGCAAGGTGCTCGGCCGACTTCATGTGCTCGGTTTTCCTTACTTGTTTGATGTGCTAAACGCCTCTTTACTTTTTCTTTTATCATCTCGATAATGTTCTACGTAGGTTTTATCCGTGCAAGAAACCGATCTCTTCTTCAATCGTTTCTCTACTGCTTGGTGTGCTTCCTATCCAGCACTCTACTGGCCTCGGTAAGAGTCTGATTATCTTCTTGTGACTTCGCCCTTCCTTTTCCTTGTTCGGCAGAGTCCGTCGAACAATTGGTTCTTCTCTGCTCGCACTTCCTTCCTACTTTGCAACCAGCTCAGCCTATAACCATTTATGCTATGCTCCTTGTTCGGCTATTCATATTTATTCTCTTCGTGTGGTGATTACCCTCTTATCAGCTATGATTGCTACCAGAATTTTTTTGTGGTGGTGATTGGGCTGGAAACTGAGATTTGTGGTGGCTGAAAAATAGGAGTTTCTTTCCTTATCTCTAGAATTAGTAAGGAATAAAAAGTGATGAGAGAGGGGTGGCATATTTGTAGAATAAGATGCGAAAGCCCAATAAAGACCTCTCTCAGGCCCAACGATACCTGCGTTGCAAAGTGGAAAGGTCTCACAATTATCTTTTCACACAACCTAATGGATACTTGCATCAGAAAGTTGAATGGTTTCTTCGCCATTTTGTCACGCTTCACCACTAAAGATCTAGTGTTTGGGTTGAATAATTATGTGACACGTGTACAAAAGTAAAACCACGCATGGTGGATGGGTGCGGGTAAAACTAAACCCGTAACCCATCCCTTCTATGTTTTCCCAAACCAATATCATAACCCGTACATGTTGGACAACAATATTTTTTCCCACACCCAACCCGTCGGGTTTGGGTACCCATCCGCGGGTACCCATTGAAGCTCTGATTTTTCTAGGGTTTGATTTAGAGATGTGGTCCAAAAGAATTTTTTTTAACTTTTATCTTTTACCTCTCACCAACTCCAGAAACCCGATCATATACTTTTTTCTTATTTGTAAATTAGGTTTCATAAATTATGAGTTAATAATAATGTTTTGAATTTAAATTTGCTACTCATTGCATAATACTTGTAGAGAAAAAGGGAAAAAAATTAAAAAATTAAAAAATCAAATTTAATGTTTAAATATAAAAGGTTATTTTTCAAAATATACCGCATTTACCTCATATATAATTAAGGGAAATTACACCTAAGGTACTTACTCAACTATTTTATTGTCATCTAGTACTCAAGGTTTGATCAATTATCTCTTAATACTCATCTCAACTACCTAATTACCACATAGTACCTAACATATTTTAATACCCTAACTACCCCCACCCTTCATGAACAACCACGTAACCAAAATTTATCTTTCCTACTTTTTCTTTTTCTTTTATTTTTAAAAGATCTGTATCTTTCAAACCGGAGCTCAAAAAAAATAAACGAAAGTACTATCGCTTTTGTTTTTTTTAAATGAACAAAACTAGATTCATTGATGATATTCTTTGATTTTTTTTAAAAATAAAATTTCACCAGTAACAACTCTCAAGATATCATGAGAATTGTTCAAGAAATCATGAGAGTTGCAAACAACTCTCATGATATCCTGAGAATTGTTCATGAAATCTTAAGTTGCAAACAATTCTCATGATATCCTGAGAGTTGTTCAGGAAATCCTGAGTTGCAAACAAATCTCATGATATCCTAAGAGTTGTTCAGGAAATCCTGAGTTGCAAACAACTCTCAGGATATCCTGAGAATTGTTCAGGAAATCCTGAGTTGCAAACAATTCTCAGGATATCCTGAGAATTGCAAACACCTTGAGGTACCAACGGGTATATATGGTCGGAGGTATTTTTGTCCAAATTTCAATTCGAGGTACCAAGTTACACTATCCAAAAAGTGGGTACCACTGGGTAATTAAATAGTTGAAAAGGTATTTACTGGTACTTTTCTCTATAATTAATATATAGTTTTGGTAAATGCTAATAAATAATTTTCTTTTAATTTAATTAAAAATATTATTAGACGGTCTTCAATTTGATACTAATGGAAAATAGGAAACATGTTTAAAAAAACATCAAATTTAATAAATATAGAAATATTACTTTCAACAGGTATTATCAAATATTTTTTAATATATTAATAATTAATATATAGATTTGGTATATGTTAGTAATTTTTTAAAAAACAATTAATTAATTAGTAATATTAGTATTAGACAACATAAATTAAAAATATTAAAAGAAAAATTGAAAAATCAGATTCAATATTTAAATGTAGAATGAAATTTTTGAAAATATATTGTGTACAATGAATAATTAGCAAATATTTTGTATTTTTGTTATGTTATTGATAATTAATATATAGTTTTGGTATATGTTACTAATCTTTTTTAATTTAATTAATAATATTAATAATATTAGACCGATACTGATGGTATCAATTTTGTAGAGAAAAAAAATATAATAAAAAGAAATAAATTAAAAAATCAAATTTAATATTTAAATGTAGAATAATATTTTACAACATATATTATATGTATTAACAAATAATATATAGTTTTAATACTACATAACTAATATTAATAACTTTATTTTAAAGCTTCATAAAAAATATTATATAATTTACACCTAAAGTACCCACTCAACTAATCTATTGTCATCTGGTACCCAGACTTTGTTCTATTATCTCTTAATATCTATCTTTCAAACCGGAGCTCGGAAAAAATAAATGCAAGTACTATCGTTTTTTTTAAATGAACAAAACTAGATCCATTGATGATATTTTTTTTAAATAAAATTTCACTTGTAACAACTCTGAGGAAATCGCGAGAGTTGCAAACAACTCTGAGGAAATAAATAGAGTTCCAAACAACTCTTAGGAAATCGGGAGAATTGCAAACAACTATCTCGATTTAGTTTTTCAAACAACTCTCAGGTTAGTACATTTTTTTTTCCGAGGGAACCCGCAGCCGCTACTCAGAGTGCAATGAGTGCGCACAGGGTAAACCCTCAGTCTGACGCGATAGCCTGCAAACCAACGCCAGAAGGTAAACCACACAAGGTGACAGGCTCAGCCGAGAAAGCGTATGCAGAGGAACTCGAACTCATGACCTTTTTGGTTATAAGAATGCCATGCTCAACCAACTCGGCTACCCCTTGGGGGCAACTCTCAGGTTAGTACTAGTGAAAGTACCAGCGGGTATATATAGTCGGGGGTATTTTTGTCCAAATTTCAATGGGTAATTAGATAGTTGAGTGAGTATTTACTGGTACTTTTCTCAATTTATTATATTATATAAAATATTAATTTATATAATATTAATTTAGCGGGTATTGGTATTATATAGTAGATCGATATCCGTAAGAAATTTTTTAAACCCATAATCCATCCAGAATTCGATATGAAGTAAATTTTCAAACCCACAATCCATCCAGAAGAAATTTTTAAATCCATAACCCATCTGTTCGGTTAACCGTGGGTTCAGATTAGCATCCGTATCTATTACAGCTATTACAAGTTTAGTGTTTTTAAAAAGAGGAAGTATTTATAAAAAGGGTTTGGCTAATAGGTACCAGACACCTGTCAGTAAAAGCATTTATTATTCACTTTATACAGATTCTTAGCATATTTTGAAGTGCAACATCTAATGTAAATTTATTTGTGTTTATATTGATCGTAAGTGTCCTTATTCTTTATTAAATATTATTGATTAGTTTTTGTTATTATTAAATATTGTAATATTTATTTAACTAGCTATAAGTGTATTATTTATTAAATTTAAATTTTACTAAATTAATGATTATAAAATTAAAATTTATTTTGAATAATTTTTTAAAATGGTAATCGGTTTTTTAATTTTTTTTTAAAAAGTTTTGAAAAAAATTGATTTGTTCAAAAACTGTTTAAATTTTAAATTTCAAAAAATAAAATTGTTTAAATTCAATTTTATAAAAATGATTTTTGAATGTTTATTTTTAGAAACAAATTAAAACTAATTTTTTGAAATCGAACATGTTTCTCTAATTTATATTTAAAAATTCAAAATAAAACTAATTTAAAACTAATAACATAAAATTATATAGAATATGTCTAGAATATAAAATTTATATGATAAATTAATTTAATAGTTTAAAATTATTTAAAATAAAATAATAATATGATATTAATGTTCTTATTATTATTACAAATTAGAGGGCTAAAATATTAGTTACGCTTTGAACCATGAATCTTCTACAAATTTGACACTCAATATCCACATAAATTACTATATTGAAGAAAATGTTAAATTATGTCCATATTTATTTTTAATCAAAAGAAAACTTTATTATCAATTAAGATAGTTACAAAGCTTGAGTGTATGGGTGTTAATTTTGCAAAGATACAAAACATTTAAAATTTGGTGCCTCAAACTAATCTTTTCGCTCCAGAAAAACTTCTAATTTTTTCAAATCTTTAAATCAGCCAAACATGGTTCCTTATACTGTTTCTCTCTTTATTCTACAGCTCTATAAAGCATCTTCAAAGCTGAAAAAAAAAAAATCTGCTCTCTATAGCAGCATCCATAATCCCCTTCAGATTTGAAAACACCTGCATATAGCAAAGAAAAACAAGACAGTTCTCTGGAAACAATTACTCAGTGCTAATGTATCCTAGGCCAAGAGCTTCGAGGACGACGATAGCCAGAAGCTTAGAGGGAACATCAAAGTGAGAGAAGGTAATCTTCTGTTTACACTTGAGAGTCCATTTTGTCAGCCAATCTGGTGCCTGGTTTTGGACTCTTGAGATGTGCCTAATCGTCATGTTAGACCTTATAAGATTTCTACAAATATTCAGACAAGTATCATTTGGCCAAGAGTCTGTTCTATTAGCTAGCTGGTTTATAATTATAAGAGAATCAGATTCAATATCGATATCTTTCCAATTGTTTTTATAACAGATAAGGAGGCCTTCGAGCAGAGCTTTCGATTCAGCGAGAATCGGTGAGAGCTTACCAAACAGCAGACCAGTGGCATGCACAATGTTTCCGTCGTTGTTTCTAATCACAATTTCACCAGAAGATTCTTCGTTTCGTGCGCAGGCGCCATCTACATTCATCTTCAGTCTACCTCTTACTCGAGAGCTCTATTTCAGGTAACGAATCTTATTGTTGTTCTCCACTAATTTGCAGCCCAGTAAGAGACCTGCATTTTTTGATTTGATCCAATACTTATAGTTAAGCCTATTCGACACACCTATCAATTTAATAATGCTGGTAACTAAGTCTATCGAAGACTTAATATTTGGCTGCTTCTCCTTGTATTTAGAACTATTTATGGTCTTCCATACAACCCAACATATAATCTGAGGTATGATGTGAGTTATGCGAGACTTTTTTGCTGGTGAACCAGGATCAACACCTTAAAACATGAGAGCCATACATGAAACGATAGATCTTAACTTACAATTGAAGAGTTTTAAGTTGGTCCAGGGGTGATTATGCGATACGAGGATTACTTAGAGGCAATTCGGCGATACAGAAATGTCTTAGTGTCAGTTTTAGAGAGAGAAATTAAAGATTATTAGGTTAAGTAGAGAGAGAAATCTCATATTATTCATCTCGGGATTTGTGAAGCGTGTGTGGTCCTTTTATAGTACAATTGCGGACCCCACACGCCTTAACTTTGGTTAATTACATATTTTAGTCCATATATTCTACTTTCTTCCTATTTCAGTCCTCACATAGTTTTCCCTGTGCGTTTTCCTCCTATCACACTTTTCCTTTGCTATTTGCTCCTGTCAAGTTTCTTCTTCACACTTTTCTCCTTGTCTTTTATTCTTCCTTATCAACAATAAGCAGGCGAAATGGTTCCAAAGCTGCCAAACAAAAATCCAGCTGACAAAAAGGTGATTTTTGTCCTCACAATTATTGCATAGCTGACACTTTGAAACAATGCTTAAATGTCTCTTCATTAAGATTGAATCAATTGAAATTTAATTATTTAGCAGTTTCCAAGTTAAGAAAGAGAATTTCTTGGGTGTGCAGGAGTTCCAGATTTTCTTGAAGATAGATGATTGTGTATATTTTGTTCTAAGATGATTCCAAGTGTTCTTTATATTGAAATTTATGTCATTCGAAAGCTTCCAGTTAATTATATCATCCTTGTCATGATTTAATTTTATCTTGTTAATAACCTACAGCCTTTCATTAGACAAAGTACCCTGCATTGCATTGAAGTCCTATCCATCATTCTTCCAAAAAGTCTACACTTTAGCACTTAGAAACCAACTTCTGCTGTTGACATTATCTATGGGAGGCATGTTGTGCCATGAGTTCATCCAAAAATCCATGTCTCTTTTGCATATAGTCCAGTGAATGCTACTGTCTGTTTGATCCCTGATACTAACAAGCCTCTTCCAAACTAAAGATCCATTATTGAAAATAACTTTTAAAGGATGAGCAGTTTTACAGTAAATGTTTTGCATTAAATTTGACCAAAGACAATTATTTTTTCTGAAAATAAACCATAGCTTTTGAGAGAAAGATTGCTGAATATCATCCAGTTTTCTGATATTCAGCCCTTATTCCTCAAAGGGCTTGCAAATAGAGGACCATACTGTCCAGTGAACAGACTTAACATTATACTTAGATCTCCACAAAAATCTATTAAAAGTTGTTTCAAGCTTCTTGATGATTTGCTTAGGTAATAAGCAACGTTGCATCCAGTAAGGAAAGTTTGACACCATAAGAGAGAGAGATTTGTTGTCGCACTCCACAATTTTATCATTGACCTTATTAAGGGTAAAGTTATAGATATTTCCTTTGTTAGTGTTAGATAGAGTAATACCCAAATGCATAGTAAGTAGACACTCCACTCCACATCCAGTTTGTGCTTTCAAGTTTTGAATTTTGATTTGCTGAGATTTAGAAGATATAATAATCTTAGTCTTCAACTTGTTTATAGACTGTCCTGAAACCTTTTGATAACAGTCAAGAAACCTGCTCAAAGTTTCTATAGTAAGAGGTAAGTTGTTCATAAAAACTAAGATATCATCAGTGAAAACAATACACGGGATTAGATAGTTAGTTCTAGCATTGAATTTCATATTTCTATTTCTGCTAAACATCATATACATGCCTCTAACAAGAACTTCTTCACTGAGGATGAAAAGGCTAGGAGATAATGGATCTCCCTGCCTTAAACCCCTCAGCATATGGAAATAATCAAATACTTCCCAATTTATAAGCATAGAAACATAAACTTTACTTATCATTATTTTAATGAGGGAGATGAACTCTAATGAAAAGCCAAAAAAGAAGAAGAACTTTTAGAATGAAGGGATGAGAAACCCTACCGAATGCCTTGGACATGTTGAGTTGTATCATAATGTTGCTTGCCTTTGGTTTTTTGTTGATGTCATGTAGCAACTCCTTTGCAATAAGGATGTTGTCCTGAATCAATCTTCCTTTCACAAAAGCAGTCTGCAAGTTAGAAACAATTCTAGGTAATATGTTTGATAACCTTTTATTTATAAGACTAGCCACAATTCTGTTGAGCATAGTACACAGACTTATTGGTCTGTAACTACTCCACTCAGTACGATTATTATTCTTTAGGATTAAGCATATCCCAGTAGCGAATATACCCGTAGGAATATCACAGCCACTAAGAAAGGCATTTATCAATTACACAGGTCTATCTTAATAATGTTCCAACAACATTTAAAGAAGAAAATATTGAAACCATCTATGCACGGGGAACTGTCAGATTTCATGTTTGTGATTATCCTCCACACCTCATCCTCGTTGGTGTTTTTAAGAAGATCATCATTATCATCATTTGTTACCAGAGCAGGAATACAATCACAGATATTATCATGGAGACTGTTGAGATCCTCATTGCTGTTAGTAGAGGCCATAATGTTTCTGAAGTAGCTGGTTGCAGAGTTGCCAGTGTCATTTTGATTATGTATCCAAGTATCTCCATCTTTGATACTTTTGATTTCATTTTTCCTTCTCTTCTTTGAAACGTATGCGTAGTAAAGCTTTGAACTTCCATCTCCGTTCTTTAACCAGCTATTAAAGCACTTCTGTTTCCAGAACATTTCTTCATTTCTAAGAGCTTGGATGTGGAGACTATTGGCCTTAGATAGATTAGTTTTAGACTCCTAGTTGTTGTTATTGTAGTGAAGAGTCTTCATATTTCTAACGATGTCCTCAGTAGCTTTGACATTATCAAATACGTTGCCAAAGGTATTAGCATTCGAAGCTTTCAGACAAAGCTTTAATCTTCGAACTTATACCAGAAGACATGACTAGGCTTTCCCTGTATAGACCTCTTCCAGTCCTGCTCAACAATACTAATGAAACTCTCATCTTTAGCCCAAATATTTAGAAATTTAAATGATTTCATTTTGTTAATTGAAAGAGGGATATTATGATGATAAGCTGTTATAAGTAAAGGAGTATGGTCAGAAAAAGTTCTGACCATGTGAAAAACCTATGTTTTGCTGAAAGTATTCAACCAGTTATCATTGATAAGAACTCGATTGAGTCTCTTCCATTTGTTGCTTCTAGACCAAGTGTATTTATACCCTCCATAACCAGCATCCTCTAGGTTGCAAGCTTTTATGGTTTTGTTGAAGTTGTCCATACTAGTTTGACCAGTAAGAAATGCAGCCCAACTGCTCATCATGAGAGGAAATAGTGTTGTAGTCACCAATACACATCCATGCTTTGTTAGAAGTATTAAAAGACAACAAGCTTTCCCAAAGGTCAATTCTTTGAATACGCTGACGTTTGCATAGATAGATGTAAGAAGAAAACTGTCCATCATACCAGGATAAGTTACCTCTATATGTAAACACTGGTCTAAATTATGAATGATATCAATCTTAATATCATCCATCCAAAAGGTCCAAATCTTATTGGATATATTTGACATATGAAAACTGAAACCAAGAGATTTAGAAATCTCTTTAACTTTATCAATCTTAACCATTGGCTCCTGGACGATAAGAATCTTTATGTGTTCCATCTTGACCATAGAAGCAAGTCTTCTCCTGGTTGGCTTATTGTTTAGCCCCGTTGCATTCCAACTAAGTATTCTGATCATTATCAGAATAAAATTTTTGAAGTTTGTCCCCATAGTTTAGGGACTTAATTTTAGTTTACTTAAAGATCTTCTTCTTCTTTTTGCTGACTTTAACTTACTCTTAATTATTTCATGGAAACTTTGGCCAGGAGAAGAGGTTGGAGATACTGAGCAGCTTCCTATATTTTCTGGGTCCGGTGTTATGATATTGTCCATATCAGAAATATTGGGGTGAATATAATCCTTTCAAGTCTTTTCAGGGCGTCTATATATTCAGTATTGTCTTTTGTAGGCGAGTCTTTTCTGGTTGTAAGCTGATATGTCTCCATGTTAGTATTATGAAGCTTTTCTTTGATTTGTTCATGAAAGGACTGATGCTGAGTGTTTTGATCGCGCACAGATTGATTACTTTCATTAACAGATTGATTATTGCTTTATTCATGCTCAGAATCTTGATCCTTTTGTCTTACAATCGACTTTATTTTCCTTTTGTAAACTTTAATTGTATTGTGAGAGTTTCTTGAAACATTATTGCTCGTTGTAGCATTCATTTCAGATTCTTTTTCTTTGTTCTCCTGATTTCCAGTGTTCACAACATCCTCTTTTATGTCTTCTTTTCCTTCAACATTTTTTGACAGTTTTTTACAGTCAGCCTGTTTGTGTCTTATGTGAAAGCAATAGCCACAGTATGAAGGAACGGTTTTGTAACTGATGGAGATCTAACACCCATCGTTTTCCCCGAATCCAATCCACATTTTCCGCTTCAGATGTTTTGAGATATCTATCAAAATTTGAGCATAACAAGCATTTTCATGAGCTCTATTTTCCTCTGGGACAACTATTCTGTATGTGGTTCCTATGGATGTAGCAAGATCATTCACCATTTTCGTATTATAAAGGAATTCTGGCAAATTTTCAAATCTGACTCAAGAAAGAACCGTCGGGTTCTCATAATATTTACTGAACTCTGGATTCCATCTAAGGATCCTCATCACGAAATCGTCAAATCTCCAAACATTCTTTGACCAGATAATACATACATCCTCTTTCAAATTGAATTCAAGAAATATATGGTGAGAATCCCAAACCTTATAATTGTATCCTCCTCTGAATTTCAAAGAACTCAAAAAGCTGTCAAGTTTGGTTTTCTTTGGGACACCATTACTAAATTTTCCAATCAAAGTGGTTTTTGATTGTTTTAGGGGATGGGTTTTGACTTCGTCTGAAAATTGGATCGAGAAATGGTTCTCTGTTTCTTTAATCCATTATGGATTCAATGAAACAGAATCATTACTGGGTTCAAAGAGATGAATAAATTTTCTCTTAAGATCTTTTTCCTGTATTTGATTGTGAAGAACATAAAAAATTTCAGTATATTTTTGTTGGCTTAGCGTCTCCATTAGAAAAGAAGGAACAGAATTAGAATGAAAAAAAAAATTCTTCAAAAACATACGAACACTCTTGGAGGGTTTTCATCTTCAACCATCTTAAATTATGTCCATATAAATTGATGTAAAATTATCATTATCACTTACAAAATAGGGCGATGATTATTGAGATGGGCACTTATTAAAAAAAAGTATTAGAATCTATCCTATCAGGATCCAAATATGCCATGTGTCTAATTTAAATTCTAATGGAGCGTTTTGACTCCGAGTCCGAAAGCCAGGCACACATATCCAAAATCAAAATCGAGTCAGATCAGATATATTCATAGTGTTGTTCACATGTGGCAATAGAGAAAAATGTTATGGCATTAAGCAGATCATCTCTATTCGTTTCTTCTCCATTACATCGACATCGATTCTCTTTCTTTCGTCAATCCCCAAATTACCCTTCGAACCTTGTCAAAACGCCACTACTCGTCCACAATCCTCGACTTCTCGTCTCCTCTGCTCACTGTCCTTCGTCGTCAATGGACTCTCCTCCCGATGGTTACAGAAGAAATGTTGGCATTTGTCTTATCAATTCTTCCAAAAAGGTTTTACCCTCTCACACCTCTCTCTCTCGCTCATCCTCTTTCTAGCAGTTTCTGAGATTTTTCTATGCCTGCAGATTTTCGCTGCATCGAGACTCGATATACCCGATTCGTGGCAAATGCCACAGGTCAGTCTGTTTTTCGAATTCATTTCAATATCATTTCACAACTTCAAATTGATTGCTGTATCGATTATGTTTCTGGGTATTACAATTTTTTATTACTATGTTTTTATTACTATATTGAATGAAGCCTAGGAGGCTGTGGCCATCGTAGGTGTTTTGTTTAGGTCTAATTTTGACATAAATTCGAAAACTTTGTTCGCTCTTTATGACTTTGTCGAAGCTCATAGTGTTTCTGTCTTCACCAATGTCCGTGTCCTTTGCTTAATGCAACTTTGGATGTTTATGAATGTAATAATATTATGTCTATATATAGAGGATTTTGGACATACACTTGTTATTTATTTTAGTGTAATTGGATCGACTAGTCGACCAATTTAATCATGATATATTATCAAACAAGTCGTAGAGTGCGGAGTGCACGCTTGTTAGATTATATCACGATTAGCGGGGTCAAGGGGCGGAGCCCCTTGCGGGGTCCAAGGATGCAGAGACCTCAGTGGCCAAGATCCGTTGCAAGTCAACAGAATTTCGAAATTGAAAATTTGACCGTTTTATTCAAATTTGAAAATTTGACCGTTTTAACACAAAACCGGTTGAGAGACCCTAAATGCCCTAACTTCCAAACTGTATTTTGGTTGGTCGAAATTATAAATATGGGTTCTGTTGAAAAGGAAATCATATCATTTTCATCCTCTCTGTTCAAAGTACATATCTCTGATTTTATCCAATTGAAATTTTTGGAGAACCCCAAAAATATTTCAATAAGAAATTGTTTACAAGACTTCAGAGATTATCCGGAAAACGAAACATCATTTTCTACAACACTTTCAATTAATCTTATATTGCTTAATAATTGTGGTGTTTTGATTAACCAGGGTGGCATTGACGCGGGCGAAGATCCGAAAAATGCAGCAATTAGAGAATTGAGAGAAGAGACAGGCGTTCACTCAGCAGGAGTTGTCGCAGAGGTTTGCCTTCTTATATTCTTTTAGTTTCTTTGATTATTGTTTTCCAAGCTTAAATTTTGGTCGAATTTGAACAGAACATAGTGTGGTTCTTCAAGGTTCTTTAAAAAATGAACTCAGCCGTAACATCAGAGTCCGGAGAAAATAAGAACATTCTCGACTTGAGTAACCCATTTGAATGTGATCGCCCTATTCTTTGTATACATTTGATTGAAATCTTACAGGTAGTTATATATCATAAATATATTGAAATATATTGTGGTCTAAGAGACAAATGATACATTTTAGAGAAGAGCTGATCGAAATCAAAACAACTTTATATAAGTTGCCATGTAATGATATATCTTGCTGATTCAACGACTTTGGCTTAACTACTTGAGGGAGGAGATTCAGTAGCACCCTTGTAGTGTATAGTTTTATCTTTGCACTTACTTGTCCAACAATAAATTTCATTTTTGAAGTTCATTTTAGTGTTGGAGTAGCCCTCGTCCGTTTCTCGGTTTAATATATTTTGTTTTGCGATGCAGTTACCTTATTGGTTGACTTATGACTTCCCTCCAGAGGTTAGGGAAAAGCTTAAACGTCAATGGGGTTCAGATTGGAGAGGTCAAGCACAGAAATGGTGAGTCCGGCGCAACATTATATTCGAACGATAAAATGAATAGGAGAGATATATCTTCACTACTCAAAACTCATAAAAAACAAAAGAGCTTGTTCATAAGACATGCATTTCTCTTTGAGTGTCGTTAATTTATGTAAAGGAATTGCAGGTTTCTCCTTGAGTTCACTGGAAAAGAGGAAGAAATCAATCTGTTGGGTGATGGTACCGAGAAACCCGAATTTGGAGAGTGGTCTTGGATGTCACCTGAACAGATAATTGAACATGTAGGTCTAATTTTGAGTGTTCAGTTTGAAAAGTCAAAACAGTACTGGGATTGTCTTTTACTCACCATTCATTCGTGTTTGCGTGTAGGCTGTGGACTTCAAGAAGCCGGTTTACAAGGAAGTTCTGGCTGCTTTCGGTCCAAATCTTAAATCATAATCATTCTACTATGTTGGCTGTCTCTTTGTCAAAGTATGGTGTACCTGATGGAGAATGATACAAGACTTTGGACATCGGTGGCCACATTATTATTAGTTGTTACAGTAGTTACAAACAGAAATGTGTATTACTGTTTCTGGGCGCTGTTTTATAAAGTAGACAGACCATAATTGTAGTTGATTTTGAAGAATTATTACATCATAGTTTATAGTGATATGTTACTTAATTGCCGTTAGACAGCAATATCTTATCTGACCGATTTTGACGGGTTGTTGTAACAAACTTAGAACATCCCCAACAGAATAGCTAAAAGAGACTGTAATTTTTTTTCTTTTCCAACCGATAGGCTTTAACCGATAATCTAAAAGCCTATCTATATTTACTAGCAGTTACTAGCTTAAATATAAAGGTTCAGACTATCAAAATTTCACGTTAATCTAGTAAATTTATACCCTAACTGTTGGAGATGTTCTTAGGCTTGGACAAAAGAATGTCTAATTCGAAATCAAAATCCAGTATAAATATGATTATTGGATAAACAGTTAGATTCGAACAGTAAAAAACGATAAATCCAAAAAAAAAAACTGTAAGACAGGTAATAGAGAAGTTCTCATTTTCAATGAAGAGTGTACGGCAAGTATTGTTTCAAAGCTAGCATAATGAATCAAAGCAATCTAGAAGTAAAGATTCATGTCAAAGATAATTTTGTTCTGATACATTCAACTGTTCGAATGGCCTTTAATCAGCCATGTTTTATTTATTGTACAATATCCACCTTTTTCCATCATAAACTAAAGAGATACGGTACTTGGCAATGCTACTTGGCAGCTCTCACCTTATAGGATAAACTACAAGGCAGACTGAACATTTCAAATTTACATTCTTTACATTTTGGAGTGAGACCTGCTCAAGCTTGCTTCAATGGATCCATGTGGCTCGTCTGTTGGTAAATATACATCATCTGCAAACTGCAAATACTTGCCAAAGTCAGCACAACTTGCACATTCTTATTTCTTCATAAAATGAAGATGAATTTTTGAATTGTTTAAAAGAAAAAAAGAAAAAAAGTAAACATGGTAGACATTAAAATGGAAGGAGATTAAGAGCGGATAAATTTCAAATTGATATTGCCCTCAAGATCCTCCTGACAAATCAACACCAACTAAATTTGGCTTCTAATAGAAGTACTATAAAGTTCTAAAGAGCAGAAGAATCCCTAATTTTCTTTCTAGCACATCCATGTAGATTTTGATTCTCTAAATATGTGGACTAAATATTCGCACTTTATTTTTCACATTCATATCCTTTCATCTTCTTTTTCTGAATGCTACTACTACTAGCTCTGTCAGTAAAGTTAAATTAATTGTGCAGGATACGAAAATGTCAGATCTTAATGCTTACAATATTGTTTCAAGTGACTTGTCTCGTTTTCTTTTGACACATACACCTTTTAGTACATGATTCATACCTTCACCATAGCAGGATTCTCCTTGGTTGATATGTTCACGGGTAGAAAATGAATATTGGGCATCTTTAGCTGAATTGATGATACATCAGGAAACCTGAAAGAGCATAAAACTGATCAAACCTTGTCTTTCAAGGTGTCTCAAAGAAAAATCGTTTTGTTTTTACACGAGCATATAATAGAGGGACAGAAAAGAAAACCTGTTCAAGACAGCATTTGCCATGTGATAGAGAGTGCTTTGTACAGATGGACTATAAACTCCCGCTTTTGAAGGACCAAAGAAAGTCTCCATTAAAACCTGTTTCACGTCTTTCGACTTCTCGATGAAGTAAAATGGCTTCTGAGGAATGCTGGACACGGATTCAAATGAGTACCTGCAACAGCAAATGAAACAATATTACACACACATACCAGGCAAGACAAACTAGTTAGAGATACTAAAATTATTTCACGAAATGGAAACAAATCTAACCTCCAGGATGCAGAGACCTCAGTGGCCAAGATCCGTTCTCGTGTTTCAGGTAGAGCAGTGTATTTGTCTCGGATAAAGCCCTCAAACCCTGACTGTTCAATTATGAAAACACATAAAGTAAAGTGATGCACTAAAACTGCAATCAAGTCAGATTTAACAGTACATCTACATATATTATGCAATAAATATAATATCAATGTTCACGATTAGCAAATTCAAATTAAACTTTTTCCTTCTTCCTATTTCCTATTGTATTACTTCTAAATTATGGGCTGTTTAGGTTTGAGTGTTTGCTTCTGTCTACTTAAACAAGAAATCCAAAATACAAACAATTTAACAAACAAGAGCTTTACAGTTCTAAAAACATGTATAAACTACATCTGCATATATTATGCAAGAAATTTAATATCTATATTCACACACAGCAAATTCCAATTAAACTTTCTCCTTCTTCCTACTTCCTATTGTATCGCTTCTAAAGTATTAACTGTTTAGTTTCAAGTTTTTGCTTCTTGTCTACTTGAACAAGAAATCAAAAGTACAAACAAATTAACAAACAAGACCTTTACGGTTCTAAAAACATGTCTAAGAAAGGCTTTTATGTGCTATAAGTTAAGATAGTAATCATGCGACCATTATACACAATGGCATGACTAAACATCCCTGATCCAATATGTATATACAGGGAGGACAAAAATGTTCTTTAGTTTTTATACTAAAAGCATTCTCTTTCCTCTCACATGCATAAGTTTAGGTGTTACATGGAAGTTTACCCTAATCAAGACAGTTCTTTTCTCATCATTTCTGCAGTGCAAGGGATTATATAGGCAAAAATAATTGCAACCAAAAACAATTTATTAAGAATTGAAAAATCTGTCTTATGTCACATAACCAAACAACCTTCTCTTATGGCACAAGTTTTCTGTCATGCTTGGAGTAGTTAAAACCACAAGTCTGACATGTGCACAAGCATTCAAGATATATAGAAAGCAAAAAAAAAAATATACCTGGGTTGTCTTCAACAAAGCCAATCCTTCAACACCAGAAATTAGGCGTAAGCCACCAAATTTATCCATTGTGACCTCTGTTGTATGCTTTTCAGATCCAAGTTTGAAACCTGAAGACTCAGTAGTCAGTTTTGGATGTTACCAATGAGATATATCATTCTCTCGTTTAGATTACAAACCAAACAACGAAAAAGTCACATTTTAAACAAGAGAAAGTAGATTGAGCATGACTGGAATTTGGTTTTAAAACCTTACCATGGTCATGTGGCCGCCCATCTACATCGACCCGCTCCCATGCTTTCTCAACTATGGTAACAATGGCAGTGTAAACCTAGAAGAGAAAAATGAAACAACATTATCGATTGAATAAAGAACTAGCATCATGATCAGTATATGTTTTTTTTTTCTCGGAGGGCGTAACGGCTACTTAACGAGTGCGCACAAGGTAAACATTCATTCTAACGCAATAGCCTGCAAACCAACGCCAGAAAGTACCCACACAAGGTCACATGCTCAAACCAAGAATGCGTTTGTAGAGAGGTTGAACCCATGACCTTATAGTCGCGAACTCATCTACTCCACCGAATCGACTACCCATTTCGGGGTGTATATGTTTTTTATGTTTACAAGCACCAATGATACTACATAAAACATCAACTAGGTAGAAATATTGGAACCAGGCCATTTAGACTTACCTGTGGATATGATGTGAAATGTTTACCAAGTAGAATCGCAAATTCCTCCACGGAAATTCTTTGTGAGCATTCTTTAGCTTTAGCATACACCTACAATGACCAATACAGCTTAGTAACTCCATCCTAACATCAACAACAGCTAATCAATCCTACTGAGAATTTAATAAAATAAACACCGAACCCTTCAGATCTAAGCTGATTGTTACTATGTTTACTAGTTCGATTAAAGATAAGAGAAACATTTACGAAAGAAAATAAAAGGAAACACTCAATTTCTTTATCTTTATCGATCCCTATCTAATCGTGTTAACAATTCTATTAGAAAGGAAAAATACACTAAAACAGATAAAATTGAAGGGTAGCGATAAAGGATTTACAGTGTTTTTCATGGTATCGGTGGCGACGATATCGGAGTTATCGTCATCGGTATAGGCGTTGAGGCAGTGAGAGAGTAAACTGATGCTAACGCTCCATTCAACCATGAAATGAAGGCCATCGGGTCTGCGCCAAACCCGAGCTACTCTAACTCTTGATTTCCCGTGCTTCTGTTCTATTTTCAATACGTTTCCAGCTACTTCTCTTGCCATTGATATCTCTCTTTCTCTTTCTCTTTCTCTTTCTCTGATCGTTAAGGTCTTAAATGAATTCTACATATATAGAGAGGAATCTTGAAGAGAGTTGGCATTTATAATTACTCTAAAACCCACTGTATTAGAAGAGAAAAGCTAAGCACATGGTATTATTCTCTCACTAATCAAACATCAAATTTACTTATTAATAATTATAAAATATGGATAAAATATGGATAAACTATGGATAAAAAAATTAGCTTATAATTAACATTTATAGTTAAGTAACCGTGGTTCAAAGTATTTCAACCGTGTTTTTATTTTTTTTTTATTTTTTTTTAATCAAAGAAACAGATTTATTAAACCCAAAACGATCCAAATTACAAAGCCCAAAATACAAAGATCAGGCTCAAAATACAAAGCCCAATAGAAAAGGGGTCAAAATCGACATCAGAGTCAAAACTTAACCCTAACCCTAGAAACAAAACAAAATCACTCGACACCTTCTTCTTCCTCCTTTTCTACGCCTCCGAACTTTCCTCAGATCCAAAAATCAAGACATGCAAACAAAACCCTATCTCCACAAATCAAACAGCGATAAACCGATTCTAGAACTCCAACACCTCTTCGATTGTCAATCAGACAAACCCCAGCGAGTATCATCAGAAATTACGGAGCTAGATAACCCAAATCTAGGCTCTCCAGAAACGAAATCGCCAGCAACACCGGAGGGACATTGTGCTGGTGATAGGAGGTTCTCATTTTACAGTTAAGGGTCCACTTGGCTAGCCAGTCGGCAGTCTAGTTCTGGACCCTTGATATGTGCTTGAGAACCATACTGTTATCAAACAATCTCTTGCAGAAGCTCAGGTTTTGATCTTCGAACGCCATGGAAGAATGATAGAGCTGATTAACCAAAATGAGAGAATCAGACTCCACATCGACTCGAGTCCAGTGATTTTTGAAACAAATCGAAAGACCCAAAAGCATAGCCAACG
The DNA here is from genome assembly GCA_036936605.1 of Limnanthes douglasii subsp. nivea. Lineage (NCBI taxonomy): Eukaryota > Viridiplantae > Streptophyta > Magnoliopsida > Brassicales > Limnanthaceae > Limnanthes > Limnanthes douglasii. The sequence continues at coordinate 52,454,137 of JAUPFV010000004.1, read as the reverse complement.
TCTCAGCTTGGATAAGGGTGACTTTTCCCAGAAGGATACCATGAGCAGCTAAGATGGAGCCCTTACCGTCTCTAATCACAGCACTAGCAGCAGCTTCTCCAGAAAAGATACAAGCAGCATCAACATTCAATTTAAGGCGACGAACAGCAGGCTTGATCCACTTAAGGTAAGTAGGTCTAACCTTCATCTTACAAGAATCACAACCCATAATCAAACCCGCATTAGAAACATTTAACCAGTGCTTATAATTTAGACTCTCATTGCTGTCCAGACCCTTAATAGTGTTCATGATATTAATAATAGCCTGGGAAACACTTATAGTCACACCATTATGCTTAATAGAGTTTCTTGATTTCCAAACAGTCCAAAGAATAACTTGAGGAATAAGATGAGATATATGAAACTTAGTTTTGGAGATCCCTAACCAGCATCTAATAACATGAGAAATAACCATAAACCTTCTGATTTTAATTTTGAAAATGTTAGCAAACCAGTTCCATAATTGCCAAGCATAAGTACAACTAACAAATAGATGATTAGAATCCTCACAGTTATCACAAAAAACGCATTTAGAGGCCAAACTGAAATGCCTTTTCATCATATTAGAATCAACCGAAATTAAACTGTTCAAAACCTTCCAGGTTAGAAAAGAAAATTTTCTAGGCACTTTAGCATTCCAAAGCTTTTTATATAAGCTAGAATAAGTAGACTTATCTCTTAAATGCTCCCATGTGTCTTTTAAACTGAACTGGCCATTCTCAGAAAGTGTCCAAGAAATAGCATCCTCCCTATCTGTAATGTAAGTCCTCTTGATCTTATCTACTCTTTCAGGTTCTAAGCTACCCTGAACAGCATCTAAACACCAAGTATTATTATTCCAGAATGAACTAACGTTTACATTCATATACCAGGAAATGCCTTGCTCAGTGGCAATAGCAGGAAGACCATGCCAGGAGTCTTTCCAGAAGTCCACACTTCCTCTGCCAAGAGCCCAGGTAATATTTTTATCTGCGTCAGCCCTGATAATACAAAGCCTTTTCCAAACCAGGGATCCCTTATTATTAGCATAGAGAGGATGAGAAAAATTGCAGTAAATATTATGCATAGCATTAGACCATAAACTATTATTAAGCCTAAACAGAAACCATAGTTTCTGAGAAAAAGAATTTTGAACATCAGTGAGCTTGCGAACATTAAGCCCTCCCTCACTAAAAGGCTTGCAAATGAAATGCCAAGAAGACCAATGAATAGCCCTCTGACCATGCTTAGATCTCCATATAAACCTGTTTAGTGTCTGCTCAATTTTGTAAATAACAGACCTAGGCATATCAAAAGACTGAAGCCAGTAATAAACAATAGGAAGTAAAACGTTAGTTATTAAGGACAGCCTTCCACCATAAGATAAAACCTTACTGTACCATTCAGAAATTCTATCATTAATTTTGTTTAAGATGGGAAGAAAGACACTTGCTTTGTTGTTATTAGAAATAGTTACCCCCAGATGAGAAATAGGCAGAAAATCCACCTCGAATCCAATCTGTAGCTTAAGATCCTGAAGCCTAGAAGAGTTTAGCTTAGATGAAACAACCAGCTTAGTCTTATTCTTATTAATAGCTTGACCAGAAGTGGCTTGATAAAGATCAAGAAAGTTACTAAGAGCGTTAATAGAGCTAGGTTTGCTATTAGTATAAATCAATATATCATCAGCAGATATTACACAACGAATAACCAGAGAACATCTAGATGTATAGCACATAGAAGGATTAGATTGAAACAGAATACTGAGACCCCTACTTAGGAACTCCTCACTAAGAATGAAAAGGCAAGGAGAAAGAGGATCTCCTTGCCTAAGACCTCTAGTCATTTTAAAATAATCATGAGTATCCCCATTAACAAGCATAGATACATGAACATCAGAAATCAACCTTTTAATAAGACCCACAAACCTATCATTAAATCCAAAAGAATACAACACTTTTAAAATAAAAGCATGAGAAATTCTATCAAAAGCCTTCGACATGTCTAATTGAACCACAGTGTTTCCAGACTTAGGCTTCCTATTAATGTCAAACATTAATTCCCTAGCCAAAAGAATATTATCCCGAATAAGCCTACCCTTTACAAAGGCAGATTGAGCTTTAGAAACAATTTTAGGGATCACACTAGATAACCTATAATTAATGAGGGCAGACAAGATCCTATTAACAAAAGTACACAGACCAATAGGTCTGTAACTATCCCACCAGATTGGGTTAGAGTTCTTAGGAACCAGGCAAATGTTAGTAGCAAAAAGACTAGTAGGTAAAGAACCCCCACTAATATAAGAATTAAAAGCATTGCAAATATCCTTTTTAATAATGCACCAACAATGTTTGAAGAAAACTAAGTTGAAACCATCGATACCAGGGGAGCTATCCTTCTTCATCATATTTATGACACACCAAATTTCCCCTTCAGTAACTTCTTTAAGCAGCATATTATTATCCTCAGCAGTAACCAAAGACGGAATAGAGTCAAAATTCTTGATATCTAATAATCTGTCTTGATCTTCTTTGTCTTTGTAGGGATTAGAAGTTAATATATCCTTGAAGTAAGCAGCTACAGAAGCCCCACTATCCTGCTTGTCACTAATCCAGGTATCCCCATCTCTAATGCTCTTAATTTCGTTTCTTCTTTTCCTCTTAGCAATATAGTTATAAAAAACTTTAGAACCACCATCACCTTCATGAAGCCAACTATTAAAGCATCTTTGCCTGAGAAAAGAAGCTTCATTCCTTAAGGCCTTTAAATACAGACCATTAGCCATAGCTAAGTTAGCAGTAGACTGAGAATCATTGTTAGTATAGTGTAAGATTTCCATAGCCTTGACCCTGCAATCGGCCTCCTTAACACTGTCAAAAATATTCCCAAACTTTTCTTTACTCCACTTCTTAAGGCAACCCTTAAGCCTTCTAGCTTATACCAGAAAGTATAACTAGGATGACTATTAATAGGGAGATTCCAGTCGTGTTCCATAATACTTAAGAAAGAATCATCATCACACCAAAAATTAAGGAATTTAAAAGTATTTTTTTTTATTAATAACATCATGAGAATTATTAGTACTAACAGTTATAAAGAGAGGAGCATGGTCAGAACAAGTTCTGGCCATGTGAAGAACCTGGGTATTAGAGAACAAAGCCTCCCACTTATCATTAGCCAGAGCTCGATCCAATCGCCTCCACTTATTACTTCGAGCCCAACCACAAAATCCCAAATCATTTAAGTTACAGCATCTAATAACCTCGTTGAAATCATCCATGCTAGCCTGACTAGAAGTAACACAACCCAATTGCTCATCATGAGCAGAAATAGTATTGAAATCACCTACACATAGCCAAGGTCTATCATTATCACTGATGTCCTTAAGACAATTCCAAAGCTCCATCCTAGAAATACGACTACACTTAGCATACACAACAGTAATGTAGAACTTATCCATAATGCCCTGATATTCCAACTCCATATGAATGCATTGCTCAGCATCAATGATAACATTAATGTTAACCTCAGACATCCAGAAAACCCACAGCTTATCATTAATGTTAGCAGCATAATTATCAAAGCCAAGCACCTCAGCCACAACTTTGATCTTATCACCTTTAGACATAGGCTCTTGAACCACCAATATCTTAATATTCTCAGTAGTTTTAATGGATTTAAGTCTCCTCAAGGTGGGCTTATTAGTCACACCTCGAGCATTCCAATTAATCACTCTGATCATTTTCAGAGTAGGATTTGTAAACTTTGTCTCTTAAACTAAGAGACTTTATAGCTAATCTGTCTTTTGGTTTTCTTTTCCTTGCAGCTTTCAATCTGGACGATATAACCTCACTAAAACTATACTGTGGAGAATACTTTGGAGAAGGAGAACAGCTATCTCCATAAGGATCAGGGGAACGACGAAGATCAACCTTTAAATTGTTAATTTCCAGTTTACTTGTATCATGTGAATCCTCAGCAACATAAGCAATGTCATCAATCTTGTTTATAGCCTCTATAATCTCCATACTTGTATTATTACTCACATTTTGAGAATCCTTAATAACATTATTCCCATTCTGTTGTTTTAATTGATCCACTTGAATTTCATCATTCTTCAAACCCTCATCCAAATCTTTATTCAAAACTACAGATTTCAGTTTACGTTTATAAACCTTAATAATATCACGAGAAATACCAACAGGATTACAGGTTTCCACCATCTTTCCCATTACCATCCCACCATCAACAATCCCAGCATCAGCAGTAACAACTCTATCGTTACCATTATCCACCTTAGACTGAGTCTCCTTACCATTAACCACATCATCCTTTTCCAAACCAGCTTTCTTACACACAGATCTAGCATACCCAATATGTAAACAACCAGAGAAATACAGAGGAACGTTCTTGTAACTCAAGGATATCCAATGCCCATCATTAACACCGAACCCAATCCACATCCGTCTTTGTAACTTCTTCGAAATATCTATTTCAACCAAAGCGTAACACGCATTAGCATGAGCCCGGTTTTCAGTTGGCACTATGACTTTATACACCGGCCCTATCGCAGACGCTATACCGTTAATCAGAGCAGAGTCATACAAAGATTCAGGCAAATGCTCAAAACGAACCCAAATCAGGACAGTAGGATCTTCGACCTTCTTGTTAAAGTTTTCCCTCCACCTTAACACTCTCATCACCATATCGTCGAATCTCCAGACGTTTCGAGACCAAAACATCACCACATCTTCCTTCAAATTGAATTCAAAGAAAATATGGTGAGAGTCCCAAATTTTGCACCAGAATGACCCCCTGAACTTCAGATTATTCAAGAAAGCATCAAGCTTTTGTTTCTTTGGAATCCCCGAACTAAATTTACCAATAAGAGTTGTTCTCGATTTCTTTACCAGTGAAAGTTTATCCTGCTCACTAAATTGCACCGAAAAGTGGTGCTCTGTTTCTTTCACAGACTCAGGTTTTAGAGAAGGAGGACCTTCTTCAGATTTAAACAAGTCTACAAATTTCTTGGCAGACTGCCTAGAATCACTGACGCTTGTTTGAAGAGCGGGGAACTCTTCTGCCGATCCAAGATCCTTGAGATGAAACAAACAGAACAAGACTCTGTTTTCCGACTCACAAGAATTCCATTCAAAACCCAAAGATAAAATCCCACAGAGGCTAAGGGTAAAATAAAGGAACTCCCACAGATGCGGAAAAAACCACACACCGAGGAGAAACAAAAACTTTCCGACGAGAGAATGAAAAACTCTGAAGAACAGAGTAAGAAGAAACCAGAAAAATCAGAGAAGATACTCCTTAACAAAGCAAAAAATTCCGATCAGAAATAAACGGCGAAAGAAATCAGGAAGAAGAAGAAGGCTTTCTTGGAGCGGGAAGCTCTTTCGAATAATATTTTTCTGCTTTTATTTTATTTTCTAAATATCATATTTTTTCATTATATAATTTTTAAAAATATCTAAAAATATTTATTTTTTTACTTTTTAATATGAACAAATTTGAATCTATAAATCTCTTGTTGCAAAATTATTTGTAAATTGGTTACAAAGTACGCTCTAATTTTGTTACGATATTATTTATAATTTGGTTGCGAAATAACCGTCGTTGTGTTGTTGTAAAAGTTACGAAAATAAAATGGAAATGGTTGCGAAAATATGACTTTTTTGGCTCAATAAGTATTGATAGTATTGATAGTCATTCTCTCACAATCTCACGGTCTACTAGTATTAATAGTCATTCCTAGTGCACTTTGAAGAAATGTCTTGCCTATCTCTGAACCCTTCAAACTCCACGGTCTACCTCACTAGGGTAAGAGGTCTGGCGTATGACAAAATTATGGACAATGTTGGATTTCAAATTGGCACATACCCAGTTAGATACTTTGGCATACCAGTTTCTCCTTTGACTGTGTATGTGGCTGACTTTACTCCTTTAACTGAGGTCATATCTTGCTACATTCAGAAATAGGAGCACATGCACCTACCATACACCGACAAACTTGAACTGATATCATCTGTGATCCAAGGGGTGGAAGCCTTCTGGTTCAGGGCCTTTCCTTTGCATTGTACTGTGCTAAACACGATCAAATCCCTGCACCTAAAGCTGAAGGGGGACTTTGGCTGATGGACATAAAGATCTGGAACAAAGCGCTGCTCATGCTAACCATATAACTTTCACATACCAATGTTGAGTCTCTTTGGGTCAAATGGGTCAATGAATACTACCTCAGATGCAGCACCATATGGGAGTATCAGAAGCGTGATCGGGACGGCTTCCTCATGCGCAAAGTCTTTGACATACGTGACACATGGCTTCCACTTTTTTATGGTCAAGAAAGGGCTATCCATGAGATAGAAGGGTGTGTCATGAGGGGGAAACTTATCACTAGAAAAGTGTATGACCACATGAGGATTAAAGTAACTAAGCACATCTACATGACCAAGCTATGGAAGCGATATGTGACACCAAAGTACACATTCATTGTCTGTCTTGCCGTAAGAAAGTGGTTGGACACCAGGGACACACTTTTGTTCTTAAACCTGGAGAATACTCATTGCTATTTTTGCATCCACCATGAGGAAAGCACCACACATCTTTTTTTTTCTTGCAGCTTCACAAAAGAGATCTGGGCACGCATTCGCGTCTGGCTGGGCATCTCACGTGTCACGGGCAGCATTGATAGCGCACTTAAGTGGATAAAAAAGGAGCACAAAGGGACCTCATTCAGAGCTAGGGGCAACCACACTTGCATTTTATGCCACTGTCTTTGAGATATGGCACGTGCGGAACAAGCTAGTATTCGAGTAGGAGACTGTAACCATGGACACTATCGTGGTGTGCATCACCCTGGCCATCTTGAAGATACTTTACAGATTATACCCGCAATATAAGCTCACTTGTTAGAGAAACTTGTGAGCTCATATGTTTTTATATTTGTATGATTTTTGCTCAATTTGTTGTTAGTTTGAGCACTCTTGATTTGTTTGAGTGATGTCACTACACCCTTTCCTAACGCACTTGGGCAAAGCTTGGCAATCTCTCTTTCTGGGCCATTCTGTTATAGAGCTTTGTGAGCTCCTCTCCAAATAATTTTTTACTTTTGGCATATATATACATTTACATTTTACCTTAGAGCGTGAGCTTGCTAGCTATTGCGTCAGATTGAGAATTTACCCTGCACACAATTGTTGAGTAGCGGCTGCGAGTTCCCTCCAAAAAAAAGAGTACAAGCTTGCTTTGAGCACTCTAATTTCTTCCAAGTATCAGCGTCGGAGACATGATCCGGCCAATTAAGGCTAGAAGTGTATCATCGGCCGAAGGGACGAACCGATTGGTGCACACCATAGGCGGACCGACCGACCAATTATAAGGTCCAATTACGAGATTTTTAACTGCGACAACTTAAAAATAAGCTATTAGAGCTGGAATTAATGCGACTGCTCTCACCAGAATTTCCCTCCAATGGATCATCGTTAAGGGATTTACATTGTACTTATTCTAATTACCAGACTCGATGAGCCTGGTATTGTTATTTATTGTCACTACCTCCTCGTGTCAAGATTGGGTAATTTGTGCGCTTGTTGCCTTCCTTGGATGTGGTAGTCGTTTCTCAGGCTCCCTTTCCAGAATCAAACTCTAATTCTCCCTCACCCGTCAATACCATGGTAGGCCATTATCCTACCATAAACATTTGACAGGACAAAATTTGTAATGATGCATCGCCGACACGATGGTCGTGCGATCCGTCGACTTATCGCGTACGATAAGTGAGTATAATATTTAAGAACCTAGTTAAAATTTTACTCGGTCATGACCATAACACACTACTCATTCAATCTAGTGATATTGATACAGTTTATAATTATTATTGACCTCTAGATCTGATTCATAAATCTAAGAACAAACAATTAAATTGGTAGGTAATTACAAGCATCCCATATACTATCAATACTTAGAAATATATAAAAACATAATTAAAATAGAATACCCTAACTATTTCATCATATACCATAATTATTTAAATTTAATTATCTATATTATTCTTCAAAATCACGTTCCATTACATTATGTTGTTACCATCTCTCGATCTCTAAATAACCTTTTTGTATGAGTGGTTATATATTTACCCCATACTTTCTATAATTGGGCCATACTATATGACAATCTAGTTCGGACTTTACTAGGTCATGACGGTAGTGCACTACTCATTCAACTAAGTGGTATTGATATAGATCATAGACAAACATTACCTCTCGGTCTCTATATAAATCTACCAAATAAAAAATTTAACTCGTAAGTACTTGCAGACAATAAATATAATATCAATACTGAATAACAAGTACTAAATTAAACCAAACTAAACATGCGATTCTAATTCAAAATAATAATAAAAAAATATTTACAGATATTCAACAATCCTTAGATATCTAAGATTAAGCAATCGTTAATTTTTTATCTTAGTAAAATATTAATTAACAATATGAAAAAATATATTAGAAAAAATCCAAATAAAAAAAACTATGTTGTCGATGTGCTCTGCTTTCCTTCAGTTTCGACCTGTTCTATTTCACCTCTCATCCGCAAAACATATGACTAAAAGAGAAAAGGATAACTAAAAATATTTTTTCCTTTTTGATATTTTAATTTTACAAAAAACGATCACTTGTAGTCGATAGATTTATTATATGACGAGTTTGTGAATTCCAATTTTCTACTTATTTGCTTACCCATTAATTATATATAAAAAAAGTCATTTATAATTAATGGATTTAATAGAATTGAAATTGAAAATTTATATATAAAAATATAACAAAAACTAACTATCATTAATTATTAAAAAATAGTCAATGAGTTTAGTAATTTATATCATTTGATTTAATTTATTTGTAGTTTGGTTTTGGTTATATTTTTATTTATTTTTCTATTTTTTTAATTCTTTTTTATTTTCTTAAGGTGTTTAGTTTTTTTTATAATTGTTTCTTTTGAAATAAAATATTTTTTTACTAAAAATTAGGGTTGTCAACGGTTCTCCGGAACCGAGAACCGGACCGGTACCGAACCGATAAGGACCGGACCGAGAACCGGACCGAACTTTAACGGTCCGGCTTGCGGTTCCATTCTAAAAACCGAAAACCGATAAAGAATCGAAACAAAAAACCGGTTAGGAACCGAACCAATAGAACCGATAAACCGATAGAACCGATAAGGAATCGAACCGATAAAACCGATAGGACCGAAAGAACCGATACGGAATCGAACCAATGAAACCGATAAACCGGTAGAACCGATAAGAAATCGGACCAATAAAACCGTTAAAATCAATTATTTATTATTATTATTGTATATTTTTTTTATAAATTATAGTACCAAAATTAATAGTTAATTATCAATTTTTTAAGAAAATGAAAAATCAAACTTATAAACTTTAGTTTTTATTTCATTTATTTTAATTAAAAAGAAATTAAAAATTAATTTTTAATTGATTTTATTTTTTTAAATGGACCAAACCGGACCGAAACCGGACCGAACTCGGACCGAACCGAACTCGGACCGAACCGAACCGGACCGAACCGGACCGAACCGAACCGAACCAAAAACTTAGCGGTTCGGTCCGGTTCCAAAAATTAGAACCGAAAGCTTAGCGGTCCGGTCCGGTCCGAACCGATAAGCTTAGCGGTTCGGTCCGGTCCGGTCCGAACCGATAATCTTAGCGGTCCGGTCCGGTTCCTTCAAAACCCGGACCGAACCGGACCGATAACAGCCCTACTAAAAACAATGGTTAGTCATCAGAATTGGTCATGTGTATAAAAAAACTACTTGAGTTACATTTGTATCAAAAGGATCACTTTTTGTCTTCGTTATCACTTTTGTTGATCTTTGTTTGCAACCGTGGGTAGCGCGAGAGACCACGAATTCGAAAAAGGCCAACAAAATTGTTTGTTTCGATACAAATGTAACATGAGTAACTTTTTTGATACACATGACCAAATTCGGTGACTAATAATGGTTTTTAATAGTTAAAAATCACCATTAGTCTCTCATGTTTTGTGTTTGTATCAAACTAGTCCCCTATGTTCACTTTTGTCGCTCATGGTCCCATATATTTTAGAAATTTGCATTATTAGCCCCTACACATGTGAGTACTGAAAAACTGGCATGTGGCAGTCTAACCATCCATATTTTGCTCATTATTGGTCCTTTTAAAAACTAAAACCCTAATTCAAGAAACACACAGTCTTCCTCCTATATCCGTAATTTCAAAGCCATATTCTTCAGATTTTTGGGGGACCATTAGTGAGACAAAATATGATGTTTGGGATACCACATGTCACCTTTTCGATACATATATATACAGAGGGACTAATAATTCAAATTTCTAAACATAGAGGATACGTGGAGACTATCAACATAAGGAAATGATAAGGAAATGACTAGGGGTTATTGATAAGGAAATGATTAATACGAGAATGAAACTCATGACATGAAAACTCAATCACTTAATCAACATAAAAATTACTATTTTACTTATCATATTCACGTTTATGTAATAATATCGTTATGTAATTTTCTTTATAATAGTATGAAATCCATCATGACCGTTATAAATAAACAATTCACTCTCATTTACGAGTGATACGTATTTTATTATAAACATTGGAGGCTTGTTCGCATTCTGGTTCACCGATAATTCACTATAGTAAATAAGGTCTATATTTAGCTAATTTTGTTAAGTCAATACATTGGAGGTTAACCCACTTTAAAGATCACATGAACTCGAATTAATGTCTTTAATATCTTAATAAATAAATTTTGCATATAAATTTTGTGATGTCTAATATTTTAATGGCTAACTAATTGATTTTTTCAAATAGTGTATATAAATGATTATCGTTCTAATGCTTACTAATCACTTTCGGGACTAGTATTCAATGACATGAAGCTTTAGTGGCATATAATCGAATGCCTTAGTCGAATGATCAAACATATGAAAAGAGAACTATCTGGTAAGGCATCTGGATTTGATTCGGGTCGTTTTAATCACTCGAATAAACTAAGCTACTAGATTAAAAAAGCCACGTAAGACATTAAACATCCTTGCGAATGTAATAAATAAATTATGAAAATTTCTACACTGTTAGGCATGTGACTCGGTAACTCGGAGAGAAATTATATAAAAAAAACTATAACTTTTTTTTCGTACGACAACTACTCACTAAAAATAATTCAATTCTTTTAATCAATTAGTTTAGTATAAATACTTATTTATAATATCATCACATATTTTTTTTTATGAAAATTCAAAAGAAATTAAATATTGCTTCACGATTATAAAAATACAATTTGACGATTTTAAAAATTAAAAATAAAAAGTAAATAATAAATAAAAAGTAAGATAATATAATTTTAAGAAATTTATGTATTCCAATTTTCATTTATCTTAAAACCATATATTTAAAAACTTTATATGTTTATTTCTTTTTATATACTTCAGTTTGTTTGATATTTTTTCATGTCTTCGTAAAAAATTGGAATGGTAAACTATTTATCCTTTTTATCAAAATAATAATAACAATTATTGTTATTTTGAATTCTATGGTGAACAATTTTAAAATATTATAAAATAATTCCGATAAAGTTATAAACATATAATAGAACTATATATGTATATATATTGTATTATTTCTTAACTATTTTGAAATATCTAAAGAAAACTTGAAAAACCAAAAGTATATGAAATATTTAAGACAATAAGATATTTATGTTTTTTAAAATATTTTTTCCAAATTTGGAAAATGTTTTTATTTTTCAAGAATCATATAAAACTCGTGTTTTTTAATAATATGACAGCTTAATGATTGAAACTCGTTCATTTCATGCTACATTCTTTTATCACATTTTTTAGGCTATATTAATTTGTCAGTTACAATTTCTGTAGGTATATATATACACCATTATGTTTAGACACCAAAACACATCCATCATTTATCTTTATTTTCTCTATGGAAACAAAAAATATGGAGAAAGATTCAAATATCCAAGATGGAAAACATAAAATATTTGCTCATAATATCTCATATAACAATGATGCTCATCTTGTTTATTATTCTTTCAATTATGCCGATATTTTTTCTTATTTTGTTAGTATTTTTATACCATTTATTTAGTTATGTTAAATTAGTTTTTAACATTATATTGTTATATAAATTTCTATACAAATGCAGTTATTTTGCAATATTGATTTACAATATTATAATTTTTATTTGTTATATAAATTTTTAGTATGGTTTTAACATTTTTGATTTAATTTTGAAACAAAATACGAAAAACATTTATACAAAATATGTTTTTTCTTAATTTGTTTCCTTTTTCATTTTAAGTCTCCTAAACATTTAAAATACATTGAACTATTTTTTTTGTTATTATAAAATGTTTGTCATAAAAAGAAAAAAAAAATTAAAATTTTTTATCTTTTATTAATAAAATGATCGACAACATTCAAAAATCTATGTTATTATATTTATTTTATTTATACTCGTATATGTTATTATAAAAAAATATTTGAACATACTTAAATATCTCCAGAACACTTTCAAAAACAACTTTAACATGTAAACATATCAAATAAAATAAACATGATTGTATTACTAATTCTTTCAATTTATTTTGTAGAGTGGAAATTGGCTTTAAATTAAACACGATTGTTTTATTGATTATTTCAATTTATTTTGTAGAGTGGAAATTGGCCTTATGTTAATCCAAATACGCAGCTTAACTATCCTGTAAGTAATTTTACTTTAATTTATGAATATTCAAACTTTTTAATATTAAAATTTATGGTTGACTATTACTTTATAGAGCTATCAATTATGGAACACATATCCATCTCTCAGTCAAATATATCTGTCTCGATCTAAAATCGGGACAGGGGTGTTTATTCCAAAACCGGCCAACATCGATACTTATTATCAGCTTAAATAACTAATAATGGTAAGTTTGTATAATTTTCTTACTTTTTTTAAATAATATTTAAAACATTAATAAATAATAAGAAATTTGAATAACATTTTCTTAATATTTTAATATTTTATGATTTACAGGTGGAGCTGGAGAGAGAAGATGCATAAATTATGGTGAAGACCAATTATTCAAAAAAAGCCTACTATCTTTAATCTTTAGTTAGTTAGTGTAACCTTTAAACATAAGTATTTAATGGTCTATTTATTTAAGTAATTTAAGTGTGCATATGCAAGTAGATTAAGTTATTTTATTAAAGAATATATCAATGAAATTAAATGGTTAATTTATATATATATATATATATATATATATATATATATATATATATATATATATATATATATATATATATATATATATATATATATATATATATATATATATATATATATATGTGTGTGTGTTTTTATGTTATACATAGTAATAGGGTTAATGGTTACCAAAAAACAATGGATCTTATCATCAAGTAGTACATATTTCACATCTCTCTGTTTTGTTATGTTTTTCTTGCATCTAACCACTCTCATTATGTCTCATCTCACATGATTTAATAATGTATCATATCTCAACTATATCATGTTTGGCCTCACATGATTTAATAATGTTTGGTCACTCAACTTTATCATGCTTGGTATCGCATGATTTACTAATGCGTGGTTTATCAAATTTATTATGTCTACTCTCACATGATTTAATAATGCATTGCCTCTCAATTTTATCATGCATGGTCTCGTATGATTTAATAATGCTTGGTCTTTCAACTCTAGTATGCATGGTGTCGCATGATTTAATAATACTTGGCATCACATGATTTATTATGTCTCATCTCGCATGATTAATAATGCTTGGTCTCGTATGATTTATCATGTTTGGTCTCGCATGATTTCGGGTGAAAACAAAAACAAAAACAAAAACAAAAACAAAAAACAAAAACAACATAAAAAAGTATCATTCATTGGTCTAATATTGTTTGTCTTAAAAAAACAAAATCGATGGTACTTTCACATTTTTCCAAGCTCAGGTTTCAAAGATACAGACTTTTTTTATAAAGAAAATAAAAATAAAAAGTAAGAAAAAGAAGCTTTGGTTCAAAGGAATAGAAGTGGTTACGTGGCTGGTGATGAAGCATGTGTACTTGAGGTATATAAGAAAATTGGTATATTGATTGAGTAAAGTACTCATAACTGATTATATCTAATTACTCGTTGATCTAATATACTCATAACTGATTATATTTAGTCAACAAACTTTTAATTACAAAAATATAGACACTATGAATATCTATGATATCCAATTTATTTATGATATTGACATTATATACTCTCTTATTTAGAAGACTATATATATATCTAAAAACATAAAAGTAAAAATATTATATACTTTGTTCAAAAATTAACATACTTATTAAAAAATCTTCACATACACCCTATAGATTGGATACTAATTATACCTTTAAACAATTTTTTTGGAAAAAAATATTATGTAAATATTGAAATTGTTCTTATAAGTATTCGGGTCATACTAGTTGTTAATGGGAAATTTAGTCAGTTTATGGGACAGATTGTAAACTAGTCCAATTAATATTTATTATTATAAGTAATAGGCTCAAACAGAATATTTATGTATGTTTGGCCAATAGAACCACAAAGACCCAGAATTATCACTATAAATAAGAGTTGTGACCTCATTTAGAGGGCATCAAATTTTATTTTTTACTATTCACGAGCTGTTGCAACTAGGGGTGGCAATTCGGGTGGTGTCCGGCCCGACCCGACCCGGCCCGCCCGGGTTTTGTCCGGCCCGAACTTAGAACGGGCCGGTTCGGGTTCAGAAAATATAACCCGCAACCGGGCCGGGCCGGGTTCGAGTTTCAAATTTGTCCGGCCCGTTCCGGCCCGAAAATCATAAAATATATATAAAAATAATATTTATATATATAATATAAGTAATATTTTTAAAATAAATTAATATATTTAAAATAAATTAAAAAATATATAAAAAATTATTAAAATTAATGTCCGCGGGTCGGGCCGGGTTGACCGGCGGACATTAACGGGCGGGCTTGGGTTTAGAAATATGAGCCCGAGAGCGGGTCGGGCCGGGTTCGGACTCAAGTGCAAAAAAAGCGGGCTCAAGCGGGCCGGCCCGAACCCGGCCCGCGGACGGCCCATTGCCATCCCTAGTTGCAACTTTCTATCTCTGGATTTACTCTATTGTCTTACCCACAAGTATTCTAGTGAACCAGTCTCGTGTCAATCAGAAGCATTTTTATTACACTGAAACACTTCCAACCAAACCTAGACTCATCTCCCCGTATATCAACATGAAACCTTAAAATAAAGGAACATGAAGGTAAATAGATGTACCCAAGATTGAGTCATGGTACAAAATGATACAAATAATACAAATGAAAATGACAAGACACCAATAGAATAGTCTGGAAAACCTCGAGTAGTCGGCGTAACATGAAACTACTCATAATCAATAAGAAATTATGTCATTTATGTCATGTAGTCTACTGCGCAAGCACAACAAGATGGGGTGGTAATGACAAGTTAAAAATCAAGTAAAGATTACACTAGTTAGGCAACCTTGGTTCCAATGAATCTACATCGAAGCTCAAAAAGTATACGATGTGAAACCTAAGATGCACATGATAGAAATACTAATACTTTACGGATTTCTAATCTAACTTATTGAACCATGAAGTTAAATCATCCTATAATAATGCGGAATAAATACTTACAGGATGTAGACATTCTTTGATCTTCAGATTCCTGACTTAAAGCAGATGATCGGCGATCCTTTGCTAGGTTATTGATTCTTCTAAGAGACGGCAACCAAAACATACTTTTGTAATTGATTCGAAGGAAGAATCCATTTGTTTTTCTTAAAGGATTTTCTCTCTGTATTTTCTTTTGTTGCTTTCAAGAATGAGAAACTCATTCTTATATAGAACTGAAGTGAGAAAACGGTTCTTCATTAAGTAATTATCTGTAACTTCTAGACATTTACTTAACGAAGACCAGTAACGGTTCTTCTCTATTAATTGTCTGTAACTTCCGGACAGTTACTTAATGAAGACCAGTAACGGTTCTTCTCTCTTAATTGTCTGTAACTTCCAGACAGTTACTTAATGAAGACCAGTCCTTATTAAATTGCCACTCTTAGGGACCATAACCCGGTATTATTTTGTTTTACAAAATAACCCCAAAACTTTACGTTTTGCTTAAGTTGTTTATTTCCGAATCCAATCCTTCACAGTATTCAGAATTAAACCTGGTATCTATACAATTACCTCCATGATACATATTTTATCTACTAGTCCGTTTTTGTCTTTATGATTACTTTTATTGGACTAATATTAACGATAGTTCGATACATCGATACGACATGTGACGGTCCAACTTAATGGAGAAATTCCAACAATCTCCCACTTGGATCATCATATGCTACTATAGGATGCATCCACTTAATGAACGTTCTAAATTTCTATCGTCACATAGATAACCTTAACAATCTCGTAAATGACTATTAACGACATAGGACTAAAGTCATCATCAATGCATTTCAAGCCGCAAATAGATGCATCAGTAATCACGATATCGCAACAATCAACTACATGGATCTATCATGGTGCATAACATAAGAATAGTATGAAATGTAATCTTACATATCTATTCTTAACTAGTACCACTTAATTGGAGGTCTACTTACAGCAGAGTACGAATAATCAAATACAAGAGCACACTGAAAACTTGCATATGTTTGCATTAATGACCTTAAGTTCGCGAATATCATAATACAAACAAATTTAATAGCTTAATACAAACTCCCACTGAAACTAATAATCCTCTAAGTACACAACACCCATGTTAATGGTGTGTTCAATAAAAACTTTAGGTACTAATGCCTTCGTAAGAGGATCTGCTAACATTGAGTTTGTCCCTATGTGCTCCACACTAATTTGACCACTCTGTACTCTCTCTTTAACAGACAGGAACTTGATATCTACATGTTTGGACTTAACCGAGCTCATGTTACTGTTTGAATACTGAACTGCCGAGTTATTGTCACAATATAATCTAAGGGGTTTTTCAATCCCTTCTACGATTCGCAGTCCCGTGACAAAATTTCGCAGCCAAAGCGCCTGATTGGATGCCTCGAAACAAGCAACAAATTCCGCAGCAATAGTGGAAGATGCAATGAGTGTTTGTTTAACACTTTTCCATGATATTGCACCTCCCGCTAAAAGGAATATAATGCCTGAGGTTGAACGACGAGAATCCTCACATCCGGCGAAATCCGAGTCGGAATACCCTATGACCTCCAGTTTATCCGACTTCTTATATGTTAACCTATGATGTTTTGTTTGTTGCAAATACCGGAGAACTCTTTTGACTGCTTCCAGTGTTCCATCCCCGGATTACTTACGTATCTCCCTAACACACCCACCACAAAAGCAATGTATGGCCGTGTACAAACTTGAGCATACATCAGACTTCCAACAGCCGAAGCATATGGAACCTTTTGCATTTCCTCAATCTCAAGTTTTGTCTTTGGGCATTGCTTAAGGCTAAACTTTTCACCATTTGATATAGGGGTTTCCTTTCCTTTGCTGTTAGCCATCCCGTAATGTTGTAACATACTCTCAATATACGCCTTTTGTGATAAACTCAAAATTCCATGGGATCGATTCCTGTGAATTTGAATTCCTAACACAAATGATGCATCACCAAGGTATTTCATATCGAATTTGTCCGAAAGAAATTTCTTGGTCGTATGTAACAATTCCTTATCGTTCGTGGCCAATAATATGTCATCAACATACAACACTAGAAATATGAATTTACTCCCACTGAATTTTTGATACACACAATCCTCTACCGAATTTATCTCGAAACCAAATGAGACAATAACTTCAAGGAATTTGTGATACCACTGTCGAGACGCTTGCTTGAGACCATAAATAGATTTCTTCAGTTTACATACCGTCGACTTTGGATCACCAGAGACAAAGTTTTCAGGTTGTAACATATAGATCGTTGCTCAATGTCTCCATTAAGAAAGGCGGTCTTTACATCCATTTGATGGAGCTCAAGGTCGAAGTGTGCAACTAATGCCATGATTGTCCGAAAAGAATCCTTCGAAGAAACTGGAGAGAAGGTTTCTTTAAAGTCAATCCCTTCACGTTGAGTAAAACCCTTAGCTACAAGTCGGGCTTTATGCCTCTCCACATTACCCTTAGAATCCCGTTTGGTTTTAAAAACCCATTTACAACCAATCGGCTTCTTTCCTTCAGGTAATGGAACAAGCTCCCATACCGCGTTATCTTGCATTGATTTAAACTCTTCGTTCGTTGCTTTCATCCAGAAGTGAGAATCAGAACTTTTCATGGCTTCACGAACACTTAAAGGATCGTTTTCTGTTGAACCATAAAATTCTTCATGTTCTTGAAGATACACTATATAGTCTGAAGATATAGCGCTCTTTCTTTCTCTAGTAGATCTACGCAAAGGCATAATTTGATCATTTTGCACTTGAACTTATTGAGGAGATAGAGTTTGTTCTTCTTGAACAACTTCATTTTGCTCCATTGGAACAACATCCATAGGAGGAAGATTAACATCATCTTGAGTATCTATATGTTCTAACGAATCTGAAGTGATGATTGGCCTTCTAATTACCATATCATCATCTGACACTATAGTATCATTTTTAGAACCTTCATGAATCTCTATTGATTCTTCCTCAAAATGAATGTTCGTTACTAAATTCTCCCCCCAAACTCTATATCCTCAAAGAATTTCGCTGTACCCGTCTCAAATATATTCTTTGTGGAAGGATCATAAAACTTAAAACCCCTACTGTGCTCGGGATATCCGATGAAATAACTACTAACCGTTTTGGAGTCCAATTTCTTTTTATTCGCCCTATAAGGCTTCGCTTCAGCTGGACATCCCCAAACATGTAAATGTTTTAAACTAGGTTTACACCCAGTCCAAAGTTCATACGGTGTCTTAGTAGTTGCTTTCGTCGGAACTCTATTAAGTAGGTAGGTCGCACATTTTATTGCTTCTCCCCATAGTGATATAGGTAATGTTGAATGACTAATCATACTTCTTACCATATCCTTTAATGTACAGTTTCGTCTCTCAGATACTCCATTCATGTTGGGCGAACCCGGCATCGTATACTGAGGGACTATACCACACTCTTCTAGGAACTTTGCAAACGGTCCATGACTTTGTTCACCTGAACCATCATATCTCCCGTAGTATTCACCACCACGGTCCGATCTGACGCACTTAATGTCTTTACCAAGTTGTTTTTCAACTTCAGTCTTAAAGACTTTGAACTTGTCAATGGCCTCTGATTTTTCGTGAATGAGATATAGATACCCATATCGTGAAAAGTCGTCAATGAAAGATACAAAATATCGTTGGCCGTTCCATGATGCTGTAGGGAACGGACCGCAAATGTCTGTATGTATCAAATCCAAGACCCCTTTCGCTCTGTATGCATCTAATCGTTTCACTTTGGTCTGTTTTCCTTTTATACATTCAACGCAAACGTTGAAGTCCGAAAAATCCAGTTCACTTAATAAACCTTCTGAAACAAGCTTTTCAATTCTATTTCTAGAAATGTGACCTAATCGCTTGTGCCAAAGTTTTGCTGATTTTTCCATTTTACAATTTAGTTTTCCAGGTACATCTACATTCATTATCTCTTTGTGATCCTTTATAGTATCCAATAAATACAAGTTATCATTTGCTATTAATTTTCCAGAACCAACAACATTACCATGTAAATAAAGACATAAACTTTCATTTCCAAATAGACAAGAATAACTTAATTTGTCCAACAACGGAAAAGAAATTAGGTTCCTTCGAAAAGAAGGTACATACAATACGTCTTTTAAATACAAAAAATGTCCACTGGTAAGCAACAAACGAAAATCACAAATAGAATGAACTAAACACGAAATGCCATCAGCTGTATAGATGGATGTTTCACCATCACTCAGGCTTCGGTTTCTTATCATACCCTGCAAAGAAATACAAACATGAGTTGTTGCTGTTGTATCAACCCACCAAGTATTTCTTGGCACTGAAACTAAATTGATCTGAGAACAGACCATAGAAGTGAAAATACCTTTGGCTTTCATCATAGCCCTCCATTTTTCACATTCTTTCTTAAAGTGCCCCAGTTTCTTACAATGGAAGCAACGCCCTTTACCAGACGTACCATTATCCTTCTTTTGTCCCGAACCGGATGCATGTGTATCTGAACCTTCATAATTTCTCTTAATTCCCTTATCCACCTGAGCTTTCACCATTTGCACTTCTGGATGTTCTTGCTTCATCTTTTCCTCCTCTTGCGCTGCATGAGACATGAGCTCGTTGAGAGTCCATTTCTCGCGCTGACAGTTATAAGAAGTTTCGAAGTTCTTATACTGAGGAGGGAAAGAGTGAAAAGCAAAGCTTACCACAACATCTTCGGGAAGGTCAATCTTAAGTGCTTTCAGTTTGGAAGCGATGTTTGACATTTCCAAGATGTGCTCACGAACAGTCCCTTTGCCACGATATTTCATAGAGGCTAGCTTAATAAGCAACGTCTTAATCTCTACTTTATCGTTCTTGGCAAAACATTTCTCTACCTCTTCGAGAAATATTTTCGCATTAGTGATCTCAGGTGAAACTGCACCACGTAATGCTAATGGAATTGCTTGCTTCATGATCCATAGACTTATCCTGTTCGACTTTTCCCACGCCTCTAACTCTTTCTTCTCCGTAGGAGAACTGTCATCAGTCAGAGGTTTAGGTTCATCGACCCTTAATGCTAAGTCGTAATCATGGCACATCAAGTGCAGCAACATATCTTCTTTCCTCAGCTCAAAGTTGCTCCCATTAAGTATGTGTGCCTTTTTTACCTTCCGGGTTATAGAAATACGAATTTGCTAACATAACAAAATAGCCAAAAGCATCCCTTAACATATAACCTCCATAGTATTTAACAAATAAACATAGCATAATAAAACATACTCTTACAACATCAATAAGATACCTTTGGGCAAGCATATTAATTTGTATATGTATGAGTTTGAGCATAATTAATGTTGATCCTTCTAATTGACAAGAAAAAAAAATATTCCTTTGTGCCGATTTTTTCCTAGTTCAATTTTCTTAATGATCAATTCACAAATAACTGTCTAAGATTAACTATGTCAAACACTAACCTTCCTTTGGGCCGATTAAATTTTACATACTTGTCAATCATAGACTTGTCAAAACTCTAAAATAATTAATTCAGCAATAGGGATCACTTTGGCGATATATTGAATCATTAATTATTTACCGAAGTTCGGACAACTTAAAACATGCGAATTATTTCGAAAAATACTATACGACTACCTTACTTAATGTTCAAACTATTTCGTAGTCTATGTATAATTTAATCAAATTAAATTTACACCTTAAATTTAATATATTATAATATATCTTTAATTATATTGTAATATATCTTTAATTATAATATATCTTTAATTAAATTAAATTTACACCTTAAATTTAATGTATTATAATATATCTTTAATTATAATATATCTTTAATTAAATTAAATTTACACCTTAAATTTAATATATTATAATATATCTTTAATTATATTGTAATATATCTTTAATTATAATATATCTTTAATTAAATTAAATTTACACCTTAAATTTAATATATTATAATATATCTTTAATTATATTGTAATATATCTTTAATTATATTATAATATAATTCTTAATATATATTATAATATAGTATTTATTTATATATATAAAAATTATTCATATATATACTATAATATATATTTATATATAATAAACTTCAATGATATAATATAATTCTCGTAATAATTCACTTATAACTTTATATAATATATAAGCAAACTTATCGGTGGTCACGTATATTTCGCCTATTCTTTAGGCGAAAGGACAGTTACTAAATTAATAATTTCAGATTTTAATTTAATTATATTAATTATAGTAAATTAATAATTTCAGATTTTAATTTAATTATATTAATTATAGTAGCCGCATACGGCATCTTTTAACTGCATATATAATTATACCACCGTTAAACATTTTAACTGCATATATAATTATACCATAATTATACCACCGTTAAACATTTTAACTGCATATATAATTATACCACCGTAATTGTTTAATTGTTTGTGTAATTTTCGATAACCGACATCATATCTAATATATAGATCTAATATATATGATCTAATTTTATAATCTGAAAAACTAAGAATTTAATTTCATGGTGGCTCTGATACCACTTGATAGAAATACTAATACTTTACGGATTTCTAATCTAACTTATTGAACCATGAAGTTAAATCATCTAGACATTCTTTGATCTTCAGATTCCTGACTTAGAGCAGATGATTGACGATCCTTTGCTAGGTTATTGATTCTTCTAAGAGATGGCAACCAAAACACACTTTTGTAATTGATTCGAATGAAGAATCAATTTGTTTTTCTTAAAGGATTTTCTCTCTGTATTTTCTTTCGTTGCTTTCAAGAATGAGAAACTCATTCTATATAGAACTGAAGTGAGAAAACGGTTCTTCATTAAGTAATTGTCTGTAACTTCCAGACATTTACTTAACCAAGACCAGTAACGGTTCTTCTCTATTAATTGTCTGTAACTTCCAGACAGTTACTTAATGAAGACCAGTAACGGTTCTTCTCTCTTAATTGTCTGTAACTTCCAGACAGTTACTTAATGAAGACCAGTCCTTATTAAATTGCCACTCTTAGGGACCATAACCCGGTATTATTTTGTTTTACAAAATAACCCCAAAACTTTACGTTTTGCTTAAGTTGTTTATTTCCGAATCCAATCCTTCACAGTATTCGGAATTAAACCTGGTATCTATACAATTACCTCCATGATACATATTTTATCTACTAGTCCGTTCTTTTCTTTATGATTACTTTTATTGGACTAATATTAACGATAGTTCGATACATCGATACGACATGTGACGGTCCAACTTAATGGAGAAATTCCAACAGCACAGGCAGGAGGGGACCAACATTTCTTGCATTCTTCTCTCGTAAGACATGGTATATTATCGCGCCAAAGTGTGAGTACCAAATATGACGGGTGTAAGAGAAATGCCAATACGACACTTCATTAATCTATGAATACCAATTAATGTTGATTAGTCTGAAGCCAAGTTTGGAACTGGTTGCGATCCAGATACTATGAGTGAAAAAATATTCGTATAAGATATGATTGATGGATTCAGCACATGAATTTTATAACACATATTTCAAAGGGTAGTTTAGTCTCCAAATTATAAGGTTGTCTTGGGTTAACAATTTATCCTGGATATCAAACCAAAAAATAAAAGAATAACGGGGTTGTACTAACCCAGCCCACCTGACATAGAGGGTGGATGTATAGATTTCGTTGTAGGTGTCTTTGATTGTGAAGTTTGTGTTTCCACTCTTGACGGTCTAATAATGAATGTTGTTATAGTTAATGCTAGAAATATGAAGTGAAGAACGTGGTATTTAATATCATAGTTGTGATAATTTCTAGCACTTAGAGATCTTATTTGAACCGACCAGTTATAGAGTCCATACAAAATGATGTCAGGTACCTTGAGATTGTTCTCTAGTCTTGAATTGTGAATAATACTTTGCCCATAATGGATTACCAAAGAGGTAGACAGTAGCCACGGGGCATACCAGAATGAGGTAATTTTTCCATTATCGGCCGTTATCCTAACACGTAATTTTTTCTTCCAATTCCAATAGGGAGATGAACACAGATTTAAAAACCAATTCTGTTTTTGTGTTTATAATCTTTTTGACATTAATTGAGTCACACCAGATTGAGTTGTTATTTTTACTAACTAAAGACCATAAATTTTAAAAAACAACTACATGATTCTAATTTTTAGTTCCAAAATCTTAATAACATACCATGATTATTGTTATGTTTGAAAATAATGTTAACCTAATATATCATTATGTTTGGAAATAAAATTGTACTAGGGTTTTTTTAATTTACAAAACAGTCGTTGTATATCCACTAGACCTTTAAAAATATTGGTAAATCTACCATAGTTCAGAAATCAAGAAACCAAACCCTAAACCATAGATAATTTGAATTTGTTTAACAAAAATATTTCTATATAAAAAATATAAAATAAAGTGGATGATGATCCTATTTAAATAACATCAGAAATAAACCTTTTAATCTAAATTATTTTTCAAAACTTTGATGAAAATCAGACGAACACTCCTACAAAAATCAAGCAATACGATAATTCAGTAGCACTCCAAATATTGAATTTTCTCAAAAAACAACCTCCACATAAATCTATCACATTTTAAAAAAATCAAACGATAGAGAAACTTGGTAAGGGCGAAAATATTAAATTTTCTCAAAAAACAATTTTCATCTAAATCTATCGTATTTTTAATATAATATAACTAAAAAAATTGATTGTTGCCGACAAAATAAAATATATCAAAAACTTATTTTATGATTTTGAAGAAAAAATAAAATAAAATTATGGATGATTGATTTCAGTTTGAATCATGATAATAAATCACCAAAAGAACGAAACTCATTAATGTATAGTCGGAAAAATTGATCAGGCTTTAAAAAATGGTGTATTTATGCAATTTTTGATACTAATATAAAAGTTATTTCCTCATCTACTCTTTTTATTTCCTCCATCAAAATATTTTAAAAAAACCTTCAAAACATGTTTTTACATAATTTAACTTTAATTGAAGTATTGGTATCATTGATTTGAATAAAAATCTACCAAATATAGAATTCTTATCGAAATTTAACTGACTTTGATTATGTATTGTGTGATTAGGACCAAATAAAAAATCATCAGCAGCTACTGCCAATACAAAATCAACTTTCTCTTAGATTTTTTTACTTGCATTTTGGATCTATTTATGGAACTGAGAGATCAGAAAGCTATTAGTGCTTTCCTATTACCAAACAAAAAAAATGGGAATATAAACAAATCAACAAGGATAAAGATACACATTTTAAAACGGAATAAAACGAATTTGTTTTTTTTTTCTAATTCAAAATCTAAATATAGCAACTTTTCTGAACGTTTTAAAATTTTTGATTCGGTTTTGTGAAGGGATAATCGTTAAAATAAGTTAGGTTTGAAATCAATTCTCAGAATAAATATAGGTGACATAAATAAAGACATACAAATGACTTAAAAATCCATATCCATGTCATGGTATAATTGAAATTTTGTTAACAAAGGAAATATTAAAATGGTAAACATTTGTAATAGAGTGGAAACAAAGAAACGACCAAAAAAATATAACTATCTCATATACTATTTACTAAGAATGATATGTTGGTTGTTTGGATAGACTAAAAATTTAGTCATTCACCGAAGTTGCTCATTTATTCCGAAACCTTAATTACACCGAAGTTGCTCATTTATTCCGAAACCTTAATTTGTATTTGTTTCAAAGCAATCATTTTATTGCATTTGTGGTTGTTATTTTTTTTTTACCGTGAATGACTATAAAAAAAAATTAACAAAAGATAATTTCAAAACAAATATACTATTTTGAGAAGTAACTAACCGGAATTTTTAACTAGAGAATATAAAAGTAAGGCCAAAGCTACTTCCTCCATTAAAATTATTATGTTCTCCATAATTTGAAAAAGACCAAAGCTATTTCCTCCATGAAAAGTATTATTTCCTTCATAATTTGAAATCTCTAAAACTAGTGAAACATGATTTTACTATTTTACCCTTGTTTTGTATTCAAATTTAATGTTAGGTGTCATTAGTGAAATAGATTACCCTACTGTGTAAAAACATAAGATTAAACCCTTTTTAGTCCTACATATCTCACTTTGGCAACTTAAATTAACCCTAAACCCCAAAACATCAGTTTTATTGAAGATTGAACGTCGTTCGACCATGGAAAATCAAGAATTTCATTCCATGTAGGAGAACAGCAGTAAAGCACCGGATAAGGTATTTTAATGTCGTTTTTTACGTTTTAGAATACAGTATTTTGAGCACTTCCTGATTTTAGCATTCCCGATTCAAGAATCTCACATGAATTTTTTTATACACTGGGCATGTGATTCCGAGTGGGCATCTCGGAATCACATGCTTTTTTTTTAAACCGAGCAACAACTGATTCCGAGAGGGCCACTTGGAATCAGCTGTTGCTCGGTTTAAAAAAAGCATGTGATTCCGAGTGGGCCACTCGGAATCACATGCTTAGTGCATAATTTTTTTTTCCAGAATAGTGATTTATCCCAAGGCGAACCCAAGTCGAAACCCTAATCGATTCTAACAAATAAATCAAACCCCAATCGACACCCTAATCGAATCTAACATAGAAATCTAACAACAATCGAAACTCTAATCGAATCTAACAAACAAATCTAACAACAATCGAAACCCTAATCGAATCTAACGAAGATATCTAACTTCAAACCCTAATCAAAAAATAAAGAATGAGTTTTCTTCTCCAAGGTTTCTCTCTCTTCGAATCTGTTTTGTAAGGTAGTGATAACGGTGAAAATGAGTTTTCTTCTTTGTAAGATAGTGATAATGGTGAAGAATGGGTTTTGTTGTACTGAATGGGTAATGGTATGTTAGGGTAATGGTTTTGTGAAGAAAAAATGGGTAAAAGGGCAAATTTGTAACTTCTTTTATGGAGGAAATAACATCATGGAGGTTTTTTCAAATTATGGAGGAAATAATAATTTTCATGGAGGATATAGCTTTGGTCTTTGAAAAAAAACCTCATGTTGTTATTTCCTCCATAAAGGAAAATACATATTTTCCCTTCTACCCATTTATTCTACATTCCTTCGTCTATTATTCTACCTTCCTTCACCCATTCTAGTATCCCTCCCCATTAACAAATTAAAAGAAAAAACCCTAACAAAACCATTACCCATTACAAATAGTTTCTACCTTTCCTTTTTTTCAATAAGTTTTTTCAGTACCTTACAAAACAACATCGAAGAGAGAGAGAGAGATAATCCCTTGGAGAAGTTAAGATTTCTTCAGTTTCTCCAACTCGATTAGGGTTCTTTAGTTTATTCTTTTTCTTCATTTTTCGAGTAGGATGGTGGTATTGTTGTTAGATTTTGTTGTTAGATTCGATTAGGGTTTCGAGTAGGGTGGTATTGTTGTTAGATTTTGCTGTTATATTCGATTAGGGTTTCGATTGTTGTTAGATTTTGCTGTTAGATTCGATTAGGGTTTCGATTGTTGTTAAATTTTGTTGTTAGATTCGATTAGGGTTTTGATTGCTGTTAGATTTTACTGTTAGATTCGATTAGGGTTTCGATTAGGGTTCGATTTTTCCCCATGAAAAGATTAGGGTTTCTATTTCTGTCTGCTGTTTTGACTTGGGTTCGACTTTGATGTTCTGCTCTCTTTTTTACAGAGAGCATGTGATTCCGAGTGGGCATCTCAGAATCACATGTTTTTTAAACCGAAAATAGCTGATTCCGAGTGGCCATCTCGGAATCACCTGTTTTTTACGTTTAAAAATAAGCATGTGATTCCGAGATGCCCACTCGGAATCACATGCTCTTTCTAAAAAAAAATAGCAAAATAGTGATGTTGGAAAGCTACTCAAGAGATTTTTGTGGTTTGAAATGTTTTACATTACAGATATTGCTTTATGTTTATAGTATGGGACCAAGAAAGTTACTCAAGAGATTTTTGCGCGGCTCTTCATCATCCGCTCCAAATACAGCAAACGATTCAGATATTGTTGAGACGCCGCAACCTCTGCAAATTGTTTCCCCTGATCCTACGTCCCGTTCGGTGAGAGATAATCGGCGCGATGCAAGGAGGGAACCATCTCCTGTTGCTATACCTCAATCAGAATTGGAGGATGAAGAAACTGGGCAAGGCGATGACAAATCAACGTTAGCAGCCGAGAAAGAGTCCTTTTTAGCACGCTTTCCGCACATACGCTTCTACAAAGGTTTTACAAACCATACGGCATACCATGTTTACCATGGTCGAGTAAGTTATTTTAAATATAATGGGTTAATTTTGTTTTTCTATAATAACGTTTCACTTTACTGTATTAGGAAAGAGGGGGACGTCTTTTATGGTTTTTTGCCGCGGGAAATACGGTCAATCGTTGGAAGCTGATCAACCAAACTAGTGTGCGTGAGGATATCGAGTCCACCCTTTTTGGACCATTGCTGGTTGCCCTCCATAGTTGGAGTACCGAGGTACCTTCGGTAGTCGCTTTCGTAGAACGGTGGCATCATGAGATGACATCATTTCACTTTTCTTTTGGTGAGATGACCGTCACTTTAGACGATGTGGCCATCATTACCGGGTTACCGATATGCGATAGATTGTTGGAGATGCGTAGAAGCAATAGTGTAGAGGAACGTGCGAAGCTGATACATGATGTTCTCGGTGTGCCATACAGGGAAGCTTTAGCGGAGCTCGAACCGTGTAAATGTATCGGTCTACGGTTAACTTGGCTAAGGGATCGCTTCTCGAATGAGCGTTTTCAAGACGTAGGTCGATTAAGGAGGATCGATGTTCAACGTTGTGCGAAAGCCTACTTACTTTATCTCTACGAGTCTTGTCTATTTGTAGACAAAACCGGATATTACGTGAAAGCAGATTGGCTACACGTGCTCGATGACCTTGATTCGTTAGGATCATATGCGTGAGGGATGCATATCCTTGCGGAGCTTTATAATGGGTTACGTATGGCTTCCAAACATTTTACGAAGACGATGAGTGGATTCGTAGAACTACTCGAATGCTAGATTTTTTTACCATTTCACTCGCTTTCAGCCACCTCATTTGGAGGGATTCTATCCCTATATGCCGCACATTCGTACGTGGGCAATACCCAAACGGTGCCACTCGATAGAAGAGTTTGGAGATCTAATTCAATCATATAGATTGACACTTGACCGATTAGATATATACACGGTATGTTTATATCCTAACTTAATTTATCAGATTATATTTCATATATCGTGTTCGGTTGTATTCTATTTCAGGTTATTTTTCAGCCGTACGAGTATTGTCGAATGATGAAACCCCTTCACGAGCTTGCGTGGTTTTACCGGTGGATTGAAATTCATGGAAAAAACTGAGCCGTACCAACCACTTAGAGTTTCCCGTCAGTTTGGATACATCCAACAATTTGGAGATCTATTTGAAAAACTTTCTCATAGGCGCGGTCGCTTGTCAAATACGACGACTGACTTTAAAAATGATGTGTGGGAAAATCGGTACCAGCACATAATACCACCGGACAATAAAGGAACTCTTATCGAGGAAGGTAATGGAATAACTACGACTGTACCGAATTACGATGATTGGGTTCGTCAAACTCTATGGTACGTAGTTCCTAATGCACCTCGAGAGGAATATTTTCCTATAGGGGAAGAACCACAACATTCAACCCACCATGATAACATCACCGGAGGTTATGTTAAAATTCTCGACACCTACGAAGATCATGTGGAAGATATGACCGGCGAAGAGTGTCGTGCGGCCTTAAGATATTGCATTCATGTATGCAAGACGTATACAAAATGACCTTATCGTATGTTGTTGCTTAGTTTAACAAATGATGTTTCTTTGATTATCGAATGCTGTTGTTTTGTTTAACGGATGTTGTTTCTTTGTTTATCGGACGACGTTTCTTTTTTTATCGGACAACGTTTCTTTGTTTTTCGGATGTTGTTTCTTTGTTTATTGGATGATGTTTTTTGTTTATCGGATGTTGTTTTTTATTTATCGGATGATCTACGCTATCGTTGTTATTTAGCTTTGTTTTAAGTGTTTAGACATTACGAAACAATCAAATTTTAATATAAACTGGTGTTTTGCACTTGATTCTGAGATGCCCACTCAGAATCAGGTGCAATGTCCCAGTGAACAAATTATCACATTAAATAACAGGACAGAGAGTTTTCACCTGATTCCGACTGCCCGGCTCAGAATCAGGTGCACATTTTTTTTGAAAATTTGCAACTGATTCTGAGTGGCCATCTCGGAATCAGACGTAACTTGGTTTGAACTTGTTTGCAACTAATTCCGAGATGGCCACGGAATGAGTTGCAAACTCTCTATCTCCAAATTTTGGTTATAACTTTGTAAAAAAAAGACTACACCTGATTCCGAGTGGCCCTCTCGGAATCAAGTGCAAAACCCCAGTTTATATTAAAATTTAATTGTTTCGTAATGTCTAAACACTTAAAAAAATTTGTTGGTTGGATAAGAACAAGATGCTATGAATTACATAATAATAGAGACACTCTACTTGAACAACAACATAGTGACCATACTTGGACTTCGTGTTGAATGATATTGAAGATGAGTATATTACAAACATTAACATAACATTTTTTCCCTAGATTCAATCAATCGTTAAATCCACCACTTTTGGTTCTCGCGTAGTAGGAGGTTTTGGAGGTTGAATACCAACAAAAAGGACGCAATCCTTCTTTGCAAGGGAGGAAACCACGCTTTAGCTTCTTCGGAAACGTGTTTTATATACGTTGGATAAACTAATGGCAACGATCCACCGGGAGATATTTTAACCTTTAAAAACAAAATCAATTAGTATACTAGTATGAAATTATGTTTGCAAAAATAGTAGTAGATTGAAAAGTACTCGTACGCTAATGTAATGATTCATGGACGTGTGCGATGCCAATCTTTTTTCTTTCGTTCATATACGTAATACCGTCAGAAATTGTATATATGATGCGTTTGAAAGCATTGGCAATCACATAACCAATATCCGGAATTGTTATCCAATTGCTATAAGGGGCAATCAGGGCATAGCAATCTAGGTAACGTAGTTCAGCATGAACCCTTTCACGTCCACCGTAAAGTTTGTCATAGAGAGGTAGGTCCGATAAGATTTCTTATTTTAGTGAGGTCCTAACATGTGGCCAGACATTTTCGTCGTAAAAAAGTCCATGGGCGACAGCTCTAAAACCACAATGACCATCTGAGCCTACATTTTTGCATTCGAAGATGAATGGACGTAAATATTTAGGGAGATGTTGCAAAAATATTGTCGTATCATTTGGGGTTTTTTCCTTCCGAGACTTGATATTTGTAGGAGTATTACGAGTCTTGGTACTCTTTGGTGCACTTGGTGTAGCCTTCTTTGGAATATTTGACGTACTTTTTGTTTGACTCAGTAATGATCGAACGGTGTTTTGGATTGAAGCCGGGGAAATATCACTTTCATACGACGGTGTGTTCAAACAGTTGCCTAGCTTCGCATGTTCGAATCCCGATAATTCCCTGTTCGTTAAATTGTATTTAACATGTTTACTATCTCTATCTTTAGTCTTAGCTTTCTCAACGGGTGGAATGGCGCCGGATCTTCTAGGTTCTAGAAATTCTCGGATTTTCCTTATGATATGTAGTCGACGATCGCGATCGTACCCACGGATTAGAGAACCAATAGTTGTTATTTCTTCATCGACGAAATCATCTTCTTTATACGTATTGTGCTTCATAATCCTTAACGTTGTCCACCTCTTGTCGACCATACTTGGATCAAACATACGATGTTGCATTATTAATAATCCGACCTCGCATGCGCATGGCAAGCCATGCGTGCTTCTAATAACACAACCACATTCCGCTTTATCATTCCCTATTTGTTTCGCCCTCTCGTATTGCTCTTTCATAATTTTAAGAGCAAATTCCATTGTGGAACGTCTAATAACCTCGAATATCCAAGCATCATACTAAATTGGGAGAAAAACGTACATTTTTCAAGCGATGCTTTTATGTTCGTGTGTTGCGTCTCTAGTAAGGAATCGACTCTACCCCAAAATGCATCAAATGTTAGCAAACCCGTCCCGGGGTACCGTTTCAAGGTTGAATGCGAACTCTCCGCCCTATTATTTATGACAACATATGTTTATTTAAAATGAGTAAATATTATCATAATTGCATTACATTAAAACTATTTTAGCTTACCGATTCGTTGTGTTGTTGCCGAAATGCTTCAACTTGTTAGTGTATGCATAAAGAAACTTTTCACCGTAAGGAGGTTTGAGCCATGTTTGAGTGTAATCGAGGGCCCCGAGGTATGACTTGTACTCTTCTTTCATACACTCGATGTTTGAGTTCAACTTGCTTATGATGTCCGAATAAAAAATTATATTCCAAGATGCTTGAAATCCGTTGAACACATTTTCGTCCGCAAAACATTTTTTAGTCTTCATTGCGATGTTTTTTTCAATGTGCCATCTACATAGCATGTGTGTCACTTTCAGAAATATAATGTCAATTGCTTTCATTAATGCCAATTCCCTATCTGTCACCATAATATTAGGTAAAGCACAATGATTTTCCGACATGAGCAACCGCAAACGTTCCAACGCCCACATGTAATTTTCGATTTTTTCGTGACTCAAAAAAACAAAAGCAATCACAAATGTGATGTTGGTTGACGTAACTCCAACTATTTCGAACAATGGCATCTTGTATCTCGTCGTCTTATACATACTATTCATAATAAGGACCTCCAGAAATTTCCTAAGAAGATCGATAAACGTCGGGTGTGCAAAACATAATTCGGTGATTATTTGAGACCCTTCACTTCCCGTTCTATGCCATTCAATGTAATTTTTCTCCTTCATCTTACCCAACAATTATTGAAGTTGTGATTGACCGCACTTTTCCAATGTACGATGTTTTTGTCTTGCATTGTAAATGTTACGCATGTTAGACACGTTATGAGGATTAATATCCTTTAAGGCGGGTAACATGTTACGAGGAGTGGCACCGCGTATTGATAATTTCTTCACCAAATTTTCTTAGGCCGAAGTTAGTTTCCTTGCTTGAGGACAACCTTCTAAATATTCCGATGGAGGGTGGTTATGCCTACCACATCCAACTACCAAATACCATAGATCATTGTCAAAAGGATGAGCTCTTAGTAGAAACGGACAATCTGTTTTTTTCGTACTTGACTTTCTTCTCTTCACATTAGGTGCTTTTTGTTTTAACCTTGGTTTCCCATATTTTTCACAAGAATAAAACAATCGAGGAGTATTCCCATAATTTCTAGAGTCGTACCTACTTACCATCATAGAATATTTCAACTCTCGACCCTTTGTTAATACCCATTCCGTAAGTTCAGATTTAGTGTAGTACGCTTGCGCAGTGAATGCGTCGGTGAGATCCAGATATATAACATCATCATCAGAATGATAAGGGGATGGAATTTCAAATTCCGAAGACATATGAAATTCCTGCATGAGTAAAAAATAATGTGTTGATGATTTTGCACTTGTCTACAGTAACATAACAAATGATTCCGAGAGACTGTCTCGTAATCAGTTGTTCTTAGCAAACGCAGTTGATTCCGAGAGGGTATCTCAGAATCAACTGTTTGTGTAAGACAACTGATTCCGAGACATTCTCTCGGAATCGGTTACGTTTGCATAAAACAACTGATTCCGAGATACTGACTCAGAATCAATTGCGTTATGCCCAGAAATGCTCAAATCGGGAAGTGCTCAAATTCCTGTATTCCAAAACGAAAAAATGACATTAAAATACCTTATTTGGTGCTTCAGTGTTGTTCTCCTGCATGGAATGAGATTCTTGATTTTCCATGGTCGAACGACGTTCAGTCTTCAATAAAATTGATGTTTTTTTGGGTTTAGGGTTAATTTAAGTTGCCAAAATCAGATATATAGGATTGGAAGGGGTTTAATGTTATGTTTTTATACGGTAGGACAATCTATTTCACTAATAACACATAATATTAAATTTGAATACAAAACAAAAGATAAACAAGGAGTATTTTAGAGATTTCAAATTACCGAAGAAATAATAATTTTTTGCGAAATAGCTTTCGCCTAAAAGTAAAGACCACACGTTTATAATCGGAGAAATGTCACAAATTTGTGATGCATAGTTTGACTCAAATTAAACTAAGATCTTGAAAGAAAGTATTGTATTTATGGGGTAATCAAGACAAGAGGTGACTTTTTTGAAACGAGCTACCGTGATTATCGATAAATACCTCTTAATACCAACTCTATCTCGAATGCGCCATCATTACTCTTTCGTTTTGGATTTTAGTCAGTCTCGTCAGTCGTCAAGCTCCTGCAACTTTCTCCATTTAGGTTTTAGATCACCAAATCCACTAATCGAAAACTTTATTTCTAATCTCTTAAAGAAGAGAATCAGATACAGTCATACAGATACAGAAGAAAATGTTGGGTGCTAGAAAGGAGAAAAACTCTGCTCCGTCTGTGCAAGACACATCCGATCGGGTTTCTTTACTCTCTTACACTCTTTATGTCTATTATACTTCAAATTTGATTCTGATGATTTGTATATCGATTTCCCGACTCTATAGTCTATTGTCTAGAGTCCAGTGTAAAGGGTTTAGCTTTAATACGGGCGGGTCACTCAATACTCAAGAAAAAGAATTAAGATCTCTGGGTTTGATTGATTTCACCTGTCTGTTTAGTACTATTTTGAAACTCATAATCTTTAAGCAATACACTTTTTTTCTGCTCCGTAATGTGTTTGATTTTATGGTCACAGATTAATAAGAAAGGAGCAACTTTGGATGATAAGATTAAGAGGTTAGATGCTGATTTGAGTTCATATAGAGAACAGATTAAAAGGACACGACCAGGTCCTGCTCATGACGCTGTTAAAGCTCGAGCCACCAGGCTTCTCAACCAGAAGCGAATGTTAGTGCTTTACTACATTCATTGCTTTGTTTTTTTAGCAACATATTCTCAAAATTTAGACTGGTCTTTGAGTTACAGCTATATTCTTTTGGGCCTTTTAAATCTTAAGACATGTTATAAACGGGTTGGGTTAGGTGTTGTTTATCAATCCGAATGATATGGAAAATAGAGAGCGAAAAATGGTAGCTAGCTGATGTGAGAAACATACTCGGGCCATTGTTGTGCTTTTAAAATATGTTCTTGATCCTTAATTTGGTACTTCTTTTAATTTTCGCAACTCATAATCGTAACAGTTGTAAGCTATGGCAGGTACGAAGCTCAAAAGGAGACTCTCTATAATCAAACGTTTAACCTTGATCAGGCTGCATTTGCGGCTGAAGGCCTCAAAGATGCCAAAAAAACTGTATGTCCTTTTTTTAAAAGTTTTACCTATTTTGTAGTCTCGTGAAGTAAAATCTCTTACTTCAGTATTTCTATACGAAACACAAAATAGAGGACTTGGTTGGATAAATAGGTACGTACCAAACTGTCTCAGGTTAATATTTCGTGTTTTACTGATGGAAACAGGGCTGGTTAGTATGGCTGAAGTTCATGTATTATTATAGTTTTGAACTAAGAATTATATATAAAGTCCCATTACTGTAGTTACTAATTATTGTCCAAATCAAATTTAATCCAAATAACCTTAAAATAGTAACCAGATTGTAATGTATGAAAATTTTACGTTATTCTTCTGCTAGTTACATGTTATAACGAAGCTAATGTTATTCCCTTTTTCAGATGTATGTTTCAATTCTGTATTGTAATTTGGCGATTTTGTTTCTTCTGTTAGCGCCGTGGTAAGAAGCAGGATTCAAAGCAGTTGAAAGGACGCAGTACATGTACCATTCTGTAAACATGCTACTGCAAATGAGAGGTAGGGTTAAAAGCTTGTGATAACATTGAACTATTTTTTTCCTCCGCTTGCGTGTTGATATATAGTTAAGAGAAATAATGTATGTACTGATTAAAAATTGGTAATAGGAAAACATGATATACCTCAAAATTATTATGACATAATGATTGTTTTTTATTCATTTTATAAGGCGATTTGATTTCTAAGATATATTATGATTTTAAAATAATATTTATTTATTTATTTCGAAATTTGTTACGAACAAAAGTAAAATAATTGTTTTTGTTCAGATTTTTTAGAATTTAGGACAATCCCTTACTGTATTGGATATGATATAAATATGGAGATGGGCTACATAAATATGGAGATATAATTTAAATTCTTTTTTCCGATTGGTTTTTGTTGTAATGTGTTTGATTTTCTGGTTAGAATGACAAGAGCAGAGCCTTCTCAAGATGCTGCTAATAGGCGAGCCAAAGGGCTTCTGAAGCAGAAACGAATGTTAGTGCTATATATCACATTGCTCGTGTCCTTATTGACATACTGTCAACATTTCAAGTGGTCTTTAGGTTTAGAGGCTGTAGAGCCTTAGAGCTTGATTGTTTTGGTGATTTTAAATCTTAAATCTGTGTTGTAAACTGGTTTTTGTTGTTGTTTTACTGATGCTGCTGATATATTTCTTAATAAGTGTATATTATGCCTAACCATCTTATATGTGAAATAGAGAGAAAAGAAATGCGAATGTAAAGCTAAGCTACTCGGAATAATATAATACTTTCTCTTGAAACATTGTCAACGTCTTAGTTTGCGCGACTTATATAGAGTCATAAAGTTTTGCAGGTACAAAGCTCAAAAGCAGACGCTTCACAATCAAAGTTTCAACCTTGATGAAGCTGCATCTGCTGTTGATGGCCTCAAAGATGCTTGAAAAAACTCTACAGCCACGGAAAAAAACTATATTTTCTTTATTACTGGTGGTCTATGTAAATTCTGTTATTACGTGCAAGTATTTGTTATGAAACACAGGGCTGGTTAGTATAGCTGAAGCTGTGTTTTAATTTTTTGTAGTGATGTGCTTCATGAAATGGAAAGTTATTTTCTTTCAAAAAATCTGTATTACTATAGTTTTGAGTTACCAATAGTTGTATTTGAAATTATTCTACTTAAGTTGTTGTACCAAAGCATGTTTAATCGAAATAGTGTCAAGCCGTTACCGGAGAGATCATCCTTTATTATTAGTAGTGGCGAAGTCGTGTTCTTTATTTATAAAATTATTATCTAATAAAAAACTTAAAAATATCTCTAAAATATTTTTATCTTTTTATTTAGGGTTTTTTTCTATTAGGTACACCAATTTTTTTACAATTCTTGGTTGGTGTGTCCTACTATCGATATTTTACAAAACCGGTCTTCTTCGAAAGGTACACCAAATAGTCTTAGCCTTTTTGAGGTCCCTTGCGGATAGTGGTGGCAAATGGTTCAGGAACCACAGTTCAAAGCTGACAATCTGTTTATGAACTGGCGATTTGACTGCGAAACTGGTCCATTAGGACTGCAAACCGGTAGGACCGCAAACCGGCAGGATCGCAAACCATTAGGACCGCAAACTGGCAGGTCTGCAAATCCACGGTTTATTTCTAAAAAACCGCGGTTTATTTGTAAATATTATAAATGTTTTATTTATTTTATAACCAAAATGTTATATTTAAAAAATATTGATATTGCATATTATTATAAAATTATTATTACATTTTGTTTAGTATTAATTTGTTTTAGTATTAATTTATTTTGGTTATTAATATTTTAAGTGTTGTAATTATTATGTAGTCTAAAA
This sequence comes from Limnanthes douglasii subsp. nivea, assembly GCA_036936605.1. NCBI lineage: Eukaryota > Viridiplantae > Streptophyta > Magnoliopsida > Brassicales > Limnanthaceae > Limnanthes > Limnanthes douglasii. The sequence goes on along the minus strand of JAUPFV010000004.1, from coordinate 52,416,563 downwards.
TTTTAAATATTACTTATGTTATTATCAAATTTTGAATATTATTATTATGTTTTTAGATCTAATATTAGTAGTGTTGATTTTAATATTATAAACCAAAACTATATCCTATCATGTTAAAATATTACAAATTTTATGTTATAATTTTAATATTACATTTTGAATTTTATTATTGTGATTTGGTTTTAAATATTACAAGTGTTATATATTATTTTTTAAACCAAAATATTATTTTTTAAACCAAAATCATATTTTATCATGCAAAAATATTACAAGTTATATTGTTATAATTTTAATATTACATTTTGAATTTTATTATTGTGATTTGGTTTTAAATATTACAAGTGTTATTTACTATTTTTAAGTTATATTGTTATAATTTTAATATGACATTTTGAATTTTATTATTGTGATTAGGTTTTAAATATTACAAGTGTTATTTTATTATTTTTAAGTTATGTTGTTATAATTTTAATATTAAATTTTGAATTTCATTATTGTGATTTGGTTTTAAATATTACAAGTGTTATTTATTATTTTTAAGTTATATTGCTATAATTTTAATATTATATTTTGAATTTTATTATTGTGATTTGGTTTTAAATATTACAAGTGTTATTTATTATTTTTAAGTTATATTGTTATAATTTTAATATTACATTTTGAATATTATTATTGTGATTTGGTTTTAAATATTACAAATGTTATTTATTATTTTTTAAACCAAAATCATATTTTATCATGGTAAAAGATTACAAGTTATATTGTTATAATTTTAATATTAAATTTTGAATTTTATTATTGTAATTTTAATAATGATTATAAAATTATTATTACATTTTGGTTAGTATTAATTTTTTTTGGTTATCAAACATCATTCAAAAAAGTATTAGTAAGTCTATGATTTATAGGCATTATGATTTATAGGCATTTTAAAACTTAAAACAACGTTTTTTTAAATATGCAATAAAATACTAATCGAAACTAATTAATATCGCAAATAATAAAAACTAAATTTAGACTAATATCAACTAATACAACTAATAACAAGCAATAACAACTAACAACAACTAATAAGATTAGAATTAAAAGAACTAATTTAAATTACTATAGCAATTAAATAACTTGATAAATTATACGAAGCTCTTAATTGAGCTATTATAATGTTATCCCAACGTTATTTAAGTGTTTTTATCAAATACAATCAATTTGCGAAAAAAAATCAAACAATTCCGAAAGTAGGACTACAATATGTAAAATAAGAAATTTGAGCTTTCTAGAATATTTAGAACAAGTAGAGAGATTTAGAGAGACATAAAGAGGAGTATATGAATTTATGAGTTTGGATTTGGGGTCTTCTCTATTTATAGAGGAGACCTAAAAAAAGAAAACGAAAAAAAATAATTTCCGGACCATCCGGACAGATCTCCGGATGGCCCGGACTTTTGATTTTTTTTTTTAGAATTTTTTTAGAATTTTTTTTAACAACTATGTTTCAAGAAGTGTTTGTTTTGCTTCTTTTTTTATTAAATGTTATTTAAATCACTTTCACTTTCAATTTTTATTTTGTTATTTACAAGTAATTTAAGTTTACGCATATAATTATACAATTCTAATTTTTTTTAATTTAAACTTCTAATATTGAATAGTTCGTAAATACAATAAACTATATAATTCATTCTAACCATAAACACTTCAAGCTTGAAAGAATCTAAAGAATCACCTAATAATTTAAAATCAAAATACAATTATATGTCTAATAGGTATATATTATTTAATATGTACCTAATATTAAATATAACATCTTAAATACAAACAATACACAAATCATTTTACAATTATATTGTTTACGATATCTTGTTTAAGACAATCAAATTTTTATTTTTATATTTTTAAAGTTGTAATCAAAATACAATTAGATGTATATATTTTATTTAATATCTACCTAATATTAAATAAAATATCTTAAATACATAAATATAATCAAACATATCAAAATCAAATTACAATTATTTTTTTTAGAATGTAATTGCTTGATTATAAATTTTTGATTAAAATGATAACATATTTAAATTAAAATACATGAAATAGCATAATTAACTCGTTTATATGGTACCTATCTCGTTTAAATTAAAATATTTTGATAAACGGTTCCTAAATGGTTTGTCTGGTGGATTGAACTAACGGTTTAACTGCGGAACTGGCCCATTAGGACGGCAAACCGGCAGAACCGCAAACCGGCAGGACCGCATAAGGAGCAAACCGGTAGGACCGCAACCCGGTAGGACCGTAATCCGTCAGGACCGCAAACCGTGGTTCTGATTTAAACGTTCCGATGGTTCGCGGTTCAAACCGTTTGCCACCTCTTGTTGCGGATGTAATTTCGATTTCATTTCAATTGAAGCTATTTCAACTCTAAATTTAGAATGTAACAAAATTAAATTAAAAAATAGTTGTGCACAGTCTTAAAATAAAATGTATTTTTTAATATTAAAATGGTAGTTTTTAAATTTCGATATAAAAAAATAAAAAAAAATAGTTGTGCAGCTTCTCCAAATCAATTATATTTAGGGAAATTGTACCAAAAGTACATACTCAACTATTTTATTGTCATCTAGTACCCAAGGTTTGATCAATTGTCACTTAATACCCAACTCAACTACCTAATTGTCACATAGTACCTAACTTTATTTTAATACCCTAATTACCCTCATCATTCATGAACAGCCAACCAAAATTTCTCTTTCCTTCTCTTTCCTTCTCTTTCCTACTTTTCATTTAGTTTTATTTTTAAAAGATCCGTATCTTTCGAACCGGAGCTCGAAAAAAATAAATGAAAGTACCATCACTTTTGTTTTTTAAAAATGAACAAAACTAGATCCATTGATGATATTTTTTGATTTTTTTAAAAATAAAATTTCACCAGTTGCAAGCAATTCGCATCTTATTATGAGAATTGTACCAGTTTTTTTTTTCATACCAGTAATTTTTTTTTAATCGTTCAGAAATCCTGAGAGTTGCAAGAAATTCGCATCTTATCATGAGAATCGTTCAGAAATTTGCAAGCAATTCGCATCTTATCATGAGAATCGTTCAGAAATTGGAAGCAACTCACATCTTATCATGAAAAATCGTTCAGAAATTGCAAGCAATTCGCATCTTATCACGAGAATCGTTCAGAAATTGCAAGCAATTCGCATCATGAGAATTTGCAAGCAATTCGCATCTTGAGAATTGTACAAGTTTTTTTTTATCGTTCAGAAATCCTGAGAGTTGCAAGCAATTCGCATCTTATCATGAGAATCGTTCAGAAATTTGCAAGCAATTCACATTTTATCATGAGAATCGTTCAGAAATTTGCAAGCAATTCGCATCTTATCATGAGATTCGTTCAGAAATTGCAAGCAATTCGCATCTTATCATGAAAATCGTTCAGAAATTGCAAGCAATTCGCATCTTATCATGAGAATCATTCAGAAACTGCAAGCAATTCGCATCCTGAGAATTTGCAAGCAATTCGCATCCTGAGAATTTGCAAGCAATTCGCATCCTAAGAATTTGCAAGCAATTCACATCTTGAGAATTGTACCAGTTTTTTTTTTACCAGCGCGCCTATATTTGGTCGGGGATATTTTTGTCCAAATTTCAGTTCGAGGTATTAAGTGACACTATCCAAAAAACGGATACCGCCGGATAATAACATAGTTGAGAAGGTATTTACCGGTACTTTTCTCTTATATTTATTAGTTTATAATAAGAGGGTAATATTGTCTATATAAGAAATATAAATCCTACCGATTAGTACTAATATAAAAAATTACTTCAAATCAACAAAATATATGCTATTTTCGGTTAGCCAAACCCTTTTAAGTTATTTGATGCTAAACATGCCTTCATCTCAAACATGGTCTAATTTTTAAGTATTTGTGCATTTACTTTTTGCAGGGCCTGCTTGTATAACATATAGTTCTTAATGTCGATGAAGAGTAAAATATTAAAGGTAAACTTTTTTAGAGTACCGTGCAAACACTCTCTAAAACTATTGGAAGTTTGAAGGAGAAAATTCAGGGCACATTCAACTGTACATTCATCTTTTGCCGCTTGCATATTACAATGTTGGGAGAGAAAACATACTTGCTCTTTTTTTAAGAGAGCGCGCTGGTCGAAAATAAATAAATTTCCTTGTCAAGACTAATCCAAGTTAACTTGCTTTATCCTATAAGAATTATGTGCATGTCATTGGTGGAATTGAATATGTTTATCTTTCCTCAAGTATGTCGAATAGTTTTCATGTAGAGAGGTACCTTATCACAGGAAACCTCTAGCATGTAGAGAGGTACCTTAGGTAATATATATATATATATCTTATTTTATTTTTTTAAATTAGACTATCTTTTATTATTTTATTAAAAAATAGTATAGTTGGTTTTACTAAAAGTGGTGATGCAAATGAATTTCAAATCATGGCCCGTACTGAAACACTCAACCACTCGGATAAAAGTTAATACTTTCTTACATTTTTATGTAGTTGGGATTGTTTTTTGAAAATCTATGTTTTTTTTGTTTTGTAGTTATATTACGTTTATGCTACATATTCTGGGTTGTTATTTATATATGGTTATGCTACATATTCTGGGTTGTTATTTATATATGGTTAGTTAGGAAAAAAAAACTAACATACGTTTTATCCCATGTCCCCAACACTTTTCATCATCTGCCTTGAGTAACTATTGCGTCTATTAAAAATGAAGTAAAAAAGCCCAAGCTTCAAGTACTACCCAAAATGTGCCCGCAATGGAACAACTTACCTTGCCTTTGCTGATAACTTTATGCTATTGGCCAAGAGAGATGAGTCATCTGTTGCCATCCTCATGGACTTTCTAGAACACTTTGAAGAAATGTCTGGCCTATCTCTGAACCCTTCAAAATCCACGGTCTACTTCACTAGGGTAAGAGGTCTGGCGTTTGACAAATTTTGGACAAGGTTGGATTTCAAATTGGCACATACTGAGTTAAATACCTTGGCATACCACTTTCTCCCTTGACTGTGTCTGTGGCTGAATTTGCTCTTTTAACTGAGGCTATATCTGGCTACATTCAGAAATGGGAGCACATGCACCTATCCTACACCGACAAACTTGAACTGATATCATCTGTGATCCAAGGGGTGGAAACCTTTTGGTTAAGGGCCTTTCCTTTGCATTATGCTGTGCTAAACACGATCAAATCCTTGTGCCTAAAATTATTTTGTCGTGGCAGATCAACAAGGGTCTCATGGGACAAGATTTGCACACCAAAAGCTGAAGGGGGACTTAGGCTGATGGACATAAAGATTTGGAACTAAGCGCTGCTCATGCGTTCCATACGGCTTTTTCACACCAATGCTGAGTCTCTTTGGGTCAAATGGGTCAATGAATACTACCTCAGATGCATCACCATATGGGAGTATCAGAGGCGTGATCGAGACGGCTTCCTCATGCGCAAACTCCTTGACATACATGACACATGGCTTCAAATTTTTGATGGTTAAGAAAGGGCTATCCGTGAGATAGAAGGGTGTGTCATGGGAGGAAAACTTATCACTAGAAAAGTGTATGACCACATGAGGATTAAAATAACTAATCACATCCACATGACCAAGCTATGGAAGGGATACGTGCCACCAAAGTACACATTCATTGTCTGGCTTTCCGTAAGAAAGAGGTTGGCCACGAGGGACACACTTTTGTTCTTAAACCTGGAAAATACTTATTGCTCTTTTTGCATTCACCATGAGGAAATCACCACACATCTTTTTTTTTCTTGCAGCTTCACAAAGGAGATCTGGGCACGCATTCGCGTCTGGCTGGGCATCTCACATGTCATGGGAAGCATTGATAACGCACTTAAGTGGATAAAAAAGGAGCACAAGGGGACCTCATTCAGAGCTAGGGCAACCACACTTGCATTCCATGCCACTGTCTTTGAGATATGGCATGCGCGGAACAAGCTAGCATTCGAGCAGAAGACTGTAACCAAGGACACTATCGTGGTGCGCATCACCCTTGCCACCTTGAAGATACTTTACAGATTATACCCACAATATATGCTCACTTGTTAGAGAAACTTATGAGCTCATATGTTTTTGTACTTGTATGATTTTTGCTTAATTTTTTGTTAGTTCGAGCACTCTTGATTTGTTTGAGTGATGCCACTACACCCTTGCCTACTTGGGAAAAGCTTGCCAATCTCTCTTTCTGGGCCATTCTGTTAGAGAGCTTTGTGAGCTCCTGTCCAAATGATTTTTTAATTTTGGCACATATATACATTTACATTTTACCTTAGAGCGTGAGCTTGCTGGCTATTGCGTCAGATTGAGAGTTTACCCTGCACACACTTGTTGAGTAGCGGCTGCGAGTTCCCTCCGAAAAAAGAGCGCAAGCTTGCTTTGAACACTCTAATTTCTTCAAAGTAACAACGTCAGAGGCATGATCCGGCCAATTAAGGCCAAAAGTGTATCATCGCCCGAAGGGACGAATCGATCGGTGCACACTATAGCCGGACCGACCGACCAATCGTAAGGTCCAATTACGAGATTTTTAACTGCAACAACTTAAAAATACGCTATTAGAGCTGGAATTACTGCGACTACTCTCACCAGAATTTCCCTCCAATGGATCATCGTTAAGGGATTTAGATTGTACTTATTCTAATTACCAGACTCGATGAGCCTGGTATTGTTATTTATTGTCACTACCTCCCCGTGTCAAGATTGGGTAATTTGCGCGCTTGCTGCCTTCCTTGGATGTGGTAGCCGTTTCTCAGGCTCTATTTCCAGAATCGAACCCTAATTCTCCCTCACCCGTCAATACCATGGTAGACCACTATCCTACCATAAATATTTAATAGGACAAAACTTTGAATGATGCATCGCCGACACGATGGTCGTGCGATCCGTCGACACGATGGTCGTGCGATCCGTCGACTTATCACGTACGATAAATGAGTATAATATTTAAGAACCTAGTTAAAATTTTACTAGGTCATGATCATAACGCACTTTTTTTTTCGGAGGGAACCCGCAGCCGCTACTCAGAGTGCAATGAGTGCGCACAGGGTAAACCCTCAGTCTGACGCCATGGCCTGCAAACCAACGCCATAAGGTAAACCACACAAGGTGACAGGCTCATCCGAGAAAACGTATGTAGAGGGACTCGAACTCATGACCTTTTGGTAATAAGAATGCCATACTCAACCAACTCGGCTACCCCCTTGGGGGCGTGATCATAACGCACTACTCATTCAATCTAGTGATATTGATACAGTTTAGAAATATTATTGACCTCTCGATCTGATTCATAAATCCAAGAACAAACAATTAAATTGGTAGGTAATTGCAAACATCCCATATACTATCGATACTTAGAAATATATAAAAACATAATTAAAATAGAATAACCTAATTATTTCATCATATACCATAATTATTTAAATTTAATTATCTATATTATTCTTCAAAATCACGTTGTTACCATCTCTCGATCTCTAAATAACCTTTTTGTATGAGTGGTTGTATATTTAGCCCCTTACTTTCTATAATTGGGTTATACTATATGACAATCTAGTTCGGACTTTACTAGGTCATGACTGTAGTGCACTATTCATTGGCACTACTCATTCAACTAAGTGGTATTGATATAGATGATAGACAAACATTACCTCCAGGTCTCTATATAAATCTACCAAATAAGAAATTTAACTCGTAAGTACTTGCAGATAATAAATATAATATCAATACTGAATAACAAGTACTAAATTATATCAAACTAAACATGCAATTCTAATTGAAAGTAAAAATTTATATTTACAGATATTCAACAATCCTAGATACCTAAGATTAAGCTATAGTTAATCTTTTATCTTAGCAAAATATTAATTAACAATATGAAAAAATAGATTTTGAAAAAACCAAATAATAATAAAAAAACTATGTTGTCGATGTGCTCCGCTGTTCTTCAGTTTCGACCTGCTCTATTTCTCCTCTCATCCGCGAAACTTATGACTAAAAGAAAACGAGATAATTAAAAATACTTTTTCCTTTTTGATATTTTAATTTTACAAAAGCGATCACTTGTAGTCAATAGATTTATTATATGACGACTCTGTGAATTCTAATTTTCTATTTGTTTTCTTACCGACTAATTATATATAAAAAAATCATTTATAATTAATGAATTTAATAGAATTGAAATTTAAAATTTATATATAAAAATATAACAAAAATTAACCATCATTAATTATAAAAAATATTGTGAATGAGTTTAGTAATTCAATATCATTTGATTTAATTTATTTGTAGTTTGGTTTTGGTTATATTTTTTTTTATTTTTTTTATTTTTTTAATTCTCTTTTATTTTCTTCAGGTGTTTAGTTTTTTTTATAATTGTTTCTTATGAAATAAAATGTTTTTGACTAAAAACAATGGTTAGTCATCAGAATTGGTCATGTGTATAAAAAAACTATTGAAGTTACATTTGTATCAAAATGATCACTTTTTGTCTCCGTTATCACTATTGTTGATCTTTGTTTTGCAACCGTGGATAGCGTGAGAGACCACAAATTCAAAAAAGACCAACAAAATTGTCTGTTTCGATACAAATGTAACATGAGTGACTTTTTTGATACACATGACCAAATTCGGTGACTAAATATGGTTTTTAACAGTTAAAAATCACCATTAGTCTCTCATGTTATGTGTTTGTATCAAACTAGTCCCCTATGTTCACTTTTGCCGCTCATGGTCCCATATATTTTAGAAATTTGCATTATTAGCCCCCTACACATGTGAGTACTAAAACAACTGACACTTGGCAGCCCAAACATCAACATTTTGCTAATTATTGGTCCTTTTAAAAAATAAAATCCTAATTCAAGAACCACATAGTCTTCCTCTTATATCCGTAATTTCAAAACCATATTCTTCAAATTTTTGAGGACCATTAGTGAGACAAAATATGATGTTTGAGATACGACATGTCACCTTCTCGATACACATATATACGGAGGGACTAATAATTCAAATTACTAAACATAGAGGATAAGTGGGAGACTATCAACGTAAGGAAATGACTAGGGGTTACTGATAAGGAAATTATTAATACGAGATTGAAACTGAGGACATGCAAACTCAATCACTTAATCGACATAAAAATTACTATTTTACTTACCATATTTACGTCTATGTAATAATATCGTTATGTAATTTTCTTTATAATAGTATGAAATCCATCATGACCGTTATAAATAAACAATCCACTCTCATTTATGAGTGATACATATTTTATTATAAACATTGGAGGCCTGTTCGCATTCTGGTTCACTGAAGGTCTAGATTTAGCTAACTTTGTTAAGTCAATACATTGGAGGTTAACACACTTTGAAGATCATATGAACTCGAATTAATATCTCTAATATCTTAATAAATAAATTTTGCATATAATGTTTTGTGATGTCTAATATTTTAATGGCTAATTAATTGATGTTTTCAAATAGTGTATATAAATGATTATCGTTCTAATGCTTACTAATCGCTTTCGGGACTAGTATTCAATGGCATGAAGCTTTAGTGACATAGAATCGAATGCCTTAGTCGAATGATCAGACATATGAAAAGAGAACTATCTGGTGAGGCATGTGGATTTGATTCAGACCGTTTTAATAACTCGAATAAACTAAGCTACTAGATTAAACAAGCCACGCAAGAAATTAAACATCCTTGCGAATGTAATAAAGAAATTATGAAAATTTCTACACTGTTAGGTATGTGACTCGGTTACTCGGGGAGAAATCATATAAAAAACTACAACTTTGTTTTCCGTATGACAACTACTGACTAAAAATAATTCAATTCTTTTAATCAATTAGTTTAGTATAAATAATTATTTATAATATCATCACATATTTTATATGAAAATTAAAAAAAAAATTAAATATTGATTCACGATTTTAAAAATACAATTTGACAATTTTAAAAATTAAAAATAAAAAGTAAATAATAAATAGTAAGATAATATAATTTTAAGAAATTTATGTATCCAAATTTTCATTTATCTTAAAACCATATACTTAAAAAAATTTATATGTTTATTCCTTTTTATATACTTCAGTTTGTTTGATATTTTTTCATGTCTTCGTAAAAAAGAGTTAATGGTAAACTATCTTATCTTTTTTATCAAAATAATAATAATAATTATTAATTTTATTTTGGATTCTATGATGAACAATTTTAAAATATTATATATAAATCCTATAAAGTTATAAACATATAATAAAACTACATTATTATATATATATATGTTGTATTATTTCTTAACTATTTTGAAATATTTAAAGAAAATTTTAAAAATAAAAAGTATTTGAAATATTTAAGACAATAAGATATTTATATTTTTTGAAATATTTTTTCCAAATTTGGAACATGTTTTTATTTTTTAAGAATCATATAAAACTCGTGTTTTTTAATAATTTGACAACTTAATTATTGAAACTCGTTCATTTCATGTTACATTATTTTATCACATTTTTCATGCTATATTAATTTGTCAGTTACAATTTCTGTAGGTATATATACCATTATATTTACACACCAAAACACATCCATCATTCATCTTTATTATATGGAGAAAATTTCAAATATCCAAGATGGAAAACATAAAATATTAGCTCATAATGTCTCATATAACAATGATGCTCATCTTGTTTATTACTCTTCCAATTATGCCGATAATTTTTCTTATTTTGTTAGTATTTTTATACCATTTATTTAGTTATGTTAAATTAGTTTTTTAACATTATATTGTTATATAAATTTCTATACAAATGCACTTATTTTGCGAAATTAATTTACAATATTATAACTTATATTTGTTATATAATTTTTTTAGTGTGGTTTTAACATTTTTGATTTATTTTTGAAAAAAATACGAAAAACATTTATACGGAAATATATTTTTCCTAATTTGTTTCCTTTTTTCATCTTAAGTCTCCTAAAGATTTAAAATACATTGAACTATTTTTTTGTTATTATAAAATGTTTGTCATAAAAATTAAACATAAGAAATACTTTTAAACATTTTTATCTTTTATTAATAAAATGATCGACAATGTTCAAAAATCCATGTTATTATATTTATTTTATTTATACTCCTATATGTTATTATAAAAAAAAATATTTGAGTAGACTTAAATATCTCCAAAATACTTTCAAAAACAACTTTAACATATACATCTTTCGTAAACATATCAAATAAAATAAAAAGGATTGTATTACTAATTGTTTCAATTTATTTTTCAGAGTGAAAATTGGATTTAAATTAAACATGATTGTATTTTTAATTATTTCAATTTATTTTGTAGAGTGGAAATTGGCCTTATGTTAATCCAAATCCGCAGCTTAACTATCCGGTAAGTAATTTTATTTTAATTTATGAATATTTAAGCTTGTTAATATTGAATTTTATGGTTGACTATTACTTTACAGAGCTATCAATTGTGGAACACATATCCATCTCACAGTCAAATATATCTGTCTCGATCTAAAATCGGCACAGGGGTGTTTATTCCAAAACCGGCCAACGTCGATACTTATTATCAGCTTAAATAACTAATAATGGTAAGTTTGTATAATTTTCTTATATTTTTTTAAATAATATTTAAAACATTAATAAATAATAAGAAATTTGAATAACATTTTCTTAATATTTTAATATTTTGTGATTTACAGGTGGAGCTGGAGAGAGAAGATGCATAAATTATGGTGAAAAACAGTTATTCAAAAAAGCCTGCTATCTTTAATCTTTAGTTAGTTAGTGTGGCCTTTAAACATAAGTATTGAATGGTCTATTTATTTAAGTAGATTAAGTGTGTGTATTCAAGTAGATTAAGTTTTTTTTATTAAAGAATATATCAATGAAATTAAATGGTTAATATATATATATATATATTTGTTTGTTTTTATGTTATACATAGTAATAGAGTTAATGGTTACCAAAAAACAAGGGATCTTATCATCAAGTAGTTTTATCAAATGTATGGTCTCGTATGATGTGCGTGGTTTATCAAATGTATTATGTCTACTCTCACATGATTTAATAATGAATTTCCGCTCAATTTTATCATGCATGGTCTCGTATGATTTAATAATGCTTGGTCTCTCAACTCTAGTATGCATGGTGTCGCATGATTTAATAATATTTGGTCTCACATGATTTATTATGTCTCATCTCGCATGATTAATAATGCTTGGTCTCGTATGATTTATCATGTGTGGTCTCGAATGATATCAGGTAAAAACAAAAACAAAAACAAAAACAAAAACAAAAACAAAAACAAAAACAAAAACAAAAACAAAAACAAAAACAAAAACAAAAACAAAAACAAAAACAAAAACAAAAACAAAAACAAAAACAAAAACAAAAACAAAACAAAAAAGTATCATTAATTGGTCTAATATTGTTCGTCTTAAAAAATAAAAGTCAATGGTACTTTCATATATTTTTCAAGCTCAGGTTTGAAAGATACATACTTTTTTTATAAATAAATAAAAAGTAAGAAAGATAAGCTTTGGTTCAAAGGAAGAGAAGTGGTTACCTGGCTGGTGATGAAACATGTGTACTTGAGCTATATAAGAAAATTTGTATATTGATTCAGTAAAGTACATAAAGTAGGTATTATATAGATAAAAGTAAAACTTGAGGAAGTAGATGATAGTAAATATTAATGTTGGGTACATTTTCTTATATTTACCTAAAAATAAGCCTATTTTATTAATTGTTTTTTTTTTTAAATTTTAAAGCACGTTATAACTGCATTATACATTCATTGAAACATAATTGTATTATAATTTAAATACTAATTATATATATTTAGTATTTTTGGTTAATTTGACTAAAAATATTAAATGAAATTGGTAGGTGATAAATCCATACTCGGCTTAATGGTATGATTGTTTATTTAAGTCGTAAAGTTGCTAAGTATGAGAGAGTCCATAAATTGATAAGCTTGATGAATGTATTTATTATGTCGGTAATGATTAACAGACTGCGAACCGTGCTAGACAAGCCTATTATACTCAATTGAACAAGTTTTCTAATTGATCGGTCGACTACATATAATATAGTTTTGGTAGATGAGGTGGTCCACGGTTGAGTAAACCCATTGGGGCACGAGGATATATGGCGGTTAAGATTGATCTAGTCAAAACATAAGACAAAATCAACTGAAGGTTTATTGAGGATACTATCACTCAATTTGAGATCCTAACGACATGGGTAAGGCTTATCAATACTGCCACGAGGTCGAGTTCGATGAAAATTATGTTGAATAGAGAATTTCTTGTGCCTTTCACATGATAACAATGTATAAAGAAAAATGATTTGTTGGGTAATTGTTTTGAAATTAACTATTGGACTCAGTTAATATATTTTATTATAAATTAAACACTGCCCAAAAAAATAAGATCATATTTTAAAATATAAAATTCATATAAAAACTAATTTATATTTGTACATATAAATATTAAATATATTTTCCAATATAATGAAAGTAAATTTTTTAAACCTTAAAACACACATTAATTATATAGTACATTCAATTGATATATAATTATATTTTAGTCCAAATACTAAATTTGTATATTTTATTTTTATAAGATTGGTAAATGAGAAATCTCTACTCGGTTTAATGGTACGATTGGTCATTTTCTTCCTGAAGTTGTTGATCCAGAGAGAGTCAGTCAGTTCTATCTGAATAAGTTGATAAATGTTTCAATCAATTTTATGATATCAGCAACGATTAACAAACTGCGGACCTTGCTAGACGAGTGTATTGGATCCAATCAGATAATTTTTTATTTTTAATCGATTTATTACGGATAACATAGTCTTGGTGCATGAGGTAGACCATTTTTTGTGTAAAGCCATCAGTCCACAAGCATATATGGCTGTTAAAATCAACCCAACCAAAACATATGACAAACTTAACTGGCGGTTCATTAAGGATACTATCACTCAATTTGAGATCCAAGGGATATGGATAAGGATTATCATTACCATCATGAGGTCGAATTCGATGCAAATTATAGAGAATAGAGAATTTCTTGAGCCTTTAATACTACAATGAGGTATAAGACAAAAGGATCCGTTGGCTCATTGAATCATTTGTATTGAGCGATTATCTCTTATCATTAAGAGTCTTTACAGTAGTGGCGAATGGAATCCGACTCTATAGATAATCCCCCTAGTTTCTCACGTCTTTTGGATACGATTTAATATTGTTTGCAGAAGCTTCAAAAGAAAAAGTCAAACTTGAATAAAAGAGTGTTACACATGTTTTATGATGAATCTGACCAATCGATAAACAATGAAAAATTGATAATAATATTTTATCAGAATGTATAAGAGAGTCACAAAACTGATTTGACGTTTAAGACTGGTATTTATCTTAGTGAATCTTAATGAACGTATCTGGGTACTCTAATTTTTTTAGGTCACCTTTCGAGGGAATCTTATAGTAAGATTATTGTAAATATGAGAGGTAATTTACCAAATTGGAAAACATAAAATCTCTCTCTATCGGGTCGGATAACTTTGGTATAATCGGGTTTGAGCATGATATGACTTATATTATGCATAAAATAAAGTTGCTGGTGCATTTTACAATTTTGTTGATAAAATTATTAGAGATTTCGTTTAGGGATCATCTAAGGAGGGTATGGAGTTACATTGGATGGTACGAGACAAAAGGTGTAGACCAAAAAAGAAAGGCGCCTGGTATTAGGGGTACAAAGAATTTTAATAAAATGTTATTAACTAATTGGGGTGAAAAATATTACAAAATGACAATGAGTTATGGATAAAGGTTCTCAATTCATTTTCAGGAAGGGTTGATTGACCGTGTGGTTAAGTCGTCAAATTTGAAGATGTTTGAAAACATATTGGAAGGACAGGACGTGCTGATTAATGAGATGCGTATAGTTTAACATTGTGATGATGAGTGGTAAAAATGAAATTTGGACTTGTCATGAGTATTTTTAGTAAAATTAACTTATATTTGTTGATCCCGCCGAGTGATGAGACAATATTCAAGTGAGAAAATATTTGGCGTACTATTATGGCGTACTATAAGTAATAGGCTTCCGACGATTGTTAATTTAGTGAGACGGAGTGTGACAATGCCGATTCTTTTCAGTGGATATAGTTAGGCCCCTAAGAAGACTATTCACTTATCCGAGATTGTGAGAGGTACAAATATGTTTGAAATCATAGAGTGACCTTGTGGATTCAAAGAAGAACTTCGCAAGCACGACACAATCTGCAATACCTATTGGAAGATCGTCAAAACTTCAAACTGGACAACGAGCAATTTCTGTTTGTGCACTATAAAATGAACGTGAAAATATAAGATATTTTAGATGGTGGAGCGAATTATTAAGGTGCTGGGGGAATCGAAGATCCTGAAAAATTCAACTCTTGTATTTGTTTTGCTAAGGATTTTATCATATCGATACTAGTGTATGACCTTTGATCTCACAGATCCCTATCTTGACTTAAAAGATTATGTCGATTTTAATTAAAAAATATTACACGCCATTATTTGAAGATATAATTCTTATACGAAAGAAGATTTGTACGTATATGTATTTCTTATTTAATTTGAGCATGTCGTCCAATTATTATTATATTTTAAAGAAATATTAATTTTAATGGAAAGAAAATAAATTTCATTAATATGTATCTTTAGATGGCGTCTCATTAAAAAAAAACCACGTTGTCATGTAGGAAAACAAGAGTACACCTGCCAAATTACAAAGAACCCTTATAAGATTTTAAATGTTATACCCTCCATGGATGTTTCAAACCATTACCATTCATATAAGCCAATATCTAAGGTCTATGATATCATTTTTCTAAAACCTCATATGATCCTTTCCACTTTGGAGTCAGCTTTCCTGAAATTACATTATTTGTTCAATACCTTTCTCAAAGTGAGGCACTTTATCTTAAAGTTTTTAATTATATCAGATTTTTATTATTCATCTAATTTATAGTCATATCTTCAAGGACTACATATTTGGTAGCACATAAACATAATGCTCGTACTTGAGTTTTATCTTGTAGTACTACTTGATCATTTACAAATAAAAAATATTATTGATGTCAATTTTTACTCTCGTAAATCAATAAAACTTCTGTTTTTTTTGGTTTCATCTACAATTGTTAGACCATCTTGCAATATAACAAAAAATACTTGTCTTCCGAACATCCCAATTTAGTTAATGAGTCTTAACTTGTATTTCTTCTAGGAGGTGTTTGCTCGTGCATAACATTATAAAATTGTTTCTCTTTTTGTTTCGTCGCGTCCAAATATATACTTATACTTTCTTGCTTTGCCTCATATCCCTGTTGTGTGCAATTCACTACCAATTGAGAATCTGATATCAATCATATTACCCGGGCACCACATATATGAGCTAAATGCATTCTTAGTGACATTGTCTCATACTCAACTTCTTTATTTTTAGCACTGAAACTAAAACTTATAGTTTTTTATATTTCATCTCCACCCAGGTTTGTTAAGATGATCCCAACACTGGTACTATTGGAATTAGATACCCCATTTATACGAACAACCCATTTTTATTCATTCATCATACTTTCAATTGGATTTTCATTTTAATATTAGGTCGTTGTTGATATGGATAAAATTAGTTCGGAGAGTATTTAACTAAATGTGTAGGTAATGTATTAAATATCAGGTGTAAAGTAGAGAGATAATTAAGTTGTTTTACTTAATTCTTAGTGAGATAAAGTCTCAACCCTTTTGAATGCTATTCTTTTGAGTCTTAGATGTCCTGTCAATAGAAACCGAACCTCTTCCTCCATCTCTCGTCGGACATGTATGGGGGAAAACTTCACAAGGGTTAGTGTCAAATACCTTTTAGCTCTAGATACAATTTCATATGTTTACTTTCATGAATCTGAACTAGAGGTTATTCGAGCTAAGTAGGGGTTCCCCGAAAGAGTTAAATTAAGGCCACCTAAACCTGAAGAGACTCAAATGGGTTGTAGTTTTAGAAAGTTAGTAGTTTATAATGATGTACTCATATGGATTTGCAGTTTTCCTTGGACCCCGATACAATAAGAGAGTTTAGTTTGGTTGGGTTTTTTCCAAGACAAACTATGCCAAACACATGGTTCACAATAATGGCAAGTATCATAGCATCCGGGCTATCCAAGACTCCGACACCGATGAAGCAACTGGCTGCTGTTGTTGGACTATCTTGCACTCCCAAATACTCTTCTACTTATTTAGTATGAGAAATAACTCCAAAGTAATGGATGATTGCTGGAGGTTGATAAAATATGGAAGACATAATTCATTTTTATCAATAGATGGTGGGAAAATGGTAAGAAGATCACTTCCAAAAATAACCAAGCCAACTCACTAGATAGTGGAAGAATACATGTAAGCTTCCTCAAATTAATATCTTAATAAATAAATTCTGCGATGTCTAATATTTTTATGGCTAACTAATTGATCTTTTCAAATAATGTATATCAATGATTATCATTCTAATTGGTTTATATCATTAAGTGTAAAAACATCATTGTCGATTTAATAACTCGAATAAACTAAGCTACTAGATTAAACAAGCCACATAAGACTTTAAACATCCTTGCGAATGTAATAAAAAAATTATGAAAATTTCTACACTTCTTTAGGCATATGATCGGTTACTCGGGGAGAAATTATATAGAAAAAACTTTACAACTTTGTTTTTACATATGACAACTACTGACTAAAAATAATTCAAATCTTTTAACCAATTAGTTTAGTATAAATACTTATTTCTAATATCATCACATATATTTTATGAAAATTAAAAACAGATTAAATATTGATTCACAATTTTAAAAATACAATTTGACGATTTTAAAAATTAAAAATAAAAGGTAAATGATAAATAAAAAATAAAATAATATAATTTTAGGAAATTTATGTATTCCAATTTTCATATATCTTAAAACCATATACTTAAAAACTTAATATGTTATTTTTAATTTGTATAATATTTTTTCATGTCTAAGTAAAACAAGTTTGAATGATAAAATATCTTGTGTTTTTTTATCAAAATAATAATAATTATTTTTATTTTGAATTTTATGATGAACAATTTTAAATTACTATAAAATAAATCTGACACGTTCAGAGATTGTCCTTTGTTCATAAATTATTCCTTCAACCATCCTTACTGTTAAACCTCTAATCGACACAGTATCCAACCCTCATTCTCCACTACTTCCCCTTTTTGAGAGGTAGGCGTTCAGAGATGATAAATCAATTAAAGTTATGGGGGCTTTAAACTTCGAAGCCTTTGAAACTGACTTCCGTGAATCTACAAGTACCGCTACTGCTTTGGTGTTCGAAGGGGTTCTCTTTGAATTATCAAATGATAACGATGTGTTGGGCTATTTGGTACTGAGTTATGTGAGGCCAATTATTGACTTAAAGAGACAAGTGAGGTCGTAAATCGAAATCTTCACTTCTCTCCAAAAGGAAAACAAGAATGTGAAAGTTTCAACCGATGAGGAAAAGGCAATCTATACAAAGAGATCAAATTAGTCAGGGAAGAGTTGGTCAAGATAAAGTCCAATCATAAAAGGTTGCAAGCTGATTATGGAAGTCTTCAATCATCCAGCCCTGGTGAGATTACTTCGTTGAAGAACCAGCAAGCTGATGATAAAGCCACCATTGAGCATTTATCGGACGAGAAGAAAAATCAAAAGGCTCTTATTGCAGATCAAGATAATAAAAATGACTCTCTCAAATCAAAATCCAGCCAAGAGGTATCTGATGCTATAGACACATATACTAATGTAGTGATAGACTCATTACAATAGAGGGATGCATCAATCAAATCAAATATAGTGTTGGAGTTCCATAAAATGTTTCCCACACTTGCCATGAGATCTGTATGGGGATTGGTCCCATAGAATTTGCTGCCTCCTGACATGCCCATAGCAGATCAACTTGGTATCTCTGAATATTTATCCGGTGACGATTATGATAATAGCGATGAAATAAGCTCTGATGGTGGGAGTTTAAAAGAAAGAGAAGAATAAGATACCGATGGAAACGAGCCCAAAGGCAAGTAGGTTTTTATGTAGCTAATTTTTTGCAAGCCCTTGTTATGTACAAGGCCTTTTGTTATTTGAATCATATATTTTTGTGCAAGTCGTTGGCATGGCCAAAACATTTTGTAATTCTCTCCCGGAATTTTATTAAGTCATTCGGTCATATAAGGAATTTTATATTATCTATCATCTCATGAACATGACTTATTTCCTTATATATTCTTATCTTCATTTCTTAGTCTAGTTTATCCAAAGATAGTTAATCTTAAGATATGAACCATTCGAAGGTAAATAAAATTTAACAAAAACAGGTCATTCAAAGGTAACCCATTCGAAGGCAATAAAAACTTAATATACATAAGCCATTCGAAGGTAATTCATTTGAAGGCAATAAAAACTAAACATACATGAGCTATTCGAAGGTAATACATTCAAAGGAAATATAAACTTAACATACACGAGTCATTCGAAGGTAATCCATTTAAAGGAATAAAAACTTAGCACACACAATCCATCGAAGGTAATCCATTCAAAGGCAATAAAACCTTAACATACACAAACTATATGAAGATAATCCATTCAAATGTAATAAAACTTAACATACATAAGTCATACTTGTAAACATTTTTTTAAATGAATAATGGTAGATTAATAATGATTCAAACACTTCATTAAAACCTCCGCGTGCCACCATGGTAGAAAATAATATGCCCCCAACTTTTTACATTGAAAAAAGAGAGTAAATATTTACAATGTAAATTTATTCGAGATATAACCTTAAATGTTTGACATTCCATGGGTGCCTCAAAGGACTGCCTTCTTGGTATCCTAATGGATACGTTCCGTGCTTAACCTTTTCACACACAGTGTATGGTCCTTCCCAATTCAGAACCAACTTCCCAAACTTTATGTCTTTGGTATGCAAAAATACTTTTATTAAAACCTTGTCCCCCACTTGGAAGTGTCTTTTTCGTATATTCAATGTATACCTACTCCTCATTAAACCATGATAATGTGTTTTTCTTTAATGAGCCTTAATTATCTTTTCTTCGATCAAGTCTAACTAAGCTCTTATTGCAGTCTCATTTTCCTATTCAGAATAATTTTGAACCCTGAAAGAGGGAATAGTGGATTCTATTGGTGCTATTGCATTTACTCCATAGGCCAAGGAAAAATGAGATTCTACTGTGGTAGTATGATGAGTAGTTCGATAAGCCCACAATATTTCTTGGACTTAATTTGACCATTTGCGTGCTGTCCCTTCTAAATTATTTTTGAGACCCATCAAAATGGTTCTGTTTGCCACCTATATCTTTCCATTAGCTTGGGGATGAAAAGGCAAAGAGAAACAAGGGTGAATTCCTATGGATGTACGTAAAATATCTATATCCCCATTGTTAAACTGAGGGCCATTATCAGTATTAGTACATCTAAGAATTCCAAACCTAAAATAAATATTGGAAATGATAAACTTGATTACTGCTTTGGAAGTAGTTACGGAGATGGGTGCAGCATCAATCTATTTAAAAATAGTCAATCGCCAAGATAATAGTTTGACACCCTCCAGAAGCCATTAGAAGAGGTCCAATCATATCAAGCCCCCACCTATCAAAATGTATTACTTCGGACACTGACTCCATAAGAACTGCTGGTACATATATTGCATTTCCTCTATTTCTAGCCAAGTGAGCTCGCTGAGCAGAACCATACCAGATCAATCGCGTGATACTGATCTTAGCATACCAAGGGGCTGACCTGAGCTACTTAATTGATCCAGGCGAGAACCGAGCTAACCTTATCGCATCGAGTCACATATCTCTAACAAAGATCATATTTTCTAAGTAACTTTTTAGCATCTATGATGATAGATGCCCAATAATAACCTGCTTATAAGACCCTTCTAGTCAAATATTTGTATCCATAATGGACGGACTCTTCCCCATCATGTAATTCAAATAGAAATGATTGGGAGTCATCAAATCTGAGGTACTGCAACAATGGCTTGGTAAAAGTTCTTTTTTAGAGGATACCTCCCAAAACCAAAAACCAGTGTGCTTTAAAATTTAATTTTTTAGCAAGGCTTTTGTCTTCGAGAAGGCTTCATCTAGTAATGAACTATTGGATGCCATAACTCCAGTCTTGACTAACTGCGGCTGATATTTGGATTCTCTCTTCATTTTCAACTTCCATTTTGAGGTTCGTTGTTATGGAAGGGCACTATTGTACCAAAATCCAAGAGTATGCCTCAGAGAATGCAACAGTGGCTAAATAGTCAGCTAACGAATTTTTTAAATTTGGCACATGTTTATATTTTACACATTTAAAACAAGCATAAACTTCTCTTAACACTTGCAAATACTTCACGAACTACTATTTCCTTGTGTCTGATTGTACCTGCACTAGCTGTACGAGCAACTGTGAATCACTCAATAATCAGATTCTTTTGACACCACATATTTGAGCAAGCCTTAAACCAACTATAGTTGCTTAATATTCTTCTTCATTTTTCCATACCTTAAAACCAAATTGTATAGCTTGGTACATTGAGTCTGTAAAGGGGGAAAGCAATGTAACTCCTGCTCCACAACCCATCACGCTAGATCCTCTTTTTGTTTGAATTACCCATTATATTCTAGGCTTGTGAATACAAGATTCTTCAAAGGGTCTCCCCGAATGGAACTTAACCAAGAAGTATGCTACAACTTGAGCTTTGTTTACTGTTTGAGGAGAAAATTCAATATCACAACCCCAAATTCCACAGACACTTGGTCATTCGACCCAATATATCCAATTTTTGTAACATGTTTTAAGTGGAAACGAAGTTCTAATCGTGATATAATATGCTTGAAAATAAGGCTTCATTTTCCTAGATGCTATTACCGTGGCTAAAACCAAATTTTCCAACATGAGGTATTTGTTCTCAGCATCTTGAAAAACTCTTGTTAACGTAATAAATTGGGTGAGGGTAATTGTCAACCTCCCGAACGAACACACACTCACACCATAATCCGATATCGCTAGATATATGTAGAGTATTTCTATGATGACTGGTTTGAATAGAGTTGATGGAAAAGATAAATGTCTTTTGATTTCAAGGAATGCGTTATCATTATTTGGAGACCAATTGCATTCTTTGAAGTTTCTCAATACTTTGAATAATTATACACATTTATCTCATGACCTTCAGATAAATCTATTCAACGCTGCCACCCTTCCAGTCAACATTTGAACTTCTTTGGTGGACTGAGGATGGTCCATAGTTAACAGTGCATCTAATTGTGGATGGTCATCATGGATAATTTTTTCATTAATAATATACCCTAAAAAATTATGGATCATAATCAAAACATACATTTTGATGGATTTAAATTTAAATTAATCGCCTCTAAATTAGAAAAAGTTTATTAAGGTCAAGTAAATAATCCACCTCCCTTGTATTTTTTACCATTATGTCATCAAAATAAGCCTTCATATTCCTCCCGATTTGACTGACAAATGCTTTATTAACTATGCGATGGTAACCCCAACATTATTTAAGCCGAATGACATTACCCTGTAACAGTATAGCGCCTTGTGAGTTATAAACGTAGTTTGGTCCTGGTCTTTCAGATCCATTTGTACCTGATTGTAGCGAGCAAAGGCATCCATAAAAGATAGATACTTATTTACCGAAGTAGAATCTACCAACTGATCTATTCAAGGAACTGGGAAATGATCCTTGGGACATGCTTTGTGAAATCAATACACATGCGCCAATTACCATTCTTCTTTTTTACAAGTAACAAATTTGCCATCCAAAAAGGATATTGAGATTCCCAAATATGTTCCACATTGGTCAATCTGGCTACCTCTTTAACAATGGTTTCAGACTTCTCTTTGGAAAAATAACTCCTTCGTTAGATTACTAGGCCCATATTAGATCGCACATACAACTTGTGATAAATGACACTAGCCAATACACCAGTCACATATTCGTTTCACTAGGCAAACACATGCATCTTTGTAGATAAAAAGGATAGTAATTCTTCTTTTAATTCTGATGAAAATTTAGCTCCAATTCAAACATTTTTCGCATCAACTAAACTATGTACTTCGACTTCTTTGATATGGATAATAACAATGAGAGTCTCTCTTGATCGTCGATCTTGTTTGAATCCGAAGACAACTCAAGTAATTGTTATTACTTCTTGGTTGCCATATTCTCCAGGGACTTTGGAGCCAGTAGAGACACATAACATTCCTGAGCCACTTTTTGGCTGCTCTAAACCACCCATACCTGACCTCCAGCTGCGTATTTTAAATATTTATGAATTTTTAAAGCTAATTTATGCATCATTGATAGCTATGATCTACCGAAGATAGAGTTATAAGGGGTCAGACAATTTACTACCACAAACAATACTCTGACCATTTTCTTAAATTGTCACTTGCCAAGAATTGTTTCCCCTTCGAACTCCCCAATAACATCACCAGAGTTTTATGTAAACCCTATATGGTTTCGTTTGATTGTATTATGAAAGAAGGGTTCTTCATTTGTTTATAGGTAGACAAAAATAAAATATTAGCCGAGCTACCAGTGTCAATCAAAATTCGTCAAATTTATGTGCCCTCAATATCACCATAGCATCCTCATGTGGGCTTGCGATATTTCTTAAATCATCTTGATCAAACACTATGAAGGGAGAAAAGTTTTGTTACAGATGCGAAGATATTTTCACTTTTAATTGTGTGGCCAAACTACCGTATGCCTTGGAACAACTCGAGGGTGTTCTCATCGTATTACCTCCAAATATAGTTAATGATTTTAAGAACTCACACATCTTAGAAAAATTTCCACTATTTTCAGCCACCATATTTAATCAACCCTGATCCAGATAAGGATCCACGTACTCCGAATCTACATCAATATGTTCAATTATCATCATTGTACTATCTTGTTTGAAAGCTTCTGCATTTTACCTTTGGACAACATGTGATGTAGCATGAGCCCCACTTGTACTTGATTGTGATCTATTGCTCACTTGCCTATTACATGATTATGACTTAACAAAGTTAGTTAGTTTTTCTATATAGATTAATGATTGTATCTTCTGCTTTAAAGCAATATATATTGTGTCCCACGCTATTATGGTATTTACAGAATCATGTGTTTCGATTTTCCTTCAAAGTTTGGATAGATACAAGTCTTCAGAATTTCATATTTATTTTGGATTTGTCATAAATGGTTGCAACATTTTCAATTAGCTCTCTGAAATAACCTGGTTGGACCCACTGATTCCTCTTCGACCCAGACTGCTGGAATTAATTAGATTGGCTTGGTCTTGGTCGATGAGAACCTTTTCCAGAGTCCCTCGGATGATTGCTAACTGTGGCTTGCGATTGGCTACTAGCTTGTGGAATAGGGGTTGTAGGGGAAGGTCGATGTTGATGAGATTCTCTTAATCTTTTAGTTTATTCCATCGTGATTTACTTTCCGACCTGATTAAAAAAACCACCCCATGTCATTGCCTTTTTATGAGTCACTGAATTAGCCAAATCACCAGCTAATAGCCCTTGTCTAAACACAACTATTACCATATATTCGAAGCAATATGCTAATCCATCTTTGGTGTTCACAAAGTGTTGGGTGTAATATTTTAAAGATTCATTAGAGTGTTTCCAACAATGGATTATTGTATCTCTATTACCTCTATTTAATTCCCATAAATTGCCTTCGGAAGACCATCTAAAACATGTCAAAATTCTTGATCGATTTAAAAAATAATCTACTATACCACTTTAAAGCGCTATCCTTGAAAGTTTGAGAAAAAACCATGCACAACAGCTTGTCATCATTATGATAGCTCCTCATGCAATTATTAAGCTGTTCTGATAGTTATCGGGGTCTTGACTCCCATCACACTCTTCCATCTTTGAAATGTCAAAACGTTTGCCTAGATTCTTAGAGAAGATTTTCGAAGACAAAGGTGTATGCCTCCAATTGTGTAATTGACTAAACACGTGGCCCTCATTAGAAGTGGAAAAAATCACAAGCTCGGATTGCATGACGATTTCATCACTCAGTACAGCAAGCAATTCATGCTATGGTCAGCTGACCCCTTCATATTTCCCTAATACTCTTTCTTTTTCCTTTTACCATTTCGATCTTTTTTCTTCCTCAAAGAATCCTGGTTATTTGACCGTGTTTTTTCGAATGTTTTTAGCTATCTTTTGTTTCTTCTTATGATAATAATCACTACTTGAGAAGAATAAAATTATGATTCTGACTCTGTTATTGAGCCTTCAACAGAAGACTCTAAAGAGCTTGATTAATTCTTCGCTCTATATTTATTTTTAGATTCTTGGTGAACTTTGAGAGACTGGTCATTTTAAATTTGCATTCAGATTATGATCTGACTCATCAGATTTGGGATACTCTGATGGATCCCCTCTCCAAATCCTTCTCAGCCCGCCTCTGGCTTTCAAATATTCAATATCATTATTCACATGAGACGTGTGCATATGCTCCTCTCCACCTCAACCTTTTCATTTTCAAGAGGGGGATTTATCTGCATATCATGATCTATGGTGTCAAAGAACTTCAAAAATAAAACTTGGTAAGCAAAGTTGTGGATGTTGTTTATTCGGGTACCTTACTCAGAAACTCTTATTATGGTCGTCAATGTGATATGGATAAAACTAGTTTGGAGGGTATTTAAGTAAATGTTTAGGTAATGTATTATATATGAGGTGGAAGGTAGAGAGATGATTAAGTTGTTTTACTTAATGCTTAGTGAGATACAGTCTCAACCCTCTTAAATGCTATTCCTTGAGTCTTTACAGTCTAAATTTGGTTCAAGAGACAACCGTGTCAAGTTATGAATACGAGTAAAAAACCATAATCCCAAAAGTTCATTAACCGTTAATTATACATATTTCACAAGTAAAGATACAACTAATATACAAAGTCAAAAGGTAAAAATGTGGAGTCAATATGATATTTATTTTGGGTCTATATTTCCCTCTCGAAGAAATCCGACCATATTGTTGACTATTACACTTAAAGAAATCCAACTCCATCAGTTCTTACCCATATTCATTAATAATATTTGTTATTGTTTGTCCTTTAATTTTTGTAAATGCTTTATACTGGATCTCATACTCTCTGATCTCAATAGACCAACGAATTAAATGACCAGAAATTTTTGGTTTTGTAATACACTTATCAAATGAAAATAAGTATGTAAAATAATAACGTAACGTTGACAGTAAAGTCAAATTTCACTTGATGTCACTATTAAACCAAAAACTATTTTTTTTAAGATTAAGATATTTTATGTATGCATCAACCAAACTCTTACTTACATAATATATTAGCCGTTGCATCCCTTATTCTCTACGAACAAGCACAACATTGGTTGCAAAGTTAAAAATAAACAAATATAAAAACAATAGCTGACACTCTTATGACTTATTTAATACCTTGTTTAATATTATATATATATATATATATATATATATATATATTTAAATCATCAAAAGCTTTGAAACATTTTTCATCCAAACATAACCTTTTTCTTTTCAAAACGTCAAAGAAAAAATCATCTTTATATAAAGCTTGAGATATAAATCTTGACAAAGTTCCCAAACATCTCATCAACCGTTGTACTTATTTAATATATTTAGATGGATTCATAGCCATCCATACTTTCAATTGAACGAGATCCGTTTTGATACCTTGTTTACTAACTACATAACCCCAAAACAAATTCATAATTGTACACCGAAAGAACATATTACCGGGTGGAACTTTTAATTATACTTTTAACAACAATTAAATATCTAAGATAGTGACAATATATGTAATGCCTCGTTATTAATTTTAATAGTGATGTTTTCAATATATGTCTCCAAATTATTTCTTAATTATTTAACAAAAATATGATTTGCGATATGTTAATAAGTAGCCCATGCATTCTTTAACCCAAATAAGATTACTTTATAACAATGCGAACCTCATTTTGTTATAAATATAGTACTTTCTTCATCATCTAGATTCATCTTTATTTGATCGTATCCTTAATATACATCCATGAATGATAACGACATATGATCAGTTGTTGCATCAATTAGTTGATCAATCTGAGGTAAAAAAATATATTTTGGATAAATACGATTTATATTAGTAAAATCAACTAGTTGTACCAATATTTGTTCTTAACCAAAACATGATTGACTATGGAAGTTGGATAGTTATATTCTATTATATGTCTCACTTTTAAAAGCATGTCTATCTTTTAAAAATAATCTCAACTTTATCCAATGAAAATGGCCTTTGCATTTGTCATATCGATTTAAGTTTTTTTATCAATAACAAGATCATGCAAGATAATTGATTTACTAATTCATGTAGTATAAAAATACTCCATACAAAAACATCATAATTCATCTTTGAACATTTACAAAATTCGTTTTGAATTCCTCATTAAGGTGACTTTATATTTTCAATATTCTTTCATCATCTGATTTTAAAATCAACCGTCTCGTCTAAAGGTTCATTAATTCTAGGCCCTTCTAAGTGGTATTTAATCTTCCAATTTTAAGTTTCATTAGGAGGGATGGTTCGTCATGATCTCATTCCTAGTCTTTAACGGATTCTTTGAGCTACATAATGATATTTTTTGATAGAAGGACATAGCATAACATTTCTTCAATGACCTTTGACTACTTAAAATAAATTTAGTTTATTTTCCCAATATGTCCTTAACATATTGATGATAAGATGATCCATAAAAATCCATCTTATGAAGCCATAAATCTTATTATTACTGCATTATAAGAAATTGGTACGTCAACAACCATATATAAAGTTTTAATCGTGTTTTTCCATCCAATTATATTTCACAGTAACTCGTACTTTTATCTCTCATACATTGAGATCGACATGTGAAACTTACTAAATTGTGCTTAGTCCGTTTATATAGATCTATTCCTACAAACAATATTTTTATATCTCCTTATATAAAATATATCAGTTGAGCCTTCTGTGGAAATAAATACCTATTTAATATCTATCCCACTAATAAGTAGTATTAGAATCAAATCACGAGGGCTAGTAATACCACGCAAATAATCATCAGGTAATATAATCGTTGATGTTGGTACTTTATTTAAATGCAATATTATTTTATCTACGAGATGTATCTCTAAGTATGTTTTATGTCTCTTTCTTGACGAATGTTATTTCATTGCTATATTATCTCCCTAATAAATTTTAAAATTTATCAATCAATTATTAGATCTCATCTTTTAATTGATAATAATTGTTAATTGTATGACCGTGATCATAATGATAATTATAATAAAACTTTATGAATATTTCATTATGATTAACGATTATACCTTGTGGCTTTCTAGATGTTATATTCATTTTAAGAGGTGTTGATAACCTATTATGATTGTCAAAATAAGCAAAACGAGATCTATTAGGTTGGTTCTGACAAGATCTAAAATTCTTTGACAATCATTATGTTTTTACCATGTATATTTATCCTTACTTTTCACAGTTTGGCATGGGCGATACCACTTTATTTATTTTCTTCCACTTTAATGAACATTTAAGATCTTCATAATAAAACTCCCAGATTGTCGACCATGAAATTGATTAAAAATTCAACAAGTTTGCTATCAATTTGGAGTCCCCTTTTAAAAGCAAAATTTACAACCTTTTTACATCCATCTAGATTATTCATCTCTTAACAAAGCGCTGAACATAAATATGAAGCATCTCATCCCGTTATGGTACAAAGTCATTATATAATTTCATTCCCGTTAACTAGTTTTGTTTCTAACTAAGTGACTTATAAAAAAAACTTAATGAAATTTCAAAACTATTAATAAATCATTGAAGAATATTATTAAAGTACACCAAGTTGTTACACCGAAAAGCCATGAAAAATGTTATACATAACATAATGTTGTCCAGATTAAAGCCAATCATAGTATTACAAAACTATTTTAAATAATGTTTAAGATTAGTCCATCCCGTTATACTTATCCACTCTATAAAGATCAATTTTTCGAGACAATTCTTTCTCAAGAATCTTTTGCGAATGTGAAAACTTAGCTAAAATATAAGTAGTTATCTTAGACCTTTTAAAGGTTTTATTTTTATTTTTATGTACTATTTCTTATTTTATTTTCTTAGATATCTCGTTTGATGCGGCTTTAGTACTTGATTGCTCATCCTCACCAATTTGAACTTGTTTATATATATATATATATATATATATATATATTTTCATTATTTATATAATTTTCAATGCACACATTATTTTTATACAAATCATCCTTAAATGTTATGTTCTTTGTTCGACGTGATAGTGATATATATTTTTTTATTAAACTGGTCAATTTCATTATTTTATTTATAAGACACTAAATCAATGTTACTTTTGTCTCAAATATTCCATTTATATCAAGAGTAAATGAAACATAAAGAAATTAGATCACATTCACCTATTGTTGGCAAATACTGAGACACGTTTGGATCTACCCCATTCTCTCTACTAAGTGAGATGATTCTTACTAGATTTAAAATTGTATCGTTTGACCTCTTAATGGTTCTATTTTAATTTAGGAGTGAGTCATCACCATTAGTGAACTTAAGTTTTCAGTTCCCACAGATAAAGCCAATTTTGATGAGAAATTCCTCCTTAAAGTGAATATCAATGCTAAAATACAAAAAAAAAACTCAAGTATAGAAATAAACAAGATATAATTTACAAATTCTATATCGTATAGTTTTATTCAGCCCTCAAGTGAGGGTATAACTTTCTATTTATAATACAAATGTTTCTAAAGAATAGTGATATTTGACATGTGTCAAATAAAACTAGTGTCAATCATCCATTACACTTGTATACTTGATAATTAATAATATATCATCTAACCGTTTATGAAAATCTTGTAATCTTATCATATATCTGTAATCTTTTCATAAACCTATTACAAAATAAGTGTAGTCATTCTCTTGATCTTGTTTATTATGTGTTGTCCAACTCTTCAAGATATATCTCGTCATGTATATGTTTATATCTTTATCAATGCCATTATATTCTTATCTATTATCACGTGTACGCAAAGTACACGTATCAATGTAATCATATATTTGTCTCTCTTACGAGGTATTGGTTAGCTCAACAAACCTACTTCAAAACGTATCCCGTTATATATATTCTTATCTGTTGTTATGTGCCTCTAAAATACATGTATCAACGTCATTGTATTTTTTATCTTGTCTATAAGATAATACTCAACTCGTTAAGCCAACTTCAAAGCTCGTCACATATGATACTTTTCTAATAACCTTTAGTTACCCCATAAACATTATTATATCGACTATTATTACTTTTACCTTTTTAATAAAGATTTAAATCTTTAAAAAACTATACCCTTTTTATTTAAAATGACCAAAAGATAAATATTTAAAAATATTATAAAGAAATATATGAAATATATATTATAATTTTGTGTATAATCCATGGAAAGTTGTCTTATTAATCTAAATATTAGCTATCAAACTCTATGCATTATTGAAATTATGGCTAAGAATCTATATTTTAATATTTATCTTCGGATTTGCAAAAGAGGAGTAATGATGGCTTAGAGATTGAAAGTGATTTTTTTAAAATAAAATTATCAGTGCAAATATAGTTTATAATTGGGTATTGTATCAATAATCATCAAACATCAAACTTATTTATCAATAACAACCTAAGGTTTGATAAAATATGGAGATCCACCTAGTGTTAAATTAATATTTACAGATAATCATATGATTTTTTAATACTTATGTATCCCCAAACGTTTTCTCTTTTTTATTTTTTTAAATGTTATATCTTTCAAACCATAGCTCCAAAAAATATTTGAAAATATCACTGTTTTTGTTTTTTAAGACAAGCAAAACTAGATCTGTAAAAAAATTTGTTTGATTTTTTGTTATCAAATTATGTGTAAATTGGTTGTTAAAAATCAGTTGTTGTTTTGTTAGAATAACCAGAGTGCTCCAGCTTGATCATCTATCTCATATCACTTAGATATAAAATAATATACACGACATAAGTGAAAAAAATAAATCAACTAATGTGAGGTCTTTTGAGAGTGAACCAAAAGCAAAGTCGTGCGGGCCTTATGACCCAAAGTGGATAATATCACACTAGCTAAGTCATACTTATGTATATTCTTAACATGTTTACTTGTGGAATTATGTGTGTTAATTAGGTGCGATGGAGAATGTGTGTAATTTGGATGTGAAACAACTAAGCTTTTGAAATTGTAAAAATATGCATATTTTATGGTGATTTGTTTAAAAACAATTAAGGGTGGAAAATTAGGTACAATTTGGTTGCGAAATATTTCTGGAATAAAAAAACTGTTGTTTACTTGCATAATTATTTGTAATTTGGTCGTGAAAAAAAAATATATTGTTTAGCTGAAAAATTAAGAACAATTTGGTTGCGAAATATTTCTGGAATAAAGAAACTGTTGTTTACTTGCATAATTATATGTAATTTGGTCGTGAAAAAACAAATATTGTTTAGTTGAAAAATTAAGAACAAATTGGCTGCGAATTTATGCTAAAAAATACCAACCATTGTTTATTTACAAAAATAACGTGTAATTTGGTTGCGAAAAAATAATTATTTTTTAATTGCGAAACTAAAAACAATTTTGGTTGCACTTTTGGCTTTGAAAAAAAATATTCTCCAAACATATCACTCATGGATTTCATTTTTGTCTATTTAATATATATATATATATATATATATATATTTGGAAAACCATTAGAATTTGAAAAATATAGAATTTTGAATATTAAAAATAATAAATAAATAAAATTAATTTTATTCTTTAATCGAATATATTATGTTAACAAGTATTGTTAGAAGATTTTAATTTCATGCTGCAAATATATTTTTAGTAAATTTAAAATTCGAATAAATATGAGTAATTTAAAATTTATCCAAACAGTTATTACTAATTTACCATTTTGGTACACTTTCTAGTGAGAGAATATCTATTCCCTCACTAGAATAATTAACGACTACTTTCTAGCTGCGATATTGAATTGGCGGTCCATCAGCTCCTTCGCCGGTAGGCCACCGGTCTGGTGGTCATCTCTTTCTCACCAAAGAATGCCTCATTTTTCTATTACAAGCAATGAAACAACCCACTTTTTCCTTATGCTCATCACTCTTTTCCTCTTTGGTGCAATACCTCCATGACTCATGGCTGGCTTTCATCAATAGGCTTTGGCTCACTTTCATGGTCTGCTGCCTCTTCCCATATGGAGCCAAAACCTGACCACCTGGGGCCATCCTTTCTCTTTTGTGAATTTCTTCCCTGGAAAAAGAAACTCAACATCAACAAACATGTTTCTTCTTCTCTATTTCTTTACAGAACCAAGCATGCTCTTTTCCCTCATCATACCCTAAATATTGTTATGTCCTGCCCCCAACTATCCTCTCTACCCTCTGGTTGGCCATTTTTTATCTAGCCCGAGTCTGACCTATAGAGACAACCTAAACCTGAACTCTACCTTCTCAACCATTTTGACCATTTCTTTACTTTAAATCTATACCTCATTTTCGGTCAAATTTCATGGTTTTTTGAAAGTTTCTTAAAGCTTTCCCTAGACTACCTCCATCCATCCTTTCTCTCACCATACTCTAAAATATTTGAGCTGCATCCTTTAAAATCACCCAACATTTGCTCAACCTTACAAGCTACCCTACTCAAAATTAGATACCAAATAAACAGTTCTATAACGATACTAACCTTACCTCTACCACCTTAAATGGCCTCTTCTGGTTCAAAGACTAACTCTAGTACCTCATCTCAAGCTATCTCGTTGCGTCGTAGCCCTCATCTGGTCTTCTTGGTCTCTTCTCGCCAGATGAAGCTCCAATTTTCTCCTCAGCTCTGGTTCTACCACCTCCAAGTCCACCCCAGCTTGTCCTCCAACCACCATACCTTCTTACACACTGCTTCTCGACGCCATCGTCTCTCAAAATCAGCCTTATTTTTCCTAGCATAACCCAGACCACGAAGCAACGATTGTAAAAGACTTTTCCGAAGCCAGGCATCACATGTAATATGAGAATATTAAATGGTGTACAAGCTGGAAGAAAAGAAGTGAAGAAGATTGAAGAAGAAGATTGAAGAAGAAGAAAAGCAGAGTGGCTCCACTGTGAGGGTTCGAGAAGAAGTGTTTCAATGTGTGTCCAACAAGACAGCAAGTGATTAGGGTTACTATCTCTAAGCAAGTTATACTATGGGCCCTCGATCAAAAGAACCAAGCCCATCGTTGGATTCAACACTAAGAAAATGGCCCAACAAGTATAATAAAACGCAAGTGCAAATATAAGGCATGGGCAGCCCAAATGTCTGCTACAGTCACTCATCTCTCACCTTTCACCTTACAGCACTAACACTCTCTCTCTGGTACAACAATGGTACTACATCACTACCCTAACAGAAGAATATTCCTTTATGATCCTCTCCTAATGTAACAACTTTATCCTCTCAGCTTGAGCCTCTGTATATAAGAACCTGTACATGTAAAGGAGAGTAGTGAGCAAAAATAATAAACAAAAAGTTTCCATTTTCACTCTGTAATTTCAAAGTAAGTTTTCACTTGGTATCAGAGCGAGTTATCATACCCGAGGAATGGAAAACAACGACTCACCATCTTCCACTGAGACTTTTATCACTATTCCTTACTCAGGCGACATCCAAAATGATGGTGGCAGCCACCTGAAAATGAACAAAATGGCGTCATTCACTTCTATCAGACTAGATAGAAACAATTTCATGCTGTGGAAGACAATGGTCTTACCAGTGATAAGAGGTAATAACGTAGGTGATCTTATCACTGGTGAAGAACCATGTCCACCAAATCCATCTTACAAAGTCTGGATGAACAAAGACCAGCTTTTAATGGGCTGGCTGTTTAATACTATGACCCTAGAAGTTGCCTCTCATCTGATGGAAGAGGAAACATCAAAAGGACTATGGGACTCTGTTGTAAGACTGACTGGCTCACAAACTAGATCGAGAATAATGCTTCTCAGATCTGAGTTTCAAAAGACTCGAAAGGAGGAAAGCTCCATGGAGGATTACTTGAACAAGATGAAGAACCTGGCTGACAGTCTGGCCTTAGCATGATCTTCTCTTCCCATCGATCACCTTGTGTCTCATATACTGGCTGAACTGGATTCAGAATACACTCCCATTGCCGTCAGCCTGGCAGAAAGGGAAGTGTACAACTGGCTTGATCTTTAGTCTATCTCTTAACATTTGAGAATATACTGATTCAGCTCAACAAAGCCACTCAAAACTTGGCAAGCCTGAATATAGCAACAACAAACTATAAAAATGAGAACAAATACAACAATTACTGTAACAATGCACACAACTACAGGGGACAAAACTCCTATAGAGGTCAAGGCAGATCAAACAGGGATAGACACAACTACCAATGTGGTAGATCTAATTACAAGGGAAGTAGAAATGGAAGATACACCACCCCAAACAGGGCAACATGTCAGATATGTGGTCACTATGGACACACAGGTCCATATTGCTATTATAGAGATAATCACAGTGTTATGGGAGCTATACCTACTAATCAAGAAAAATAGAGTCAAGATCAGGGTGCCTACCTAGCTACTCAAGACCCAAATGAAGAAAATGCCTGGTTTTTGGACAGTGGAGCTAACCATCATGTAGCAGGGTCTCCACAGCTAATGAATCAGAAAACTGAGTCCTCTAGTAAGAAGTCTATTGTTGTTGGCAGTGGAGAAAGACTTAGTATACATCACATAGGAAAAACTAACCTAAAAACCTCTAATAACAGCCTACTGTCTTTACAAAATATATTACATTGTCTAAAAATTAAGAAAAATCTCCTATATGTTCATCATCTCACACTATACAATCCTGTCTATGTTGAATTTCACAAAAAATATTGTTTCATTAAGGACAAGACAACAGGGAAGGTGCTACTTACAGGGACAACTAATCAAGGCCTCTAGCTAAACACACTTACCATGAATGGCAATCCTAGGGTTCAAGGTTACTGTCAATCTCAAAAAGGTTTTAATGTTTTTAGTCTACAACAAGGTCAATCTGAGTCAAATGTTTATATTTCCCTAAAAGAAGGCTGGCACAGGAGGTTAGGCCATCCTTCAAATAGAACGTTAGGTCTTGTTTTGAAACAATGTAACCTATCAACACCTCAAAGTAATGAAAATATATTTTGTGACTCATGTCAACTTGGTAAATCTCATCGTTTACCTTTCAAAAGGTCTGAATCCCAGTCTAAACAGGTCTTAGAACTAATCCATTCAGATCTATGGGGACCTTCTCCCACTATTTATAAGTCTGGTTTTAAGTACTACATTTTATTTGTAGATGACTACTCAAGATTAAGTTGGATATACCCACTTAAACAAAAAGGGAAAGCACTTAATGTTTTCAAAAACTTCAAAATTTTTGTTGAAAACCAGTTCAATAGAAAAAATAAAAAAATTCAATCAGATTGGGGTGGAGAATTCAAGTCTTTTGTACCTATTGCCAAGGAATGCGTGATTCACCTTAGAACTACTTGTCCTCACACATCTGCCCAAAACGACAGAGTTGAGAGGAAACACAGGCATCTAGCTGAAACAAGTCTAACCCTATTGGCCCAGTCTAAAGTACCATTTGTATACTGGCCAGAGGCTTTTCTCACTGTTGTATACCTAATAAATAGACTACCTACACACATTCTAGGAGACATATCACCATTTGAGAAACTCTTTCACACTAAACCAGACTACTCAACCTTGAAAGTTTTTGGTTGTGCCTGTTTTCCATGTCTACGACCCTATAAGACTCACAAATTTGCTTTTCACTCATCTAAGTGTGTCTTCCTAAGCTATACTGACTCACACAAAGGATATAAATATCTCAGCTCAACAGGCAGAGTCTATATTTCTAGACATGTAATGTTCAATGAGCTACAAATTCCTTTCAACATTGGTTTTCTAAATTTTAAAAAGTCTGAGTCACAGTGTATAACTAATCTTGAACCTAGTATTTCTAATTCTGGTCAGTCAATCTCAGCTCCTATGCCTAGAGGGTCACCCTTAAGCTATCATATCTCTACCAGCCTACTACCAAACACACTACTCATCCTTTTTAATAATTTTGATAACAATGACTCTACCTTACCACCTCCTGAATCTATCACCCACTACCTCACACCAGTCTCTCTCTCTCCTGACAAAATGCTTACAACATCATCTACTGATTCACTCATCCCTGAATCCTTACCTGAGTCACAAATGCTAGACACTACACCAGCACAACCCTCAAACACACATCCCATGACCACAAGACTAAAAGATGGGATCAGTAAACCTAAACGCATGTTTCTAGGTCTTCTCACTGCTACCTCAAGGACTTCTACAGAGCCAACTAAGTTTTCTGATGCTATTACTAACCCTATTTGGTACAAGGCTATGCAGGGTGAATATAATGCTCTACTTCACAACAGGACCTGGTCTCTGGTCCCTTGGACTCCTACTATGAATCTAGTTGGAAACAAATGGGTCTACAAGGTCAAATATAACGCTGATGGGACTATTCAACGTTACAAAGCCAAACTAGTGGCAAAGAGGTTTCATCAAACCCATGGGGTGGATTTCACTAAGACATTCAGCCCAGTGTTAAATGCATCTACAATACGACTTATTCTAACGATTGCAGTGTCAAAGGACTGGGAAGTTAAACAACTTGACGTGAATAATGCTTTCCTAAATGGTGAACTTATTGAAACTGTATTTATGAAGCAGCCAGAAGGCTTTGAAGACACTGAGAGACCTTCCCATGTCTGTCAGCTGCATAAAGCACTGTATGGGCTTAAATAAGCCCCAAGGGCTTGGTACTCTAAGCTAAAAGACACTCTCATCCAGTGGGGGTTCAAAAACTCTAAGGCAGATGTCTCTATGTTCTTCTATGAGTTTGGTAAGCTCATTATTATCTTACTTGTCTATGTGGACGACATTATTGTAACAGGGAACCAGATCAGTCACTTAAAAGGATTCATCAACAAACTAAACACTATTTTTGCTCTCAAAGATCTAAGTGACCTACACTACTTCCTGGGATAGAGGTCTTCAGAGACTCTACAAGGTTCTATCTATCTCAACAACAGTATCTTATGAACCTTTTACAAACAATGGGACTTACC
Source organism: Limnanthes douglasii subsp. nivea (assembly GCA_036936605.1). Lineage (NCBI taxonomy): Eukaryota > Viridiplantae > Streptophyta > Magnoliopsida > Brassicales > Limnanthaceae > Limnanthes > Limnanthes douglasii. The sequence continues at coordinate 52,379,117 of JAUPFV010000004.1, read as the reverse complement.
GGTGCGAATGCGTGCTCCACTCCAATGCGCACCACTCCTCCTCTATCGATTGGTGATGGAACTCTACTCCAGGAACTTACACAGTACAGAAGCATATTAGGGTCCCTACAATATTTACTACACACAAGGGCAGACATTACATATGCTGTCAATAAACTCAATCAATTCCAATAGAACCCTACAACTACTCATCTACATGCTGTTAAACGAATATGTAGATACTTATCTGGTACTGTCGCTCTTAGTCTACACATCAAACCGAGTCCTGAACTGCAACTACGGGGCTTCAATGATGCGGACTGGGCCTCCTCAATCAATGACCGACGTTCGGTGGGTGGCTACTGTGTGTTCTTTGGAGACACTATTGTCTCCTGGTCCTCCAAGAAACAACATGTTGTGGCTCGATCCAGTATAGAGTCTGAATACCGAGCCCTAGCCAACCTGTCTGTTGAGCTGATTTGGCTAGTCTCTATCCTCAAAGAGCTTAACTTCCTAGTGTCACAGTCACCAGTGATTTGGTGTGACAACTTGGGAGCTAGCTCACTTGCATGCAACCCAGTCTTCCATGCCCGGATGAAACACATCGAGCTCGATGTTCATTTCGTCAGAGATCAAGTTCTTCGTGGAACACTTGATATCAGATACGTTCCATCACACGATCCGATCGCCGATCTGCTCACGAAACCTCTCTCTCAAAGCCGGTTTCTTTTCCTTCGTGACAAACTCGGACTGACTAATTCAATCCGTCGTATGAGGGGGGATATGAGAATATTAAATGGTGTACAAGCTGGAAGAAAAGAAGTGAAGAAGATTGAAGAAGAAGAAAAAACAACGGAGCAGAGTGGCTCCACTATGAGGGTTCGAGAAGAAGTGTTTCAGGGTGTGTCCAACAAGACAGCAAGTGCTTAGGGTTACTATCTCTAAGCAAGTTATACTATGGGACCTCGATCAAAAGAACCGAGCCCATCGTTGGATTCAACACTAAGAAAACGGCCCAACAAGTATAATAAAACCCAAGTTTAAATATAAGGCATGAGCAACCCAAATGTCTGTTACAGTCACTCATCTCTCACCTCTCACCTTACAACACTAACACTCTATCTCTGGTACAATAATAGTACTACACCACTACCCTAACAGAAGAATATTCCTTTATGCTCCTCTCCCAATGTAACAACCTTATCCTCCTCAGCTTGAGCCTTTGTATATAAGAACCTGTACATGTAAAGTAGAGTAGTGAGCAAAAATAATAAACAAAAATTTTCCATTTTCACTCTGTAATTTCAAAGCAACTTTTCACTTGTAATCAGGAATGGGTACTCATTTTTCTAGCATCCCGGGTGCTCTGTTCTCAGTGCAGATTGAGACTAGTTCTATCCCACCGATATCCCTTTTCCGGACAACAAGCTCTATCTCTCGCACAAACAGCTTTCTCTCTCTATCTCACTCCAGTAATCCACCTTACCCTTGTCAACCCTTTACCTAGTTCTTGTTGATGAAGATGTTATCGCCAACATTGTTGGCCTCCATCCTCCACCTCAGAACGTCGAACCTTTAGTTGGTAGCTCGACGGAACCCTAGACCCAACTAATCTCTTCGATTTCTAACAGAATCGAATGTCTATATGCAATAAACCTTTAACCAGACTACATGAAAGCTTTTCCTGACCATCGTCGTCCCTTTGTCGCCGACCACCACCATCAACCATACCCCCGATCCCTGTGATGCTCCATTCGTATTTTCAAACCCTGTGCCTCAAGACTCTGAGAAACTATGTTCCTATGAGATGGGCCTTCAGGGTTTAAACTCATTAAATACCTCATATGTTGACCTTACTCACATGCCAAGTTTACGGATCCTCATCCTATTATACACAACACCCATTCTAACGTATATTTGGATTAGTATATTAGTGGGCCTCTAGGCCCAAGTCCTAATGAAATTTCTTTTACCAACACTTTGGTGGGCCTGCTGGTCCATCTTCCTTTTTGTCTCTAACCAACCCATTTACAGCTTATCTCAAACTCTCCAAAACATTCTAAAAATCCTAAAAATGGAATCTTTTTCCAACTAGTCAAATCCATGTTCACAAAACTTTTTATCTTCAGCCTCTAATCCTGTACCATCAATCTCACCTCCTTATAGTCCTCCATCGACCCAAAAATTAGGTGTTTACCGACCTCTTTTGATTTCTTCCCACCACACCTCCTCTTTACCTCCCTTAAAGTTTAGAGGAAAAGGTCCATATGGTAGAAAATTCAAAGACAAGCTTTTCGCTCAACAACTTAGGAACCCTCACTTCTTCAACCCTACACCATTAGCTCATATTCCTACTTCCATAGAGGCCACTAACTCCATTAAAACATTCATCTCTCTAGATCTTTCAACTAACATGGTTGCTCCCATAGATACAACTCTTCGTAAACCCGTCATTATTTTTACCCTCTTCATGGGTTAATGTCATTTCGGGCTCCTCTAAGCCCGTGACACCCCTTGTACTTGAAGTCCCCGAAAATACTTTAATGGAAATAATTTGATTATCGATGATGTAATTCTCGGAAAACCGGATTCTTTGTAATCTTGTTTATCTGGTTACTTCCTTTGGGTATCCCCCAATCTTTCTCAACTCAAGGCAAGTGTAATTTCCATTTGGGGGAAACTTGGTCTCGAGGAATATAAATGTATTTTCGAGGGTATTATTTCTTGAAATTTAGCTTGGAGGATAACGCTAAGAGTATCTTAAAAAAGGTTCATTGGCACTTTTGTGGTCTTCTCTTAGTTCTAAGGAAATGAGAACCCTTAAATTCCCTATCTAAATATCCTCTTAAAGAGATTATTATTTGGGTTAATATATATCATATACTGTTGGAAATATGGACAGTAATTCCCTTACTCGTATTGGATCGGTTATTGGTATCCTTTTATATGTCGATAAACAGGCTGAGCAAAGAGACAAACTTAAATTTGTGCGCATTTGTGTCTTGATTAAAGCAAGTACCCCTTTACCTGCCACGATTGATTGAATGCTTGGGTAAACCACCACATTTAGATTGGAGTACCAGGGGCTCCCGCCCCAATACTCTAGATGCATGGTCTTTAGTCACAACTCAAGAGTGTGTTCTTCCACCATCCATGTTTCTCTTCCACTCACAGTCTCACCATTCTAATTTAGAATTTCTTCTTCCCCGATGACTTCCCTTCAGTCTAAACCCTCCGAAGAGAAAACTCCTTAGTCTATTTTGGTTGAAAATAGACGAAGTGGACTCCCCGATGAGTGGATCCACCATTCACGGCGTGGCTTCAGCTAGCTCATTTCCTTTGCGTTTTAATAGGAAAACTACCTAACTCTCGGTAAGTATTTTTATATTTATCGCTTCTTTAAATGTGCATGGGTTAAACGACCTAGTCAGACAAAAATATGTTAATGATTTTATAATGAGCAACAGTATTTCGGTCATGATTCGTGTGGAAACTAACGTCCGATCTCACAATGTTATTCCAATTATTAATAAAATGGGCCCTTATTGGCATTATTATAATACCCATGAGCATCACCCCTTGGTATAATCTGGATTATCTAGAATACTAGGGTTATCTCTATCTTTACTATATCCTCATCCTCCCAACATGTTCATTTTTATGCAAAGCACCTCAACTCGCCCACCTTCTTTCGATTTACTGCTATCTATGGTTTCAACAAAAGTATGACAGAATTCCTTTCAGAATATCATCGAATCTATTTCTTCTCAAGATCATAGAATTCCTTGGGTTACTATAAGGGACTTCAATTCAATCTGTAGTCCAGAGGAACGATACGGCTCTTTCAGCAACTGGTCTTCGGTTATTGATGAATTCAATAATTGTTGCTTTAATTTTGAACTAAATGATCTTCGATCTACTGGTTCCTTCTATACCAGGCATTACAAATGCTCCTCTAATATCATATACTCAGATATTGACCGTGTCTTAATAAATAACGACTTGAAAGATGCTTTTCAGAGTTCATGGTAACTTTATCACAACCCCTTATGGCATCTCTAATATCATTGTCAGGTATTTTAACTCATTGACGGGGACAAAAAACCCTTATAGGTATCCGGGTCTTTCCAAGATCTCTTCCCTTATCTCTTCAAAGTTAAAGCTCTATAGATGCTCTCTTTAGCATTAATAACAACAAATCCCATGGCCCTGATGGTTTTAACTCCATGTTTTTCAAAAAATCTTGGACCATAATGGGAGATGACATTTGTAATAAAGTTCTGGACTTATTCAGCTCTAACAAAATATACTAGACTTGGAATTCAACTTTCAGTGCTCTCACCCCAAAATCTGAATCCCTAAATTATGCCTCTGACTACCATCTCATTGTATTATGCAACATATACACAACCATCTATAAGATTTTAGCCAACATAATTAAAGACTATATTCCTTATCTGATTGACAACTCCCAGTCGACTTTCGTGACTGGAAAAAACATCTCTAGATAACATCCTATAAGCCCAAGAATAAATCTAAGGTACCATTTTAACTCCAAAGATAAGAGAGTATCCCTAAAGATTGACTTGATGAAAGATTTTGACAATGTTAGATGGCACCTTATCCTTGACATTCTTGTCTCTAGAGTATTACAATATTAATATCAATGGTGATCCAACGGAGTTCTTTCAAGGTATGAAATGACTCAGAAAATAGGATTCTCTCTCACATTTCCAGTCTATACTGCTCATGAAGTTCTCTCTGACATATTCAAAGAGAAAAGAAATGACCATAATTTCAAATTCCATTAAAAATATTATAAGCTAAAAATTGTTAATCTTTGATTATCGGACAATCTAACGATTTTCTGCCATGACGATATCAATTCTTTTTTCTTAATCAAAGAAAGCATCAACAAATTATTCCTTCTCCATGGGTTGCAAATTAGCCCAAATCAAAACCATATTTTTCTATTTTGAATTAACCTCACTCTCAAGACTGACCTTATCAACCTATATGGTTTCAAGGTTGGTTCTCTTCCAGTGAAATATATGGGTGTCCCTCTAATCATTAGTCATGTATCTCATTCTGATTGTCGCCCTATTTTGTACAAAATCACGTCTCATGTAGGCTCTTAGACATCTAATTTTCTCTCATATGCGGGTCGTCTCCAACTCATCAAATCTTTACATTTGGTTGGGCAAGTGTACTGGTCCTATATTTTCATCCTCCCTTCCACAGTTCTTAAAATCTTTCCCAAATTCTCCGTCGCTATCTCTAGACCGACCATCAAATGAAAATATCTAGTGCAAAAGTGGCATGTACTACCGTTATCGTGAGCTTGCTTGAGGGCGGCCTTGGGTTTTAAGACTTAAAAATCTGGAATCAGGCGGCCACCCTTAAGAAATTATGGTCCATCATTAACAAAACCTCTAACTCTATTTGAAGTGAATTTATTATAATAGAGAAAATTAAAAACAATAATTTATGGGACATCTCATGGCTCCACCCTCTCATGGAATTGGAGGAAACTTTTATCCCTTAGGCCTCTGGCCAACAATATTTTTTAGGGTGACTATTGGTATTGGCAAGAATACGTTTTTCTGGTTTGACCTATGACTTCTCTCTACCTCTCTTGCATTTCACTATGGTCACTTCATCATCAGTGATTCAAGGTTAGGTAAGAATATTATTGTCTCTCACTTTATCTCCATGGGGCATTAGATGTGGCTTCACAATAAGATATCCACCACTGCTGGAAACATAAGAAACCTCATGAAAATCTGCAACATCATTCTCTCCCTTCCTCCTCCAAGTGTCCTCCTTGAAGATATCCTCTTTTGGAAGACTAAAGATAGAACTACCTACTTCACGATCAAAGATACTTGGTATCCCTTAAGTCTAGTGGGCGGGGTTAGTCTGGAATAAATTTAATATCATGCGACATTCTTTCATTATGTGGCTTGCAATTTAAGGCAAACTTACCACGCGCGATAAGATTTTGTATTTGAGGATTGGTACTCCCCATTCTTGAGTCCTCTGTAACTCTATTATTGAAACTATAAATCATATCCTCTATGATTGTAGCCTCATACAGAACTTATATGAACAAACTCGTGAAAATCTTGGGATTCCTTTCCATAATAACTCCAATTGAAACTTTTCGCTTATGTGGCCCCCTTCAAACTTACGTCACCTTTGGCGGCCTTTCTTTGACCATATTTGGGAGGGGGGGGGGGGTGGGGGAGAAACAACAGATCTTCAGTTTTCCTCCCAGACTTGCCTCTACTGTTTCGTTTAGTTTGGTTGTTGATCTCCGTTTATTTTTATTTTTAGAACTAAGATTGGTTGGCCTCTTCATCCCCAACACCCACTAACTTAATGTTGTTTCATTTATTTTATTTTTTTACATGTTATGGATTCTTTATAGCGTGGGTCCTTTCCATGTATGTCTCCTTCAACTTATTTAATTTGTCATCATTTTCATACTACTGACTCGTTGATATCATTTGTTTATTTTTGGACCATGTTTTGGCCATTTTATGTATTTTGTTTCTCTCCAACTCTAAAGCCATCCCTTGGGTATGCCTTGATAGTTATATATGGATCAAGGTAACCTTGATACTTCAAGTAATAAGAAAATGTTTGATTTTAGCAAAAATCCATTTCGTAATAACCAAACCCTTTTGAAATATTGTGTTTTCATTTTCTAGTTTAAATTGAATTTAGTTTTAGTAAAATTTTATGATCACTTATTTGTAAAACTTTCAAATGATTTGATTTAGAATATAGTTTACATAAAGATGTATTTTTATGTAGAGAATAAATATACCCTTAGTATAATGGGTTTAATATTTCTCTCTATGTATTTAAGAGGCTAGAAAACCATAGTAGGTCCTCCATGTTTGCTACTTGTGTCACGTTAGTCCCCATCTTTTACCTTTGTAATAAAATGGCCCATCATATTTCAAAAAACACAATAAACATGTCCTTTTTACAACATCTAACCTTTCATGTCTTAGTTACCATTTGATTTTCCACATTAGCATCCGCGTAGGATAGTTTTCTTATGAAGAATAAGAGTTAGATGCTTGGATAAATTCGATCATGATAAGTTTATGGATCATGAAGAAAACAATTCTATTAGTATTTCGTGGTAAAATTCAACCTGAGATCACGGTTGCGAAAGTGTTTCTTGAACATGTATAATTGTTTTTTCCAAGAACGATAAAATAGATATTTAGACGATGGCTTATTAAGGTAGCCTTCATGAAGTATAGTGTAAAAGGATCACTTCTAAAATGAAAGTGTAAGAAATGGACTCTTAACAAACTCATCTCTCAAGAACCTTAGGAGGAGGAAAATATGAAGAAAGAATGTCCAGACGTGGATATTTTTTGTATTTAAAAGATGTACTGTACGTACCTTCTTTTAAAAGAACCTGATAACTTTTCCGTTGTTAGACAAATTAAGTTATCTTATATATTTGAAAATGAAAGCTTGTTTTTGTTTACATGGTAATGTTGTTGGTTCTTGAAAGTGAATAACAAATGATAACTTGTATTTATTGGATACTATAAAGGATTAAAAAGAGATCATGAAAGTATATGTACCTGGAAAACTAAATTATAAACTAGAAAATTCAGCAAAACTTTAGCAGAATAAATTATGTCACATTTTTAGAAATAGAATTGAAAAACTTGTTTGGAAGGTTTATTGAGTGGGATGTATTTTTTGGACTTCAACGTTTGAGTTGAAGGTATAAAATAAAAAACAACCAAGGTGAAAATATTAGATGCATACAGAGCGAAAGGGGTCTTGAAGTTGATACATAAAGACATATGTGGATCGTTCCCTTCAGCATCATGGAACAACCAGATATATTTTGTATCATTCATTAGCGATTTTTCACGATATGGATATCGATATCTTATTCATGAAAATTTGAGGGCTAATGACACATTCAAATTACTTAAGGCTATGGTTGAAAAACATCTTTGCAAAGACATTAAGTGCATCAGATGAGATTATGGTGGTGAATACTATGAGGCATACGACGGTTCAGGTGAACAATGTCATGGATTATTTTTAAAGTTTCTAGAGGAGTGTGGGATAGTCCCTTAGTATACGATGTCAGGTTTTCCTAGTATGAATGAAATATTCGAGAGATAAAACTGTACGTTGAAGGATATAATAAAAAGTTAAGTCATTCAATATTTACATATGTCCCTCTAAGGAGAAGTAATAAAATGTGTAACTTATCTTCTTAATAGGGTTCTAACAAAAGAAACTACTAAGACACCGTATAAACTTTGGACTAGACGTAAACCTAATTTAAAATATTTACATGTTTGAGGATGTCTAACCGAAGTGAAGCCGTATAGGCCGAATGAAATGAAATTGGACTCCAAAACGGTTAGTAGGTATTTCATCGGATATCTCGAGTACAGTACGAGTTTCAATTTTTATGATCCTTTCACTAAGAATATATTTGAGATAAACATTAATTTTGAGGAATAATATGTAGAGATTCATGAAGTTTCTAACAATTATATTTCGATGTCAGATGATGATACTAACAAGAGGGCTAGTCGTTATTTCGGATTTGTTAGAGGATATATACACTCAAGATGATGTTAATCTTCCACCCATGGATGTTGTCCAGATTGAACAAAATGAAGTTTTTCCAATGAAGTAAAATGAAGTTGTTCACGAAGATAAAACTCTAGCTCCTCAAGAAGTTCAAACAAACTGAAGAGATTATGTATTTGCAGAGATCTACTAGAGAAAGAGAAAATGATATATCTTCAGATTATATAGTGTGTCTTCAAGAACATGAGGAATTTTATGGTACAACATAAAAAAATCATTTAAGTGTTCATGAAGCCATGAAAAGTTATGATTCTAAACTGTGGATTAAAGCAATGAACAAAGAGTTTAAATCAATGCAAGATGACGCGATATGAAAGCTTGTTCCATAACCTGAAGAAACGAATCTGATTGGCAGAAATGGATTTTTAAAACCGAATGGTATTTTAAAGGTAATTTGGATAGATATAAAATGGGACTTGTAGTTAGGTGTTTTACTCAACGTGAAAGGATTTCATTTAAAGAAACTTTCTCTCCGGTTTCATCGAATGATTCTTTTCGGACAATCATAATATTAGTTGCACATTTCGACCTTGAGCTCCATCAAATGGATGTGAATACAATTTTTCTTAATGGAGACATTGATGAAACTACCTATAAAAAACATCAAAACGTTGTCTTTGGTGATCCAAAATTGACGGTATGTGAACTAAAGAAATCTATTTATGGTCTCAAGACTTCGTCTCGACAGTGGTACCATAAATTTCTAAAAGTTATTGTCTGATTTGGTTTTGAGATAAATTTAGTGGAGGATTGTGTGTATCAAAAATTCATTGAAATTAAATTCATATTTCTAGTGTTGTATGTTGATTACATACTATTGATTACGAACGATAAGGAACTGTTACATACGACCAAAAAATTTCTTTTAGATAAATTTGATATGAAAGATTTTTGTGGTGCGTACTTTGGGAGTTTGAGTTATCACAAAAGTTTTATATTAATAGTATGTTACAATGTTATGAGATGACTAACATTAAAGAAAATGAAACCCTTATATCGAAAGGTAACGAAATTCTCCTTAAGCAATATTCAAGGTCAAAACTTGAGATTTACGAAATGCAAAAAGTTCCATATGCTTTGGCTGTTGGAAGTCTGATATAAGCTCACGTTTGTACACGAGCATATATTATTTTTTCTGGTGGGTATGTTAGGGAGATATGTAAGTAATCTGGAGATAAAACATTGGAAAGTAGTCCAAAGAGTTCTCTGGTATTTGCAACGAACAAAAGTAGTCACAGGGTTATAAGAATTCGGATAAACTGGAGGTCATAGGGTATTCCGACTCGGATTTTGCTGGATGTGAAGATTCTCGTCGTTCAATTTCATGAATTATATTCCTTTTAGCAAGAGTTGTAATATCATGGAAAAGTGTTAAACAAACACTAATTACATCTTCCACTATGGCTGCAGAATTTGTTACTTGTTTTAAAGCCTCTAATAAGGCGCTTTGGCTATGAAATTTTATCACGGGACTACGAATATATATGAGATTGAAATACCCCCTAGATTATATTGGAAGAACAATTCGACAGTTCGGTATTCAAACATTAACATAAGCTCAGTTAAGTTCAAACATGTAGATATCAAGTTCCTTTATGTTAAAGAGAGAGTACAAAATGGTCAAATCAATGTGGAGTACATAAGGAAAAACTCAATGTTAGTAGATCTCTTACAGAGGCATTAGTGCCTAAGAATTTTATTGAACACACCATTAACATGAGTGTTGTGTACTTAGAGGACTGTGAGTTTCAGTGGGTTGGAATCTTGAATATCAAATTCAAACCTATAAACTAAATGAAGACCATATCTTATTAAATTTTCATTTCATAGAGGTCATAACCTCGTATTATTTTGTCTTAGAAAATAATCTCAAAACTTTACGTTTTGCTTAAGTTGTTTATTTACCTCTATGATACATATTTTATCTACTAGTTTACCTTTTTTGTGATTAATTTTATTGGACTAATTTGTCAATAGTTTGATACATCAATAAAACATGTGAAGGTCCAACTCAATGGAAAAATTTCAGCAAATTATACATATATTTGGAACCATACAATTTTGTCTATTAATTTGTTTGTACTCTTGATTTCTTGTTCATGTAAACATAAAAAATTATTTCAAACTAAATATCTCATAACTTCAATCATTCTTAAATCAAATAAATTTTAAAAGTGGTTGGATCCATACTACCAAATAAATACAAAATATTTACTAAATAAGTTCGTGGGTAAAATATACAACCAAACCAAATGCCATTAGATTTTAAACATTTTACAATATAAAGTATTTCTTAAAATAGTATGTTTGATATTTAAACTTTTAAATTTTGAAATAAAACTGAATTTAAGATCTAAACTACTCCATGAATTTGAGGACTCCACACTACTCCATGAAGTTGCAAACACAATTTCAAACACCAACCATAATTCATCTTCTCCAAACTACCAAAAACATAAAAGCTCAAAAACCCATTTACCCATTTTTTTAAAAACTTTAAAAACCTTCAAAACATGACCGTAAAAAAGTCGAAAGCATTTCACATGCGAGCAACATAACCCGATCAAGGAAGTACATTACTTTTCCCCCTCTTATTTTTGCAAAAAACAAATTTTTTTAAAACCCATTTTTTGTGTTCTTCGCATACATTTACGTCGGTTTTGTGGCCTACACCAATAGTAGTGGCGAAGAACACAATAAACACGCTATCCTGTGGCGTACAAACCCTTTAGTTTGCCACACGTGTGGCGTCCAATAGCGTGAGGATTGTGTTCTTCGTCATTCCGATGGCGAAATGGCTTAAACTAATCTGGAATACCGGTTGTCTACTTCTTACATATTACAGGAGGTAACACAATGTGAAATTTTACAAGTTTCGGACTACGCTCACCATTTCACCACTCACGACGAGTATAGCTTAGACTCGATGACCGAGTCGGTAAAAATTACGGGAAAATCGTTAGGTTTTTCGATTAACATAGCATCTAAGGAGATTAGGAAAAGAAAGAGAACACCGAGAGTAGATTATCGGTGCGAGCGATCCGAAACTTTTAAACCGACCGTTAAAGAGTGCGACCGTAAGCGTAAGGCTACCAGTAGTAAAACAATAAATTGCCCTTTTCATTTGGTAGGAAATCCAACAAAAGGTGACGATAAGTGGGCTCTTAGTGTCCTTTCAGGCATGCATAACCACGAACTGATTAAGTATGCCCAAGGAAATTTGCAATGGTTTAAGTTAAAACAGAAGGAAAAAGAGTTCGTTGATCTTTTGACAGTGAACGGAACAAGTCCGCGACAAATATTTGGTGCATTGAAGAAAGCCGATCTTGAGAATGCTTTAAATATCCATAACGTTTACAATCACCGTAAAAAAACAAAGATGATTGAAAACGATGGTCGATCCCAAATGCAATGCTTGTTAGCTAAATTAAAACAAGTACAAGTATTGGGTACGAACGGGCAATGATGGCTCTAACATTATAACCGATTTATTTTCTGCACACCCTCTTAGTATTGATTTACTATGGACCTTCCCACGCTTGCTAATCATGGATAGGACATATAAAGTTATTCGTTATGGGATGTATTTGTTCGAAGTAGTCGGAGTAACATCGACCAACATAACGTGTTGTATTGGTTTCACGTTTATGGTGAGTAAAAAACAAGACAACTACAAATGGTCATTGGGATGTTTCAAAACTGTAATGAAGGAGAATGATTGTGAGTTGCCTTGTGTTATAATTACGGACCGTGAACTAGCCTTAACGAATAGAATCGACAAAATATTTCATAGCGCTACTCACATGTTACGTGAGTGGCATATCAACAAAAATGTTAGCAGGAAAACAAAAAAACATATTTGAAGATGGGAAGGTGTTTAACAAATTTTTGGTGGCTTAGAATGACGTTGTTTCATCCACTACCGTTGACGTGATGAACGAGAGGTTGTCTAAGATGAGGTCGGTGTTCAAAGAGCAAGATAAAGTGGTCGATTATGTCAACAACTTGTGGATTACGCTTTATAAAAATAGGTTCCTTCGCGCATATACTAACGAAATCATGTATTTCAATAACCACACTTCTAATAGAACGGAAAGCTCGCATGCTACGTTGGAAAAATATATCGGGTCAAGTCGATTGGATTTTGATGGGTTTTTGGATAAATTACATGGTTTGTTAGCGATGTAACATTCGATCATTAAAGAATTTATGGAGCTTAGCAAGTGTCGTCTAATTCACAAATATTAAGATTTTAAACCTTTCCAATTTTTACGGGGGTACGTATCACCTATTGCATTTGCGATAGTATATGATAACTTTGTTGATAAAAGAAGCGATGATAAATCTTCGTGTGTTTGCACCAATCGTACGATCCATGGTTTACCGTGTACCCACAAACTTGAGGCAATCTGAGGAGCATACGGTAATGTACCTACTCGGATTATAAACGAGCATTGGAAGAGACTAAACATTGTTCCTCGAGTTAAACTCACCGACGAAGAAGAGATGAAATTTAATTTCACAAATATAAATTCTAAACTTGAAGAGATTAATGTTTACGAACAAAGTCATTGGCTAAAACAATTTCATCAAATTTTGGATCCGTCGACAACATTCCTTTGTGAATCCCTCGAAAATGTTAAAACCCACGGTAGAATTCCCAAACGCGTCAGAGGTGCGGCCGTGGTCGCAGTAAATGTAGCAAACTATAATGTGATTATTCTACAAAAATGGATCTTTCATACGACGAATACGCCGAACAAGAGATGTTCGACTCTCACGATAGTGCCGAAATTCCAAAAAGGCTAACACTCGCCGCGAGTTTGGTAACCCTGGTCGGCACTTTGGTAGCACCGCATGAACGGTCGCCGTACACGCTCTTAGTAATTCCGGAGTAAAACTGCCAAAAAATAAACAAAAACGGGTTGCATGTGTAGGTTTTGGAACTCCGAATGCGTCGAACAACATTATCGTTATACCGTCATTCCCGGTTAAACCGATTCCAGCGAGGTTACCAAATGTGCCGGACTCGAGATATTCAAAAGACATACCTCAATTTATGTGTCCTTTCATAAGCCAAATTACAAACATTATTCCTAACAATAATTGTGGTTTTAGAGCCATCGCGCATGGTATGGTTAGGTACAAAAATGGATGGCAAATGGTTAGAGAAGCCATGGTTCATGAGCTAAAGAAAGAGGCATAGTTTGGATACTCAGTTGGAAGGGGGCATATCCTCTCATCAGTGCCAAAACCCTCTTTCATTTATAGTTTTTGATGAGGACGATTTGAGAAATATTCATGGCCCTCATGAGGATGTTGTGGTGATAGAAGCATCTATTGGGGGCAATGATATCCGACGAATTCTGATAAACATAGGCAGTTCAGCAAACATCCTCTTCTTGAGCTCCTACAAGTAGATGAAGAATCCGTCCGTTATTCAACGGTCACCATTATGGGCTTCATAGGGAGCTCTGCGGATGTAATCGGGGAGTTTGTGGAAGAGGTGCTGTTGGGAAAGGGGCCTTTTAAAAAGCTGGTCAGGGTGTTATTTGTTGTGGTATATTACCCCACATGCTACAATGCAATCTTTGGGAGGTCCTGGCTCTCTAGAATGCATGTTGTGGCCTCAACAGTCCACCAGTGTTTGAAGTATGCAGTTTAAGGGCAAGTGGTTGTTGTCCGAAGTATTCAGAAGATAGCAAGGGAGTGTTATGCAACTGCACTTTCTCCTAAAACCTTGGGAGCATTTTGGATTAATGAAGATTAACAGTTACCAGGGCCTTCTGAGGGAGAGGGTGAGATTGATGACCCCAGAGAGGCTCATAGTGTTATAATACCGGTTGAAAAGATTGAAACACACTGTTTGGCATAGGGTAGAAGTATCAAGATTGGCTCTAAGATGGCACCAGAGTTGAAAAAGAAATTGTTGTCCTTTTTATTGAACAATTAACATGTCTTTGTTTGGTGCAATGGTGAAGTAACCGGAGTACCTGCAAGTGTTATCTCATACAAGTTGTCAATCCGGAGTGATGTTGCACCTATAGTGCAGAAAATGGGAGCTTTTTCTAAGGAGAAAGTTGATGTAGTAGTCCAAGAAGTTGATCAACTTACCAAGATGGGGCACATAAAGGAATCCCAGTATCCTTTATGGACTACCAATCCGGTGTTGGTCAAGAAAAAGAACGGGAAATGGCGTATGTGTATTGATTTTACTGACCTAAACAGGACTTGCCCAAAAGATCTTTATCCAGTCCCCCGGATAGATCAGTTTGTAGACTCAACGTCTGGAGACAAGTTGCTCTCCTTTATGGATGCTTTCTCTGGGTACAACCAGATACAAGTGGATCTGAATGACCAAGATCATACTTCCTTTATAACAGAGAGAGGTCTCCATTGTTACAAGGTGATGCCTTTTGGGTTGCAAAATGCTGGGGCTACTTATCAGAGGTTAGTGACAAAACATTTGCTAGTCAGATTGGTAGAAATATGGAGGTATACATAGACGACATGATGGTTAAAAGCTTGGAGGAGGATTTGCACATAATTGACCTTTAAAAGACATTTTCCAATTTGGCAACTGTGAATTTGAAACTGAATCCAGAAAAATATGTCTTTGGGGTTTGATACAGAATTGTTTTGGGGTATGTGATAAGTGAGAAAGGGATACAGCCCGATCCGGATCAGCTTAATGCTCTACTAGAAATAGATCCTCCTCGTAATATTAAAAAAATCTAGAGACTCACTGGAAGGTTCTCTGCCTTGGATCGTTTTATTTCAAGGTCTTCAGACAAGTGTGCTCTGTTTTTCCAAACCTTGAAGCATGCTAAAGATTTTAATTGGTCTCCGTAGTGCAGGCAAGCCTCTGTTGAAATAAAGAAACACTTATCCTCACCAAAGACTCTTTTTAAACCCATTCAAGGATAAACACTCTATGTATACTTGGTTGTGTCAGAATGTGCTATCAACGCAGTATTGGTGAGGGAAATGGACAATTACCCTCGTCCGGTGTACTACATCATCAAAAGTTTGATAGATGATGAGAAGAGGTCCTTGAAGCTTGAAAAGTTGGCACTAGCCTCAGTAATTGTAGCAAGAAAGATGAGGTCGTATTTTCAGTCTCACTTTATCATTGTTCGGATATCTTTCCCGTTGAAAAATGTTCTTCAAAAGGCAGACATATCAAGCAGAATGACCAAGTGGTCAGTGGAGTTGGGTGATTATGACATTGATTTCGCCCCGCGAACGGCTATCAAGACTCAATGAGTAGCTGATTTCTTGGTAGAATTCCATTGAGACATGAACTCTAAACAAACTTTAGAAGGAAAAAACTAAGAAAGAATGGGTAGTCCAAACTGATGGTGGGTCAAGCACCATGGGATGTAGAGCTGGAATTTGCTTAACCTCTCCATATGGTGATTAGATGTACCATGCTATATGCTTTGGGTTCAGGGGTTCCAACAATGAGTCTGAATATGAAGTAACTATAGCTGGTCTAACATTAGCTTTCCTATGTGGGGCTAAGAGAGATCAGTTGATGAGTGACTCTCAGCTTCTTATCTATCAAGCTCAAGGTCAGTCTGAGGCCAAAAAAGAGCAACTGATCAAATACTTACTTGTCCTGAAAGAGGTGGCAACCAATTTCAAAAGTGTTTGCTATGAGCATATTCCTAGGTGAGAGAATACGCTGGCAGATTTTTTGGCAACCATAGCATATTCTGAGTCCTACCTTTGGATTCACATACATGAATACCCATCCATACAATCTATCCAAAACAAGCAAGAGGAGGAAAGTTTGATTATACAGGTGATTCAGCCTAAAGATTGGAGGTTTTCCCTTCTTTAATATATTTCTGATGGGGTTTCGCATCTAGATAAAGCTATGGCAAGAAAAATCAAACACAAGGCTCGTGGTTTTCTAATCATAAGGGAAGTTTTCTATAAAAAAAATCCTTCAGTAGACCTCTCCTACGTTGTTTGGGGGTTGAAGAATCTCAAGTCGTTTTATCCAAACTACATGATGGAGAAGGATTGGCACATTGTGGGTACAGGGCACTGAACTGGAGAGTATTGTTGGCTGGGTACTATTGGCCATCCATAATGGCAGATACTAAAGAAATGGTAAGGAAGTGTGATCCATGTCAAAGGTATGACAATGAAATTCTTGTGCCAGCAGTATCTATGGAGTCTAATTTTGAGCCAGTACCTTTTTCTCGTTGGGGATTATATTTTGTTGGGCCTCCGGAGGGTGCATAACTATTATAGTTGTTATTGATTACTTCTCAAAATGGATAGAGTTAGCCCCTTTGGCAGGAACCACTTCGAATGCTTTCATTAAATTTATCATATCCAATATATGTTGCAGATTTGGGATTCCTCAAAAGATTACCACAGAGAATGGGCCACAGTTTGATAACAAGGATATGACGAGTTTTTGTGCTTCTAGTTGCATTCAATACTGTTTTTATTCTCCTTTCCATCCACAAGCAAACGGCCAGGTTGAAGTTTCCAACTGGATTATTTTGTCCGGATTAAAAAAGAATCCAGAAAGAGCTGCAGGGAAGTGGCCAAACTATCTGCAAGAAGTGTTGTGGGCATACCGAACTACACTTCGGGCTGCTACACAAAAGTCTCCTTTTGCTTTGGTGTATGGGATGGATGTCATTACTCCCATAGAAGCTACCCTACCATCTTACAGGGTCCATAACTATTCTGAACAAGCTAATGAAATAGAAATTAGGAATCAGTTGGACTTAATAGAAGAAAGAAGGGTTAAAGCTCACTTAAGAACAACTCACTACCAAGGCTTGATGAGGAGCAGATTTGCTTCCAAGGTCAAGAGAAGAGATTTTCAACTGGGAGACTGGTTGAGGAGACTGGTTGATAAAGATTCCTTGTCGGAGGTGAGGGAATTGATAAGAGTGGTCTGACTTTTTACCTGTCTCTCCAAGTCAAGTACTGGCTGGGTGTGACCAATGAGGGAATGGCTAAGAACATCTTGCTCTCTGGAGACGGAGAAAGACTTACCATTGAAGGTCACCATATTGGCAGAGCTGGAGAGGCGGTAGGAACCTGTGAAATCATCATTCTCAGAATCATTGAAGTATAAATCAATATCCTGAAGGGCACTGATGTCTACTTATTCATTCCCTCCCCCAGCAACCTCTCCGGACTGCAAACCTGTTGGGATTTTCTCTTGTAAGGTGGGATCAACTGGGGCTGGTGGAGGTTGAGTCTCTGAAGGACGAAAATTATTTCTTCTCCCAAGGTGACTTTCTTCTTCTTAGCAGCCTTCTCATCAGTGCTGACCCTTCTTTTCCTATCCTTCTTGGGAGGCTTTGGTGGGTTCTACGACTCTCCCGCCTCTCTTACTGTTTCAGCCTCTACTACTTTGAGCAGGGCAGCATCAATTCCCTCTTGGTTCCCTGAACCAGTCCCCTCTGTGGCTGCTTGAACCAGCTCTGTTGCAGTTTTTCTTCTTCTTGTTCTTCATCTTGCTGGGAGCCTTTGCTCTTGAAAGTAAGAACAATTTGCCATCCTTGGCCTCTGTCCGTTTGAGAATTACAGCAGGAGGAGGCAGTGTAGTTAGCTCTTCCCATGAGAGGTCACTCCGACATGTGGTGTTCCACAAATGGGACCTCACAAGATTTCCCGAGGTAAAACAGTTGTGGAAGGCATTCCCCCAATGCTACGCAGCCCATGTGTTAAGCTTTGCACAGGTTTTTTGCCCCTCCTCTAGGTGACCGGTGAACTCCTTCGGCAGCACTAAAAAAGGAGTAACAAATTAATCAAAATGGGAACACTTTTAATTTAAAAAGGAAAAACATGAGAAACATAGATAGGAAAGAAACTCACCAGTACTTTTCCCACCTGCTAGTCAGCATGCTATGATTGATGTTGGCCTTGATCTTCCTACCATTCTCCCATGTGTCACTCACAAATAGAAACTGTATCCTCCAGTTCTTTTCAGACTCCAACAAGTCATGTACCACTTTGAAGTTGTTCCCCCTATTGTGATAGTAGAATGGAATCTGATGATTCTTGCATAAGCTTGCCACAGCAGCAAACTGCTCCATTGAGAGTGGGATTTTTGACAACCTTGATGCTATTATGCAAGCAAGGAGAGAATACCAGGCATTGGGGCTTAGCTGGCTAGGGAAAAGTTTAACTAGGTGGAAGTACCTGACAATTTATGTGTCCAATGGAAACCGAAGTCCCCAGTTTAGCACTTCGGTGAAAATCACCATCTCGTTAAGCTTGCAGTCCATAGGAGTCTCCGGAGTGATAGGTATCTTACCTTCACTGACTCCAGAATCCCCCATTTTGTTCGGATCCGACCCAACTCAGCAGTGTGGGTGTAGAGTTAGTTTATATTTTGTAGAGCCAACAGGTACTTGACACTAACGTGTTTGAAGCAAGGCCTACCTTTCCCTCTAGGCACTCCGGAAGCTCCGGATGAGTAATACAGACCTTAACCTTGCTTTTGCCCTTCTTGTCAGAAGTAACATCCCCCGTTTGACCTGATGCCTCGGTTTCAAAGGGAGCCTCCTCAATACTATCATCCATTATTTCTTTCATCACTGTGGAAGGTTTATCATCTGCCTTGGATGGATGGGGGTCAATTTCTGGTACCGAAGGCTGTTCGGATGTCGAGTACTTGTTGCCTCTAAATGCTTGGTGTCCGGTTGAGGTTGGGATCCGGAGGGCTTAGCCCTTGGGGCTACTTTAGATGCCTCCGATGCGGAGGGCTTGTCCCTTGGGGCTGATTTAGATGCCTCTGATCCAGAGGGATTTGGGAGAGTGAAGGTGTGGATTGAGTTTCAGTTTGACAAGTTGTCCGGCGAGGGGTTATCTTCTCTGGGGACTTCTCAGCATCAGAACCCATGGCAATGAAGGGGGGAAGGTTTTCTGATACTTGAAACAGCTTTTTCTTTAACAACAGAAGGTTGAGACTCTTGAACAGAAGAGCCCGAGGGAAAGGGTGAAAGACTTGGTTTGAATAGCTGTCTAGGCCTAGGGTTTTTAGATGAAGATGACCCTTGATCGGTATCCTGAGTCGGTTCACTGGATTTCTCACTTGGAGAAACTGAGAGGCCGGTAGCAATACGATTCTCTCTTTCAACCTTTTTCGCTTTTTCTAATTCTGATAGATTTAACCAGCCGTCTTTAACTAATGCGTTTCTGGCTGTGAACATAAAACCTCTCAAAAAAACGTTGAAGGTAAAAATGGAAATTTCTCTAGAAAAGCTTTGAGTGTGAAAGACAATGAAATAATGAAAGAGAATTTACATAATAGTAAAAAAGTAACTGTTACCTAGGAGAAGCTGAAAATGGTTTTGCAATGATTAAAGGCTGCGCAAATGTGTGAAGAATAAAAGGCCTAGGTAACTTTATAGACTTAGTAGGCGCGCCGGTCTAGGAAAAATAACGGTTGGGAGGTCAAACCAAACATCAACACGGGTCCTACGATCCAAGAAGAAAACTCTTAGAATTCTTGAAAGAGAAACCAATTCTGACAAACTTCGAACTGAGTAGATGTTAAAAGCAAACTTCATGATACGAACCGCATGGGCATGTCGGATAATGTTGAGACTGGCTTAGTGAGTTTTTTAGCCCTACCAAAGATATTTGGCAAGGCCTAAAAAATGGGCTACTGATGAGTTCAGAATCTTCTGACACAACCCACTGCATAATTCGGACAATGACACACCACTAAAAAATCCGGACAGGAAAAAAGTAAAAACACCTTTTGACTAAACTATTTGCTAATCTACTTAAACAACTAATGGGTCCTTAAAATCTACCCGGTTTCATAACTTGACCCATAAGCCCATATATCATGGATTAAGAGTATAAACACCACAACCACTCACATTAACGAGGGTAATGAACATTTAATACAACCAGGCTGCTGAATTATCTCACTACTTTCTACATCAAACACTTAATACTACAAAACTTCACAAAACACTTTACAAAACTACCCACAGCCTAAAATAAATCAAACCAAGATAAAGCCCGCGTATTTTCAAGACTCCAAAATCCCACACTGATACATTCCGTAGAATGTGAGCAACTCGTAGTGGACTTAACGAAAGACTCTTAATTGAGTACGTATTGTAATATTATATTCAAATCAGATTAAGTGTTTGTTTTGTCGTTTTTGTGTTGTAAACTATTTTAATTTCATATTAACGAACCATTAAACTTGCAAGATCTCTCATCCATGCATTTTTAAAGTTATTTTTTTCCCTAAAAAAATAAGTAGCAATTCGCCACTAATATGGTGTATGCGATGATACCCACGCCAACCGTTGGCATAAGGTTTCGTCACCACGCCAACCATTGGCGTATACATCATCGTGTACGCCATATTACTCGCAAAATTCCAATTATTTATGTGCGGCCCATATACATTTGACCTATTGCCGCTAGGCCACGACGAAATGGCCTTCCATTACGCCATTATGTGGGGGCAATAGGCCAAGGCCATAAATGTTCATAATTTTTTTTCAATTTGTTTTTTGTTTTTTTTTTAAAATTCCATTTGTCAATTATTATTAGGGATTAAGTATTCTATAATTTTTATTTTAAATCTTCAAATTCTATTTATTCCATATAATTACATTTCGTACAGAATTTGTGTTCATTAAAAAATATTTAAAAACCTTAAAATTTTAATCATTTATTTTTAATGCAACTTCACTGAATAATTTTGACTGTATTTAGCTATTCCCATTTACGGAATTGATTTAAATTTTATACAAAATGCGTATTCATTATAATAATCTTCAATTTTCTACTAGTAACGAGAGTAGTTTCCATTTCATAACAAGGGGAAGCTTAATCTAAAAACAATCATAGAAAACTTCAAATAGGTGCGTACAAAGCAGAATGGTTAGTCGTCGAAGTCGTATCTCATGTTCTCCTCATCATTATCCTCCTCCTTCCTTACTATAATGCTACCCTACAGATATGCTACCATATCCCTAGTGATGTAGTCTACTACCGTCTTGTTCCAGACTGAAGTCGTTTGTTGCTTAATTTTTAAATTGCAAGAACAACAAACGTTAGAGCGGTTTGACAAAAAGGTACCTTCGTTTGATTTCGCCATGATTGCGCACAACTAGACTTGTTGTTCTTGCACGACCGTAATTGAAATACATCATGCAAATGACCCTTTCAAAAAACGCATCGCTGGTATCTTCAAACATCTCTCGGTGGGCAACCTTCACCGTCGGAAGCAGCTCATAGTTTTCATCAACATTGAACTTCATCTCTGAAAGTCTATGTGTTTCTTTTTAATTAGTAGATGTTTGGTTTCTCTTTTATGAGACTAGATTTCATGTTCTTTTCTTAGGCGTAAGTTGATTTTAGGGGAGTTATTTTATTGACGAGAGTCGCTTTTGGCAAGAGTTGATATTGGGTCACAGTCGAATTAAATCATTCATGCAACTTCGCAGAGTAATTTTTACCTTTATCATTTTCCTTATCTTACATGTGTCATGTATTGATATGTCTACTTTGATGAGGGAGAATAAAAGACGTATGGCAAAATTGTAAAGAAGTAGTTTTATTAGGAGAGAATTATAAAGAAGAAGTTTGTTAAGAGAGAATTATAAAGAAAAAGTCGTTTTAGGGGAGAATTGTAAAGAATACAATAGAAATAGTTATTATGAAGAGGTGAAAATATATAGGGACCAAAGATGTAATAAGTGGGAATTAAAGCGTGTGGGACCAATAATTGTACTATAAAAGGACCACACACGCTTTATAGATTCCAGGATTAATTGAATATTACTTTCTCTCTCTACTTATTCTTGCTCTCACTTTATCTCTCTAGAATGGCTTCTTAACATAGAGCTTAAAGACTGTTTTGACACTAAAAGATTCTCGTAACACAAAATTACCCCTCTAGCTATTCTTGAATTCTTCATACTTGGATTACGTTATCCTTATCTTACATGTGTCATGTGTCATGTGTCATGTATTGATTTTTTTACTTGGATTGCATTATCCTTATCTTACATGTGTCATGTATTGATTGGTCTATTTGGATTACGTTATCAAAAGACAAAATGGTCAATAAAGAGACGCTCTCCAACCATTAAAGGATAAACAACAAATACATTCTGCAAAAATGTCTCTATGGACTGAGTTGGAAGATGAGTATCTGATGAAAGCATCAATCGAAGTTGGTATAACATACGAGCAAGAATGAGGTAAACACTACTGTGAGGTAATGATATGCTAGATGTATTTCCTATACGGCAGGGATGGCGTCCAGCCGCCTAGAATTTCAAGGCATTTGGATGAGGTGAAAGCTAGGTGGTCCGGTCTGGTGAGATTTCGTGTACATCTGGTTTCCGACCTCAATGACTTGGAATGTCAAGTTGTGTTTCACCGGTTCAACTGCCAACTCACGGATACTTTAACGGAGGAGCAGCTGGATCGTGTCTGTTCCGACATTGTTACCATCAAGGAAGAGGAAATGTGTGACCGCCATATTGCGAAAGAAGAAAGGAAGTTGATGAAATAGAATTGGCCTGATTGATAAATTTTGATTACTACAAGTAATTGCAAATGTTTGAGTTGTTGTTTGAATTCATGTTTTAATTCACGCTTTCCTTGAATTTTGTTTCAATTTTTATGAGTTTTGGTCCATTTTTTATCAGCTTTAAGGTACTATCAAGTTGTTATTAGACCTGATTTGAGGATGATTTTTTTTTCCCGCTCATTTTTTCAGTAATGGTGGTAAGAAGGGTAAAGAAAATCGTCATAAAGATACCAAAATAACTCTAATAAGATAAGACATTAAAATATCATACAACAACTGAACCATCCAAGTAACTAACAACAATCATAAAGTATCATACCAAAATAATAAACATTAGACCAGCAAAATATTGTAAATAGATCCCGTTCAGAATTAAATTTAGTCCGGTGGTTGCGGAATCTAGTCCTTGTTGGAAGAAATAAATTTCCATTTGCAGCTTTAATTTTGCTAAGGATAATTGTTGGCTGATGAGGAGTAGTCAATTGTTCCCAAGATAGATCCCGTTCAGAATTGATCCTCCAAATGTGACTACGAACCAAGTTGTTAGGTCTAAAACATTTGTGGAAGGCGTTGGACCAATTCTCCCCAGGTCAATGATGTAATTTCTTAAAATGATCTTAGCATCCTCCATATGATGCAGGTGAGATTTCAGTATTGTTGTATAGGAAAATTTTGAGGTGAGATACCAATAATGAGAGGTAAGCAATAATATAAGTTTAAAGAACGGCATGTGTTTTTCCAAAACTTGATAAGACGACTTAAATCACCCTATGAAGTAATATTCTTCCCATTCTCCCACCAACCACTGATGAAGAGAAACTATATTTTTTATATAGTTTGTCAGCTGCTAACATGTCATCCACAATTTTTTACTCATCACCCATGTTATAGAAGTAAAAAGGCATCCGAGAATTCTGGGATGGCCCAGAATTTGGCAGAAAATTCCATTGGCATTTGAATTTTCGATAATCTAGATGTCGTGATATATGGCATGATGGTACACCAAGCATTTGGACTAGCCTGGCTTGGGCATAGTTCTACCAATTCGAAATGGTTAACAATTTCTAGATCTAAAAAAAACCGGAGACCCCATTTCAACACATCCGGATAAACAACTAACTGTATTAGACCATAACTCATAGGAGTTTCACCTTGTCTGGATAACTGAAGGAGTCTAGTTCAACACATTCAGATAAACAACTAACTCATATGTATCAGAGCCCATAACTTTAAATATATGAGGACGTTTATGACTAGTAGCTCATTGGGATTGCGTTGGTCTTGACAAACGACTTTTTGAAGGGAAAGATTGGACGGTGAAAGAAGGTTCCAGTGGGATATTGTGTTTGTTGTATGGATATACACCTCATTAGACAATCACTTGAGAAACATTAATTGTTCCTTCAGATGTGGGCAACCCTGCAACCAACCTAACTCTATTCTTTTCTTTGTCTTTTTTAGATAAATACATCTAATCGGTAAAAGCGGTTATGGCAAAGAACATGCAAATTGAAAAATATCACCGAATATTGAATTTGGGGTGGTAAAAATGGTGGATTGTGAAGAAAATATTATCGATGTTTAGCTTTACGGTGGAAAAAAAGCTTACCTTCTCTCTCTACAAGTAAATTTTATCTCTAAACATTGCTATAATAAGAGAATGAGGGGAGCCAATCGTTGCACCCTATAGGCGGACCGACCGAAAGGACGAGCCAACTAGGGCACACCATAGGCGGATTGGACGACCAATCCCAATGTCCAACTACGCGCTTTATTAATTGCAACAACTTAAATATACGTTATTGAAGCTGGAATTACCACAGCTGCTAACACATTTTAAACTAACATTGTTACAAATTAATGATGAAGACATAAAGATGTAGAAAATAGAAATAATTTATTATTCCATATTGTGGGAAGTATGATGTATGCCATGGTATTAAATAGACATGATCTAGCTTATGTTTCAACTTTCAAGCATAGTGAGGAAATTTATGCCAAGACCATCCAGAAAATATTGTCAGGCTGTCAAGTAGGTTTTTAGATAGACAAAGAGATCCACAAGTCTGGAACTGATGTATGGAGAGATAGTTTGGAATTAGAAGGTGGTGAAGCTTTTCTTGATTCTGATTAGTCTAATTGTTTGGATACCATGAAGTCTTTGACTGATTATGTGTTTGTATTGTGTGGTAGTATTGTAAATTGGAAAAAAAAATCTTTAACCTGCGGTAGAATTATCTTGTACATAAGCTGAATATATTATTGTTACTGAAGCAATGAAGGAGACTATGTGGTTAAGAGAAATGCTAAAGGAACTTGGGTTTCAATCAGAAGTTATAATGGTACACGGTGATAACCAAAGTGCAATATATTTCTCAAATAATCATGTGTTTCATGAACGCATTAAGCACATGAATGTTAAAATTCATTTTGTAATAAGCATTTATGAAAATTAGGAGATTGTGATCGAGAAGTTTCATAAAATTTAAAACCCAACATATATGTTTACTAAACCAGTGACAACAAAAAAGTTCAAACATTTCTTAGACTAGGTGCATATAAAAAATATATGAGGCCCTTGAAGGGGGCAGTTAAAGTTGTAGATTTATTGTTGGATTCATCATATGCATCAGCGAAGACATTAGTTACATCTGCCAAAAATCCATTGGGCACATCGATTATGAAGCTATTGGTCAAGCTGAGCGAGACCATCGACCAAAAAGTGCTTAGTAAATGTGAGAGATGTCATTGGCCCGAAGGTCATCGAACTCGGCAAAAGCTGCATCGATTAGGTTATTTGTTGTTATTAGTTACTTATTATTGCAACAAATATTGTTATCATTAAAAGTTTATTCATTTTGTTTTGGAGATAGAAATTAGTAGCATTCAAAAAAGTTACAGGATTTTGCTAAGTGTGCAACAAAGGTAAACAGATTAAGAGTGAAAATACTCATCAACTTTCTTCTCGGAAGAGCAAAGAGATATCTTGGAAGAGTATCATGTAAGCTCTAGAATTTAAAGTTTATGTAAACACTAGTTCTCATGAACTTAATCTTGTAGATTATTGTATATGTTTGGACATGAAAGAATACTATTGTTGTGTCTCAGAGTGGATGTATGCAGAATTCGTTGAACCAATATAAATATTTTGTTTTTTACTTTCAATTACTCTGTTATTTGATTTTAGCTTCGTTTATATTATCAGTAGAGTCACTAAATGTATGTAAATGTTTATTGGCACGATCAGGTTGATTTTTAATTCATAGAATTGTCACAATTCTATGACCCAACCACCATCCCCTGACCAATGAAAATCCTTTTGATAGGTCGCCAATGGAAGCTTTAAATGAAAGAACTGCTCCATTATCTGCATCTATAGTTGCTCCAGCATCCATCTCAACTGTTATTATTGGCGTTGTTAGATTTTTTGGGCTAATAAAGTAAATTTTGAACAAGGATTACTAGTTTAGACTAGTTTATGTGTATAAATGCTAGTATATGCGTAGGAATGATATTATCTAAAGAGGTAGAGTTTAATAAAAAAAATAAACTGTGTAGACAAAGATATCTATGAATGAATAATATTATCCAGGTGCACAATAATCTCGAGCATCTCGCGTGGAGTTCTATTTATATATTATGTTACATTAATTTTTTATTACATAATTAAGTGGCCATAAATGACCTTTTCTATATCATCGGTCTTATATATGGATTAACAAAAAAATTATTAAAAAATGATATGGACTTTGTATTATATTCTCTAGTGTCAATGCAAAAACATCTATAAATGGTTACATCATAAAGTTACAAGATCGATTAAGAGGTTACCTGATGACGTTGCTCTAATTTCCAAGCTCTTACCCTCTTTAATATCTAAAGATTTAGTATCGTCTCGTGACACTACTAAACTCGCGGCGTCTCAAGGTTCATCAATTTTACTGACTTCGATCGGAGCCCCACTAAACTATTATTTATTGAAATTTTGTAAGACACAAAATACTCGGTGGTGATTTTCTAATTGCTTCTTATAACTCTTACATTTATCTATACAATGTAACGTAAACACTTATTTATATTACATGTGATATTGTACATCTTGTTGAGTCACAACCTCCCATGAATTACATCATAGGAAGATAGGAAGATGGGGAGTCTACCACCATAAGCATGGCTTATACGAGCTTCTTTTTCTCGTCTTAGTCATCATAACCTTGACATCAAACTCCCCTCATAAAGAATAATATACACTAGTAAATCAAATTACTATTCTCTTTTATTTCAAAAAACTTGAATAATTATTTATGTTATCATAGATTCTCTTAAATCGAAAGTGGGCCAAACTTCTCACCTAGGACCTTTCTAACCTATAAAACTTATTTGGGTTCCTATTCTCTCGAGGTTCCAGTATAGGAAAATGCTTCTGAAATATTATAAAATACTTAGATTTATCGTAGATTAAAACTATACTTTCGGTCAATTCGGTAAAATTTCCATTTGAAGCGCACTTTTCTTTCTAATCATCCCAACAACGACCTGAAAAGTGTTCTTGCTCGAGCTCGGTCGGTTTTGGTTCAGTTGCAGTTCAAAAAGTTGTATTATGAACATAAAATTGGGGGTATGAGTTGTTATGTAATGAATCCTTGTAGAAATAGGGACTGGGTTGTGGGATTAGCTAGGCATCACTCTTAAACGCATCGTCTCATCAATTTAATATAAAATTCAAACTAATCTAGAATAAATATAAATGTCAACATATTTCTTTTTATTATATCTTATGCCAACAGCTAGTATGTATCACATGATTGTAGGGGAGATATGGATAAAAAGTTTAGTTTAGTTCATTAAACTATAAATTGAGTTGTGTAATCGGTATCCCCTTTGGTCACCTTAATGGGAATAAATTTATATTTGAACAAGGTTCGTAATGCTTCGAAGTTTCAAAATACTTTTGGGGTAGTTAGTTTAACCAAGTTAGCGCACTTCATCAAAAGGTCATTAAGAAGGTCTAACAAACAAGTCGATCATCACCTACAAAACATAACATTTCATTTATGAACTAATATATGTGGTGATCTGAGTCCCCTTGAACCATCATAATTGTCCATCTTATATTAGCTTAACTTAGAGTACAAGTATCAAACTAATATAGGGCAAAATGCGATTTAACCAGGTTGTACGTTAGATTATATGAGGTACCCTCGACAATATTGTTCCATCTAAAGTATTAATTGGATCCTTGAACTCTGGTTTTTGTTAGTGGGAATTCAGGTAAGGATTTGGAATATAAGGCGGAGAATGGGTTCAGACCACAGAGGTTCGTAGATATTGTCCGGCCCTGGCCCATGCCCTGACCAAGAGAATGCAGGTGGTCATGCAAGGTGTTTTATAGTTAGATTCACGATTATTGCATCAGTCGTGGAGGTTGTTGTAATGCTACCTTATGACCATAGCTCGACAAGGACCTTCTTCCAATCCATACACAAGCTTGTCGATGATGTCGAATCCTAGACTGGCTTTAACGCCTAATATGAGACCTATTGGGTCAACGATATTGTTTGTTAGGAAAAACCGACTCTCATTTGTAATTTGTAGATTGACTCACTAGAGGATGAGTGACAGGTGTCTGCGTCGAGGTTGCCGATCTCTCATAGAAGACACGTTTCTCTTGTCCGTACAGAGGTCTAGGACCCATGCCTTTGACGAACCTTCATAAACTAGTGAGCTCGGCCAAACGGAAACAATATAACTCATCGAACTGCAACCGGAGTGATTCTGGCTCGGGTTGGGTCTCGGTTCCTTGATGTCTGATCCCCAATCTTAAGGTGACTTTGTCTCATCGAGATTATCCGTGTCTATATGTATTGGTTGCTTGGTATCAGAATCCATGATTGCTAGTAGGTTGGTTTTAGAGAAACTTCTGAATACAGGTTTTTTCTCATAAATAATTTGACTGACAAAATCTGGCTTGATGGTTAGCCCGTTTAGAACTGATGAAGTTTTGGAAAGAAAATAATAATAAAATACTCTCAAATTAATTTCTTTATTATTTATAGGGGGAGTGTTGTGGTATTAATGATGTTTTTAGATCTTCTAACATATATGAGTCACCGTAGATGTAGGGCTGTCAATAGTTCTCCGGAATCGAGAACCGGACTGGGACCGAACCGATAAGGACCGGACCGAGAACCGGACCGAACCTTAACGGTCCGGTTCGCGGTTCCATTCTAAAAACCGAAAACCGATAAGGAACCGAAACGAAAAATCGGTTAGGAACCGAACCGATAGAACCGATAAACCGATAGAACCGATAAAGAACCGAACCGATAAAACCGATAGGACCGAAGGAACCGATAGGAATCGAACCGATAAAACCGATAAACCGGTAGAACCGATAATAAATCGGACCAATAAAACCGTTAAAACCGATTATTTATTATTATTATTATATATTTTTTTATAAATTATAGTACCAAAATTAATAGTTAATTACCAATTTCTTAAGAAAATGAAAGATCAACTTATAAACTTTAGTTTTTATATCATTTATTTTAATAAAAAAAATAATTAAAAATCAATTTTTAATTGATTTTATTTTTTTAAATGGACCGAACCGGACTGAAACCAGACCAAAACGGGACCGGACCGAACCGAACTCGGACCGAACCAAAACCGGAACCGAACCGAACCGGACCGGACCGGACCGGACCGAAAGCTTAGCGGTTCGGTCCGGTTCCAAAAATTAGAACCGAAAGCTTAGCGGTCCGGTCCGGTCCGAACCGATAAGCTTAGCGGTCCGGTCCGGTCCGAACCGATAAGCTTAGCTGTCCGATCCATTCCTTCAAAACCCGGACTGATAACAGCCCTACGTACAGGTATTAGTTTTTTTTTATGCTTTTCTTGCCTAAGTTGAAGTTAGAATTCATCTATATAGAAGAAAGTGTTTTTTAGTTGCATAAGATGGGGTGTATAAGATGCATATTTTTTAGTTGTTTTTATAAATAAATAATAAATTAAATACATCTTAGAAACAAGAAATTACAAGAAAAATAGATTAACGAAAAGTCTGAAAAAGTGTTAAAAGACTCAATTTTTCAATCAAGCTATTTCTCGCCTCAGATGTAAAAAATCTAAAGCCATCAACCAGACCCATACTTGCCTGACCGTTAAAAAAATTACCAAATTGTTAAGAGCAGCACAGCACCAGTAAGATGAAATCAAGAGGCCTAGTTTATTCACATGAAATCAAGAGGCCTAGTTTATTCACATAACGCAATCCTAAGAACAGATTTTGATATGTGAAATCCAGCAATGAATCAGCTCTTCAATATTACAATGGACCTCTAATTAGAGACCTAAGTTGTTGAGAACACATTGTCCCATCTCGATGTTCTTTTTTGCTGAAGAGAAAAATTGCGTTAGGCTTCACTAACAGTCTAACAATGATAATTAATCCCTAATGCTGATCAAGTAATACATTGATCCAATATTTATTATTTTACATCACATTCCATACAAGCATGTTTTCTTTTTTGGGTTTGCTATACGTTGAGATTAAGCTTTGTCATTTCTAATTCCCAGTTCATCGCGCCTGCATCTGAACCATGATATGCTCTTATCTTTCTGGTTCCGCCCTTAGCCATATTAAGTCTCAATCTTTCTGCTTCCTTCGCCAGAGACTGGTACTCACCTGCAACACATACATCATAAAGACCTTGTATTATATATCCTGTCACTCGTCATAATAAGAGTGTATACAAATTGCAGGTAGTTCATTAAAGAGATCTATATGCAAATCCAGTGAAGCAAAAAAAGAAACAAACAATCCTTGATAAACTGAAAACTAACAAAGAGAGAAATTACCTTCCACTATCAACTTTTTCTGCTTCAATCTGATAAGCTGCTGCTTCAGCTGGCTATTCTCTACCGACAAAACAATATGTTTCTGACCAAGGGAAGAAACTTTACCCGACAAGTCTGATTCTAGCGTCTGCAATGTAAAATGAATCGTGCGGAGTAGAATAGACATTTTAGCCAATTGCTTTTACACAATTAATAGTCCAACAGTTTCATAGATCGCTAGAAACATAAGCAAGAGACTTATGAACTCTATTCACTAGACAGAATAATCTAATCGTCGGTCAGAACCATTACCTGCCAAATGTTAACCATTCTTTCCAGTTCAGCAATGTATTGGAGTTTCCGAACTCTAGACCGTTGTCCTGGGTGCCTGTAGTTCAATAAAGCTCACGGTGAACAAGAAGGCACACAGTCAAAAGAAAAGAGAAACGGCCTGGTTCGAGGTTCGAGTTTCGAAGTCGAGGATAAATACACAAGTATGCAAATAGATTATTTATATGACAGATAACAACTTACAGTCACATTCAGGAATCAGATTATTGTTATTTAAGTTACCAATTTCTATTTATCAGTTGAAATATTTCGAGCAACGCTAATCTTAAGAGAAACAAAAAATACTCCTATTCAAGGCAAGAGGCATCACAACGTAACTATTATGTCATTCGATGAAGATAGAAACATAGAGTGATAGAAGTTTGCAATAGCAATACAAACACTTTCCGTATTCACTTAAACATATTAAATTAAAATTTACGCAAATTACTACAAGGTGAAGTGTAGTGAATAAATTTTATAAACATCTAGCCTTGTCTCACATTAACTTTATTACTAGTTTTCAAGACAAAAATCTGACATATTGAAGCCTAAAACAGCAAATAGTCTATTATAAGGAACTAAATAAGCACAGAGAAATGTTGTTCCAGAGTATTCCTAAGCAATTTCTATTTCGCTCCTTGTGACTAGAGAAATAAATTTGCATCTTATGTTAAAAAAAGGTTGCTTCTTTTGGGAGAGTAGTGACATATAAGAAGACCATAACTTACAACTAGATCATAGACTTATACCAATAATTTATGATGCTAGGAAACATCAGTAAGCATGATCAAAAGTCAATTTTTTTTTATATACAAACCACTATTTTAAACCACAAAAGTCTTCAAAGTGGTTTAAAGTTCGTATGCCTGAGTTTAGAGGACAGGTGTTCGACTCGAACCATAGCTAAGTATGTAATAAAAGTGAGAGGAGGGATTCTAACCTTTTTGCAGTCATTGTTTCAGGTTGGTACATATTAAAAAAACCACGACCATTATCTGCCGAACTCGAATGAGTTGCACTTGCACCACGCACAGTTTTATCAGAATACTGATTAGGATTTGGAGGAACGCATTCAGAAAAGGCTGAAACAATAGCATTTTCTGCAATGGATGAGTTGTTCCTTCTTCTAGGCGAGTTAGGACCATAATGACAAGCTGAATCCAACTCCTTAACAGTTTCATCAGCCGTAGGAGTCTCTTCATCTTTGCTAGGAGGATCTAAACTCGAAAAAGAGTCCATGATATGTTCCATGAGAACAACAGGGTCACTAACCGATCTGCGTAGATTGCCTGCTTTGGAACCCACATCGGGGTCACTCAACAAATCATCCAGCCACGCTGGCTGCTCCTCTAGGACCAAACTTTGAGAAGGACACTTATGGTGACGGCCCGAGTTTGATCCAACAGACAAAGGAGAAATTGTGTCATGGACCAGATGAGCAGATGTTTTCTTTTGAATAGGGTAACGAGGCGGAAGATGACCTTGCCTTGACATGATTGAATTGGATTGGACTAACAATTTTTACAGATACCCAGCAATCAAATTTCTTATAAGCACAGAAAAATATAAAAGGAATATATTCTCCCTATAATTTCATAGTGCCATGTTTCTTCATCCAATCTAGCTTAATCTTCTTGATAAAAAAAACTTTACAAATTATGCTTAAAGTTCAAAATATGCTTAAGACTGATATGTAATTTACAAAGGAGAAAAAGGACAAACAAAAGAGAATATTTATCTTTCTCTCTAACATGAAAGAAAACAAAACATGTCTAGATTGGCACTTGGCAGTAATTCAGAATTTAACCATGCACAAAGATCAAATAATAAAACCAGTCTGATTCTTTAGACAATACAATAAAAACAAAATTACATCTTTTACTGCAATTACGACATAAACACTATGACTTTGGGGGGTTGTCGGAATTTTTTCATAAGATCGGAGTAAAAGAAAACCGTGTAACCAGTGTTCGAATCGGAAAAAAAACATAAAACCAATGCAACAGTAACAATGAAAACAGTAAAATTCAAAAACTTTATGACTGATTGAATCTAAAACTAGAAACCCAGCTAACAATCGAGCAGTGAAGAAGCTTAATTAAAAAAATCTAACCAAAACTGAAGAAAGAGCTGTAAATGAGAAGAAAGTAAGGAACAGTAACAGCCCTCTATTAACTTTACCTTTCGCTTTACCCTTTCAAACTTGTCTTAAGGAATCAACCGAGGAAAAAGACCATTGCAATGTAGAAGAAGACCTGGCGGCGTAGGAGATTAACTTGCGCCTCCCATAGCTTCAATTTGCAAATTTAAGAATATATTTTTTACTCTCTATAAAAAACGTGAGTGAGTGACCACAAGCCAAATGGGTCGAATTTTATGCCATAAGGTATGGAGAGTTTGTACGTACGGATGGTGGGGTCGCGTATACTCTATGATAGTACTAAAATAAAGAAGGTTCTTTTCATATATTTTTTTATTTGTAACATAAGTTTACTTATTTATATTTAGGGAAATGACACACTAAGTACCCTTTTGCCAAATCTATTACAACCTAGTGCCTTTTAATGGATTAATACTTACTAAATACCCATCTCATTAAACATATCCACTTCTAATACCTTTTCTTTTTTTAATACCAAGATTACCCTCAACCTAGTATATAAGGTTGATTTGTGAAAAAAAGGACCCCTTTTAGCTCCAGCATCTTCTTAATCACTTTTGAATTTTGAATTTTGAATTTATTAGCCTCCTTTCTCTCTCCTCTCTCCTAACCTTTCAAACAACCCATTTTTGAGAACGTTTCTTCATATTCTAAAAACTACGGCTGATCACACCACCTCCGGCGACACACTAGAACCACCATTTACCTTACGTTACCACCGGCGACCCATCTAGGAGCCTTATCGGAGTGTTCCAATCACCGGCGACTTTCAGAAAACAGGTTTAACGTCGTCAGCCTTCTGAGTACTGTTTTGCACCGTTATATCCTCCTAGCTCCGATCTTGCACCGTGTCTCAGCCTCCTAGACCACCGTACACAGCCTCCTAGCTCCGGTTGATAGTTTCGAACTCGTAGCCTGTCGTTACATTTTACAGGTGAGTAACAGAGTCGAGTTTTCAGTTTCGAAATCGTTTTCCCTTTTCGAAATCGATTATAACCTCTAATATAACGTGCGTTAATGCTAGGAAACTTATTTCCATCTGCTTCTGCTCAATCCAAAGTATCCAAACCGGCTCCGATCACATTCCGGTGAGAATTTTCATTCCCACACCTCTGTTTGAACCCTGATATTTATATGGTTGCTCCTTGCGATTTTACGCCTGCAATTCTATGCTACAGGTTGCTAGATTACTACATACACCCTGATATGTTAGATTTGTTTGTACATTAAACCTGACTGCATACACCATGCTATCTTAGTTTTGTCAGGTTGCTATATGTGTTGATAAATAAACCATGGCTCCATATACCCTTATAGTTTAGGTACTTGATATTGCTATATGTTTCCAACCATTTCCTCTTGCTGCTATGTTATATATAACATGTTCATATATGTGTTTGAAAACAGATTATTAGTCCATATACCCTGATAGTTTATATATGCCAGTTTGCTATTTGTGCTGAAAAGTGACCACGACCGACATACCCTGATAGTTTAGGTATGCCAGTTTGCTATTTGTCCTTAAAATTGACCACCACCGATATTCCATGATATGTTAGACATAGGATATTGCTATATCTGTTATACTATCAGTAACAGATTCAGTAGTTCTACACCAACATTAAACAAACTAACGAAAAGTCCTATAATTCAGGGTACACAATGTCTAAACCAAAAGTTTGCATTTTCAAACTTGGTACGGAGACAAGTATTGTTCCGCTGTCCGAATTCGTAGACTTCGAGTCATTTCAACAGTACGTTGAGCAAACATGGCAAGGGCTTGTTAGAGGCAACTACAGCATAACGTACTCTTGCGGTGCTCAGAGTAATTGTATTT
The DNA here is from genome assembly GCA_036936605.1 of Limnanthes douglasii subsp. nivea. Taxonomy (NCBI): domain Eukaryota; kingdom Viridiplantae; phylum Streptophyta; class Magnoliopsida; order Brassicales; family Limnanthaceae; genus Limnanthes; species Limnanthes douglasii. The sequence goes on along the minus strand of JAUPFV010000004.1, from coordinate 52,343,756 downwards.
TTAATAAGGAGACCGACTTCATCGGGTTGGAATGTTACCTCGATGTTGAGCGTTTGAAGAGTGTGTCATTTCTTATCCAAGAACATGTTGCTGATAAAGGCTCCGCCGTTAAACGTAAACAACCCGTTCAACTGTTCGAAGAATCCTCTCACATACAACGAACCAGCGGTGAAAGCAGTACCTGTTTGGCCATTACAACCCCGAAAAAAAGACATCTAGCTACAGCGGGATGGGCTGAAGCTATCATCGGTGTTGGACAGTCATTTCCAGACGGTGCTCAAGGTCTGAGGTTATCCTTATCCCGTTATGCATTAGAGAACGGTTTTGCGTTTAGGTACATGCACAATACCTTTAACAAGATCACCGTTTATTGTGTAAACAAAGATTCGGATGGCTGCAAATGGAGGCTTTACGCTTCTATCGATTGTAAGACCGGTTTGATGACAATTAAAAGATTTTTCAGTACCCACACGTGCAGTCCCGTATTCACTAAGAAGAAAAGCCGGCATCTGTCCTCCGATTTGATTGCTGATGAAATTCACGATTCTCTACGAAACAGCCATTCTTTAACAGCTAAGACTATACAGTCCACCATCAAGCAAGACTACGGTTTAGACGTTTCATATCGTCTATCTTGGAATGCGTTGGAGAAGGCCCGTCGCGCTGTATTTGGAGATAGCAATACCTCATTCGGATTGCTAAAACCATACTTCAAGAGGCTACAGAGTCGTGACATCACTACGGACTGTCGTCTGGATTTGGCTCCCGACAATGTTTTCCGTCGCTGTTTTATAGCATTTGGGGCGTGTCTTCAGGGTTTCCATTCGTGCCGCCCTCTGCTGTACGTTGACGGAACCCACCTGACAGGGAAGCACGGGGGCGTGTTGCTTTCAGCAGTGGCAAAAGATGGAAACAACGGTCAGTAAAAATACGTCTCAATATACATTTGATCTGATAAATAAGCATACATAGTTTGCGATTTAATAACACTGTCTGATAGTTTGTATTACATGCTCTGATATTTTAGTTATTACTGATTGTTATCTTGGTAGGCTTTGTTTGCTAGATTTGGTTACACAGACTGCGATTTGTTAACTATTACACAATCGAACAAAACATCGTTCTGTTAATGTAGTTCTGTTTTTAAACTTCTTTTCCATCCCAGGTCTTTTCCCCGTTGCTTTTGGTATATGTGGTAGTGAAGACTCGGACAACTGGTTCTGGTTTCTGGAAACTTTAAAACCTCATCTGCTAGGGCGCCAGATAACTTTCATTTCAGACCGCCATGCTGGTATTATTAGCGCTGTCGCAATTCTTTATCCTACTGACTACCACGCTTATTGCATCTTCCATCTTGTTAAGAACTTGAATAAAGCTCTTGAACACACTAACAGAGTCTACAAACAAGACATGCTAGCGATGTTTAAAAGTTGTGCTTATGCCCCTACGGTCGATCTTTTTAATGAACGTTATGGTCAGTGGTTGCGCCAAGGCGGTAATCGTATTGAAAACTTCGTCAGGAATCTTGCCCCAGAAAAATGGGCTCAGGCATATGTGAAAGGCAAACGGTATGGGGCGATGGCATTAACAGCTGTTGAATCGTTCAATGGCCAGATTAAGAAGTTGTGCCATCTGCCTATAGTCGAATTAATCGACCGGATTAGAGCTCTTCTGATGACTCAAATGTCTCGACGTTTAGGAGAAGGCCAAAGTTGGAACACCCATTTGTGCCCCGAGTTTGACAAGATGTTCAAAGATAATGTACAATCCGGTCGGACATGGTTAGTTCGCAAGTCTTCTGCGGCTTATTTTGAGGTTTTATCGGACCCAGTCATGGTTGTCAACATACTGGATTTCAAATGCACATGCGGCTCTTGGCAGCAAGAATGTTTCCCTTGCGCTCATGCGTTGGCTGTAATTGCATCTATAAACGAAGATCCTATGACGTTGGTCGAGCCGTTTTTCACTACACAAAATTTCCTGTCCAGCTATTCATTTAACATACCCGCTATAACAGAGTTTGGTGAATCCAGTAGCGCAGATTGTGATGGAGAGCCCTTGGTGCTGCCCTCTAACGTTAAAAGACGACCCGGTCGTCCGAGGAAGAAGCGTATTCCATCAAGAGGCGAAATTTCCAGCAGCCAGTCCCGTTGTGGTCGATGTTTCAAATATGGCCATAATAGGAGGTCATGTGATGCTCCGTTCTAAACATTATTAACCTACTTTTTCGTAACATTTTACATATCAAAGATAAGCACTCCTTATCTTTTGACGTCTGTTTTGTACAATTTTAACATTTACATGTTCCATTTCTGTTTCTTATCCCCTAAGATATCTATTCACATGTACATTGCTATCTTTGGTGATATACTACGATAGCGACTCTTATAACCATTGATAGATTCTAGATATTGCATCTGACAGATACATCAAACCTATGTTTTTTGTTTTGGTTTACATCCATCTGATGCTTTGCTCACATTAGTTATACTTGTACTTCAAATTATTCATGCCATGTTCATCTCAAATATAAGCACTTCTTCTATTTCCACTTATGTTTAGTCCCCTAAAAGAATTGCCATGTTCATCTCAAAGATAAATCCATCTAACATGCCTTTACATCTAACAGATACATCAAAGTATGTTACTTACATTTATTTCGGTGTACATCCATCTAACGGTACCTTTCGACTTATGTTTTTTTACACTTTTAATATTGACATGTAACCTGTCTGTTTGGTTCAGACTCTGATATCTATTAACGGCTACATTTCTATACACGCTGTTGTACTATGATAGACAAAATATGAAACATTGATAGATCGTCGATTCTACATCTGACAGATACATAATTTTATGTTTTCATACCTCCGATATGTTACTAGTCATACATTGCGATTTTGTTATATAACTGCAGTTAAAACTGCTTTCCTCAACTGCAACATATCTTATTATATCATACTGAGAAAAGCCATAGAACTGAAAATTCATTCAAACGCTAACATTAAAAACAGTGACTGCTACATATAGTCCAAATACACCAGCCCCCCCAAAAAATAACACTTCTGCACAGGGTTGGTGCAAGTTACAGTCCACAAAAAAAGATAAACATACGTTAAAAACACCAAAATAGAAACAAACAGGGCCATGAAACTACATCTAGAAACCTTATAACCTAATCGGAGTCGTCTCCATTAGAGCCCTCGTCCTCTTCTTCTTCTTCGTCTTCTTCTTCTTCTTCTTCATCTTCAACTTCATCATCATCGTCAGAGGCCTCATCGTCTGCCTCTTCATCTTCATCATCGTCTTCCTCATCCCAAAATGGGTTAATGCTCTTACACCTCTTCCTTTTTGGCACCTTCTCATCGTCAGAAAGATACCAGTCGTCCATGGACCAAGAATCCCATGAACCATAAGGGTCTTCTTGTTCCTCAGACCAGACCGACCATGCATCTTCTTCGTCAGAGGAGTACTCCGACGTCGTCGTGTGCTTGTAGGCCTTCTCGCATGAGTAGTAGTCAGAGGACCAGGCGTCGTCGCTGCTGTGGTGTGGGGAGAAGGGTGATGAAGGAGCCATGGTTGGAGGAGCAGGCGTTTCAACTTAGGGTATACTTTCTGGGTTTTTTTTTTCCTTTGCTTGTGAGTTTGTGAGTAATAGGTTGTCATATGCCCCTCTATTTATAGCAAAACCCAGCTTCCAATGATGAGTCCCCTTAAGCAACCATATTTTCTTTCACAACTTTAATGGCACACGTTCATTAAATGAATGTAATCATTCTACTTCATCTACCCATTGTCTTTTCAAGTTCAAACTAACCAATGGTTTGAACACATTAATGTAGTACTGAGTAATGTGTGTGGTTAACAGTCCTTTCAACAAATTAATTGCATTTATCTACCAATAACCATGTTGTGCAGTCCATATATTTTAATTTTGTGCATCACCAACCTGTTATATGATATTTGCGAGTAATTCTGAATGGTAGATAAATGATATTAAAAATTTAAAACCTTAATGGTCTATCTATTTTTTCTGAACGATATCTAAAACTATACTTTATGGTTCGTAACAAAAAATTTCATAAATTATGATATGTTTCGCACTGCGATATTTTATTGTTTAACCCCAGATAGATCTTTCCTTAACCCCAGATAGAAATTTTGGTGAACATTGATAGTTTATCTTATATTTGCAATATTGATATTTTCGAACAGTGGATCATTATTAATGTTGATTTTGTGTACAGATGGTGGCGTGGTGCTTTCTGGAGTGGCTATAGATTGAAGCAACTGTCATTGCTAATACGTTTCAATATACATATTGGCCTGACTAATATGTATACATATTTTGCGATCAAATCAGACTGTCTGATATTTTGTATTATATACTATGGTATTTCAGGTATTCCTGATTGCTAGCTTTGGAGGCTATTTCAGATAGCTTAATTTAAACAAACTTTTCTTTGATAACTTTTTCACAGCCTACTGCATCAAGTAAAAAGTGCTTTTACATGTAAATTTCAGTCTACAAACATAAATCATAGATGCTAATTTATGCGAAATATACAAATTGGTACCAAAATGCCAGTTACATACTACCAACGTCTGTTTGTGTTACAATCATTCAAAAAATGTTTGAATATTTTAGCTCTTGTTACTGCCGGCATTTCATCACCATATTGCCGTCCAACCAACCCGTTTGTAATTATATCTTCTACGTATTTGCAAACGAAAACACTGCAGTCGTAGCTGCCCCTCTTTTGCTGTGGGATGTTTAACATGGTCTTAATTTTGTACCCACCTTTAACATGCGGTATATATTTCTTCTTCATGCAATAGGCCAGCTGCATTGATAGATACAGTAGCAGTCATTGATATGCATTACTATACTGTTTGCTAGATATAATGTTCGAAATAGCTAGATCTGCAATCAACATAGTTTACTTGGAATTTAGATTCCTTACCAGACCATCGGCTGTGTTTCTTGTCTTATCGGGAATGAATTTGCTCCACGGCAGCATTGGGTTGTAGCTTCTTGCAGCCCCATTCTCCATGTCTATGACCAGGAGCGTCCAGTGGTTCACGCCATCCGTGTTTACAGTACAGAGGGGGACGAATGCAACATATGTGTCGCTGGGCATTGTCTCAAAAACATTGTCCACAATGGCAGACATATCTCCCTTGTTAGCCAGTGTCCCCTGTAAATTTGAGACATTAATACAGGAAGTAGATGTACCTAATATAAAACCAATAATCCCATGGGAACTTATAGTTTCAATCCCAGATATTTGAATGGCGTTGGCAGGAAATGAATACTTATTATCAAACCCTTTCACAGGGACTTTGAAATCTGAATCCTTTAACAGCTTATATATCCAAGCATCTATTACCTATCAGAACACAATTACAATCCTAAGTCAGTTGAGCAACCAACAGCTTATTGGTTGACACAATGATAGTTTCTTCAATTACTAATGATAGACGTATACAGACACGTTGGTAGACGTACAAGTACAATACGATAGATAGATCCTAATATATTTTTACCTTGAAGTCCAGTTGAGTTTCGTTAGGAAGTTCCATTAACTCTGTCACACTTACGGAAAGCCTGTAAGAGAACTCTGATGTTGGCAAGTACCACACTTCTGGATCTTCCTGGGTCTCTACCTGTTTCAGTTTCAGCACTTTCTCGTACTCACTTAGATCGATAAGTTCAGTTGTCTGTGTCTGGAACGGCCAAGCTACAACTTCAGTTTGCTGTTGTTGAACCTGCATCGGAGTAAGTAAGTTGAACCCAGGCATGTCATCAATGGGTACCTAAAAAAAAGCAGCATGGTGGTAAACTGTTAACAATACAGTTTAAAAGTTTATGGAGAATACCAAATATCTACTTACCTCAACGTCCATTTGTTCTTCCTCGATGGATTCGAGTGTACGTCTCTTCTCGTTTGAAGTTTCAACAGCCTTGTCAACTTCAGCGTAAAATGATTGGGTGCAGTCTATGAAGCTATCGTCAACCAACGGTGTAACCGACTTGACAATAAGACCCTTCGATGCTGCTTTCTGTTGTTCTGGTGTTGCGTACGAAGATGGCTCAACCTGTGACACTTTCTCGATCTTCTCTGCGGAATGATCTACTCTGTTGGAAATTTCTATCACCTTTAATGGAGACAGAGCTTGCGATAGCTGTTCTCACTTTGCAGCTGTTCCGGTGCCAGTGAATAGAACTAAGCTAGAGTTTCGTGTGTCTTCAGGCTCCGCTGTTTCGACTTCCTAAAAACATACGATTGAAAACCATTCATTGCGAGATTAACTATCAATCATGTATGATATTCAAATACAACGTTAACATCCACTTACATTGTGAGAGACATGTTCCGAAACCACTGGTTCGGTTGCTGCTATCTCCAACAATGTAGTTGCTACTACTATGTCATCTTCTCCTTTGTCCTCACCGATGATCGCTGCCTTCTTTCCTTCATCGACGGCTTTTTGCGACTCCTTCAACTGTCGTTCCATTGTTTTCGTTATATCGTTGGATTCTTCGTCCAACAAATCATTTCTATCCACCACCAGCTGCTGTTGTTCAACCTCGTCGTTTCCGACTCCAGGTCCCTGTGCAGGTACCAAAACTATATTCTGCGCACCGGCAGCATGAGTTAGGGGTGGTATTCCTTCTGCCACATCCCCTTCCCCATTACCAGCGTCACAAACACTTGTGGTAGTCCCTTTTGGCTTCCTAAACACATCTACAGCAACAACATCATGTGTAGTACTCTCTTCCATTGGTTCAACACGGTTTTCGGATTGAACACCCCCTCCATCAACTTCTTCTTTGTCCTCCTCCGACCAATGTTTTTCTTTTTGCTTTGCTTTGTCAATCTCCTCTTGTTCTTCTGTTTTATCCTCCCCATCAACGCCGTCTTCTTCCGTTGCTTTGTCCGACTCAGTTACTACATGCCTCCGAGTTCTTTTGTAAACCAGTGTTTCCTTAACCACCTTCTCAGCAGCCCGTGCATCTAAGGTTTCAGTAGCATCCTCATCATAGCGGCAAAATGGCGATGATAAGGTCAACAGCAGTTGTTGATCCTCGCCATCCTCTCTTGAGTCGACCATCTCCAGCTTTTCTTTAAGGTGCTCCAAATCTTTCTTCAATCTTTCAACCTGATTCAAACGACCATACGAAATTGTTACATTATTTACAGCACTGATAGTTACAGAATACTTTATTGATAGACAAGTTCATTTCAACAACCATACAGATGTTAGTAGTACTTAGAAGGCATGCTAGCACTAACCTCTTCGTTTCTTTCATCAAGGCATGTTTTAAGCCTCTTGTTCTCAACTTTCAACCGCCGCAACCGGCTCCTTTTTTTCAGTTTTTTGCTGTCGCGCAGTACCGACTGCGACAGCACTCCAAAACTAGGAATCATACTAGACCTACGTTTTTTCCGGTTCCTCAACCTCTCCCCTTTGTTTTTACCAACTCTTGCCTTCCTCTCCACAATGAACTCCCCCAACGTAACATCATCTTCAACCTCAATCATTGAATGTCTTGTCTTCTTACTACCAGCTCCGTCATCTTCCTTGCTTATCAAACTTCTGTTCGCAACAGATTTCTTTCTTTTCCTACTCCTCTTTTCGCTTGGTTCCCCAGCCCCTTCCCACCTTATCCGCGAATCATTTACTCCATAAACAAAACATTCTGATGCTGTAAACACCAACTCCCCGCCGACAACCTAGGAGATACATTATAATGTTCATTTAGCAGCAAAATATTATAATCATCACTGATATATGTATCATACTACTACGATATATCTACTATACCACAACATACCTCGTCGTCCCTGAGCTCACCGACCATCTGGATCATTTCGAATGTGGACTCCTTGCCCTCTAGCCCCCACCACTTGTAACATCTAGGTATTATGTAAGGCCTTGGTATGTCGACATTTATAGAAATATGCTCCATAAGAAACGGCTGCACAGAACATAACTAACTATTAAAAAAAACATTTTCCTAACAGACAGGCTGATCATAACTAGTTATACTTACAAAAAGCAAAGCAACGCATCCGATAACTCTTGAAGGATGCCCGGCCTTAATACATTTGTCCAGCGATTTGTGAAGCTTATCCAAGATTGCTCCAGACCAGTCATAGTCGTTTATCTTGTCAAGATTCTCCACGTAGAAGATTGTTGTCCAACCGATTACATCGCCCGACACTGAAAAGAAAAGTGTTGAGCATATGAAAAGTATCAGTAGCCTAGCCACATCGCTCGCTTCATCCTCCCCTCCTTCTCTAACTGCTTTCTCGATTGCTTCCTACAAAAACATCCAAAATCATAACAACAATACAGACAGAACAATTAAAGGCATCCACAACTAATAAGACATTAGATATATGATTGCATACATACCATAGTTGTTTGTAAACATACTCTGATATCTATACACGTTTACATTGCTATCTATACTGCTACCCTCTGATATTTATTACAATCCAAATTGCTATGTATGTTAACATCATATAAATTAGGTCTAACTGGACAGTTCCTTTAAATGTTACACTATCTGTGATATGTTAGTGTTCATACCTTGCTATTAACAACAATCTATTTATAGTTATGTGAAAATGTCCCTGGATTTCATGAACCAGCACAGCCTGCAGTACGAACTACAAAACAACTACATTCAAACATACTGTATTTACCTTTATTAACGCGTTTGACACTGATTTGTCGTTCGTTGGCCCGCTTCTCCTCGTCCTTGGACTCAAGAAATATTTCTTCATCAAAGTCGAATCTAATTCTGCTCCCTCGGCGTAACGAGCGATAAATCCACCTGATTTGCTCATCGGCATCTCTTCGTTACCGTGTCTCAGGCCAAAGATTGCCTGAACGTCTTTCTTCGTCAGCCTTACACGCTTTTGTCCAATCTTGAAAGCCTTCCATCTGACGTCGTATAAACCACAGATCGCCTCTATAAGGTGGTGGAACTTTTTAAGCTTCAGAGTTTCGTTCCTCAAGTCGTACGAGGTTTTGAGGAATGTGTAAAAAGGTGTTCCGCGAGCAGCGTCGATGTGTTCGGCTTTGATAATATCTCGTCTGAGGACGTTGATTATGCCAACCAATCCAGAGCGGTAGAATACTCCTGTCATTTTAACCTGTCAACGTTCACATAATAAGGTAGTTAGTAATTAACATGGTAACTAAAACAATAATACTAAGCAGCCACTACATTATGAAGATTCGTATAAGTGACCTGAAACTTATACTTATCCCCTAGACCTGCTGTCTTACATGTAAACTACTACCACACCCTGATATATAATACAATATACATTGCTACCTGTATGACGATACCTGCATACACTAACAACATTTGGAACAGCATCCCTATAGCTGTTACACAAGATCTAACACGTTAACGATCAGCCTCATAAACCTGATAGTTGTACTGATAGATAATAGAGCCCATATTGCTAGACATGGACCAACACTTCCCAAACTCACAGTGCTTAAAACATCAGCCTCACAATGGTAAAAACATCAGCATGACAATGCTTAAAACCCCAGCCTCACAATGATTACAACAAACCATCCTCACTACCAATACAACTATCACATAACGTTGTCCAGTCCAGCAACAGCAACAAAGAGAAATTACGATTCTACCGGAGTGTTACACATAATACAGCATGGACTATCCTTGTGTTCGAAAACCTCAACAGAAACGCATAAGAATCGAACACATACCTGATTTCGTTTGAAGGCGACTGTTCCGTTCGACGGACACTTCGTCGCAGTTGGATTCTCGCCGGTTGTGTTTCCAAATATAGAACCAGAGACAGAGACAGTTCTGGTGCGCCTGTAGGTGCCTGATACAAGGAACAGAGACAAAAAACTGGTTAGTTGTCGCCGGTTTTTTGCCGGCCGATGTCAGAATCATCGGAGGAGGCATACCTAGATGCTGCTTACTAGTCGCCGGTGGTTCTCCGGTAGGTGGCAACAAAATCGGAAGAGAAACAGGTTCAGTCGTGGTTCGCCGGTACGTAACCTTCCAAAAATGGCTTTTGGTTTCGCTCTCGTAAAACGTGTTTCTCTCTCCTCAAATTTGGAAATGTGAAAGTGGGGGGAAATTGGAACCTAAAAGTCAGATTAGAAGGTGAAAATAAGTGGGTTTCAAGGAAAAAACCCCTTTTATACCCTAGAGGGTATAATTGTCCAAAATGTGGGTTTAGGTAGTTTATGAAACTAGTCCAAAAACGGGTACCATCTTGGTATTTGATACTTGAGAAGGTATTTAGGGGTACTTTTCTCTTATATTTATTATTAAATAAATCATAAGAACATATTTTATGTAAGATTTTAGTATATGTTCGGTGTTTTGAGTAACCGGAAAGGCTAAATAGAGATTTTATTTGGCTATAACAAAATCTTTTTATAATGAAACCTATTTTGATTATAATGAGATATATTTTGGTTATAACGAGATTCTAAAAATGACCGATTTATTTTTGATATAAAAGCTTCATTCCAGCCTAACTCTTATATATGAAGGGTATATTGGTCATTTTACATCAGCCAAAAAAATGTTGGATTTGGGATCTCACTATAGCCAAAAAGGGTCCCAAAATAGCCTTGCCATTTGGCTATAGTGAGACCCCAAATCCAACTTTTTCCTGTTTAGGTAAAATAACCAATATACCCTTCATATATAAAACTCAATTTTGATCCAAAAATCAACATTTTCTTATATTCCTAAAGCTTTCTCTCTCTAAATATTTTAGAGAGTTAAATAAATATATTGCATATTTATTATGCAATATTTTATTTTTTTATAATTTAAGAGAGTAAAAAATTATTTATTTTCTAATTCTTTTTATTATAGTTTAAAAAAGTCAAACAAATATAGCCATATTTAAGCTAGTAAAAAAATATATTGCATATTTATTATGTAATATTTAGTTTCTAAATATTTTCATTCTAATTTAAAATAGTCAAATAATATATAAGATTTATTTAAGTAATTAAAAAAAGAAAAATAAATAAAAATTTGTCAATATAATAACAAATAGCGAAAATTAAAAACAATGTTTTGAATATATACTTCATTTGTTGGAGCTGACCATTTGTGAAAAAGAATAAAAAAATAAAGCATCTGTTTAATATAGTAATGAATAGAATAGTACACATCACATATAATTGGATAAGTATCGAAATAATAAATTTAAACGTAAAATCTATAACGAAATAATAAATTTAAACGTAAAATCTAACATAGTAGAAATCGCGCATTTGGGCTAAATCGTGTATAGTGTACGTCTAATTTGGGTTAAATCGCGCATTCTGGGTGTCCAATTTGGGCTAAATCGCGCATTCTGGGTGTCCAATTTGGGCTAAATCGTGCACACTAGATGCGCGATTTTCCCTGGGCACCCAAAATTTGCGAATTTGCTCAACACAAAAATCTTACTCATTGAATCCAAATCCTTCAAAACTCAACGAAATTTAAAAAAACATACCAAAACATAGAAAAAGACCTAACTAAACATATACTTATAACTATATTATCAAACAACAAGAAGAATCGTAGGAAAATTAAAGTTTTTAGGCCAAAACTATAACTCTAAATATCACTAAAAATACCTAACTACACCAATAAGTATAGAAGAGAGAAAAGAGAAGAGTTAGGCTGAAATTAAGCTTTTATATCAAGGGTAAGTTGGTCATTTTTGGGATCTCATTATAGCCAAAATAGGTCTCATTATAAAATAGGTCTCATTATAAAATGGGGTCTCTATTTAGCCTTGCCCCTTATTAAAATGTTTTTTTTTCGCATTGTGGATAATTAATCTTCCCTAAAAGTGAGAATAGAATAATGAATGGTAATTTTTTCCAAACTTAGATCAAATTGTAACATTTTTTTAATCTCATCGTTTTTTTGTCAAAGAATCAAAAATTAGAAATAAGTTATATAAAAGACAAAATGCATCAAAGGCATTACAATTTGAAGAATTTACCAGAAATTCATTTGACTCTTTCAAATGACAGTTTCAATCCTTTGATGGAACGTTAGAAGCATTGGAAACAATGCCACTAGAAGAAGAATAAAATCTATTGAATTTATAGCTATCCATGAGCCAATGCTTGTTGTCCAACACTTAACCACTACTGTTAAGCTACTTGGGTTTCACCATGTATTATCAAACATTTCTAATAAAATTTGGATTGTGTGGATGAATGATTTTGATGTGCAAACTCTATTTAATCATGGCCAAATGATTCATCTTCAGGTCACTCACTTTAACTCTAAATAAAACAGTTTTTGCCTCAATTGTGTATGCAAAATGTAACATGGAACATAGGACTGAGCTATGAAATATTCTTAAAGGGGTTAATGAGCGTTCACAAGACTGTATATTAATGGGTGATTTCAACACCATCACTGCCCCATATGAGAAATTATCATGTTCTACACTCCGTCTTAAGAACATGGATGACTTCAATGACACCATTAATGATTGATGCCTAATAGGTGTTAGTTATGTTGGATCTACCTACACATGTATTAACACACACAAATGGAAGAGATTAGACTGTGTTCTTTACAATACCACATGGACCAACTCTTTTGAGACAAAAAGAGTCAAACATTAGCAAGAACATGCATCAGATCACTCTCCTTTACTTATTTCTTTCTCTAATGCTTCAACAAAAATCAAATATTCTTTTAAATTTTTAAATATATGGCTACTTCATCCTAACTTCTTGCAGTCAATAGAAAGCAGTTGAAATGTTGAAATGGCACCTCCTCCTCTATTTTCCTTTTGGAAAAAAGCTAAAAAGGTTTATAATATTCCTCAAAGGCTCGAAAAATAGATTTTTGGTAATATTTTTAATGTTATATCTAAATCTGAAGAAGAAGTTTACTTTTTAGAAAAGTACTTTACAGAATCAAAAACTCAAGATGATAAGTTAAAACTAGCAAAGGCTCAAGTATATCCTATGAAGAAGGTGGCATGAACTTAAGAAACTTAAAAGACATGCAACTTGCATTCTTGTGTAAACTTTGGCACAAGTTGAGAATGACTAACATCCTTTGGGGCAACATTATGCATAATAAGTATTTCATGGCCAAGCATCATATGCAAGTCAATACAAAAAGGAATAGTTCAAGTACATGAAAAATACTCATGGATATAGACCTGTTAGAGAAACGTTCATCTTATGTAAACTAGGATAATAAAAGAGTATGTTTTGGTTGGACATATGGTATAACACTAACCCTCGTATTTTCCTAAACTTAGATGAAAATAAATCTTGGTATAATCAAGATCAAGTCAAAGACTAATTTATCAATGGCTCATGGGACATAAAGAAGATCTTTAAACAGAATTCAAAGGATATTAATCAAAGAGAATAGAGATAAAAAAACTAGAATGGGCTCTATCTAAAGATGGAAAATTCCACGGTAAAGAAACATGAGACAAAAATAAAAGTTAAGGGAGACAAATCAATAATCTATAGAAGAATTTGGAACAATATAACTCCAATGAAGTGCTCTTTTCTTCTTAGGAGATCACTTCACAACTGGATGTTTATTGGCACTGTCTTCGAGCATAAGAACTTACAACTTGCTTTTAAATACCAACATTGTAACAATTCTGAAACTCTAAATCATGTATTTTTTAATTGTCACTTTTCTTGGCAGGTATGGAGCTATTTTAGAAGCCCATTCAACCTAATACTTGGCCAAAATATGACTTTTCAACACATTATCATAAGCTTGTTTGATATTTCTCCTAATGACTAACACATTTGGACCATTATTCCTCCTATCATAGCATGGTCTATCTGGAACTTCAGAAACAAAGTCAAATTTCAGCAAGCTAAAATTACAGTTACCAACATCATCCATCAAGTCAAATCTATAATTTTAAGCCTTGATCAGTCATGTCTCTTAAAAAGAAAACAATTGATCAAAGATAACGATATAGCCTGTGACTTGGGATGTTTTAGTCATCTAAACCAGGCTAAAAAGTCAATTGTTACCAGCTGGTATCCTCCAAATGATTCAACATCAAAACTGAATATTGATGCTTATTGTTTGCTAAATGGTGAAGCATCAGGTGGAGCTATAATCAGAAATTCTCAAAGGGATATCATTGCTTCTATAAGTCACATATATGGCAAGCAGACACCAGTTTCTACAGAATGCATGGCTCTCTTGGATCTTATTTTCAGTAATAAAATGAAATTTTTAATTCTTGATGTTGAGATTGACTCTAAAATCTTAAATTTTATCTTAATTACTAAAACATATCCCTGTTTTCTAACAGCTACATAGAATGTTGCAGGAATATACTCTCACCAAATTCAACTATCTTTCATATCTATAGGGAGAAAAACTTGGTTGCAGGTTGGTTAGCTAAATAGACAATGAAATACAAACAAAAACAAGACTTAAACGCTACTCAACTCTCAAATCATTTAAGAACGATAGCTCTACTTGATAATCGTGAACTTGGGACAATTAGAGAGCTTAACCAATAGTTTATCTCTCATGAATCTGTCACATATCCTTTATACTAATGATTAAATTCATTATAATTTTTCATCTTATCTAACAAATCTCTGTACAAAAAGAAATTTCTGACACATATATCTTTACAGGAAGAATACGAGACATATCTTCAAAATCACAACTGTTAAATGCTTATATAGAAGTGCTTTATCACTTAGTATGTTACAATCTTACTGAAATCGACCTCAATATACAAAGACAAAACTTTAGTTCATCGGGATCAAAAGCCTTAAAATTAATACATAAGGCGGAACTCAAGAATTAGAGGAAATCAAAATATAACCTCTAATAATCAAGTCATTCTCTAAGTCTTATGTAGCTTCACAATAAACCACTATAATATTTCCTTCAATATCTCCATAATAAGTGTTCTCTTTATTAAGGATTGACCTTTCATCATTTGAAGCTTAATGAAGCTTTAAAGTTTGATGACTTCAATGATCTAGTTTAAGAGTGTAAAAATCCAAAATCTTTGAAGGCGATGGCTGATAAAATTAAATGGGGTGCCTAAACTATCGCATTTAGATTTAATAGTCATTGAATTTGACTCATGTATATCAAGCCTAACAAAAATTGGATTTTATTGTATATATATCCAGTTGAATAAAATTTCTTTTAAATTTAAAAAATCTATTTAAAGGTAATTCTCAATTTCATTCACTATTAGTGTAATAAAATTAGTTTAAATTTATATTTAATTTTAAAAATCAAGAATGTAAAATCTCAAAACAATTTAGAAAAAATATATTTTTAAATACTTTTTATTATAAACGATTTTTTTATCTAATCGGTTTTTTTCATAAAAAAATATAAATATAATTGAAACAAACTACAATTTATATAGAAAATATTTTTTATTGAAAAAATCAACCATAACAAAAATAAACTATCTCATTGTTAATAAAATTGGCTGTATTTTATCTCCGCTCATATTTTGTATATATTATAATGTATTGTTGTGTGTTGTTATTTTTTTTAATTGTAATTAATTACGAGGGATACACAGTTAGTCTACTTTTTTGTTTTAGTTTTGGATTTTTATTTGAGTTTGAAATTTTAATTTTAATCTGGCTTTGGACTTATTTTAGGTTTTGGTTTGGAATTCAGATTAGAGCTTGGATTTAAATTTGAAATTGAATTTGAATTTATATTTGTTTTTGGTTTTTTGGTTTTTTATTTGGATTTGATTTTTAGATTTTGGGTTTTATATTTTGGGTTTTAGTATTTGAATTTTTTATTTTAGATTTTAGATTTTCAAATTTTCAAATTTTCAAATTTTCAAATTTTCAAAATTTCAAATTTTCAAATTTTCAAATTTTCAAATTTTCAAATTTTTAGATTTTAGATTTCAGAGTTTATATTTTCGGAAATGAGAATTGGAAATTAGAAATTTAAGATTTAAGATTTAAGATTGAGATTCGAGATTGGGATTAGAGATTTCGTTGAATAATATGATGAGGTTGAAGGGATATGAAGAAAAAACGTGAGAAGAATAATAGGAAGAATATCCATTGAAGAAGAAACAATTTGAAAGATAAGAAATATGACGTTTGAAGGTCGTTTGAAGATGATTTGAAGATTAAAAGCAACTTGCAGATTTCTTCTTAGTCGGTATTTCTGTTTCATGTATGTGAGCAAACACTCGATGTTTAATATTTTTGCATAGTAAGTTTGAGGAATGATGTTAATGTTGTAACACGTTAGCTATTTAGCTCACTAAATCATTAGGTTATTACTTTATATATTGTGACTTAAGCTCTTTTTAAGATATACAATTATAATTAATAAAATCATAACCGCTCTCGTTCTTCAAGTATCATTTTTTTACACCGCTTATTGTCTATTCTGAAAATATTGGTGTCACTTAGCTATGTTCCAATTCAGTCTTTTATGTATGTATGAAACATGTGGTGATTGATTATCACTTTATTTGGGGTCTACTTCAACCAAGTGCTCTTAATGTTATTCATGTTTTCTCACCGTATCAACTTGCTATCACTCTTACCAAATCGCTTCCATCTTGAAGGGACAGATTAGAGAATCATTTATAACGAATTATATTTATCTTTATATTATGTTTATTATAATTAATCGTAATTGATCTACGTTCAAGATTCTCTTTATTGTAAATGATTATTATTTTTATATGGTCAAAATTCTTGTTATTGTAATTGATTGTAATCCGTTTAGGCTAATATTGTGTGTATATATACACTCTCAATCAATAGAAAACCCAAGCCACTATTTATCAATATTATTACCTCTAATTCTAACACTCGGATTTGAGTTTGAACAACTAGCAACAAATTTTCAAATTTAAAAAAAAAATCAAAAAAGAAATAACTTGTTGGAAAAAAAGATGTAATGTGGACTTGGCCTTAAAAAAGGTAACACATAATTGGATTGCTTGCGCAATGGATCTCTCTATAAATAATAGACACGTGAAAGTAATAACCTTACCTTATGGCCACCCAATGAGAGGAAAAAACGGTAGCATGCCAAATACAGATGTCAAAATAGCAACAATAACCTAGAAAATAATTGAAAACATATATTTAAAAAAATACAGAGAACAAATCGAGATTTTTATTTTTTATTATTTCTCAATTTCTTTCAATTTTTTCTAAAATTAAAATCTGATATAAACTAAATCATTTTTTAAAATCATACATACACTTATCCAATTTAAATATATTTCATAAACAATTTGTTCGCGTTAATTTGAAATCATATATGTAATACTTCAACCATCCAAGTCAATAATTCATTGATTAGCAATCATCAAAAAAATGTTATCGAGCAAGAAATTGATCTATAAACAAAATTAAGGGTTGATGAATATTTGTGTGAAAATAAATTTTATATTTTCTACATAAACCAATTGATTAAGAAACATTTGATCTTTATTGATCAAATTGTCATTAATTTTTGTATGAAACTAGTAAATAATAAATTAAATAATAGATATAAAGTCTTGTGGGATATTAAGTTAAAATATATATTGATGAGTGACTGGATGGGAGACATATTAAGCGCGGGGAGGTAAAATATTTTGTTGATATGATTCATAAATTAGATTCGATGTGTGATGTTTTGTGTAGAAAATATACATGGTTGTAATAAAATGGAGGATAATGCAAGAAAATGGGAAGTGATGGATTGGATAAGTTACTTAGATGCAACAACATTGTATATTGCTATATTTGAGGTTATTTATGTTATCCAGAAGGCTTATATTATGACTGTATAGATTAAGATATCTTTTAAGAGAATCTTATAAGTCCTATATCCTTTCAATTTTAAATTTATAAGAAAACAAAAGATGATTGTTCTTGAAATAGTGAAAAGACATGAAATAATGCTACTAAAATACTAATTAGAAACATGGTGTAATTTTTTTTAAACGTCAAAAACTTAAAAATATAAAATTGTATATAAATGAATAATACATTCAAGAATATAAATTTATTATGCGCATAACAGGACAAAAAAACCATAATACAAATTTTACATTCATCTGAAAATATGAAAGGTCTAAAATGATAACTATTAAAGAACATTGATATAAAATAAATGTTATGAAAATATAAAGAAAATTTGAAATGATTTACGAAGGAAGTATCAAATTAATTTTACATACAACCATTACAATTGAATCAAAGTTATATGTGAATTGATTAACTTTAGATCAGCGAAGGACGTTGATTAAAGTAAGATTTAAAATATAAAAAATATGATAAAATTGTATTCAATTTAATTCTTTCGTTCAAATATCACCGATAATAACAGCCATTGGAGGTGATTTTTAGAGTTCTTATCATCGTGCGGTAATAATTCATTGAGGAATATGCTAGATAAAAACTAGTTATAAGAGATAATATTTGAAATGGATGAAAGCGGTGGTCTCGATTGTTTAACATAAGAATGATATAAAAATGTTGGACATATATATACAACTATGTGTAAAGTTTTCCGTATGGATTTATTTCCGACCAATTTGAGTATTTTTTTATCATCATGTATCCAAAAATTGACAGTCAGAAAAAAAAGGTAAAGAGTATATACCAATTAGTTTTTATAACTTCTTATATAAACTAAACACCTATATAATTAATAATTATATTTATAAAAATGTTATCTGAGCTGATTTTGCAGGAAATATCCAGCTTTACTAAAGATCAGATAATTCAACATACTCATGACATAAGACATGTGAATAAAAAATATAAGAGAACATGTGCAGTTTTATAGTTATATATGATAAAATCATAATATAGTATATTGTAGGTCTATGATTTGCGTTTTACGTAAATATGCATTTGAATAAATATTTATTATCTGAGTTGGAGTTGTCTAAATAATTCAAAATTCTTTATTTTTGGTAAATAACCAAACAATAGTTCTTATTATCATATCCAAATAAGGCAAACAAGGAGAGTCACCTTCTCATCGTTATGTATTCTGCATGCAGATGTTATGTCTTAGTGACTAAATAATCTAATAGAAAAAATTACCTTATATTGGATATGAATTTTAGAGGATTTAACATCTCACATAACTTATATCGATGATTTGATATTATTTTGTAATATAACGTTAGAAATCTTAAGAGGGATTGAGAATTATTTTTCCCATACGAATTGATATAAGTTCAAGAGACTAACATTGGAAAATATCATGTATGGCCTTTTATAAATACAAATATTTAATGAAAATCTATATTAAAAAATCATTATTTTCAAATTGAACTTTGGCATATTCAACATCTTAATTGTATTCATGGGGCGCCAATAATTACTTCAGTGCAGTTTAAACAGGTTCAACAAGAACATAAAGAATAGACTAAATAACTGAATGTCAAAATGATTTCCTTATAGATAGAATATCACTTTGATCAAATCAATTATTTAAACTCTTTTTATTTATATTTTTTCTATTCATATTCTGCCAAAAAAATATAATGTTAACTGAATATGTTATTTTCTAAATTTCTTTTAGGATTGAGAAATGGACATTATAAAATTTAGATTGAATAACCTAAATAAATATTTAAGTCTTTCGCAGAAGGTGGATTGAGTGTAAGATGTGTGCGGGATGTGATTAAGGTTTCGAAAATCAAACTTTATTTGAAATTCAAACAGACTTTATAAATTGCTTATTTAAGAAGTATACAAAATAGTCTAATGATCTTAAAACATAGTTTGGCTTGGAAAATTGTTCAAAATAAAACTATTTCGATGGTTAAAACATGTTGGGCAAGGCTAAATTGAGACCACATTTGGCTATAATGAGACCTTTCTATAATGAGACCTCATTTGGCTATAATGAGACCCCAAAAATACCAATTTACCCTTGATATAAAAGCTGTATTTTCAGCCAAAAACTCTCCTTTCTCTCTTCTCTCCACCAAAAGCTCTCAAACTCCGGCAAAAAAAAGTCAAGATTTCTCAAATCCGAACTTACAAAAACGTCAATATATGAATCATATACCTATTCATGTAATTTTTATGCAATTTACTTTGGTATTTTTAGTGATATTTAGAGTTATAGGTTTTTTTGAAAAAATCAAATTTTCATCTAAATGTTGTTGTTTTTTTGGAAAGTAAGTTGTAGATAACTGTAAGTCTAGTTATTGTCGACATTTTGGTATGTTGTTTGTTGATTGTGGTTGAGTTTTTAAGGATTTGGGGTTCTTCATTTTCGAAATTTGGAGAAGAGGTTTTCGGGGCGCGATTCGCGAATGCTCACTTCGCAAATTTGGACAAATTGCGAGTACCCAACTCGCAATGTCCCCGAAATTGCGAAGTCAGGATTCTCAAATTTGGACAAATTGCGAGTACCCAACTCGTGATGTCCCCGAAATTGCGAAGTGAGTATTCGCAATTTTGGGTAAATTGCGAGTTGGGTGCTCGTTATTTGCCTAAATTTACGAATACCCACGTCGCAATTTTCTTTTTTTTTTATCACATTTTGAAGTTTTTTTTTCTAAATTTTACACCATTCAATGGAAATGACTAATGTATTATATTGGTGGAAAAAATTGAGTTTCGAACTCGTAAACTTAAAAAAATGAAAAATGACAAAAATTCCAGAGAGTTTCACGAGTAGAGAGTGCCTGATTTTGTCAAAATTGAGCGCTCAGAGCGCTCGATTCTGACAAAATGGAGCGCTCAGAGCGCGCAATTTCGACAAATTGTAGCAGAGCGCGCGATTTTGACAAAATTGAGCGTTCAGAGCGCGCGATTTTGACAAAATTGAGCGTTCAAAGCGCGCAATTTTGACAAATTGTAGCGCTGCGAGCGCTATATTTGCACTGAAATTTCAAAAAACATGAAATGATCCTCTTTTTGGGTTTGGAGATGGTCCGTCAAAGGCTCATCCTCATTCGACAAGAAATCATTCATATTGCAGCTCAACTCTTCGTTTAAATCGCTCAAATCCATGGTTTGTGGTGTTTTTTAAACATTTAGTTTAGTTAGAGAGGGAAAACTTTAGGAAGAGGAAAAAGAAAAAGTTGATTTTTGGTTAGAACTTTGGTTTTATATATGAAGGGTAAAATGGTAAATTCACATAAACAGAAAAAAAAATGAGATTTTTGGGTCTCATTATAGCCAAAAGGGGTCTCAATATAGCCTTGCCCAAACATGTTAGTAATTATCATAGAAGGAAAAATAAATTTAATAAAAAGATATACAGCATGAATGGACTCAGTTTACAATATTTTTCTATGGTTTCTAGAGTGAATGTGTTATGCAAGTATGTAATATTTCTTTCATTATTTTAACAATACACAATCTTATATGTTCTCATTTATCATCTTACACAATCTTATATGTTTTGTTTCATCATCTTCTTGTACAAAAGGTGATAGATATTTATTCAATTATATTTGGATAATAAAGTATCAGGAAAAACATATTCTTTGGTAGATGGCTCATTTTATACAAAAACCTAGAATTTCTTTTAAAAGATATATTATCATATAGAAGTTTTTAATTTTGTTTTGTGATAGATATTAATATATTGTGTAAAGGAATTACATTTTCATCTAAATGATTTTTCTGCTCGGAAATTATCAATGTTAATCGGTTTCTTATGTTTTTTTACAATTAATATGTTTCAACGATATGGACAAAGATCTTTAAAATATGTGGTATTCTAATAAATTTTTGCTGGTATTTTTTATTAACAAATTAGTAAAGATGTAAAGGTATGGATAATCATATAGTTTAAGTTTTGTTTGTATTTATATGTTAGATTATTTGGAGAATTTGATGGTTGTCTTATTTTGAAGAAATCACAACGCTTTTGATTTATTAATCTGTCAAATTAATAATAATTTACTAATGCTTCACTATATTTTAAAAGAATAAACACTTGTGGTTCAAAAATAGTAAAATAAGATAAAACTAGGGATATTTTTTAGAATAGATGGTGCTTGCAAATCTATATTTGAAATTGGAGAGCATGTTTAAGACAACATAATAAATTATCACTTCATGAGGTATTAGTCTTTCCCTATGTGATTTTATTTTAGTTGAATTTAAAGATTTTAAAGTTTGGGATGATTTTTTTAATGAAATAAATATTTAGAAAGTGATATTTGACTTGAATCTTTCATATTTGTAAAGGAACTTCAACTCATTCGGATAAATGGAAACATCGCGTGTTTGCATGGATTTTTTGCTGAAACCATTTTCAATTTTATTTTGATACGTTTTGAGAGAATAAAACATTGCGACCGGCGTTCTGAAAAATATAGAAATTTTCAAACCGAAAAGTTGAATGGTTTTACTAGGATGATATCTCTAATCATCGTAAAGGTATTCTAAAATCTTGTTTTGACATTATTAAATCATATTAAATCAACAATTTCATTAATGGTTATCAGACGAACTAGTCTTCAGATGAACTACTCTTTATTCATAACTAAACATTGTAAATTGTCCAAAATATGAAGCTATTATTTTAAAGTGGTCTATTATTGACATATCGGACAATATCAATATTTTTTTATTTACTTGTATAGGTTTAATTTTTAATTAATATAAAAATAATTTAATTAATATATGAGATGAATAATAATAATATGTTTCCTTTATTACACACATGATAAAGATTTAAAAATATATATTTCTCTTATTGATAGAGTACAAAAAACATTAGAAGGGTTTATTAAAAAATGGGTCATATGGAATGCAAAGACCATGACCAATAAATTTTGGCTCATTCGCAAAGAAAAGGTCAAAAAAGACCTTGATTCCTTAACTTAGTCAAAAATGAAAAAATTAAAAGATATATAGGGATCTTCGTTCCCCAATCGAGCATTTCATTTTGAAGAATCTAAGTTGAAGGTATATATAGACTTAATTTCCTAACTGAGTCTTTCATCTTAAGGAAATCAAGTCAAAGACGTACATGGTTTTAGATTTCTAACCAATCCTTACATCTTGAGGGAGTCAAAGTGAAAGTGTATATGGATTTTTCTTTGTTAACAACATCTTTAAAATTCATGAGCCAATTCAAAAACATATAAAATCTTCAGTTTTTCAAATGAAAATTTCATATCGAAATAGTCAGATCAAAATGTATAAAAATGCCTCGTTTCTCTACCAAGCCTCTCATCTTGAAGGTGGCATGCCAAAGTGTATAAAGGGACCATAGTTCCATAACCATTCATGTTATCTTGAATAAGTCATACCAAAGATCATAAAAATACCTATGTTCCTTACTTGAACCTTCCACTTAAGAAAAGTCAAGCCAAAGAATATACAGAGTCCTTGGTTCCCTAACTTATCCCTCTATTTTATGAGGGAAAACCAATAATATAAGAAAAAAATTTACTCTTTAACTGATCCTTCAATGTTTGGAAGAACCAACCAAGAATACAAAGGACATCGATTTCCTAACCGAGCTCTTAATTATGAATGAACTAAACTAAAGTGCCTATAAGGTCCTCAATTCTCTAAATGAGTTTGCGATCTTGAAAAATATAGTCAATAATACAAAGGGATCTCAACTACATAATTGAGTCGTTTGCTGTGAATAAACTGTGACAAGTGATCTATAGGGTCCTCATTTACTTAATCGAGCCCCCATCTTGAAAGAGCAAACTGATAATATAAAAGGACCCCGATTTCTTAACCTGGTCTTTAACATTAGGAAGAGACAGACCAAAGAACACTAAGAGATCTCATTTTCATAGTCTATTGTTGGGACAAATGATATTGATTAGCTTCGAAATAATCTTTTTTTTTCAACGAGTTACCAAATTTATGACAAATTTAACTATAAATGTGATCTTTTCAGCTTTTTGAGCAAGCCCTAGACTTGTGATAATATTAGGCCAAACGAATAAGGGGACCCATCTTAATAGGAACCTTAATTTTGCGTTTAACCTAAATGAATAAGAGTATATATATCGTTTAAAGGTTTCCGATTTTGTGAGTGAAGCCCCACCTTGAGAGGAGGTTGAACAAAAATATAAAAATGTTTTTTGTAAAACAACTATGTATTGTCAATGAGAATTTATATCTATTGAGATGTCATATTAGAAAAGGTTACATGTACGGATATCTTGAATTCATATGTCCGTTACATATAGATTTAGAGTATCAAAACATGTTGTTATATAACTCTAATTATTTAAATGTAATCAACATACAGTTATTGACCAACGAATATCAACATATGTAGTATCATAGATATTTACATTGTAGATACTAGTCAGAATGGTGTGGATCTAGAAGGAGGGTCCCTCAGTCTAGCACTTTATATTTTGGGGTTTTGAAGTTCCAAAAAGGTTATAGTCTCTCTACAAAAGCAGTGACATCGAACGATAGCAATTTAGAACTGAATTGATGTTTTTATAAGAAAATAGAGTTATCGGGTTCCTGATAAAATATACAGTAATATGCATAGGCTTCTATTTAGTTTAGAGTATTCCATGCTTTTCATATAAATATAAGCCTAAACCCTAAATTCATAGCATGATTTTTATTTATATTTTTACAACAAGTCTATTTTCTTTTTTCTTTTTCTTTAAAACCAAATATATTCTCAGTAACAATAGATCTATATAAATATTGGTGAGTTTTTCCATCAAGGACAAAATCAAAGTGACTTGCATAGTGCGGGACTATCCATAATCGTCTCAACATCTAAGTCTCTAACGAAAAATCTCAAGATCATGCATATTTGTAAGTTTTTATTCTTTATTATTTATACTAGACCCTCCAAATCGCAAAGATCACGATTCACGTACTTTAGGTTTTATGACCTTATAATATTAATAATTAATATTAGAACTAATCTTTGATAATTTCTAATATATATTTAGTATTTATTCCTTATATCATCCCAACTATATCAAGTAATTCAGATGGGATGAAAACATTAAATTTAATTTGATGTTAAGATTCTTTAAGCATATTTAAGGTTTAAAGAATTTAAAATGCATGATAAGGACTTGTGTGATACAATAAATAGAAAAAAATTGGTTAATTTATATAAATAATTAAATATTCAAGTCTGAAATTCAAAAAAATCCGAACAAAACCTTAATTTTGAATAAAATCAGGATTTTAGATTAGCGGAATTAGAAAGTTGTCGCGAAAAATGGGTACGTTATCCCGAAAACCTCCTTTAGTGGTCGCGTTTTCGCGATAAGTAGCTTTGTTACCACGACAATTCAGTGATATTGGATTTTTCACTACAGCAGCCCTTGTTGCTTCCTACGCCAACTGTCCCAAATCCAATAACCAAAATTTATTCTTTTTTGTATTTTCTTGTACGTGAGTTTGCTGCCGTGAACCATCATTCATACCTATAACAAACCAATGCATATTAAATTTGGGACAATTTAGTTTCTCTTACATCTTTTGCGGGTTGATTAATTTTATTAAAACCAACACATATAGGTTGACATGTTTAGATATGTTGTCATGCATGTTTGAAGTGTTAGGCGTTTAAAGGGTATACAATTATGTAGTCATATTATGTGAGCATTAAGAAAAGATGTAGATATGATAATGTATGACATTGGAGATATGAAATCATTAGCCATTTTTGTTGAGCAACTAGAATATGAGATGTACGGGGTTATGTTTTGCATGCTCGAGGATTTTTTTTAGGTTTGGAGTTTTTAATGACATTCATCTTTATTTAGATATCTGAAATTTTGATAATATATTTAACATCTTATAGATTTCTCCAGATGTTCATGACGTAATGAAATTTACCAAAAGATTTATTGAGTTATATATGATGAGAGAATAAATGACAAGAAAGAGGAATATAGGATCTTGAACCTGATGTGACTAAAGCTCAAAATGTAGAAAGATAATATATTAAAGAATTGTCCACCTACCAAGAATAAATGGGCTCCTTTTTATAGTGGGGAAGGTGGGTCCCGTTTATGTCCTTGGTGGTCTTGTATTATTTCATTATTAGTCATTTACAAATTACTTTATTTACAAATGGTTGTCTAATAAACAATAAATACAATAACGGGCATATTTCCCTTCTCATTTTTGCAATTAACTCATTTTCTATTAAGACCGTCAAATTACTCCGTTATCAATATAGACATTTCAGTTGCCTTTGTGTGATGTACAAAATGAACACTTCATATGACTATTCCCTGAAACTGTATAGGAAGACCTATCATGCCACCCGTTAGGCCCCTATCTGAGTGAATCATGTTGGAAAATGGGTTTGGAGGGCTCATAGCTAAGGACCATATATTTTGAATGCTAGACTGGTATCTATAGATAACTGCCTCACATTGTAGCATGATGTATTTGTTAATTTCACATGCAACATACTTACGCACAACTGATTTTAGTGTTGAATGGTTTCGGTTAAATATTCCATGAAATAGTCAAGTACGAGCCCTAAAGAAGGCTTGATTACTTTCAAATATTGTCGTGAACCAAAAACATCTTCCTTAAATAGTTAGTCATTAGAAGTAATGTATGACGTGTTGATGCCTACCGTCTCCGCTAAATATTACGATGAGTCATTTCATATGAATATATATTAGAATTTAGAACTTGACTAAATCTAGGTTCTAGTTATACATTTTTTGTGAATAAATTTCAACATTTATGCCAAATATGCAATAATTAAGTTAAATAATGTGTTGAGAAAATATAGGTTCTAGTTATACATTTTTGGTGAATAAATTTCAAATCATAAAAGTAATTTTGTATAATGTGATCATGATATGTTTGTTCATTAAGAATGTTATTG
Organism: Limnanthes douglasii subsp. nivea; assembly: GCA_036936605.1. NCBI lineage: Eukaryota > Viridiplantae > Streptophyta > Magnoliopsida > Brassicales > Limnanthaceae > Limnanthes > Limnanthes douglasii. The sequence continues at coordinate 52,316,911 of JAUPFV010000004.1, read as the reverse complement.
TTATTAAATCACTATGCAATTTATCACAAAATGACTCAAGCACAGAACACTATGAAACAAATAACAGTAAATATTGAACACAAGATTTAACGTGGTTCGACAATTGTCTACATCTACGGGCGCCGCTAGAGAAAAAGTGTTTCACTATGATAGAAAAGGGTTACAGATTATATATTATGTTTTGTATAGTCCTAGTAGTCTATTTATAGGGATTAAATATAACTTATTAGATAATGGGCCTAATGGGATCATACCACAAGACTAACAATTATACTGTCACAACACTTATTTGTACTTCCGAACACAGTACACTGTCAAGGCACAATATCACTATCACAGACACAAAACTGTACTGTCGGACACAGTAGTCTGTCAATGAACTATTCGACTCATTCATAACAAATCTTCCTCTTGAGGCGAATATCCTTTTTTCACTATCAACAAAAAAATTCTCTTATTTTGACTCACCACATGCCCTTAAGGCGATCACTCTATACTGCAAAAACCAATACATTTTAGGCACTCTCTAATATTTCAAAGTGATACTACCTTGGTCATTATATCTGCTGGATTATCGTGTGTAGACACTTTCTTCACATCAACAATTTCCTTTGATATTGTATCACGAATAAAATGATACATGACATCTATGTGCTTCGTAAGCTCATGGTACATCTGGTTCCCTGTAAGGTGTATGGCGTTTTGACTGTCACAATTTTTTTTTTGTAGTAGTCTTATCCAAAACCAAATCTGAAACCAAACCTTGCAACGATGTTGCCTTTTTAACTGCTTCTAATACCGCCATGTACTCTACCTATGTTGTAGACAAATCTACAGTAGCTTGCAAATGTGCTTTCCAACTGATCGCACTTCCAGCTAAAGTAAATACATATCCTGTCAGAGATCTCATTTTATCTATATCACCTGCAAAATCAGAATCAACAAAACCAACCACTGATCCTGCAATATCATTCAGCGATCCACCAATATCGGTCTTGTTAAAAGTTAAGCCAGCGTTCACAGTATTCTTAAGATACCGAAGTATTAATGTCACTACCTACCAGTGTTCTTTCCCAGGACATCCCATATACCCGCTAACTACACTAACCGCATGTAAAATATCAGGACGTGTGCATACCATAGCATACATGATACTACCAACTGCACTTGCATATGGAACCTCGGACATTTGTTCCAACTCAGCATCGTCCTTGGTCGCTCCTACTGCAGATAACTTGAAATGAGTAGCAAATGTAATACTAACTGTCTTAGCATCAAACATGTTGAATCGTTGTAATACTTTCTCACTATAGCTTCGTTGAGACAAGTGTAATGATCCTACACTTCTGTTCCTGATAATCTTCATACCAAGAATCTTTTTTTCTCTACCCAGATCCTTCATCTCTAACTTGGCATTAAGCTACTTTTTTATCTGAAAAATGTGTAACATACTACAAGCAACAATAAGCATATCATCCACATACAACAACAAGTAAACATAAGAATCATCTGACATCTTTTTATGATAAACACAACTATCATATGGACTCCTTGTGAACCCTTTTGACACCGTGAATGTATCAAAATGTTTGTATCATTGCCTAGGTGACTGTTTCAAACCATACAGTGAATTTTTCAGCAGACAAACTTTTCCCTCCATATTAGGTTCGATAAATCCCTCTGGTTGTCTCATGTAGATTTGATCCTCCAATTCACTATGTAAAAAAGCAGTATTCACATCCAACTGCTCAAGTTCTATATCTTGCAAAACTACCATGGCTAACAAAACTTGAATCGAACTATGCTTTATCACTGGAGAAAACACTTCATTGAAGTTGATTCCTTCCCTTTGAGTAAAACCCTTAGCAACCAGTCTTGCCTTGAATCGAGATGCCTCAACCCCTGAATTACCTTCCTTTTTCTTGAACACATATTTACTGTCTACTATCTTATGTCCTTTAGGCAAGTCAACCAGCTTCCATTTTGAATCTTATGAAGAGATTCAATATTTCCCCTCATAGCACCAATCCACCGATCTGCCTCTGAACTCTCTATAGCTTCTCTGTAGCTACTAGGTTCCTGCATTTCAACTTCTTCTGCAACTGACAGAGCATATGTAACTAGATTCGCATACCTTTTTGGAAGTTTAATATCTTTTCTTTCTCTGCCCAATGCTATGTTATAAGGTTGTTGTTCTCGTTCAGGCTCATCATCGTCACTATCATCTGATGCTGACGCTTCACCTCTTGATTCTGGATCCACCTCAGAACCACTTGAATTATTGGACCTACTAGGAATTGATTCTACTTAAAGCTCCATATTTTTACTCACAACCGATCATGATTCAACCATTTCTCCTACTTATTTCTGACTCTCTATCGAAGCAAACTCGTTAAAAGTAACGTCCTTACTGATGAGAAAACCTGGAGACTTCGGAGAGGTACACCATAACCCATATCCCTTCACTTTAATAGCATATCCTAGAAATATTCACCTCTTTTCCCTTGGCTCAAGCTTACCATCTCTCACATGAGCATACGCAGGATAGTAGAACACCCTCAAATGTTCGTAATCAGCTGACGATCCAAACCAAATCTCAAAAGGAGTCTTACAACCAATAGCCGTTAATGGAGACCGATTCACCAAGTACCACGTTGTATTGATAACTTCAGCTCAAAAAATCCTTTCCCACACCGGAATGCGAGAGCATACTTCATGCCTTGTCAAAAAGTGTTCTGTTCATTATTTATGCAACTCCATTCTGCTGTGGTGTTCTAGAACAAGTGCGATGGCGCAGTATTCCCTCAGCTTTGCAGAACTCGTTGAACTCACGACTGCAATATTCTAACCCATTATATGTCCTTAGACATTTGATTTTTTTTCCAATTTTCTTATTTATTTATCGTCTTCCATTTGACAAAGGTTGAATATGCCTCATCTTTCGTTTTCAAAAAGTAAACCCACACCATCCTTAAATAATCATCGATCAAACTCATGTAGTATCTGGCTATGCTCTTTGATGGAATTCTGATTGGACCCCAAAGGTCTGAGTGAATGTAGTCCACTGTCCATTTAGTCTTTCTTAAATTTGATTGGTGAATTTGACTATAGTTTATTTACCAAACATACAGTGCTCACAAAATCCCAATGATTCTGCTTTATACACTTTCAACAAATCTCTATTTCCCAAAACAGCTAATCCTCTGTCACTCATGTGACCAAGACGCCAATGCCACTTCTTATTTTGATCTTTCCTACTTTGGCTATTACTCCCCAGTGATGCTACTGCAGCATCGCCCATAACAACACTCCCCTGGGGAATGTAAAGACCATTCTGCAAACTGTCCTTCATGCATACCATTGAGCCTTTTGTCACTTTGATTACACCGTCTTCTGCACGGTACTTGTAACCCCGAGAGTCTAGAGTCCCAAGAGAAATCAGGTTTTTCTTTAACCCAAGAACATGCCAGCACATCAATATTCTAACAACCCTATCAAACATTCTAATTCTGACGTTACCGATACCACCAACAGTCAACGAATGATTGTTCCCTAAATAGACAGTTACCTACATTGGGTTGTAAGTATCAAACCACTGCTTGAACTGACACATGTGATATGTAGCGCAAATATCAAGTACCCAAAAAAAATTCCCACAATCTGAACTCACGGATAATACATCTCTTCTACCATTGTTTTCACTATCGTTAGAATCGTTCACACCTTTAACAATGTTTGCTGCATTTTCCTTTTAATTTCCCTTCTTACCATTCAGTTTCGGACAATATCTCCTATAATGACCATGTTCACCGCATTCATAACAGTTTGACTTTTTTTACCTTTGATTTGGACCTCCAGTTTTTCCTTCTTAAAGAACTCTCTTTGTTTCTAGATCTTCCCCTAGTCATAAGACCTTCCCTTCATCCTGATTGTCTGGTTGCAACTGTCTCAACTCCTTTGATTTGAGTGCCCCTTTGACATCTGCTAGCGATAACTTATCCTTACCATACATAATGGTATCCACGAAGTTTTCATAGGGAGCTGGTAACGATATCAATACAAACAAAGCTCGATCATCATCCTCAATGTTGATATTTATGTTCTCCAAGTCCATTATAATTAATTTAAAATTATCTAAGTGCTCAGTTATGGACATACCTTCTTTCAATCTCAAATCGTACAAACGCTTCTTCAAGTATAATCGGTTTACTTCTGATTTCTCTGAGTAAAAATCTCCTAGCTTTTTCCATGCATATGCAGCAGTCTTCTCACCACTAATCTCACGAAGCATATTATCTTTCACACTCATTAAAATCCAGCACAAAGCCCTTTTCTTGAATATCTTGCTTCTCCTCTTCTTTCATCTATTCTGGTAACTTATTCTCCACAGCCTTCCACAACCCTTGCAGTACTAATGAAGATTTCAGTTTAATCTTCCACAACACAAAGCTGGATCCCCCTATCAAATTTTTCAATCATGTATTTTGTTGCTGTAGACGCCATTGTGAAACCTTAATTGCAAAATCCTTAATTTCACCACGTGGCTCTGGTACCAATTTTGTTATTAAATAACTATGCAATTTATCACAAAATGGTTCAAGCACAGAACACAAATGAAACAAATAACAGTAAAGATTGAACACAGGATTTAACGCGGTTCGACAATTGTCTACGTCCACAGGCGTCACCAGAGAAAAGTCTTTCACTATGATAGAAAAGGGTTACGGATTTTATATTGTGTTTTGTGTAGTCCTATTAGTCTATTTATAAGGATTAAATAGATTTTACTAGATAATGGGCCTAATGGGCTCATACCACAAGACTAATAATGATACTGTCACAACACTTATTTGTACTACTAGACACAATATACTGTCAAGGCACAATATCACAGACACAAAATTGTACTGCCGCACATTAAGAACACTGTCAAGGTACTATTCGACTCATTCACAACAGCTATGATATTTTTAGACTCTCGTGGTTGACTATCTTTATTTTCTTTTTTAATCTAAAATTAAGGGAATGTATATTGGGTTGTCATTTTTAGCACGACATATAAACCCAACACGAACCCGACCCTAATATTAGGGTTAAAGACTCAATATTTACGATCCAATGAAATTATGACACGACACAAACCCAAACCCGGAAAATATAGATCGGGTTCAGGTCACTCGAAACTGACCTGTAAAGTCCGAAAAAGACTTACGAACCCGAAATTGACCTATAAAACCCGAAAAGACTTACAAACTCAAAACGGATCCGTAAAACCTGAAAAGACCTGCAAACCTACAAATCTGCAAATCTGAAACTAACCTATATAACACGAAAAGACATGTAAACTTCTATTCCATTTTTCTAGTCTCGATTTTTATAATTCTAGAGATAATATTATAAATAATATTGATATTATCTTAATTTAGATTTGTATAGATTTATTAAAAAAATGTCTGTTTTTTCTTATACAAATATATATTTTTAAAATATAAACTAAAAAATTAAACCAATATATATATATATATATATATATATATATATATATATTGTTAATATATTTGAATTTTGAATTTTAGATTATATATATATATATATATATATATATATATATATATATATATATATATATATATATATATTTTTATTTATTTATTTAAACCCAAATTTGATTTGTAATTTTTTTTTAAAAAAACCTATAAAATAGGTACATGAAAGTGATATGAAAAAATTTATTAATAAAAAATTTAATTTAAATTTAAAAATATAAAATAAATAATATATTCAAATTCTTAAGTAAACCATAGCGAGTCTTTATCTTATTTTGTCTTATACTTCTCACCTCCGTTTTTATCTGCTTTCTCGCTCCACGAATTTATTCTTCTATCTTTTGACAAGTGTTGCGTTTTTTATTGAATCTCTTAATCATGATAGACATGTGTATATTAATTTTTTATAGAGTCGGTTTTTAGACAAGTGTTGCGTTTTTTATGAGTCGATCTACGCTTTTAGTTGTTTCAATTTCGAAACAACGCACTAACGATATTTTTATAGTTGTTGCAGGTTTGTTTTGACTCATAAACAAGATTTTTCTTCTATTTTTAGAGAATGTAAAATTTCTAGTTTTTTCAAATATATATTGAAGAAATATCGAAATAGCGTCGAATTAAACAATCTTTGTGTTTTAAATAATATGAGTACATAAGTGTTTATTTTTAAGTATATTCATTATAGTCTTTTAATTTATTGGTCCTGACTATTATAATTGCAATAAGTGTTTGTTGCTTTGGGTCTTTATTATCACAACCAGCAGATAAGCACTAAAGATAGCAATTGTTTCTGAGCTAGGAGGTACCCGACCCAGGTCGGTTTTAAAAATTTCATATAAATAAATGGATTACTATTAAATTCTAAAATTATATTATAATATAATTCAATTTATCGTATAAATATATTATTTGTTTTTTATACCTTTATTATTATCTATATTTTATTATATTTGAAACTATTTACAATTAATATTTATTTAACAAATATAAAGATTGAAATTAAATAAATCTTAAAAAAAATTACAATTGCTTTTAATAAATTGATATATTGAAAAACTAAATATAATTTATTAAAAATTAAATAAATAATAAATATATTTTCTATATTTGTTATTAAATTTTTAGATTTGTTACCAAATTTAAAAGTTTATATTTTGTATATTATTGTTAATGTTAATATTATTATTACTATTTTAATATGTTATTTTTGGTTTTGTAAATTTTTTATTGGAAAGTTAATTAGAATTTTTTTATAGTTAAATAAATGACCAATACGTACATGCGGAACGTGGCAACAAAATCTCCTACCTGAACGGAAACCTAAATCCGACGAGTTTAGAAAAATAAAAACTAGATGGGTCACGGTTTTAGCAATACCCGCCCCAACCCGACACATTGTCCTCCCAAATAAGTACATAAATGTTTTTTCAAAATATACATTGGTACATGTGTGTTTTTATATATTTTCAAGAAGAATCTAAATATGTAATAAAAATAAAACCGTAGAATTTTGTCTCCTATAAAACAATAAATAATTTATATAATTTCTATTAATAATTTTTTAAATAGTTTATATTAGTTTCTAGTAATTTATATTTATAATTTGTTTAAATAATAGGTTATTTCCATTATAATACCAAAATAAGTTCATAACCCAATTTTAGTCCCATATTTCTTTTTATGGCCTAAAAGAAGTTTTTTAATCATTTTAATATCAAACATTTCAAAAATACCTACTTTACCATTACTGCTTTAACTTCTAACAAAATATAAGTTTTTTTTCTTAAAGTTTGTATATTTTGATTTATAATTCTAAAAATAAAACCGAAAGCACGGTTGAGTTTATATTTAGGAGACGAATCAAACAAATTAGCAGTTTTAAGTTTTCTAAAACTACTAATTAGCAGTTTTAAGTTTTCTAGAACTACTAATTAGAAGTTTTAACAGTTTTATATAGTTCAATTAGATTTTAACTGTTTTAATTTTTAGCAATTTTAAAACTGATAAACAAGGTATTTTTTATAGTTTTAAAAAAAATTCAAAAACATATCATTTGCACCATTTGTTTAATTCGTCTCGAGAAAACAAACACAACAGTGGTTTCATATATTTTTTGAATTATATTTAAAAAGATACGGATTTTCTAATTAAAAAAACTATTTTTTTTGTTTAGAAAGTACTATAGAATATTACAAACTAAGGGTATTATAGTATTTTGTATGGTGCTTGGTACCAAATATTGATAGGGATCTTATTTGGTATTAAATATTAATTTTGAACAAATATTGGGACCTATATGGGAGTCACCCATAGTTTGTATTAGTTTATTTCAAAAAATTATATTAGTTTCTTATAATTTGGTTAAATAATTTATATTAGTTTCTTGTAATTTGTTAAAATAATTTATATTAATTTGATGTAATATATATTAATAATTTATGAGAGGTTTACCATTTAAGATTCATCCAACAAACCTATGGCGGATAAAAGCCCAAAAAATTTAAAGAGACTTTATACCTAAACTACCCTTCTATATAAATCTAGCAAACAATTGGATTCATTCTCTTTCTTTTATTTTTTTAGCTCAAAATTTTAAAGGTTCATATCTTTTAAACTATAACTCGATAAAGAAATCCGAAAATACAATTGGTTTTGTTTTTTTAAACGAACAAAAATAGCATCATTTATGATATGTTTTGATTTTCTTTTAAAAAAAATTATATTTTACCCAGATTTCTCATCTATTATAGTGGACTAGTTTTGCATCTAGCATATATCATAGTGGGTATGAATTCGCATCTAGCAGTACAAAATTTAAACAGGTTTCACATCTAGCAAAACAAAGAAAGTTTCGCATCTCATAAAACAACACTATAAATTTATTGAATCAAAAGATAGTATCTTTTAAACTGTAACTCGAAAGAAAAATCCAAAAATACCATTGGTTTTGTTTTTTTAGGACGAACAAAACTAGTATCACTCATGATATGTTTTGATTTTTAAAATATTTTTTACACAGATTTCTCATCTATCATAGTGGGCTTGTTTCGCATCTAGCAATATAAAATTTAAACAGGTTTCGCATTATATGGTTTCCCATCTATCATAATGGGCTGGTTTTGCATCTAGCATTTATCATAGTTGGCCTGGATTCGCATGTAGCAGTACAAAATTTAAACAGTTTCGCATCTAGCAAAACAAAAAAGATTTCGCATCTAAAAAAATAAAAAAGATTTTGCATCAACAAAACAAAGAATGTTTCGCATCTTCTTCGTTTACACTATAAATTTAAAAAAATTAAAATTTCGTATCTTTTAAACCGTAACTCGAAAAAAATATCCAATAATACAGCAGCTTTTGATTTTTAATACGAACAAAACTAGTACCATCCAACATATGTTTTGAATTATTTTTTAAAAATATATATTTTACACATGTTACCCATCTAAGGGTGTTTAACGTATTATTGCGTCTTAAATGGTAAATATTTGAGTAAAATGGTTCTTTCGCAGAAATACATGAAAATCTCTATCACTACTTATGGTTATATTTGTCTCTCCGCATATTTTATTGATAAAGAATAGGTTTTATAAAAATATATTCCAAATTTCAGTTATATGTCGCCTCGTGACAATGTTGTATGTTTGTATAAGAAAATGCATACTATGCTTGATGATTAGAACATTGAACATAAGTTATTTGATCTTACGTTATATAATGCAACTAAATTGATAACTCAACTAAATTTGAAAGACACACTTGTTTGTTATGAAGAATTTTTTAATGTTAGTTGTTGTGCACATATATTAAATTTAGTAGTGCAAGATGGATTGAAACAAATCGATATAGCCATTGATAAAGTTTGTAAATGTGTGAAGTATGTTAAGGGATCACAAGCAATAAATCATAAGTTTTTAGAATATGGTAGGCATATGTCTTTATATTCTACTAAGGGGTTAATCCAAGTTGTAACTACAAGATGATACTCGACTTTTCTTATGCTTGAGAATTCTATGTTTTATCGTCATGCATTTTCTCATTCAGAGTTTAGTGATTCAAAATTTACTTATTGTCCAACTCGTGAGGAGTGGGATATGATAGAGAATATTAGTAACTTTTTAAAGGTGTTCTATATTATTACTTGTGCTTTTTCTGGAAGCAAGTATTCTATGTCGAATTTGTATTATTTTTTTGTTGCTATGGCATATTCGACTTTGAAAGAAAAGTTAATAAGTGAAGACGAGTACATAAGAAAGATGGATCACCAAATGTGCGAAAATTTAAGAAATATTTCTCTGATTTTAGTCTAATTATGATTATTTCCATCATATTAGATCCTTGTTACAAACTTCATTTTATGGAGTTCTCTTACTGTAAAATATATGGTGATTATTGTTATGAACATGAGTTTGAAAAGGATAAAAACAAGTTGTATTCTCTTTGATGAGTATGCGAACAAGACTTCTATTGAAAAGACTTCATCTTTGAATAATATTGGAAGTACTCGATTACCATCAAGGAGTGGACTAGCAAATGAGTTCACGACGGTATTTTCTTATACGTAATATGTTTTTGTTATTAAATTAAAACTATATGTGAAGAAAACTCATTTATTATATAGTATTAATTTCATTTGGTTAAATCTATATATGATTGTGTTTGTGCATGAGTTTGATGATTTCAAAAGTGATGCATGTAGTGGTTTATCAAAAACTAAACAACTCGAACTATTTTTGGATGTTGCAAAGGTGAAAGGAGATACAATAAATGTATAGCCTTTCATATTGGAAAACAAAACCAATATAAATATTCGGAACTTGCTACCACAGCTCGTGATGTGTTGTCAATTTCTATATCTATAATCACATCATAGTCGGCATTCTGCGTTAAGGGTCGAGTTCTTCACCAATTTCGTAGTTCGCTCAAGCCATATACGGTCGAGACATTAATTTGCACAAGAGATTGGTTATTTGGAGAAAAATGTCAAGTTTTATAAATTCTAAAATTTAAATGTTTAAATGTTTATATATATATATATATATATATATATATATATATATTATTTCAATATCTTTTGTTTCAAAATATATTGTAGTTTTGCAATAAGAGAAAATGAATAAACTCACTGAGAATTGTTGTAGTTTGGATTTGTATCTTAACACCGATGATGGTTCCGTTAGTTGATTTCACTTAAGGTAATTTATGGTATAATTGTATACATATGTTATCAAATATAATATATATTTGAGATCTAACTTTTGTTTTATTTTATTTTTATTGGAGCTTCAAATTGGTGAATTCAACTTCAAACTTCATGTTTTTTTTAAATTTAATCATTTATTGTTGAAGATAAAATTTGTGTAATGTAATTCTTTTTAATATTATGTATGATTGAAATTTAATACTATATACATTTTATGTTTCGCATTATGTATTTACGTGACTTTTCTAGTTTTCATATTTTTGTGTGTAACAGGTCGTGCTCGTGTTGATATGTGTGTCTAGGTTAATTAAAATTTCATGTCAAACAGGTCGGGTTCGGGTTTTAGGTTGGTTAAAATTTTGTGTTTGTTTTAACAGGTCGGGTTCGGGTTTTAGGTTGGTTAAAATTTTGTGTTTGTTTTAACAGGTCGGGTTCGTGTTTCTGGTTGGTCAAAATTTTGTGTCAAACAGGTCGGATTCGAATTAAACATGTGTTTCGTATTTTCATTTGTTTCGTAATTTCATGTTATTTAGAATTTTGTGTCAAACAGATCCAGTTCGGATTCAACTGATTTTTAACAAATCGGGTTCGTGTCTTTAAACCTGACACGAATTTCGAGTTCGTGTCGGGTCCGTGTCGGGTTCGTGTCAGATTCGTGTTTTAAAATTCCGGATCGAACGAACCCGATACAAACATGATCTAAACTCGAAAGGTTAAAATCCAACCATATAAAATAATGATACTCTTTCGTACATTGTAGATTTTTTTAAAAAAATATAATTAAAACATTTATAAATTTCATTGCCATAATTAGAAAGTTTATACTTCAAATTCATATACTTTTTCAAGTTAGTTAAATTTTGAAAAGGTAATAATTAAAATTTCAATACCAAGATTCAGACTTTTATGATCTTCATTAGACATATATATATATATATATACCAAATTCGAATAACCACACATAACCAAAATAAAAGATTTTGTTCCTCGGCAAAATCACTCAACCAATAAAATAACTCATTTAAATGTTTTTCAAGCTAGTAAAGTGCATGGAAAAATTAATGACAACAGAAGCATTCGGTCAAATGAAGAAACAACTTTGACGAATGAAGTTAATATAAATATCGGTAATGAAAACACTCAATTCAACGAGTTTAATAACGGTAACGCCAGAGCTCCTCCTTATAAGAATACTCACGATCCTTTCACATCGCGCACAACAAATATTCCACATAAAACGTTTTTCGGTCTATTCCAAAGATCCCGTTTAGAATCTAAAGGTTTGAAACTCCAATTTATTCATCCTCCTTCAGATGACGGTAATATCTTTCTTGATCCGGCAGATGAAATTTCCTTCGTCGAGACTTGGGGTCATTGTCTTATCGGATGTTTTACAGGTAAAGTCCCATGGAAGTTTGCGCTCAATAATATTGTACAAAGATGGAGAGTTAACTCCAAAACTCAGCCATATAGAAAAAAATTTACGGTTTTCAAATTTCTCACCGAATCAGACCTTCTCTGTGTACTAGCTAACGGACCCTACATTACATACATAAAAACTCTCATGCTCAAAAGAATCGATAAAGACGTCATCTTAACCGATGATCTTTTCACGAAAATTCCAACATGGATCGTGCTTAACGACGTCCCCCTCAGCATTTGGAGTGAAATGGTTCTGAGTAAGATTTCATCAAAAAATTGGTAAGCCTTTATTTACCGATCAATTTACCTGCGAGAAAACACGCATGAAGTATGCTAGAATTCTAGTAGAAGTTGATGTTAGCAAGAACCCAGTAATGAGTTTTGGTGTGAAGCTTCCTTGCGGAAGACGATATATTCAATCTCTTATCTATAAAAACTATCCTTATTTTTCAATGTATGCCAGAAATTTGGGCAAAATCATTCTTTTTGTCCAACTACAGAACAGGGCAAAGCTAGAATCAGTGAGAAGTAGAAACAAACCTCGACACAACCATCCCGAGCAGCACAAAACTAGCGAAAGAATGCAAGTGACTTACCACCATGAAACAGAGGTAACCCTATCACTTCTACTCCATATCCGTAAGTTACTATTAACCCCAACACACGCCCCAAACCATCTGAAATTCTCACACCCATTATTGAAAAAGAGATGCACCACACCCATAAAAAAAACGCCCGTTTAGGTAATATCGACTACTTGTCTAGCCGAATCAGCAAGGAAAAGATGAAACCATACCTTCCACGAGTAACATAGCTGATCCATCAACTATTCATTGGCAAAATGTACAGAGTGAAAAATCAAAGAAAAATGCGAGGCGCGGGGTGCCCACAAACTCCTCGGTTGATAAATGAAGATCCCTATTTGGAACAGCAGGGGCCTATGTGGGCGTGCAGATCGAGGTGATTCTCTCTCTACGATTGTGAGTTCGTCAAACAAAAATCTTTGCCCATATTTTTCCTCTTAGAAACTAAATTCTCGCAAGAATATTTAGATAACTTTATGTATTCTTGTTTTATAAACTGAAATCATGTTTCTAATCTTGATGTTATAAATAGAGGACGCATCATTGTTGTTTGGAATATTAGTAGGGTGGCTTGTATCGTGATTGAAATTGGAAGACAACACATCCACTTTCAAGTACATTGCAACATCACTTAAGAGATTTTTTATGTTACCTTTGTTTATCCTTTGTATACTATACCGGAAAAGAGAGTTCTTTGGGAGCACCTAACTACCATCGGGTCCAAAATTCGTTTACCTTGGATGATTATGGGGGATTATAACACCTATTGCGCTCCAGGAGACCGAATTGGGGCTGCTCCCCTTCGTAATGGTGAGTTAATTGATTTAAATAATTTTCGGGTATCTCACGGTCTTGTAGATACACCTTCCACAGGTCCTTTCTTCACTTGGACAAATGGTACTATTTGGGCCAAACTTGACCGAGTCCTTATAAACCATGGATGAAGCGACAAGAATCTCGTATGCAAAGCTTCGTTCCTTCCGATAGAACCAGTATCCGATCATTGTCTAGTTATTGTCTCGGTTGTTCTGGAATTTCAGTATGGTTGCTGGCCCTTCAAATTCTTCAACATGTGGCTTGAACATCCCAAGTTTGCTAACATTGTAGAGAGTTCATGGGGGCAGTTTGTTGATGGTATGAAACAATATTTACTTGCGTAGAAGTTGAAAGCCCTAAAGCGTCCACTGAGAGACTTGAATAAAGCTGAGTATGGTGGCATTCTTGAGCGTACGACTACTGCAAATTCGGCCTTTAAAGATGCTATCTCTTCTCTCATGGCTAATCCTGACAACGTTGCTTTGAAAAAAGAGGTCCGCAGATTACGGGCTCGTGCGAACTTCCTCTTTGATGCAGAATAGAGCTTTTTTCAACAACGTATGACGACCACCACCTAGTTGACGGAGATAGAGGTATGAAATACGTTCACAACCTAATCAAACGAGACAACCACACCAGATCCCCGAGAGAAGTCGTCTCCCTCCTTATAGATTTCTACACGCACCTATTTGGCACATCTTGGCCAAACTCCCCCATTGACCTGAAGATCATGAGTCACAGACTCCTCCTCGAGGATCAACACTATGAGCAGCTTCTCAAACCTGTTGAAGTTAATGAAATCCATAATGCCCTCTTTGATATCAGGAATGACAAGGCTCATTGACAGCTTTCTTCAAAAATAATTAGGAACTTGTGGGAACAGATTTTGTTGACTGTGTTTGTGAGGTTATTTTATACTGGTAACCTCCTCCGTGCAACAAACCACACCATACTCTCCCTTATACCAAAGAAAGACAACGATCCTAAGGTGGGTGACTTTAGGCCAATTGGTCTCACAAATGTTACCTACAAAGTGATTACCAAAAATTTTGCTAACCGAATGGCCCTCTTACTTCCAACTCTCATTGAAAAAGGACAAGGTGCTTTCGTAGGTGGCTGAAATCTTGTTGATAATGTTTTCCTTGCCCAAGAGTTGGTTAGAGGTTCGAATCGTGTAAGAATTTCTCCGCGATGTATGCTCAGGGTGGATATTTGCAAAAGATTTGACATAGTCTCATGGGACTTCCTATCGGAAATCCTCTATGGTATCGGTCTTCCTCTGAAGTTTGTGGGCTGGATTCTTGCTTCCGTTATTACGACATCCTTCTCGGTTTCTATCAATGGTGATTTTCATGGATTCTTCCGTGGGCAGCGGGGCTTAAGGCAAGGTGATCCCATGTCCCCTACTTTATTCATTATTTGCCTTGAATATCTATCTCATTTGTTAAAGAATAAATCGAGCGAACCGGGCTTTAAATTCTACCTGAAATGCGTCCGCACTCACACCACCCACCTCGTTTTTGCCGATGACTTGATGCTACTTTCCAAAGGTGACGAGACATCAGTTAACATCCTTATGGATTTCTTGATTCATTTGGAGGATGTTTCGGGCCTATCAGTGAACCCTTCTAAATCCACAATATACCTAGCCGGGGTTAACATGATTGTCTATGATCAGATCATGGAAAGAGTCGGATTTTAAGTTGGCACTTACCCTGTACGTTACTTGGGGATACCTCTCGCTCCTATGACCGTCTGAGTTACTAAATTTTCTCCTTTTACAGAGGCTATCTCGAGTTACATTCAGAATGGGAACATATGAACCTTTCCTACGCGGGGAAACTTCAATTGATCACTTCCGTGCTTCAAGTGGTCGAAGCCTTTTGGTTCCGCGTTTTTCCTTTGCACTCGGCGGTGCTTATTACCATATACTCGCTCTGCCTCAAGTTCTTCTGGGGGGTAGACATGATCGGGTTTCCTGGGATAAAATATGTAAACCCAAGGATGAAGGGAGGCTTGGCCTTATAGATATCAGAGTTTGGAATCGTGTCATTCTTACCTGTTCGATCTGGTTATTACATTCAGACTCCGAGTCGTTATGGATAAAATAGGTGCATGAGTATTATCTTCGAGGACATACTATATGGGACTACCAAAGACAAGATAGAGACAACCACCTCATTCGGAAGCTTCTTGATATTAGAGACTCTTCGATTCAGAATTGGGGGCCGAGACAGTGCCATTCGGGGTCTTGAAAGTTGTACTTTGGGCGGGAAGCTAATCACTAGGGTGTCTACGAAGCCATGAGAACAGAGGGTGTTACATGTCCGAATCTATCAAAGATATGGAAGCGATTCGTCCCACCTAAATTTTCTTTCAACCGTCTGGCTAGCCTTCAACCGTCGCCCCTTGCCAAGAAAGACACTCTCCACTACATGGACTTGTCTAACGACAGCTGCCCCTTTTGCAGGCACTCAGACGAGTGTGGTGCCCATCTTTTCTTTGCTTGCATGTTCACTAAAGAAATCTGGAGTCGTATCTGATCATGGCTAGGGATTACTCGAGAAATGACCACGCTGGATAGTGCACACAAATGAGTTAGGAAAGAGCACCGAGGTACATCCTACCGATCCTGCGCCATCAATCTTGCCTTCCAAGCCACTGTTTTCGAGATTTGGCGCGCCCGCAACCGCTTTGTGTTTGATGAAGAGACTGTGACTCAAGACACTATCATCATTCGAATGACTCTCACGACCTTGAAGATTTTATTCAGATTATATCCGCATTATCGACTCACATTTTAGAGTCCTTTTTCATTAATATACTCTGTTTTTCGGATTTTCTATGTAATAGTCTATTAGTGCCGGCCTGGAGAGTTGTACTATTTTTCCTTATACCGAGTTTTCACCCATGGGGTTTTCCTGGTTAAGATTTTTTAACGAGAAAAGTACTCTAAACCTTTATCAAAGTACACTGTTACCCTTCATTGTACTCACTTGAGAGATAATATGATCTTTAGACGATAGTAACCTCTCTTTTTATATATATATATATACCCACATTTACCAAAAAAAACAAAAATCTGTGTCCCCTAATTAAATATCCACCATTATTGAGCACGGATATTAGTTACTAATTAGAAAATAAAACGTCAAATAGAACCTATTTTAAATCAAAAGTCTAACTCGGTTAAAAAATCGGTTACCCCTCTTTCGTCCTAGCCTTCAATGCAGCTAATGGAGACGTTGAAATATTTCAGCTCAGGTTTGAATTTACTTCCAAAAGCTACGAATGCTGTGAAAATGACATGGCCCATCTGGTAAGTTTTTGTTAAATGATGTTGAATATTTCTGGTTTCTACTACGTTCCTATCTGAAACCTACATTCTTTTTCGAAAATGATGATTTTCTTTTAATTAGATTACCTTTAAACTTGGTTCACTTTGTTGAACATTGTGTTGGGTCGTGGGTGTATGTTAATGTAGACCCATAGTTTGTGTTAGTAGGATATGAAGTATACTAATTGGCATTATGCTGAAGCAATGAAGCTTTAGGTTCTTAATAAACTGATTTTGTGTGAGTAAATAGTAGTAATTGTTAACTTAGCTAGATAAAAGATACAGTCTTGAATGACCCCCTTGGAGTTCTGAATTATTAGACAAGAGAAACACCGCATGTCAAGTTACCTCAGTTCGCACAAAAACATGAAAAATGGAAGAAGTTTATATTTATATAATATTACATATTAGAAGGAGATGAGTAACATAATGTTAATGAACACAAGAAGTTAGCTGGCATGAATGTGAATACCAATTGCTATGACTAAGATGGTGTAAATACATACATATATAGTATCATGTACCAAGATAGCATCCAACTAATACTCATGTTTCCGAACTCAACCATCCTTGTACTTGCTGGTAGCTGAAACAATAGCCCCAGCATAAATGATAAAAGCAAATACTAAGTACTTGAAAACTATCAAAAATAGGCTTGAAACTTGATCATGAAGCAGCGCAAGATGATGATAGGCATTGCATGAAAAACACCAGGCTGAGAACTCTATTTTGCTGTTTTTGGAGTTGTCCACGCACCATCTTGATGTCATCACCACCCACTTCTTCATCTGAACTTTAGATGAAACCCTATTAGAGACTTGAATCAGAGTTGTATTCCTTTGAATATTGTCCGGCAAAGCAAGATACTCTTTAAAGCAAAACCATTTGTAATAACAAGCAGAATAATTTGATTGCGCCTCCAACAGTAGCCGAGTTAGTTGAGTAAAATCACTCATACGTTCGAGTCCTTCTACATCCGTTTTCTCTGCTGAGTCTATCACTTTGATACTTTGGTGTGGTTATGACGTTGGTTTGCGCTTCCTGAAAAAACAATTTGATTGAATACGTCATTGCATCGAGAATATTAGTCCTCAATTTCTCCTTTTTGTTATAGCTTCTTATTATTTGTAATGGGTTTTATGTTATCAATGTATTGTAAATTTGTAAAGGGTTTCACCAAAAAAAAAATTTGTAAAGGGTTTTATGTTATCAATTATCATTTTAGTCGAGGTTTATTCAATCTTTTCGTCCATCACGTTTTCTATGGTTCTTATAAGTTTTTGGTAAATATTAATTGGTACAGCTTCTCATAAAATTTTAAAGTTGTTTGCTTGGAAAAAAAGATAAAACAAATAAAAATGATTATTTAGTTATTATTTAGATAGGATAAATTAATAGACTCGGACTTAATATCTCTACCCCTTATTTTCTTTTTTTTCTTTTTTCGGAGGAAACCCACAGCCACTACTCAGAGTGCAATGAGTGTGCGGGTAAACCCTCATTCTGACGCGATAGCCTGCAAACCAACGCCAGAAGGTAAACCACACAAGGTGACAGGCTCAGCCGAGAAAGCGTATGTAGAGGGACTTGAACTCATGACATTTTGGTCATAAGAATGTCATACTCAACCAACTCGGCTACCCCTTGGGGGCATCTCTACCCCTTATTATTATTATTGCACTATGAATATGTTACGCACAATAAAATAACAAATTTTAAAATTATAATCGAAAGCCAAAATCAAAACAAAATTTCAAAAACAAAATCGAAATGTCAAAATTTAAAATTCAATATCCGAAAGCCAATCTCTAATCGGCAATTTCCAATATCCGATCTTCAAACGAAATCCAAATCCAAACGAAATCCAAATCCAAATGACAAACGAAATTTAAAAACCAAACCAAACGAGTGCAAACACGAAATATAAATACAAACGAATCCAAACAATCTAAACAACAAACGAAGTCTAAATATCAAATGATTCGAAACAAATCCAAACAAATCAAAACGACAAACACCGATATAAAAAAACGTCAAACATAATCCACACGTCGAACAAAATTTGTACTAAATTTGAATCCGAACAAAATCTATATCAAATGAAAATCAAATTCACGATTTTACCAACAAAAATGTTGCAATATTCCATTAACATTTTCTCCTGAAGCATGGCACCAAATCACAATCTAACCAGTCAGATTGAAGGATTAGATGTTCCAGACATGTTGTTCGAAATTCAGCAAAAACCAACACCGTTTACCTCTCGATCGTATATACTGCACACCAAGAAAGCGGAAGACAATCAATTTTCATTCTGCGGGCGAACAACTAAAACGACTGCTCGCGGACACCGCAAAAGACACGAAAATCTAAGTTAAATATTTAAACATATTCTCCAATACTATGTAGAAAAAAGATAAAAAAAAACGATTAAGATTTTATTATTTTAAAAAAATACCAATTACAAAATGCATATAATTTTATTCATAGATAAAATCTAAAATTTATAACATATTGAAGCATATATTTTTAGTCATTTTAAATGGATTCTCGGAAAAATTTATTCGCATATCGTTTTACATAATATTGGTATCGTGAACGGTTTAAACATTGTTTTTATTACTAGCCTATCATTTTGAAGAATTGTTAAAAAAAATACCATACTAGCCTATCATTTTAAAGAATTGTTAAAAAAAATACCAAACTTATTTCTTGAAGAGATACTAAAAAAAGTTAAATTACTCGGCTTTTACTTTTAGACTAAAAAAACGCGTAAAAATAAAATTATTTCGTGAAGTTATAATTTTTTTTAAAAACACATTCTTTATTTATTCTCTTTATTTTTTTAAACTTAAAATTATAAAAGTTAATTAACTAAAAAATTATTAAACCGAAATTAAACAATAAATAAATACTATTTGTATCGAAATTTAATATTGTTAGTCTTTTTGTCTTTTCCTATATGTAATTGTAAAGTGCAAGCTCCAAAATTGACCTTTGAATTGCAAACCCAAAACTTATCAAAATTGACGTTTCAACTTTAATATTTAAAACTTCAAAAGTTAAGTTTTAAGGTATTTCTTATGTAATCAGATGTTTTTAAGAGTTATTTATCTGAAATAGTTTTTTTAATTGTTGGGTCTGGTTTGTTATAGTTAATTTTCAAGAGAGAATGTTTTTTGCCGCGGCGAAGAACATATAGCTTATGCCAAGTAGAGACAGAATTTGGATTTTTCGCGTCAACCATATGATGCGGGGTAGGTTGAGCGCCATGTACTAATGGGTGCTTAATATATGCCACGCGCTGGATAAACCTTACCGTATAGAGCTACCATACCAGTCAGTTATATAACTGGCACTAGTCATTTCCGGTTACCGAATTTTATCTAGATTAGTTTTATCTTCTTTTTTTTATAATTTTGGTTATGTTTGGACTATTTATTTGAATACGTTATCATTTAACATCTAGTATTTTCAAGTAGGTTTACACATATTTTATGTTTTTTTAGATTATGGATCCATGTCAGGGTTCAGGTGATGGACGTGCACAAAAAGAATAAAAAATCGAGCAAAATAAAGAGACCCCTCCGAACACAAAGAGCTTTTTTTATCGGTTCCTATGGAGTCGCTTCCGACTCTATTACCACCTCACTGATCTGGTTTTACCCCTTCTTCTATCATTTTACATAGTCTAGCGTTTCCCCTAACAGACGATCGCATGCCTCTAGTCGAGGTCCGCCTCATGCTACGTCCCCCAATCGATTATCTAGTTCATTCAGCGACACATTGGCGAGGAAAGGTAATTTCAAGATTGATTGTTAATTTTTTTAGTTGATATATTACTTATTTTTATGTTTAACTAACTCCATATTATTGTTTACAGGAGCGTAAGGTGCAGTCGTACGCCCACTACGCTAGTCATAAGAACCAGAGTCTGGAAGCTCATGGTGGGGTTAGGGGATGTTGGATGTCACACCTTTTGGTAGGCTTATCAGTCTGTTATCATGTATGCAACCACAATGCGCCATCCTCAGGTTATTCTTAGAGTATTGGCATTAGGAAACGGATACTTTCTACTTCAATTTTAATGAGATGATTATCACCCTCAATGATGTGCATAATATATTGGGGCTTGAGATCCCGAGTGATGTGGCTATATTTTTTGTTGTAGATGACGAGCCATATGTCATGCACGAGGTTGTTTCAATTCTTTGAGATTGAAATACGTAAAGGTATTAGTTTTAGTCTCGTTTTTCTTTAGAGTAGATTTAATGGGCGGTCTACCATGACAACAATGCTTTCTTCACTGATGATATAGTCCATCGAGATGTGTGTGCATATATTTTCCATATGTTTAATTTCAGACTCTTTGTTCATAAGAGCAACATGTACATCAATTACAAGTACGTGTTCCTATCACGAGACTTGATATCACAGGTTAGGCGCTAGCTTGGGGCATTACGGTTTTGACGTATTTGTATCATCATCCTAGAGAAGGCTCCTTTTAGACGATGAAGACTACGGGCGGATGTATCGCTCTTTTTGATATGTAGATACAATATCACTTTGTTTCAACTCAGCTAGTTACACGTGTGAGTCACACAGAGCGCCTGCCGACTATTGCTCGGTGGGATGCAGGTGTATCCATTTGCGATTTTCGGACCAAACTGAACTGGAGGATTACCTTAAAAAATCTACAGGAGAGCAATATAAGTTTTAAATTTTTCTAATATTTAATTTTATAATATATTAAGGATAAATCATACACAAGTAGCAAACATGTTACTATGTTCGATACTTCTAGGTTTATAAGAATATAATAAAATATCTAGGTTTGACATCGCTTTGATTTTGTTTCCTTGTTGGTTGTCTAGTGTAGATGATAACAATTAGAAAATCTAATTTGTATTATTGTTTGTATTTTTTTATTTTCAAGTATTCATTTAGCCTTACATCCTCATAAGCGATCAATTCTCATTAGAGAAAATAGTTTGGTACCATGGTATCATTTCCAGTGTCGAGCATACGCAAGCATACTATCACGATCAGGTTTTGTCACAGTTCAGACACATTTAAGGGTGTTCCCCGTTTCAGTTGTATAAGATGTATAACAAAGGGAAAAAGAAACCTAGGGTAATGGCATATGCGTACTTATATGTTAGTTCCTTTGTTGAGGGGGCCTATTATTAGAGACGATATGAAATTGTTTTGTAATCTTGAGTATCTTATGTCTCATCAGTTGGTTAGGGGTACAATCTTGTTAATACAACGATATACCCATTAGATGATTATGTGCACAAAGACCCCGAAGATGTTGTTATACGAAATTTGTGTGCGGATCTGCCTAGGATTTCATTATTTCCTAGAGTTTCTGAGTTTGATGAGGATATCGAGATACCACTGAGGCATACAAGGATTTTTTGTTTATCGAGAGGATACTAGGTTAGTTATTGTAGTGTCATGTTTGTTTTTATACATTTTTAATGATATTTGTTAATTTTTTCCTCTTTAGTGTCATTTTCATTTGAAGACATTACGTAAACATTAAACATTGTCTACTTGACCTTTTTAGTTTGTAAAAGTGATTGTTTTCACTCATATTATATTAGATGTTTTACATTTATTTTTGTTCTAGATGTTCTTACTTGCTTATCTATACGTTCGACATTTGCGTAATAGTTGTTTTAAAATACTAAAAAAAGATAATCAAACAAAAAAACTTAAAGTAATAAAAATAACATAAAACAAATACAATAACTTGAAGCAATAAAATGAATATAAAACATACATTTCATTATAGTGTTGAAAACAGAATAAACCAGCAATTGTTTTTTAGTCAAAGTCATATTAATCGTTAAAAGTCCATTTCGTCAGTCCATGGCGGTGACATGCAAAGTTTTTTTTTTGGATTATTGTAAGTGTTTCCATTTTGTGTCCGCCATGGTTGTGGCACCCATGCCAACATGTCCTCCTTTCGTTGGTGGGAGGTTTACCAATGAGAGTCAACAGTTGGCGAAAAGGTCATTCCAAGAGCCAACCGTTGGTGGCATGATGGCTACCGGCGCCAATTCATGGAGGCAACATTACAAAATAATTTTTATTTAACTCTAATAAAAAAAACTTGTAAAACCAATACATAGTACAAAACGTAAACGCAAAAACATTAATGGTTTCCAAAATATTGTTATAAACATAATATAATTAAACAAGTTCAAATATAAAATAGCGCAACACAACTAGTAATTATGTAGAAATATTAAAAAGTAATACGCCTAGATGTCTTTTGTTAAGTGGACTATTAATGGATCGCATTCTTTGGATTGTACCAATGTGGATTTTTTTATTCGTAAAAAAACATCGACTCTAGAAAGCAATGAGAATGACCAAGGCATAACATCGTCTCTATTAGTATGCATCTATGTAGGATTTAACATTGGTAAAGTTGAACATTCGACCATATCAACCTATAAATTTAAGATCAAAAGAAAAAATTTAAATATATCGAATAAGTTTATAATTTTAATAACTAAATGTGTCTAATAGAAAATTTATTTACGTACATGAACAAAATAATTTTTGTTCACGAAAGAAACTCCGATCTCTTTTTGAGGTTCATCCGTTGGTGGTACATTTTTAATCGGTAAAAAGGTTGTACAACCGTCGGGTGCTAGAAAATATAAAACATAATTGAATGTGGTTGTGATTAGTTTGACACAACTCGGTAAAACCATTCAATATTCAAACGACGCATTCTATTTATAATATCTCAACCATTTTATTCTTTATCAACTTCATGATATTCACGATAGCATGCGACACTTAAAATAAAACTCTATATTCTTCTCTAGTTCATTTACCAATGTATGACTAACAAGTTCCCATCAACTTTCAGCACCGATCAAACCACGGGGGATGGCTATGAACCCACAATTTCCATTTGAATAAACATTGATAATTGTTTTAAAGAAATGACGCATAAATTATAGTATTCTGATGAATACCTCAAGTCCGATATGTAAGATAACCTCTTCAAAATTATTTTAACGGTAATTAACAATTTTGCGCTCAAGTTATTTGACACAATTGGAGTTTTTGTACCTTTAGATGTAACTTGGGGTTGTTTCATTGTCGTGGGTTTTAATACAGAATTAGTAGGGGCTTGTTCGACGACCGTTCCAGCAGTGCTACCAAATGTACCGAGTGATGTTCCGAACCTAGCGACCAATATTCCGAAACTAACGGCTAGTGTTTCCATCTTTGGAGTTTTTGCACTATTCGTATGAGATTCTAACCATTTTTTGGCGTACGAATGCAAGAAGGTTCTCTTTTGGTATAATTTTTTTCCTTACCGCGTCCACACTTGGAACTTTGGCCACGGATGCATCTAGGAGTACGACCGCTCGCAAGGAAGCAATGTAGAATTATCCAAAATTTATGTGAATTGTTTAAGCCAATGGTTTTGTTCATAAAGATCAAAATCTCTGAGTTTTGCATTTAAATATGTAAATTTCAGTTTGACCTGATTTTCACTGGTTAGTTTAACTCGGCGGGACCATATCTAGTCTTCTCCAATGCTCATCTATAATTTGGGTCGAAACATAACTGTATGCTCTTCAGATTGGCTCTAGTTTGTGGGTGCATGGTAAACCTTTTGTTGTGCAATCGACACAGACGTATGAAGATTTGTCACCTACGATTTTATCAAGATAATTATCATATACTAAATAGGTGATAGATGCCCTCGTAGTAATTTGAAAGGTTTGAAATTTTGAAATTGATGAATAAGACGACACTTACTTAACTCCATAGATTCTCTTATGATGGAATGTTGCATCACAAGAAAACCATAAACTTTCTCCCAAAAGCTTCCGAAATTTAATTGGCGTGAACCTGTATATATGTTATTCACCAAAGTAAGTTAACGGTTCCTGAAAACTACACAAGAACTCACAAATATTTATCTTTCATAACCATTCTCAAACATCTCAAAGCCCATTCGTAGTTGTTTTGCTTCTTTTTCACCATATATGTGAATCCAATGCAAACCGTTTTTTTGGTCGATGTACCCCAACTACTTCAAACAAAGGTATCTCATATCTAATAACTTTGTATGTGCTATCCATGATTAGAAACTGGGGGGGGGGGGGGAAAGTCCTAAGTAAATCGATGTTAACCGATGTGCAAAAAACAAATCAGTTATGACATTAAATCTATCATTTGTCGTTTGATCTCAATATATCTAATTGTGTATCTATAATTTTTCTAACAAACATTTCATTTGTGATCGACCACCAGTTGTGATTAACCTTGTTCTTTGACGGTTATTGTATACATAATGGATATTGGATACATAATCCAGATCAACCTTATATAAGACACCAAGTATTTGATGCGGAGTTGTTTCAATACACTGGATTGCTCGCATTTATAATTTACTTTATGTGTTCTTCCTCTTCTAGTTCTCTATATGTTATCTTAAGTGAGAATCGAAACTACGTTTGTCTCTTTGACCCACTCGGTCATCGACTATAAGATATACTCATCTTGAGTAAAAACATGGTGAGTGTAATTCGTAACAGCTAATATTTTGCATTGGGTAAACTCATAAAATTCATATTAAGTAAATCAATCAATCAATCAAACCCGGAAATAGGACTAGTTTATGACATTCTTCCATGCATGAGGCGGACCAATTGTTCTAGGCATAATTTCTAGTGGAAAGGTTAACTCATGTGCCATCTGCCTGGCGGACAGAGAATTATAGCCACCATGGATATGACGTCTGGGTGAATATTTCTACCAGGCAGATGATGCCTATCTCAGCCACTTCGCCATTCTACTGACAGAAAATGTCATCGTTTATGTTAGGACAATGGCGAAGAACACTACTTTTGCTCCATTTTTAGCAATGTTTTAGCATTTTTTGGGTTATTTAAAACCTACATTTTTGTAAAACAGAAAGATAAAAAAGTATATACCTATTCCATGTCCAAGTTGGTCTGTAAAGAAACCGATTCCGCTTCTATTTTGGCGATGATTCTTAAATTTTGCAAGGTTGAAAAAAAGATTTTTGGTGACTTTAGGTTTTGAGTTTTATTGTTTTAGTAAGTTTTATGAAGTAAAATGTTAAGTCTTACTAGATTTTGTGTTATGCAACTTTATGAAGTAAATAATTTCATAATACGTAAGTAAATACAGTTCTGAGAATTTTGGGATTTGTTTATGAGTAGCATTTTTGTAAATATTAAAAAATGTAAACATGCAACTCATGGAGTAGTTTTGGCTGTTATTTTAGCAATTCCTATAATCTTGTTGACGTGCTAAACTAAAAACCAAAAAAACTCGAGGAGTATAAGTTAGAGAAAAATGAGTTTGATATGTGATATGGTTTGTCTGATATAGAGAAAGAGAACGTATGAAGAAACAAGATGTGTTGGTATCACAAGAAAACATTAGACCTCTAATTTATATTATATTAATATATTTTTATATAATTAAACTAATTTTCTAAGGGATAGCAAAATATTAATTTTAAATTAAAAGTATCGGTATCAAATTGAATATATTTTAAATTGTTTGTTTTCACATACGATATACATGTATGGTTTCGCATAAAACGTACGAGAATGGTTTCACATATGTAATATGTTTTTAAGTTGGTTATGAACAAGAAAGTATTTTTTAAAACACGAAATAATCTAGGGTTTTTGGTGTCATACATCATAGTTATCAAAGGTGTTGATTTTAAGTGGTAAGTGTACTTCTAAAATATGAATGTTTTTATGTGTTGGTATCGAAATAAATTATCAGGCTTCTAATTCATATTATATTATATTATATTAATTATATTATATCAGGCTTTCTGTCGTGAGTTATCGTAACTTTCCCAAATAAAAATAGTTGGATTTCGTTAATACTTTTGTAGTAACTATATATTTTGTAATACATGTATTAAACTGCATTCATAGTAATTATATGATTTATTTATTACGTATTTATAGTAACTATACATTTGCATCACACATACTATATCACATTACGCATTACCTACTATCAAACCACGTTTAAAGAAAACTTTGATACGTTTGCTAACAATAATTTTACCATGGTAAAAAATGAAAATATTCATATGTAATGTTTTGCAACCATGCAAACTTTATTTCGTAAATTTATAAACAACACTAATGTTACATCTTAGTCGATGTGTTTCTGAAATGGATGATATTGTTTATGTATACATGAAGAAACTTATCTTTATAAGATGTTGTCTAATAGTATATCACGTAGTCAACCCTTTGCTCGATCCTGTGAATGTTACCCGCAGTTTTATTATGTTATCCTTCATGTCAAAAACTGTGCTTGACCAAACTACAACTTTCCAAGTGTTTATAAAAATTTTAAACTCCTTACTATCCTTAAACAATTTTTTATGTTGGTGAGTACGTTCTTATTGATAGGTCATTCGATAACATGTGTGTCGTGCTTGAGTGTTATATATTTGGACAAATAATCGCAAATAGAAGTGATTTAAGAGATTATTATATAACACAACTTGGACTAACTATTTTAAAATACCATTGCAAACATCTATTTTGAATAGGATCTGACTATACCCCCTTATGTATCATTATTTCTGATTTCAACAACATAATTAAATACTCATTTAAGTTCCAAAACATGTGGATTTTACATCATGAATTCTTAAATATAGTTGAGCGATGCTGGAATGAAGATCTTCTTAGGTTACCTCTTCAGGTTTTTTGGAAGAAACTTAAAAGATTGAAGATCAAGACAAAACTTGGAATAAATAATTTTTGGTAATATGTTTAATGCCATTACACAATAAAAAAAATATAATTTTTTTTTTAAAATTGTTTTGAAAAAACAAAGACTTTAGAGGTTTAAATCAAGTTAGCCAAAGCTCAAGTAAATCATCTACTACTCTTGAGAAGAGAATAGTCATATTGGTAATACAAATGTAATACCAATTGGATTAGGAATGGGGATAAAAACACTGCAACATTTCACAAATATCTACAAAAGAAAAGAAAAAAGAGAAAAATACACATAATTTTGGAAGGAAATGACTGGATTGAGGATCAACGTGAGCTAATTGCATCTGATGTGAATCATTTTAATTCCATTCTAACTGAGCAACCAAATCCTAAAGAGCTTGAAAATAAAAATAAAAATATTCCTAAGATCATTATCAATCAAAATAACAAGAATCCAATGGTCTTACCTTCTGAAGAAGAAATTTTCAACTATGTTAAATTTTTGAACTCCAATAGTATAACGGGTGTTGATGGTTTCAACATAAAGTTCTTTCAACACTTCTGCCCTATAATTTATATTTGTGTTGGTTCCTTCTTTACTGGTGACTAAGTTCCCCATAGAATTTATGAAACAACAATATGTCTTATTCTTAAGAATGGTCCACCTGAAACATGGAAACGATTTCAAGTCATAAGTTTGCGCATTATTTTTAACGGGATAATATTAACAAAACTGAATGATAGATTATCTGTCTTGCTACCCAAGATCATATCATCGAAATAAGTGGTTTTATCAAAGAAAGGAATATCCACGGCAATATACTACTGACTTTCAAAAAATGACATGGCAAAGGCTTTCAACAGAATTGTATTCACATTTATACTTAGGATTTTGTGTGTTTTTGGATTCGATAAAAGGTTTATAGACATAATAAAGATCTTTATTAATTTATTATGGTTCTCTGTTATCAATGGTGAAATTAAAGGTTACTTCAAGTCCTCAAATTGTCTTAGACAAAGAGACCCCATTTCCCCTAATCTATTCATCATAGTTGAGGAAAACCTTATAAGAGGTCTCAAAAATATATTTAAAGTTAATAGTGGTATGTGATTCAAAGCTAGAAGTTCATTAATGATACATCACATGTACTTTGTTGATGATTTTGTCATCTTTGTAAATAACTCATCTTCGAGCATTAACAAAATCAGCAAGTTCTTGCAATAATACCAGGATAGTTCAGGTCACGTCATAAATAAGGGCAAAACCATCTTCGTTACTTCTAAAAGAGTACCTCAAACAAGAATCAAATCAATTGAACTTCGAACTGGATTCAATTATATTAATTTACCTATTAAATATCTTGGTATTCTTATTAATCCAATAAATAAAGCGTGCAATTTTAAAGATTTAGTTAACAAATCAGAACAAAAATATAAAATTGGGACATCAAAGTTTTATACTTTTGAGGAAGATTAACACTTATCCAACCGGTCATTTTGGCTACCCCTACTTACCATTTACAAAGCATCATTTTACCTAAACAAATTCTTACTATAATTGAAATGATTTGTAGTAGGTTTCTTTGGGGAACTACTAATAATAATAAAGCTATAACCTGATTTGATTGGAGGAACTCATGTAAATCCTATGAAGAATGGGTTTTAAACATAAGAAGTTTTGAAGAAATTCAGAATATTTTCTCTTGTAAGTTTTGGTATAAGTTTAGAGAACACGAGATTCTATTGTCCAAGTATATGCACTATATCTATTGTTCTTCATACCATCCATTACAAGTTCAAACTACAATAAAAAGCTCAAAAATCTGGAAAACAGCTCATGAATATAAGACACTTAGCTGAAGACTTTATATTTTGGAAAATTGGCAAATAAGATATTGAATTTTTGCTAGATGAATAGTGTGACGATAAATATTTTATCTTTCTAAATGGTGATGGTAGTGATACTTGACATGTTAAAGAACAAATCAACAAATTGAAGTGTTTTACCATCAAAGAAGTAGAACAAGATAAAATAAAATTGTATCTATCTGAAAATGGAGAATACAAAAGCAAAAGAACATGGAGTAACATAATGGCTAAAGGAACAATATCCATGTTATTCAAAAGGATATATGACAATATCATTCCAAAGAAGTGTTCATTTTTTATTTGAAGGTTGATGGATAATTGGATCTCAGTAGATATAATTCTACACATAAAATATGTATAGTTACTCAATGCCAATATTGTGAAAACACTCAATCAATAAACCACTTGTTTGTTCAACGTCGTACTTCATTGGAAGTATAAAATTATTTTGGTTATCTATTTGGCTTGATAATTGGTATACATATGACATTGATTCATATCATTAGGAGTTTGTATTGGTCAACTGAAAGTGAAGTTCATATTCAAACTATCATTCCTCCTATCACATGTTGGGTTTTGGTTTTCAATAAACAAAGTAAAACATCCGTAAAAAAACTATTTCTGTTAAAACTAGCATGCAACATATTAAGAATATCATCTTATAAAATCAAATGTTTTAATCTTCTTAAGATAGATTATTGGTCGAAATAACTTACTATAGCCTATGATATGCGTTGTTTCAATAATCTAAATAATACTAGAAAGAGTATTGTCTTCAACCAGAGACATCTTAAAGAAAACAAAACTAAGCTCAACATTGATGCTTCATACTCTTTAACTGGATAAGAAAATGGAGGGGTTCTTATTAAGAATATGTGGTAATATTTTAGCAACTTTCGGTAGGATCTATATGTAAACAGACTGATATCATTGTTGAATGCAAGGCTCTTCTCGATGTCCTTATTTTTTGTAATAAAATGAAAATTACAAATATAGATATAGAGAATGATTTTAATATCCTTATAGCAATGTTAGTGAAACAAAAATCGATTTGGTTTTTTACTCCTATCTTAGACTGTTGTAGGAAACTAATCTTCTCTAGCATGTGTAACTAACATTTATAGGGAACATAATTCTACAGCATAGTGGCTGGCAAAGTGGACACACGAATGTAAAATTAAGCAAAATTAAGCAAGACATTGTTTATTCTCAGATTTCTAATAAACGAAGAGTTATTTCTTTCTAAGATAGCTTAGAAGTGGGTTAGATAAGAGAACTTACTTGAGTTATACGGATCTATCTCTCTTCTTTACAAACTCTATTTATAAAAATTGCCTTTGTGTTCCTGTACAAGTTTTTAAGGATTAATTTTGCAAAATTTACCACCTCGAGCTAATTCAGTTTGTTACTAACAATCTCATTAAACATGTAGTATTACCTTACATATTAATACTCGTGATCCTCAAATAATACAAACATCTCAATCTTCGATAAGGAGACGGTTATACCTTCATCAAACAATTAAAAAAAATCGGTATTGAAAAAGATGATGATAATAAAGGAGTCAAACTCCCAAAACTTACGAGAAGCTGAAGCACTCTATACAAATAATCAGTAAAAGATAACAACACATATGTCTTATGGAAATCAACTAAAAATGCAAAGTCTTCTTATTGTTGATGTAACATTTTCTTCGTCTTAAACTAAATCTGATGACACTAAGATTAAAGTTTGAAAAAGATTTATCTTATGACTCAAAAAACTTTTTGTCTGATATTAATGGATCTGTCCAAAAATCAGAAATAAACTTCAAAAATTCTATGAAACTTAACAGATAGTTAAACAAAAAATTTGAAATTTACAGATTTTGTTAAGAAGATTAAAAGTTATTAAATTGAGACTTTGTATTTGTATTAAAGCAAGAGGCGCTGTTTGTGAAAACAAATTCAAACTTCCTGTTTATCATGAAATTGATTATTTTTGTTCTTTGTTTAGGGTTTTGGATCTATATGTATTGTTATATTTTATTTGAATTGAACCCATCTTCAAAATTTAATAATTCAATAAAATAATCTTTTACGTTAAAAAAAATATAAGTTAAGTCTTATTGTTATTAGTCAATAAGGTGTTTTTAAAATAGTTACAAAATTATATTTAACTTTGATTTTAGAATGGTTGAAGTTAATAAAAAAAAGATAATAAAAGTAATACATATAATATATACAAAGTAATTTAATTTTAATATTCATAAAGTTAATAAAAATAAAACAAATAAAATGCCTAAAAGCATATTCTTCTAAAGAAAAAGGGAATGATTTCATAAATTGTTTTTATAACTCCCACTAAAATTTATACTTTACTTTATAATTCGTATCGAACTTTAATTTCCTATGTTTTGAGTTTGTATTTTCCTATGCTTTTGAGTTTGTATTGAACTTTAATTCCCTATACTTTGAATTTATATTACTA
Organism: Limnanthes douglasii subsp. nivea; assembly: GCA_036936605.1. Classification (NCBI taxonomy): domain Eukaryota; kingdom Viridiplantae; phylum Streptophyta; class Magnoliopsida; order Brassicales; family Limnanthaceae; genus Limnanthes; species Limnanthes douglasii. The sequence continues at coordinate 52,284,890 of JAUPFV010000004.1, read as the reverse complement.
ATTTTGTCATGTAGCAGTTCAAACATCATCATTTTGTCTCACTACTAGTCTTTCAAAAATTCAAAAATTTAATTCGGAAAACATATAATTTTTTCGCAAATTTCTAATTTTAAAACCACATTTTTAAATTTTAGAAGACTAATAATGAGATAATATATTAATGTTTAAAATGTCGTGTACAAAAATAAATATAAAATATTAATATAATACAAACCGATAACATTACAAAACACATAAAAAAAACTCTTATGGCTGAATTTTAATCCGACATAAAAAAAAAATCAAAAAAAAGTTATAAAATGTTTTGTATAAAAGAAATATAAAATATCAAACCATTAAAGTTTACATTTTCAATTATATATAATAATTAAATTAAAATAGCACCCGTTACAACATAGTGGATAATACATGTCAAATTTACAGTTAAAGTTAAATGTTGGTTAATAAATAATGGACAATACATGTCGAATTTACAGTCTTATGTTCCTTCAAAAGAAATAAGATATATATATTTATAGATATTGGCAGAGTCCTACGTTCCTCGGCAAATTCTATATATAAATTTATAAACGTCGGTTGATATAGATATATAAGAGATGTTCACGATGTATTGAATTAAAAGAGGCAGCACAATAGCTAACGTTTGGCCTTGTTTTAGACTTTTCATTCAACCGAGTAATTTAAGTCCTCCGGAGATGTTGAGAAATCTCTGCATTTAACTATCCAAAATTTACTTTCTTCCTTGGAAAATCATAATAATCCAATTAAAATCAAGTTCTTTTTTGTTTCATTCTACAGCAGAGTAATACAAAATCTAGTACATAAGAAAATAAGTAGAAAGATAATGGAGAAAGAGACCTTTTCAATTCCGATTTGGAATTGATTTTATCATAAATTAATATAATTACAACGTAAAGAACAAATGGGAGACTGGTTTATTAAGAAAGCCACCTTTGGTTGCTTATTACCACTCCTCTCTTTGTCCCACCCATATTCTCCTAAATAATAACTTCGAAAAAAACTGGAATTTATCTAATTCCCTGTTAGTTTCAAATAAAAAGTAACCTAAAAAAATCCACCCATCCAGCGGGGGGACCTGACCCGACCCGACCACATTTTCTTTTTCCTATACAGAAGAAAAGAGCATACATGTGCAAGTAGAGGATTCACACTCACAACACACCACGACAGCTGTTTTCAACATCCAAGATTCCCTTCCTGAAAAACATTCACGTGAAATATCAGATCTAACATATTGTACACGTGGCCTTTGACCATCCACATGACTCATCCGTACTAATTATTTCAATTATATAAAATAATACAACTACAATAACAATCTTATTACTATAAATAATTTTTGGACTATACAATTAAATCTAGATGCGGTGTCACTTTCTATTTACATTTTCAAATCTTATCAACGACAAAATCCAATAAATAAAAAACAAAAAACAAAAGGATAAGAATAACAATTTGGTTTGGTTTGGTTTATAATAAGACCCTACATTTTCTATTTTTTTATCGTTGCATCACCAAAAATGCTTTTCTTCTATAAAAAGCAATATATAGTCAATAACAAAAGGCTAGATATAATTTATTTTATTAAAAAAAGTAACCTTTAATCATAACTAATCGTCAAAAGTAGCATAGATACACTTATTCGTCAAAAAGCGATCTTCCCGTGGCCCGTGCTATCATACCAAATCCACCACATTTTCAAGACTCAATTTTGAATTTGCTCAACAAAATTTTAGACAAGTAAGTAAAATGTCACATTCAATTGTGGACCTACTTATCTATTTAATTCTCAATTTCATCTCAACATTTGTCAACTTTATCTAGAAATTGGTGTACGATCTAAATCTAGAATTTGAAATTCGAAATCAAAACGCCTAGAACTACTAAAACAATATCTCGCAACGTGTCACAATGCTATTGGTTGTAATGTTAAACTTGTGACTCGGAACTAACTCAGTTCACTAGGGTAGACTCACACGGTAGCCATTTCTAAAAAAACCTCCATTGATAACAGTTCAAGCTCAATGGAGTAAAAATTTAAGCGAATATATTAAGAGTGAAGAGTAACTAACCTGATTTAGATTTGGATTTGGATTTGATTTCAATCCCTGAACAAGACATCATCTGCGATTTCCATTAATGGCTGCAAGCAATCGGGAGTGAATTTTCTAGCAAACAAATAGTCGTTACTTGTATTTGAGCTCCTCAGCGTTTTTATTAATTCCGGTGAAACTTCAGGCGGAATATACGTATGAGGATGGCCACCGACGCTACCGGTCCAATTGACTCGGGTCAGCGTATAATGACTACATCCGTTAGGATCTTCCATCGACAAAAGAGTAGGGAAATAGTGTTCTTCGGGATAACACGAATCTCGATTTAAACATGGCAACTTAAATTTCTTCCAAAGTTTTCTCTCTTTTATCACCATCAAAGCGTGACGTTTCGCCAACACGAAGAACTGTGACCCGACCCGGAAATCGTCGAACCGGATCTCGGGAAGCATCGCTTGTTCACCGCGAGCGGCATAACGGTCACCGAGAAACGGCTCGTCCGAGAGGATCTCGATGAAAGACTTCTGAACCGACTGTTCCGTGAAAGCTTTAATCGGACGGTTACCGAAGAGAGATCTGTAGGTGTAGTCGAAGGAATGAAGAGGGACGCAGTGCTGCGAGAGAAGAACAAAGTAGAGGTTTCTCGAATCGTCGAGGATAGATCGAGCGAGTAACCGACGGGAGGCGGAAATCAGAGACGGAGACGCCCGTTCAGTTCGTTTCGCCGGGATGAACTGTACTTTAACGTTGGTTTGAAGCGGCGTGAGTTCGACGGAAGGATCGGCGTGGACGTAGACGTTGTGGAGGTCTTCATGGCCGTGGAAAAACCGTTCCCATAGAGGGAAGAATACGAGATCCGAGTTCGTTAAGAAAAGAAACGCGATTTTGGGACGCGGATTCTTGAGTCGTAGACGCGAGACCCGGGCAGGACGACGGTGGGGTTTGACGGCGGCGGAAGTAACTGCTTTATGAAATAAATCGAGATCGTCGAGTTCATCGGCGGGAGAAATTAGGGTTTGCGGTTGGTTACCAAAGGGAACGATTGAGGAAAAGACGAATAAGAAGAGAGAAAGAGAGAGAAATAGAAGAAGGGAAGAGATTAACGGAGGAGGCGATGAAAACATATCTGAAGATTGAAGAGTAGAAAGAAGGATTAAAGGTTTTTCATGGAAGAAGATAAGCACTAAAGGAAAACCCAATGGCAAGTTTGTGTTTTTGGTGAAGATGGGTTTTAAAGAAATGTGTGGAGTTGATTGATTTTGACAATAAGAGTCTTTTTCTACTACAACTACTAACATGTTTTTTAATGAAGTAATAAAGAGTGTAAAATGGTAGAAGAAGACAATTAATGCTGTTTTATGTTTTCAATTTATTTATTGCTCTCGTGAAAATAAATTAATTCCATGTTTTGCTGTTTTTATTTCCCTTTTAATTTAAAATTTGTGGTATGCCAGTTGCAAATTAGTTTTAAGTTCCAAATTACCATGATATATTAAAATCTGTGCTATCGAAAGTTTATTATTATGTTCTAAAATATAATAAACATTTTTAAAAAACAATTAATATTTTTTAAAAATTCTATCACATTATTTATAGAATATTTATTATTTTAGTTGCAACTATCTTTATCTTTAGAAAGACATTATACATTATGTATGACTTAATATTATTCTAGCTTCAACTATCTTTACATGCATTACATTGTTTTGTAACAAGATACTTGATATTTTTCTAAGAATTTTATATGTATAAAATTCAAATATATGTATTATTTTTTTAATTAATGAGCCATTACATATTTTATTTTTTAAAAAAAATATTATATATGTTAAAAATGTATTATATACCGATAGATAGGATTATAAAAAAAACACTATGTATTTTAAAAATATATTATATATACGGTGATTGGTGATTTATGAGGCTAAAATATATTTAAAAACAGGATCTTACGAAATATTTTAGAGATTAACAAAATAATTTTTTTTCAATAAAACAAAATAAAATTATAAGTATTTTACAACCCATAAAAAGACAATAAAAACTTATTTCTGAAAAAACAGGTCTTCTAGCTTTTCTTTTCGCAAATATTCGAGATTATCAATCTTATCATTCTCAATATATATCATTGATAATCCATTCAACCGGTCTTGAGACATTGTAGAGCGAATATAGTTTTTATCAACTTCAACTTTGAAAAACTCCTTTCGCCAGATGCAACTGAAATCGGAATTGTCAACAATATCCGATAAGGAATGGATGCATTTGGATAACAACCCTCTATTCTTTTCATAAAGATCAACACATCAACGGTCCTTTTGATTTATATTGGCAACACTTCTCTTAGAAGTTTCAACTCCATAAATAAATATTTTCCATCTACATCATAAAGTGCACCATGTGTTAAAAATGCTTCAAGCTTATTACGAGATCTCATCAATTCTTCGTCACTAGTTGACTTAAGCTTCTTTAAATCAAACAAAAATCCAAAAGTTTTTTCGTAACTTTAGAACTAATCGAATCTTGCTTCAATAGAAACAATAGCTTGATCCACGATGTTTATGAAGTAATCCACCTAAAATCCTTTCTCGCATTGACTCAACGGTGTCTTAGGTGGAGGACTTTTTCCACCAAAATATCTCTTAACTCTTTCACAATTTGTTCCCAACTTCTTGGATCACTAAAATCAACATTCTCATTTTTGTCGTTGTATTCTTATGACTCTTATCATCGTGCTCTTCCGCATTTTCATATTCAACGATATTTACATCTTCTTCATAATTCTCACAATCATCAGTCTCAATTTTATTTTCATTTATTTCATTTTTGGCAATGGCATATCTTGTTACGAACTTAAGCATAGAATTTGCTTGTGATTTAACAAATTCTTCATCTTTTTTTTTCTTTTTTTTTTGTACCAGAATCATATTTTCTACAGTTTATCGGAGGCATGTGACTACAATATAATATTAGGAATTAGGAATATAAAACACAATCACTAATAATATATATATATATATATATATATATATATATATATATATATATATATATATATATATATATATACAGCCGACAAAAAAAATCATTGAAAAAAGACATAAAAGAATACTTTAAAAACTGTGCTGATGGATCTTGTCAAGCACATAGAAATTAAATATGAAAAAGATAACTATAACGATTTCTGCTTAAATCTAACCTATTACTTTTTTATGAAATATGGGCCCCTTGAAAATTTATACTATAACTATAACGATTTCTTCTTAAATCTAACCTATTACTTTTTTATGAAATATGGGCCCCTTGAAAATTTATACCAAAGGCAACAACCTCATGTGGCTTAAGGGAGGGTCGGCCTTGTATATAGTGATAGGTAGGATTATGGTTCGATTGGTAAATGTAAAATTGATAAAAGATAAATAAAAAATGTTAAAGAAAATTTTCTTAATTTGAAAGACAAGTAAGATGAAGATAAAGATAAAATTTACGGGTTTGTATATCTTCAAGGTTTATTTCCTCTCATCTGTATTAAAAGTCTTTTGATTTAAACTCTTGAACAAAAATAGGTTATGGATTTTTCTACAGTACTTGCAAGCTATCATTGTATTTTAAAGATGCGACAATAACACTAAGCGGAAGATATGATCTAGGACTTTAGATTATGGTTTTAGAAGAAAAAAGCAAGAGATGGGCTGATTTTTTGTTTCAAAAAAAAATATGATTATCTTGTAATGAAATTAAATATGTAGACAATTAGTTATACTCAAGTTTTTGAATACCCTAAATTAAAAAGATCCAACTTTTTTATGATTTATGGACCTTCAAGCATGTTATGGTTAGAGAATGTAGTATGCATGATTAGGGCTTGATTGGTATGATAGAGAGCACGCAAATGGTTAATCATATTGTATGATTAAAGTTACATGAAATTTTTTGAAAATTTTAGAACAAACCCTTAATTCATACCAGTATAGGGTTTTTGTGTTTCCAAATTCGAACGTTTACCATGATAAACCACCTTTAGAAATCAAGTTCGTTACTACATGTAATACAGTCATCGCGCCAAACTGGAAAAGTGGTTTTTTTTTGTCATGACAACCACTATTATCTTCGCTATGAACAACCCATTTCTTAGGGTGAATTAAGTTTGTTATGTTTTTGCTTGTATGTGAGTTTATTGCTAAAAAAACCTTTTTAGACTTGTAACAAACAAATTTAATTTTTAATTAATCTTGTATGTTGATTGTATGTTTCTTAATTCACTATGTTAAGCACATTCATAACTATGACATATAAGATCATATAATGTTTCCATGTTTAGGTGCAATGTTAAGTGCTTAGAGGTTTATAGTTATGTGTTCTCATATATTTACCCATTGAGAAACATTTAGTGATTGAGAATGTATAGCCATCGAGATGAGATGTAATCACACATTGATGTTGGCACTTGGAACCTAAGATGTAATGGGTGATGTTTTATATGCCAAAATTGTTTACTTTAAATTTTGAGTTTTAATTACATTAATATTTCTTCAAATACATGAGATTTGGACATGATATTCACAATGTAATGAGGTGACAATATATAAAGATCTATTAAGTTAATTATAGACTTTACTCGCGTTTGTATGACTTACAAAGTTAACATTTCATATGGTCATTCCTTGAAACTATATATGCATACAGGTTATCCCACCCATGTGAGGTCTGTTGAGGCGAGTCATGAAAATATAGGTTTAGGATCTCATAGCTAAGGATCAGTTGTTAAGACTGTATCACGACCTTTATGGAAGACTATCGTACATGTGTCATAATGGTCAACAAACCAATGCATGATGCAGTTGTTTTTTACGCACATTATACTCATACACAACTTATTTTCAATGTTGAATTTTTCCTTTTGTATACCATAAAATAGTCAAGTATGACTCATACAGAAGGCTTGGTTATTTTTTGATATGGCCTTGAACTAATATTATATTTCTTAAAGTCTTGTCTCCATAAATGATGTATAGCGTGCTGGTGTCTACCGTCTCCGCTAAGAATCACTATGAGTCAAATTCATATGAGTGCCATACAACTTGATAAAAAAAATGTGTTAGACTATGTTTGAACTTCTTTCATAAATTATTGCACTAATTTATGTTTTCTTTTTAATTGTTTAGCTACTGACTCTCAACTAAGAAACATCATTAGGGTTCATCTAATGCTGAAGAGAAAATTTAAGGAGTATAAAGTGAGGATCTTGCTCATATTGGGACTGAATTAAATAGACCACTAGCCCTCAGTATACAGATGTACCCTTTTTGTTGATAAAAGCATTCTTGATTAAAACATTATGTTAGATGTATTAGGGATACATGTTATATGCTCGCACAATACATTTAAACTTTTAACTTAGAAATATTTCCGCTAGGATTAGGCTAGCTCATCAGTCGTATACGTGTACATATCTATAATGTCACATGTACACCAAATAATGAAACTGTGGGTGTTTTTTACATGGTTTCACACAATGATATATAATGTCGTACCTCTTTTAATGTGATCAATCCCTAACATATAAGATGATACTCAGTTTGGAAAACCATGCGCTAAGGTCATGCACGATGGTGTTATGACATATTTGTCGCACAATACATTACTCATACTCGGACGATGGACCAATTAGGTATTGGAAGGCTCGGGTCCCCTAGCCCAAGTTGATGCAAAGTCTCAAAATCCGTTGTTTAGTTAATCAATATGTAATATGTATATTAACAACATGCATGATAAAATTGAATCAAATATTATTTAACAAACGGTACCCATGATAATCTTCTCACAATTACCAACGTATAAAGGGTGCAACAACCTTACATCACTTGTAAATAATATAACCTAAAGCACATAATTAAAATTGACAAGTTTCTATTATAAACCATGTCTAGAGATCGTATAACAATAAATACACCTTGGAAAATGTACAATTCTAAATGTTTCACATTCTATTAGTGAGAAGAGGATGTCAATCTGCATCGACCACCTTGTAATTTATAAGTTTAACCTCGTTGTCATAATGTAGGGTCCTTTAGAGTTTTTTCTCTAGTTTACCGAAGGTTATATCTTTTGTGTGAGGGGAAACTCTACAGAGTATTTGGTCCCCTATTTAAAATCATAAAATCCTATTTTAGAATCATGCATGTTTTATAGCGTTATTCGGGAGTGTACCATCCAGAAGCACATTTTAATTCGTATTTCCTCAACAAGGTATAAGTCAACATCTTGGTTGTTCCTGTTATCATGTTCATCATAATCACTTATATAGTTAGAGTGTATGAGTAAATATGTTGGCACAATGTTTTCCATACCACAAAATAAGGTAAATGAAGTATTCATGGTATAATTCTTATGATGGTACGAGATGACCCTATTATTCTTGGAGTAACTCTATTCAGCTTCTTACAATTTTGTTAAAGGAGTGGCATATTGCGACTGTGTTGGACGACCTATTACAATCTAGTTTAATCATTTACATAAATAAAAAAATTTCTCTATGCGGGACCACTTCTCGTCCCATAAAATCAAAACCCTTAGAACTCGTACTTGAAAAAAAATGTGAATTTGGAGGAATTATATGACTTCTTGGTCCCCAATCCTCACCGATGGATTTACCTCCAAGAAATTTAAAAATTAATCGGCTACAACAATGAGGAGCCTTCATCTCATAGGTGCTTTTGATAGAGCTATATTATATATCTCCCTTACTTGTCGAAGAGAACCGCCTCAGAGCTTGGGTTAAGTGGTATTTTTTAGGTATAAAATAGATTTATTAATCTTTGCGAGTGGTCTAGTAGTAGCCTGATCATAAGACTTATTTGTAAAGGGTTTTATACTCGCAATAGGCGTATCCCTCTTCTTCGTGGAGCCTTTCCAGTATGAATGCAGATTTATTCAGGCATAAACATCATAGATTCGTGAGAGACGTGGGCATTATAAAACTTTGTCAAGTAAAGTGTATCATATTTTGACACTACTCAGTTTGGGCTTCGTCTATCGGGGGAGTCATTTGTATAAGGTAAGCTTGGATTGAGATTCTAAATCATGTTTATCTTCGATGGTCGTGGCCTCAAAAGGTTATTTTGGGGGTTAAACCCTTACTATATTGTAGATAGTCAATAATATTTGGGTAATAACACAGAATATTAACTCAATTCTTCTCATAAAAGATAACGTGTTGGTTATTTAATTTTTGGCCTATGGTACTTGTTCGTGCTGAACTTGCTTGACTCTAGAAGCCTCAACCCATAACAGCTATTGATAGAGGATGATTATGTCATTTTTGGCTTTTGCTTATCATAGAGAATTTTTTACCCCCAGTTGAGAGTCAGTTATACGTTACACTCGTAGATTTGGGCTAGCCGGATGTCAACTATTTATTCTTTATAGTTGGCCTCATTGTTCATGGCAGAGAACCTAAACCGGATGTACTGATAAATATAGTCTCTCACGTGAGAAATAAGTTTTATACTAGTATCAACGCCTTTGATGTTTGAGCCTTCGTTTGTTCAAACTTTCCACAATGGATTTTGACTGGATTTCGATGAAGTAGGTCGTTGAGCTTAGAATTCAGAGAGAAAATCTGCTAGAGCATCTGCTTTGATGGCTCTTTATGGCTGAAACTTAATGTTAAAATCTCATAGCTCTAGAAACTATCACATTAGTGTTTTTGAGATGTCATGCTTTTGTAGACACTTACTCAATAGAAAAGATGTTCATAAAACAATAATGACCAACATGTCACTGATACATGCCTAAACATTTTGTCTCACTTGCTGAAGAAGGCTTTATTTACCAAATATTTGTACGGTGCACCTGCATTTTTAGACGCAGTGGTATTACCTTGTAGTAGTGGTTATCTCACCTAGTCGTAAAGATCGTATGATCCTAGTCGCCATAGTGCATGATAATTTGACTGTAGCCCTGACTAACATCCACGAAAGATAACATCTTGTTTCCCGAGGTAGTGTTTACCGGTTGGTTAATTCTCGGGACTGATAATGGATTATAAAGTCATTATCATTTAATGTCGGGGAAGTCTACACACATCCTTCGTTTTTTATTTTTCTTTTTTATGACTGCTGGATTTGCGGTCGATATATAGTATAGTATTTCCTAAATATGGCATATTTGGATTCATTGTTCAACTTCGACAATGATTTCCTTGATTATACAATTAGAGAATGGTTTGTGCCTTTGTTTGATTGACCAAAAACTACTATTGATTGATAAGTTGTGGTATATTATCAAATCTGGAACTCTTGTGATGTCGTATAGAGACCAAGCAAAGATATCCAGATTATCGGATAAAAATATCAATATTTGATATCAGATAGCTCATTATATATGTTTACCTATGTGAACTGTATGTGCGGAGGAAAATGTGATTACTTCAATTGCTCAACCTTGGTGATTCGGGGGGCACATTTAAGTCATTTATATTGTTTAAGAAGATGATGGTCCCGATTAATTTTTATTATTTTGGTTCGAGGGAAGTGGTGTAAGACTTTTTGACGATGTGTTGATTGTCGTGTAGTACACTAATTTTTTGGTTACTATATAGTGTATGCACTTATGTATAGTCAAAATAATACCGCACATTTGACTGAGCTATGATCGAACGATGATATCATTATACAAAGATGGTTCGTCTACTATCATTAAAAACCTTTGGATTTTACTTTTTTATAAGCCCATTAATCTCTTCCAATGGTGACTTTAACTGTTAGTTCATCGAGTACCGGAGTATCAGCTCTTTTGAAATCCATAGTGACCCTTTACGAGGGTGAACGAGTCAGTATACCTCTAATTTTGTCACAACTATTCTTGTACCAAATATTTATAATGTTGCATATGTTAAGCATGATGTGTTTCACTTAGACGCTTAAAATATCGACGATAATGACTACAACATATTCGTGTAGTCCTATTACCCCTTTAAGTCATCATCGTTGAATGTGATTGAAGGTGTGAGATGCTGATAAAGGCGGACTGAAGTCTGGTTTACATGTTAAACACCAATGACGGAGATATGATGCTTTCGAGAAGTCTTGGTGATACACGTGAGTATGTCTCCTCTAGCAAAGTACCCATAATGTTCATGTTAGGAACGAGATCTATGAATTTGATTAAATCTATGATTTGTCCTGTCGCAAGTGACACAACTTCTAGCACTTTTGTATATGGCTCTGTCTGGGGAACCCACTTAACAAGATTGGGGCTCAAACCTTAACAAATTTCAGAACTTTCCCTCATCAACGAGGTATCATATTTTTTAGTTTAAGGCACATGATTCCCAAGTATGATGGCATAACTTCTCGGGTTTTTGAAATCGGACTGAATCTCGAGTTTGGTAATAAATTATGAATATGTCATTGGTGAGCTCGATGTATTGAGTGACTGATTTCATATGTTATATCTAAGTCTCCAAATTCCATTGAATATCAAGTTAATATCTTAAAAATCTAAAATTTAAAGAATGTTCCAGAGTGGAAAAGAATTTTCTCGAAAGTAGTGCCTCATTTTCTCGTAGCAACGATGAATACCACCACTAGCTTCTCAATATGTTGGTATATGGTTCATGATGCTAGCAAGCTTTTTCTCATATAATACATGTGATTTAAAAATTTGTCTTCTTCTCGTATCAAGATGAAACTTATAGCATAGTTCAAAACTGTCAGATAAGCGAATAGTTTCTCTCATAAGATCGGTTTATACAAAATCTCCGGCGATAAGAGATGCTCATTTATGCTACCCTTGTTACACTATTCAGTCTAATAGAATTTGATAGCTTTTCTCAAGACTTGGAAGATATGGTAACATTTATATGATGATCGTGAGATAAACCTATTGAGCATTTCTAACATTCCCATTAAAGCATGTACCTCTTTATGGATCGGGGTGGCTACATAAAAGCTAAAGCTTCTAGTTGTGCTCAATCAACCTCAATTGTATTTTCACTCACCAGACAACCAAAGAATGTTTCAGACTGTACCCCGACGGTGCATTTATCCAGATTAAGTCTGAGGTTAATAAACCTCGGCTTCTCAAAATTATCAATCAAATCGGTTACGTTCTTAAGATCTTCGTAGTTATTGAAAAACATATCATCAATATATACTTCAACATTTCTACGAATATGCTTGAGAAATTCCTTATTATCCAATATTTAATAAGTCGCCCTCACATTTTTCAAACCAAATGGCATATCTTTATAACAATGTAAGCCTTGGTTAGTTATGAAGGTTGTATTTTCTTGATCTGATAGGTGTATTTAAATTTGATTATAGCTGGAGTAAGCATCCATAAAGGATAAAATTTTGTTGCTTGAGGTAAAGTTCACTAATTGGTCGACCCTCAAAACTATGAACGAGTCCTTATGGCATACTTTATTTAATTATGTGGAATCAACATACATCCTTCATTTCTTATTCTTTTTTTTGAATAAAACCGGGCGTGTTATCCATAAAGAGTACTGAGACTCTCTAATATGGCATACAATAGATTAGCGATCCAATTCAAAAACAATCACTTTAAACTTCTCGACTGAAAATCTCTCCTCTTCTGTATTATAGGTCTAACATTATGGTTGACTGATAGCTTATAAACAAAATATGTCAGGACCATGATAACATCCCTTATTGAACAAACAAAAATATTTAAATTATATGACAAAAATGAAATCATATTACTCATGAGTTCCTGAGTGAGCAAACTAGAAGCCTCTCTTGGTTCGTTAACAAATTTGATCTCAATCTGAGGCCCTGATGTTTTCTATTTTTTCAGTGCGGATAATGTTTCATAGCACTCCCTAGCTATCTTTTGATTACTCCATAACGCTCATACCTTATACCATACCATGTATAAGACATTGGTGTATCATTGAAAATATGATATGAATTATATCCAATCAATCATGTCATGTCAAAGATCATGTTATAAGAGGTAGAATTATCTACAACCATATAAAAGACGCAGACTACTTTCTTAAGCTTTCCTCCTATTAAAAGAACCCCGACTTCAAACTCTCATGTACCAAATAATTTACCCCTTTGAATCCCACCACATTCTTGTGTGAAGGTTGGATAGCTCTAGGATTATTCATCCCGTTATATGTTTTTTTGAATATGATATTTTCCGTACTACTGATATCGATAAAGACTGCCCAAATCCCCCCCCCTAAATATCGCTACTTATGAAAACAATATTCTAATGAAGACCAACAACACCTCGATAGTCATCATCATCAAAGATTAGTGGAAGGCATGGAGCTTGGCAAAAATGGGTAAACATCATTTCTTTATAATGTGCTTCAAGACTTCAAACATGTCTCTTTATATAATGATTAGTCATTCCAGCAATAGAATCTCTCCCTAAAATATTTAAGAGTCGATAATCCAAACTTAAATCCTCATAAAAAATAGTCTTCACGACATGTCAATTCGGACTGAGGTTCAAATACTCACTCGACATGTCAAGAACTATAGTTTTTTATTTACTATCATCATAGTGTTTTAATGCTTAAGGTTTGCCAACTGAGCCACGAGCCTCTAACTTAGGTAGGTAACCTCTCGTTTCATGGGTGTTTATATATATAATCACTAAGAAACTGAGGTAACCTCATCTTGACAATTAGAATTTGGATTTCTTCTCTCAAAACAATATAGTCCATAGTCCAATGGTCGATGTCTTTATGGTACATCTAGTACATATTTCTTATTTCTTCACGAGGCATTCTTAGAGGGAGCGAATTCTTGTATGGGATTAAATATTAGTTTTATCGTATATTATAGCCATACTTCCAGTCAACTCTATATAATTGTCATGCATTAACCATTTATTCGCGTGATCATCTTGACCCATATACGAAGGTTCTATGTGGATTGGGGTATTATAATTCAGTCTCTGGTTTCTTGGAGCTTCATTGGTGGTGCTTGGTATACTAATATGGCCGTTATAAGGATCGGGTTTGGTGGCTCAATAATTTTTCCAAGTCTTTATGTTTGAGCGTATTAAAATGGTCGAATCATACTTATTGTATGAACGATGCTTACTATTTTTTTGCCAATAATTATATGTTGAATATATCAAAATATATGAGTTATTCTCGTTTACTGTAAACAAGACTTTATGCTCGTTAAATGTAATAAGAATTTCGGTTCGTTAAATATTAGCTAGACTTTTAGCTCGGATACTGTTTAATAGAGTGAGACTAGCATTCTTAACAGCTTGTGTGTACATATTGATAATGTTATTCGTACGTCGATGAAATGGACCGAATGATTGCTTTTATAGTTTATGTGCTTTCAAAAATGGATTGTAATACTGTATATTATATGGGGTGATTATACCCTACTATAAATGTTGGTGCTCGGTTCAAAATAAGGTGCTAAGTTTGTGCATATGATGTCTAGACTTGTTTTTCAGGCTATAGGTTTGATGTTTGTACGTGAAAGCCACATAACGTGGTGCTCATACTCGAATGATGCACATGTTAAGTATGAGCACTCGATCCCATTAAAATGCAACAAATTCTTGAACTTGGAAGTCCTATAGTATGTTGCTCGTACTCGGACGTGGAACTCACTCCAATGTAAGGTGCAATTGATGATCGAACATGGGAGTCAAGAAACATGTTAAATAATCGGTCATGATAGTTTCAAAATTGATCATTGGCATGTTCGTCATATTAAATGCTTGGTATTATAGCTTGGAAGCCAAATACGGTATTGAGATGCTAGAGTTTCCTAACATAAATTGATTATATGGATCAGAAGCCGTTATCCAATTAATATGCAATAGTAGTAATATTAGGAACATGTATAAAAACAGTACATCAAATTTATTATCGATGATGGAGTGGATCTTGTCAATACATCTATGCTATCGATGTAGAAAAGGTGCACCAACGGTACAAAACACACAAAGATATAACAGAAAGTATACAATTTTAAATGTTATGAAAATGTAATTTAAATAGTGATAGGTTGTATACTAGAAGATATAAACTTATGAAACATATAATTTCAAATATTCCATATATCAAAGGGAACATTTTCAAAGATTAACTATGTTGGCACTATAGAGGTATGAATTATGTTCGCAAGTCATTGATATTTGTCATATTGTGGCACGAGTGTCATAGTGCTATCGTGGATTGTAAGCTAAGAGTAGTTTGAAGATAATATTTTCTCATATATGGTTTTATACATACCACAAGAACTTCATTCTATTTTTGGGGAAATATTTTTGTACACAGGCAGATTCATCCAAGTCTAAACATCGAAGAAAATATTATAAAATACCTTGTCGGTAATAAATGTTTTCGAGTTAAGTGTAACGAGCATATCATACTTTTACACTTCTTCAGTCGAGAATGTCTTTTACATGAGGTAAGCTCATACCGGGGATCGCCAATCATGTGTCACGTCGATGTCCATCGTCTCAGAGACTGTTTTGGAAGGCTTGACTCTTACGAGCTATAGATACTCAGTGATTATTGTGTAACAACCCAAACTTCTGATTCAACACTTCCTACATACGCTAGTATTGACTATTTTGTTTTAAGCTCGCGTTACTTATTTGTACTGCACTTGTTCTAGCTTTGAGGTTTCGACCTGTAGTAATACTAGATAGATAATGAGGGTATTTTTTAGCTTTTACTTGTACAGAAACATGATTGACTATAAGTTGAGAGTTAATGAGAAGTATTACACGTTGTTGATGTGTTTAGATCATGTTTATAATGAATGAGCAAAAATCATATATTATGCTACATCTAATATATCTATGTTGACACAATTTATAGCAAGCATCACTTATGCAAGAAGTGTTTGAAGACCCCATTACTGATCACAAATCTTATAACTAGTTTTAAATATAATATAAGCATGAATAAAATTATCAAACACGCTGTAATGGGCCTCACCGAAAAAACTCACTCAAAAAGAAAATGAAGGCACAAACTACATCCATCAATCAATATAAGAATTAAATTATCTTAAACATACTTCAATACTTATAATAAACAATAAAACAAAGAGGTAACAAACGGCTTTAAAAGCCACCCTTACAAATATATCTAATTGCTACGATATTTTATCATAAGGGACGAGAAAATATGCATGCAAAGAAAGACTAAAAAAATTTATGCGAGACTAGAAAACCTATTAGGGAAGTTGTTCCTCCTTTTTTCTTGATTATTAGTATTGCACTCTTCAATATTTTTATCAGCCCGTAAATAAGGGTGTAAAAGAGCCAAAAACCTAATTAGGCGTCAAATTTGGGTCCCTTTTTGAGAGATCGGCCATACAAATGTACAAACGTACAATTGCTGACAAAAAGACAACCATCTTGGGGTATCAATTATTGTAATTACCTTATCTCGGTCTCATGTGATAAGGGTATATCCCACTATAACATACTCTCTTATATACAATGTAAGACTGAAAGTAGAGATGCATTGTTTATAATATGATAATAATAATAAGCTAATATATGGAGTTAAATATTAATATATAGTGAATAAATAATCAAGGCTAACATTAGTGTTATAGCTTGATGATAATTATGACGAGTCACATTATGGCAAAATTCATGATAATGAAGGGATGGAAGATTGAATGATAACAGAAAGCTAATACTATTATTATAACATAACAATGACTATGAATACATTATGAAAAATTTCAAGATAATAAAGAAGGAAAAAACAAGTCGTAATTAGAGACTGGTAAATCTAAGATTAATGGCAAAGTTAAAGAAAGATAAAAATGATGATGAGTTGAAATAAACGAAAAAAGTAAGTTGAAAAGGGATAAAAAAACAAGATAAATCGTCAATAATGTATAATTGATGATAAGTTGGAAGATAAGAAACAATTAAATAAACTTATAGTTTAATCCATTAATATTATATAAATACCCTAAGCAGTTCGAAGGCATTCTAGTCATATTTGTAATAGTTTAGTTTTTAGATAAGCTTTATGTGTCGTCCATCTATTAAATTATATTTCTGATAAAAACAATAAATAGAGGTATAAACCTTCATTTCAAGGTGTTTTATTTATGAGTAGTAAAAGTAATTAATTGTTTCTCTCTAGTTCTTGAGTAGTCCAATCATTAAAATGATTGGCATTTACTTTAAAGAGATATTATCTCATCATATTTGTGATGACGTATCTGGGAATACCTTTTCAAATTATCAACTCATACTAATTTTATTGACTCTCTTATGGATAAACAAAGACATGTTGCATGGACTTTCTCTTCATGAATCTATTTTTTATTCATGGAAATTCTAATGTTATTTCTCTAACTTGTGGAAACACTAAAGTAAGAGGTGATTGTAGATCTCCAATTATTGCTCCATGAAATTTTAAATTTGTTTCACTAACTTGTAAAAATAATGAAGTACGATGTAATTCTCTAATGATTATGATTTCTAACATTGATTCACCAACTTGTGGGAATAATGATATACAATGTACTTCTCTGATAACATTAATGCGTCCTCTAACGGTTCTATCTCCAACATGAGGTAATGTGTTTAGTAACAAAATAAAACCCTGGATGTTTATTTATTTATACACGTTAGGACTGAAAAGAAATGAGTTACATCAAGAGAAAAATAAGTCTAATGTGTTGCAAATACAAAGAGATGAGCAAAAATGAGACAGGATGGAACAAATGTGTAAGGTTTTACAGTTATTAAATGATAAAGTAATGAGAAAAGACAATAATGATCAAGTTAATTTGTGTGTGAATGATAATAGAGTTCAAAATGAAGAAAATGAAGTGAAGATATATGATAATAATATCGAGTATTCTAGTAATGAAGTGATGTCTAAAGAATCATCATTGTCTCAAATCATATTGGAGGGTGAATTTCCTAGAAATTTGATACGTATAGACTTGTTAATTATGAAGGGAAGGATCCAGAGCATCAATTAGAATGGATTATAATATAATTTTGGGTTTTAATCATGATGATACTCTTATTTGTTGAGTCTTTTTTCTATGACATTTATACATAATTCTCATGCATGGTTTAACAATTTTACCTCATAGATGAATTTTTATTTTTGAAGAACTTTGGAGTGCATTTATAAGTACATTTATTCGGAACAAAACTATTAAAAATATGGTGATTATATTATGAAATTGTTTAAATAAAGACTGAAATTTGAAAATGATGTTCAAAGATTTATACAAAAAATGTATAATTTTGAAAAATTTCAAAAAAGACTTTATTTGGCTTATTTTAAGATAGCTCTTCCTTTGGATAATCAATTGTTAAAGGACCTGATTAAATTTCTAGTAGATAATATGATATATTTATTGAAGATTTATGATTTTTCATTAAAGTTGAGGGAGCAAGATGAGGGGTAAAGTTCAAGAGAAAATAATAAGAATATTTAATAGAAGAAGAAACGAACGACGTGGTTGTGAAAATACAACCTAACCGAGCCTTAATTTCATATTATGATAATGTTAATAAGAGGTTTACACCACATATAGAGCGAATTGCGACAACTTATGATAAGACAATGGATATAGTTTGTTACAAACATATGATGATTTTGCTCCACATAGTGAAATATCTAAATGATATTTTTGTGCTTATCATAATGATCAAGGTCATGCAACATGCAATTTTTTCAATTAAAAGATTAAATTCAAGGATTAATTGAAAGTAGAGAGTTAATGAAGTTCGTAAAAATGAGGGTTTTGAGAAAATAGAAAACGAGACAAAGAGAATGATCCAGAAAAGAATTAAACGAATACACAATTACTTGATATTTTGGCTGGAACTTCTCATAAATATAGAAAGCGTTACATAATATATTTGGAAGTGCATCTTATTGATGAATCATCATTACGTGTAATTAGGTTTCAAAAAATTTATTACTTTTAATGATGATGATTTGAGAGGATTAGTTACTTCTTATGAAGGTATTTTGTTAGTTACTTTAAATATTATTTGGATAATAACTAGAAAACGTTATGCTAGATACATGAAGCTCAACTAATATTATGTATAAAAGTAGTTACGAGCAAATGATTGGGATAGCCCTGTATGAAAAGATTGAAAGACAATTGGTAAGTTTTGTAGGGAGGTCAACAATATGGATTGGTGAAGTAGAATTATCGATAACAGTTGGTTTTGGTCAAACATAAACAATGGTACAATTTTTTTATGATATTAGATACACCATGCTCGTATAATGCAATTTTATGTCGTTAATGGTTACATAAAATGGAAGTAGTGGCTTCATCTTATCACTAACGTGTTAAGTATTTTGTTTGTAATCACGTTAAGAGTTATCAAATGAAGTGAAAGGTTAACCAAGGATTTTTATTTGGTGTCTCTTAGTCTAGATAATAATATCAATAACAATTATAGAGAACACTAGAAGAGCAACATTTAATAAAGGAAAATGAAACTTTAGTGGAAATTCATCATAAGAGATTGACGACCCGCGTGGTGCTTTATAATTAACAAAATTGATAGAATATATATTTGATTTTGAAGTTGGTGAAAGAAATTTAAGATAAAATAGATTTCATTTTGACTTTAAAATTTAAAGAAAAACTTGATTTGTTTTTGGAACTCAAATTTTGTGTTTTCTTGGAGTATTGAGGATGTGACTGAAGTAGGTATATTGGGGATTTGTCATGAGTTAGTCGTTAATAAGAGATTAAGGCTAATTCGTAAAAATAGATAGTATTTTTTATTGAAAGAACTGAATTTATAGTAAATGAAGTTGATAACTTGCTTAAGGTAGGTTGTCTAAGAGATTCATTAACCCACGTGGATAACAAATCCAGTTTCGGTAAAAAAGTAAAACTGGTCAATAGAGGATGTATATAGATTTTACATATTTAATAGAGCTTGTCCAAATGATACTTTTCATTTACCTCGTATTGATGAATTAATGGACACTACGTTGGGTTATAAGTTTTTTTCATTTATAGATGTATATTTAGGGTATAATCAAATAAATATACACACCAAAGATTAAAATTATATAACATTCATGGCTAAAATGGATTATATTGTTATAAGGTGATGCCTTTTGGGTTAAAAAAATGTTTGATCAACATATCAAAGGTTTGTCAATCATATTTTTGTAAAACAATTACGGAAAAGTACATAAGCTTATATTTGATGAGTTCGAATTTTGTCACCACTCATTATGAGGACCGGACAGGGGCAATTCGGACAAGATCCACTCACTAAACCATCCGAACTGAACTAATCTATTAAAAACTTAATCACTTCATGAGTAAGATAATTACCTACTGCTTGAAAACTAATGGGTCTTTGAACTCGACCCGAATTCATAATTATGACCCGAAAGCCCATGTGGCCCAAAATTAAGGGTATAAATACCCAACCACTTTCATTTAATGAGGGTAATGAAAATTAAATACAACCAGGCAGCTCAAATCTCTCACTACAATCTACTAAACATTAAATACCCTTAAAATACCTCAAAACTTTAGACAAAATTACCCTCAGTTGAAATTAATCCTGATCAAATTGGCGACCACAGTGGGAGGAGAAGGTGCCTGAATCTAGCATTCAAAACCATCAAGAAAAACCAGTTCGGATGAATCCAGACGTGCAAGAAGTACCACCAGCTTTGGAAAAAGTGGTGGGTGAAAATGATGAATATACGATTGAGGAACGAGATAGGTTAAAAGTTGAAATAGAAGCTTCGAAGGCTGCCAAGAGGGCAGAGATGGGCCCAAAAGAGAAGTCTAATGCATCAGTAGCTCATCATACTGATAATCCTAGAGAGCATGAGCCATCGAAAACCCATGTGAGTGCAAAAAAGACTCATTCTAGCTCAAAAAAGTCTCACCGGTCTAAACTAGTAGAGAGCTCTGATTCAGACTCAGAGTCTTCCAGTAGCTCCTTAGGTGAAGATGGAGTCGAAGAGTCCTTGTCATCCAGCAGTGATGAAGGCCGTTCTAAAAAGAAACAAAAGTTGGTCAAGAAGTACTCAAGAAAAAAAGGATAGGCATGGAAGGTTGAAGAGGTATCTGGGCAAAGGATCGTCTCATAGTCATAGCTGGAGACATGTAGATCGATTGTTAATGGATCCTTTTGCCTTCCATGATGAACCATGTATCTTTGCAACTCCTAACGAAGATACGATTTTCAGTCGTGGCCGAAATTGGAGACAATCTCCATTGTCCTCCAAGATACTGTCCGGAAACCTTCCTAAGAGGTTTGACAGTACGAAAATGGAAAAATATGATGGTAGTAAAGACCCGGATAACCACTTGATACAATTCAAAAATTTAATGATGAATTTTGATGATGACGACAAGTTACTTTGTAGGGCATTCTCCCAATCGTTTACGGGGAGTGCTCTGAAGTGGTATAATAGCTTACCACAGGGCTGTATCAGGAATTTTGACACTTTTTGGGTGGCCTTTCGGAGGCAGTTTGTTGGAAGTAAGGAAGTGAAGGGCAATAGAGACACGATTATCCATTGTGCCCAAGAACCAAACGAATCGTTAAAAGAGTACATAAGTCGTTTTGTAAATACCAAAAATGGATTGGCTGATTGCTTCGAGCAAGTAGCAGTAGCTTCTATGAGGCAGGGCTTAAACCCTAGAAACTTGGCTGATTTAGTAACCAGAAAAAAGGCCATGACATGGGGAGGTCTGCTGAATCAGGTCGGAAAACAGATTAATGTAGATGAAACAAAGAAAACTAGAGTGCACAAACAGGTGAGGTCTGCTCCGGCTGCACCAAATCCAAACCAAAACCAGTCCGGGAACAAGGCCAAGGAAGCCGGGCAGGGTCATAACAGAGCCAAAGCTTAGTCTCAGCCAGTTGCACCAGCCCATAGTCATCAATCTAGAAATAAACGAGGGCCTTGGGTTCAACCGGAGTGGTTTGCTGAGTTGAAAGAAAATGTAGCCACCATTTATGACAAAACAAAAGACGAAGTACACTACAGAAGGTCGGCTGCATTACAGTCTCCTAGGGAGAGTCGTAATAATTGTTTCTGCTAGTATCACCATGATACTGGTCATACCACTGAGGATTGTATTGCGTTGAAACAAGAAGTGCAGAATTTGATTGAAAGAGGAAAGTTGGGGGCGTATGTTAAAAGAAGAGGTGGAAATAGACCTGGTAATGCTCAACGGGCTGGTCCAAACAATGTAGGCACATCGGCTCCGGATGGGGCTATGGTAATAATCGAAAGGTTCGATGTAGAGTCAGAATACTTGGACCCTAATCCAACTCGGAATAAAGTGGGTGTTATCACAGAGCATTGCAAGACGGTGTCCGGACTCATCCGCTTTTTTGAGTCACTTACAATATTCGGGGGAGATACCATGACTGCACCAACTGCTTCTTCGAGAAAGAGGTATGTTCACACTCTAACTACCCAGCTTGAAGGAGGCATGACTTCCTATCAATTGCAAATTCCTTTTTCTTTTATTGTTTTTGACGAGGATGACTTGAGAGATATTGCTGGTCCACATGAAGATGCTGTTGTCATAGGAGCATCCATTGGAGGCAATGACATAAGACGAATTTTGGTGGACACCGGAAGTTCTGCCAATATCCTCTTTTTAACTTCCTATAAAAAAAAATGAAAAATCCGGCAGTAATACAACGTTCGAACATGTCAATTGTGGGTTTCACTTGAAGCTCAGCAGATGTGATCGGGGAGTTCGAGGAGGAGGTTTTATTGGGCAAAGGCCCTTTTAAAAAGATGGTTAAAGTACTATTTATTGTGGTGGATTGTCCCACTTGTTATAATGTTATTCTGGGGAGATCTTGGCTCTCCAGGATGCATGCAGTGGCTTCAACAGTTCACCAATGCTTTAAGTATGCTGTGTAAGGACAAGTGGGAGTTGTTCGGAGCAGCAAAAGGTAGCAAGGGAGTGTTATGCGACAGCACTGGCCCCTCGAACATTTGGGGCAGTTCGGATCAATGAGGAATAACAGTTTGAGGGGCCCTCTAGGGGAGAGGGTGAAATTGATGACCCCAGAGAGACCCCTGGTGTTTTAATACCTGTTGAAGAAGTTGAAACTCACTCTCTGGCTGAAGGAAAAAGTGTTAAGATAGGATCCAAGATGACTTCGGAATTAAAGGGTAAAATGTTATATTTTTTGAGGGACCATCAGCATGTCTTTGCTTGGTGCAATTCTGATTTAACCGGAGTACCAGCAAACATTATATCACACCAATTATCCATCCGAAGAGACATAGCACCTGTTGTACAAAGGAGGAGAGCCTTTTCTAAGGAAAAGGTTGATGTCATAGTTCAAGAGGTAGATCGGCTTACTAAAATGGGGCACATAAAGGAATCTCAAAACCCTTTATGGACAGCCAATCCGGTGTTGGTAAAAAAGAAAAATGGTAAATGGCGTATGTGCATCGATTTCACGGATCTCAACAGAGCTTGCCCAAAAGATTTATATTCAGTCCCCCGAATTGATCAGTTGATGGATTCCACATCTGGGAACAAGCTGTTGTCCTTTATAGATGCCTTCTCCGGGTATAATCAGATTCAAGTAGATCCGAAGGATCAAGAACATACTACATTTGTTACTGATATGGGCCTCCATTGTTATAAAGTAATGCCGTTTGGGTTAAAAAATGCTGGGGCTACTTATCAGAGGTTGGTAAACAAGGCCTTTACTGATCAAATTGGAAGAAATATGGAAGTTTACATCGACGACATGATGGTGAAAAGTATGGACGAAGAGCTACACTTGGCAGATCTCCAAGAAACTTTTGCCAACTTGGTGAAAGTAAATTTAAAGTAAAACCCAGAAAAGTGCGTTTTTGGAGTAAAGTCTGGAATTTTTTTAGGGTATGTGCTAAGTGAGAAAGGGATACAACCTGATCCAGACCAGCTTAATGCTTTACTACAAATGGAGCCTCCTCAGAATATTAAAGAAGTACAAAGATTGACCGGGAGGCTAGTTGCATTAAACCGTTTCATTTCAAGGTCTTCGGACAGGCGTGCCCCGTTTTTTCAAACTTTGAAAGGTGCAAAGGACTTCAATTGGTCCCCACAGTATGATGAGGCCTTCGATAAAATTAAGAAGTATTTGTCTTCCCCCAAGACTTTGTTTAAACCTGTTGATGGAGAAACACTTTATATATATTTAGCAGTTTCTGATTGTGCAATAAGTGCTGTATTGGTAAGGGAGGTGGACAATTATCCTCGACCGGTGTACTATATCAGCAAAAGCTTGATAGATGCAGAAAAACGATATTTGAAGATTGAAAAATTGGCATTGGCCCTGGTAATTTCAAAGAGGAAAATGAGGTCCTATTTTTAGGCTCATTCTATCATCGTCCGGACTTCTTTTCCTTTGAGAAGCGTTCTCCAAAAAACTGACATTTCAAGTAGAATGACCAAGTGGTCAATAGAGTTGGGAGACTACGATATTGATTTTTCTCCTCGAACAGCAGTCAAAGCCTAAACTGTGGCTGATTTCTTAGTTGAATTCCATTCGGATAGGGATACTAAGCAAGCAACCGGTGTAAAAGATAAAAAAGTATAAGTCATCCAGACTGACGGTGGATCAAGTACCATGGGATGTGGTGCTAGGATATGTTTAACCTCTCCGTACGGTGACAGAATGTACCAAGCTATATGTTTTGCCTTCAAGGCTTCCAATAATGAGTCTGAATATGAAGCTGCTATAGCTGGTTTAAAACTAGCTCTCATCTGTGGAGCTAAAAGAGTCAGGTTAATGAGTGATTCTCAACTTCTTATCCATCATGCACAAGGTCAGTCCGAAGCCAAGAAAGAGCAACTGATTAGATACTTGTTCATCCTTAAAGAAGTGGCGCTTAATTTCAAAAGCATCACCTATGAGCACATACCCCGAACGGAAAATACGCTAGCAGACTATTTGGTAACCGTACCCTACTCTGAGTCCTACCCTTGGATACATGTGCAAGAGTGCCCATCTATTCAAATCAATCCGAATAAGGAAGAAGAAAGTTTGAATATACAGATCAAACAGCCCCAAGATTGGAGGTTTCCAATTCTTTAATATCTCTCAGATGGCATCTTGCCTCCGGAGAAAGCAGTGGCAAGAAAAATAAAATACAAGGCTCGTGGTTTTGTTATCCTAAAGGATGTTCTTTAAAAAATCATATAGTAAACCCCTCTTACGATGTCTGGGAGTCGAGGAGTCCTAGATAGTGCTCTTCGAATTACATGATGGTGAGGGATCAACTCACTGTAGGTTTAGGGCTCTGACAAGAAGAGTTTTGTTAGCTGGATACTACTGACCCTCCATAATGCAAGATGCCAAGGAGTTGGTAAAAAAGTGTGACCCATGCCAAAGATACAGCAATGAAATTCATACTCCAGCTATCCCTTTAGAGTCAATTTCTGAACCAATACCTTTTGCTCGCTGGGGTCTGGATTTAGTGGGACCTCTACCCATGGCATCCGGAGGGTGCAGAACTATAATTGTTGCCATTGATTACTTTTTGAAGTGGATCGAAGCAGCCCCATTGGCAGGAACTACCTCGAAAGCTGTTATTAAATTCATCCTGTCTAACATTTGTTGCAGATTCGTAGTTCCACAGAAAATAACCACAGACAATGGGCCACAATTCGACAACAAGGAAATGGAGGTTTTCTGCGCCTCTAGAGGCATCCAACACTGCTTCTCTTCTCCTTTCCACCCACAGGAAAATGGTTAAGTTGAAGTGGCTAACAGGACCATCTTGTCCGGACTTAAAAAGAATTTAGAGGGAGCTGCTGGAAAATGGCCGAGTTATCTACAAGAAGTATTATGGGCCTACCGGACCACTCCTGGGGCTGCAACACAAGAATCTCCATTGCTTTAGTGTATGGTATGGATGCCATAGCTCCCATAGAGGCTACTCTTCCTTCCTTTCGAGTTCATAATTTCTCTGAACACGCTAACGAAGTGGCAGTAAGAGGCCAGCTTGACTTGATGGAGGAAAGAAGAGTCAAGGCTCACCTCAGAGCCACACACTATCAAGGCCTGATGAGAAGCAGGTTTGCTTCCAAAGTTAAAAGAAGGGATTTTCAATTAGGGGCTAAAGTATTGAGGAAAGTCTTCCTACATACTAAGGAGAAGCAGTTCGGCAAGCTAGCTCCAACTTGGGAAGGGCCCTATGTAGTCAGTGAAAAGCTTAAGCCTGGGACATACCGGCTTCAAGATAAGTATGAAAGGGTTTTGAATCACCCCTGGAACATCGAACACCTCCGGTTGTACTTGGAATGAAGACTATGTAAATATTTACTTGTTTAAAAGTTCATGTAAATATTTAGGGGCATACTCTTTCCTACCCTGGTGGCGCAGGGAGGTTTTAATGAGGTGTCCGAGCTTTTTAATGAAATTTGATGCCTTCTTGAAAGATTCAGAGTGTTTCAGTTAGTGTTTTCTTTGAAATTTTCTATCAATGTCAGATCGGATTGATAGAGTGATGACTACTTAAACATTTGTCATCGGAGAATTTAAACACTCTCACCTTAAAATGCTTGTAAACTAACTAAGGGCTGTTTAAACATTAGCCACAAAAGCTGAAAAACTATGAAACAATGCAAGTTTGTGCAAAGTAAAATTTCCCATTAAGATATACGAAATTCCTTGGCCACCCAAGGACTTTGAGTTTTCAAACAAAAGATTTATCCGGACAGGAGCCGGACACGATTACAAAAAAAAATGCCTTGGCCATCCAAGGACTTTGGTCCAATAAAAAAAAAAGATAGTTGATACTTTAAGACTGAGTAATCATGCTTGTCACCATCAGCCATCGTATGGAAGGGGAGGTCTTCATACTCTACAAAACTCCATAAATCTCCCAGCGTCCTCTTCAGGAATTTCTCATGAAAGAGCAAGACCATGTCCGACTTCACTTCGGCGTACTTTTCCTCCTGAGTGTCTATCACTCTGTTGTTATAAGCATCAATCCTAGCCTGGATTGTTCTCTCTTGCTCCTTTAGCAAATCAGTTTTTTCTTGTGCAGCCTTGGACACCATGTCCTCAAGCGAGATCTTGTCATTAGTTAAAGTCAGAATGACCTTGTCCTTAGCCCTTACCTCCTCTTTTGAAGAAGAAAGATTTTTCTCCAAGTCGGATTGCTTTGATTGGAGTTCTTTGATAGTTCCCTCTGAAGTGGCCAGTTTTGTGGCCCAATCTTCCTGGCTTTTCTTCAACTCCTCAATTTCCCTCTTCAATGCATCAGTATTTTGATTGGCAGTGAGGAGGTCACTAGACAATTTATCTTTGTCAGAATTGAGGGTATTGATGATGGCTGACTGATTTCGTACTTGCTTCTCCAAAGTAAGCACTAGCTGGACATTTCTCAGTAAAGAGTGAGCGATGACGTCTCTTTCACTTGAGACAGAAAAAGACCTACCATTGAACGTGACGAGGTTCGAAGAACTTGGGGGGAGGTAGGGCCCAGCAAAATCGTCTTTGGGGAGGTTTTTGAAGTAAAGACCAATCCCTTCAAGCTCGCTGATATCAACACCATCAATGCTGATATCCCCTCATGCACCCCCTCTAATTTGAAAGTCACCGGGGATCTCTTCTGCTTGAGTAGGGTCAGTAGGGTCAACGGGAGGAAGAGGCTCCGGAGGTCGGAGAGAAACTTCATCACCCTTAGAGGTTTTCTTTTTCTTGGCCTCCATATCTTTGCCTTCTGCTCCCCGTTTCTTGTCTTTCTTAGGAGCCTTTGAGGGTTTTGGAGATCCAACCACTTCTCTAGTACTTTCATGCTCCACTACTTGTAGAAGAGCAACATCAATCTGTCCTTGGTCTGACCCCTCTGGGTTTGTTGGAACAGCCTCCTCCACTTCGGTAGGATTGGCTTCAACCATACCTTTCTTACATTTGCCCTTCTTGCCTTTCATCTTGCTTGGGGCTTTAACTCTATCTGGAAAATACAGCTTTCCATCCTTTGCATCCGTTCTCCTGAGGATTACTTCTGGAGGCGGTGGATTGGTTAATTCCTCCCAAGATAAGTCCCTCCAGTCAGTTTTATTCCAAAGGTAGGATTTTGTTAGATTGCCTCCGGTAAAAGCATTGTGGAAGCGGTTTCCCCACTTCTCAGCAGCCCAAGCATTTATCTTGGAACAAGTGGACTGCCCAGCCTTTAAGTAATCATTAAATTCCTTAGGCAACACTACCAAAAAAACAAAAGAAGAAAAGTTAGACAAACAAATTTGTTATAAGTAAAGGTAGAGATATGAGATGATATTTTCACCATCACTTCGCCATCTGCTGGTAAGCAGGCTTGGGTTGAAACCGGTTTTAATCTTCCTCCCATTATCCCAGGCGCCACTGATAAACAAGAATTGAGTCTTCCAGTTCCTCTCTGACTCAAGCAGGTCGTCCACAGCCTTGTAATTATCACCTATGTTGAAATGGTAGAAGGGGATAACGTGGTTTCTGCAGAGGCTGGCCACAGCTGCGAACTGCTCCATTGGAAGAGGGATTCCGGAGAGCCTGGAGGCCATAATACAGGCCATGAGGGTATACTAAGCATTGTGGCTCAATTGGCTTGGGCAAAGTTTGATGAGGTGAAAGTATTTGACGATCTCTGGGTCTAGGGGAAACCTTAGCCCCTAGTTGAATAGCTTAGTGAAGAAAACTATCTCACTGAGCTTGCAATCCATCGGTGTCTCCGGGTCCACAGGTATCCTCACTTTGACATTCTCTGGGATCCCCTATTTTGTTCGCATCTGACCCAGTTCGGCTGTATGAATGAAAGCGTAATTAAGTTTCTGCAAAGCTAGCAGATATTTGACACTTACCTTGTGGAAGCAAGGTCCCACTTTTCCCATAAGGCTCTCCGGTAGATCCGAATATTTTAAACATAGCTTCTCCTTGCCCTTGTCCTTCTTGGCAGCAGCAGTCTCACTTGTTTTCCCGGAGACGTCGGACTCAAAAGAGGCTTGTTCAATAGAGTCCTCTAGCACTTCTTCCATTATTATGGAAGGATTATCAGTTATTTTTGGGTGAGAGGAACTGGTGGTTAGCTCAGCAGGCCCTCCGGAAGGTTGGGAATTACTATCTTCTT
The DNA here is from genome assembly GCA_036936605.1 of Limnanthes douglasii subsp. nivea. Classification (NCBI taxonomy): domain Eukaryota; kingdom Viridiplantae; phylum Streptophyta; class Magnoliopsida; order Brassicales; family Limnanthaceae; genus Limnanthes; species Limnanthes douglasii. Next base: position 52,255,712 of record JAUPFV010000004.1, on the reverse strand, counting down.
GTGGTTTGGACTCCGGTTGGAGCTCAGATCCGGAGGTTTCTTTCCGGAGACTTGAACTGGTTGCCTCTGGACCGGACAACTTTTCCTTGGGAATCTTAATGGGTGCTTCTGACCCTGTATTTTTATTTTTAGCCCCATACTTGGAAGGTGTAGTTTTTGGAGCCTGCCCTTTCACCAAACGACCTCTTCGCCAGTCTACTAGCTTCTCTGGGGAGGCATCAGCATCTGATCCTATGTCAATGAATGGGGAAGGTCTCTTAAAGCTTGTAACTGCCTGCTCTGGTTCAACAACAGGCTCTGATTCTTGGACCGATGAGCCCGAAACGTTTGGTGAAAGGTTGGGCTGGAATAACCTCCTGGGTTTAGCACTCTTAGCTGAAGAGGAACCCCGGTCAGGCTCTGGACTTGGTGTTTCCGATTTGTTAATAGAAGAAACAGGGAGGCCTGCAGCAATGCGCCTTTTTCGTTTGACCTTTTGAGCTTTTTCTTACTCTGACAAGTTGAGCCACCCACCTTTTACTAAGGCGTTTCTTGTTGTGAACATAAACTCACACCAAAAGAAGGGTTTTTTGAGAAGTGAAAGCTTTGAAATTTAACAAGAGTAGAGATAATGAAGATGGTAAAACAGTGAAAAGTGGACTAATTTATAGAAAAGGAACAAAAGATGCTTCGATACCTAGGAGAATACGAAAGGATAGATGTAATGCTTAAAGACGGCGCTGATGTCACCCACATTAATTGAAGAGGTTACTTTTTGGAGTAAGTGGGAGCGCAGTTCTAGGAGAAAAACAGCCGGTGTGGCGAATCAGAGAAGAACACGTGTCCCATGATATCTGGTAAAACCGTTCCGTTTCTGAGAGTTTCATCCGTCCGGATAAAGTCGTTACACAATTTGAAATCTGTCCGGACATAGTTATGAGTGCATATGGACTATTTTTTAGGTCTTGCCAAAGGCCTTCGAACGCAACCTAAAAAAAGGGTTACTGATGAGTCCGGATTTTGTCACCACTCATTACGAGGACCGGACAGGGGCAATTCGGACAAGATCCACCCACTAAACCATCCGAACTGAACTAATGTATTAAAAACTTAATCACTTCATGACTAAGCTAATTACCTACGTGCTTAAAAACTAATGGGTCTTTGAACTCGACCCGAATTCATAATTATGACCCGAAAGCCCATGTGACCCAAAATTAAGGGTGTAAATACCCAACCACTTTCATTTAATGAGGGTAATGAAAATTAAATACAACCAGACAGCTCAAATCTCTCACTACAATCTACTAAACATTAAATACCCTTGAAATACCTCAAAACTTTAGACAAAATTACCCTCAGTTGAAATTATTCCTCACCAATATTGACGATATGATTATAAAGAGTAATGATGAGAATATGCATATACTCACATATTTTATCATGAGAATTCAAAGTGATGTTTGATCCGTTCGGATATTGTTGGAAGAAATATTCCTTCTAACCCCAATAATATCCGAAGGGTTTTCCAGACAAACCAAATAAAAGATTATGGGGAACAGTAGTGGGAGTGAAACCATGACTCAGCTGCATGCGTAGTAGTTCATCGATTGGGCTCGGGGGTTCATAGAAGTGACCCGATTATAAGGTTTGACCGATAAGTCCCATGAGTCAAGAATTTTTTTTTATACATACTCCAACCAACTTCATTAAGAGGTTTGGACTTTTTTCTAGAAATATTAAATGAAATTACACACCTATTTTATCTCTCTACCATCTACTTAGAAATTTAATACTCAATTGATAAACTACCACAAAGACCCTCCAGTTATAAATCATCCACACCAGATTGGCGACCACAACGAGAGCATGAGGTGCGTGAATATCTTTATTCAAAACTAGTAAGTATAAATTTTAGTTCAGATACTATCAAAACATGGATCTTACCATACATGATGTTTCACCTCCTGAAGTTGAAGGTGTAAGAGAATATAATGAGCACACAACCGTATCTTATGTAAATCACAACATAGATAAAAGACCATTCATGTAGGATGAATGTGATCAACTAATGGCCAAAATTGAAGCTTTAAGGCCCCAAAAGCAAACTAAAAAGGCAATAAATGAAACGTCTGATGTGTGTGGTGTGTCCGTAGATGAGCATGGTGATAGTGGTTAGTCCCTTAAAGTTCATGATAAATCTAAAAAGACACATGACGCTGAAAAAGTTATAAGTGCGTCGGACTCGTCAGATGATTCCTGCACTGATTCTGGTTATGATGAATATCAGTCGTCCAGTAGTGAAGAGGACCGTCAAAACAAGAAATTAAGGCTAACTAAGAAACATTCAAGGAAGAGGGAGAAGAGAGGCAAAACAAAAAAGAATAAAAATCAAGGAAAAATAAAGGGTTTAGTAGATTTGTTATTCAATATGAACCAAGTATTTTTACTACTCCTGATGAAGATTCAGTGTTCAGCCAAAGCCACAATTGGAGGCAATCACAATTATCCTTAAAATACTCTCCGGACATCTCCCCAAATGATTTGATAGTTCCAAGATTGAACAGGTGGTTCCTTTTTGAGACAAAGATTGAATCCAGGTATGCTAACTGATGTAGTAACTCATAATAATACAATGATTTGGGGTGGGTTCTTAAATCAAGTTGGAAAGAAGATTACGGTTGAGAACACTAAGAAATCTAGAGTACCACGTCAGAACAGGTCTGCTGCTACAACATCAGCTCCACAAGCTAAAACTCAATCCCAGGCCACTATTAATTATAGGCCTAAGGAGTCTGGACAAGGATCGCATCGGCCCATGCAAAGTCAATATAATCAAAACCAACACGCTAGACCCAAAAGGGGCCCGTGGGTTCAGCCATAATGATTTTCCAAACTGGGTGAAAGCGTAACTACCATATATGATAAGACTAGGAATATTGTACACTTTAGAAGCCCAACCCTTATTCAGTCTCCCAAGAAGAGTCGGAACAATCATTTCTGTAAGTACCACAATGATGTGGGTCATGATGCACATGACTGTATAGCATCGAAACAAGAAATACAGAATCTTATCGAAAAAGGAAAGTTAGGTGCCTTTGTTAAAAGGCAAAGAGGCAATAGACAAGATAATAGCACTCATCAACCTAGTAACAATGCACCTCGAACAAATTTACCAACTGCTCCAGGGTAAAGTATGGGGGCATTCATACAAAAAGATACCATGGTGATTGTGGAAATATTTGATATAGATTTGGAATATGTTGACCCTAATCCAGATCGGAATCAAGTTGGGATAATTATAGATAAGACTGTAACGGTTTCCTATCTGCGTAAGTTTTTTGAAACATTGCTTATTTTTGGGGGAGATATAGTGACGAAACCCTCAAGTTGTTCAAAAGAAAAGGCACGTTAATAGTTTGGCCACTCAGTTAGAAGGAATGATATCCACACATCTTTACCAAATCCCTTCTCCGTCCATTGTTTTCGATAAAAATGATTGGAGAAATATCGTAGGGCCATATAAAGATGCTTTTGTGATAGTTGCATCTATTGGGGGCAATGATATACGTCGGATCCTGATTGATACAAGTAGTTCGGAAAAGATATTGTTCATTACTACTTATAAGCATATGAAGAATCCATCAGGCATTCAATGTTCAAACAAAACCATTGTAGGCTTTATTGAGAGTTTTGCCGATGTTATCGGGGAGTTGGAAGATGAAGTATTGTTGGATAAAGGACCATTTAAAAAATGGTAAGGGTATTATTTGTTGGGGTTGATTTTCCAACATCATACAATGCCATATTCGGTAGATCTTGGCTCTCCAAGATGCATGCAGTAGATTCCATTGCCCCCTAGTGTCTAAAGTATGTTGTGGGAGGCCAAGTAGGTGTTGTCCGAAGCAGTCATAAAATAGCTCGTGAATGTTATGTTACTGCTCATTCCTCAAAGACGTTGGAGGAAGGAATAATTAATAAGGCATAGTAGTTATTGGAGCCTTCTGCCAATTCAAGTGAAGTAGATGATCTATGGGAGGCTCTTAGCACTGTAATTCTAGTTGAAGAAGTTGAAACTCATTGCATGACAAAGAATGCAAAAGTGTTAGGGTTGGAGCCAAGTTACCCTTAAGGTTAAAACAAAAAGTATTATCTTTTTTTTATCTAACAATCTATATGTATTTACATGGTGCAATGAAGATGTGACAAGGGTGCCAACCGATGTGATTAATCACAATCTATTAGTCTGATCTGATTATGAGCTAATGGTAAAGAAGAAGAGGACTTTTTCTTAAAAAAAATCCAAAGTGATTGGGAAAAAAGTAGATTGGTTAACCAAAATGAGAAATATAAAGGAATCTCAACACCCTCTATGGACAAATAATCCAATATTAGTCAAGAAAAGGAATGAAAAGTGGCGTATGTGTATTGACTTCACAGATCTAAATATAATTTGCCCTAAGGATCTTTTCCCAGTACCCCGGATAAACCAATTGGTAGATTTTACCTCAGAAAATAAGTTATTGTCCTTTACGGACGCTTTTCTGGGTATAATCAGATACGAATGAATCCAGATGATCAAGATCATAGTACTTTTATTACTGATAAGGGGCTCCATTGCTATAAAGTGATGTCGTTTGGCTTAAAGAATGTCGAAGCTACTTATCAACGTTTGATGAATAAGGCATTTGCCAATAAAATTGGTATAAATATAGATGACATGATGGTGAAAATACCCGAGGAAGAAGATCACATACCTGATCTACAAGAAATATTTTCTAACCTAGAGACTATTAACATGAAGTTGAACCTTGAGAAGTGTACGTTCGGAGTCCGATCTGGTAAGTTTCTAAGATATATTATAAGTGAAAAAAAGGGATTGAGGCCGATCCGGATCAGTTAAATTATTTATTAGCCATTAATCCACCTCGGAATACTAAAGAAGTCCAGATACTGACTGGTTATTAGCTGCTTTAAATCGGTTTATTTTGAGATCATCGGACAAATGCACTCATTTTTTCCAGATTTTAAGGAATACTAAAGATTATAATTGGTCCCCACAAGTGATCATGATTTCATTGAAATGAAAAATCATTTGTCTTCTCCCAAGACATTGTTCAAGACTATTTAGTGAGAGAGACTTTATATGTACATAGCTGTATCAGAGTATGCAGTAAGTGTTGTGCTGGTAAGAAAAATGGATAATTACTCCCGTCTGGTGTATTACATAAGTAATAGTTTATTAGAAGCTAAGAAAAAGTACATGAAGTTAGAAAAATTGGCTTTGGTACTATTGATAGCAGGTAGAAAAATGAGACCCTACTTTTAAGCACACTCTATCACGGTTCAGAAGTTAAAGAACGTGCTACAAAAAGCTGACATATCAGAGATGATGATTAAATGGTCAGTTGAGCTTGAAGACTATGATATCGATTTTGCACCTCGAATTGCAATGAAGGCTCAAGTTGTAGTTGATTTTTTGTTAGAATTTTATACTCAAAGATCTTACGAGAAAGCTCAGAGTAACAAGTTTCATAAAGAGTGGGTAGTTCGAACAGATGGCGGGTCTAGTATAATGGGATGTGGAATTAAGGTATGTTTAAATTCACTTTATAGTGATACTATGTACCAAGCTATATGTTTTGGTTTCAAGGAATCCAATAACGAGTCAGAGTACGAAGCAACCATAACTGGTTTAAGGTTAGCTCAATTATGTGGAGCAAAAAGGGTCAGGTTAGTAAGTAATTCTCAATTACTTATAAATAAGGCTCAAGGGTAGTTTGAAACCAAAAAATATAATTTGATAAAGTATCTACAAGTGGTTAAGGAATTTTCCTCAAGTTTTAAAAACATTCGATATGAACATTTCATTAGATCGGAAAACACTATGGTAGATCCTTTAGCCACCATAACCTACTCTGAAGCATACCCTTGGATCCTTATGCAACAATATCCTTCCATTGACTTAGTTCAAGAAAAAAAGGATGAGGTTAAAGAGAATATGATCATATCCAGCACACAATCCAAAGATTTGAGATATGAAATCCAACAGTTTATTACCAATGGCGTTTTATCTTCAGATAAGATTTTGGCTAAGAAAGTAAAGTACAAGGCTCGTGGTTTTTCTGATGTTGAGAGATGTTCTTTATAAAAAATATTTTAACAGGACCTTATTGCATTTCCTTGATTTTGAAGAGTCTCAAAATATGTTATGTGAATCACACGATGGAGAGGGGTCAACATATTGTCGTTATAAAGCTTTAACTAGGAGAGTTTTGTTAACTGGATACTGTTGACCTACTATAACGGCAGATGTTAAAGATTTGGTTACAAAATGTGACCCTTGTCAAAAATATGGAAATGAAATCCATGTGCCAACAATTCCCATGGAATAAGTATCCAAACCGATACCTTTTGATAGATGGGGACTGGAATTAGTTGGCCCCTTTCTATGGCTTCTAGTGGCTGTCGAACTATAATTGTGGCAATAGACTACTTTTCTAAGTGGATAGAAGCTGCCTCTTTGTTAGGAACAACTTCTAAGAAGTTATGAAATTTATTCTATCCAACATATGCTGTCGATTTGGAATTCATAAGCGCATTACTACAGATAATGGTCCTCAGTTCGACAACAAAGATATGAAGGCATTTTGCACCTCAAGAGGAATTCAACATTGCTTCTCATCCCCTTTTTATCCTCAGGCTAGTGGGCAGGTTGAAGTTGCTAATTGGATGATTTTGAAGGATTTGAAAAAGAATTTGGAAGGAGTAGCATGAAAATGGCCAAGTTATTTACAAGAAATGTTATGGGCCTACCGAACCACTCCTCATACGACTACTCAAGAGACTTATTTTTCTCTTGTTTATGGAATGGATGCAATTATACCCATATAAGCTACTTTTCCTTCATTAAGAGTACAAAATTATTCCGAACAGGATAATGGCATAGCTATGATAAGTCAGCTGGATTTAATTGAAGTAAGAAAGGTAAAGGCACGTCTATGAACATCACACTACCAAGGGTTAATGAGAATTAGATTTTCATTTCGAGTTAAAAGAAGAGATTTTGAGGAAGAGGACAAAGTATTAAGAAATATGTTATTATATACCAAGGAGAAATAGTTCGGAAAGCTAGCTCCGAATTGGGAAGGCCCATACGTAGTATATGAAAAAGTCAAGCATGAACGTATAGACTTCAAGACAAAGAAGGAAATGTTTTAAAACATCCTTGGAATATCAAGCACCTCAGGTTATACTTAGAATAATCTCATTTTTTGTAAATATTTACTTTGTTGTCTTTCAATGTAAATATTGAGGGGCATACTCTTTCCTACCCTGGTGGCGCGCGAAAGTTGTAATGAGGTGTCAGAATCCTAATTAATATATTATCCGTTGCCTTTCAAAATAGAATTGTAAAGTTTGTGAATGCATAAACAGATTAAACGCCCATGTATCACTTTGAAATGTCTGTGAATGCATGGGACATGTTAAAAACCCATTAAAAACCTTGAAATACCTGTAAAGGGTTCAGATAAATTAAATACCGATTAAACACGTTTAACTGTCAGATAGAATACTTTTGAGTGGTTCAACCATATTAAATAATTATTAAATAGTTGAAATATTTGATTAATTTCATATATGATTAATGTCTACTATATTTTAAGTATGTTCGGATTCTAATAGAAGCATTTAAAAGACAAGATAAAATACAAAATAGATGACAGTAAAGATGATGTGAAATACTGGTCGGATCATCAAAGTTGTTCGACCCATTTTACAAAAAATGCATTGGTCATCCAAGGACTTTAGTTCACAAAGAAAAACCAAATAAAACAACGAGATGCTTTGGCCATCCAAGGAATTTAGTTCAAAATATAAACTCAAAAAATAAAAATTAACCTTAGGGCTCATTCCCTTCGGTTGTCTTCTCAGAATCACTTTTTTTCTTTTTCTTCTTTATCATCGCGTGAGCCCTCCTCAGCCTCATCATCAGGGTCAGAACCATCGAAGGTTATATTGTATTTTTCACTTTATGCTAAAGTATGATAGGGAACTTTATCATCTGGCACATAGGCTCATAGCTTCCGAAGAGACCGTTTAGGGAACGTTTTGTGGAACCAAATGACCATAACAAATTTAACAGATTCTTCAATTCGTTGATTGGACTTTAGCACCCCTTCAACATATTCGTTCTTGGCTGCAGCTATATCTTGAGCCCTTAAGACTTTCAAAGCGATGATTTTATCGTCTCTTTTCTTGAGAACATCTTGAAGTTCCTTCTTCTCTTTAGACAATTGTTTGTTGGTAGCCTTTTCCTTGGTTAATGCTTCATTCAAATTTTTAATTTCTTGGGAGGTGGAGGTTTGCAGTTTGGTATAGTTGGATTGTGTTTTCTCTCGATCTTTCTTGGCTTTTTTCAACTTAGTGTTCAGTTTTTGTTTGTCCTTGATTAAAGTCCATACCTTGCCGCGTTCAGATGCAATGGAAACCTTTAAGCTTTGATTATCAGTTTGGAGGGAAGTGATATCTTTTATTTGGGCTCTGACTTGTCTTTCTAAGTCGACTATGGTCCAGATATAACCTAAGACTGCATAGCCCAAAATATCATGCTCATCGGACACTTCAAAAGATTCACCTTCGTGTATCACTGTGTTGTCTATGTTGGATGATTGAGGAAAGGTTCGGTCAAAATCCTCTTTGTCAAACTCGCTGAAGTATAAGTTCCCTATATCATCTAAGTTAATCTCGACTTCAGCAGGAGGTTGGTCAACATTAGGGAACACTTGAGAGGAAAGATTAGCATGAATCTCTTCTTTAGTAGGAACTTCTGTAGGATTTTCAGGAGGAATAATCTCAGTTCGGAGTATGATCTCCGAACCAATAGCTAGTTTCTTTTTCTTTCTTTTCTTATCATCACTACCTGCCTGGTATCTCTTGATCCCTTTTTTCTTTTTGATGGTTGGGGAAGATGGTGGCAGCCTTTCTTCCTCACCAACTGTTACTGCCACAACCTCCAATAGTCCATCATAAATCTCTCATGGCAACCCCGAACTACCTGCATCGGAAAGTCCCTAAGAGGAGTCTCCACTTTTCTTTTCTTCTTCATTTTGTCCAAGTGACTATGAGCCTTATTCTAAGTTGGTAAGAATCTTACCATCTTTTTCTTCAGTACATTTGATAGACTCTGGAAATCCTCATTTCTTCCTTATCTTATCCACCTCAGTAGTATAGGTGTACACATAAGAAATTTGTAGGAGGGCTAGCAAGTACTTAACACTAACCTTGGATAAGTTGGGTCCAACTCGCCCGACGAGGTACTCCAGAAGTGGTTCGGTGTTAGTTTTCTCCATAACTTTTTTCTTTTCCCGAACTGTATTGGTGTCCCCAGTATATCCGGAGGTCTTTATAGGGGTGTTCGACCCACTGTCTGCCATCACCTCTTCCATTATATTTGGAGCTTGATATCCCGATGTATGGTTAGTGTCTTCTTTCTCAATATGAGAAGATCTGATGGAAGTAGTCGATAGTTGTGGATCCGAAATTGGCAGTTTTGGAGATTTTACCATTGAAGGACCTTCCTTAGGCTTCTTTGCATCTTTAACAGGTGGAGTTGCAGTTTTAGCCTTGGATAGCCTAGTAACCCTTCAAGGTGGTCTATCTCCCATATCCGAACCCATATAAATGAAAAATAATGGATTTTTACAGCTTGTAACGACTTTAGCTCTAACAAAAGGTGTTTATGATTGTTTTGATTGGAGAACTGGTGTTTCTGGTTGTTTTGATTGATGAACTGATGTCTCTGGTTGTTTTAATTGATGAACTGGTGATTCTAGTTGCTTAAAGGATTAGAGATTTATTGAAGATGAAGTAGAGAACTTTTTCTTGGGAAATGTTGTTGGTCTGTAAGAAGATGAACTTCTATCTGGTTCTAATACTTCTTCAATGACCAATCTACCAGGAGATGCTGGCAGTCCAGCTACGATTCGGGCCACTCTTTTTTCTCTATCTAACTCAGATAAGTTATGCCAACCACCTTTGATTAAGACAATTCTTGTTGTGAACATAAAACCTTAAAAAATGTTGAAGAAGATGAAAGGTTCTCTTTCTAAATTTAAGATTTGAATTTTTTTCTTACTCTAGAAATAAGAAACAGTTAGAAAAGCTTACTTATATACTAAAAGATCTACTTGAGTATTTCACATAGGGAAAATTAATCGACTAAGGTAATAATTAAAGTCTATTTGTTATAGCCCCTGTAATATTAAAAGTCTAGTTGTAAATCCCTTGAAAAATAGCTGGTATGTCCAACTGCAAGTTAACACGTGTAACGAAAGTTTGATCATGAAGTAGCAACCTTTAAGCTGATTAATAGACATATCGAATACACTTTGAATGCATATCATCAGTTCAGATATTATTTGACACAATTAACTCTTTTAAAAGTTTTTGAAATAGATAAGGGGGCTATATGATCCGTTCATATATTGTTGGAAGCAATATTCCTACTAATCCCAATAATATCCAAAAGGTTTTGTAGACAAACCAAATAAAAGATAATGGGGGAACACTAGTGGGAGTGGAACCATGACTCAGATGCATGCCCATTAGTTTATCTACTGGGCTCAGGGGCTCATAGAAGTGACCCGATTATAAGGTTTGACCCATAAGGCCCATGGGTCAAGAAAAAAGCAACTATAAATACTTCAACCAACTTCATTAAGAGGTTTGTACTTTTTATAGAAATATTAAATGCAAGTACACACCTCTTTTATCTTTCTACCTTCTACTTAGCAACTTAATACTTAATTGATAAACTACAAAAAAGACCCTTTACGATGTGCCAAATTTAACAGACCGTTTAACAGTTTTATCCCGTTTTATTACAAAAAAGTCTAATAAGAGTCACACATTTTTAAAATTTTTAAGGGAAAAAATTAAATGGAATGATAATTGTGTTAAACTTTTTGATGACTGTAAACAATATTTGACTTCTAAATAAATATTATATATGCTAGTTCAAGGAAAGTCTTTATATCTCTACTTATTCTGTTTCTGTAAATGTTGTTTTGGTGCTTGAAAATTATTGGATTCGGTAACCAATTTATTGTATGAGTAAAAGCTTGATAAATGCAGAAAGAAAGTATCTAAATTTAGAGAAACTAGCATTAGACTTGGTTGTAGCGGTAATAAAGATGCGTCCATATTTTCAAAATCATGTTACTCTAGTTTGTACATATTTTCCTCTCATAATGTTCTGGAAAAGCGAGATGTATCAGGTCGTCTTACACGGTGGCCTATAGATCTTGAAAAGTATGAAATTCAATCTGAGACTCGTATGATAACTAATGCATAAGTTATAATAGAATTTGTTATTGTATGTCAAGAAAAAATATAAGGGGTGAAAAGGAAAAGTTGAAACAAAGTATACAAAAATATTATGAATGGATTGTAAGAACATATAGAACATGAAAAGAAAAAAGGAGAGAAGCTGGAATTATTTTGCAAACTCTATGTGGAGAAGAAATTAAACAGTCAATCAAGTTTGATTTTAAGGTACCAAATAATTAGGCCGAATAATAAGCAAGTTTGGCAGGAATAGAATTTACTCGTATTTGTGGAGAAAAAAATACAAAGATAATCCATGATTCATAACTTTTAATCAATCAGACTACTGGAGTGTTTGATGTGAATTAATAAAATATGAAGGGTTACTTAATGATATTAAATTAATTGGAAATACATCGTGAGTTGAATGCGTGTGCATATGTTTTGACCAAATTTAGTTGTGATCATTTTGAGCAAGCACATTGTGATCATTACCAAATATTTACAAATATAAGTCATCTACTAAGTGAATTTATGATATTAGCTACATCGCAATGTCCCTTTGGTAAATAAGAAATTTATTTTGTAGGACTTTTACATATCACAACTGGGAAAAATCAGTTCTTATTTATAGTAATGAACTATTTTCCAAATGATTTGAAGCTCAATAAGAACTTATCAAGAACTTGGAAACAATATGTTTGTGTGTTTTTGTAAAATAATATTTTGTGTATGTATTGAATAACTAGGATATTAATGATTGATAATGGTCCATGTTTTAAAAATGACACGCTCATAATATGTTTTAGAAGGTATGAATTTGAGCAACATTTTTCTATCCAGATTTATCCTCAAGCTAACGTTCAACTGGAAGCTATTAATATAGTTATAATCAATGGTATTAAAATAACACTTGTATTAGCTAAAGGAATCTATTAATATAGTTATAATCAATGGTATTAAAATAACACTTGGATAAACTAAGAGAAAATGACCAATTGTTTTGACATGCGGTTTTATGGGCATATATGACAACTCCAAAAACAATTACAAATGAATTTCCTCACCAAATCTTAATTTAAAAAGGGTTCAGGAATGAGACTGAGAATCAAACAACATATTTTTCTCTTAATTTTAGTCAACTTGTGACATAATGGCCGCTTACTCTAATTAATGTAACTAGTATAACTGTCACAATTGTAACCGAACTATAAATGAGAACTTCAAACTATGAGCTTATGATGCTTGATTGTTTGCGAACCTGAAAATACGATTCTCGTACTCTGAATTATTTATCAAATTCTCTTATATATATATATTTTTTATTTTAATCTACATTAATATTAATTTTAGCTTCAAAAAATTTCTTAAAACCCTACTAATCTTTATTCAAAACATGTTCGACCATTCTGAACATAATCCAAACACACCATTGAAAACAGATTTTGCAGTTCATGCCCTTCTTATGACTGAAAAGCCGACGATAGTGGAAAAGGAAAAAATGACTGAGTACGCAAACATCGGTGAGGAATACAATTGTTATATATAACTCGATTTTTCAGAATCTAAAAATATACATATGTGGAGTAGATGTATTTATAAGTAAAAAAATACCATGGCCCATAAAGGTAATTCTTATAGCCGAGGGTAGTGGGAGAGGTGTGTTCGAGATGATTACACTTCGAGAAATGGGAGAGATGCTAGCAATGTGATAGTAGGCAAAACAATTGGTTGACACATATTTTGTTAACAAAATAATTGTTTGGTTTACGTGAAGGCCGTACAGATCATATATCACACAAACACCAAGATTAAATCAAATTTAAATGTATAATTCCGGAATTCAATATGGATTATCCCATTTTTATAAATTCTCATTCTTGTAAAATCCTAAAATCTTCTATTTTTCATACCCAACTAAGTTACCTTTTGAAAGATATCATGGTGTATCACTAATGACTCGTAACCGGAGCTTGAGCTTGTATTTTGATAGGTAGGATGATGAGAGTTTGAGCCACATACAAGCCGATATAACAATGTTCAATGGTATTATCATTGATATCCAGTCTTCTCGGCTTACTACATGTACATGTTTGAATATTGTAGGTAGATGTTTGAATATTGTAGGTACACCAAATAGATGAAGCAAATTGTCTATTGGGTGGTTTTTATGTGTTTTTACATCATGGCATATAATGTCATACCTCGGTAGGGTGATCATGAAATGATCTAAAATTATTTTCTTGGCTCAAAAACCTTACGCATATGGTGTTCAAACTCGTTTTTTTGTGCATGACTCACGTAACCAAACTATACAAATAAGATCTCCAAAAAATGAGTTAAACACAATTTTTTTTTTATCTTTGTAAATTAAAAAAACAATACTTGGTCACTCGCATAACTAAATATTCATTGTGAAAATTATATTTAAGTTAGCGATAATCAAATCAACATTTGACGTAGCCGAACCAAAATATTACTGACCATAAAATAATTAAAATATACTATATTCAAAACTAAATTTTGTTATAAACAATCAATGATATAAAATAAGATAATAACTAAAACAAATTATAACATATTTTAAATATTTTAATTTCTAAAATACAAAAAAAATCGGTTATAACAAAAACACTATTGTACGCAGTTTTTTCATTTTTTTAGAAATATTGGTTACTAATTTTTTTTTATAAAAAGAACAAAAAAACCATTTTGAAAATACAATAGTTTTATATTTACAAAATAATTAGAGAAAAGTACCTGAAAATACCCACTCAACTATCTTATTACCCGGCGGTACCCGCTTTTAACATAGTGTTACTTAATACCCAAACTAATAAATTGGACAAAAATACCCTTCCACTATATATACCCATTTTTCAGATCCAACCCACTTTTTCGACCTTCCTATCACCCTAAACAAACGCAAAATTCTAATTTTAGAAACCACCAGAAAACAAACCGTTCGACTTCGTGATACTCTCTCTCTCTCAAACCCAGAAACCCTACAGCTTCTCACCGTTCGCACCTTCGACACTATCGCACCGGTCAACCTATTTTACTCAGTCAGACTACACACCTTCAATCTCGTTCGACAAAGTTGTCGTGAATTCGTCTCTGAAAGCTTCAATCTCGTTCTCCGACCGGTGAAATTTAACAGGTATGCATTATCATGGAAAGTGTACTTTTTTTTTTGTTCTTGACGAATTTGAACCACTTTTTTCTCTTAATTCATGATACGCGTTGCTTTTTATACTAGAATGAAGTATCTATTGACGATAGTTGCTCAGTTTATGGGTTTATAGACGAAGCCAAGGTAGAATTTAGTTGCATGTAATACTGATACTCTTCTGAGAAATATTATGTATGTTAGATCTGCATTAGGTAGTTCATTGTTGATTTTGGTGTTCGTTGCACAATTCCCAGATCCCTGCAACGTGCATGTAAAAAGTGTAACAGTTCGCACCTTGATCACCCACAATGCAAGCAATTCGCAGCTCGATTGCATGTTTATACTTATTTACAAACAATTCGCAGCTTGAGCTACCTAATTCGCATCATTACAGATCTCATTTCGCAGCTTGTCTGTGAAGCCAATATTTATATGTATGCATTTCGCAGCTTGTGATGCGAATTATTTGTGACACTCCAACTGATTTGTGTTTGTGCAGAAAGTATGACAACAAAACCTAGCTACTACAGATCAGGGTTGGTGAGCCTTCTGAAGCTACTCAAAGACATGCGTATTACAAGGGCGCACATTGAAGCTGCAAGAAACACCCCCTTCTACACACTGCTGAAAACGGCTTTCCAAATCCGTAATGAGGCAGAGCTGCCAAAGAAGAAATTCTACTCAACCATTCAATATATCATCGAGCAATTATCCGTGGATAGAGACGTCTTTAGGATTGGCAACAAGTATGTAAAGCTAACTGAGAACGATGTCAAGATCATATTCGGCTTGAGGCATGGGACCGAGAAAATCCAATTAACAAAAACCGGAGCTTTTCACAACAAGTATGCACCCGGCGAGGAGGACGAATCAAGGATGATGAAGAAATACTTCATGGGTAAAACTGGCAGGAAAGTAGCAGCTAGTAATACCAAAACAATAACAAATGCCATTATAAAGGTATGTCTAAAATGGACTTCATCTTTATAAAGCAAGATTCTGTACATTTCTAACATAGCATGTTGTCGTTGGTTTTACAGGAGGGTATAGCGAAGGCCATAAACGAAGGAGGGGAGCATGAGTTGGAAGATGTTGCGAGGCTGTTGATACTGTTTTGTGCTCCACACTATTCTACTCCGTATCTGGAGATATCCTGGGCTGGAGCACGGTTTATTACGTTGAAGACCTCAACAGAATAAACAATTATGACTGGGCTGGATCAATACTGTACAAGCTTTGACAGTCTATCAGGAGTTGCTTAGCAGTAGAAAGAGCTAATAAAGTCGTCTGCTGCGTCGCCCTTGTAGTTGTAAGATTCATCTATTCAATATAAAAATTAGTTATGTACAGAGCATCTTGTTGATAAAACTTGTCCCCATGCAGCCCTTCATCATGGAGCACACAACAATCGGCCATGAGATAGCAAAGCCAACATTGATACCAAGGTTTTTCAAATGGTTGGGATTAGAGTGCCAAGCATCAACCATGACATATCTTCTTCGAACACCCTTGCTGGATAATGACAAGGTATAAGCTTTATATATATATATTGAACTGGGGGTGCAAACAGTTCGCAGCATATCATGCGTTTTGCTTAGAAAAATGTATCAATCATTTCGCAGCCTGATATGAATTTTACCTCGCAGCTTCTTTTTCTACACAGTTCGCATCATATAGTTTTACACACATTTCGCAGCTCTGCATGCATCAACAATTTTCCCAGCCTGACATAAATACTTAGTTCGCAGCATGTGGTTTACACTTAGTTCGCAGCATATGGTACACATAGTTCGCAGCATATTTTCCCATACACATTTCGCAGCTCAGCATGTGGTTTAAAATAACACAGTTCGCATCATATGATGCGAACTGTTTATAAAAAACAATTTGTTTCTCTACACCCTCATACTTTCGAAACAATTAATTTACTTACATGTGCATCTGTTGGTAGGTTTTAGAAGGTCCATTACAGCTTACGGAGGCTGAAATTGAAGCTTTCGGAGAAAGAGAATATGGTGAAGATGCAGAAGTAACAGAACCTACTTCACCGGAAGAAAGACCTAGGAAGAGGACGAAAAGCACAGCATCAAAACCAAAACAAAGGAGACGAGCATCACAGAATGTAATGAATAAGGTGATTTCTCCCACACTCGAACATCCAACACCACCCGAGCCATCGATTCCACCACCAAGACTCCCTAAGAAAACGATTCCACCACAACCGAAAGGCAAATCCAGGCAAGAGCCCTCCGACACCGACACAACCAGTATGAGTGAAACAATCGGTGATTATTTATTCAAACGCAGAGAACCTAATCCCGATATTCCTGCACAATCAAAGCGTTTGAAGACATACGCCGACAAGAACAAGTACGAGCGAAAAATAGAAAAACAGGCCAGAGAAATAAGTATGACTTGAACCTTAAATAATCACTACAATCAGCACTTAATATGTTTATAAAAAGTTTGCTATCGTTTTTGCAGCTGAAAGAATTGAAACGCAAGATAGCGGAACTTGAAGCACAACAACTCCACAATGCTATCTCTCTGCCAATTTGCCGTACTGAAAGCCCAATAAAGCAGGTACCAGCAGCACTTCCAGAGGGACAAAAATCCACTGATCAGCAAGCATCCGTGTCTAATGCTGATCAGCACCATGCTGATGGAGTACTGCCTCGAGAAAGGGATGATGATGCCCACAATTCACCCATCATGGAGACACATACAGAGGAGGTAGATAATGTACGTAGATGATATGATGTTATCAAACAAATATCAGGACTCTTGTGTAGTCCTGTCCAAACGTTTCGCAGCTTGAGCTGCGAATTATGTAATAAACTGGTGGTTTGGTTATTACACAATTCGCATGATGAGCTGCGAATTGTTAGGAATGTATAACATAGATATCAGGTCAGGATGCGAAATATGATTACACAATGATTAACTTATGCTTAACCCTTCCACCCTTTTGTTTTTTTATTTTTGTATGAAATAGGAGACCGAAAGCCAACATCAACACCAGCAGAAACAGCAAGACCAGCAGCAACAACAACAACAACAGCAACAACAACAACAACAGCAGCAACGAGAAGAAGAACACCCCCAGCAGCAGCAACAACAAGAAGAACAACAACAACACCCCCAGCAACAACAACAACAACAACAGGAACAACAGCAACAACAACAACAACAACAACACGAACAACAACGACAACAAGAAGAACACCCACAGCAACAACAACACGAAGAACACCACCAGCAACAACCCCAGGTTCAACACGAAGACCGGCAACAAGAACAACAACAACAAGAGCAACAAGGACAACAAGAACAACAACAGCAGCAACAGATAACCTTGGCCAAGAGAGAAAGGCTAACTCAAGAGGTAGCACCTCAAGAGTCAGAGCCTGTCCATCCCGGTGAGAAGACAGAACTACTCAGCCAGGAAGGACCATCCTTAGAAGGCAAAACCACTTCTTCGGTGGAACCTCAAAGACCAACGGTGTTGTCAGCAAAGTCAGAATTGCTAAGCCAACGTCAAACTGTAGCCCCGGTAACAAATCAACTGCCAGCTCCAGAGTCCCACGATAACACAGTAGGTTTACATGATACTTTTGTTGATGGTATTTACACTCAAGTTTCACAGACATTTTTAAATGAAATTGATAATGTATATTACGATTCTATAATACAACGGTCTTTGGAGAACATGTCGGAGGATGACTTTTATGATTTCTGCCGACCCGATCCAGATCCTATGCCGAATAAGTCAACGACAGTGGTTGTCGCTGACCGTGCGGTAAGGCCTACTTATAATGATTTCGCATCATAACATAAGATTTGTGTCAAATGCTGATTGGGGTATTACAAACGAATATCAGGGTAGGATGCGAACTGTTCAGTGGAACCTCGAACAGTTCGCATCCTACCCTGATAGAT
The DNA here is from genome assembly GCA_036936605.1 of Limnanthes douglasii subsp. nivea. Classification (NCBI taxonomy): domain Eukaryota; kingdom Viridiplantae; phylum Streptophyta; class Magnoliopsida; order Brassicales; family Limnanthaceae; genus Limnanthes; species Limnanthes douglasii. The sequence goes on along the minus strand of JAUPFV010000004.1, from coordinate 52,237,294 downwards.
ACTAATAAATTTATTTAACTGGAACCTAACATTTTGCAGCCTAAGCTGCGAACTGTTTGGACTCGTTGCACTTATAAACCACTGACGCCCTTCTACTCTTGATTTTTGTTATTTACTAAGCTCGAGCCCAGTAAAGAGATAGAGCAGCCAAGTTTTGCGCTACTGACACAAACGCAGCCTCAAGTGGCAGAGGAAGAAGAAGAGTTCATAATTACAATGCGGGAACCGCCAGTAGTAGAATACAGCGACTGGCCAAAGACAACAAAAGTAACTGACCGTATCGATCTGGCACAATACCACAAAATACAGTTGGTTAAAGCCTACGAGAGCGACACCCCTGATCCAGTGGTATGGCAGTTACCGGAGTCCAAGTTTACATACGGAATCAGGGTGCAAGCGAGCGATGTCATGGAACTACCTTTAGAACTGGAGCTGGACGTAAAGGTATCCAATTGTCAACCAATTTTATTTTCAATGTTTCAAATATGTATTTTCTATTTAACATAAATCTACAACTCTTTTGTTAGCTTATCGATGCTTGGATTCGAAAGATTCTTGAAGATGCAGACTACAAAGTTCCATGCACTAAAGCTAAAGGAGAGCATCACGACGCCATACTGATTTCGGGCATGACTGCGGTAAGTTTAGCTCACGTAAATTGAACAAAGTTCTCAGAAATGTTCTCACTTTAATATACTCTTGCTTGGATGCAGCATCAAATGAAAGCAGGGTGGCAAGTGGAAAATTTGGTGGACATGGCTTTTAGGAAGGGGCGCAAAGCAGCCAACATCATCATGGTTCCAGTGTGCACCGAGTCGAAGGACAATGTAAACCACTGGACGTTGCTCGTCATCGACGTCGACGGAAGGACAATTTCAAACTACAATTCGCTTCTGCCTAAGCTTTATGCCATAGACACCACCACAAGAACACCTGCACTACTGGTAAATATTCCAAACTATACACTTAAATATGAACACATTTTAAGTATGCATGCTGCGAAATGAGATCTGGTATGCTGCGAATTGTGAGTAAACAATATATTTTTTCGCAGCCTGTCCATAACTCAATTTGCAGCCTATCCATGTTGGATACAATTCGCAGCCTGTCCACAACTCAATTCGCAGCGTATCAAGGCTGTCATACAATTCGCAGCCTAAGATGCGAATTGTGTTGGATTTATTGTTATATAATTTGCAGCCTGATGATGCGAATTGTATGTCACCAACTATTTTTGTTTTTGTGCATATTCCTAACACTAATTATTATACACAGATCAAATATTTGTTGGATAGAGGATTCCTACCCAAATATACTACAGGGTGGAAGGTGAAAGTGGAAAAGAGGCATCCCACAACAAAAGCGAGGCAGCGTGGACTTTGATGTCTTCGTCTGCAAATATGCAAGGGATATTATTGAGCATGGATCAGTGCAAAAAAAATACGATGCAGATATGGTAACTGCCTTCAGAGCAGAAATGTTCTATTACTTTTTAAATGACAAAGACACCATCACATATGGCTGATTCGTGTATTGCTTGTAAATACATCTGTTGCTTGTAAATACATATGTCTGTTGTAATTTTTAGTTTTGTTGTGCATACATAAACAAATTACATTTTCACATCTTTGAATACTCCTTCAGTTTCCAGCAACTCAAGTTTTAGCATTTAATGAATTATATACTTGATATATAATGGTTGATTATGATCCTGGTAGTTTACTCTGGTATGTATGAACAGTTCGCAGCCTAATCCTTATGAACAGTTCGCAGCCTAACTTATCATCAAATATTTCGCAGCATAACCTGATAGATGGTAATCACTTCACACACAGTTCGCATCCTGGCATCCCAGCTTACAACCAGTTCGCAGCCTGGTGCAGAAATAAAAAATTAAAAATACAAAGTGGAAGGATACGAACAGGCTGTGGCTTATGCCTTTGTAAACGTTTTCTACATTGAGCACACAAAAAACAATCTAATCAAGTACATAATTCATTAAATGCTGATTGGACATGGAGGCTATGTAATGATTACCTCCTTTCCCTATAAAAACCTCTAGTAACCAAAGGCTAATTTTACACCAAACTCTATATTTTTTTTAAAACACCTCTTTTTCTCTTCGAATTCAAAAAATCATGTCTTTTTCCACCACAACAACAACCACCTCATACTCAAACTCTGGTTCACTCGGTTCTCTGGGTGACTCCTGGTCATCCTTAACAGTTAACTGGAGTAATGAGTTGATCATGCCAACAGTACCACCCCCAAGCCCAGTCTCTGTCTTCAAACTAGACATGTATGATGACTACTACTCTGCTGACTCTCAACCAGTGGAAGTTGTTCCACAGGTTGCTGCTGAACCTCAGCCAGAACAGGTTCCAATGCTTCCTGCTGCACCTCAGCCAGAAAAGGTGCAACCTCAAACGACAGAGGTTCGAAACAACAAAAGGAAGAGGGAAGACGAAGCTGGTCCATCAAGGACAAAATTTTTAAGCATGATGGACGTAGATATTGAAACTGAAGAGAAAGTGGAAGAGAAAGAGAAAGTCGAAGACAAAGAGGAGAAAGACAAAGATGATCAGCACAAAAAGGAGAAAGAGGAAACAGTTGGTGATGAATCCTCTACCAACTGCTAGAGTTGGTTTTTGTTTTTTATTTTTTTGAAATGCAACTAACTAGCAATAGTAGCTTGTACTGATATGTGTAAACAGTTGTTAGGTTCTGGAAATATTGTAATCCTCCTTTTTGTAATCCAACTTGTTTACAGAATTTCAATGATATGAATGATTCGCATCCAAATACATTTTGCACTTCATTCGCATGCTAACCTGCTATATTACTTATTTTCAACCTCACTGAATATCCTGGTATTTTTATAAATGACAATTCGCAGCTTATCATATGACAAATATCAGGACTTCTAACTGATCTCCATTCGCATCACAATTCTGGCCCTACTTCGCAGCCTATCATGCGAAACGTAAGATATGATAAATGTTTGATATGATTTTACCAGTGATTCGCATCCTTTTGAAATTTCACATAATTGCACGTAATTCGCATGTAATCCTGATATATGTTTGTAACAATACACTAACATATTGTACATGATTCGCATCACAGGATGCGAAATGATTATAACTCCAATAGTGGCAGATACAAAAACACAGGAATGTAACAAATGTTTAGTTTGCTGTACAGAACAATAACTATGCTACAAAAATAAATGTCCTTAAACTGGAACATCACAAGTCCTCCGGTTATGGCCTAATTTCGAACATCGGCCACACCTTAACTTCTTGGTTGAGATTTCTCCTCTAGAAGGGATTCACTTTTTCCTAGGCCTTCCGGAGCGTCTCTTAACGTTCGGAGGCAGAACTTCAACAAAAGAAGGATCGTTAGCGCTGGACCCTTCGCCGAAATCAGTTATAGCTCGTATGCTGAAAGAGTAACTCTCCTTGTAATTCTTAACCGTAAAGAAGGGTTCTATTACAGTCAATGGATCTTGGTCGGTGTATTGTAATGCCGTTAGAGAATGAGCACATGGAAAACACTCTTGTTGCCATGATCCGCATGAACATTTGAAATCCAACAGATTAAAAACAGCCACAGGAGTCGAAAGACTTCGAACATGGCGGAAAAGGACTTATGTACTACCCAACTTCGGCACATGTCTGATGAGTCAATAGTTGTTTAGGGAATATATTTTAGGATCTTTGTGCCAGATGTGACTTAGAGAGAGAAAGTGTAGAGAGATAAAGGAAGATTCGTAGAAATAATATTCAATGCCTTTTTTAGGCAAGTGGGTCACCCTTTTATACTAAAATAAGGAGGACCCATTTAAGCTCTTAGTGGGCCGTTCATTACACAACAATGAGGCCCTTCTACTATTTTTATCTTTGCATATTGGTCCTCGAAGGACTCGGAATATTCTATTAACTACGCCGAATATTATTTATTGTGTTTTTGCCCCTATAGCTTAGATCGGCGAATTCCGCCCTCATCAGTAGCCCCCCCAGTCTTCGGGAGTTTCACGAGCGGAGACTTGTGAAAGAGCCATCGCCAATCGTCCGATCTTCGTTCAAGCTTCAGGTTCTGTTAATTTCGGTCTCCCAATGCTCGGGCACATTCCCGCGCCTCCTCTATCCGTTCTGCTGGTCTTTTCATCCCAGGCCTTTTGTGATGGGCCTACTCTCCTTACCGATCGTGGTAGAGACGGCCCATATTGACGATGGGTTCATGACGAATCGCTTATGTCAGCCCTTGTCAGTCGGTGGTCGGCACGCGTCATTAGCTAATGGGTCACTTCTCTGTCAGACTAGGTTCCTAGAGAGACTCTTCATCTTCCCGCTGTTTCTTCGTCGATTGGTATTCCCCGATCTTTCAATCCTGCCTATAAATACCCCACAGTCCTTAGTGTCTCTCAGAGGCATTTTAGAGAGAGAAAACGCTGTCCGACCATTTCTAGAGAGAGAGAGAGATTGTCCGACCCTTCTTTACTTGGGTTTGCTTGTTGTATGAAAACCGGGGGTTCACAGAAAAAACCAACCAAGAAGAGGAAATCCGAGTGGAGTTTTGAAGAGTGGTCTAGCATCGGAGATCGAGTACAAGAATACCGACGTGCTGGTCTGATCTGGGGGTCTAACTCCAAACCTTTCGTTCCCGCTCCACTTCCTCACGATCCTGTTCTCGCCACCCCGATTCCCGCAGAATCCTTCCTTGTATCCGACCCTCCGGTTTCTCCAAATCCCGAGGTTAGTCTATCCCCAGAACCTGTTATCCTTTCCTCCAGTGATAGTTCTTCTCATTCCCCAGTAGTTGGGTCGAGAAATCCGAATATTTTAAACATAGCTTCTCCTTGCCCTTGTCATTCTTGGCAGCATCAGTCTCACTTGTTTTCCCGGAGACGTCGGACTCAAAAGAGGCTTGTTCAATAGAGTCCTCTAGCACTTCTTCCATTATTATGGAAGGATTATCAGTTATTTTTGGGTGAGAGGAACTGGTGGTTAGCTCAGCAGGCCCTCCGGAAGGTTGGGAATTACTATCTTCTTGTGGTTTGGACTCCGGTTGGAGCTCAGATCCGGAGGTTTCTTTCCGGAGACTTGAACTGGTTGCCTCTGGACCGGACAACTTTTCCTTGGGAATCTTAATGGGTGCTTCTGACCCTGTATTTTTATTTTTAGCCCCACACTTGGAAGGTGTAGTTTTTGGAGCCTGCCCTTTCACCAAACGACCTCTTCGCCAGTCTACTAGCTTCTCTGGGGAGGCATCAACATCTGATCCTATGTCAATGAATGGGGAAGGTCTCTTAAAGCTTGTAACTGCCTGCTCTGGTTCAACAACAGGCTCTGATTCTTGGACCGATGAGCCCGAAACGTTTGGTGAAAGGTTGGGCTGGAATAACCTCCTGGGTTTAGCACTCTTAGCTGAAGAGGAACCCCGGTCAGGCTCTGGACTTGGTGTTTCCGATTTGTTAATAGAAGAAACAGGGAGGCCTGCAGCAATGCGCCTTTTTCGTTTGACCTTTTGAGCTTTTTCTTACTCTGACAAGTTGAGCCACCCACCTTTTACTAAGGCGTTTCTTGCTGTGAACATAAACTCACACCAAAAGAAGGGTTTTTTGAGAAGTGAAAGCTTTGAAATTTAACAAGAGTAGAGATAATGAAGATGGTAAAACAGTGAAAAGTGGACTAATTTATAGAAAAGGAACAAAAGATGCTTCGATACCTAGGAGAATACGAAAGGATAGATGTAATGCTTAAAGACGGTGCTGATGTCACCCACATTAATTGAAGAGGTTACTTTTTGGAGTAAGTGGGAGCGCAGTTCTAGGAGAAAAACAGCCGGTGTGGCGAATCAGAGAAGAACACGTGTCCCATGATATCTGGTAAAACCGTTCCGTTTCTGAGAGTTTTATCCGTCCGGATAAAGTCGTTACACAATTTGAAATCTGTCCGGACATAGTTATGAGTGCATATGGACTATTTTTTAGGTCTTGCCAAAGGCCTTCGAACGCAACCTAAAAAAAGGGTTACTGATGAGTCCGGATTTTGTCACCACTCATTATGAGGACCGGACAGGGGCAATTCGGACAAGATCCACCCACTAAACCATCCGAACTGAACTAATGTATTAAAAACTTAATCACTTCATGACTAAGCTAATTACCTACGTGCTTAAAAACTAATGGGTCTTTGAACTCGACCCGAATTCATAATTATGACCCGAAAGCCCATGTGACCCAAAATTAAGGGTGTAAATACCCAACCACTTTCATTTAATGAGGGTAATGAAAATTAAATACAACCAGACAGCTCAAATCTCTCACTACAATCTACTAAACATTAAATACCCTTGAAATACCTCAAAACTTTAGACAAAATTACCCTCAGTTGAAATTATTCCTCACCAATATTGACGATATGATTATAAAGAGTAATGATGAGAATATGCATATACTCACATATTTTATCATGAGAATTCAAAGTGATGTTTGATCAGTTCGGATATTGTTGGAAGAAATATTCCTTCTAACCCCAATAATATCCGAAGGGTTTTCCAGACAAACCAAATAAAAGATTATGGGGAACAGTAGTGGGAGTGAAACCATGACTCAGCTGCATGCGTAGTAGTTCATCGATTGGGCTCGGGGGTTCATAGAAGTGACCCGATTATAAGGTTTGACCGATAAGTCCCATGAGTCAAGAATTTTTTTTTATACATACTCCAACCAACTTCATTAAGAGGTTTGGACTTTTTTCTAGAAATATTAAATGAAATTACACACCTATTTTATCTCTCTACCATCTACTTAGAAATTTAATACTCAATTGATAAACTACCACAAAGACCCTCCAGTTATAAATCATCCACACCAGATTGGCGACCACAACGGGAGCATGAGGTGCGTGAATATCTTTATTCAAAACTAGTAAGTATAAATTTTAGTCCAGATACTATCAAAACATGGATCTTACCATACATGATGTTTCACCTCCTGAAGTTGAAGGTGTAAGAGAATATAATGAGCACACAACCGTATCTTATGTAAATCACAACATAGATAAAAGACCATTCATGTAGGATGAATGTGATCAACTAATGGCCAAAATTGAAGCTTTAAGGCCCCAAAAGCAAACTAAAAAGGCAATAAATGAAACGTCTGATGTGTGTGGTGTGTCCGTAGATGAGCATGGTGATAGTGGTTAGTCCCTTAAAGTTCATGATAAATCTAAAAAGACACATGACGCTGAAAAAGTTATAAGTGCGTCGGACTCGTCAGATGATTCCTGCACTGATTCTGGTTATGATGAATATCAGTCGTCCAGTAGTGAAGAGGACCGTCAAAACAAGAAATTAAGGCTAACTAAGAAACATTCAAGGAAGAGGGAGAAGAGAGGCAAAACAAAAAAGAATAAAAATCAAGGGAAAATAAAGGGTTTAGTAGATTTGTTATTCAATATGAACCAAGTATTTTTACTACTCCTGATGAAGATTCAGTGTTCAGCCAAAGCCACAATTGGAGGCAATCACAATTATCCTTAAAATACTCTCCGGACATCTCCCCAAATGATTTGATAGTTCCAAGATTGAACAGGTGGTTCCTTTTTGAGACAAAGATTGAATCCAGGTATGCTAACTGATGCAGTAACTCAGAATAATACAATGATTTGGGGTGGGTTCTTAAATCAAGTTGGAAAGAAGATTACGGTTGAGAACACTAAGAAATCTAGAGTACCACGTCAGAACAGGTCTGCTGCTACAACATCAGCTCCACAAGCTAAAACTCAATCCCAGGCCACTATTAATTATAGGCCTAAGGAGTCTGGACAAGGATCGCATCAGCCCATGCAAAGTCAATATAATCAAAACCAACACGCTAGACCCAAAAGGGGCCCGTGGGTTCAGCCATAATGATTTTCCAAACTGGGTGAAAGCGTAACTACCATATATGATAAGACTAGGAATATTGTACACTTTAGAAGCCCAACCCTTATTCAGTCTCCCAAGAAGAGTCGGAACAATCATTTCTGTAAGTACCACAATGATGTGGGTCATGATGCACATGACTGTATAGCATCGAAACAAGAAATACAGAATCTTATCGAAAAAGGAAAGTTAGGTGCCTTTGTTAAAAGGCAAAGAGGCAATAGACAAGATAATAGCACTCATCAACCTAGTAACAATGCACCTCGAACAAATTTACCAACTGCTCCAGGGTAAAGTATGGGGGCATTCATACAAAAAGATACCATGGTGATTGTGGAAATATTTGATATAGATTTGGAATATGTTGACCCTAATCCAGATCGGAATCAAGTTGGGATAATTATAGATAAGACTGTAACGGTTTCCTATCTGCGTAAGTTTTTTGAAACATTGCTTATTTTTGGGGGAGATATAGTGACGAAACCCTCAAGTTGTTCAAAAGAAAAGGCACGTTAATAGTTTGGCCACTCAGTTAGAAGGAATGATATCCACACATCTTTACCAAATCCCTTCTCCGTCCATTGTTTTCGATAAAAATGATTGGAGAAATATCGTAGGGCCATATAAAGATGCTTTTGTGATAGTTGCATCTATTGGGGGCAATGATATACGTCGGATCCTGATTGATACAAGTAGTTCGGAAAAGATATTGTTCATTACTACTTATAAGCATATGAAGAATCCATCAGGCATTCAATGTTCAAACAAAACCATTGTAGGCTTTATTGAGAGTTTTGCCGATGTTATCGGGGAGTTGGAAGATGAAGTATTGTTGGGTAAAGGACCATTTAAAAAATGGTAAGGGTATTATTTGTTGGGGTTGATTTTCCAACATCATACAATGCCATATTCGGTAGATCTTGGCTCTCCAAGATGCATGCAGTAGATTCTATTGCCCCCTAGTGTCTAAAGTATGTTGTGGGAGGCCAAGTAGGTGTTGTCCGAAGCAGTCATAAAATAGCTCGTGAATGTTATGTTACTGCTCATTCCTCAAAGACGTTGGAGGAAGGAATAATTAATAAGGCATAGTAGTTATTGGAGCCTTCTGCCAATTCAAGTGAAGTAGATGATCTATGGGAGGCTCTTAGCACTGTAATTCTAGTTGAAGAAGTTGAAACTCATTGCATGACAAAGAATGCAAAAGTGTTAGGGTTGGAGCCAAGTTACCCTTAAGGTTAAAACAAAAAGTATTATCTTTTTTTTATCTAACAATCTATATGTATTTACATGGTGCAATGAAGATGTGACAAGGGTGCCAACCGATGTGATTAATCACAATCTATCAGTCTGATCTGATTATGAGCCAATGGTAAAGAAGAAGAGGACTTTTTCTTAAAAAAAATCCAAAGTGATTGGGAAAAAAGTAGATTGGTTAACCAAAATGAGAAATATAAAGGAATCTCAACACCCTCTATGGACAAATAATCCAATATTAGTCAAGAAAAGGAATGAAAAGTGGCGTATGTGTATTGACTTCACAGATCTAAATATAATTTGCCCTAAGGATCTTTTCCCAGTACCCCGGATAAACCAATTGGTAGATTTTACCTCAGAAAATAAGTTATTGTCCTTTACGGACGCTTTTCTGGGTATAATCAGATACGAATGAATCCAGATGATCAAGATCATAGTACTTTTATTACTGATAAGGGGCTCCATTGCTATAAAGTGATGTCGTTTGGCTTAAAGAATGTCGAAGCTACTTATCAACGTTTGATTAATAAGGCATTTGCCAATAAAATTGGTATAAATATAGATGACATGATGGTGAAAATACCTGAGGAAGAAGATCACATACCTGATCTCCAAGAAATATTTTCTAACCTAGAGACTATTAACATGAAGTTGAACCTTGAGAAGTGTACGTTCGGAGTCCGATCTGGTAAGTTTCTAAGATATATTATAAGTGAAAAAAAGGGATTGAGGCCGATCCGGATCAGTTAAATTATTTATTAGCCATTAATCCACCTCAGAATACTAAAGAAGTCCAGATACTGACTGGTTATTAGCTGCTTTAAATCGGTTTATTTTGAGATCATCGGACAAATGCACTCATTTTTTCCATATTTTAAGGAATACTAAAGATTATAATTGGTCCCCACAAGTGATCATGATTTCATTGAAATGAAAAATCATTTGTCTTCTCCCAAGACATTGTTCAAGACTATTTAGCGAGAGAGACTTTATATGTACATAGCTGTATCAGAGTATGCAGTAAGTGTTGTGCTGGTAAGAAAAATGGATAATTACTCCCGTCTGGTGTATTACATAAGTAATAGTTTATTAGAAGCTAAGAAAAAGTACATGAAGTTAGAAAAATTGGCTTTGGTACTATTGATAGCAGGTAGAAAAATGAGACCCTACTTTTAAGCACACTCTATCACGGTTCAGAAGTTAAAGAACGTGCTACAAAAAGCTGACATATCAGAGATGATGATTAAATGGTCAGTTGAGCTTGAAGACTATGATATCGATTTTGCACCTCGAATTGCAATGAAGGCTCAAGTTGTAGTTGATTTTTTGTTAGAATTTTATACTCAAAGATCTTACGAGAAAGCTCAGAGTAACAAGTTTCATAAAGAGTGGGTAGTTCAAACAGATGGCGGGTCTAGTATAATGGGATGTGGAATTAAGGTATGTTTAAATTCACTTTATAGTGATACTATGTACCAAGCTATATGTTTTGGTTTCAAGGAATCCAATAACGAGTCAGAGTACGAAGCAACCATAACTGGTTTAAGGTTAGCTCAATTATGTGGAGCAAAAAGGGTCAGGTTAGTAAGTAATTCTCAATTACTTATAAATAAGGCTCAAGGGTAGTTTGAAACCAAAAAATATAATTTGATAAAGTATCTACAAGTGGTTAAGGAATTTTCCTCAAGTTTTAAAAACATTCGATATGAACATTTCATTAGATCGGAAAACACTATGGTAGATCCTTTAGCCACCATAGCCTACTCTGAAGCATACCCTTGGATCCTTATGCAACAATATCCTTCCATTGACTTAGTTCAAGAAAAAAAGGATGAGGTTAAAGAGAATATGATCATATCCAGCACACAATCCAAAGATTTGAGATATGAAATCCAACAGTTTATTACCAATGGCGTTTTATCTTCAGATAAGATTTTGGCTAAGAAAGTAAAGTACAAGGCTCGTGGTTTTTCTGATGTTGAGAGATGTTCTTTATAAAAAATATTTTAACAGGACCTTATTGCATTTCCTTGATTTTGAAGAGTCTCAAAATATGTTATGTGAATCACACGATGGAGAGGGGTCAACATATTGTCGTTATAAAGCTTTAACTAGGAGAGTTTTGTTAACTGGATACTGTTGACCTACTATAACGGCAGATGTTAAAGATTTGGTTACAAAATGTGACCCTTGTCAAAAATATGGAAATGAAATCCATGTGCCGACAATTCCCATGGAATAAGTATCCAAACCGATACCTTTTGATAGATGGGGACTGGAATTAGTTGGCCCCTTTCTATGGCTTCTAGTGGCTGTCGAACTATAATTGTGGCAATAGACTACTTTTCTAAGTGGATAGAAGCTGCCTCTTTGTTAGGAACAACTTCTAAGAAGTTATGAAATTTATTCTATCCAACATATGCTGTCGATTTGGAATTCATAAGCGCATTACTACAGATAATGGTCCTCAGTTCGACAACAAAGATATGAAGGCATTTTGCACCTCAAGAGGAATTCAACATTGCTTCTCATCCCCTTTTTATCCTCAGGCTAGTGGGCAGGTTGAAGTTGCTAATTGGATGATTTTGAAGGATTTGAAAAAGAATTTGGAAGGAGTAGCATGAAAATGGCCAAGTTATTTACAAGAAATGTTATGGGCGTACCGAACCACTCCTCATACGACTACTCAAGAGACTTATTTTTCTCTTGTTTATGGAATGGATGCAATTATACCCATATAAGCTACTTTTCCTTCATTAAGAGTACAAAATTATTCCGAACAGGATAATGGCATAGCTATGATAAGTCAGCTGGATTTAATTGAAGTAAGAAAGGTAAAGGCACGTCTATGAACATCACACTACCAAGGGTTAATGAGAATTAGATTTTCATTTCGAGTTAAAAGAAGAGATTTTGAGGAAGAGGACAAAGTATTAAGAAATATGTTATTATATACCAAGGAGAAATAGTTCGGAAAGCTAGCTCCGAATTGGGAAGGCCCATACGTAGTATATGAAAAAGTCAAGCATGAACGTATAGACTTCAAGACAAAGAAGGAAATGTTTTAAAACATCCTTGGAATATCAAGCACCTCAGGTTATACTTAGAATAATCTCATTTTTTGTAAATATTTACTTTGTTGTCTTTCAATGTAAATATTGAGGGGCATACTCTTTCCTACCCTGGTGGCGCGCGAAAGTTGTAATGAGGTGTCAGAATCCTAATTAATATATTATCCGTTGCCTTTCAAAATAGAATTGTAAAGTTTGTGAATGCATAAACAGATTAAACACCCATGTATCACTTTGAAATGTCTGTGAATGCATGGGACATGTTAAAAACCCATTAAAAACCTTGAAATACCTGTAAAGGGTTCAGATAAATTAAATACCGATTAAACACGTTTAACTATCAGATAGAATACTTTTGAGTGGTTCAACCATATTAAATAATTATTAAATAGTTGAAATATTTGATTAATTTCATATATGATTAATGTCTACTATATTTTAAGTATGTTCGGATTCTAATAGAAGCATTTAAAAGACAAGATAAAATACAAAATAGATGACAGTAAAGATGATGTGAAATACTGGTCGGATCATCAAAGTTGTTCGACCCATTTTACAAAAAATGCATTGGTCATCCAAGGACTTTAGTTCACAAAGAAAAACCAAATAAAACAACGAGATGCTTTGGCCATCCAAGGAATTTAGTTCAAAATATAAACTCAAAAAATAAAAATTAACCTTAGGGCTCATTCCCTTCGGTTGTCTTCTCAGAATCACTTTTTTTCTTTTTCTTCTTTATCATCGCGTGAGCCCTCCTCAGCCTCATCATCAGGGTCAGAACCATCGAAGGTTATATTGTATTTTTCACTTTATGCTAAAGTATGATAGGGAACTTTATCATCTGGCACATAGGCTCATAGCTTCCGAAGAGACCGTTTAGGGAACGTTTTGTGGAACCAAATGACCATAACAAATTTAACAGATTCTTCAATTCGTTGATTGGACTTTAGCACCCCTTCAACATATTCGTTCTTGGCTGCAGCTATATCTTGAGCCCTTAAGACTTTCAAAGCGATGATTTTATCGTCTCTTTTCTTGAGAACATCTTGAAGTTCCTTCTTCTCTTTAGACAATTGTTTGTTGGTAGCCTTTTCCTTGGTTAATGCTTCATTCAAATTTCTAATTTCTTGGGAGGTGGAGGTTTGCAGTTTGGTATAGTTGGATTGTGTTTTCTCTCGATCTTTCTTGGCTTTTTTCAACTTAGTGTTCAGTTTTTGTTTGTCCTTGATTAAAGTCCATACCTTGCCGCGTTCAGATGCAATGGAAACCTTTAAGCTTTGATTATCAGTTTGGAGGGAAGTGATATCTTTTATTTGGGCTCTGACTTGTCTTTCTAAGTCGACTATGGTCCAGATATAACCTAAGACTGCATAGCCCAAAATATCATGCTCATCGGACACTTCAAAAGATTCACCTTCGTGTATCACTGTGTTGTCTATGTTGGATGATTGAGGAAAGGTTCGGTCAAAATCCTCTTTGTCAAACTCGCTGAAGTATAAGTTCCCTATATCATCTAAGTTAATCTCGACTTCAGCAGGAGGTTGGTCAACATTAGGGAACACTTGAGAGGAAAGATTAGCATGAATCTCTTCTTTAGTAGGAACTTCTGTAGGATTTTCAGGAGGAATAATCTCAGTTCGGAGTATGATCTCCGAACCAATAGCTAGTTTCTTTTTATTTCTTTTCTTATCATCACTACCTGCCTGGTATCTCTTGATCCCTTTTTTCTTTTTGATGGTTGGGGAAGATGGTGGCGGCCTTTCTTCCTCACCAACTGTTACTGCCACAACCTCCAATTGTCCATCATAAATCTCTCATGGCAACCCCGAACTACCTGCATCGGAAAGTCCCTAAGAGGAGTCTCCACTTTTCTTTTCTTCTTCATTTTGTCCAAGTGACTATGAGCCTTATTCTAAGTTGGTAAGAATCTTACCATCTTTTTCTTCAGTACATTTGATAGACTCTGGAAATCCTCATTTCTTCCTTATCTTATCCACCTCAGTAGTATAGGTGTACACATAAGAAATTTGTAGGAGGGCTAGCAAGTACTTAACACTAACCTTGGATAAGTTGGGTCCAACTCGCCCGACGAGGTACTCCAGAAGTGGTTCGGTGTTAGTTTTCTCCATAACTTTTTTCTTTTCCCGAACTGTATTGGTGTCCCCAGTATATCCGGAGGTCTTTATAGGGGTGTTCGACCCACTGTCTGCCATCACCTCTTCCATTATATTTGGAGCTTGATATCCCGATGTATGGTTAGTGTCTTCTTTCTCAATATGAGAAGATCTGATGGAAGTAGTCGATAGTTGTGGATCCGAAATTGGCAGTTTTGGAGATTTTACCATTGAAGGACCTTCCTTAGGCTTCTTTGCATCTTTAACAGGTGGAGTTGCAGTTTTAGCCTTGGATAGCCTAGTAACCCTTCAAGGTGGTCTATCTCCCATATCCGAACCCATATAAATGAAAAATAATGGATTTTTACAGCTTGTAACGACTTTAGCTCTAACAAAAGGTGTTTATGATTGTTTTGATTGGAGAACTGGTGTTTCTGGTTGTTTTGATTGATGAACTGATGTCTCTGGTTGTTTTAATTGATGAACTGGTGATTCTAGTTGCTTAAAGGATTAGAGATTTATTGAAGATGAAGTAGAGAACTTTTTCTTGGGAAATGTTGTTGGTTTGTAAGAAGATGAACTTCTATCTGGTTCTAATACTTCTTCAATGACCAATCTACCAGGAGATGCTGGCAGTCCAGCTACGATTCGGGCCACTCTTTTTTCTCTATCTAACTCAGATAAGTTATGCCAACCACCTTTGATTAAGACAATTCTTGTTGTGAACATAAAACCTTAAAAAATGTTGAAGAAGATGAAAGGTTCTCTTTCTAAATTTAAGATTTGAATTTTTTTCTTACTCTAGAAATAAGAAACAGTTAGAAAAGCTTACTTATATACTAAAAGATCTACTTGAGTATTTCACATAGGGAAAATTAATCGACTAAGGTAATAATTAAAGTCTATTTGTTATAGCCCCTGTAATATTAAAAGTCTAGTTGTAAATCCCTTGAAAAATAGCTGGTATGTCCAACTGCAAGTTAACACGTGTAACGAAAGTTTGATCATGAAGTAGCAACCTTTAAGCTGATTAATAGACATATCGAATACACTTTGAATGCATATCATCAGTTCAGATATTATTTGACACAATTAACTCTTTTAAAAGTTTTTGAAATAGATAAGGGGGCTATATGATCCGTTCATATATTGTTGGAAGCAATATTCCTACTAATCCCAATAATATCCAAAAGGTTTTGTAGACAAACCAAATAAAAGATAATGGGGGAACACTAGTGGGAGTGGAACCATGACTCAGATGCATGCCCATTAGTTTATCTACTGGGCTCAGGGGCTCATAGAAGTGACCCGATTATAAGGTTTGACCCATAAGGCCCATGGGTCAAGAAAAAAGCAACTATAAATACTTCAACCAACTTCATTAAGAGGTTTGTACTTTTTATAGAAATATTAAATGCAAGTACACACCTCTTTTATCTTTCTACCTTCTACTTAGCAACTTAATACTTAATTGATAAACTACAAAAAAGACCCTTTACGATGTGCCAAATTTAACAGACCGTTTAACAGTTTTATCCCGTTTTATTACAAAAAAGTCTAATAAGAGTCACACATTTTTAAACTTTTTAAGGGAAAAAATTAAATGGAATGATAATTGTGTTAAACTTTTTGATGACTGTAAACAATATTTGACTTCTAAATAAATATTATATATGCTAGTTCAAGGAAAGTCTTTATATCTCTACTTATTCTGTTTCTGTAAATGTTGTTTTGGTGCTTGAAAATTATTGGATTCGGTAACCAATTTATTGTATGAGTAAAAGCTTGATAAATGCAGAAAGAAAGTATTTAAATTTAGAGAAACTAGCATTAGACTTGGTTGTAGCGGTAATAAAGATGCGTCCATATTTTCAAAATCATGTTACTCTAGTTTGTACATATTTTCCTCTCATAATGTTCTGGAAAAGCGAGATGTATCAGGTCGTCTTACACGGTGGCCTATAGATCTTGAAAAGTATGAAATTCAATCTGAGACTCGTATGATAACTAATGCATAAGTTATAATAGAATTTGTTATTGTATGTCAAGAAAAAATATAAGGGGTGAAAAGGAAAAGTTGAAACAAAGTATACAAAAATATTATGAATGGATTGTAAGAACATATAGAACATGAAAAGAAAAAAGGAGAGAAGCTGGAATTATTTTGCAAACTCTATGTGGAGAAGAAATTAAACAGTCAATCAAGTTTGATTTTAAGGTACCAAATAATTAGGCCGAATAATAAGCAAGTTTGGCAGGAATAGAATTTACTCGTATTTGTGGAGAAAAAAATACAAAGATAATCCATGATTCATAACTTTTAATCAATCAGACTACTGGAGTGTTTGATGTGAATTAATAAAATATGAAGGGTTACTTAATGATATTAAATTAATTGGAAATACATCGTGAGTTGAATGCGTGTGCATATGTTTTGACCAAATTTAGTTGTGATCATTTTGAGCAAGCACATTGTGATCATTACCAAATATTTACAAATATAAGTCATCTACTAAGTGAATTTATGATATTAGCTACATCGCAATGTCCCTTTGGTAAATAAGAAATTTATTTTGTAGGACTTTTACATATCACAACTGGGAAAAATCAGTTCTTATTTATAGTAATGAACTATTTTCCAAATGATTTGAAGCTCAATAAGAACTTATCAAGAACTTGGAAACAATATGTTTGTGTGTTTTTGTAAAATAATATTTTGTGTATGTATTGAATAACTAGGATATTAATGATTGATAATGGTCCATGTTTTAAAAATGACACGCTCATAATATGTTTTAGAAGGTATGAATTTGAGCAACATTTTTCTATCCAGATTTATCCTCAAGCTAACGTTCAACTGGAAGCTATTAATATAGTTATAATCAATGGTATTAAAATAACACTTGTATTAGCTAAAGGAATCTATTAATATAGTTATAATCAATGGTATTAAAATAACACTTGGATAAACTAAGAGAAAATGACCAATTGTTTTGACATGCGGTTTTATGGGCATATATGACAACTCCAAAAACAATTACAAATGAATTTCCTCACCAAATCTTAATTTAAAAAGGGTTCAGGAATGAGACTGAGAATCAAACAACATATTTTTCTCTTAATTTTAGTCAATTTGTGACATAATGGCCGCTTACTCTAATTAATGTAACTAGTATAACTGTCACAATTGTAACCGAACTATAAATGAGAACTTCAAACTATGAGCTTATGATGCTTGATTGTTTGCGAACCTGAAAATACGATTCTCGTACTCTGAATTATTTATCAAATTCTCTTATATATATATATATTTTTTATTTTAATCTACATTAATATTAATTTTAGCTTCAAAAAATTTCTTAAAACCCTACTAATCTTTATTCAAAACATGTTCGACCATTCTGAACATAATCCAAACACACCATTGAAAACAGATTTTGCAGTTCATGCCCTTCTTATGACTGAAAAGCCGACGATAGTGGAAAAGGAAAAAATGACTGAGTACGCAAACATCGGTGAGGAATACAATTGTTATATATAACTCGATTTTTCAGAATCTAAAAATATACATATGTGGAGTAGATGTATTTATAAGTAAAAAAATACCATGGCCCATAAAGGTAATTCTTATAGCCGAGGGTAGTGGGAGAGGTGTGTTCGAGATGATTACACTTCGAGAAATGGGAGAGATGCTAGCAATGTGATAGTAGGCAAAACAATTGGTTGACACATATTTTGTTAACAAAATAATTGTTTGGTTTACGTGAAGGCCGTACAGATCATATATCACACAAACACCAAGATTAAATCAAATTTAAATGTATAATTCCGGAATTCAATATGGATTATCCCATTTTTATAAATTCTCATTCTTGTAAAATCCTAAAATCTTCTATTTTTCATACCCAACTAAGTTACCTTTTGAAAGATATCATGGTGTATCACTAATGACTCGTAACCGGAGCTTGAGCTTGTATTTTGATAGGTAGGATGATGAGAGTTTGAGCCACATACAAGCCGATATAACAATGTTCAATGGTATTATCATTGATATCCAGTCTTCTCGGCTTACTACATGTACATGTTTGAATATTGTAGGTAGATGTTTGAATATTGTAGGTACACCAAATAGATGAAGCAAATTGTCTATTGGGTGGTTTTTATGTGTTTTTACATCATGGCATATAATGTCATACCTCGGTAGGGTGATCATGAAATGATCTAAAATTATTTTCTTGGCTCAAAAACCTTACGCATATGGTGTTCAAACTCGTTTTTTTGTGCATGACTCACGTAACCAAACTATACAAATAAGATCTCCAAAAAATGAGTTAAACACAATTTTTTTTATCTTTGTAAATTAAAAAAACAATACTTGGTCACTCGCATAACTAAATATTCATTGTGAAAATTATATTTAAGTTAGCGATAATCAAATCAACATTTGACGTAGCCGAACCAAAATATTACTGACCATAAAATAATTAAAATATACTATATTCAAAACTAAATTTTGTTATAAACAATCAATGATATAAAATAAGATAATAACTAAAACAAATTATAACATATTTTAAATATTTTAATTTCTAAAATACAAAAAAAATCGGTTATAACAAAAACACTATTGTACGCAGTTTTTTCAGTTTTTTAGAAATATTGGTTACTAATTTTTTTTTATAAAAAGAACAAAAAAACCATTTTGAAAATACAATAGTTTTATATTTACAAAATAATTAGAGAAAAGTACCTGAAAATACCCACTCAACTATCTTATTACCCGGCGGTACCCGCTTTTAACATAGTGTTACTTAATACCCAAACTAATAAATTGGACAAAAATACCCTTCCACTATATATACCCATTTTTCAGATCCAACCCACTTTTTCGACCTTCCTATCACCCTAAACAAACGCAAAATTCTAATTTTAGAAACCACCAGAAAACAAACCGTTCGACTTCGTGATACTCTCTCTCTCTCAAACCCAGAAACCCTACAGCTTCTCACCGTTCGCACCTTCGACACTATCGCACCGGTCAACCTATTTTACTCAGTCAGACTACACACCTTCAATCTCGTTCGACAAAGTTGTCGTGAATTCGTCTCTGAAAGCTTCAATCTCGTTCTCCGACCGGTGAAATTTAACAGGTATGCATTATCATGGAAAGTGTACTTTTTTTTTTGTTCTTGACGAATTTGAACCACTTTTTTCTCTTAATTCATGATACGCGTTGCTTTTTATACTAGAATGAAGTATCTATTGACGATAGTTGCTCAGTTTATGGGTTTATAGACGAAGCCAAGGTAGAATTTAGTTGCATGTAATACTGATACTCTTCTGAGAAATATTATGTATGTTAGATCTGCATTAGGTAGTTCATTGTTGATTTTGGTGTTCGTTGCACAATTCCCAGATCCCTGCAACGTGCATGTAAAAAGTGTAACAGTTCGCACCTTGATCACCCACAATGCAAGCAATTCGCAGCTCGATTGCATGTTTATACTTATTTACAAACAATTCGCAGCTTGAGCTACCTAATTCGCATCATTACAGATCTCATTTCGCAGCTTGTCTGTGAAGCCAATATTTATATGTATGCATTTCGCAGCTTGTGATGCGAATTATTTGTGACACTCCAACTGATTTGTGTTTGTGCAGAAAGTATGACAACAAAACCTAGCTACTACAGATCAGGGTTGGTGAGCCTTCTGAAGCTACTCAAAGACATGCGTATTACAAGGGCGCACATTGAAGCTGCAAGAAACACCCCCTTCTACACACTGCTGAAAACGGCTTTCCAAATCCGTAATGAGGCAGAGCTGCCAAAGAAGAAATTCTACTCAACCATTCAATATATCATCGAGCAATTATCCGTGGATAGAGACGTCTTTAGGATTGGCAACAAGTATGTAAAGCTAACTGAGAACGATGTCAAGATCATATTCGGCTTGAGGCATGGGACCGAGAAAATCCAATTAACAAAAACCGGAGCTTTTCACAACAAGTATGCACCCGGCGAGGAGGACGAATCAAGGATGATGAAGAAATACTTCATGGGTAAAACTGGCAGGAAAGTAGCAGCTAGTAATACCAAAACAATAACAAATGCCATTATAAAGGTATGTCTAAAATGGACTTCATCTTTATAAAGCAAGATTCTGTACATTTCTAACATAGCATGTTGTCGTTGGTTTTACAGGAGGGTATAGCGAAGGCCATAAACGAAGGAGGGGATCATGAGTTGGAAGATGTTGCGAGGCTGTTGATACTGTTTTGTGCTCCACACTATTCTACTCCGTATCTGGAGATATCCTGGGCTGGAGCACGGTTTATTACGTTGAAGACCTCAACAGAATAAACAATTATGACTGGGCTGGATCAATACTGTACGAGCTTTGACAGTCTATCAGGAGTTGCTTAGCAGTAGAAAGAGCTAATAAAGTCGTCTGCTGCGTCGCCCTTGTAGTTGTAAGATTCATCTATTCAATATAAAAATTAGTTATGTACAGAGCATCTTGTTGATAAAACTTGTCCCCATGCAGCCCTTCATCATGGAGCACACAACAATCGGCCATGAGATAGCAAAGCCAACATTGATACCAAGGTTTTTCAAATGGTTGGGATTAGAGTGCCAAGCATCAACCATGACATATCTTCTTCGAACACCCTTGCTGGATAATGACAAGGTATAAGCTTTATATATATATATTGAACTGGGGGTGCAAACAGTTCGCAGCATATCATACGTTTTGCTTAGAAAAATGTATCAATCATTTCGCAGCCTGATATGAATTTTACCTCGCAGCTTCTTTTTCTACACAGTTCGCATCATATAGTTTTACACACATTTCGCAGCTCTGCATGCATCAACAATTTTCCCAGCCTGACATAAATACTTAGTTCGCAGCATGTGGTTTACACTTAGTTCGCAGCATATGGTACACATAGTTCGCAGCATATTTTCCCATACACATTTCGCAGCTCAGCATGTGGTTAAAAATAACACAGTTCGCATCATATGATGCGAACTGTTTATAAAAAACAATTTGTTTCTCTACACCCTCATACTTTCGAAACAATTAATTTACTTACATGTGCATCTGTTGGTAGGTTTTAGAAGGTCCATTACAGCTTACGGAGGCTGAAATTGAAGCTTTCGGAGAAAGAGAATATGGTGAAGATACAGAAGTAACAGAACCTACTTCACCGGAAGAAAGACCTAGGAAGAGGACGAAAAGCACAGCATCAAAACCAAAACAAAGGAGACGAGCATCACAGAATGTAATGAATAAGGTGATTTCTCCCACACTCGAACATCCAACACCACCCGAGCCATCGATTCCACCACCAAGACTCCCTAAGAAAACGATTCCACCACAACCGAAAGGCAAATCCAGGCAAGAGCCCTCCGACACCGACACAACCAGTATGAGTGAAACAATCGGTGATTATTTATTCAAACGCAGAGAACCTAATCCCGATATTCCTGCACAATCAAAGCGTTTGAAGACATACGCCGACAAGAACAAGTACGAGCGAAAAATAGAAAAACAGGCCAGAGAAATAAGTATGACTTGAACCTTAAATAATCACTACAATCAGCACTTAATATGTTTATAAAAAGTTTGCTATCGTTTTTGCAGTTGAAAGAATTGAAACGCAAGATAGCGGAACTTGAAGCACAACAACTCCACAATGCTATCTCTCTGCCAATTTGCCGTACTGAAAGCCCAATAAAGCAGGTACCAGCAGCACTTCCAGAGGGACAAAAATCCACTGATCAGCAAGCATCCGTGTCTAATGCTGATCAGCACCATGCTGATGGAGTACTGCCTCGAGAAAGGGATGATGATGCCCACAATTCACCCATCATGGAGACACATACAGAGGAGGTAGATAATGTACGTAGATGATATGATGTTATCAAACAAATATCAGGACTCTTGTGTAGTCCTGTCCAAACGTTTCGCAGCTTGAGCTGCGAATTATGTAATAAACTGGTGGTTTGGTTATTACACAATTCGCATGATGAGCTGCGAATTGTTAGGAATGTATAACATAGATATCAGGTCAGGATGCGAAATATGATTACACAATGATTAACTTATGCTTAACCCTTCCACCCTTTTGTTTTTTTTATTTTTGTATGAAATAGGAGACCGAAAGCCAACATCAACACCAGCAGAAACAGCAAGACCAGCAGCAACAACAACAACAACAGCAACAACAACAACAACAGCAGCAACGAGAAGAAGAACACCCCCAGCAGCAGCAACAACAAGAAGAACAACAACAACACCCCCAGCAACAACAACAACAACAACAGGAACAACAGCAACAACAACAACAACAACAACACGAACAACAACGACAACAAGAAGAACACCCACAGCAACAACAACACGAAGAACACCACCAGCAACAACCCCAGGTTCAACACGAAGACCGGCAACAAGAACAACAACAACAAGAGCAACAAGGACAACAAGAACAACAACAGCAGCAACAGATAACCTTGGCCAAGAGAGAAAGGCTAACTCAAGAGGTAGCACCTCAAGAGTCAGAGCCTGTCCATCCCGGTGAGAAGACAGAACTACTCAGCCAGGAAGGACCATCCTTAGAAGGCAAAACCACTTCTTCGGTGGAACCTCAAAGACCAACGGTGTTGTCAGCAAAGTCAGAATTGCTAAGCCAACGTCAAACTGTAGCCCCGGTAACAAATCAACTGCCAGCTCCAGAGTCCCACGATAACACAGTAGGTTTACATGATACTTTTGTTGATGGTATTTACACTCAAGTTTCACAGACATTTTTAAATGAAATTGATAATGTATATTACGATTCTATAATACAACGGTCTTTGGAGAACATGTCGGAGGATGACTTTTATGATTTCTGCCGACACGATCCAGATCCTATGCCGAATAAGTCAACGGCAGTGGTTGTCGCTGACCGTGCGGTAAGGCCTACTTATAATGATTTCGCATCATAACATAAGATTTGTGTCAAATGCTGATTGGGGTATTACAAACGAATATCAGGGTAGGATGCGAACTGTTCAGTGGAACCTCGAACAGTTCGCATCCTACCCTGATAGATACTAATAAATTTATTTAACTGGAACCTAACATTTTGCAGCCTAAGCTGCGAACTGTTTGGACTCGTTGCACTTATAAACCACTGACGCCCTTCTACTCTTGATTTTTGTTATTTACTAAGCTCGAGCCCAGTAAAGAGATAGAGCAGCCAAGTTTTGCGCTACTGACACAAACGCAGCCTCAAGTGGCAGAGGAAGAAGAAGAGTTCATAATTACAATGCGGGAACCGCCAGTAGTAGAATACAGCGACTGGCCAAAGACAACAAAAGTAACTGACCGTATCGATCTGGCACAATACCACAAAATACAGTTGGTTAAAGCCTACGAGAGCGACACCCCTGATCCAGTGGTATGGCAGTTACCGGAGTCCAAGTTTACATACGGAATCAGGGTGCAAGCGAGCGATGTCATGGAACTACCTTTAGAATTGGAGCTGGACGTAAAGGTATCCAATTGTCAACCAATTTTATTTTCAATGTTTCAAATATGTATTTTCTATTTAACATAAATCTACAACTCTTTTGTTAGCTTATCGATGCTTGGATTCGAAAGATTCTTGAAGATGCAGACTACAAAGTTCCATGCACTAAAGCTAAAGGAGAGCATCACGACGCCATACTGATTTCGGGCATGACTGCGGTAAGTTTAGCTCACGTAAATTGAACAAAGTTCTCAGAAATGTTCTCACTTTAATATACTCTTGCTTGGATGCAGCATCAAATGAAAGTAGGGTGGCAAGTGGAAAATTTGGTGGACATGGCTTTTAGGAAGGGGCGCAAAGCAGCCAACATCATCATGGTTCCAGTGTGCACCGAGTCGAAGGACAATGTAAACCACTGGACGTTGCTCGTCATCGACGTCGACGGAAGGACAATTTCAAACTACAATTCGCTTCTGCCTAAGCTTTATGCCATAGACACCACCACAAGAACACCTGCACTACTGGTAAATATTCCAAACTATACACTTAAATATGAACACATTTTAAGTATGCATGCTGCGAAATGAGATCTGGTATGCTGCGAATTGTGAGTAAACAATATATTTTTTCGCAGCCTGTCCATAACTCAATTCGCAGCCTATCCATGTTGGATACAATTCGCAGCCTGTCCACAACTCAATTCGCAGCGTATCAAGGCTGTCATACAATTCGCAGCCTAAGATGCGAATTGTGTTGGATTTATTGTTATATAATTTGCAGCCTGATGATGCGAATTGTATGTCACCAACTATTTTTGTTTTTGTGCATATTCCTAACACTAATTATTATACACAGATCAAATATTTGTTGGATAGAGGATTCCTACCCAAATATACTACAGGGTGGAAGGTGAAAGTGGAAAAGAGGCATCCCACAACAAAAGCGAGGCAACGTGGACTTTGGTGTCTTCGTCTGCAAATATGCAAGGGATATTATTGAGCATGGATCAGTGGAAAAAAAATACGATGCAGATATGGTAACTGCCTTCAGAGCAGAAATGTTCTATTACTTTTTAAATGACAAAGACACCATCACATACGGATGATTCGTGTATTGCTTGTAAATACATCTGTTGCTTGTAAATACATATGTCTGTTGTAATTTTTAGTTTTGTTGTGCATACATAAACAAATTACATTTTCACATCTTTGAATACTCCTTCAGTTTCCAGCAACTCAAGTTTTAGCATTTAATGAATTATATACCTGATATATAATGGTTGATTATGATCCTGGTAGTTTACTCTGGTATGTATGAACAGTTCGCAGCCTAATCCTTATGAACAGTTCGCAGCCTAACTTATCATCAAATATTTCGCAGCATAACCTGATAGATGGTAATCACTTCACACACAGTTCGCATCCTGGCATCCCAGCTTACAACCAGTTCGCAGCCTGGTACAGAAATAAAAAATTAAAAATACAAAGTGGAAGGATACGAACAGGCTGTGGCTTATGCCTTTGTAAACGTTTTCTACATTGAGCACACAAAAAACAATCTAATCAAGTACATAATTCATTAAATGCTGATTGGACATGGAGGCTATGTAATGATTACCTCCTTTCCCTATAAAAACCTCTAGTAACCAAAGGCTAATTTTACACCAAACTCTATATTTTTTTTTAAACACCTCTTTTTCTCTTCGAATTCAAACAATCATGTCTTTTTCCACCACAACAACAACCACCTCATACTCAAACTCTGGTTCACTCGGTTCTCTGGGTGACTCCTGGTCATCCTTAACAGTTAACTGGAGTAATGAGTTGATCATGCCAGCAGTACCACCCCCAAGCCCAGTCTCTGTCTTCAAACTAGACATGTATGATGACTACTACTCTGCTGACTCTCAACCAGTGGAAGTTGTTCCACAGGTTGCTGCTGAACCTCAGCCAGAACAGGTTCCAATGCTTCCTGCTGCACCTCAGCCAGAAAAGGTGCAACCTCAAACGACAGAGGTTCGAAACAACAAAAGGAAGAGGGAAGACGAAGCTGGTCCATCAAGGACAAAATTTTTAAGCATGATGGACGTAGATATTGAAACTGAAGAGAAAGTGGAAGAGAAAGAGAAAGTCGAAGACAAAGAGGAGAAAGACAAAGATGATCAGCACAAAAAGGAGAAAGAGGAAACAGTTGGTGATGAATCCTCTACCAACTGCTAGAGTTGGTTTTTGTTTTTTATTTTTTTGAAATGCAACTAACTAGCAATAGTAGCTTGTACTGATATGTGTAAACAGTTGTTAGGTTCTGGAAATATTGTAATCCTCCTTTTTGTAATCCAACTTGTTTACAGAATTTCAATGATATGAATGATTCGCATCCAAATACATTTTGCACTTCATTCGCATGCTAACCTGCTATATTACTTATTTTCAACCTCACTGAATATCCTGGTATTTTTATAAATGACAATTCGCAGCTTATCATATGACAAATATCAGGACTTCTAACTGATCTCCATTCGCATCACAATTCTGGCCCTACTTCGCAGCCTATCATGCGAAACGTAAGATATGATAAATGTTTGATATGATTTTACCAGCGATTCGCATCCTTTTGAAATTTCACATAATTGCACGTAATTCGCATGTAATCCTGATATATGTTTGTAACAATACACTAACATATTGTACATGATTCGTATCACAGGATGCGAAATGATTATAACTCCAATAGTGGCAGATACAAAAACACAGGAATGTAACAAATGTTTAGTTTGCTGTACAGAACAATAACTATGCTACAAAAATAAATGTCCTTAAACTGGAACATCACAAGTCCTCCGGTTATGGCCTAATTTCGAACATCGGCCACACCTTAACTTCTTGGTTGAGATTTCTCCTCTAGAAGGGATTCACTTTTTCTTAGGCCTTCCGGAGCGTCTCTTAACGTTCGGAGGCAGAACTTCAACAAAAGAAGGATCGTTAGCGCTGGACCCTTTGCCGAAATCAGTTATAGCTGGTATGCTGAAAGAGTAACTTTCCCTGTAATTCTTAACCGTAAAGAAGGGTTCTATTACAGTCAATGGATCTTGGTCGGTGTATTGTAATGCCGTTAGAGCATGAGCACATGGAAAACACTCTTGTTGCCATGATCCGCATGAACATTTGAAATCCAACAGATTAAAAACAGCCACAGGAGTCGAAAGACTTCGAACATGGCGGAAAAGGACTTACGTACTACCCAACTTCGGCACATGTCTGATGAGTCAATAGTTGTTTAGGGAATATATTTTAGGATCTTTGTGCCAGATGTGACTTAGAGAGAGAAAGTGTAGAGAGATAAAGGAAGATTCGTAGAAATAATATTCAATGCCTTTTTTAGGCAAGTGGGTCACCCTTTTATACTAAAATAAGGAGGACCCATTTAAGCTCTTAGTGGGCCGTTCATTACACAACAATGAGGCCCTTCTACTATTTTTATCTTTGCATATTGGTCCTCGAAGGACTCTGAATATTCTATTAACTACTCCGAATATTATTTATTGTGTTTTTGCCCCTATAGCTTAGATCGGCGAATTCCGCCCTCATCAGTAGCCCCCCAGTCTTCGGGAGTTTCACGAGCGGAGACTTGTGAAAGAGCCATCGCCAATCGTCCGATCTTCGTTCAAGCTTCAGGTTCTGTTAATTTCGGTCTCCCAATGCTCGGGCACATTCCCGCGCCTCCTCTATCCGTTCTGCTGGTCTTTTCATCCCAGGCCTTTTGTGATGGGCCTACTCTCCTTACCGATCGTGGTAGAGACGACCCATATTGACGATGGGTTCATGACGAATCGCTTATGTCAGCCCTTGTCAGTCGGTGGTCGGCACGCGTCATTAGCTAATGGGTCACTTCTCTGTCAGACTAGGTTCCTAGAGAGACTCTTCATCTTCCCGCTGTTTCTTCGTCGATTGGTATTCCCCGATCTTTCAATCCTGCCTATAAATACCCCACAGTCCTTAGTGTCTCTCAGAGGCATTTTAGAGAGAGAAAACGATGTCCGACCATTTCTAGAGAGAGAGAGAGATTGTCCGACCCTTCTTTACTTGGGTTTGCTTGTTGTATGAAAACCGGGGGTTCACAGAAAAAACCAACCAAGAAGAGGAAATCCGAGTGGAGTTTTGAAGAGTGGTCTAGCATCGGAGATCGAGTAGAAGAATACCGACGTGCTGGTCTGATCTGGGGGTCTAACTCCAAACCTTTCGTTCCCGCTCCACTTCCTCACGATCCTGTTCTCGCCACCCCGATTCCCGCAGAATCCTTCCTTGTATCCGACCCTCCGGTTTCTCCGAATCCCGAGGTTAGTCTATCCCCAGAACCTGTTATCCTTTCCTCCAGTGATAGTTCTTCTCATTCCCCAGTAGTTGGGTCGAGAAATCCGACTTTATTGCCCGTCAACTCGCCCGCTCCCCGTCGTGCCCGCAAATCCACATTCTTGATAATGGGAAAAGACGACCTCATTAAGTCCACCGCGGGAGGTAATAGTCCTGAAATGGTTCAACTTACGTCCTCGATTAGAGGGTATCGGACCAGTCTTAACACTGCGGTCACTTTTTTAGGTCTGCCTAAACTTCAGCTAACACCCGAGCAAGTGGAGAAGGCTCAGAGGGCCATGGCGCGCGATATTGCAGATGCTTCTACCTCTCGGGTTCGGCCATCAGAAACAGACGCTGCCAACGCCCGAAGCTCCGGTCAAGTTCCGACCCAAGAAGCTGGAGAGTCGGAAGTCGACGATGCTCCCACTGGAGTCTGCATTGCTACCGCTGGCCACACAGCTAACCCCCAAGATGACCCCTTGCCCGAAGAGGTTGCGGCTGTCATCACCACCAAGTATTTCAGCTGGCTTCTAACCCGGGACGTGGTTTCCCTTTTTGAAGGGAAGTACCTCTACTTCCCCGAATCCGATCATAGGGAGCTGCTGATCCGCTGGGGAATCCCTGAATGCGTCAATGTCCGATTCCCGCGACCCCCGGGGAGACCCCTGTTCACGTCAGATCCATGGAGATTGTGGTGTTCACCGAACTGTTCAACTGGGGTTTGCGCTTCCCCTTAGACCCTGAGATTGCGCTCTATTTCCGCACCCTCCAAATCTGCCCGTCGCAGCTGACGCCCAATGCTTGGTATACCCTAATGTCCTGCATCATGGCCTCCCGCCTTTCCGGTCGAGTTATGCCGATGGAGGAGTACATTGCCATGTCGGGTCTGTCCAAATCCCCAAAATCCCCATTCTTCTACTCTTCTCTTGGCAACAAGTGGAAAATTGTCAACGATTTCTTGGAAGGGGACAAGGGGTGGAAACACCGGTTCGTATTCCTGAGCGGGTGCTGGGAGAACGGGCTTCCGTATACTCCGGAGAACCCGAGGCAGCTGCTGCGGACCTGGGTCCATGATGGTTCGTATCTCCATTTTTTTTTTATTTATTTTTTTTGCATTAACTTACCGTCCCTTCGCGCAGTGTCGAAGGACTGGTTGCAGGGGGTGAAGAAGGATTACTCGCAAGATGCCGAGGCTACCTTCGAGGTGCTGAAAAGCTACTCCCGAAAGCACTGGGGTCGGGGCATGCACCGCACCTTCATAGATAAGAACTTGTTCATGAGCAACCTCTGGCGTTGCTCATCCGAGGTTCTCACCCTCGAACAGCTGCGGGAGCCCCCGAATTTGGACGACGTGGTCGCCCGCACTGGTCTTCCCGGATTCATACTGTACCTGCCCAAACGCAACAAGGCGCCCAGCAAGCGTCCAAAGGACGAGGAGGAAGAGGGGGAAAAGGAGGTTAGGACCGAGGTCGTTGGTGAGCCGACCAGGACGGAGATGCCCGTGGCAGGACAACTGGGTGCAAGTCAGATTCCGACCTTGGTGCAAAAAAGAAAAAACCGTGCAGAAAAGGGGGGGCCTAAGGTGAAGAAGACCAAAGCTTCGATCGAGGGTGCGGAAGCTGTTATTGCGGGGGCGGGTACTTCAGGTCTGGAGCATCTGGATCAAGTTGATGACGTCGGGGACCTTCCAAAGACTGACGTTGTATCAATTCCAGACGATGCTGAGCCCCCTGAGGCTTCAAATCCCGACGCATCCTCGTCAAGTGGCCCAAAATTTCCGGTGCTGACGATGCTCGGTAGCCCGCACCCTTTTCCTCTTCGGAGCACTGATGGCCTAGCTTTATCGCTATATAACTTGCTGGTGCCGGCAGCCATGAAAGAGTGTCGGGCAAAGAAGCTGAGTCAGCAGTTAGCCTTAGCGAAAACCAAGATCACCAGTCTTACGGCAGAGGTGAAAACTGCCAAAGAGGCCCAAGAGCTGGCGGAAAGTCGGGCTACTGAAGCGACAACTGCCGCGGAGGAGGCTAAGAGGGCGACGAAGTCGGCAAAGAAAAATGCGGAGGACGCGGTGAAGGTGTCAGAGACGGCGAAGAAAACCGCGGAAGACCGCGCCGCAGCTTTGGCACTGGAGGTCCAAAAGTTGAAATCCTCAAACGTTGCTTACCTCAACCGATGTAGGCAATGGGCGGATTAGGAGACTGCGGATGCCAAGGCCGCGTACGTGCTGTCACTCCACAACCGCTACCCAGACCTCCGCCTTGGATCGATGTGGCTTGACGTTCTAGAGAAAGACCGACCCGAGGGAGTCGACTGCGGGGAATCCGACGATGCTGACGAGGACGAAGAAGATGAAGACGTGGATGGGGACGAAGATGGGGACCGGTGACACATTTCTCTTCGTTTTTTTTTGGGTTAAATCGTGTAACTCTTTGGGGCCGTAGGCCCCTCTGTTGTTGTTTTGATGAACCTTTCTAACTTTCTTTTTTAGGGGGTCATGGGGCCCCCTGTGACTATATATTGAATTTGCTGCTATGTCTTTTCGTACATCGTTTGGATTTGTTGGCTAAAGTAATATCGAAAGTTTTCGTTAGGGCTAGTTAGGCATTCCTGTAGGTCGGTAAAACCGAGGAATCTATAAGCCTCTTTAGATCGATGTCATCGAAAGTTTTTCCAGAGGGTCGGGAAAACTAATATGTAGATCGGTAAAACCGAAAAACCCATTTAAGGTTCTGTAGATCGAGTTGTCCTCGAAAGTTTTTCCAGAGGGTCTGGAAAACTAATATGTAGATCGGTAAAACCGAAAAACCCATTTAAGGCTCTGTAGATCGAGTTGTCCTCGAAAGTTTTTCCAGAGGGTCTGGAAAACTAATATGTAGATCGGTAAAACCGAAAAACCCATTTAAGGCTCTGTAGATCGAGTTTATCCTCGAAAGTTTTTCCAGAGGTTCTGGAAAACTAATATGTAGATCGGTAAAACCGAAAAACCCATTTAAGGTTCTGTAGATCGAGTAATTTTAATAGAAACAGACGACGTCCAGCTCGTCAGCTGTCCGAAGTCGCAACGATTTAATATTTGGAAGGCAAAAGACTTTTTGATTAAAAATGTGGGTCGGGTTTTGGCTGATGCCTCGTTAAAACCTCCTCGCGCCACCGAGGTAGGAAAGAGTGCATCCCCGACCGTTTACAAACTTGAAACAAGTGGAACATAATGCAAAATACATCGTGAATTACAAACTATTCTAGATACAATTTCAAGTGCTCAATATTCCATGGTAGCCTTAAGAGGTGTCTGAGCCGATTCTGCAGGCGGTACGTCCCGCTCTTGATTTTCTCGACAATTTCGTAGGGTCCCTCCCAATTTGGGGCAAGCTTTCCGAGGCTCTTGTCCTTTGTGTGAAGGAAAACGCGTCGCAGAACCTTATCTCCGACCTTAAACTCCCGACGGCGGACTTTGGCCGCGTATCGACTTCTCATTAAAGTCTGGTAGTGTAAAGAGTTTAGATGGGCGCGATGGCGCTTTTCTTCTATGAGGTCGAGCTCGAGTCGCCGGCTGTCGTCATTTGTCTCCTCCTGATAAGTTCTGACCCTGAAAGAAGGAAAAATAGATTCCGCGGGGGTGACTGCGTCCATACCATACACTAAAGCGTAAGGTGACTCTTGGGTAGCCGTGCAGGGCGTGGTTCGGTAAGCCCATAACACTTCTTGCAAGTAGTCGGGCCATTTTCTGGCCTTTCCCTCGAAGTTCTTTCTGAGGCCATCCAGAATGGTTCGGTTTGTTACTTCGACCTGGCCATTGGCTTGTGGATGAAAAGGAGCAGAGAAGCATTGTCGGATATTATGAGTGGTGCAGAACGCCTTCATCTCTGCACTATCAAACTGTGGCCCGTTGTCCATAGTTAGCCGCTGGGGCACTCCGAACCGGCAACAAATGTTCGCCCAGATGAATTTGACAATATCTTTGGTCTTCGTGGCGGATAGAGGTTCGGCTTCGACCCACTTGGAGAAGTAATCTACCGCGACGACAATCGTTTGCCTTCCTCCCGACGCCATCGGTAATGGTCCGACGAGGTCGATTCCCCATCGGTCAAAGGGCAGCCCTTCGGATATGGATTCTAGGGGAGATGCGGGTATGTTGATTGCGTTCGCGAACCTTTGACACGTATCACAGGTTTTTACTATGAGTCTTGCGTCTGCCGTTATGGTCGGCCAATAGAATCCCGCGAGAAAAACTCTTCTAATCAGAGCCTTGTACCCACAATGCGCCGCGCCCTCCCCATCATGTAGTTCGGACAAAATTACTTGAGATTCGTTGAAACCTAAACATCGAAGCAGAGGTCGGCTAAAATATTTTTTGTACAGCACATCCCCTAAAAGGACATAGCCCTGTGCTTTGTTGCGCAATTTTTGTGCCGATGCGGTGTCGTCGGGAAGCCGACCTTCAGCCAAGAAATAGATAATACCCTGCCGCCAGTCTGAAGTTGCAACCGAAGAGATCTGACATGCGATTTCAGGTCGGTTGTCCAACTCATGTCGTTTAACGATGGACGGGCTCTCTTGCTCTATTACCCAAGGATAACTGGTAGAGCAGGAAATCGTTGCCAAAGAGTCCGCTGTTGTGTTTTCATTTCTTGGGACATGCTCATATGTGACTTTGTCAAAAGAAGCGGCCAGAATTCTTAACGCCGCCAGGTATTGTACCAGATGTTCCTTCCGAGCCTCCGTACTTCCCGAGGCTTGGTTTATCAAAAGTTGGGAGTCGCTTATGAGTCGTACTTGTCTTGCCCCGCACACCTGTGCCAACCGTAACCTTGCCAAAGCAGCCTCATATTCTGCTTCATTGTTCGACGTATGAAAACCAAAACGGATGGCTTGGAGCATGCTCACACCCGACGGGGTTATAATTTGAACCCCTGCCCCACAACCATTAACGTTCGCTCCCCCATCGGTGCAGACGGTCCATTCGCACTTCGCTGCCTCTTGTGAAGGCGCCTCCTGTTCGGGTCGCTCTGAGTGGAACTCGACTAAAAAATCGGCCAAGACCTGGCCTTTGATAGATGTTCGGGGTTCAAATTCGATGTCGAAATCCCCTAGTTCTACCGACCACTTGGATATTCTCCCGGACATGTCTGGTCGTTGAAAAACGTACTTGAGTGGAAACGACGTGCGGACGACAATAGGGTGGGCTTGGAAGTATGGGCGCATTTTCCGCGTTGCCGTCACCAGGGCCAGCGCCATTTTCTCCAGTTTTAGGTACCGAGTTTCGGCGTCCAGTAAGCTTTTGCTTACATAGTATACCGTTGTCGGAGCCGGCCCTGATTCGCTGATCAGAGCTGCGCTGACCGCATAGTCCGTGACCGCAATGTAGAGGAACAGCGTCTCGCCCATAGTAGGCTTGGTGAGGCGGTTCGGGGACGATAGGTACTCTTTGATCCCTAAAAACGCCTCGTTACACTCAGGAGTCCAAACAAAATTCTTTGCCTGTCGTAGGACCTGAAAAAACGGAGCGCATTTATCAGATGATCGAGAAATGAAGCGATTTAAGGCGGCCAATCGCCCGGTCAGAATCTGGACTTCCTTGACGCTTCGGGGAGGAGTCATGTCGGCCAGGACTCGCAGTTGAATAGGGTCTGCTTCAATTCCTTTCTCACTGACGAATAATCCCAAGAATTTCCCTGATTGGACCCCGAAGGAACATTTCTCCGGGTTTAGCTTAAGGTTGATCCCTCGTAGGTTACCAAAGGTTTCCTTGAGATCGGCGAGATGGGCTTCATCGGTCCCGCTTTTGACCAACATGTCATCGATGTAAACCTCCATGTTTCTCCCGATCTGGCCTTCGAATGTCCTGTTTACTAGCCTTTGGTATGTCGCGCCAGCGTTCTTCAGCCCGAAGGGCATCACTTTGTAACAATATAGTCCCCGACCCGTAATGAACGTAGTATTCTCCTGATCCGCGGAATGTAACTTAATTTGATTGTAACCGGCATAGGCGTCCATAAATGAGAGTAACTTGTTACCCGACGTCGAGTCCACCAGCTGGTCGATCCTCGGCATTGGGAAAGGGTCCTTCGGGCAGGCCCGATTAAGGTCAGTAAAGTCCACGCACATCCTCCATTTCCCGTTTTTCTTTTTAACTAGCACGGGGTTAGAGATCCATAAAGGGTATTTTGCTTCCTTGATATGCCCGACGCTGGTCATTCTCTCAACCTCCCGCAGAATTACATCCGCCTTTTCGGGGGAAAAAGCCCGACGCTTTTGGACGATCGGTCTGACATTTCTGTTGATAGTCAACTTGTGAATCGCGAAGGATTCTGGTACCCCCGTGACATCCTCCGAGCACCATGCAAACAAGTCTAGGTTCTCTCGTAGGAGGATCAATAGCTGTTCCCTTAGGGTCGGCAAAAGGTTTACCCCGACCCGCAGACATTGCCCTGCTGCAAAATGATGTAGTTCACATTCCTCGTCTGTTGTCAAAAGGCTTGGGGCCTCCCGGGGGTCATCCACCGGTTGTGATCCCGGGGGGACCCCCCTTAATTGCTATTCTTGAGCTGGAAACATCTCTTGGTCTTTTTTCGGCGCTAACGCAGCTCGGTAACATTCCCGCGCTGCTTTCTGGCTGCTTCGGACCACTCCTACGTTGTTCCCGACCACGTACTTCACACATTGATGAATTGTAGAAGTCACAGCATGCATGCGCGATATCCAAGACCGGCCAAGAATGGCGTTGTGCGAGGCCGGCGCGTCCACTACTACAAACAAAACCGTGACCTCCTTTTTAAATGGGCCGCGGCCTAAGTGGACCACGCCCTCGAATTCTCCTATTACGTCGGCTGCTGACCCCGTAAACCCGACAATGGTGCGGTCGGACCGCGCAATCACCGGCCGCGTCCTGAACTTGGCAAAAGTAGACGTAAAAATGATATTGGCCGAGCTCCCGGTGTCTACCAAGATGCGCCGAACCTCCTCTCCCGCGATTGCTGCCCCGATCACAATGGCATCCTCATGTGGTCTGGCTATGTCTCTCATATCTTCGTCATCAAAATGCAAAATCGGCGAGGGGGCGCTTCTGGTTTGGAAGCAAGTTCTGGCTTCCAGCCGGGTGGTTAAGTTGACGATGTGCCTTTTCCTGGAGGAATGCGTGACTCTCGCCATCGAATCCCCCCCGAAAATTGTCAGGGATTCAAAAAGATTACAAAGGCCTCGCACTTTACCGATACCCTCCTCCACTTCTTCCTCAATGATCCCGATAATATTGTGGTTAGCTTTCGGGTCACCGAAGCGCGGGGTCGGGGAAAGGGCACTTCTGGTTTTGAAGCAAGTTTGGGTTTTCAGCTGAATGGTTTGGTCGCCCAAGTGCCTTTTCCTAGATAAGCGCGGGTCTCCCGTCATTGGTCCTTCCCCGGAGACGGTTAATGACTCAAAAAATTCACAATAACCACGGACACTACCGACGCTTTTCTCTGCCTCCTCCTCAATGATCCCGATGATATTGCGGTTGGCTTCGGGATCAAGGTACTCAACTGTCACGTCGAAGTGGTCGGTCACCTCTGAAATGGCCATGGTTGTTTCTGGTTTTGGTACGATCACCACTTCTTTCGAGGTTGTGCCCTCCTGTGCCTTCTTTACACACTCCAACAGGTTCCCATGTTCTATGAGCATCTGTATCTCCTTCTTCAAGGCTATGCAATCCTTCGTGTCATGCCCGACGTCTTCGTGATAGCGGAAATAGCGGTTATTCCTTTGTTCCCGGGGCGTCGGGATGGGGAAAGGTCTTCGGTACATTCCGCTCCTCTTGGTTTTTTCGTAGATTGATGACACGCACTCCGTGAGGTCCGCGAAGTAGGCAGGTCGCGTCCACTTGTTGGACATGGGTCGAGAGCTCGCCTGCCCAGTTTGTCTTGGTTTCAGACCGGTCGGGGTCGGAGGTTTGGTCGACGTAGGTGGGCTCGGGTGTATCGTGCTAACTGGTTGGGCCGCCCTGGCGTAATCCGACCGGGAGCCCTGCCTTATTACGACCGATGCTTGAGAACTCTGCTGGATCTGTGCCGCCAACTCAGACACTTCTGTCTCTTCGATTAATATCTGCTTCTCTATTTGCGCCATAAGCGCGGAAAAAGTGAATGCTTGCTTTTTTGTCACGGCTTGCTTCATCGGCCCCGGGAGTAGGCCCAAACGAAACGCCGTTAGAGCCACATTCTCTTCACAATGGTCCAGGTCAGTTTTCGCGTTGATGAACCGCCTTGTGTATTCTTTGAGGCTCTCCCCCAGCTTCTGCCTACAATTCATGATGGTATCTCCGTTCGCACGGAAACTCTTACTTCCGACGAAGTGTTGCCTGAATATCTTCCAGAAAGTTCCGAAGTTCCGAATGCACCCCTGCGGCTAGCGGTTGTACCATTTAGAAGCTCTATCTTTGAAAGTCATAGAAAATGCTCTACACAGGAGCTTGTCATCGTTGTCGAAGCTTAACATGAAGTTTTTGAAAGCCTCCAAATGGTTATCCGAGTCCTTTTTCCCGTCGTATTTTTCTAGCTTAGAAATGTCAAATCTCCTCGGGAGCTGTCCCGATAATATCTCATCGGACAATGGGGAGGCCCTCCAGTTGACTCCGAGCTCACATGCTCCTCCCCCAAGGCCCTCGGTCCTAACTCCATAGAGCCCCTCGACTCCCGGGCTGACGAATTGGCTACTGGTTCTGTAACCATGGTTCTGGCTATTCGATGGTTGCCACAGAATCGGTGGCAATATTTCCCGCTCTCCGCGGCTGGCGGTATGCATTTCTTCTTTCTCAAAGGATACCGGGGTCGGCTTATTGGTGCCGCCCTTTTTATACTGCAGAGGGTCGGCCCTGGACCCTCGAAGGCGTCGGGATCGATTCTTTTGCGCTCGCTGAACTCTTTCCCGCCGTAGGTATTCTTTGCCCGACGAATCGTCCGAGGGGTAGTCCGATGTCATGGCCCGATGGTTCTCAAGATTCTGACGAGTCCTAGCAGCTTCTTCGTCATCGGGGAGAGAATCCCTGTGGTACCCAACAGGTCGGGCCTCTATTCGCGGTTCGTTGCCATGGCCAGCTGCCCCCCGATCCTCCAGGAGGGGCTCTTTGCCCTTTCCTTCCCGGGCTCTTTTCTCGCCCAATGCCCGCTCCATTTCTTCTTCCAACCGGGCAATGTCCTCGAGTAGCTGTTTTCGGGTCATTATCAAAGTTGACCGCTTGTCCCGTCCGCCGTGCCATTCTCGGCCGGGGACTACCGTGCCTCCCGAACCTGAGACGACTCGGACGAATTCTCTTCCGTCCCTCTCTATCGCCGCTTCGCTGTTCATCCCGAAAAATGTGATTTTCAAAGAACTAAAGATTCCTTTTTGGTATCACTGTTCCCACAGACGGCGCCAATGATGAGTCAATAGTTGTTTAGGGAATATATTTTAGGATCTTTGTGCCAGATGTGACTTAGAGAGAGAAAGTGTAGAGAGATAAAGGAAGATTCGTAGAAATAATATTCAATGCCTTTTTTAGGCAAGTGGGTCACCCTTTTATACTAAAATAAGGAGGACCCATTTAAGCTCTTAGTGGGCCGTTCATTACACATCAATGAGGCCCTTCTACTATTTTTATCTTTGCATATTGGTCCTCGAAAGACTCTGAATATTCTATTAACTACGCCGAATATTATTTATTGTGTTTTTGCCCCTATAGCTTAGATAGGCGAATTCCGCCCTCATCAATGTCAACATTCTGCTTTAGCTTCTTCTCGTACTCGGGAACCAAATTAGTACTCCAGCTGAGACCTTCTTCGTATCTCCGTGAAACCTGAGTCATAAGCAAGACTCTAATCCAATCAATAAACTCAACAATTGGTAAGCCGCAATATTTTTTAATCTGATTGTTAAACGATTCAGCTGCCGTAGAAGCCATAGAGCCGTATCGCTTCCCTTTGACGTAAGCCTGTGCATACTTTTCAGGGGGTAAATTTGCAAGAAAATGACTCATTCTCTCACCACCTTCACATAGAAAACCTGTTAGTATATCTTTAAAAAGCTCTTGACTGGGAGCATAAGCAAGACGGTGGAAGAAACTCAACATCTTTTTTTTATATTCCCTGTTAGTATGTTCCAGTTTGGCTCTCAAATTCTGCATGAGATGGAAATAACAGTACGCATGATAGCAGTTTGGATACAAGACAGAAACAGCATTAACAATACCAGCATGACGGTCTAAAATAAATGTGATCTGGCGATCCAGCAAATGTGGTTTCAAACACCCCAAAAACCACATCCAATTGTCCCAATCTTCAATGCTAACTACACCAACAGCAACAGGGAATAGTCCTGGAAAAAGGCAGATCAAATAAACACTACAACAGTATGCAAACGTTTAAAAATGAGTAACAATTCGCATGCTGTCCTAGAACAATTCGCAGCTTGTCATGCGAAATATGTGTGACATTTTAATTGCTCATGCAAATAGTTCGCAACTTGGCATGTGAATTCGCAGCTTGTGGAAACTTTAAGTAATACCTAACTCAAGCTGCGATGTACAGTTTACTCAGCATAATACATAATTCGCAGCCTCAAATGCGAAATGTGAGGATCACAACACTGCTTAATTCGCATCACCTGCTGCGAATTGCATCAGCATTTTCACACAAAAACATCGTTCATTAACTAGATAAATGTAACTAAGAGTTGTTTCCGTCCTTTGCTACAGCAGTGAGCAATGTACCCTTGTACTTGCCATATAAGTGGGTTCCATCGACAAACAACATTGGACGGCATGAATGAAAACCACTAAGGGACGAACCGAATGCTACAAAACAGCGCTTGAATCGGTTTCCAGCTGACAACTCCAACTGGCAGTCTGAAGTAATATCCCGGCTCTTCAAGCGTTTGAAGTATCCGCTTAGTAAACTAAAAGAACTTGAACTATCTCCAAAAACTCCCCTCCTAGCCTTCTCTAAAGCATTCCATGACAAACGATAAGAGATGTCAAGACCGTAATCTTGTTTGACAGTCGATTGTATGGTTTTGGCTGTCAACGAATGGCAGGTCCGGAGAGAATCCTGAATTTCCTCTGCAATCAAATCTGATGTAAAATGCATGTGCCGCTTGTTGGTTAAGATTTTCCTACAACATTTAATTAAAGATACCAAGAACCAAGGAATTTTCCCTCATTCTAGCATTCCAATGAGTTCAATAAAGCAACCTCTATATCTATATGGTTAGGTTTATTTCCTTACAAATTAATAGAACATCCAATAAGCTTATACATTCAGCTAAAATAGAAGTTTGTTTTCCATATAATGTGCTATAAGTTAATATGATGTTTGCCAAATTGTCTCTTAAGATACCATCTTCATCGATTCTTGCAACATACTACTTGCATCATCTGTGCTTAGCTTGCTTCTATTTTTGATAGTAGGATGCCAGTTTATAGAAATGCGCTTTTTGTAGATTAAATGTATAATTATAACAACCCAACCCAACAACAAAATTTAGACCCCATTTCTAATAAGATCTCTTAAAAAGATCACCTTTATCAAACCTTATGATGATATTATAAATATGGTCCAAACTGATTTAGATGTTAACTGTTGATCTAGATATTTAGGTTTATTTCTTACACTCCAAATTTCCCACCAAATAATATGAGGGATAATGTTTCTAATGTGTATATCCTTTGGATATGACCAAAACTAAGATCTAATTAGGTGAATCGAGGTCATTTTTATAGATGCAAATACCAAACCTTCCAGCAAAATTACTCAAAACTTCCCACTTTACTTTGCATTCGGAAAAATACATGTTTAATTGTTTCATTTTCATTGCATAATTGAAATTTGAAAGCCAAGGAGAAGCACATTTTCTGCATTACAGAGTCAATTGGAATCCAACCCTTTAATAACCTCCAAAGAAGAAAGGAAGGTGTGGTACTGTTCCATAGTTTATTGAAGAGATTTGATTTATCTATGTGGTGTCTTATTTCTTTCCAAGTATATTTAGTCTTAAAGTCTTCATTAGATGATAGTTTCCATTTGAGTTTATCATCATTTTCTAGATTAAAACTATTTTCCAAATCTTTTCTATATCAGATGGTAAAAATAGCACATTTCAACTTGTCAAGGTCCTAACCATCTTCAGACCAGTAATTCACAATCCGTTCTTTAAGAATCAGGCTTGAAAAATGATGAAAGCCTTTGATTCACACCACTTTTCTAGCCAAAATTCAATATTCTCTCTTCCAACATTCCAATAGGTATATATTCTGTTTTTTCTCTAATTTTGGACAGTCTCTTCCTATAGTTTGAGGAATATAACGAGAACATATATTTCGACCAAAGTGAATGATTTCCCTAAATTTATACTATAATTTGAAATAAAATATAGTCTACAAATCCAATACTTTTCTAATATTAAGGCAAACTTCTTCATAAGGTTCGTAAAAATTAGCCCAATTAGATGAGGTTACAGATTCCTTAGCTTATTTGGATCCCCAAAGAAACCTATTACACACTATATTTATTCTAGCTATAATAAATTTACAAAACTCGTAGCTTTGTAGATGATAAATAAAGATACGTAACAATACAAATTGGATATAAATAAGTCTACTCCAAATTATAGTAACTTCCCATTATACTCTTGAATTTTAATCTGATTTTAGCCATTATTTCATCAAAATTACCAACTTTGTTACCGGTATGGATACAGATACCCAAGTATTTGATTTGAAAATTGTCTTGTATAAAGCTAGTTTGATTTTTTATAACATTTATTCTTGTTTGAGACATCTTTATAAGAGTAACAAAGATGGCTTTATACTTATTTATCATTTGACCATATCTTTCTTCGCAGTGTCTTAAAATTCACTGACTTTCTTAAGGTTAGAGGAAGATCCATCTATAAATATTGATGAGATCAGATATTTTAGCTACTGTGTCCTGACTTAATCTGAAGGGCACTTCGGACCATGATCACTATTATAAAACTCCAAACATGACAAATGTAATAAAGGCTGACTAAGCTAGTTGCTGATCACTTTAAACCAGATTACTAACGGGTCCTTAAACTTGAACAAACTTCATGATCTGACCCAATAAGCCCATGGATCAGTAATTAAGTATAAATACCCCAACCACTTTCATTAATGAGGGTAATCTAAATTTATTACTAGCACAAAACTTAATTATGTCACTACTCACTACTCTAAACATAAAACACCACAAAACATCCAAAACACTTTACAAAATTACCCTCAGACAGAAATAAACCATACCAAATTGGCGACCACAGTGGGAGGACGACGGTGCCTAAATTTCAAAATTTAAAACCAGCAAGAAAACTTGTTCGGATGAATCCGAATGAGCAGAATGTTCCACCTTCTGAGGTGGAAGGTGTAAGGATAAACAAGGAATATACCATCGAGGAGCGAGACCGGTTAAGGCTGAAATAGAGGCGTTGAGAGCAATAAAACAATCAGAGAAAAAAGTTAAGGAAAATTCAGGAGCGTCAGTACTTCACCACACTCACAATCCTACAGAAAACGAGCAGTCTTTAAAAACCCATCTCAGTTCCAAAAAGACACAACGGTCTAAGCCTGTTGAGAGTTCTGCATCTGATTCCTCCGATAACTCATCAAATGAGACAGAACTTGAAGAATCATTATCCTCAAGTAGTGATGAGGGAAGATCTAAAAAGAAAATGAGGTTGACTAAAAAACATTCAAGAAAGAGGGATAAACATGGCAGGCTTAAGAAGCATCATGGTAAGGGTAAGGGGTGAGCTCACAAGCATATTGATCAGTTGCTGATTGATCTTTTTGCCTTTCAGTCCGAACCGGGTATTTGTGCAACCCCTAATGAAGATACCGTTTTTATTCGTAGCAAAAATTGGAGGCTGATGTAGCCCAGAAAGTCCAAACACAAACGTTTTTATTTTTTATTTTATTTTATTCAAATATCTTATATTATTCAAATCTAATTATATTAAGATTTGATTTGATTTTAATTTAAAATATTTATTTTATTTTCTTATATTCTAATTTAGGGTTTTGAGAAGCTCTTATATAAAGCCTCATATGCCTTAAGTTATTTGAAGTTTTTGGAATAATATATTTTTATCTCTGAAAATTTCAGTCTTTGTTACCCTTAGATTAGGGTTTGATCATGTTATTCTTGAATTAGGGTTTCATCTATCGTTACTTCTTCTTTTATTTCCGATGCGTTACCAGTTTGGTATCAGAGCCTCAGTTCCTGCTATGGGGAAACATGTTTCTAAAGCCTGACTATTCTGATTCAAGGTTTAAAGAAGAGAACAACATACATTATCGTGAAGATCGGGAAGATCGTTTGAGTATGAGGGGGCATACCAACCGTTTCAATAACGATCGTATTGATCGGTTACTGAAGGAGTTTAAATTGGCTACCAATCGTCGAATCAAGGTAAAAATTGCTTATCGAGATGTTGTCTCAGACTATGAAGAGGTTTTCAATACCTTTTTTTTCATCAACTGGACATGGGGATGTTGTCTTCAGGCTATGAAAAGGTTTTCGAAACCATTTTTTTCATCAACTGGATAGCATCAATGTGACTTCGAATAAGGAACACTCGAGAAGAATTTATATTATTCCGATAAGGTCAACAATTATAATTCCCAACGTAACAATTGAAAAAAATAAAATAAAATAATTTTGGTTGTTGATGGTGATGGTGTTGTGAATTCGAGGACGAATTCTTGTCAACCAGGGGAGGATGATGTAGCCCAGAAAGTCCAAACACAAACTTTTTTATTTTTTATTTTATTTTATTCAAATATCTTATATTATTCAAATCAAATCTAATTATATTAAGATTTGATTTGATTTTAATTTAGAATATTTACTTTATTTTCTTGTATTCTAATTTAGGATTTTGATAAGCTCTTATATAAAGCCTCATATGCCTTAAGTTATTTGAAGTTTTTGGAATAATATATTTTTATCAATGAAAATTTCAGTCTTTTATTACCCTTAGATTAGGGTTTCATCATGTTACCCTTGAATTAGGGTTTCATCTATCGTTGCTTCTTCTTTTATTTCCGCCGCGTCATCAGAGGCAATCGCCTTTGTCCGTAAAAATACTCTTCAGAGATCTTTCTAAAAGGTTTGATAGCTCTAAGATGGAGAAATACGATGGGAGTCGAGATCCGGACAACCATCTAGAACAGTTTAAAAACTTTATAATATATTTTGATGACGATGACAAACTATTTTGTATGACCTTCTCCCAAACCTCCACAGGGTGCCCTCAAATGGTATAACAGTCTCCCGCTCGGGTGTATAAGAAATTTTGATACTCTCTGGGTTGCCTTCCGGAGGAAATTTTTTGGAAGTAAGGAGCTCAAGGGTAATGAGGACACCATTATCCATTGTGCTCAGGAACCAAACGAGTCCCTGAATGAGTACATTAATTATTTTGTAAATACAAAGAATGGGCTAGCAGCTTTCTTTGAACAAGTTACAGTTGCTTCCCTTAGACAAGGTTTAAATCCAGGAAATCTAGTCGATTCAGTAACTCTGAAGAAGGCTATGACATGGGTGGTTTGTTGAATCAAGTGGGAAAGCAACTCAACGTAGAGGAGACCAAGAAAACCAGAGTACACCGCCAAGTGAGATCTAATACTACAAAAACAACTGCACCAGCTATTAACCAATCCGATTATATGGAAAATGAGATTAGACAGGGGTCCAACCGGACTGATCAGTTTTTTTGAGTCACTAACTATTTTTGGAGGAGATACAGTGACTGCGCCTTCTACTTCATCAAGGAAGAGGCATGTTCACAATTTGGCCACCCAATTAGATGATGGAATGTATACCTACTAGTGCCAATCCCCATCCCCATTTATAGTTTTTGATGAGGATGACCTGAGGGATATTGCAGGACCTTATGAGGATGCGGTGGTAATGGAGGCTTCAATAAGGGGAAACGATATACGCTGGATTCTGATTCATACATGCAGTTCGGCAAACATCCTATTTTTAAGCTCCTACAAGCAAATGAGAAACCTATCGATTATACAACATTCAAACAAGTACATTGTAGGCTTCATAGGAAGTTCTGCAGATGTGATTGGGGAGTTTGAAGAAGAAGTATTGTTGGGCAAAGGGCCCTATAAAAAGATGGTAAGAATGTTGTTTGTTGTGGTGGATTGCCAAACATCGTACAATGCAATATTTGGGAGGGATTGGCTCTCCAAATGCATGTTGTGGCCTCTACGATCCACCAATTCTTGAAGTATGTTGTCCAGGGACACGTAGGTGTTGTCCGGAGCAGTCAGAAGATAGCTAGGGAATGCTATGCAATAACCCTTTCCCCT
Organism: Limnanthes douglasii subsp. nivea; assembly: GCA_036936605.1. Classification (NCBI taxonomy): domain Eukaryota; kingdom Viridiplantae; phylum Streptophyta; class Magnoliopsida; order Brassicales; family Limnanthaceae; genus Limnanthes; species Limnanthes douglasii. Next base: position 52,192,701 of record JAUPFV010000004.1, on the reverse strand, counting down.
AAAACTCTAGGGGCAGTCAAAATTAACATATATTAGCAGCTATCGGAGCCTTCTGCTCAGGAAAATGAAATTGATTATCCTAGGGAGGCTCCTAGTATTATAATATCGATTGAGGAGGTCGAAACTCACTCCCTTGCAGAGGACAAGACTATTAAGATTGGTTCCAAGTTGGCACCAGAATTGAAGCACCAATTATTATCCTTTTTAATGAATAATTAACATGTTTTTGCATGGTGCAACAATGATGTTACTAGAGTACCACCAAATATCATCTCTTATAAATTGTCAATCCAGAGTGATATTGCACCAGTTGTATAGAAGAGGAGGTCCTTTTCTAAGGAAAAAAATAGATTTGATTGTTCAAGAAGTTGACCGTTTAACCAAGATGGGTCACATTAAAGAATCTCGGTACCCTTTGTGGACTGCCAATACTGTGTTAGTCAAGAAAAATAATGGAAAGTGGCGTACGTGCATTGATTTCACTAACCTCAGCAGAGCATGCCCTAAAGAGCTTTATCATGTTCCTTGGATAGATCATTTGGTGGATTCTACCTCTGGAAACAAACTATTGTCCTTTATGGATGCCTTCTCAGGGTACAACCGAAACAATTATATCCGAAGGATCAAGATCACACTACTTTCATCACAGGCATAAGTCTTCATTGTTATAAGGTGATGCCATTCAGATGGAAAAATGTTGGGGCCACTTATCAGAGGCTGGTGAATAAAGCTTTTGCTAATCAAATTGACAGAAACATGGAGGTTTACATAGATGATATGGTGGTTAAGATCTTGGAGGAAGATTCACATATATCTGACCTTCAAGAGACATTCTCTAATTTAGAAGTTTTGAATTTAAAATTGAACCCTGAGAAGTGTGTATTTGGGGTCCGATCTGGAAAGTTCTTGGGCTATATAATAAGTGAGAAGGGAATTAAGCCTGATCCAGATCAACTTAATGCCTTACTAGCAATGGACCCTCCTTGAAATATTAAAGAAGTTGAAAGACTGACATGAAAATTTGATGCGTTGAATAGGTTTATCTCAAGATCATCAGACAAGTGCGCTTCATTCTTCCAAGTATTGAGGAATGCTAAAGATTTCAACTGGTCTCCACAGTGTGACTAGGCTTTTATTGAAATAAAGAAGCATCTGTTCTCACCTAAAACTCTTTTCAAACCTGTTCGGGAGGGAAAGCTCTATGTCTATATAGTTGTATCAGAATATGCAATAAGTGTTATGCTAGTGAGAGAGGTGGACAATTACCCTCGTCTGGTGAATTACATCAGTAAGAGTCTGTTGAATTCTAAAAGAAGATATGAAATTGGAAAAATTGACATTGGCCTTGTAATTGTAGCAAGAAAAATGAGACCATACTTCCAAGCTCACTTCCATTGTTGTTCGAACATTTTTTCCCTTAAAAAGCATTCTTCAGAAAGCTGATGTATCAAGCAGAATGACCAAGTGGTAGGTGGAGCTGGGTGATTATAATATTGACTTTGTCCCTCGAACAACGATTAAAGCCCAGTCAGTGGCTGACTTCTTGGTAGAATTTCATGCTGATAGATCCTTCGAACATGAATCATAGAATAGATCTAAGAAAAAATGGGTAGTTCGAACTGATGGTGGATCCAGTACTATGGGTTGTGAAGCTGGGATTTGTCTAACTTCTCCATATGGTGACAAGATGTATCAGGCCATATGTTTTGGGTTCAGAGCTTCTAATAATGAGTATGAGTATGAAGCAGCCATAAATAGTCTTAAGCTGGATCTCCTATGTGGGGCTAATAGAGTTTGGTTAATGAGTGATTCTCAATTGCTCATTCACCATGCTCAGGCGCAATCTGCAGCAAAGAAAGAACAATTGATTAAATACTTTCTTATGTTGAAAGAAGTTGCCGCGAACTTTAAAAATATATACTATGAGCACATTTCTAGATCAGAAAACACTATGGCAGACTATTTGGCAACTATAGCCTATTCTGAATCCTACCCATGGATTCTTGTGCAAGAATGTCCGTCCGTACAGATCGATCGGGAAAAAAGTGTGAGGAAAATATGAATATACTTGTTGTTCAACCTAAATATTGGAGATATGCTCTTCTCCAATACATCTCCGATGGGATATTGCCTCCGGATAAAGCTGTGGCGAAAAATATCAAGTACAAGGCTCGCGGTTTTTTGATACTAAGAGAGGATATTTACAAAAAATCTTTTGAGCAGCCCTCTCCTACGTTGTTTAGGGTTTGAAGAACCCCAAGTTGTATTATATGAGCTACATGATGGAGAATTTTCTGCATATTCCTAATAGAAAATACTAAAGAGATGGTGAAAAAGTGTGATCCTTGTCAAAAATATGGGAATGAAATTCATGTGCAAGCAATTCCTATGGAGTCCATATTTGAACCAGTACCCTTTGCCAGATAGGGTACAGATCTAGTTGGGCCTCTTCCTATGGCATCCGGTGGATGTTGAACCATCATAGTCGTTATTGACTATTTTTCTAAGTGTATAGAGGAAGCTCATTTTCCTGGAACCACTTCGAAGACGGTTATTAGATTCATCTTATCTAACATATGCTGTAGGTTTGGGGTTCCCCGGAAGATTACTACAGACAATGGGCCACAGTTTGATAAGAAAGACATGGAAGCTTTCTGCACCTCCAGAAGAATTCAACATTGTTTTTCCTTCTCCTTTCCATCTTCAAGCGAATGGCCAGGTTGAGGTTGCCAATAGAACCATTATGTCCAGATTAAAAAAGAACTTGGAAGGAGCTGCAGGAAAGTGGCCTAGTTATTTATAAGAAGTATTATGGGCCTATCAAACTACTCATCGAGTTGCCACACAAGAGTCTTGATGGAGAGTGAAACGTAGCAGAATCCTAAAGGGATAAAACCCTAATTTTTTATTAATAAAAAACAATTCCCCTAACAATGAATAGAAGATAGGTTTATATAGAGTTCAAGCAAAACCCTAAAACTAAAAATATGAAAATTATAAAAATAGCCTAAAGTATTAAAAGTGCGAAAAAAGAGGATAGATGAGCCCGAATGCCTAAAAAAGCCCATAGCTCACGAGCAAAGCTGGTGACTTGCGTTCGTGACGTCGTTTCCTTCGAAACAAGGTGTTGTGGGTAAAAAACTGACACCGGAGCTCCAAACTACTAATTCACCGAACTGTCTACATCATTCCCGCCGGGATAGAAAAGATTCGCCCTCGAATCTGACCCGGTCTCCCCATCAGAAGAGTCACATGCACAAGGAATCAGATGCTTAACATTGAAAACATCAGTCGTGCGGACATGGCTAGGCAAACGTAGTCGATAAGAATTCGGATTGATCCGTTCCACAATCTCTACTGGACCAATCTTCCGGGCGGCCAGTTTATTGTATTCACCAGCAGGGTACCGATTCTTTGTTAAAACTGCCCATACATAGTCACCAACTTCGAACTGAACAGGACGACGATGAGAATCTGCCTGAGACTTATATTTGGCGGTGCTCAAGACCAACTGATCATGAGTCTGCTGGTGGGTTTGCCAAATTTGTGAGACAAGTTCCTCAGCAGTTGTATGAGGATGAATCTTGCTAGGCAGTGCTAACAAGTCTACTGGACCCCTAGTCACAATACCATACATCACCTGAAAAGGATAAAAACCCGTGGATATATTAAGAGCATGGTTATGGGCGAACTCCGCCTGCGGTAAGCGCTGATCCCAAGCCTTCGGATGATCTCCTACCAGACTACGCAACAAGTTACCGAGAGATCGGTTAACCACCTCTGTCTGACCATTGGTCTGAGGGTGGTAAGCACTACTGAAGTTGAGCTGTGTATTCACCATATGCCATAAGTTGCGCCAAAAATGACTCACAAACCGGGTGTCACGGTCAGAAATAATGGTACTGGGAAGGCCATGAATACGATAAATCTCCCGAAAGAAAAGCTGCGCAACACACACTGCATCAGATGTTTTTTTTACAGGGAATGAAGTGTACCATCTTAGAAAAACGATCAACCACCAAAAAAATAGAATCGAATCCATGCTGAGTCCGGGGTAAACCAAGAACAAAATCCATACTGATGTCAGTCCAGGGCTGAGCCGGAATCGACAGGGGTAAATAAAGACCTGCATTTGTGGATGTTCCCTTGGCCAACTGACAAATTCGACAACGGGCGACAAAACGACCAACTTCCTTCCGCATCGATGGCCAAAAATAGGAGGACGATAGCAACTGGTATGTTCGATCACGGCCCACATGACCTTCATTATGCAGCTCCTGGATCAGTCGCGGACGCAAACTACAGTCAGGGATACACAGTTGTACGCCACGAAAGAGAAAACCATCTTCCAATAAAAAATCAGAATGTTCGCCCTGCTGAATCAGTTCCAGAACCCGAGAAAAGAATGAGTCAGTAACATAAAGGTCAACAATAGAATCAAAGCCAGGAACCTGAACGCGCATCTCAGTCAACAGAGTGTGACGTCGGCTCAAAGCATCAACAACCCGATTCGTAATACCAACCTTGTGCTTGATGACAAAAAATAACTGCTGCAAATAAGCTATCCAAGCAGCATGTCTATGAGATACTTTGTCTTGACTACCAAGGTACTTCAAAGAATCATGATCAGTATATAGCACAAATTCATGCTGAAACAAGTAATGACGCCAATGTTTGATAGCCTGAACGATCGCATAAAATTCAATATCATAAGTACTAAATCGCAGTTTGGCATTTGCCAATTTCTCACTGAAGAAAGCCACAGGACGCCCTGATTGGGAGAGAACTGCCCCAATACCAGATTTAGACGCATCACAATGAAGCTCGAATGGCTGGGAAAAGTCGGGCAGCACCAAAATAGGCGCTGTGGTGAGACACCGTTTAACTTCTACAAATGCTGCATCAGCATCGTCGGACCAACTAAATTTTGTGCCCTTCATGCAATCCGTAATCGGGGCCATAATACTGCTGAAATGGGGAATAAAACGCCGATAAAACGATGCTAAACCATGAAAACTACGAACCTCGGTAATTGCAGGTCGAGGCCACTGGTCCACAGCAGCAACTTTGCTTGGATAAGCTCGTAACCCGTCAACAGAAACAATATAACCCAAAAACTGAATAGCTGGGGACATAAACGAACATTTGGCAGTAGCAGCATAAAACTTATCTCGACGCAACACCAATAACACCTCACGTAAATGGGATAGATGCACAGAATGGTTCGAACTATAAATCAGAATATCATCGAAGTAAACAACAACAAATTTACCGATGAAAGGCCTCAATGCCTGATTCATAATACGCATGAACGTGCTAGGTGCGTTGGACAAGCCAAACGGCATCACCATCCACTCAAACAAGCCCTCACGCGTCTTAAACGCCGTCTTCCACTCATCACCAGGACGAATCCGAATCTGATGGTATCCACTCTTCAAATCAAGCTTGCTAAACACAGAAGCACCACTCAACTGGTCTAACAGATCATCCAGGCGAGGTATAGGAAACCTGTAGCGAACAGTGATCTTGTTAATAGCTCGGCTGTCCACACACATACGCCAAGAACCATCCTTCTTCGGTGTCAGTAATGCCGAAACCGCACAAGGGCTGAGACTTTCCCGAATATGTCCCTTCTCCAACAAATCCTCCACCTGTCGACGTAATTCTTCATGCTCCTTCGGGCTCATTCGGTAGTGGGGTCGATTTGGGAGAGCAGCACCAGGGACCAGGTCGATCTGATGTTGAATATCTCTCAGAGGAGGTAATTCGGGTGGCAAATCCTCTGGACACACATCTGCAAACTCCTGCAAAAGAGACTGAATGACAGGACTATGGTCCGCCTTGGAAATAGGCACAACAGGGTCACAGAACAATAGGAAAACCTCGCCAGCCTCTTCCATAGCTGTCTGAAAAGAAGCACGGGACAGCAAAGTCGATGAGGGAGGAGTAGAGTGAATGCTCAGGGGTCGAGGCTTTGCTGGCATAAGAACGATCTTTTTTCCCTGAAAGAGGAATGAGTAGGTATTTGCCCACCCATCATGTAGAACAGACAGATCGTACTGCCAAGGACGGCCAAGCAGTAGATGACAAGCATCCATAGAGACAATATCACAGAATACTTCATCATGGTATGTTTGCCCTATAGAAAAAGAAACAAGCACGCGCTTGGAGACGGTGATATCCGTACCTTTACTTAACCAGGCGAGCTTGTACGGCTTGGGATGCGATTCTGCCCTCAACCCTAGCCTCGAAACCGCTGCTTCGGAGACGATATTTTCGCAGCTGCCAGCATCAATGATGAAGGTGCACACCTTCCCGCCGATCGTACACGTCGACTGGAACACGTTACTCCTCAGCCAGTCGCTCTTCTCAGGAACGCGATGAGACAGGAAAGTACGGTGCAACATCAGCACTGCTCCAACATCGCCAGTCACGATTTTTTCCGCATCCTCAGGCAAGTCATCATCGTAGGTATCGAATTTTGGAGGGCCATCAAGAACAATAAGATTTGGTTCAAACGCCTCCTGCGAGAAGAGACCCCTAGCACCCGCAGCATTGGGACACTCGACTTCACGATGCCCTAATTCGCCACAGCCATAGCACCGTAAATTGCTTGAAGAACGGCTTGGTGCACCGCGCCCAGGAAGGATCGGATCAGGTGTTGGGCGGCGCTCAGGAGGGATCAGATCAGGTGTTGGGCGGAGAACTGGTTTGGACGCCGGAATCCCTGAAGGAGCACCGGTCCTTACGCCAGTCTGGGTCCGGCGAGCTGACCGTTTTTCTGCCTGGAGGGCACGCCGATGGGCTTCGGAAACCGAGGATGGATCGAACATATTCAGCGTATCTTGAAGCTGAAGGCGTAGCCCGCCAATATAGCGGGAGACTCGCTGGTGCGGCGACTCGGTCACATCTGTGCGAGCCAGCAGCTGATAAAATTCTTCGGTATATTCATCAACAGATCTGGGTCCGTGACGAAGATTCTGCATTCGCTGGTAGAGTTCCCGCTCGAAGTTGTAAGGAAGGAAAGCCTTGCGTATTTTTCTTTTGAATTTCTCCCAACTCTGGACTTTATCCTTGCCTGCACGCGCGCGGTTCTGCTTCACCTGCTGCCACCAGGCCTGTGCCCTACCGCGTAGGTGGATGGTGACTAATGCGACCCTTCTCTCCTCCGGAACCTCCTTGAAGTCCAGGACTTCCTCAATCTGTGATAACCAATCGATAAGTGCCTCCGCCTTAAGGCTGCCATCAAAGTCCGGGACGTCTATCTTGAAACCAAGCTCCCAGCGGCGGGGGTGAGAAGTAGTCTGGTTGATCCCCTCCCCAAAAGGGTTAACCATACCCTCAACCTCTGTGCCTTGTTGCCTGGCGGTAAGAACAGCCACCTGACGGGTAAGATCGGCTACCTGACGGCGTAGGTCAGCATCTTCACGATCATCTACATCACTTGTATCTCTAGTCACTCTAGCGCCACCGCGACCGCTGGTTCTTGCTCGTACCATCGCGCAGGACTGCCTGTGTCTGATACCACTATGATGGAGAGTGAAACGTAGCAGAAGCCTAAAGGGATAAAACCCTAATTTTTTTATTAATCGAAAACAATTCCCCTAACAATGAATAGAAGATAGGTTTATATAGAGTTCAAGCAAAACCCTAAAACTAAAAATATGAAAATTACAAAAATAGCCTAAAGTATTAAAAGTGCGAAAAAAGACGTCGTTTCCTTCGAAACAAGGTGCTGTGGGTAAAAAACTGACACCGGAGCTCCAAACTACTAATTCACCGAACTGTCTGCATCAAGTCTCCTTTTGATTTGGTATATCGGATGGATGCAATTACTCCCATAGAAGATAATTTACCATCTCACATAGTCCAAAACTACTCCGAACAGGCTAATGATACAGCAGTTAGGATTCAGTTGGACTTGATAGAAGAAAAAAGAGTTAAAGCACATATGAGAACAACACATTACCAAGGATTGATGAGGGACAAATTTGTAAGAAAAGTCTTTTTACACACCAAGGAAAAGCAGTTCGGTAAGCTGGCTCTGAACTGGGAAGGCCCCTATGTGGTCTGTGAAAAAGTCAAACCAGGGACATGCATGCTCTAAGACAAATAAGGGAGAGCTCTAAAACACCCATGGAATGTTGAACATCTCAGGTTATATTTAGAATAAAACCCTGTTGTAAATATTTACTTTTAAATATCAAATTTAAATATTGTGGGGCATACTCTTTCCTACCCTAGTGGCGCAGGGAGATTTTAATGAGGTGTCCGGGTTTTTCAATGATATATTATGCCTTCTTCAAAAGTCTGGTGCAGTTTTGTTTCAATTCAGATACTAAACACTTATTCAACACCCCGGCTCTCAAGTATTGCTGAGTTGATCAGATATATTAAGCATTTGATCACATTTATTAAACACATGTGGTCGAAGATGTTGAATACTTTTGTTCAACACATTTGAAATATTAAAGGCTATTTAAACATTGGCTATAAAAGAGTCAAACAAAATTGCAACACAGGGGAATATGATAATTAGAATCAGATCGGACTACAACCGATCTCTGATACAAAAAAATACCTTGTCCGTTCAAGGACTTTAAAGTTTTACGGCATAGAGGTTAAACAAACATTGCAACATAATTCCTTGGCCGTCCAATGACTTTAGTCTTTCAAAACAAAAAAGTACATAGTATAACCTTAAGGCTTGTTCCCTTTAGATTTTTATTCACCACCATCTTTTTTGGGACTTTTGAGTTCAGCACTTGAACTCTCACTCACTTCTTCATCGTCATCGGAGTCTATTCCACTATAATAGTTGCGTTTGTCCCCATCGGAAATCGTATGGAAAATGAGATCTTCATTCCTCTTGATTCCATCATTCCTCTTCTCTAGAGTATCCACTATTTCATTAGCATACTTCTCTATCCATGCAGCTATAGCTTGAGCTTGTTTGCATTCTAGGGTAGCTTTCTCTTTGGTCTTCCCCTGGATAGTATTCTCCAACTTAGCTTTGTCATCAGATAAAGTCTGGATAGTATTCTCCTTAGTTTGCAGTTGCTCATTTAAAGTTGTGATATCATTTGAAGAAGAAGTCTCCAGGTCGGAGTATTTGGTTTGAAGTTCCTTGCTGGTTGTTTCTGACTTAAGCAATTTTGCAGCTAAATCCTTTTTTTCCTTCTTCAATAATTCTATGCTCTGCTGAGTGCTGAGAAGATCGTTTGACTAGTTTTGCTTCTCTCTAGTCAGGGTGTTGATGGTAACAGTTTGATCCCTTACCTATCTCTCCAGATCGAGCACTGGTCGAATATAACCCAAGAGGGCATGACTCAAGGTATCTTGTTCACTAGATATTGCGTAAGTCTCGCCGTTGTAAGTCAAAACATTGGAAGAGCTAGGAGGACGGTAAGGCCCTGCGAAGTCATCTTTTTCTAAGTCATTGAAATAGATATTGATGTTGTGAAAGGCGTTAAGGTCTACCTCTTCGTTACCATCACCAGTAACCTGTTTGGAATGGAGATTGGTTGGAATTTCCTCCTGTAAGGTAGGATAGGTAAGAGCTGCATGAGGGACTTCAGGAGGATGAAGGATTATCTCTGCTCCCAGAGTAACTTTCTTCTTTTCGACAGCTTTCTCATCACGTCATGCTTTACACTTCTTGTCCTTCTTCGAAATCTTCAGTGGGTTGTCTGGCCCACCAGCCTCATTCACAGTGGCTTCTACTGCTTCCACTAAAGCAGCGTTAATACCTTTTTAGTTATTCGAACCCGTCCATTCAGTGGTTTTTGAGGTGGTTCTGTTGTGGGCTACTTCTTTTTCTTGTTTTTCATCTTGTTCAAATGACTGGGGCTTTGGCCCTGGAAGGCAGGTAAAGTTTGGCCTTTTTGGCCTCTGTCCTACTTAGTATGACATCTGCAGGGGGAGGGGTGGTTAGCTCCTCCCAGGAGAGGTATCTTCTCCATGTGGTGTTCCACAGATGAGACCTCACGTAGTTTCCCAATGTGAAGCAGTTGTGAAAAGCATTGCCCCACTTCTCTAAGGCCCAAGCGTTCATCTTGGCACAAGTATCCTGACCTACCTCTACATAGTCCGAAAATTCCTTCAGAAACACTAGGAAGAAGTATGAGTCAGTTTGGATTAAAAACTTAATGCTTAAAATATTAAAGAAAAAATAAGAGAAACTCACCAATGCTCTTCCAGCGACTGGTCAACTGGCTTGGGTTTAAGTCAGCCTTGATCTTCTTGCCATTTTCCCAAGCCCCACTGATGAATAAGAACTGCTTCCTCCACAGGTTTTCATACTCTAGGAGATCGTTCACTACCTTGTAGTCATTCCCCATGTTGTAATGGTAGAAGGGGATGTGATGATTTTTACACAAGTTGTCCACAACAACAAACTATTCCATTGGTAGTGGAATCTTAGATAACCTGGATGCCATGATGCAGGCTAGTAGAGTATACCAAGCATTGAGGCTCAGTTGGCTGGAACATAGCTTGGTCAGATTGAAGTATCTGACTATCTCCGGATCCAAAGGAAACCGGAGTCCCCAATTCATCACATCTGTATAAACCACCAGTTCATTGGGCTTGCAGTCCATCGGGGTTTCTAGGGTGACCGGAATTCTCACTTTCACAGACTCTAGAATTCCGCACTTACTACAAATTTGACCCAGCTCAGCAGTATGGGTGTATACGTAGGCTATGTTTTAAAGGGACAACAAATACTTCACGCTGACCTTCTTGAAGCATGGCCCCACTCTACCTTGTAGACTCTCCGAAATAGCATTCGGCTGAATCATACCCACCTTGGTCTTGCCCTTCCGATCTGCAGTTATATCTTCTGTTTTACCGGACGCCTCAAAAGAGGCTTCATCTAGATTGTCCTCCATATTTTCGTTCATTACTGTGGAAGGTTGTTTGGAGGGTTATACAGATGGCTGTTCGGATGACTGTTCAGATAGTCTGGTGTCTGCTAGGGGTTGTTGCCCAGATGGTTTAGCCTTTGGCACAAGTTTTATTGCCTCCGAACTGGAGGGCTTTGAAGAAGAAGGGGTGGATTTTGACTTGGATTAACGTGTGACTCAGTATGGGGTTAATTTATCTGGATATTTCTCTGCATCTGACCCCATTGCAATAAAAGGTGAGGGTTTTCTGATGCTAGATACAACTTTCTCCTTAGGGAGAGGATATTGAGACTTCTGAATAGAGGACCCTGATGGAAGAGGTGAAAAGCTTTCGACAAAGGGAAATTTTCTAACCTTGGAAGTTTTTGAAGATGATGAACCCTGGTCTGTATTTACTTGTGGTTGATTGTTTCTTTCATCAGGAGAAACCGGAAGACCAGCAGCAATGCGTTCGTCTCTTGCGACTTTTCTTGCTTTCTCTAACTCAGATAAGTTCAACCAACCTCCTTTTACTAAGGAGTTTCTGGCTATGAACATATATGATTCAAGCACGAATTTGAAAATGGAGTAAGCTATCTCTCACTAGGAATGTTTGTATTTTGTGAAGACAATGAAACAGTAAGAAGGTTTATATACAACGATGAAAAATGGCAGTTGCCTAGGAGAAGGTAAATCGATTTGGGTGATGATTAAAAGGTGAAAGATATAGGAATTAAAGCCTAGGTAACTTTCTAGCCTAGTAGGTACGGGAATCTAGGAGAAAAAATGGCTGAGAGGTCGAACCAGAACATGACACGTGTCCCACGATCGCAAGAAAACTCTTATAATTTTGAAATAAGAACTCAATTCCACCAAAATTCGAATAAAGTCACTTTTAAAGGAAAATTTTACAATTCAGACGAAACAACAGATCAGAAAAATGTTGGTATTGAGTTAGCTCTTCCAAAGATTCTTTGCAATACCTAAAGGGGCTACTGATGAGATCAAATATTTTAGCTACTGCGTCCTGACTTAATCCAAAGGGCAGTTTGGACCATGAACACTATTATAAAACTCCGAACATGACAAATGTAATAAAGGCCGACTGAGCTAGTTGCTGGTCGCTTCAAACCAGATTACTAGCGGGTCCTTAAACTTGACCCAATTTCATGATCGGACCCAATAAGCCCATGGATCAGTAATTAAGTATATATACCTTAATTACTTTCATTAATGAGGGTAATCAAAAATTATTACTAGCACACAGCTTAATTGTCTCACTACTCACTACTCTAAACATGAAACACCACAAAACATCCAAAACACATTACAAAATTACCCTCAGACAGAAATAAACCACACAAAATATAACAAAGTCATAACTAAAGGCGATGCAAAAATGGTCATATTGCTGTTTGTTTTAAATCTCATCCCACTATTAGCATCATATAGCTGTTTCAAACCTCTTATTAGGTATTCTCCAACTATGATAAATAAGTTTCGATACAAAGAATCTCCTTTCCTAAATCCTTTGAGATATTTAAAGTAACATTTCAATTCATCATTCACGATAATAGAGAACCGACTAAATTTTATGCAATTCATTATCCAACCCACCAATCTTTTATCAAAACCAAAATCTTCCATAACTCTTATGATGAAATTAAAAGATAGATGGTCAAAAGTCTTAGACATATGAAACTTAAGCAACACATTACAACCTCTCACTTTTCTATTAAGATCATGAGTTAATTCTTGAGTCAACAATATATGTACCTTTTACAAATCCATCTTGTTCTTCAGATATAAGCTTAGTTGGCAGCTTAAATAGTCTTTCATTTAAATTTTCGACAAAATTTTGTACATAGACTAATATGTAGGTGATTCTACTTTAGAAACTAAGCATATGGCAGTGGCAAATACTCATCGATAAGTTTGAGAATTTTGGAAAAAAAAACAATTACAACATAAATGTCCATCTTTATAATTGGCCAACAATACTGGAAGAACTTTGCATTAAATCCATCAACACCAGCTGTGTTATTAGCTTGCGATGCTTTAACAAAATTGTGTATCTCTTATTATGTAGAAAATATATTAATCTTTCATTGTCTCGAGTAATAACTAGTTTATAATGATACTATGTAGCAATTCAAATTCACCATACTTAGGAGGCTCAGCTAAAATATTTTTAAAAATTTATTTAGTTGACTTACCAATATCATATTGGTCACTAATCCAACAACCTTCATCCATAATTCCATGAATTTTATTCATCTATGGAAACATCTAGTTTTTCCATCACAATTCCTCATCCAACTTACGCTATTCCAAAATATGTTATATCCTCTTTGCAGTTCTGATCAACCACTCTTTAAAATTTCGGGTGTAAAATCCATATATTTTGAAATTTTAAAGAAGATTTGGTTTAGTTGCTTTTAGTTGATATGTTTATACACAAGGGAGAATGGTCAAACCCCTTCTAGATAAATATTTCATAATTTTATGTTCAAAATACCCCAACCAATTAGAATTGTAAATAACTGTGTCAAGCCTTTTTTATTTCATATTACTAGTCTAGGTATAGTTAGATCCCGAAAATCTAGCATCTTCTAAATGACAATTGAATATAACATTATTAAATTCATCGATGTTTCTCAAGCACGTAGTATAATATGCTAATTATTCTTGAGAACTAATAATAATATTGAAATCTCCCATTTCAATCTAAGCTTTAGAATGACCAACAACATTTCTTAAACCATCTCAAAGAGCTATCATTTTCTCTCTAGTATTCTTCTCATACACCATTGAAACCATGAAATCCTTATCAAGAGATGGATAACAAACCTTAAGTAAAAAATTGTTCATGATTAACAATCATTTCGATCATAAAATCTTCGTTCCAAAACAACCATATTTTATCACTATATTTGCAACCCCTTTGTGAAAACGAAGATTTCTATTATTGTTCTCTAACTGAACCACCAAAATAATAGGTTTTTGAATTGCTAGAAATATTAATTTTTCAGTTCTTCCTATAGATTGGAGTCTTCTGATTGTTCATTTATCCCTGACTCCCCTCATATTCCAATTAAAGATTGTGAGTTTCATTTAGATAGTTTCAAGAAGGGCATAAAAGACTCTTTAGATATTGATACCTTGCTGGAAACTGAATGATGATTCTGTCTAGAGATAGTTTTCTTCTTTATTATACTAACCACTTTCTTGAATTCATTCTCTTCTTTTATATTCCCCAATATAGTAGATGAAGGCAAACTTCCAACATTTTCTCTAAAATGTGATACAAGTTTTGTAGCTGATTTTGCTAATTCATCTATAATGAGTACAACTCTTCCTAATTCTCAAGAGTCTAGAGCACCAATAACCTCATCTCTAATATCAACTGAGTACAACTCTTTCTCCTTGTTAATTATTTTCATATTATAACTTTTTGATTCATCTTTATCCATACTAATTTCGTAAGTGTTATTACATTCAGAACTCCGAACTTATTTTTGTAAAGTTTTGTGTTTATTATATTTAATGATGAGAGATTTAAGCTTTGGAACCCAAACTTCAGCTTGATTCTAAGGTTTTATATTTTGATTGTTATAGGATAAAGTTTTCATTTGGTTATTCAATTTAGATGTATCATTTTTTATTTAAATTTTATATTTAACAATAGTTTCTTGCTCGTTAATGAATAGTGACATAAGTAATGGCATTCATTACAGTAAAATAGAATATCAACATAAATAATAATCTACCAGAAACCATAATTTTCTCCAAATATAACCCATATTTTGGGTAATAATTATTTGGACACATCTACCTACCTTTATTTTTAAGAGGAAACCGGACTTTCAGGGGATGACCTAATGCTTTATAAATAACAAGAATAACTTCATCATTATACACGAACTTAGGTATATTAGGAAAAGAAACCCACACATGTGTGACTGGAGATTCAATGTTTGGGTTTAAAAAAGGATTCCACTTCAGAACTATCATAAAGAAATGCTCTATAGACCAAACATTTCTCTTTCATATCTCAGAATAATCCTGTTTTTTTTTATCAAATTCCATAAGAACATACCTTGAATTCCATAAAGATAGACTAAATTCTCCAACAAATCCAAGAGAACTCATGAAGTTCTTGATTCTATCCATCATTGGTCTTCCATGAGGAAATTTCCCGATTAATGTAGACTTAAAAGAAGATAAAAATATTTCTTTATAAATATGAGAGAACATAATAGCTATATGATCTCCATTCTTTTGTATAATTTCAGTAGGACTACGTCGGTATATGTTGATAAAATGAGTAACATCAATATAAGACCTGAATAATGAGTTAAGGTATATCTTTTCTTGCAGGTTTGGATAACCAAAGAAATGTTGCAAGGGTTGGAAGAAAGATTGAGGTAATGAAGAACCATTATTGAGATCATGGCCTTGAGATATTTGATTATTCTTGGATGATTGCGAAGAAAAAGAGATGTGCATGTGGGAAACTTATTATCATTCAAACAAGTAAATGTTTTCAGAGAATTAAGAATGACAAGTGATTCTTTATGTTTTTAAACAGGATAAGTGATTCTTTACTACAATTACAATGACGGTATGGAGGAGGTGGCAAAAGCCAACGAGGCATGGTGAAAGTAAACATGGCCTTAGACCAGGCGCGGTGGAGGAAACAAAGAATTAGAAAAATCTTATTTATTTAAGCAAAAAATAGATTCACATAAATATTACTATAATAAAATATTATTTTTTTCAGTCATTTGATATATTTAAATTATGTGGGCTTATATTGATATTTTTAATCACGTTAAAATATATTTTTAAATATATCACACTAAGACATTTAATATTCTTATGTTAACTTTATTAAAAAAACTTTAAAAAAAAAGAAATAAAAATTTAAAAAGCTACCAACCGAATTATTATATATTATTTTAATTATTATCATATATATGTTGATAATTAGTTAGGTTATATATGTATCATAACTTTCACACCAACCATAGTTAAAATATATTTCATGTTATTTTGTGTTGTGCAAGGTATACCATATGTAAAAATAATATTGGTAGATTAAGAGTATTCATATATGTTATTATATTTCTAATTAAATAAATGTAATTTATCTTTAAGTACATTAGATTTACGTATAAAAATATAAGTATCATATAAGTTTATAGTATGGATAAGAATTAGGTTGATGTGGATCTTGAAAGATGGTCCATCAATTCAATGTTTAGTTATTGAACTTTAAAAGTTCAATAAAGGTTATGGTCTCCTGTAGTGGCAAGTACATTATGAATATAAAAATTTAGAATCAATTAATGGATGATTTAAAAGAAAAGATAGTTATTAGGTTGTACTTAGAACCTTCAATAAAATAAAAAGAATGTTAATTACTTTAGGGTATTTAAAATCCCTAAATATATGTAGGAATTCATAAGCCATAATTTTATTATATTTTAATCACATTATTTAGAGAGAATAATAGATCTCCTCACTTTCCTTCTCTTTTATTCTCATATCCCTTATATTAGATCTTATTATGACATCGGTTCATTAGGTACTATTGTTTTTATTTTTCAGTAACTTAGAAACTGCAAGAAGATCCACATCTTTGGTATTGTCTTTCCAAAATTCTAGCTCGCATTATACCATATACTTCGAGTTTTAATTCAAATAAACATACTGCTTATTATTCATAGGCCATGACCGATCGATGGAAGATGCTATGTGACTGAAAGTAGTTTGAAGGTATTGTAAGATAATATGGTTGGTTCGTGCCCACTTTGATATTGGGTTCAACTCTATATGGAACATGGTCATGTTAATGTCAGTCGATTATTTTTCAGAATCATGTTTGGGAGCGTCTATCGCAAAGAGGTTTCTCCCACATGCAGCGTGTCGATTTGTCGCTGCATGACGATTGGTTATTCGTTGGTCAGTAACGTCTAATTGAATGGATGATGCATTATATTATTCATCTAAATGGTCATGCTCCGATTGTAATTCTTTCTGATCCTGCTTGTGGTGGCCCTCTGACGATGGTGATCAATTGTTTGATGGCTGAATACTCACCAGTATAAGTTTGATGCATGCTGGTGACTTGTTATTTGATCGTATCGACATAATCTTGCTCTAGTTGTGGCGACATCTTGTGTTGTATTTGCAGATGAAGTTTGAGCGGTGGGGGCAACATAATGTTATGTTGTGGCGGTGGTAGCTAGGGTATGCACTACAATACTACCAATAAGGTTTTTCACGATGGGGGCAACAACTATGATTTATGTTGTGACGACAATAACATGATATTATGCGACGACGATGATATCTTAGTTTTGCCACTGTAATGAGTCAATAGTTTTCGACATGACAGAAAGTACTTTATATTTTACGATCGTGGTCATAAATATTTTTGATTTGGTTTTGGAAGAAAGCGTTATGGGTACTTTTCGGTTACTACATATATCAACAATGATGTGTATTGATTCTGTTCAAATTAATGAAATAAGTTCTGAACAAGGATGACTAGGATAGCTCCTAAATACTAATTAAGTTTAAGATAGTTTTAAAAATAAAAAAATAGATGATGGATAAACAAAATACGATGATAGTACTGTCAGTTGCGCATAAAAGCAAGTCGAGCTAATAGTTTAGAGTTTTCGTGGCAATATTAACCAAATTTAAGCTTAGGATTAGGAAAAATATATCTTATCGAAGTTTAAAGATATATTAAGTCACATAAATAATATTCTAAACTTTAAGTTTATGAATAAAATATTTGATATGAATATTTTCCTAGATTTAAGGATAAGATCCAATGTAACCATATTATACATATAAGAGCTCAAATTAGAAAATTAGACATAATTTTTAATCTTCATAACTTTAGATAAAAATTATCACTCCCATTGCTAAATTTTTACGGACAAAGCTTTGTTTTAGACTTCTAAAAAATATTTGTTTAGCGTGAATGTGTGTTTTATAATGATTTTAGTTTTTTTTATATTTTATGTATTAAACATAATTATGAATCCACCAAATATTTTCATATACATCCACAAATTATAAATTATTAAAAAAGAAAGAAAAAATAATTTATAAATAATCATTAGGATTTATACATCTTCGAGCTATTTTCTAGTTTAAAATATATGTAACCCTAAAAATTAAATATATGTGAATTTATAAAATTTTATAAAAACATCGATTGACTTATCGATTAAAAAAAAGCGTACACGCAATATATTTTTTAAAAATAAAAAAAAAACAAATTTACACAATTTTATAATAACATACTAAAAAGGTGTATATTTATACATTGTGTACAAATATACATAATGGCATAACATGAAACATAAAGTATAATTATATACTTGTATTTTATATATCTATTTAACAACTAAATATTGTGAATATGCTCACCTGTATTTATTATGGACAACCAATGTGTATAGTTTTAATTTGTTCAATTACATTAAACAATACAACATTGTGTATTACATCTGTAGTTATAATTATTAGAAATTTTGAAAATAACATTGTACATAAAATTTGTAGTTATAATTATTAGAAATTTAGAGAATTAACATGTGGGTATAAAATTGACGAAGTTGACAAGAAAAAAAATAGTCTTGTATTATCACTATTTGCGAAAATTGCGTGTTGTGAAATTTATGTTATGAATTCAACTACCATATCTTTTATAAATTTGTTTACACTATAGTAATATCCGCGGCTACAAGTTCTAAACTCAGATTTATCATTAACAAAGGAAATTGGCCATCATGATATAAAAAGAGTTCGAAATGGTCTCCCTCTAGCTAGTGCTATCTTTCGCATGTTTTGTTATGGTTTATCATGATCTAGCGGGAGACAAACTTAAGAATTTTTAGTTTTCTTCTGCTCTTCGCTTTCGCGGTGTTACACTGGATGTTTTTTTACATTCAATCCAAAGTGGTATGATCGATATAATTCGTGTGTTTAGTTACTAAGTTTTTTTTTGTTGGTTGCAGGTTCATCTACACTTTTATGGATGCTTATGTTGGCTATTTCTTGTGTTGGTTCTCCCTGCATAGACTTCCGTTCGATCATCTTTTTTTTTGCTCTCCTCTTTCTCTCGCCTTAGTGGCTGGTCTTTTCTTCCCCTTCAATTACGGAACTTGTTGTTCTCGTTTGGTTTGGTGTTTTGGGATAACTCGTATAAGCTTTTGTGTCTTTTTGGCATTTTTCTCTTATTTTAGGCTTTTGTGTTTTTTTGGCATTTTTCTCTCAACATTCGTAGATTTGTCGAAATCGTTGTTGTTTCGTGGCCTGCTTTTATATAGATCTGGTATTTTTTTGTTATGTATAATGACCAATTTAGTGAATTGCATATCATTTTTTTTCTAATAATATTAATATTATGAATATATCAGATTCAATATATATCTAATTAAATTAACGTTTTATTTTTAAGACTACCACTAAACTATAATTAATATTTTTTATAAACAATTTTTGAACAAAAGTTTTCGGGCCCGGTCCAAATAAAACTTATTAATTAGTGGTTAATCCAAATTGACACTCGCATACAATTAATATATCTACGTTATTTTATAAAACAAATTCCAAGTTATAAATATTTTCTTGACAAAAGGTTAGTATTAGTGCCCCTCGCGATCACCTAGTCCATTCAAATTGTTCCATAGAGTAAGACTTCGAGGCCCATTTATGGCTTAGCTGTCTCGGCCTGTACAGTATGAGTCTAGCAAACCCATCACGTAAGATACTTTTTTCATAATCCAACACAATAGCTTGAAGCCCATGTGTTAAACCAAATCCGCCGAACCAAACCCCAAATAATCGGTTTCATGGGTTTATTAAAAATCGGCTTTCATTTAAAAGATTCAAATAAATTTCAACTTCGTTCAGTTTAGTTTATATAAAACCAAAACCAAAAACAAGCAAACTAGAAAAAGAAAAGGCGTTTGAAACAATTATATTTTTTAAAATATAAATTAACAATTAAAATAATTTTAAAATTATATTCATGATATAGTTGTTAAGAATCCCAACTTGAGATCTAACCTCTATTCCAATAATCAAATTAATACATAACTAAATTTATGATATTAAAATAATATAAAATGGTAGAATACAAATCAAAATCAATTCCTATTGCAACTAAAAAATCGAATAATTGCCCCCAAGGGGTAGCCGAGTTGGTTGAGTATGGCATTCTTATGATCAAAAGGTCATGAGTTCGAGTCCCTCTACATACGCTTTCTCGGCTGAGCCTGTCACCTTGTGTGGTTTACCTTCTGGCGTTGGTTTGCAGGCTATCGCGTCAGACTGAGGGTTTACCCTGTGCGCACTCATTGCACTCTGAGTAGCGGCTGCGGGTTCCCTCGGAAAAAAAAAGAAAAAA
The DNA here is from genome assembly GCA_036936605.1 of Limnanthes douglasii subsp. nivea. Taxonomy (NCBI): domain Eukaryota; kingdom Viridiplantae; phylum Streptophyta; class Magnoliopsida; order Brassicales; family Limnanthaceae; genus Limnanthes; species Limnanthes douglasii. The sequence goes on along the minus strand of JAUPFV010000004.1, from coordinate 52,172,382 downwards.
AAAATCGAATAATTTGTTATTGGAAATCGTTTTAGTAAATCTGATCCGAACAGTATTTAAAAAGATACTAAACGAAACCATCGGGACACAAATTAATATTTTTAAAATTTTAATCAGATATATATAATTTAAAATTTAAAATAATTTTCAAATTATATTTGTAATATCAAATCTAAAATATTTAATTCAAATAAATGTTGTTGGAATAAAATGGTATCTAGTAGGGTTGGAAAATTTTGGGGGTAAAAGTGCGGAATGTCGATCAAATTTATCTTAAGGGGTATTTTAGATTGAGAATAAAAATTATGTTGAGTAAGTTGGGTGTCTACCGAGTTGGGTGTCTAGTAACTAAACTGTAAACTGTGTGTTAGCCTTATATTTATCATAAAATGTGTATAATGAAGAACGGTACGTGGGCCTGGCGTTGATGAACTCAACCCATATGCATAATCCGACCCAGTTGGTCATCAGCGCATCATGAAACTCCAACAACTTACCAAAACTTACCAGCAAACTCCTCCAAGTATATCTGATGTGTCAATCGGGATTTTAATAACCTCCTACCTAACGATAAGGGTTACAAGAATTCCTTGGGTAGTTATCGAGATTTCAATAGACCCCGACGACCGAGCCTCGGATTCTCCATACCTAGTAGCAATACATGAAGTCTCAGTTATGGATTATGCAGAACAACTTTAAATCACAAGTAATCTTCCAAGAAGGTGCATCCTTTATCCACATTGGAATAAAAACTACTCACAATCCTCTACATGATATAACCTCATGGATTTCTAGGAACATTACCAACCGCAACAGAACCAGTACTTCCAAGGTTCTCAATCAGTTATGCCAAAGAAAAATGCAAATAAATTGGCGACGACATAACAGAGACATTGGTACAAGTATTCATATATCTTTATGAACAATTTCTATGTGGATGAGGAAGATTTTCCTAATGAAAAGTCCTCGATGTCCCCATAAATCTTGTATAGACTCTTCCGTCGTTTTTTAAACAATCACAATACGGATAAGAACTATAATAAAGAAGACTTAGAGCATCATATACAACAGATCCAACAACAAGATGCTACAGTATGGAGTTGATGACAAAATAAAGTTCAAAGCTTTCTCCATGAAGTTTCGAGGAAACACCTTGTAGTGGTTTAATAGTCTCCTAAAAAATTGAATTAGAATCTAAAATACAATATGGATATCTTTTATTAACCATTTTGTAGGTTTATAATTAATTAATAGAGATGATAACTACATAATTCAGTGCAAGCAGTATACCCATCGGTTTGTAGAAACCAAAAGCGAATTAAAAAAATCCAAGATCTTGTGGTCATAGCTGCATCTAGACAACTTGTTATAAGAGCTTCTCTCTCCAACGCAATAGTGAAGAAAAAAATTCTAAACTTTGATGACCAAATGGATCAGTTGGAGCGTTACATTAAAGTAGATGAGCCACGAAGAACGGAGACACAATAATCTTAGAAACATGTCATTCGACTAACCGAGACACAGTGGCCCAGGGAAGTATAGATAATGAAACACACAGGAAAAACGATGCAATATATTTGACAACGCTGCCAAATAATCAAGCTCAAATTACGAGGGAAAATCATAAAACGGCTACGTTATTACCAGTAGTAGGAAGAATGAATACCCCTAAGAGAACCATTTATAGATTAACATAAAACTTAGCAGGAATCTATGAAAAAACGATATTGTTAGGTAAAACCAATCGAGGAATTTTCATAGAGCACGAGAGCCTAAAGATAAAATATATATTATAAGTTATATGGTGATATTTATCGTATAGTAGGGTTAGTTGGGTTTTGAAGGATCAAGTTTAAAGTTTAATGAATAAAAGTAAAGTCGATGAGTTTATTAAAAAGAATGAAAGATATAATGCAATCATAGTGGCTGAAGAAGAAACATATATACCAATGCAATCATAGTGGCTGATGAAGAAACATATTTGGATTTGGATTGCAACAGACAATCAATATGTGTGATTGCTGGAGAATATAAATATTCTGAAGTTTCTAGAAAATCAAGGAACATGTATCCAGATGAAATAGAGGTATAACAACAAAAACAAAAAACCCCCACATCTTTATCCAAATAGGTTTCAATAATATAATTTACGGATGACAATGTAAGAGGAGTGACATCTTCAACAATGATTTTGTACTAAGAACAATGGATATAGGTGAAGTAGAAGTAAATAGGATGATAATAGACACTGACATCTCGTCAAATATATTATACATAGGCACTCATGAAAAGATGAGAGGAGCCTCAATACTGATACAAACTCAAAGAATCTTGATAAGCTCCACATAAGAAAAAACAATTATACTATGGAAGTTAACCTATAATGGGTTTCTTAGAAAGAAAGAGTACATAAAGAATTTATAATGTTAAATTATGGTGGTAGATACATCTTCCTCCTATAACAACATATTGGAGCGATATTGGCTGGATCAAATGAAAATTATAGTATTTACAGTTCATCAATGTTTAAGTTACCCAATCAACTACAAGGTGACTATCATCAGAGAAATTAAAATAACCTCCATAGAATGTTATGCAGGATCATAAGTCACATTGAAAGTAATTGATGGCCCCAGAGAAGGCTTTCTCCTGGTGTAGTCGGGGGAAGATGTAGCTCAAGGAAACAAAATTGGATATGTTTACATAAGGTACTCACGATGTAACTGGAGTACCAACAAAAATCATTAGAATAACATGTTATTATCACCTGATGCAGGAGGAAGAGAATCTAAAGCGGTATACTATGTAAGTAAATATTTATTGCCAGCCGAAACTAATATTTACAATTTGAATAACTCACTCTGACATTAGTCGTTGCAACTAGTAAAATCAGACCATATTTCCAAGCACATACAAAATAGTTAGAACTTTATTCCCTTTAAAAAATATGCTGTAAAACTCATATATATCTCGAAGATTGACTAAGTGGCCATAATAATTAGAGGATTATGATATTAACTTTGAGACAAGAACATCCATCAAAGCACAGATGTTGGCATATGTTTTCTATGGATTTATAATCAATCAAGTTCATATTTCTAGCATATAATAATGAAGCTGAGTATAAAACTGTAATTGTAAGAATCCATCTAGCAAAGATTTGTAGAGCTAGAATAGTACAGCTCATCACCGACTCCCAACTAGTTATCAACCAGGCTTTCAAAGGGGCTGAATTAAAAAAGATTAACATTATTCAACACTTCAAATAACTTAGGCGACAAGATGCTTAATTTGAGAAGGTTAAATTCGAAGAAGTCCCAATAGCTGAAAACTCAATCGTTGATGTATTTTCATCTTCAATCTGCAGATCTTCGGCCCTAAAATTAATCATTCACGAAACATCATCTATTACATTACTCAACCACTTTATATCATCATTTAAATCTACAAAAGTAATAGTAACAAAAGGAATAAAAGAAGAAGGAGATTAGAGAACTACAATCAAGAAATACTTTGTTAAATGCATACTTCCTGAAGATAAACATACGTAATAAATATAAATACGAAGTCAACAAGATTCTTCTGGACTTCAAACACATTATACAAGAGAGTTCTAACTAAACCACTACTCAGGAGCTTAAGTACAGATGAAGTAGCATTTGTTGTGTAAGAACTACATGATAGATAACAAAATGATCAATACAAATACAAAACATTCTACCGAATAATAATCTTCTAAGAATATTATTACCCAACAATAATGAAGAATGCAGAAAAAAAAGTCAAGCAGCGTTATACATGCCAACAATTCACCAAATTCAAAGAAGTTCCAACGCACTGCTCAAAACAATAACATAAGCTATTATGTTCGATAGATAGGGTTTGGATATTTAAGGACCTTTATTAATAACTTTAGATGTAATAAATTTTATACTAGTTTTTGTATATTACTTCTCAAAGTGGGTAGAAGCACGACCCTTAGTAAATAACACTGGTAAATGAGTTAATCACTTTTTCAAAAGTAAGTATGTTACATGTTCAAAATCTCAAAAGTCATTAGTAATAAGAACTTATCAATTAAGTCCTTATTAATTACCCCGTCAGCCTCGGGGAGGGTAATGGGAGGTTTCTTTCCTCGATTTCTCTGTGGGGGGATTATCCCGTCAGCCTCAGATTCCTCTTCGGCATCAGACTCAGTGGCTTCAGAATCATTTTCTTTTTTATTGTCTTTATCGGTAGCTTCATCCTAACGACTTCGAATTTGAGTCTCAGTTTGAGTCACAGGAATTGGTTGACTATTCTCTGGAGTAGCGTCAACCATTTCTTGTGGGGAAGGAGAGGAGGTCTCTGCATCATCACCCATTGCTAGAAAGGTTGATTTTTTGCTACGTTTAACTTTAACAGCTTCGGATTGAAGGGTAAGTGATTTGGGTTGAAGTTTTTTAGTTGCTTCGAATTGTGGGATAGGTGATTTGGGTTGTGGTTTTTTATCAGTTGGTGGTTTGTCAGAAGTGACACCCTTAGATTTTCGATGAGGTCTTAATGGTGGAGAAGTAGGTTGATTTCGAGGAGGAAAAGGTTCTTGGCTAGATTCTGGGTTTGAAGCTAGGGGTGAAGATGAAGTAGCAAGATTGGGATCGAAGTTACCGTATTTGAAGGTGGTAGAGGAAGAATGAGGACCGTTATAGATCAACCCAGCAGCTCTGTATTCTTCAGCTCTCTCTCCAATACAAAAGTAATCGTAGGCACAGAATACTTGATTACTAGAGCCAGTGAAGAGAGATTTTTTTGTTGTTCTTGGTTTTCTGGGTTTAGATCTTTTGTATTTGGGATATCTTCTCATACAATAGATGTAAATCTGGGAGGTTTTTCTTTGTGAATAAAGGAATGATGTTTCTGGGAAGGCAGTAGAAGATGAAGATGAAGGTGGCTTAAGAAAGAAGTGATTTATCTAAAAAGCTCTCAGTGAAGGTGGAGCTAGGTATTTATAGTTAAAAATAATGACGTTGAGGATTTGAAAAGGCAAAACCAGTGAAGTGTTCTCATTGGATGGAATATGAAACGTGGAAGAAAACGTGTTGTGTCACAGACCTATCAAGGAGGGTCAAGTCAATCTTTCAAGTAGGGGTCAGAAAATTCGAAGCATAAGTAAAGTTATATCTCTAGTCAGAAGATTCGAAGTGGAGGCAAGGTTGAATTTCAAGTTAGCAGATTCGAAGTAAGTGGGGAGTTTACTTGCACATATTCTTAGATTCGAAGTAAGACTGCAAGTCATCAAGCCTAATCATAATGAAGAGGCTGGATTCACTTGGAGTAATTTTCGAAGATGGAATAGTTCTTATAAATTGTCTGTATAAGAATTAGGGGGGCTACTGATAAGGAAATATATTCTTTAGGGACCTAAATATAATTAATAAGGACTTAATTGATAAGTTCTTATTAAGATAGAGTTTAATTAAGCCTTATAAGAAATATAGGGGCTGAATTGTAAATATTCTTTTATGTAACCGCTCTTCTAACTAACTTACTAAGCCTATTTAAAGAGGCTGAAGAGGTTATTGACACCTATGAAATAATCAGAAGCAAAATATCACTTTCACTACCTAAAATTCTCTCTGTGGATACTTGTGTTCTCTATTTTCTCAATTCAACTTTTATTCTTACCAAATAGTACGGATAATGGAACCCAATTACATAACAAAAAATTTATAAGGTTTTGCGGTACAAAAATATATATTATTTTCCTCTTTCCATCATCAAGACACCAGTCAATTTGAAGTAACTAACATGCCAATTACGGAAGACATCGAGAATATATTGGAAAGATAAGCAAGAACCTGGTGAGAGTTTCCACAAAAGGTCTTATTGTCATACAGTACTACACCCAGAACCGCAATAAAAGAAATACTATTTCCTATGGTGTCACAAATTAGTGCACTATTTAATCTCAGTTACAAGAAGCAGACAAACAGAAAATTCTCACATATTTTCCAAAGAAGCATACAATTCCCATTAGGTTCCCAAAAGAAGCAGACAGTTCCCAAATAGTTCCAAACTATTAAATGGCGTAAGTGGAGTAATGCGAATTAATACTAGAAGTTTGAAAGTCTCCAATTACTAAATGATGTTAGTAAGGATAGTGGGAATCATATTTTTCTATAAGTATTGAACTTGTTGGTTTCGTTTCTTTAAGTAATAAAACCAAACTTCTGCATGTTCAAATTGTTTCATGGTATCAAAGCGAGGTTTCTGCATATCAAGTGTTTGATTTTATTACCTAGAGAAACCATGTCAAGTGTTATTACTTTTAAATCAATATGAATGGAAGTAATTCAGCTTCTCCAATATCTACAGAGAAGCTTGTTGGAACCAATTACCAATATTGGCAGTTGTGTATGAAGGTCTTCCTTCAAGGACAAGATTTATGGGATTTTGTTTCTGGTACCGAGATACTTCCTACTAATACTCTGAAAAACACTGAGTTGAGGAGGAAATGGAAAGTAAGGTGCGAAAATGCTTTATTCGTGTTGAGAACTTCGATCGGTAAGAAATTTATTGATCATGTTCGTGCATTAGATTCTCCAAAGGATATCTGGGATACTCTTGATAGGTTATTTATGTTGTGGTTTATTTTCGGTTGAGGGTAATTTTGTCTATAGTTTTGTGGTGTTTCAAGGGTATTTAATGTTTGGATAGATTGTAGTGAGAGACTTGAGCTTCATGGTTGTATTAAATGTTCATTACCCTCATTGATGAAAGTGGTTGGGTATTTATACCCTTAATTGTGGGCCACATGGGCTTTTGGGTCAACTTATAAATTCGGGTCGAGTTCAATAACCCATTAATCTTTAAGCAAGTAGGTAATTAACTTAGTCATGAAGTGATTTAAGTTTTAATACATTTAGTCATGTTCGGATGGTTCAATGGGTGGTAGTTCTCCGAATTTCCCCTATTTGGTTCCCCCAGTGAGTGGTGAGAAAATCCGAACTCATCAGTAGCCCCTTTTTTAGGTTATGTTCGAAGGCCTTTGACAAAACCTAAAAAATAGTTCAAGTGTAATCATAAATTCGTCCGGACATTTCAAAATGTATAACGACTTTATCCGGACTGACTGAAACCCTTAGAAGCTGAGCAGTTTTGCCAGAGATAGTGGGACACGTGTCCTTCTCTAATTCGCCTCACCGACTATTTTCTTCCTAGAAAGGCGCTTCCACTTGTTTCGAAAAGTAACCTCTTAATTAATGTTGGTGACATCAGCGCCATTTTTAATCATTATACATATCTTTTCGTATTCTCCTAGGTATCAAATCATCCTTTGTCTCTTTAGTATAAATTAGTCCACTTTTCACTGTTTTATCATCTTCATTATCTCTACTCTGTTAATATTCAAAGCTTTTACCTCTCAAAAAACCCTTATTTTGTTGTGAGTTTATGTTCACCGCAAGAAACGCCCTAGTTAAAGGTGGGTGGCTCAATTTATCGGAGTTAGAAAAAGCTCAAAAATGCGAGAGAGAAAAGCGCATTGCTGCAGGCCTCCCTGTTTCTCCTATTGACAAGCCTGATACACCAAGGTTGGAGCCTGATCGGGGTTCATCTTATGCCAAGAGTTCTATACCCAGAAGGTTATTCCAGCTCATTCTTTCTCCAATCGCTTCAGGCTCATCGGTTCAAGAGTCAGAGCCTGTTGTTGAGCCAGAACAGGTGGTTACAAGCCTTAGGAAACCTTCCCCATTCATTGCTATGGGATCAGACGCTGATATTTCCTTGGAGAAGCTAGTAGATAGACGAAGGGGTTATTTGGTAAAAGGGCAGGCTGCTACTACACAGCCTAAACCAAAATCCACGCCTTCGAAATCTGGGGCTAAAAGTAAAACTGCAGGGTCAGAAGCACCCATTAAAATTCCCAAGGATAAGTTGTCTGGTCCGGAGGCAACCAGTTCTAGCCTTCAAAAAGAGACCTCCGGATCCGAGCCCCAGCCAGACTCTATGTTACAAGGGGGAAAGGATGCTCAACAATCCAGAGGGCCTACTGAGCCAACCACTAGCTCTTCTCTCCCAAAACCAGTTGACAATCCCTCCACGGTAATGGAAGATATAATGGAGGACAGCATCGAATAAGCCCCTTTTGAGACTGATGTCTCCGGGCAAACAAGTGAGACTGCCATCACCAAGAAGAGCAAAGGCAAAGAAAAAGTGTGTTTAAAGCATCCGGACCTGCCGGAGTGCCTTGTGGGAAAAATGGGGCCTTGTTTCCACAAAGTAAGTATTAAATATCTGCTAGCCATGCAGAAGATCAATTACGCTTCCATTCACACAGCTGAACTTGGCAGGATGAGGACGAAGTTGGGGATTCCAGAAAATGTTAAAGTAAGGATACCAATTGATCCAGAGACGCCCATGGAGTGTAAACTCAACAAGATAGTCTTCTATACTGAGTTATTCAAATGGGGACTTAGGTTTCCCTTGGACCCAGAAATAGTCAGATATTTCCATCTGATAAAGTTTTGCCCAAGTCAACTAAGCCCTAATGCCTGGTTCACCCTTATAACATGTATTATGGCTTCCAGGCTTTCCAGAATTCCTCTTCCGATGGAGCAATTTGCTGCTGTAGCAGCCTCTGCAGAAACCATGTCATCCTTTTCTATCACTTTAACATGAGCGGCAATTACAAGGTGGTGGATGACTTACTCGAGTCGGAGAAAAGCTGGAAGACTCAATTTCTATTCATCAACGGTGCCTGGGAGAATGGGAAGAAAATTAAAGCTGGTGTGAACCCAAGCATGCTTACCAGCAGATGGCGAAGTGATGGTAATAATCTCACTACATACTTCTATTTTTACTTATAACAATTTTTTTGTCTAATTCCTCTTCTTTTGTATTTTGGTAGTGCTGCCCAAGGATTTCAATGATTACTTAGAGGCTGGGCAGACTACTTGTGCCAAGCTAAATGCTTGGACTGCTGAGAAATGGGGAAACCGCTTCCACAACTACTTTACCGGAGGCAATTTAACCAGATCGTATCTTTGGAATACAACTGACTGGAGGGACCTGTCTTGGGAGGAATTAATCACTCCACCGCCTTAGAGAGAAATTCTCCGGAAGACAGAGGGAAAAGATGGGAAATTGGTCTTACCGGGCAGAGCTAAATTCCCAAGCAAGATGAAGGGAAATTTTTTTAAGGCCAAGCAAGGTGTGGTTGAGGCCAATCCTACCGAGGTGGAGGAAGCTGTCCCAACAAACCCACACGGACAAGATCAAGGGCAGATCGATGATGCCTTACTGTAAGTGGTGGAACACGAAAGCACCAAGGAAATAGCTGGGTCTCCAAAACCTCAAAAGGCTCCCAAAAAAGACAGAAAACGGGGAGCAGAAGGTGGAGACCGGGATGCCAAGAAAAAGAAAACCTCCAAGGGAGATGAGGTTTCTCTCCGGGCTCCGGAGCCACTACCTCCATTTAAACCAGCTGACCCTACTCAAGCAGAATATATCCCAAACGACTTTCACACCGGAGAGGGTGCCAGAGGGGACATTAATATTGATAGTGTCGACATCTCAGGGCTTCAAGGGATTGGTATTTACTTTGAAGACTTTGCCAATGATGATTTTGCTGGACCCTACCTCCCCCCAAGCTCTTCAAACATTGTCACTTTCAATGGTAGGTCGTTTTCTGTTTTAAACGAGAGAGACACTGTCACCCACTCCTTACTGAGCAATATCCAGCCAGTGCTTACCTTGGAGAAGCAAGTGCGCAATGAGTCAGCCATCATCAATACCCTCAACTCTGAGAAAGAGAAGCTGTCTAGTGACCTTCTTAGTGCCAACCAAAATATTGAGGCATTGAAGAAAGAGAATGAGGAGTTGAAGAAACGTCAGGAGGACTTGGCCAATAGGTTGGCCACTTCGGAGGGAGTTATAAAAGAACTCCAATTGAAGCAATCCGATCTGGAAAGATACCTCTTTTCTTCAAAAGAGGAGGTGAATGCCAAAGATAGCACCATTCAGGCCTTAACCAATGACAAGATCTCTCTTGAAAACACTGTGTCTAAGTCTGAAAAAAAGCTGACTTGTTAAGGGAGCATGAGAAAACAATCCAGGCTAGGATTGATGCTTATACCAACGAGGTGATAGATTCTCTAGATGCAAGGTATGCTGAAGTCAAGTCAGATATGGTCCTGCTCTTCCATGAAAAATTTCTGAAGAGGACACTGGGAGATTTATGGCGATTCGTGGAGTACGAAGACCTTCCCCACCATACCATGGCTGATGGCGATAAGTATAACTACTCGAGTGGCTGGGATGACACCACCGATTGAAGAGGAAAAGAATGGGGAGAGTCCGGATGACGACCCAAAGAAGAAGAATCCAAGTGAGGCTGAGCCATCTAAGAAAGCTCAGTCTTAAAATATCAACTATCTTTTTAATTTTATGTGATTGAACCAAAGTCATTGGATGGCCAAGGCATTTTTTGTCATGTCTGGCCCTTATCCGGATAAAAATTTCTGTTTTGACAATTCAAAGTCTTTGGATGGCCAAGGAATTTCGTACATTTTAATGGGTAGTTTCATTTTGCACAACTCTTGCATTGTTTCATAGTTTTTAAACTTTGGTGGCTAATGTTTAAACAGCCTTTAGTTATTTTAGAAGTATTTTAAAGTGATAGTGTTTAAATTCTCCGATGACAAATGTTTAAGTAGTCATCACTCCACCAATTGAATCCGGTCTGTCAATAAAAAATTTCAAAGAAAACACTCCGAAACTTTTAAGAAGGCATCATATTTTATAAAAAAGACTGGACACCTCACTAAAAACTCCCCGAGCCACCAGGGAGGAAAGAGTATGCCCCCAAATATTTATATTTACTTTCAAACAAGTAAATATTTACATAGTTTTTATTCCAAGTACAAACGGAGGTGCTCAATGTTGCAGGGGTGATTCAAAATCCTTCCATCTTTATCTTGGAGCTGGTATGTCCCAGGCTTAAGCTCTTCGCTGACCACATAGGGTCCTTTCCAAGTTGGAGCTAACTTACCGAACTGCTTCTCCTTAGTATGTAGGAAGACTTTTCTCAATACCTTATCCCATGGTTGAAAATCCCTTCTCTTAATTTTAGAAGCAACCTTGCTTCTCATCAAACCTTGATAGTGTGTGGCTCTAAGGTGAGCCTTAACTCTTCTTTCTTCTATTAAGTCAAGCTGGCCTCTGACTGTCACTTCTTAGCGTGTTTAGAAAAATTATGAACTCGAAATGAAGGGAGAGTAACTTCTATGGGAGCTATGGCATCCATCCCATGTACTAAGACAAAGGGAGACTCTTGTGTTGCAGCCCCGTGAGTGGTCCGGTAAGCCCACAAGACTTCTTGTAAATAACTTGGCCATTTTCCAGCATCCCCCTCTAAATTCTTCTTTAGACCGGACAGTATTGTCCTGTTAGCCACTTCAACTTGACCATTTGACTGTGGGTGGAAAGGAGAAGAGAAACAGTGTTGAATGCCTCTAGAGGCACATAAAACCTCCATTTCCTTGTTGTCGAATTGTGGCCCATTGTCTGTTGTGATCTTCTGTGGAACTCCAAATCTGCAACAAATGTTAGACATAATGAATTTGATAACAACTTTCGAGGTAGTTCCTGCCAACGGGGCTGCTTCGATCCACTTTAAAAAGTAATCAATGGCAACAATTATAGATCTGCACCCCCCGAATGCTATAGGTAGAGGTCCCACTAAATCCAACCCCCATCGAGCAAAAGGTATTGGCTCAGAAATTGACTCCAAAGGGACATCTGGAGTATGAATTTTATTACCATATCGTTGGCATGGATCACACTTTTTTACCAACTCCTTAGCATCTTGCATTATAGAGGGCCAATAGTACCCAGCTAACAAAACTCTTCTAGTTAGAGCCTTGAATCCACAGTGTGCTGATCCCTCACCATCATATAATTCGGATAACACTATTTGAGACTCATCGACCCCCAAACATCGCAAGAGGGGTTTACTATAAGATTTTTTATCAAGAATATCTCTTAGGATGACAAAACCATGAGCCTTTTACTTTACTTTCATTTCTACTGCTTTTTCCAGAGGCAAGATGCCATCTAAGAGATATTGAGGGAGAGGAAATCTCCAATCTTGAGGCTGTTTCATCTGTATATTCAAACTTTCTTCTTCTTTATCCGGATTAATTTGAATGGATGGGCATTCTTGCACATGTATCCAAGGGTAGGACTCAGAGTAGGCTATAGTCGCCAAGGAATCCGCTAGCGTATTTTCCGTTCGGGGTATGTGCTCATAAGTGACGCTTTTGAAATTGAGGGCCACATCTTTGAGGATGAATAAATATTTAATCAGTTGTTCTTTTTTAGCTTCGGATTGGCCTTGTGTATGATGGGTAAGAAGCTGAGAGTCGCTCATTAACCTGACCCTTTTGGCTCCACAAATGAGAGCCAACTTCAAACCAGCTATAGCAGCCTCATATTCAGACTCATTATTGGAAGCCCTGAAGGCAAAGCATATAGCTTGGTACATTTTGTCACCGTACAAAGAGGTTAAACATATCCCAGCACCATAACCCATGGTGCTTGATCCACCGTCAGTCCGGATGACCCATACTTTCTTATCTTTTACTCCGGTTTCTTGTTTAGTATCCCTATCTGAGTCGAATTCAACTAAGAAATCAACCACAGTTTGGGCTTTTACTGCTGTTCGATGGGCAAAATCAATATCGTAGTCTCCCAATTATACTAACCACTTGGTCATTCTACTTCAAATGTCGGCCTTTTGGGGAACGTTTTTCAAGGGAAAAGACGTCCAGAATGATAGAATGAGCCTGAAAATAGGGTCTCAGAGACTGCCAAGTATACGAAGAGAGTCTCTCCATCAACGGGTTTAAACAAAGTCTAGGGGGAAGACAAGTGCTTTTTAATCTCATCGAAGGCCTCATCACACTGTGGGGACCAATTGAAATCTTTTGCACATTTCAGAGTTTGAAAAAATGGGGCGCACCTGTCCGAAGATCTTGAAATAAAACGGTTTAGTGCAGCCAGCCTCCCGATCAATCGTTGTACTTCTTGAATATTCCGAGGAGGCTCCATTTGTTGGTAAAGCATTAAGTTGGTCCGGATCAGGCTGTATCCTTTTCTCACTTATCACATACCCCAAGAATTTCCCGGACTGCACTCCAAAGACAAACTTTTCTGGGTTTAATTTCAAATTTACTTTCACTAAGTTAGCAAAGGTTTCTTGGAGATCTGCCAAGTGTAGCTCTTCGTCCACACTTTTTACCATCATGTCATCGATGTAAACTTCCATGTTTCTTCCAATTTGATCATCAAAAGCCTTGTTCACCAACCTCTGATAAGTAGCCCCAGTATTTTTAAACCCAAATGGCATCACCTTATAACAATGGAGGCCCCTATCAGTAACAAATGTAGTATGTTCTTGATCCTTCAGATCCACTTGAATCTGATTATACCCGGAGAAGGCATCCATAAAGGTAAGCAGCTTATTTCCAGATGTGGAGTCCACCAACTGATCAATTCGGGGGACCGGGTATAAATCCTTTGGGCAAGCTCTATTGAGATATGTGAAATCGATGCACATACGCCATCTACCATTTTTCTTTTTTACCAACACCGGGTTGGCTGTCTATAAAAGGTATTGAGATTCCTTTATGTGCCCCATTTTAGTAAGCCGGTCAACCTCTTAAACTATGACATCAGCCTTTTCCTTAGAAAAGGCCCTCCTCCTTTGTACAACAGGTGTTATGTCCCTTCAGATGGATAATTGGTGTGATATAATATCTGCTGGTACTCCGGTAACATCAGCATTGCACCAAGCAAAGACATGCTGATGGTCTTTCAAGAACTCTAACATTTTACCCTTTAATTCTGATGTCATCTTGGATCCTATCTTGACATTTTTTCCTTCAGCCAAAGTGAGTTTCAACTTCTTCAATTGGTATTAAAATACCAGGGGTCTCTCTGGGGTCATCAATTTCACCCTCTCCCGCAGAGGGCCCCTCAAACTGCTATTCCTCATTGATCCAAACTGCCCCCAACATCCAAGGAGCCACTGTTGTATAACACTCTCTTGCTACCTTTTGGCTGCTCTGAACAACTCCCACTTGTCCATGCACAACATACTTCAAGCATTGGTGGACTGTTGAAGCCACATCATGCATCCTAGAGAGCCAAGATCTCCCCAGAATAGCATTATAACAAGTGGGACAATCCACCACAATAAATAGTATTCTAACCACCTTTTTAAAAGGGAATTTGCCCAATAAAACCTCCTCCTCGAACTCCCCGATCACATCTTCTGAGCTTCTTGTGAAACCCACAATTGACATGTTTGAACGTTGAATTACTGCCGGATTTTTCATCTTTTTATAGGAAGTTAAAAAGAGAATATTGGCAGAACTTCCGGTGTCCACCAAAATTCGTCTTATGTCATTGCCCCCAATGTATGCTCATATGAGAATAGCATCTTCATGAGGACCAGCAATATCCCTCAAGTCATCCTTATCAAAAACAATAAAGGGAAATTGAATCTATGATTGATAGAAAGTCATGCCTCCTTCCAGTTGGGTAGCTAAAGTATGAACGCGACTCTTTCTCGAAGAAGCAGTTGGTGCTGTCATAATGTCTCCTCCGAATATCGTAAGTGACTCATAAAAGTTAATAAGTCCGGACACTGTCTTGCAATGTTCTGTGATAACACCCACTTTATTCCGGGTTGGATCAGGATCTAAATATTGTGATTCTACATCAAACCTTTCAATTATAACCATAGCCCCATCCGAAGCCGACGTGCCTGCATTGTTTGGACCAGCCCGATGAACATTATCAGGCCTATTTCCACCTCTTCTTTTAACATACGTCCCCAACTTTTCTCTTTTAATTAAAATTCTGGACTTCTTGTTTCAACGCAATATAATCCTCAGTGGTATGGCCAGTATCATTGTGATACTGGCAGAAACAATTATTGCGGCTCTCCCTAGGAGATTGTAATGCAGCCGGCCTTCTGTAGTGTACTTCGTCTTTTGTTTTGTCATAAATAGTGGCTATGCTTTCTTTCAACTCAGAAAACCACTCCGGTTAAACCCAAGGCCCTCGTTTATTCCTAGATTGCTAGCTCTGAGCTGGCGCGACCGGATGAGACTGAGCTTTGGCTATGTTATGACCTTGTCCGGCTTCCTTGGCTTTGTTCCCGGACTGGTTTTGGTTTTGATTTGGCGCAGCTGGGGCAAATCTCACTTGCTTGTGCACCATAGTTTTCTTTGTTTTATCTACATTAATCTGTTTACCGACCTGATTTAACAAACCTCCCCATGTCATGGCCTTCTTCCTGGTTACTGAATCAGCCAAGTTTCCGGGGTTCAAGCCTTGTCTTAGAGAAGCTATTGCTACTTGTTCAAAGCAATCAGCCAATCCATTCTTGGTATTTACAAAACGAATTATGTATTCTTTTAAAGATTCATTTGGTTCTTGGGCACGATGGATAATTGTGTCTCCATTGCCCTTTACCTCCTTACTTCCAACAAACTGTCTCCAAAAGGCCACCCAAAAAGTGTCAAAAGTTTTGATGCAGCCCTATGGCAAACTGTTGTACCACTTCAGAGCACTCCATGTAAAAGATTGGGAGAATGCTCTACAAAGTAACTTGTCGTCATCATTAAAATTCATCATAAATTTTTTGAATTGTTCCAAGTGAATATCCGGGTCTTTACTGCCATCATATTTTTCCATTTTTGTACTATCAAACCTCTTAGGAAGGTTTCCAGAGAGTTTCTTGGAGGACAATGGAGATTGTCTCCAATTCCGGCCACGACTGAAAACGGTATCTTCATTAGGAGTTGCGAAGATACCTGGCTCATCATAAAAGGGAAAAGGATCCATTAACAATCGATCTACGTGTCTCCGGCCATGCCTGTGAGACGATCCTTTGATCAGATGCCTCTTCAACCTTCCATGCCTATCCCTTTTTCTTGAGTACTTTTTTACCAATTTTTGTTTCTTTTTAGAACGACCTTCATCACTGCTGGATGACAGGGATTCTTCAACTCCATCTTCATTTGAGGAGCTACTGGAAGACTCTGAGTCTGAATCAGAGCTCTCCACCGGTTTAGACCGGTGAGACTTTTTTGAGATAGCATAAGTCTTTTTTGCACTCACATGGGTTTTTGATGGCTCATGATCTCTGGGGCTGTCAGTATGATGACCTACTGACGCCTTAGACTTTTCTTTTGTGCCCATCTCTGCCCTCTTGACAACCCTCAGAGCTTCTATTTCAGCTTTTAACCTATCTCGCTCCTCGATAGTATATTCATCATTTTCCCCCACCACTTCTGCCAAAGCTGGTGGTACTTCCTGCACGTCCGGATTCATCCGAACAAATTTTTCTTGATGGTTTTAAATGCTAAATTCAGGCACCTTCTCCTCCCACTGTGGTCGCCAATTTGGTATGGTTTATTTTCGGTTGAGGGTAATTTTGTCCAGAGTTTTGTGGTGTTTCAAGGGTATTTAATGTTTGGATAGATTGTAGTGAGAGACTTGAGCTGCCTGGTTGTATTAAATATTCATTACCCTCATTAATGAAAGTGGTTGGGTATTTATACCCTTAATTGTGGGCCACATGGGCTTTCGGGTCAACTTATGAATTCAGGTCGAGTTCAATGACCCATTAATCTTTAAGAAAGTAGGTAATTAGCTTAGGCATGAAGTGATTTAAGTTTTAATACATTTAGTCATGTTCGGATGGTTCAATGGGTGGCAGTTGTCCGAATTTCCCCTGTCCGGTTCCTCCAGTGAGTGGTGAGAAAATCCGGACTCATCAATTTACCCAGAAACATACTATGTGTCTTCAATACCTTGAAAATGAGCTTGCTTTTTTAACCCAAAGTAATATGTCAATTTCTGATTAAATTTTTAAGGTTAAGAATGTATGTTCAGAAATTTCAGGTTTGGACAGTGATGAACCTATTAGTGATATAAGGCTAAGATGTTATTTGATTCGTGGATTACGATCTGACTTCATGCCATTTATATCATCAATACAAGGATGGGTTAACCAACCATTAATTGTTGAGTTAGAGAACCTACTCTCTAACCAGGAAGCATTGGTTAAACAAATACTTGGTAAGTATTCTGCTGGTGTTGAAGATACATTTTTTGCTAAAGATAGGTCAAAGTGGAAAAACAAACAAATTCATTTTCAAAATGGCGGTATACAGAAAAGGAATGAGGGGGAGTCAATAAACCACTCTATACGAACATGTTTTAGATGTGGAAGGACTGGAAACATGAAGTCGTATTATCGTGCAAAGCTTGTTTGTAAGAAGTGCAGCAAACCAGGCCATATTAAACCAAACTGTTATTTGAAAATTGTCAAATCATATGCAAATGTTGCACATGATGCTGAAGATAACAATGAGCTACAGTGGGAAAACTGTCTCTCAATTGAGGTCATTAATCAACCGGAAAATATGGCTTCTGCTACACATTGATTTGAAAAGAAATCGAAGGTTAATACTAGCTGTATTGACTACAAGAATGAGTGCATCGTTGATTTCGGTTGCCCGCATCATGCTACCGGTAATACTTCTATACTTTCTGATATTCTTCCTCATTTGAGCAACGAGTAATTGTGACAGTGTACAACTCATTATATCCAGTAGTGAAAGAAGGTGATTTAAGTGTGAAGGCTGCCAATTTAGATAATGAAAGTCTTACACTTGAAAACGTATAACAAGTACCATGTTTAAAGAAGAATCTTGCTTCTGTCTCTCAAATCACCCATTCCGTTAAGTATGTTTTATTCAGACGAAATGATATTCAGATTCTCGATGATTATAAAAGTGTTGATGCTAATGTCTTGTTCACCGGAATAAAGGCAAACTATTTATATGTTTTATCTGCAAGCGAGGCGTATATATTAAAGAAAGTTAAAATACAACAATATCACTTTGGTATGCTCCACTCGTACATGTTGGTAATCAACTATTACAGCAAATATCAACTAAAAGATTACTTGAAGGAGTTCCCTTCTTCAAATCAATACATCAGGATGTCATTTGTGCTGGCTGTCAATATGGTAAGTCACATCTACTCCATTTTCACAAATCTTTGAACCGTGCATCGTTGATGTTTGCGCTTTTACAATTTGATCTCATGGGTCCTACAAGAACACCAAGTTTTAGTGGTTTCCCATACATGATAGTTATTGTTGATGATTTATCTCGCTATATTTGGGTGTATCTCTTGAAAAACAAAGGCGAAGCTTTCACACACTTTGTTTAATTCAAAAAAATTGTAAAAAAGAAATTTAGATCTGTTTTAAAGTGTTTGCGAACTGATAATGGGGGTGAATTCCAATCACAAATATTCTGAATTCTGTCGCAAACATGGTATTCATCAACAGCTAACCTGCCCAGATACCCCACAACAGAATAAAGTCATCGAGCGTAAGTTAGCACATCTTACAACAATGACTCTGTCTTGGCTGCACGTTAAGAATCTTCCTCGAGATTTATGGGTAGCAGCTATGCAATGTGCTTACCATGTGATAAACCAATTGCCTCCATGGTCAGGTACATCAAAATCTCCTTTTGAGTTGCTATATACTATCAAACCTAATGTGAGTTACTTTAGAGTCTCTGGGTCTCTTTGTTATGTTCATATACCTAAGCAAAATCGAACGAAGCTTGATCTGAAAGCAAAGAAGTGTGTGTTTGTTGGTTATGACGTAAACATGAAAGGATGGAGATGTATGGATCCTATCACTAAGAATATTGTGACTTCTTGTGATGCTGTTTTCGACGAGGTTCCTAATTTTTACCCAACTGCTGGTTCGGAAGAAACCTTTGTATTTATGCCATTTGTTGAAACTAATTATGAGCCGATCTCTACTCAAGAAGATCTTAGTGAAAAGGGGAGTTTAGAATTGTCTGGTCATAATAGTTCACCACAAGGAGAAATCGCACTGCAAAGAACTACAAGACCTAGGAAGCCACCTATTTATTTAAAGGATTTGAAGTTAAACTTGTTACATGCAAATGGGTTTACAAGTTAAAGAAGGCAGCATATGGAAACGTTTCTAGACACAAAACTTGTCTAGTTGCTCGTGGTTTCTCTAAAAACATGGTTTTAATTATGAAGTAAATTTCAACCCAGTTGCAAAGATGGTAACAATTCATACTATTATTTCTTTGGCAGCAAACAAAGGTTGGACTCTTTGGAAATTCGCTGTAAAGAATGTTTTTCTCTACGACAAATTGGATCAAGATATATATATATATATATAGAACAACCACTTGGTTTTATTTCAAAAGAATTTCCAAAATATGTCTGCAAACTTAAAAAAGCACTATACAGTCTCAAACAAGAACCTCATGCGTGGTATGGTAAGATTGCTGAATACTTCTTATTTTGTGGTTATTATCTATCTAGTTCAGATCCAAGCCTCTTTGTGAAAATTGATGGAAATTTAAACACTATGATCCTTCTCTACGTTGATGATATGATTATTATGCGTAATAAGTCAACTAAAATCAAACAGCTGAAGGAGGATTTATTTTACTCGTTTTGAGATGAAAAACTTGGGGAAAGCTCACTACTTCCTTGGTTTAGAAGTATAGAAGCATATGTTTATTTTCTATCACAAATAAGTTATGCTACTAAGATTTTAGCCCAGTTCGGTATGGAAAATGCAAAATATACAACCACTCCAATGGATCCAGGTCTAAAATTACACAAAAATGAAGTGAATTATTAAATGATGTGACTGAGTATCGCAAACTTGTGGGTTGTCTTTTATATTTAACAATAACTTGTCCGGATATTATTTTTTCTGTTGGAATAGTATCTCAATTTAGAAATCAACCATGTGTTGGTCATATAGCTGTTGCAAAATGAATTCTTCGATATGTGAAAGGAGCTTTAGAGTATAGGTTGATGTATCAAAAGAATATAAAATTTCGTTTACGTGGGTTTGTTGATGCTTATTGGGCAGGCAATGTGAATGACAGATGATCCACTTTAGGTTACTATTTCAATACAAGTTCAGAAACTATCTCTTGGTGCAGCAAGAAGCAATACACATTGGCATTATCAACTGCTGAAGCTGAATATGTTGCAGCCACATTAGCTTCCCATGAGTGTATTTGGCTTACAAGACTTCTTAGAGATGTCAATCAGGTGTTACACCTTCCTATTTCCATCTTTTGTGACAACGAAAGTGCAATTAAACTTGATGGAAATCTCGTGCTTCATACTTGCAAAAAACACATTGATACTCTCCATCACTTTATCCGAGAGAAGGTACTTAATCAAGAAATTGAGTTGAAATCTATCTGGACAAATGAGCAGGTTGCTGATGGCCTTACTAAGGCTCTCCCCAAATCAAATTTTGAAGAGTTCAGATGAGCTCTCGGTCTAGCTGATCGAAAGAATGCACTAAGGAGGACTATCACAAATTAGTGCACTCTTCAGTCTGAGTTACAATAAGCAGATAGACAAACAATTCCCACATAATTCCCAAAGAAGCAGACAATTCCCACAAAGTTCCCAAAAGAAGCAGACGGTTCCCAAATAGTTTCCAACTATTAAATGACGTAAGTCGAGTAGTGAGAATTAATACTAGAAGTTTGAAAGTCCCCAATTATTAAATATCTTAATGGGGATAGTGGGAATCATATTTTTCCAATAAGTATTGTTGGTTTCATTTCTTCAAGTTATAAAATCAAACTTCTTCCTGTTCAAATTGTTTCACATGGTACATATAATGAAGGTAGTAGTACCAGCTGAAATATGTATGCCATCTTATAGGATTGTAGGATATGATGGAGAAATTAATACACAAGCCCAATTTTATGAGCTAGATATAATTGAAGAAAGAAGATTCAAAGCATATCTTTGGTCAAAACATTACAAGGCATTAATGAAGAATACATATACTTCTACAATGAGGTTGATGAGTTTTGAACCATTAGGAAAATTAGCCCCAAATTGGAAGGGTAATTTTAAGGTCTAATCCAAAGTAAATCCAAAAACTTACAAATTACTAGATGCATAAGATAACCAAGTTTGGTATCCTTGGAATATAGAGCATCTGAAACTTTATCATAGTCCTTAAGATTTCAACTTGTAAGTTAATACCACTTGTAAAATGTATTTATTAAACTATAATGATGTATTATTTCCTACCTTGTTGGCGCGATAAAGTTTTTAAAAGGCATTCAACATTAATAAAACATCATTTTGTAAAAGTGTCAAATTTTATTTTACTCTTTCAAGAAGAAATACATTTCTAAGCATAAAAAGACAAACATACCAATAAAATTTGATTGCATGAGGAACACCTAGGGATTTATAAAGTTTATAATAATAAAAATAGGTCTCACAAGATTGTAAAAAATATTTATTAGAAAATAAATCAAGCTTAGTTATTTAAAAAAAAAACCCAACAAAAGCCATGCACCCTTAATATGCTAGGAAAATTCGAGAAAAATCCAAGAAAAGAACATAAATGTTTAACAATAATGTCTCGATCTATTGAAATTCATAAATCGAAAGATAAAACAAAGAACATAAAATGTTTAACATAAACACATAAAACCATTAAGCAATAACATAAAAACATAATACTAAATGATGAGGGGTATCTGCTAACTAATAAGTTAGAGGGTATCCAAGCAGAGAGAGTCACTTGAAGAATATAATCGACACCGAACCGAATTAATTATAAGACAAACTCAAGCTAGGAGAAAGGATAATGATAATCTCAACATCGCTAAGGCCTGTCTGAGAGATCAAGACATGTCAGAAGGAGACAATACTGTGAGCTAAGCTAAACCGAGCAAGCGCCTCATCAAGCAACGAATAAGAGGGATAAAGAAAATAAGAGAGAACCAAACCGTTGTTGATGCAAAAAAAGAGCCACACAAGGGACATAACCGAGCAAAGGGGTGGAAAATAGATTGGTGCTAGGTCTATAGCATGGATAAAGTCGATTGAGCTCCATCTGCAAAGGAGACAGTCAAAGCACTGGTTTAAAGCCACATAAATTGAACCAGTCAACCTACTAACGTAATGGCCATTAATTTAGATCTCACGATGTAAATTAAGTCCTACGTATAGTTACTGGAGTTAAGTATTGTAGTAACAACTTGTAAACGGTAATAAAGGGTAAAAATAAGCACATAAACCCGAAACAATGTGATTTTCTTCTATGATTTGAGAAGTTTACTATTTGGCATTTCATTTGTTAGTTTTTCCCATAAACAATTTGGATCCATTTATGGGAACGTATCAAAGTAATTAGCAATAAGAATTATCAACCATGATATTAATTTGGTCAAGGATTGAGAGAGATGTCGCGGAGTAGACTAGAGTCACGCTCCATTGGAGAGTTGCAGCCAACCCACCGGTGAGGCAGGAACCAGATCCCTCAATAACATTCATTACACCCAGAGTGGTCGAAGAAGTCCTCGTCGAGTCAGCACCGCAAGTGGGGCAACCAACGACCGGCATCGATGTAGCAACTGCGCCGCCAGGAAACGCGATGATCCCGACCGTACAACAAGAAGCCGCTAGTGATCCGGCTGCAACGGTCCAACGCTTGGAACAAAAGCTTCAACATTTGTAGTATAAGTAGCTTAGGATGGCATATGAGCAAGACGCCAGAGAGAATGCCATGCACGGTACTCTAGCTGGGATGAACGACGCTCTACAGACATTGACTGCCAAAGCTCGAGGGACTCGCCGAACAAATCATCAGTCTAGGCATGATGCCTGTCGGGTTAGTAGGGGGGATATGTCCTCTAAGCATGAAAATCAGACAAAAGAAAAGGAGAAAGTGGGGATAATAAGCATTGCAAGGGGCACAAACCACAGTATGAAGCACGACCTGGCAGATCCAAAAAGGTTAGGGAGGACGATGATGTACAGTACAACCAAGTGCGACCTATACTGTCCGCCTACATCCTCAAGGAGTCTCTTTTTGTCGAAATAATCATTCAAGCCCAGTTACCACAAAAGTTTGACCCGTGGAGAATGGAGGCATATGATGGATTGGGAGACCCGAAAAGGCATCTAGAGTAGTTTGGTAACATAATGATGCCTTTCAACCCCGACGATGCTATGCTTTACAGGGATTTGTCTATGACCCTTAAGGGTAATGCGATGGACTAGTTCAGCAGCCTACCTAAGGGGTCTATTTACGACTTTGTCGGTCTGTGGAGGGTCTTTAGAAAACGATTTGTAGGAAACAAGGAGCTCAGACGTGAACGATACTCGATCATGGAATTATACCAGCGGCAAGGTGAAACTTTAAGAAGTTATGGAAGGCGTTTTTTTAACTCTATGAATGCTTTGCCATATGTGGAGGAAAACTTGGAAATAACATCCCTAAAAAAGGGCCTCGATCGACGTAGAGAGATTTTCGCCGACCTAATCCGATTTCCAATGGAAAAGATGGGGGACTTGCTAACCCAAGCTGACATATTCATCAGAGTGAAAGACGCAAGGAAATGGTATTCGCCGGACAGGTAAGTTGTTGATCCCGAAAGACGGTCGACCGACCGGAAAAAGGCTGACGATGGGCCTCGTCGGGAGAACTTTCATCGACCGGTATACTGTTAGAATCCTTCCAAAAGATTCACCCCCTAACTAAGACTATTTTGGTCACATATGATCAAACTAAGGTAAGAAGAAAGTATTAGGCCCCACAAGTAATGAACGCCCTTGGTTTAACGAGATCGAGTAAATATTTATGCTCCCATCATAATGACCACGATCACCCTACTGACAAATGCTGGCAGCTTAGAGAGGAAATTCAACGGCTCATAGATAGTGGCGAACTCGTCCAATTCATAAAGCAGCAAGACTGTTGTCATTAGCCCGAGCAAAGGGATAAGACGCGCTCGGCTATCAAGCAGCAAACGCATGCAAGCAAAAGTGGCTGTTTGTTATTACAGGAGGACACTCCAATATAACTAACAACTTGGGGGTGACACCTTACCATGATCTAACCTTACTAGTGAAGGACATTCCGAGGTGGCTAGCAAAGCTATTTCCGCAGCTTGGGACAATACTTCATCTCTATTTACTATCTCGGGGGGAAATTATGAGGTAACTCAAGGAATAAAAACCAGCACGAGGACGCGAACCAACCTTTGATAAGGAAATATATTCTTTAGGGACCTAAATGTAATTAGTAAGGACTTAATTGATAAGTTCTATTAATATAGAGTAAAGTTAGGCCTTATAAGGAATACATGGACTAAATTGTAAATATCCCTCTATGTAACCGCTCTTGTAACTAACTCACTAGGCCTATTTAAAGAGGCTGGGGAGGTTGATTACGCCTATGAAATATTCAGAAGCAAAAGTTTATATTCACTACCAAAAATTCACTCTGTTGATTCTTGTATTCTCAATCTTTTCAATCCAACTTTTATTCATACCAAATTGGCGCTAGAAAGAGGGGGCAAAGATACCTTGATCGATAGATCAAAAATCGAGTCTCGAGTTTTTTCGTTTTCTGAAGCATTTCGTTCGAGTTTTTTCGTTTTCGGAAGCATTTCGTTCAAGTTTTTTCGTTTTATGGAGTATTTTGTTTAGATTTTCGCTGATCAGAGATGAATTCAGAAGAAGGTGACAATCCGTCTGTTCGAAAGGCTATGGGAACATTGAAATCTGATCTGCAAGAAAAAGAAGCAGGTGAACCAGTTCCGATTCAATCAAATCAATTCGATTTTGAAGGAAAAATGAAGGAGTTAATAAGAAAGGTGGCCGAGCTTGATGAATATGCTCAAATGAAGCAAGGTAACGATAACGCTAAACTCAGGTCTGAAATATCCAGAGGTGCTCAGGATGATCAGTCGGATCAGTCGAATGACGACGATGATGTTCAAGATACTCGACGTAAAATACGTTTTGAACGTAGGACGGAGCAAAGTGGAATGAAAAAGAAGGGAAAGTTGCAGAAGCGACGATATGTGTATTCTAGTGAAGAAGATGATGAGGATTCGGAATCGGATGAAACACCGAGATATAAGCATTTTCGAGGTCATTCAAGAGAGGGAGAATATGAATTAATGCCAGCTAAAGTGTATAAGGAAGGAAGGCAAAAAAAGGAAAGGCGAGTGAATTCTCCTCGGAAAGTGTATTCGCCTCGGAAATATGTCGGGGAGCCAAGTTCGTATGCTACTGTGGGAATGAGGAATGAGGACCAGTATGTTCAAGGTGTGGATTGGAGGGATTCACCGTTGATTAGTGAGATCAGATCTGTACCGCTTCCGAGGCGGTTTGACATTTCTAAAATTGATAAGTTCGATGGAACTCAAGATCCCGATGACCATATAGAGCAATTCAAGAACTATATGACCAACTTCGAGGACGATGATAGGCTGGTTTGCAGGGCCTTCTCTCAGACATTCAAAGGAACTGCATTAAAATGGTATAACAAGATTCCTAAGGAGTCTATTGCAAATTTTAGAGACTTTTACACAGCTTTTCGAAGACAGTTTGTGGGAAGCAAAGAAATGAGAGCTAATGGAGATACAATAATACAATGCAAGCAAGCTGCGGGAGAAAAGCTGAAGGATTATACCAAGAGATTTATGTCAACAAAAGCGGGATTAGATGACTGCGAGGAATTGGTGGCTATGGCGGCGTTTCGACAAGGATTGATGCCTGGAGATTTAGCCGATGAAACAACAAGGCGTAGAGCATTAACGTTTGGAGCTCTCATGGCCCAGGTTGAAGACCAGATCAAGGTCGAAGAGTCTACTCGAGTTCGAAGAGGAAATGTTGGTGTTCAGAAAGGGAATACTCAGGGGGGAAATAACCAAGCGAACGCTTCGAATAACAGCTCGTCAAGGGCGAGGGGCAATCAAAATGTTACTTACCGAGGAGGTTCGAGTTCGTATCAAGGGGGTGCTAATCATCACAACTTTAGTAATCAATAACAGTTCAAACCAAGATCGAATGTATGGGTGAAACCGGAATATTATGCAGATTTGACTGAAAGTGTGGCATCGATATATGAAAAAAACAAGGGAACAGTAAATTTCAGAAAGCCAGCAGCGATTAATAGGCCAAGGGAAGAGCGCAATAACAGGTTCTGCAGGTATCATGATGATATTGGGCATGATACAAATGATTGTATTGCTTTGAAGAAGGAGATGCAGATTCTGATTGAAAATGGAAAGTTGTTGGAATATGTAAAAAAGAATGCTAAAGCTATAACTCAAAAAATTGATAATCCTAATTCTAAGCAGGAAACTGCACTGATGATTTTAGATGCCGCAGGTGATGAGTTTGATGTGGCTTCGGAATATGTCGACCCGGACCCTAGTCGATTGTTGTTGATGTCAGTGGATGAGCCGAGGCGTGAGGGACGTGTTCGAGATTTGTGTGCCTTTTTTGAGTCATTGACAATATTTGGGGGAGATTCAATGACTAACAACACTAATAATTCGAGGAAGAGACATATAGTGAATTTAGCGCATCAAATTGAGGGAGGAGCATCGGCACACCTAAGAAACAAGAAGGATGTCCCATTTATAATTTTCGATGGGGATGATTTGAGAGGAATTATTGGGCCACATGAAGATGCAGTGGTCATAGGAGCAGAAGTGTGTGGGGTGGAGATTCGACGAGTATTGATTGATACCGGGAGCTCTGCTAATGTGTTGTTCAAATCAACATATGATAGACTAACTGCTCCGCCTCGGATAGAAAGTTCAGAAAGAACTATCATTGGGTTTACTGGCGCAACAGCAAATGTGATAGGGGAGTTCGAAGGTGAGATTTCTTTGGGAAAAGGGCCTTTCAAAACGAAAGTACAAGTACTTTTTATGGTGGTAGATTGTCCATCGAGCTACAACGCTATTTTTGGAAGGTCATGGCTGGCTAAAATGTATGCTATAGTTTCCACGGTTCATCAATGTTTGAAGTATGTGATTGGGGATCGAGTCGGCGTAGTTCGAAGTGACCAAAAGGTGGCTAGAGAGTGTTACGCTGCTGCATTTAGACTACATGGCAAAAGTACTGATGATCCGATGGAGAATTAGCAGTTTGGGGGGTTGTCTTCTAGTGGTACAGATGAGGGAATTGATGATCCGAGGTCAACCCCGAGTTCTGTGGTGGTAAGTGAAGAAATAGAAGAATACATTTTCAATAATGGCAAAGTACTTCGAATTGGGACTTTATTGTCTTTATCAATGCGAGAAAGATTGTTGAATTTTTTGTCTAAGAATTTGGATGTATTTGTTGGAGGTCCGAGGATGTAGTAGGGGTCCCAAGTAATATCATATGTCATAGCTTGGCAGTGGATCCGAAGATCAAGCCGATAATTCAAAAAAGGAGAGCTTTTTCGTTGGAAAAAGCCGAGGCCATAGTTGCTGAGGTAGATGATTGTATAAGATGGGGCATATCAGCGAGTCCAATTATCTGAGGTGGACGGCTAATCCTGTGGTGGTGAAAAAGAAGAGCGGAAAATGGAGAATGTGTGTAGACTTCACAGATTTGAACAGAGCCTGTCCAAAAGATCCTTTTCCAGTACCTCGGATTGACCAATTGGTGGATTCTACTTCTGGAAACAAAATTCTAACATTTATGGATGCATTTTCAGGATATAATCAGATTCGAATGAATCCAGATGATGAAGAGAGCACAACTTTTATTACTGATCGAGGTTTACACTGTTATAGAGTGATGCCGTTTAGATTGAAGAATGCTGGGTCTACATATCAAAGGTTGATGAATAAGGCGTTTGCTTCACAAATAGGGAGGAATATCGAAGTGTACATTGATGATATGCTTGTTAAGAGCAAAAGTGATGATGAACACATTGATGATTTAGAGGAGACGTTTTTGAATCTCAGAGCCATACAGTTGAAGTTGAACCCAGAAAAATGTACGTTTGGAGTCCGATCTGGTAAGTTTCTGGGGTATGTGATTAGTGAAAGAGGAATTGAAGTGGATCCAGAATAATTGAAGGCTCTGATATCAATGTCCTCGCCTCGGAATATCAAAGAAGTGCAGATGTTAACGGGCAGGTTAGCAGCTTTGAACAGATTCATTTCTCGATTTTCAGATAAGTGCTTGCCTTTTTTCCATGTGCTGCGTCGACCTAATAATTTTGAGTGGACTTCGGATTGTGAAGAAGCTTTTGTTAAGATCAAAAATCTTTTGTCCACTCCTGAAATATTATCAAAGCCTCGGGAAGGTGAGCAACTATTTTTGTATATAGCTGTATCGGATTATGCAGTGAGTGCAGTTCTGATCAGTGAAGATTCAAGAATTTCGAGGCCCGTCTACTATGTCAGTAAAAGTTTGGTTGATGCCGAAAAACGTTATTTGAAGCTCGAAAAATTGGCATTGTGCATAGTAGTGGCAACGAGAAAAATGCGTCCTTATTTCTAGGCACATACGATTGTGGTTCGAACTTCCTATCCATTGAAAAATGTATTGCAAAAGCCAGATATCTCAGGAAGGATGACTAAGTGGTCTGTAGAATTATGAGATTTCGATGTGTTATTCTCTCCTCGAACAGCTATCAAAGCTCAAGCCTTAGCAGACTTCTTGGTTGAGTTTCATTCGAGTAGACCCGAAGAGAAAGAAGGTGAAAAAGTGAACATGAATCTGACGTGGACAGTACGAACTGATGGAGGATCTAGTAATAAAGGGTCGAGTGCAGGAGTTGAATTGGTGGCACCAACAGGGGAGTTTATGTTTCAAGCTATAAAATTTGGATTTCATGCTTCGAATAATGAAGCTGAATATGAAGCTGTGCTAGCAGGGTTGCGGTTAGCAAAGATTTGTGGAGCAATATCCGTGCGCTTAGAAACAGATTCGCAGTTGGTAGTTAACCATGTTAAAGGGGTGTCAGAAGCTAAAAAGGATCGTTTGGTTTTGTACTTGCAAGAACTACGAGGTATGATGGCCCAGTTTGAAAATGTCGAGGTGGAGCATATTCGAAGAGGTAGCAACACAATGGCTGATTCTTTAGCAACAATGGCTTACTCTGAAGAATATCCATGGATCGTGACACAACCACTGCCTTCGATTACATCAAGCTCTGAGCAGTGTGAATTTGTTGAGGAAGTAATAAATGATTCAACGAACATTCGAAGAGATTGGAGAACTGACTTATTAAACTTTCTTACAAAGGGAATACTACCTCTTAACAAGCACTCGCTCAAGAAAATAAGGAATAAAGCTCTTGGTTATGTAGTGTTGGATGGGATATTGTATAAGAAGTCTGTGTCGAGGCCCTTATTAAGATGTTTGAGCAAGCATGAATCTCAAAACATTCTATCCGAATTACACGATGGAGACGGGTCAGCTCATTGTGGTTTCAAAGCTTTAACGCGTAGGGTATTGTTGGCATGGTATTATTGGCCAACTATATTGCACGATGCCAAGTTATTGGTTCGAAGCTGTGATACTTGTCAAAGGTATGCACATTTGATACATAAACCAGCAGTACCCCTGATGACAATCTCTGAGGCGGTTCCTTTCGATAGATGGGGGCTTGATTTAGTAGGACCATTGCCTATGGCTTCAGGTGGAAGACAGATGATTATTGTCGCGGTTGATTATTTTTCGAAGTGGGCAGAAGCAGAACCTTTAGCTAGAACAAAAGCTAAGGATGTGATCAAGTTTATTCTAAGTAACATCTGCTACCGTTTTGGAGTTCCTCGAAAAATAACAACGGACAACGGTCCTCAATTTAATAACAAGGAAATGGATTCTTTTTGCTATTCGAAAGGAATACAACAATGCTTCTCTACTCCTTTTCACCCCCAAGCAAATGGGCAGGTGGAAGTTACAAATAGATCTATTTTGGAGGGTTTAAAGAAAAATTTGGCGGGAGCAGCAGGGAAATGGCCAAATTATCTTCAAGAAGTGTTGTGGGCATATCGAACAACCCCTAGAGAGGCCACAAAAGAGACTCCTTTTTCTTTAGTGTATGGAATGGATGCTGTGTGCCCTGCTGAATCTACATTGCCTTCCTACAGGTTATTGCGATATTCCGAAGTGGATAATGATGAAGCTAGAAGGGTTGAGCTTGATTTGTTAGAAGAAAAAAGGGTCAAAGCATATTTGAATATGGTTCATTATCAAACCTTAATGAGAAGCATGTACGATGCTAAAGTCAAGAAGATAGAGTTTAAGGTTGGCGATAAAGTGTTGCGAAAAGTATTTCTTCATACTAAGGACAAGCACCTCGGAAAATTGGCTCCGAATTGGGAGGGTCCTTATGAAGTCAAAATGAAGGTCAAGCCAGGCTCTTACAGGTTGTCTGATCGTGAGGGGAGGATGCTCAAACACCCTTGGAATATAGAGCATTTGAAATTGTACTGTGAGTAATATTGAACTTCGAATTTTTGCAAAACAGACATACTCTTTCCTTATCTGTTGGCCCAGAAAGGTTTTAATGAGGTGTCTGGCTAATATTGAATTTTATAATAAAAATTTCTTTTGGCCATTGGTTGTTTAGTATGATGAATGATTTGTTATTTTGGTAACTTGGCAAAGACTGATCATCTTTGAAAGTTGACCAAGAGTAATTTTCCAAAGCAATAGCTTTGAAGAAACAACCTATTTCGAGGTGCCACGTCTTACGAGTGCATCTAATTTTCGAGGTGCCACGTCTTATGAGTGCATCTAATTTTCGAGGTGCCACGTCTTATGAGTGCATCTAATTTTCGAGGTGTCACGTCTTATGAGTGCATCTAATTTTCGAGGTGTCACGCTTTATAAGTGCATCTAATTTTCGAGGTGTCATACTTTATAAGTGCACCAGAGATTTGAAATATTAAGAAAGTTGCTTGTCTCATTGGATAAAAGTTGAAGCTTACAAAAAAGGACAAATTGATTAATCATCCTCTTCTTCCGATGACCCGTCAGAAGCGTCACTTTCTTCTGAAGAGCTTGATGGTACTTCGAATGCTTCTTTTGGACGATCTTTCTCTGGGACTTGCTTCCAAAATTCTGTTAAATTTAGCCTTGGATAGGCAGCATGGATTTCTCGAAGAAGATTGTTAGCTGTATCGATTTAAACCTTTTTGATACCATTAAGCATCACAGAACCAACAGCAGCTTCGGCTTTCTTGACGGCAGCTTTCTTTTCTTCCTCGAATCCTGTTCGAAGCGTAGTCAATTGAGTTTGGCAATTATCCAATTTTTCTTGAATTTCCTTAACAAGTTTCTCAGCGTCGGTAGATTTTTTCTTTTCCTCAGAAATAGCAGTAGAATGTTGAGAATTTAGATTTTCAAGAGCCAGTCGATGAGAAGCCTCCAGAGCTTCGATTTTTTCTTTGTGCTCCTTAAGAAGCTTTCCTTTCTCAGCTTCGAAATTTTGAAGTGCTTCATTTTTCGAAGCCTTTTCAGACTCTGTTTCTTTTTTGCTCTTGATTAATTCTTGTGCAAGGAGCTCCAATTGTGTATGTGAATTTTTTACTTCTTCACACAATTTTTTGGCTGCAGCACTTAAGTTATCAAAAGGTCGAAGAATTGAATTTACCTCATCGGATCTGTCTGGATTGGGCAAGTTTGATGGGTGGTGATGAACAGGAACAATTGCGTTAGATATTGAAGCCATAGCAGCCCCAGTAGAAGTCGATGGAATGGTGTTGGTAGGCTGAGAGCCTTCACCAGTGAATGCAAAATCCCCGCTTGAGTTGAAATCTTCGAGGTTAAGGTGATCGTCTACTTGGATATCTCCTAGTGCCAGTCCCCCTTGAGGATTTTCTTCAATAAAAGTTTTCCCATGCACCTCGGAAGCCAGTACCTCTTCGAGTATGTCAGCCTCATTCTTTTTCTTTGGAGTGGCGGACTTGTTCTTTTTCTTCTTTGGAGTATTGTTTTCTTTCTTTTTCCTCTTCGGTGCAGGTTCGTCCTCTTCGGATATTGGAGGAAGTTGAGATACAGGCGCTTTTCGTTTCCCTGCAGGCTTCGAATGTTTGGAAGAGTTAGCCTTGCTTGTATTGGGTTTTTTGAGGGTTAGCTTTCCATTCTTCTTTAATGGCAGGTGACTGTCAGATCGATTCCTGGTGGGAAGGTAGGTTTTCCCATCAGGTGCGAGAATTATTTGGACCGCTATGATGGGATCTGAGGGGACCATCAGATCTTCAGGGAAGTCAGCTCCCAAGGTTATGCGCCACAGATGGCTGTTGACGAAGTTGATTGGTAGAAAGGCTGAGTGAAAGCCGTTTCCCCAGGCTTTCTCTGCCCATTTAGCCATTCTCTGGAAGATGACCTTTGCAGATTTTCGACGACTTTTGAATCTCCTCGGAATTTCTGAAAAGAGAATAAACAGTTAGATAAGTAGACTTGGTTAATTTGGCTAGGCTTAATAAGTTAAAAATGTTAACATTACAATAATGATTTACTTACTGCTATCTCTCCAGGTGAGAGTAAGTTTTGAGGGGTTGTCATCGGAAATCTCTTTACCATTTTCCCAAGCTCCTGATAAAAAGATAAGCCTCTGCTTCCAAAATTTATCAGCTTCGAGGAGGTCATCGATAATCTTCAGATCATCCTCCAACGTTAGGTAGTAGAATGGTAAAACTGGCCCATTTGAGAGTTTGGTCAGTGAGATGAAGTCTTCTATTTCGAGGGGGATGCCTCCTAGCCTCAACACCATGATAGCTGAGAATAAGGTGAATAACTGATTTGGAGTGACTTGTGTTGGGCACAACCTAAGAATTTCGAAGTACCTCACAATCATTGGGTCGAGGGGAAATCGAAGTCCCCAATTGAAAAGCTCGGGGTAAACTACCAGTTCATTCTTCTGACAACTCAGAGGTGTTTCTCCTTCTACTGGTAGTCGAAGAACAACGTTGTCTGTTAATCCCCATAGTTTCTTGAGTTCTTCTTTTTCTGATTCGAGGTAGTAGGTGTAAGGTACATTTTTTAGGGCAAGAATGTACCGAGGAGAAAGTGGTTGAAGGTTTTCTTGAACCAAGGCAGCAACGTCTTCGGGAAGGGTGAGATGAGGTTTCTTTCCTCGAACTTTCTTTGCAGGGATTACCCCATCAGCCTCGGATTCCCCTTCGGCATCGGATTCGGTCGCTTCAGAATCATTTTCTTTGTTATTTTCCTCATCGTTAGCCTCATCGTGACGACTTTGAGTTTGAGTCTCAGTCTGAGTCACAAGAATTGGTTGACTATTCTCTGGTGTAGCGTCAACCATTTCTTGTGGGGGAGGAGAGGAGGTTTCTGCATCATCACCCATTGCTAGAAAGGTTGATTTTTTGCTAAGTTTAACTTTAACGGCTTCGGATTGAAAGATAGGTAATTTGGGTTGAAGTTTTTTAGTTGCTTCGAATTGTAGGATAGGTGATTTGGGTTGTAGTTTTTTAGAAGTTGAGGGTTTGTCAGAAGTCACAGCCTTAGACGTTCGATGTGGTCTTAATGATGGAGAAGTGGATGGATTTCGAGGAGGAGAAGGTTGTTGGCTAGATTCTGGGTTTGAAGCTAGGGGTGAAGATGAAGTAGCAAGGTTGGGATCGAAGTTACCGTATTTGAAGGTGGTAGAGGAAAAGTGAGGACCGTTGTAGATCAACCCATCAGCTCTGTACTCTTCATCTCTCTCTCCAATACAAAGATAATCGTAGGCACCAAATACTTGATTACTAGAACCATGGAAGAGAGATTTCTTTGTCTTTCTTGGTTTTCTGGGTTTAGATCTTTTGTATTTGGGATATCTTCTCATACAATAGATACTGATTTGAGAAGTTGTTTTTGTGACTGGAGAAAGTGGGGTTTCTGAGGAAGAAAGTAGGAGATGAAGATGAAGATGAAGATGAAGAGAGTGGTTTATCTAAAAAGTTCTCAGTGAAGGTGAAGCTGAATATTTATAGTTAAAAAAAATGACGTTGAGAATTTGAAGAGGAAAAACCAGTGAATTATTCTCATTGGGTGGAATGTGAAACATGGAGGAAAGCGTGTTGAGTCATAGACCTATCAAGAAGGGTCTAGTCAGTCTTTCAAGTAGGGGTCAGAAAATTCGAAGCACAAATAAAGAGATATTTCTAGTCAGGAGATTCGAAGTGGAGGCAAGGTTGTATTTTAGGTTGGTAGTTTCGAAGTAATTGGGGAAGTTATTTGCATTTATTCTTGGATTCGAAGTCAGGCTGCAAGTCATCAGACTTAATCATAATGAAGGTGCTGGATAAAAGAAGTTTTATTCACTTGGAGTAACGTTCGAAGAGTGAATAGTTCTTATAAATTATTTGTATAAGAACTGGGGGCTACTGATAAGGAAATATATTCTTTAGGGACCTAAATGTAATTAGTAAGGACTTAATTGATAAGTTCTATTAATATATAGTAAAGTTAGGCCTTATAAGGAATACAGGGACTAAATTGTAAATATCCCTCTATGTAACCGCTCTTATTACTAACTCACTAGGCCTATTTAAAGAGGCTGGGGAGGTTGATTACGCCTATGAAATATTCAGAAGCAAAAGTTTATATTCACTACCAAAAATTCACTCTGTTGATTCTTGTATTCTCAATCTTTTCAATCCAACTTTTATTCATACCAACCTTGACGTATAAGAAGTTGAAGCTTCATCCTATCGGAATTACAGGGACCCTGTAGCAAATATTACATTCAACGATGATGACCTGAGAGGGGTCAGCACGTCTCATGAGGATGCATTGACGATAAATATGAGTATCGGGAGAGTAATATTAACTCGAATATTGGTAGATGTGGGCAGCTCAACCAACATCATTTTCAAAGACATTTATGATTGAATGCACAAGGTTCCACCCTACAAGCCCACCCAGCGAACCTTGGTGGGATATGAGGGTAAGACGTCTCAATGCGTTGGGAATGTCGAGCTGATGGTCAAAGTAGGTTACGAGGTTACCCAGCGCGAAATTAAAACATTGTTCATGATCTCAGATACCCTAGTACTTATCACGAGATAATTGGCCGACCTTGGTTTCATAGGATGGAGGCAACCCTGTGCATGTTCAGGCAGTGCATCAAATACCCAGTGGGAAGCGCAATCAGTATTATCTGAGGGAGTCAGCGCACGTCAAGTACATGTTATGAAGTCACTGTCGACCCCACAAAACCCCTCAAGTAGCAATTAAAAGGCGAGGGAGGGCCCGGAATGAGAAGCAGTATGCCTTCCTCGCCTAAACTAGTGGACGACCCTCGTGAAACAGAGCATCCAGAAGAAGACCCTCCAGACTCGATCGAGGAAGTAGTAGCAGAGGGTCGCACTCTACGGTTGGCTAATAAATTAACTTATATCTTTAAGAAATCGTTAATTGAGATATTATAAAAGAACTACAATGTGTTTTTATGGGATGCTAGCGATATTTCAGGTGTTGACCCCTCAGTTATCTGTCACGAGTTAGCTATCAACTCGTATGCTTAACCCGTGCGACAGAAACGACGGTCTTTCTCAGCCGAGAAGTAGGAAGCCATATTTGTCGAAGTGACGCAAATATCCAAACTAGGGCATATTAGGCGAGTCCGGTATTCGGTATGGGTGGCAAAACCAGTTTTGGTTAAATAGAAAGGGGGTCAATTACGCATGTGCGTCGATTTCACCGATCTGAATCAAACGTTCTTTAAAGATGTATTCTTCTTGCCTCGTATTGACCAATTTGTAGATTCCACTTCGGGATGCGAATACCTCTCATTTATGGACGCTTACTCGGGCTAAAATCAGATTCGCCTCAACCCGTTAGACGAAGAGCACACAGCCTTTCAAACAGAGCGGGGCTTGTATTGTTGCACAGTGATGCCGCTCGGATTAAAAAATACGAGTTCTACATACCAACGTCTAATCACATCTTTAGTGAACATTTTGGTAAGCACATGTAAGCATATGATTGTGAAGATGCATACAACAGAATAACAACTCGCGGTACTCCAGATTGTATTTAACTTACTGCGCCAGTTTAATTTGAAGCTTAACCCGATCAAGTGCTATGTTGGGGTAAGCAGTGGAAAATTCCTAGGTTACATAGTCAAAAAAAAAAGGAATCGAATCCAACCATGTCCAGCTGCAAGAAGTTATCCAAATGGCACCTCAAAGGAGCATACAATAGGTACAATGTCTCACATGATGCCTCACAACACTTTCCCGGTTTATTTCGAGGGCCTCAGATAAGAGCCATCCTTTTTTTGAAGTTCTCCGATGGGCTAAGAAGTTTGATTGGACAAAATAATGTGATAAGGCATTTACCGAGTTGAAAAATTACCTTACGTCACCAGAAATCTTATTCGTACCCTTGCCTAGTGAGCCGTTATTTTTATATTTATCTGTTTCACCATTTTATGTCAGTGCAATCCTGGTAAAAGAACCAGCCGACGACCAATGGCCTATCTATTACAACAACAAAAATTTGGTCGATTATGAGACGAGATAACTCAATCTAGATAAGCTTGCACTGGGTCTGGTCACAGTCGTCTTCAAAATGCACCCATATTTCCAAGGGCGCACAATTATTGTCCGCATATCTTTCCCTTTTAAAATGGTGTTGCAAAAACCTGATGCCTCGGGCAGGCTGACTAAGTGGAGAATCAAACTCGAGGAATATGATATCCAGTTCGAACCACGTACTATTATAAAAGGGAAGGTCGTGGCTAATTTCTTTACAAAGTTCTCCTCTCCTAGAGATCTATCTCCTCCAAACAACACCGTAAAAATAACAGAACACATGATTGTCGAAACCGATGGGGATTCGAGCACTTCTGGAAGCACCACGGGGTTCGTACTCCGTTTACCTATAGGAGAGGAAGTCAAACAGTCGATCAGATTCAACTTCCTGATGACAAATAATGTGGAAAATTATGAAGCGATCATTTGAGGCATGAAGTTGGCTCTAAGATGCGGGGCTCGTCTTCTGTGAATCTGTTCAGATTCTCAGTTGGTCATAAATCAGGCTAGGGGAACTTACGATGCAAAGAAAGAAGGAATGCGGGGCTACTTGGAAACACTCAAGGAATGTGAGTCCAAATTTGCAACGGTGTTATACGAGCAAGTCCCCCGTTAGGAAAACTTCATCGCTGATGCGCTGGCCAAGGACGTAGCGGTGGACAAGCACCCTCTTATCATCACCGAGAAAATGCAGACTACAGAACTAGTCAATCGAACTGAAAACATCAATATAATCAATAATACTAATTATTGGAGACAATCCTATCTTTTATACCTAAATTATGTCGTTCTACCGACCGATAAGCCAGCTGATCGGACTCTCCAGGTGCGGGCTGCAAACTACTCTGTGATCGATAACGATTTATACCAAAACATTGCAGCCCGACCCCTACTGTGTTGCCTCGATCAAGCAAAATCTACCTCAGTTTACACGACCTACACACCAAGGAAGCTGGAGCGCATTGTGGCTACCGGATCCTCATTCGAAGGTTTTTGCCATCAGGTTATTATTGGCTAGAGTTGGCCAGCGACACGGAACGACTTGTCCAGCAATGTCACCAGTATCAATAGTTCACCAATACTGGGCATCTTCAAAGCAATAAGAGGCAGTCTGTACGTGTCCCTTGTCCTTTCGACAAATGGGGCATCGACCTTGTAGGGCCACTTCTTATGGCAACCGACAAGCAATAATTTCTAATCGTCGCGCTGGATTAATTTTCGAAATGGGTAGAAGCTAAATATATTTTTCAAACCCGATCTCAAGAGGTATGTGACTTTATCCACAATCAAATACTTACAAGGTTTGGCATACCACACATCTTGATGACAGATAACGGGCCTCAATTTCAAAACATTATGGTGACAATGTTCTACAAACGATGCGGGATCGACCAACGCTTCTATAAACCATATTACCCCGAGGAAAACGGTCGAGTCGAAGTCACCAACCGCACGGTTTTGGAAAGAATTTAAAAGAAGCTTGAAGGCGCCAATGGAAAATGTCTAGACAAGTTAGCTGAGGTCTTATGGGCATATCAGACTACCCTCAAACTGTAACCGGCGACACTCATTTTTCCCTCGTTTATAGTAGCAAAGTTGTGGTACCAGCAGAAATAATCGTACCAAGCTATCGGGTCATGAATTATGAGGAAGACATCAATATTTCCAACTGAGCATAGAGTGTGGACCTTATAGAATAGAGACGTGACCAGACACACATACGCACAGAGCATTACATGAGCGTGATACGAGGATGTTTTAATGCTCATCTCAAACCCCATAGCTTTCAGGTCGGCGATATAGTTATGAAGAAAATATTCCAAGGATCAGGCGACAGAACAGCTGGCAAGTTAGGGCCAAATTGGGAAGGGCCATATACCATCATCTCCAAAGGCCATAGCAGAGCCTATCGCCTCGCTGATGCAAAGGGCCATGACTTTAAGAACCCATGGAATATTAACCATCTAAAATTGTATCGCTAGTCTTTGTAACTTAGAGGATGTAATCTTTTTTTCCACTGATGGCTCGGGAGGTTTTTTTAATGAGGTATCAAAATTCTTGTTCATTTCATTAATATATTTTACAATTTTCACCATTATGTGTGTTTATTGTCACATCTTCCCATCCACATAATCGTGACCGAGTCTATGACCACAC
Source organism: Limnanthes douglasii subsp. nivea (assembly GCA_036936605.1). Taxonomy (NCBI): domain Eukaryota; kingdom Viridiplantae; phylum Streptophyta; class Magnoliopsida; order Brassicales; family Limnanthaceae; genus Limnanthes; species Limnanthes douglasii. Next base: position 52,133,806 of record JAUPFV010000004.1, on the reverse strand, counting down.
CTACGGGCTACGCAAGGGGCCATACTGAGCCCAAACCAAGTGGCTGTAAGCACGATCAGGCTAATTGACTACACCTACGGTATATAAGTGAACTAATCTAGAATCAAACCTGTAACAGACCACGCAATAGTGTTGTACGACCTCGCCGCGATTAAGCTAAGGGCTAATTTTATCCTTAGCTACGCAATGAGCCGTACTAAGCTCGACTTTGTAAGGATCCGTCCAAGAATTATCGTAATCTTAGCATACAAAAAAACTACAAGTAACATGGTCATTAAAATTACAAGTACAGCTGATTAGGAGATTGGCTATCACCTCGAAAATAATAAGTCCAATATAAATCTGAGCCAACATATCCACACTAAATCATACAACCATAACATTTTATATCATGGTTCAATAGTACGATCAAGTTGTGCAACAAAGGGAAAATGAACACATAGTATACATTACCAAGATTCCAATAAAGTCTTATATCGGGAATACACAAAAATAATACTAAGTATTCAAGTGCTATAAAATATAACACCACTTCATGCATCAGAGAGGTTTGAAGGATCTTTCAACCTTCCCTCTAGAGGTGCCAGGTCGCTTGGCTGCATCCCCATCTCCTCAGCCTCCACGGTAAACGTCTTACCTACTTCTTGTTCAACAAGAGAATGATCATTAATCAGTGAACCTCCCATTTTATGGGGCGTGTGTGCCCGTAAAAACTTTCTCAAAGACCCTAGCTTCACACCAGGATTCAATGCCAGTAGTTGTGCCACAGTCTCCTTAAGGTTATTCGCCATCATATCCATGACCACCCCCCATAACTTGTTTCTCTCTTTTCTCCAACGTGGCACCAAGTTTCTTCTTCTACTGACCACGCTGTAGATCCATCTCCTTCTCTAAATCGTCCAATTTAACCTTGAGCTCTCCATTCTGCACATTCAGTCCAACGCTCGACTTGTTGCTAAACCCTTTGTGCCTGAGCTATATTCCATGCGAGCAAACTGGCACTTTACGACATCAGGTCATCGTTCATCTTGATGAGTATATTATTTTACGCCAGAAGGACAGTATTCCCTATGGTCAGCTCCTTACGCTTGTCCTCGCTTGAGTTAAGAGAAACCTTGAGATCAGCTACCTCATGTCGAAGCTCTTCATAGGCCTAGTTTACCTTATCTTTCTGTGATTTGGCCGACCCATAAGCATTTTTTAACCGAGCAAGCTCGGTAGTCAAACCCTTCACAGATCCGAAGAATATTGGCTATGACTTCCAGTTCTCCATGACCTGGTAGTTGGTGTTTGACATGCGCCGATACGATAACACCATACAATTATGGTGCATCTACATCAATGCTTGGATAAGTTAATGGTTCTCATTTATCTATTAAAATAATAGTACCTGTCTTACCTTGATCGCCAGCTCAACTTTCCTCTGCAGGATCTCGCTTATGGTCATGCCATCATAGAAAGACAACTCCGGGAAGCGTTTGAGCTGCTCAAACATTAACATTGGTGGCCAGATCCCATCTACTAGACTCTGCTCATTTTTTCCGGTAGGCATCTCTTCTGGTCTTACGATGTTGACAACAATGACCTCATGCGGAGTCTTTGTACAGAGGGGAGGGAAGGGCAAATGTATGTTGTCATTACATATTGCTTCATCCTTTGAGCTATCCCATCAATAATCCGCTTTTTCTTCTCCTCTCCCTCATCACTGTCCTTCATCCGGCTTGATTGGCCATCTAATTTAGTCTTTTCTAGAACCACAAGTAAATAGTGGCGTTAGTCACATTGTAACAACGTCGCCTCCCCACTGTTTGCCATAGTTATCTTCACGTCCTTAGTGATAACCAACTCAGGCACTGGCCACTAATTCGTACTCGGATAGTTTACCTGAGTAAACAACCGCGTTGGCTCTTGAAACTATGTTGAGCTTGCTAGGTTCCCTACCTGGACCAAAGACTTCTTATAATCCTTCGATAAACCCTCCTTGCACCATTCCTGGTGGGTTTCCTCACATGCACAAGTAAATAGTGGCGTTAACATTCGTATTCATCCGCCAAAATTTTAAACTACTCAAAATATTTCTTACACTTCACTTTCCACTTCTGTTCTAACTGAAGATTCATAATCGTATTTTCATGCTCCCAATTCCCCGACACGAACATGAAAAAGTATTTCCAGCTTTTATTAGATGAGGAGAGCTCAACTATTTTCCTCACTCTGGTCAACTGAGTATAGAATAACGGAGCTTTGGCCAACTTAGCTACATCCATGGCAAGAAGCAAATCTGCCAAGCATACCATAATACCTAACATGCGAGAGCTCAGTACAATATTGAGTAGCATTCTCCATCCATTTTCAGCAAATTGGGTTAGGCATATGCCCATAACGCTCACTAAGTCCCGTATCAGTGACAGTAAGGGTAATCGAAGGCCCCAATCAAATACTGTGGCAAACAAGCAAGTCTCGTGGTCTTGCGCCTGATAAGGATATTTTCCGACCGACGGTACCCTTACTATAACATCACTGGGTATCCCATATCTAGACCTAAATCTTAGCAACCCACTGTCATAAAGGTATCCGTATTTGGGGGCTAGCCGAGAAAATTAACTTTCTGAGAAGATTGGGTCTTTAAACTCTGATTATACCTTTTTTCCACTTTCTCTTTCTTCTTCCTCGCCTTTTCTGGTGCCATCGTATCTACTCGAGTCACTACAATGACCCAACGTGACATATAAGACCAATTAAAATGGGAGGTGATTCATAAATGGGTATCATTACCAGTGAGGAGGATTTTGATTTAACTTGGCATCTGACTCACTTTCTACACTTGAACCAAAAGCTTTTCCCTAATACTAGTTTTCATTACAAAATCCATACTGCATTACATATGAAGCATTTACATACCTGTTTTTCTATTAAGGACGATGGAGTTCCCTTTTTGAAGAAAAAAGTCTATGTGCAGAGAAAATAAGAAATGTATCTTGGGTAAATGAGAAATTATCATATTTCATGAGTATAAGGGATATTTCACACATCATAAGTGGAATTCGAAATTCTAATTTGCTTTCTGACCCACGTGTGATTTGATGGCAGTTATCAAACGTCATTAAAATTTAGCACGGTTCATCAAAACCCAAACGTCAATTTCATAAAATGGTTATTGGTGTCAGAACTGTTATCACCCATGCATGAGATAAATAACCATCACATGTCATACTACTATTATAACTTTCAATATTCTGTCATTGTATGTCATACGTAAAACAACTTGACCCCTCCAGTGTATCGATTTATCTGCTTTTTTATATTAATTACTTCATCGATTTTATCTTGTCCATATATAATCCATGAACTAAGGGGTGCCCTGATGAGAGGGTATCTGCTAACTAATATGTTAGAGGGTATTCGAGAAGAAGAAGTCAATTGAAAAACAGAATCGACACCGAACATAATTAATTATAAGACAGACTCAAGCTAGGAGCAAGAATGATGATGATCTCAATATCGCCGAGGACTGTCCAAGGGATCAAGACCTGGCAGAAGGCGACAATATTGATGAGCTAAGCTAAACTGAGCAGACACCTCATCAAGCAAGGAATAAGAGGGATAAAGACAAGGAGAAAAACCAGACCCCTATTGAGGCAAAAAAGAGTTAGACAATGTACATAATCGAGCAGAGGGGTAGAAAATGGAGCGGCGTTTGGTCTATAGCACGGATAAAGCCGATCGAGGTCCATCTGCAAATGAGACAATCAAAGCAACAGTTTAAAGCCATATTAATTGAATCAATCAGCCCACTAACATAATGGCCATTAATCTAGGTATCACGATGTAAATTAAGTCCTACGTGTAGTTAGTGGAGTTAAGTATTGTAGTAACGACGTGTAAACGGTAATAAGGGATAAAAATAAGCAAATAAACCTGAAACAGTGTAATTCTCTTCTATGATTAGAAAAGTTTACTATTTGGAATTTCCTTTGTTAGTTTTTCCAATAATACTAAAAACAAATTAAAAGTCTTTGTACAAAAGTAAATCAAAATGCTTTCATCATTACAAAAAAAGATAAAAATAAGAGATTAAGGATGAACATTTTTATTAACAATAATTACAGCTTTGGTTGGAACATCATCAATAATAATATTAGTTATTTGCACATTAGTACCATTTGATGAGTCCGAATTCGGAATGCTCCCCGGAAGGGCAGACCAATGTAAATCTCTCTGTAAACCGGACAGACACTAAGAACTTAAATCGGACAGGACTTTTGAACCGGACAGATGACTTCGAACACTGTGAGCCTAAGGCTGTTCGAACTATGACTAAAGTACTAAAAAACCTAAACACTTTCTGACTAAGCTACCTGCCCATCTGCTTAAAACTCATGGGTCTTTAAACATGACCCGGGTCCATTAAACATGACCCGAAAGCCCATAAGGGCCCAAATATCATACTATAAATACCCAACCACCAGCATTAACTATAGGTAAAAAAATTAACCGCTGCCAAGCTGCTTAATTCTCTCTCCACCTTGAAACACCCTCACACCACCTTGAAACACCTTGAAACACCCTCACACCACCTTGAAACACCTTGAAACACCCTTACACCTCCTTAAAACTCCACTTGAAATTACTTGCCTACCCCGAGGCTATTTTTATCCTCACCACCATTAACATCATTAGTTATAACATAAAAACTTGAGCATTTCTACTTCTAGCATTATATTTTTTAACAATGCTATCAAATTTCATTACCTCTACAACATCCTTATGTTCTCTATTTGTAATCTCTTAAAAATGTTACAAATATAAGCACCTCGTTTCCACAACCCAGTAAAGGACAAAAGTCAAGAGATCGGTCATTTCATTCTAAATCTTTTGACAATTTCTTGAGGAATATAATACTAAAAGCAATCTAAGTTTACATTAGGGTATTCTTTTTAAAAATCTAGGACTAATATGGATTGAGCCTCGTTAACTACCACACCAGGATGATTCAATAATTTGTATCTAATAAATGATAAATAATATGTTCCTCATCCGACGTTCCCTAAATGAAAGCTCATGAACTGAATTCAATTTCCCCTTCAATGCATACAACTACTCTTGCAGCTTGGATTTTGTAATCTCGGCTTTAAGTTTGGTATCGATTAGCTCTTTGTCAATAGATGACTAAAGATCTTCAACAATGCTTAGTTTAGCCTTAGAAGCATTCAGTTTATCCTTACATGCCAAAAGGATACTCCCATAAACAAAACTAATATTCTTCAGAAAATGACCAAATTTCCAATTGGCAACGATTTTCTCATGTACATAATGAATGTATTACCCAATTGAGACAACATAAAAGACTTACTCATAAGTTTTTCATTCAAACGATCCTCGGCTTCAGTATTGGCATGTAGTTCAGATCTCAAGACTCTGTCATTCTCCAGTATTTTTTAACCTCGTCCTTTAGTAGTTTCTCACTATCAATTCTAGTTTTAAAAATAACTTTTAGTTCAAATCTCTATTCAACAAGATCAACAACACCATCAAGAAGTGTACAAATACAAGATATACAAGTTACAAGATGAACATTGGAATGATGAAGCATAGTCAAATCATTAAGATTATTATCTAAACATCATGTAACAAACATCTTAAATATAATTATTTTATATACTAAAAGTATAAGAGATAAAAAAATATCATACCTCAAATCTTAAACTCAACTTTGTTTTGGTCAAGTCTATGGAAAAAAGATGAGTTGGAACCTTCTTCTGGTTGGCTAAAGTTGGAAAGTAAGTCATTATCTCATGAATTTGTTCCAGATGAAATACATATGAAGTAGTATATAAAAGAACCTCAAGTAATATCCATGTTTAAAAGACCATCACATGGACCCCTGGTCGTGGCCTTATTTTCAGTTGTGCTTAAAATAAAATTTTTGTAAAATAGCCCTAATAAACTAAAAATATAACCAACAACATTAACAACATGATATGAAGCTATCGATAAGTTAATACAATATCTAATGGTTTTGACCACATCTTCCTTTGGTCTATTTTCTTTATCAGCTGAATTGATAACTGCAACGATTATAAAGTCTATGGAATTGTTTGCTACAACGTCAGCCTTTTTAAACATTCCAACAATATTTTCATTATCAAAAGCATTCTTAGATTGATAAGTACCTTCAGTTATATCGGTGTCTAAAGCGAAAGAATTCCTCCATTTTTTCTTAATCATATTCAGACCTTCAACAATGGCTTTACCCTTCATAGCTAGAAAGTCATGCTTAGAGCTAACTTTAAGTAGATATTCTTTGACCTTTCGACCAAAATCAGAGAATTCTTTATATATACAACTTTCAAATATAACAACTTCTTTCAGAAGGCAAAGAGAAATAACACTCATAGCTAGAAAGTCTGCACTAACTACATCTTCACACAAAGCTAAAAATTTAGTTATAGGGAGGCTTGAAAAAAAGTTGCAGGAAACGAAGCCTTTAAACACATGTCTCAATAGTAGGATTTAAAACAGAAGAATGTTGGAGAGTTGGAAAAGACACAATAGGACAAGTACCATAATGCCCAACTACAAAACCTAGATGTATGATATTTTCATTTATAAATACTAAATTATCTTCAGTAGTATTATCAATAATTTGTGTAATATTACCCACATATGGTTTTCGAACTTTTACACCACTTAATAATGATCATATCATCTTCTTCTTCATTGGTCTCATTTTCAGCAATAATAGTACGAGGATCCCTCTTCTTGTTTTACCCGAGAACATCAATCACATAGATTTACCGACATCGTGAGCTTGGCTTTAAATTCTTTGATATCTTAGTGAACCATGTTTTCTTTGAATTAATATCTTTTGATATAGTACTTATCTTTATCTTCGGAAAAAGTTTCTCTATGAACTTCTTTCTTGGAGACTTTGTTTCCATATTATTTTTCTATGGAGAATTTTCCTTCACATTCAGGTCTCTATGATAATCACAAAAATAAAATTTATCGCAAAATGAAATACTTGACCACAACCCAGATAAATTCCTTGTGTACCAAAATAGAATAATAAGAATAAGAAAAAAATGAGACTTCTTCCATTAATCTACTATATTTCATACGGGCACGTTCTTTTCTATTTTTTTCTAATATTATCTTCACAATCGGATTTGAGGATAACCAACAAAGACAGCCACAATCAAATATATACAAATAAATGAAGGAAAAAAAGATTGCATAAAAGATTATAACTTACTCTTTGAAATCCAACTTCGTCTAACACAAGAAACTACTAGTATTCCAATTACCAAAGACAAATACGACCTTATTATTTCATATTATTATAGGTTTGAAGGTCATTAATTATTCTAGCACACGTATTCATTATTAAGTAAAATAAATGATTATTTTTTTGGTTAACGACTTTAACCGCAATAATAAAACTCACCACAAAGAAATATAGGAAGTCCCTATGTGATATAATTATGACTGAAAGAATAATACTCCAAGAATTAGGTACAAATTGCCTAGGAAATATTTAGTAACCTCAAACAACTTGAGTAGGTCTGGAGCAAGAGGAAATCGGAGCCCATGATCAAATGATAAGTAAATAAGGAAACATCACCCTCACAAGTGTTCAAAGGATTTTCCTCAATATGAGGGAATTAAATGACAACATCATCAGGATTTCCTAGTCATTAAGTTTAACGATATGAATAACCTAGTATTTATATAAAGATAATTAAAAGAATCATCGTCAACTACTAATTCTATAACTAAAAGACTCAATCTTGCTGCTAGCTCCTACTGAAGATAGACTCATACCATAAATACAGGAAAAAACAAGAGAAACAATCTGAACTGAGACAAGAATCTAAAGAGATTTTTCTTTTTTGTTTCTCTAATCTTCTTGTCTTGGTGAGTTTGGATAATACGATGATTATTTTTAACAAAATTTTACTCCTCAAAATATCAAGAAGACAAAGTCCAAAATAAACCATTATTGTGATTTTTTGACAATCTAAGCACTCATTAACTTTGTTCTTTTTACATATTTATAAAATAATGATAAAATTTGTTATAAAAAAATATAGATAGATAAAGTTTTTTATTAAGAAAATTATAAGAATACAAATTGAATATCGAATCAAAAGATGAAGGAAGTAAATAAATGAAACGATAACAAAGGCGAGTATTTATACCCAAAGGTAAAATAAATAAATCAGTCCTTGATATCTTTATATTTTTGTGGCTTGGATTTATTTCTTGAATGAAGGACTAAGATTAAAAAGAACTTGGAATGAAAATACAAAAGAATATAAAGAGGGAGCACATGTCGGCTTACAGCAAGAGACAATTATCCATGTGTAAGCTTCTTTCACAAATCATCCACTTGTCAATAAAATAACAATAAGGCCTCCAATTTTATAAATGTTTTCATAAAAAAGACAAATAAATTTGAACATCTAGAAAACAAAATATGTTTTTTGTAACCATATTTCCATCTGACCATCTTCGGATGCCAAGAATTATTGAAGATAAAAACTCGTTAAAACAGTTCTTCTCTGATCCTTCATCAAAGGTTATGGGGTTACTTGACTATCTTCAAAAGAAGTTCAGTCGAAAGAAAAATAGCAGCAACCTCGACCGTCTGAAGTTTTTGAATAAATAATAACACTTAGATTAATATTATTTTAATTTTCCAACAAACCTTTTGGACTTTATTAATAAAATTTGAGAGTACAAGGGCCAAACCAACAACTAAAGAGACTATAGAGCCTTAATACAAGTGAGGGAAACATTCAAATTTAAAAACTCTCTTCTTCAACCTTGAGACAGAGCCATAGCTTTACGAGCTTCAACCTAAATCGAAAATCTCTTAGATACCTTGCTTCCTCAGTCATCTTCTCTATTTCTTAAGTAACCGGTGCCAATACTTTTGACGAAAGCGATTAGCATTATTTAGGGCATTAAGGATATGAGTAACATGGTTGATAAGGTTTGCTGGTGTTGATTGAATGCTCTGATGCTTTTTTATAATCCTGGCCCTCCATATTACCCAAACAACAATTGTTGGGATGATTGATCGAATACTGCAGACTTTCTCTAAGGACCAATACCAGGTACGGATCATATGGTGTATGGTCATATTTCTGAAGATTTTTATACCCGTGATTGGGCTGAAATAGCTTCATACAGCCCATGCCTCCTTGCATTGCACCATTATATGGTTTGTATTTTATTCAATTTCGTAGAACTGACACTTTGAGGCAATTTGGATCTTCCTTCTCTGTAGGTTTGAGTCAGTGGGTATCCAGTTCTACAAGGTTCTCAAAAAAAGAAAGGATAACTTCCTAGGTATGACAATATTCCAGCTTTTCTTGTAGAAGTTTGATTCATTGCCATGAGTTCCGATTGCATTCCATGTTTGGCTAATACTGAATTTCCAATCTGGAGTCAAAGCCTACATAATCATATCTGGCTTAGTATTGAGCTTGAGCTTAATGATATCATCCACCACAAGGTTAGGAACAGTTGAGCTTAGTTTTGCTATGTCTCAATTCACATTAACACATAAACTGCAAATAGTGACATTAGCATACCACTGTCTGTTTTTACCCTCATTGAAGTGAATTAAAGCTCCATCAGTGCACCATCTGTCCAGATAGAAATCTATATCTCCATTCCCTAGAACCCAAAATATGTACCTATTTGCTTTTCATGATTCCCATAAGTCTGGTCCATGTTCTAGATCTTATGTTAGGTACAGAAGCAACAATAGGATGGCTTTTCTTGCAATATATTTAGAACATAAGTCTCGACCAAAGGCTTTTGTGATTTCTAAAGTTAAACCATAATTTATATGAAAATACTTCTTGTAAAACTTTAATACTCTTTACATTTAGTCCTCCCTCAGCATATGGTTTGCAGTTTCTACTCCATAACGACCATTTTATTGCATTGGTCTCCATTTTGCTAGCCCAAAGAAATTTATTGAATAAATTCTCAATCCTTTTAACTATTGCCTTAGGAAGAATCATGTTTTGGATATAATATAAAGGGATAGTGGATAAGACAGACTGGATTAAAACAAGTCTTTTACCAAATGACAATGTGCAGCTATCCCAATCAGTAATCTTTTCTCTGATTCTTGAAACCAAATTGTCAAAATTGTTTATTCTACTTTTGTTGCTGATCATTACCCCAAGATATTTGAATGGCATCACACTGTGTTTTATTTCCAAAATCCTTTCAATTGTACTAATCGTCTGATGCATCATATTCTCAGCCACTATAATTTGATACTTCTCTTTATTAATAATCTGACTAGAAATCTCTTGATAGTGTGATAGGAATTGATAAATTTTTGAAACCGAGGTAGAAAATCTGTTACAGAAGATGGTGAAGTCGTCTGGGAAATCCAAACACGGTATTGCTTGATTTCATCTTGCTTTATATCTTACTTCAGTGTGGTTGTCATTAATCTTCTTAAGCCTCTGAATCAGATACTCCTCAGCCAGAATGAACAAACTGGGGGACAGAGGTCCCCCTGTCTCAGCCCCTAGTTTTCCCTGAAAAACCCCTTGATTGCACCATTGATTAACAAAGAGAACTGGTTGTTTATTGTGTTGCTTTTTATAAGATCAATAAAAGAGGAGTTAAAACCAAAATCCTTGAGAATTTCGAATAGAAATCTGTGAGAAATCATGTCAAAGGTTTTCTCCATATCTAACTTTAGAATGATATTGTTGTTGCCTTTTGTTTTAAGATTCAAGTCATAACATAGCTCTTGTGTGATAAGAATACTTTTGTGAATGCTCATGTCCATGACAAAAGCCCATTGCTCTTCAGATATCAACTTAGGAAGGATTAAGGCCAGTCTTTTGTTGATAATTGTTTAGTAGATTTTGTTGAATAAAGTAGTAAGGCTAATGGGACAAAACTCTTTCCAAGTCCTTGGTGAGTTAACCTTAGGAATTAGACAAATGACAGAAGCTAAGACACCAGTTGGAATATTATTTCCTTTGAAAACATCATTGACTGCTGCACATAAATCATCATCTATTATAGTCCAACATTTCTTGTAAAACAACTTGTTGAATCCATCAGGACTAGCTGCCTTGTTGGGATGAAGCTCACAAATAATTCTATATATTTCATCATCATTGGAAATATCAGTAAGCATATCATCGTCCTCTTCAATTACCATATTGGGAATGACATTGATGACACTAGCAGCATCATATTCATTGTTTTCAGTAGTAACATTTAAAAAAATTGAAAATAAAAGATGTCTGAGTTGGAGATAGTTTCTTAACATTCTAGTCAGGTGCTCCCATCCCAAATTCTATAGATTTTATTTCTTTTTGCTCTTTTTTTAACCAATTTGTGAAAGAACTTAGTGTACTTATTATTGTATTTCAACCAGGTGGTGTGAGTCTTTTTCTCCCAAAAACACTCCTCCCTAGCCAGCAGCTCCAAGTGATCCTCTTTAGCCTTGTCCAGCACGACCTTATCAGCACTATCATTTGTGATCTGGTATTTGGACTCAATGAAGGCAATTTCTTCTTCAATTTGCTTTATAGCATAAAAAACATTCCCAAAATTCTTTCTATTCCACAGCTTCAGGTCCTCTTTCAGCCTTTTCAACTTCTATCAAAACTTTTGCAAAGGGATCCCATGAGTTATCTTGGACCAAATTTCCTCCACAGTTTCAAAAAATATAGGATGTCTGGTCCACATATTTAAAAATTTGAAAGAAGGCTTGATAATTTCTTGATTTGATGATATAGATACACATATTGGAGAGTGGTCAGAACATGTCGTAGCCATGTGAACCACCTTAGTGTTGTCAAAATAGTTAATCCAAGGGTTGTTGTAGAGCACCCTGTCCAGTCTCTTTCACTTCCTACCATTAGTCCACGTGTATTTGGAGCCAGAGAAGCCATCATTCATGCTATTCAAACAAACTATGGCACATGAAAGTTGTTCTTCAGCATTAAGAGTTGTGTTGAAGTATCCAACAAGAATCCACTCAGTAGTGTCCATTTCATTAACCCCTTCTCAAGGAATCCCATAGGTCCACTATCTGTGTTCTGCTACATTTACCATACACATCAGTTAGATTAAACTGTTTATTCAGGTTAGAGTAACTTACATTGATGGTCATTTGCTGCTCTTCATTACATAGAACTTTAACTTTGTATTCATCAGCCCCCAACAACCAGATTTTATTATTTGTATTGCTTAATAATGACCATAAACAATCTTATTAGCCACAACAACTAACTTAAACTCATGAACCATTGGTTTTGAATAACCATGAAAGCAGGATTCTCAGAACTTTTTAGTGACCTCCTCTGATCAACCTCCTCTATAGACTTTTCTTTATCAATTTTGATTTCAGTTAAGGTATTTTATTGATTTCTTTGGGACACAAATATTTAGTTTTTTTAAATAAATCTTGCTCTTTCTAGTTACCTTATTTTTTCTTACAAACACTCTCCTTATTTCCAATGTGTTTGCATAGTTTGCAGTAACTTGGATGAGAACTATAAAAAATCCAACTTGAACTCTTCAAACTTGATCTTAATTTTATTGACTAGAGGTTTTGATATGTCCAACTCCACCCATAATTTGACACAGCTGAATCTTTCTCTATTGATCAGTGGAATCCAGACCTTCAAGGGAGTTCTCATGGACTTAGCAATTTACATTATAGTACCTTCATTTTACATGAACTCAGGCAAGTTTTTAACAGTTACACAGACAGGAATAAGAGGGCTCTTTTCATTAGGATCAAACTGGGGACTCCACTTAAGAATTTGCATGATTTTATCACCAATTTTCCACACATTTCGATTCCACAATCTTTTCAAGTCTTCAGCATTGTCAAACTCTATAAACACATGTCTATAGTCTCATTGAGATACATTGAACGGACTGGAGAAATTGAATTTGGCCAAGAAACCTTTGATTGCATCATATTTTGGTTTACCGTAGGCAAATTTCCCTATGATAGTGTGTTTGGCTATCTGTTGGAGACGCCTCATGTCTTTTTTTAGAATTTGATCGTCATTTGTTCCCGTTCTTGAGTAACAGTTAAATTTTGATGAATAATTCCTTGATTCTTGGTTTAGAGTATTAGCAAACGACTTTATTACATCCCAATTTCCATTGTTTGTTCTGTAGACTAATTTTCAAAGGTCGGATTAGATATGATTCTTGTAGTGTGATCTGGAAAGTAAGGTGCGAAAATGCTTTATTCGTGTTGAGAACTTCGATCGGTAAGAAATTTATTGATCATGTTCGTGCATTAGATTCTCCAAAGGATATCTGGGATACTCTTGATAGGTTATTTATGTTGTGGTTTATTTTCGGTTGAGGGTAATTTTGTCTATAGTTTTGTGGTGTTTCAAGGGTATTTAATGTTTGGATAGATTGTAGTGAGAGACTTGAGCTTCATGGTTGTATTAAATGTTCATTACCCTCATTGATGAAAGTGGTTGGGTATTTATACCCTTAATTGTGGGCCACATGGGCTTTTGGGTCAACTTATAAATTCGGGTCGAGTTCAATAACCCATTAATCTTTAAGCAAGTAGGTAATTAACTTAGTCATGAAGTGATTTAAGTTTTAATACATTTAGTCATGTTCGGATGGTTCAATGGGTGGTAGTTCTCCGAATTTCCCCTATTTGGTTCCCCCAGTGAGTGGTGAGAAAATCCGAACTCATCAGTAGCCCCTTTTTTAGGTTATGTTCGAAGGCCTTTGACAAAACCTAAAAAATAGTTCAAGTGTAATCATAAATTCGTCCGGACATTTCAAAATGTATAACGACTTTATCCGGACTGACTGAAACCCTTAGAAGCTGAGCAGTTTTGCCAGAGATAGTGGGACACGTGTCCTTCTCTAATTCGCCTCACCGACTATTTTCTTCCTAGAAAGGCGCTTCCACTTGTTTCGAAAAGTAACCTCTTAATTAATATTGGTGACATCAGCGCCATTTTTAATCATTATACATATCTTTTCGTATTCTCCTAGGTATCAAATCATCCTTTGTCTCTTTAGTATAAATTAGTCCATTTTTCACTGTTTTATCATCTTCATTATCTCTACTCTGTTAATATTCAAAGCTTTTACCTCTAAAAAAACCCTTATTTTGTTGTGAGTTTATGTTCACCGCAAGAAACGCCCTAGTTAAAGGTGGGTGGCTCAATTTATCGGAGTTAGAAAAAGCTCAAAAATGCGAGAGAGAAAAGCGCATTGCTGCAGGCCTCCCTGTTTCTCCTATTGACAAGCCTGATACACCAAGGTTGGAGCCTGATCGGGGTTCATCTTATGCCAAGAGTTCTATACCCAGAAGGTTATTCCAGCTCATTCTTTCTCCAATCGCTTCAGGCTCATCGGTTCAAGAGTCAGAGCCTGTTGTTGAGCCAGAACAGGTGGTTACAAGCCTTAGGAAACCTTCCCCATTCATTGCTATGGGATCAGACGCTGATATTTCCTTGGAGAAGCTAGTAGATAGACGAAGGGGTTATTTGGTAAAAGGGCAGGCTGCTACTACACAGCCTAAACCAAAATCCACGCCTTCGAAATCCGGGGCTAAAAGTAAAACTGCAGGGTCAGAAGCACCCATTAAAATTCCCAAGGATAAGTTGTCTGGTCCGGAGGCAACCAGTTCTAGCCTTCAAAAAGAGACCTCCGGATCCGAGCCCCAGCCAGACTCTATGTTACAAGGGGGAAAGGATGCTCAACAATCCAGAGGGCCTACTGAGCCAACCACTAGCTCTTCTCTCCCAAAACCAGTTGACAATCCCTCCACGGTAATGGAAGATATAATGGAGGACAGCATCGAATAAGCCCCTTTTGAGACTGATGTCTCCGGGCAAACAAGTGAGACTGCCATCACCAAGAAGAGCAAAGGCAAAGAAAAAGTGTGTTTAAAGCATCCGGACCTGCCGGAGTGCCTTGTGGGAAAAATGGGGCCTTGTTTCCACAAAGTAAGTATTAAATATCTGCTAGCCATGCAGAAGATCAATTACGCTTCCATTCACACAGCTGAACTTGGCAGGATGAGGACGAAGTTGGGGATTCCAGAAAATGTTAAAGTAAGGATACCAATTGATCCAGAGACGCCCATGGAGTGTAAACTCAACAAGATAGTCTTCTATACTGAGTTATTCAAATGGGGACTTAGGTTTCCCTTGGACCCAGAAATAGTCAGATATTTCCATCTGATAAAGTTTTGCCCAAGTCAACTAAGCCCTAATGCCTGGTTCACCCTTATAACATGTATTATGGCTTCCAGGCTTTCCAGAATTCCTCTTCCGATGGAGCAATTTGCTGCTGTAGCAGCCTCTGCAGAAACCATGTCATCCTTTTCTATCACTTTAACATGAGCGGCAATTACAAGGTGGTGGATGACTTACTCGAGTCGGAGAAAAGCTGGAAGACTCAATTTCTATTCACCAACGGTGCCTGGGAGAATGGGAAGAAAATTAAAGCTGGTGTGAACCCAAGCATGCTTACCAGCAGATGGCGAAGTGATGGTAATAATCTCACTACATACTTCTATTTTTACTTATAACAATTTTTTTGTCTAATTCCTCTTCTTTTGTTTTTTGGTAGTGCTGCCCAAGGATTTCAATGATTACTTAGAGGCTGGGCAGACTACTTGTGCCAAGCTAAATGCTTGGACTGCTGAGAAATGGGGAAACCGCTTCCACAACTACTTTACCGGAGGCAATTTAACCAGATCGTATCTTTGGAATACAACTGACTGGAGGGACCTGTCTTGGGAGGAATTAATCACTCCACCGCCTCAGAGAGAAATTCTCCGGAAGACAGAGGGAAAAGATGGGAAATTGGTCTTACCGGGCAGAGCTAAATTCCCAAGCAAGATGAAGGGAAATTTTTTTAAGGCCAAGCAAGGTGTGGTTGAGGCCAATCCTACCGAGGTGGAGGAAGCTGTCCCAACAAACCCACACAGACAAGATCAAGGGCAGATCGATGATGCCTTACTGTAAGTGGTGGAACACGAAAGCACCAAGGAAATAGCTGGGTCTCAAAAACCTCAAAAGGCTCCCAAAAAAGACAGAAAACGGGGAGCAGAAGGTGGAGACCGGGATGCCAAGAAAAAGAAAACCTCCAAGGGAGATGAGGTTTCTCTCCGGGCTCCGGAGCCACTACCTCTATTTAAACCAGCTGACCCTACTCAAGCAGAAGATATCCCAAACGACTTTCACACCGGAGAGGGTGCCAGAGGGGACATTAATATTGATAGTGTCGACATCTCAGGGCTTCAAGGGATTGGTATTTACTTTGAAGACTTTGCCAATGATGATTTTGCTGGACCCTACCTCCCCCCAAGCTCTTCAAACATTGTCACTTTCAATGGTAGGTCGTTTTCTGTTTTAAACGAGAGAGACACTGTCACCCACTCCTTACTGAGCAATATCCAGCCAGTGCTTACCTTGGAGAAGCAAGTGCGCAATGAGTCAGCCATCATCAATACCCTCAACTCTGAGAAAGAGAAGCTGTCTAGTGACCTTCTTAGTGCCAACCAAAATATTGAGGCATTGAAGAAAGAGAATGAGGAGTTGAAGAAACGTCAGGAGGACTTGGCCAATAGGTTGGCCACTTCAGAGGGAGTTATCAAAGAACTCCAATTGAAGCAATCCGATCTGGAAAGATACCTCTTTTCTTCAAAAGAGGAGGTGAATGCCAAAGATAGCACCATTCAGGCCTTAACCAATGACAAGATCTCTCTTGAAAACACTGTGTCTAAGGCTGAAAAAAAAGCTGACTTGTTAAGGGAGCATGAGAAAACAATCCAGGCTAGGATTCATGCTTATACCAACGAGGTGATAGATTCTCTAGAGGCAAGGTATGCTGAAGTCAAGTCAGATATGGTCCTGCTCTTCCATGAAAAATTTCTGAAGAGGACACTGGGAGATTTATGGCGATTCGTGGAGTACGAAGACCTTCCCCACCATACCATGGCTGATGGCGATAAGTATAACTACTCGAGTGGATGGGATGACACCACCGATTGAAGAGGAAAAGAATGGGGAGAGTCCGGATGACGACCCAAAGAAGAAGAATCCAAGTGAGGCTGAGCCATCTAAGAAAGCTCAGTCTTAAAATATCAACTATCTTTTTAATTTTATGTGATTGAACCAAAGTCATTGGATGGCCAAGGCATTTTTTGTCATGTCTGGCCCTTATCCGGATAAAACTTTCTGTTTTGACAATTCAAAGTCTTTGGATGGCCAAGGAATTTCGTACATTTTAATGGGTAGTTTCATTTTGCACAACTCTTGCATTGTTTCATAGTTTTTAAACTTTGGTGGCTAATGTTTAAACAGCCTTTAGTTATTTTAGAAGTATTTTAAAGTGATAGTGTTTAAATTCTCCGATGACAAATGTTTAAGTAGTCATCACTCCACCAATTGAATCCGGTCTGTCAATAAAAAATTTCAAAGAAAACACTCCGAAACTTTTAAGAAGGCATCATATTTTATAAAAAAGACTGGACACCTCACTAAAAACTCCCCGAGCCACCAGGGAGGAAAGAGTATGCCCCCAAATATTTATATTTACTTTCAAACAAGTAAATATTTACATAGTTTTTATTCCAAGTACAAACGGAGGTGCTCAATGTTGCAGGGGTGATTCAAAATCCTTCCATCTTTATCTTGGAGCTGGTATGTCCCAGGCTTAAGCTCTTCGCTGACCACATAGGGTCCTTTCCAAGTTGGAGCTAACTTACCGAACTGCTTCTCCTTAGTATGTAGGAAGACTTTTCTCAATACCTTATCCCATGGTTGAAAATCCCTTCTCTTAATTTTAGAAGCAACCTTGCTTCTCATCAAACCTTGATAGTGTGTGGCTCTAAGGTGAGCCTTAACTCTTCTTTCTTCTATTAAGTCAAGCTGGCCTCTGACTGTCACTTCTTAGCGTGTTTAGAAAAATTATGAACTCGAAATGAAGGGAGAGTAACTTCTATGGGAGCTATGGCATCCATCCCATGTACTAAGACAAAGGGAGACTCTTGTGTTGCAGCCCCGTGAGTGGTCCGGTAAGCCCACAAGACTTCTTGTAAATAACTTGGCCATTTTCCAGCATCCCCCTCTAAATTCTTCTTTAGACCGGACAGTATTGTCCTGTTAGCCACTTCAACTTGACCATTTGACTGTGGGTGGAAAGGAGAAGAGAAACAGTGTTGAATGCCTCTAGAGGCACATAAAACCTCCATTTCCTTGTTGTCGAATTGTGGCCCATTGTCTGTTGTGATCTTCTGTGGAACTCCAAATCTGCAACAAATGTTAGACATAATGAATTTGATAACAACTTTCGAGGTAGTTCCTGCCAACGGGGCTGCTTCGATCCACTTTAAAAAGTAATCAATGGCAACAATTATAGATCTGCACCCCCCGAATGCTATAGGTAGAGGTCCCACTAAATCCAACCCCCATCGAGCAAAAGGTATTGGCTCAGAAATTGACTCCAAAGGGACATCTGGAGTATGAATTTCATTACCATATCGTTGGCATGGATCACACTTCTTTTCCAACTCCTTGGCATCTTGCATTATAGAGGGCCAATAGTACCCAGCTAACAAAACTCTTCTAGTTAGAGCCTTGAATCCATAGTGTGCTGATCCCTCACCATCATATAATTCGGATAACACTATTTGAGACTCATCGACCCCCAAACATCGCAAGAGAGGTTTACTATAAGATTTTTTATCAAGAATATCTCTTAGGATGACAAAACCATGAGCCTTTTACTTTACTTTCATTTCTACTGCTTTTTCCAGAGGCAAGATGCCATCTAAGAGATATTGAGGGAGAGGAAATCTCCAATCTTGAGGCTGTTTCATCTGTATATTCAAACTTTCTTCTTCTTTATCCGGATTAATTTGAATGGATGGGCATTCTTGCACATGTATCCAAGGGTAGGACTCAGAGTAGGCTATAGTCGCCAAGGAATCCGCTAGCGTATTTTCCGTTCGGGGTATGTGCTCATAAGTGACGCTTTTGAAATTGAGGGCCACATCTTTGAGGATGAATAAATATTTAATCAGTTGTTCTTTTTTAGCTTCGGATTGGCCTTGTGTATGATGGGTAAGAAGCTGAGAGTCGCTAATTAACCTGACCCTTTTGGCTCCACAAATGAGAGCCAACTTCAAACCAGCTATAGCTGCCTCATATTCAGACTCATTATTGGAAGCCCTGAAGGCAAAGCATATAGCTTGGTACATTTTGTCACCGTACAAAGAGGTTAAACATATCCCAGCACCATAACCCATGGTGCTTGATCCACCGTCAGTCCGGATGACCCATACTTTCTTATCTTTTACTCCGGTTTCTTGTTTAGTATCCCTATCTGAGTCGAATTCAATTAAGAAATCAGCCACAGTTTGGGCTTTTACTGCTGTTCGATGGGCAAAATCAATATCGTAGTCTCCCAATTATACTAACCACTTGGTCATTCTACTTCAAATGTCGGCCTTTTGGGGAACGTTTTTCAAGGGAAAAGACGTCCGGAATGATAGAATGAGCCTGAAAATAGGGTCTCAGAGACTGCCAAGTATACGAAGAGAGTCTCTCCATCAACGGGTTTAAACAAAGTCTAGGGGGAAGACAAGTGCTTTTTAATCTCATCGAAGGCCTCATCACACTGTGGGGACCAATTGAAATCTTTTGCACATTTCAGAGTTTGAAAAAATGGGGCGCACCTGTCCGAAGATCTTGAAATAAAACGGTTTAGTGCAGCCAGCCTCCCGGTCAATCGTTGTACTTCTTTAATATTCCGAGGAGGCTCCATTTGTTGGTAAAGCATTAAGTTGGTCCGGATCAGGCTGTATCCTTTTCTCACTTATCACATACCCCAAGAATTTCCCGGACTGCACTCCAAAGACAAACTTTTCTGGGTTTAATTTCAAATTTACTTTCACTAAGTTAGCAAAGGTTTCTTGGAGATCTGCCAAGTGTATCTCTTCGTCCACACTTTTTACCATCATGTCATCGATGTAAACTTCCATGTTTCTTCCAATTTGATCATCAAAAGCCTTGTTCACCAACCTCTGATAAGTAGCCCCAGCATTTTTAAACCCAAATGGCATCACCTTATAACAATGGAGGCCCCTATCAGTAACAAATGTAGTATGTTCTTGATCCTTCAGATCCACTTGAATCTGATTATACCCGGAGAAGGCATCCATAAAGGTAAGCAGCTTATTTCCAGATGTGGAGTCCACCAACTGATCAATTCGGGGGACCGGGTATAAATCCTTTGTGCAAGCTCTATTGAGATATGTGAAATCGATGCACATACGCCATCTACCATTTTTCTTTTTTACCAACACCGGGTTGGCTGTCTATAAAAGGTATTGAGATTCCTTTATGTGCCCCATTTTAGTAAGCCGGTCAACCTCTTAAACTATGACATCAGCCTTTTCCTTAGAAAAGGCCCTCCTCCTTTGTACAACAGGTGCTATGTCCCTTCAGATGGATAATTGGTGTGATATAATATCTGCTGGTACTCCGGTAACATCAGCATTGCACCAAGCAAAGACATGCTGATGGTCTTTCAAGAACTCTAACATTTTACCCTTTAATTCTGATGTCATCTTGGATCCTATCTTGACATTTTTTCCTTCAGCCAAAGTGAGTTTCAACTTTTTCAATTGGTATTAAAATACCAGGGGTCTCTCTGGGGTCATCAATTTCACCCTCTCCCGCAGAGGGCCCCTCAAACTGCTATTCCTCATTGATCCAAACTGCCCCCAACATCCAAGGAGCCACTGTTGTATAACACTCTCTTGCTACCTTTTGGCTGCTCTGAACAACTCCCACTTGTCCTTGCACAACATACTTCAAGCATTGGTGGACTGTTGAAGCCACATCATGCATCCTAGAGAGCCAAGATCTCCCCAGAATAGCTTTATAACAAGTGGGACAATCCACCACAATAAATAGTATTCTAACCACCTTTTTAAAAGGGAATTTGCCCAATAAAACCTCCTCCTCGAACTCCCCGATCACATCTTCTGAGCTTCTTGTGAAACCCACAATTGACATGTTTGAACGTTGAATTACTGCCGGATTTTTCATCTTTTTATAGGAAGTTAAAAAGAGAATATTGGCAGAACTTCCGGTGTCCACCAAAATTCGTCTTATGTCATTGCCCCCAATGTATGCTCATATGAGAATAACATCTTCATGAGGACCAGCAATATCCCTCAAGTCATCCTTATCAAAAACAATAAAGGGAAATGGAATCTATGATTGATAGGAAGTCATGCCTCCTTCCAGTTGGGTAGCTAAAGTATGAACGCGACTCTTTCTCGAAGAAGCAGTTGGTGCTGTCATAATGTCTCCTCCGAATATCGTAAGTGACTCATAAAAGTTAATAAGTCCGGACACTGTCTTGCAATGTTCTGTGATAACACCCACTTTATTCCGGGTTGGATCAGGATCTAAATATTGTGATTCTACATCAAACCTTTCAATTATAACCATAGCCCCATCCGAAGCCGACGTGCCTGCATTGTTTGGACCAGCCCGATGAACATTATCAGGCCTATTTCCACCTCTTCTTTTAACATACGTCCCCAACTTTTCTCTTTTAATTAAAATTCTGGACTTCTTGTTTCAACGCAATATAATCCTCAGTGGTATGGCCAGTATCATTGTGATACTGGCAGAAACAATTATTGCGGCTCTCCCTAGGAGATTGTAATGCAGCCGGCCTTCTGTAGTGTACTTCGTCTTTTGTTTTGTCATAAATAGTGGCTATGCTTTCTTTCAACTCAGAAAACCACTCCGGTTAAACCCAAGGCCCTCGTTTATTCCTAGATTGCTAGCTCTGAGCTGGCGCGACCGGATGAGACTGAGCTTTGGCTATGTTATGACCTTGTCCGGCTTCCTTGGCTTTGTTCCCGGACTGGTTTTGGTTTTGATTTGGCGCAGCTGGGGCAAATCCCACTTGCTTGTGCACCATAGTTTTCTTTGTTTTATCTACATTAATCTGTTTACCGACCTGATTTAACAAACCTCCCCATGTCATGGCCTTCTTCCTGGTTACTGAATCAGCCAAGTTTCCGGGGTTCAAGCCTTGTCTTAGAGAAGCTATTGCTACTTGTTCAAAGCAATCAGCCAATCCATTTTTGGTATTTACAAAACGAATTATGTATTCTTTTAAAGATTCATTTGGTTCTTGGGCACGATGGATAATTGTGTCTCCATTGCCCTTTACCTCCTTACTTCCAACAAACTGTCTCCAAAAGGCCACCCAAAAAGTGTCAAAAGTTTTGATGCAGCCCTATGGCAAACTGTTGTACCACTTCAGAGCACTCCATGTAAAAGATTGGGAGAATGCTCTACAAAGTAACTTGTCGTCATCATTAAAATTCATCATAAATTTTTTGAATTGTTCCAAGTGAATATCCGGGTCTTTACTGCCATCATATTTTTCCATTTTTGTACTATCAAACCTCTTAGGAAGGTTTCCAGAGAGTTTCTTGGAGGACAATGTAGATTGTCTCCAATTCCGGCCACGACTGAAAACGGTATCTTCATTAGGAGTTGCGAAGATACCTGGCTCATCATAAAAGGGAAAAGGATCCATTAACAATCGATCTACGTGTCTCCGGCCATGACTGTGAGACGATCCTTTGATCAGATGCCTCTTCAACCTTCCATGCCTATCCCTTTTTCTTGAGTACTTTTTTACCAATTTTTGTTTCTTTTTAGAACGACCTTCATCACTGCTGGATGACAGGGATTCTTCAACTCCATCTTCATTTGAGGAGCTACTGGAAGACTCTGAGTCTGAATCAGAGCTCTCCACCGGTTTAGACCGGTGAGACTTTTTTGAGATAGCATAAGTCTTTTTTGCACTCACATGGGTTTTTGATGGCTCATGATCTCTGGGGCTGTCAGTATGATGACCTACTGACGCCTTAGACTTTTCTTTTGTGCCCATCTCTGCCCTCTTGACAACCCTCAGAGCTTCTATTTCAGCTTTTAACCTATCTCGCTCCTCGATAGTATATTCATCATTTTCCCCCACCACTTCTGCCAAAGCTGGTGGTACTTCCTGCACGTCCGGATTCATCCGAACAAATTTTTCTTGATGGTTTTAAAGGCTAAATTCAGGCACCTTCTCCTCCCACTGTGGTCGCCAATTTGGTATGGTTTATTTTCGGTTGAGGGTAATTTTGTCCAGAGTTTTGTGGTGTTTCAAGGGTATTTAATGTTTGGATAGATTGTAGTGAGAGACTTGAGCTGCCTGGTTGTATTAAATATTCATTACCCTCATTAATGAAAGTGGTTGGGTATTTATACCCTTAATTGTGGGCCACATGGGCTTTCGGGTCAACTTATGAATTCTGGTCGAGTTCAATGACCCATTAATCTTTAAGAAAGTAGGTAATTAGCTTAGGCATGAAGTGATTTAAGTTTTAATACATTTAGTCATGTTCGGATGGTTCAATGGGTGGCAGTTGTCCGAATTTCCCCTGTCCGGTTCCTCCAGTGAGTGGTGAGAAAATCCGGACTCATCAATTTACCCAGAAACATACTATGTGTCTTCAATACCTTGAAAATGAGCTTGCTTTTTTAACCCAAAGTAATATGTCAATTTCTGATTAAATTTTTAAGGTTAAGAATGTATGTTCAGAAATTTCAGGTTTGGACAGTGATGAACCTATTAGTGATATAAGGCTAAGATGTTATTTGATTCGTGGATTACGATCTGACTTCATGCCATTTATATCATCAATACAAGGATGGGTTAACCAACCATTAATTGTTGAGTTAGAGAACCTACTCTCTAACCAGGAAGCATTGGTTAAACAAATACTTGGTAAGTATTCTGCTGGTGTTGAAGATACATTTTTTGCTAAAGATAGGTCAAAGTGGAAAAACAAACAAATTCATTTTCAAAATGGCGGTATACAGAAAAGGAATGAGGGGGAGTCAATAAACCACTCTATACGAACATGTTTTAGATGTGGAAGGACTGGAAACATGAAGTCGGATTATCGTGCAAAGCTTGTTTGTAAGAAGTGCAGCAAACCAGGCCATATTAAACCAAACTGTTATTTGAAAATTGTCAAATCAGATGCAAATGTTGCACATGATGCTGAAGATAACAATGAGCTACAGTGGGAAAACTGTCTCTCAATTGAGGTCATTAATCAACCGGAAAATATGGCTTCTGCTACACATTGATTTGAAAAGAAATCGAAGGTTAATACTAGCTGTATTGACTACAAGAATGAGTGCATCGTTGATTTCGGTTGCCCGCATCATGCTACCGGTAATACTTCTATACTTTCTGATATTCTTCCTCATTTGAGCAACGAGTAATTGTGACAGTGTACAACTCATTATATCCAGTAGTGAAAGAAGGTGATTTAAGTGTGAAGGCTGCCAATTTAGATAATGAAAGTCTTACACTTGAAAACGTATAACAAGTACCATGTTTAAAGAAGAATCTTGCTTCTGTCTCTCAAATCACCCATTCCGTTAAGTATGTTTTATTCAGACGAAATGATATTCAGATTCTCGATGATTATAAAAGTGTTGATGCTAATGTCTTGTTCACCGGAATAAAGGCAAACTATTTATATGTTTTATCTGCAAGCGAGGCGTATATATTAAAGAAAGTTAAAATACAACAATATCACTTTGGTATGCTCGACTCGTACATGTTGGTAATCAACTATTACAGCAAATATCAACTAAAAGATTACTTGAAGGAGTTCCCTTCTTCAAATCAATACATCAGGATGTCATTTGTGCTGGCTGTCAATATGGTAAGTCACATCTACTCCATTTTCACAAATCTTTGAACCGTGCATCGTTGATGTTTGCGCTTTTACAATTTGATCTCATGGGTCCTACAAGAACACCAAGTTTTAGTGGTTTCCCATACATGATAGTTATTGTTGATGATTTATCTCGCTATATTTGGGTGTATCTCTTGAAAAACAAAGGCGAAGCTTTCACACACTTTGTTTAATTCAAAAAAATTGTAAAAAAGAAATTTAGATCTGTTTTAAAGTGTTTGCGAACTGATAATGGGGGTGAATTCCAATCATAAATATTCTGAATTCTGTCGCAAACATGGTATTCATCAACAGCTAACCTGCCCAGATACCCCATAACAGAATAAAGTCATCCATCGTAAGTTAGCACATCTTACAACAATGACTCTGTCTTGGCTGCACGTTAAGAATCTTCCTCGAGATTTATGGGTAGCAGCTATGCAATGTGCTTACCATGTGATAAACCAATTGCCTCCATGGTCAGGTACATCAAAATCTCCTTTTGAGTTGCTATATACTATCAAACCTAATGTGAGTTACTTTAGAGTCTCTGGGTCTCTTTGTTATGTTCATATACCTAAGCAAAATCGAACGAAGCTTGATCTGAAAGCAAAGAAGTGTGTGTTTGTTGGTTATGACGTAAACATGAAAGGATGGAGATGTATGGATCCTATCACTAAGAATATTGTGACTTCTTGTGATGTTGTTTTCGACGAGGTTCCTAATTTTTACCCAACTGCTGGTTCGGAAGAAACCTTTGTATTTATGCCATTTGTTGAAACTAATTATGAGCCGATCTCTACTCAAGAAGATCTTAGTGAAAAGGGGAGTTTAGAATTGTCTGGTCATAATAGTTCACCACAAGGAGAAATCGCACTGCGAAGAACTACAAGACCTAGGAAGCCACCTATTTATTTAAAGGATTTGAAGTTCAAGCAAACCAATGTACTATCACTTCTTACTTTATGTTAGAAGACATGCTGGAAAATGAGCCTTTATCCTATATTGAAGCTCTAGGGAAGTTAGAATGGGAGAACGCAATGAAAGATAAAATTACAACCTTGGACAGAAATTCTACTTGGGTTCTTATACCGAGACCGAAAAATGTTAAACTTGTTACATGCAAATGGGTTTACAAGTTAAAGAAGGCAGCATATGGAAACGTTTCTAGACACAAAACTTGTCTAGTTGCTCGTGGTTTCTCTAAAAAACATGGTTTTAATTATGAAGTAAATTTCAACCCAGTTGCAAAGATGGTAACAATTCATACTATTATTTCTTTGGCAGCAAACAAAGGTTGGACTCTTTGGAAATTCGCTGTAAAGAATGTTTTTCTCTACGACAAATTGGATCAAGATATATATATATATATATATATATAGAACAACCACTTGGTTTTATTTCAAAAGAATTTCCAAAATATGTCTGCAAACTTAAAAAAGCACTATACAGTCTCAAACAAGAACCTCATGCGTGGTATGGTAAGATTGCTGAATACTTCTTATTTTGTGGTTATTATCTATCTAGTTCAGATCCAAGCCTCTTTGTGAAAATTGATGGAAATTTAAACACTATGATCCTTCTCTACGTTGATGATATGATTATTATGCGTAATAAGTCAACTGAAATCAAACAGCTGAAGGAGGATTTATTTTACTCGTTTTGAGATGAAAAACTTGGGGAAAGCTCACTACTTCCTTGGTTTAGAAGTATAGAAGCATATGTTTATTTTCTATCACAAATAAGTTATGCTACTAAGCTTTTAGCCCAGTTCGGTATGGAAAATGCAAAATATACAACCACTCCAATGGATCCAGGTCTAAAATTACACAAAAATGAAGTGAATTATTAAATGATGTGACTGAGTATCGCAAACTTGTGGGTTGTCTTTTATATTTAACAATAACTTGTCCGGATATTATTTTTTCTGTTGGAATAGTATCTCAATTTAGAAATCAACCATGTGTTGGTCATATAGCTGTTGCAAAATGAATTCTTCGATATGTGAAAGGAGCTTTAGAGTATAGGTTGATGTATCAAAAGAATATAAAATTTCGTTTACGTGGGTTTGTTGATGCTTATTGGGCAGGCAATGTGAATGACAGATGATCCACTTTAGGTTACTATTTCAATACAAGTTCAGAAACTATCTCTTGGTGCAGCAAGAAGCAATACACATTGGCATTATCAACTGCTGAAGCTGAATATGTTGCAGCCACATTAGCTTCCCATGAGTGTATTTGGCTTACAAGACTTCTTAGAGATGTCAATCAGGTGTTACACCTTCCTATTTCCATCTTTTGTGACAACGAAAGTGCAATTAAACTTGATGGAAATCTCGTGCTTCATACTTGCAAAAAACACATTGATACTCTCCATCACTTTATCCGAGAGAAGGTACTTAATCAAGAAATTGAGTCGAAATCTATCTGGACAAATGAGCAGGTTGCTGATGGCCTTACTAAGGCTCTCCCCAAATCAAATTTTGAAGAGTTCAGATGAGCTCTCGGTCTAGCTGATCGAAAGAATGCACTAAGGAGGACTATCACAAATTAGTGCACTCTTCAGTCTGAGTTACAATAAGCAGATAAACAAACAATTCCCACATAATTCCCAAAGAAGCAGACAATTCCCACAAAGTTCCCAAAAGAAGCAGACGGTTCCCAAATAGTTTCCAACTATTAAATGACGTAAGTCGAGTAGTGAGAATTAATACTAGAAGTTTGAAAGTCCCCAATTATTAAAGATCTTAATGGGGATAGTGGGAATCATATTTTTCCAATAAGTATTGTTGGTTTCATTTTTTCAAGTTATAAAATCAAACTTCTTCCTGTTCAAATTGTTTCACATGGTACATATAATGAAGGTAGTAGTACCAGCTGAAATATGTATGCCATCTTATAGGATTGTAGGATATGATGGAGAAATTAATACACAAGCCCAATTTTATGAGCTAGATATAATTGAAGAAAGAAGATTCAAAGCATATCTTTGGTCAAAACATTACAAGGCATTAATGAAGAATACATATACTTCTACAATGAGGTTGATGAGTTTTGAACCATTAGGAAAATTAGCCCCAAATTGGAAGGGTAATTTTAAGGTCTAATCCAAAGTAAATCCAAAAACTTACAAATTACTAGATGCATAAGATAACCAAGTTTGGTATCCTTGGAATATAGAGCATCTGAAACTTTATCATAGTCCTTAAGATTTCAACTTGTAAGTTAATACCACTTGTAAAATGTATTTATTAAACTATAATGATGTATTATTTCCTACCTTGTTGGCGCGATAAAGTTTTTAAAAGGCATTCAACATTAATAAAACATCATTTTGTAAAAGTGTCAAATTTTATTTTACTCTTTCAAGAAGAAATACATTTCTAAGCATAAAAAGACAAACATACCAATAAAATTTGATTGCATGAGGAACACCTAGGGATTTATAAAGTTTATAATAATAAAAATAGGTCTCACAAGATTGTAAAAAATATTTATTAGAAAATAAATCAAGCTTAGTTATTTAAAAAACCCAACAAAAGCCATGCACCCTTAATATGCTAGGAAAATTCGAGAAAAATCCAAGAAAAGAACATAAATGTTTAACAATAATGTCTCGATCTATTGAAATTCATAAATCGAAAGATAAAACAAAGAACATAAAATGTTTAACATAAACACATAAAACCATTAAGCAATAACATAAAAACATAATACTAAATGATGAGGGGTATCTGCTAACTAATAAGTTAGAGGGTATCCAAGCAGAGAGAGTCACTTGAAGAATATAATCGACACCGAACCGAATTAATTATAAGACAAACTCAAGCTAGGAGAAAGGATAATGATAATCTCAACATCGCTAAGGCCTGTCTGAGAGATCAAGACATGTCAGAAGGAGACAATACTGTGAGCTAAGCTAAACCGAGCAAGCGCCTCATCAAGCAACGAATAAGAGGGATAAAGAAAATAAGAGAGAACCAAACCGTTGTTGATGCAGAAAAAGAGCCACACAAGGGACATAACCGAGCAAAGGGGTGGAAAATAGATTGGTGCTAGGTCTATAGCATGGATAAAGTCGATTGAGCTCCATCTGCAAAGGAGACAGTCAAAGCACTGGTTTAAAGCCACATAAATTGAACCAGTCAACCTACTAACGTAATGGCCATTAATTTAGATCTCACGATGTAAATTAAGTCCTACGTATAGTTACTGGAGTTAAGTATTGTAGTAACAACTTGTAAACGGTAATAAAGGGTAAAAATAAGCACATAAACCCGAAACAATGTGATTTTCTTCTATGATTTGAGAAGTTTACTATTTGGCATTTCATTTGTTAGTTTTTCCCATAAACAATTTGGATCCATTTATGGGAACGTATCAAAGTAATTAGCAATAAGAATTATCAACCATGATATTAATTTGGTCAAGGATTGAGAGAGATGTCGCGGAGTAGACTAGAGCCACGCTCCATCGGAGAGTTGCAGCCAACCCACCGGTGAGGCAGGAACCAGATCCCTCAATAACATTCATTACACCTAGAGTGGTCGAAGAAGTCCTCGTCGAGTCAGCATCGCAAGTGGGGCAACCAACGACCGGCATCGATGTAGCAACTGCGCCGCCAGGAAACGCGATGATCCCGACCGTACAACAAGAAGCCGCTAGTGATCCGGCTGCAACGGTCCAACGCTTGGAACAAAAACTTCAACATTTGTAGTATAAGTAGCTTAGGATGGCATATGAGCAAGACGCCAGAGAGAATGCCATGCACGGTACTCTAGCTGGGATGAACGACGCTCTACAGACATTGACTGCCAAAGCTCGAGGGACTCGCCGAACAAATCATCAGTCTAGGCATGATGCATGTCGGGTTAGTAGGGGGGATATGTCCTCTAAGCATGAAGATCAGACAAAAGAAAAGGAGAAAGTGGGGATAATAAGCATTGCAAGGGGCACAAACCACAGTATGAAGCACGACCTGGCAGATCCAAAAAGGTTAGGGAGGACGATGATGTACAGTACAACCAAGTGCGACCTATACTGTCCGCCTACATCCTCAAGGAGTCTCTTTTTGTCGAAATAATCATTCAAGCCCAGTTACCACAAAAGTTTGACCCGTGGAGAATGGAGGCATATGATGGATTGGGAGACCCGAAAAGGCATCTAGAGTAGTTTGGTAACATAATGATGCCTTTCAACCCCGACGATGCTATGCTTTACAGGGATTTGTCTATGACCCTTAAGGGTAATGCGATGGACTAGTTCAGCAGCCTACCTAAGGGGTCTATTTACGACTTTGTCGGTCTGTGAAGGGTCTTTAGAAAACGATTTGTAGGAAACAAGGAGCTCAGACGTGAACGATACTCGATCATGGAATTATACCAGCGGCAAGGTGAAACTTTAAGAAGTTATGGAAGGTGTTTTTTTAACTCTATGAATGCTTTGCCATATGTGGAGGAAAACTTGGAAATAACATCCCTAAAAAAGGGCCTCGATCGACGTAGAGAGATTTTCGCCGACCTAATCTGATTTCCAATGGAAAAGATGGGGGACTTGCTAACCCAAGCTGACATATTCATCAGAGTGAAAGACGCAAGGAAATGGTATTCGCCGGACAGGTAAGTTGTTGATCCCGAAAGACGGTCGACCGACCGGAAAAAGGCTGACGATGGGCCTCGTCGGGAGAACTTTCATCGACCGGTATACTGTTAGAATCCTTCCAAAAGATTCACCCCCTAACTAAGACTATTTTGGTCACATATGATCAAACTAAGGTAAGAAGAAAGTATTAGGCCCCACAAGTAATGAACGCCCTTGGTTTAACGAGATCGAGTAAATATTTATGCTCCCATCATAATGACCACGATCACCCTACTGACAAATGCTGGCAGCTTAGAGAGGAAATTCAACGGCTCATAGATAGTGGCGAACTCGTCCAATTCATAAAGCAGCAAGACTGTTGTCATTAGCCCGAGCAAAGGGATAAGACGCGCTCGGCTATCAAGCAGCAAACGCATGCAAGCAAAAGTGGCTGTTTGTTATTACAGGAGGACACTCCAATATAACTAACAACTTGGGGGTGACACCTTACCATGATCTAACCTTACTAGTGAAGGACATTCCGAGGTGGCTAGCAAAGCTATTTCCGCAGCTTGGGACAATACTTCATCTCTATTTACTATCTCGGGGGGAAATTATGAGGTAACTCAAGGAATAAAAACCAGCAAGAGGACGCGAACCAACCTTTGATAAGGAAATATATTCTTTAGGGACCTAAATGTAATTAGTAAGGACTTAATTGATAAGTTCTATTAATATAGAGTAAAGTTAGGCCTTATAAGGAATACATGGACTAAATTGTAAATATCCCTCTATGTAACCGCTCTTGTAACTAACTCACTAGGCCTATTTAAAGAGGCTGGGGAGGTTGATTACGCCTATGAAATATTCAGAAGCAAAAGTTTATATTCACTACCAAAAATTCACTCTGTTGATTCTTGTATTCTCAATCTTTTCAATCCAACTTTTATTCATACCAAATTGGCGCTAGAAAGAGGGGGCAAAGATACCTTGATCGATAGATCAAAAATCGAGTCTCGAGTTTTTTCGTTTTCTGAAGCATTTCGTTCGAGTTTTTTCGTTTTCGGAAGCATTTCGTTCAAGTTTTTTCGTTTTCTGGAGTATTTTGTTTAGATTTTCGCTGATCAGAGATGAATTCAGAAGAAGGTGACAATCCGTCAGTTCGAAAGGCTATGGGAACATTGAAATCTGATCTGCAAGAAAAAGAAGCAGGTGAACCAGTTCCGATTCAATCAAATCAATTCG
Source organism: Limnanthes douglasii subsp. nivea (assembly GCA_036936605.1). NCBI lineage: Eukaryota > Viridiplantae > Streptophyta > Magnoliopsida > Brassicales > Limnanthaceae > Limnanthes > Limnanthes douglasii. The sequence continues at coordinate 52,102,135 of JAUPFV010000004.1, read as the reverse complement.
ATTTTGAAGGAAAAATGAAGGAGTTAATAAGAAAGGTGGCCGAGCTTGATGAATATGCTCAAATGAAGCAAGGTAACGATAACGCTAAACTCAGGTCTGAAATATCCAGAGGTGCTCAGGATGATCAGTCGGATCAGTCGAATGACGACGATGATGTTCAAGATACTCGACGTAAAATACGTTTTGAACGTAGGAAGGAGCACAGTGGAATGAAAAAGAAGGGAAAGTTGCAGAAGCGACGATATGTGTATTCTAGTGAAGAAGATGATGAGGATTCGGAATCGGATGAAACACCGAGATATAAGCATTTTCGAGGTCATTCAAGAGAGAGAGAATATGAATTAATGCCAGCTAAAGTGTATAAGGAAGGAAGGCAAAAGAAGGAAAGGCGAGTGAATTCTCCTCGGAAAGTGTATTCGCCTCGGAAATATGTCGGGGAGCCAAGTTCGTATGCTACTGTGGGAATGAGGAATGAGGACCAGTATGTTCAAGGTGTGGATTGGAGGGATTCACCGTTGATTAGTGAGATCAGATCTGTACCGCTTCCGAGGCGGTTTGACATTTCTAAAATTGATAAGTTCGATGGAACTCAAGATCCCGATGACCATATAGAGCAATTCAAGAACTATATGACCAACTTCGAGGACGATGATAGGCTGGTTTGCAGGGCCTTCTCTCAGACATTCAAAGGAACTGCATTAAAATGGTATAACAAGATTCCTAAGGAGTCTATTGCAAATTTTAGAGACTTTTACACAGCTTTTCGAAGACAGTTTGTGGGAAGCAAAGAAATGAGAGCTAATGGAGATACAATAATACAATGTAAGCAAGCTGCGGGAGAAAAGCTGAAGGATTATACCAAGAGATTTGTGTCAACAAAAGCGGGATTAGATGACTGTGAGGAATTGGTGGCTATGGCGGCGTTTCGACAAGGATTGTTGCCTGGAGATTTAGCCGATGAAACAACAAGGCGTAGAGCATTAACGTTTGGAGCTCTCATGGCCCAGGTTGAAGACCAGATCAAGGTCGAAGAGTCTACTCGAGTTCGAAGAGGAAATGTTGGTGTTCAGAAAGGGAATACTCAGGGGGGAAATAACCAAGCGAACGCTTCGAATAACATCTCGTCAAGGGCGAGGGGCAATCAAAATGTTACTTACCGAGGAGGTTCGAGTTCGTATCAAGGGGGTGCTAATCATCACAACTTTAGTAATCAATAACAGTTCAAACCAAGATCGAATGTATGGGTGAAACCGGAATATTATGCAGATTTGACTGAAAGTATGGCATCGATATATGAAAAAAACAAGGGAACAGTAAATTTCAGAAAGCCAGCAGCGATTAATAGGCCAAGGGAAGAGCGCAATAACAGGTTCTGCAGGTATCATGATGATATTGGGCATGATACAAATGATTGTATTGCTTTGAAGAAGGAGATGCAGATTCTGATTGAAAATGGAAAGTTGTTGGAATATGTAAAAAAGAATGCTAAAGCTATAACTCAAAAAATTGATAATCCTAATTCTAAGCAGGAAACTGCACTGATGATTTTAGATGCTGCAGGTGATGAGTTTGATGTGGCTTCGGAATATGTCAACCCGGACCCTAGTCGATTGTTGTTGATGTCAGTGGATGAGCCGAGGCGTGAGGGACGTGTTCGAGATTTGTGTGCCTTTTTTGAGTCATTGACAATATTTGGGGGAGATTCAATGACTAACAACACTAATAATTCGAGGAAGAGACATATAGTGAATTTAGCGCATCAAATTGAGGGAGGAGCATCGGCACACCTAAGAAACAAGAAGGATGTCCCATTTATAATTTTCGATGGGGATGATTTGAGAGGAATTACTGGGCCACATGAAGATGCAGTGGTCATAGGAGCAGAAGTGTGTGGGGTGGAGATTCGACGAGTATTGATTGATACCGGGAGCTCTGCTAATGTGTTGTTCAAATCAACATATGATAGACTAACTGCTCCGCCTCGGATAGAAAGTTCAGAAAGAACTATCATTGGGTTTACTGGCGCAACAGCAAATGTGATAGGGGAGTTCGAAGGTGAGATTTCTTTGGGAAAAGGGCCTTTCAAAACGAAAGTACAAGTACTTTTTATGGTGGTAGATTGTCCATCGAGCTACAACGCTATTTTTGGAAGGTCATGGCTGGCTAAAATGTATGCTATAGTTTCCACGGTTCATCAATGTTTGAAGTATGTGATTGGGGATCGAGTCGGCGTAGTTCGAAGTGACCAAAAGGTGGCTAGAGAGTGTTACGCTGCTGCATTTAGACTACGTGGCAAAAGTACTGATGATCCGATGGAGAATTAGCAGTTTGGGGGGTTGTCTTCTAGTGGTACAGATGAGGGAATTGATGATCCGAGGTCAACCCCGAGTTCTGTGGTGGTAAGTGAAGAAATAGAAGAATACATTTTCAATAATGGCAAAGTACTTCGAATTGGGACTTTATTGTCTTTATCAATGCGAGAAAGATTGTTGAATTTTTTGTCTAAGAATTTGGATGTATTTGCTTGGAGGTCCGAGGATGTAGTAGGGGTCCCAAGTAATATCATATGTCATAGCTTGGCAGTGGATCCGAAGATCAAGCCGATAATTCAAAAAAGGAGAGCTTTTTCGTTGGAAAAAGCCGAGGCCATAGTTGCTGAGGTAGATGATTGTATAAGATGGGGCATATCAGGGAGTCCAATTATCTGAGGTGGACGGCTAATCCTGTGGTGGTGAAAAAGAAGAGCGGAAAATGGAGAATGTGTGTAGACTTCACAGATTTGAACAGAGCCTGTCCAAAAGATCCTTTTCCAGTACCTCGGATTGACCAATTGGTGGATTCTACTTCTGGAAACAAAATTCTAACATTTATGGATGCATTTTCAGGATATAATCAGATTCGAATGAATCCAGAGGATGAAGAGAGCACAACTTTTATTACTGATCGAGGTTTACACTGTTATAGAGTGATGCCGTTTGGATTGAAGAATGCTGGGTCTACATATCAAAGGTTGATGAATAAGGCGTTTGCTTCATAAATAGGGAGGAATATCGAAGTGTACATTGATGATATGCTTGTTAAGAGCAAAAGTGATGATGAACACATTGATGATTTAGAGGAGACGTTTTTGAATCTCAGAGCCATACAGTTGAAGTTGAACCCAGAAAAATGTACGTTTGGAGTCCGATCTGGTAAGTTTCTGGGGTATGTGATTAGTGAAAGAGGAATTGAAGTGGATCCAGAATAATTGAAGGCTCTGATATCAATGTCCTCGCCTCGGAATATCAAAGAAGTGCAGATGTTAACGGGCAGGTTAGCAGCTTTGAACAGATTCATTTCTCGATTTTCAGATAAGTGCTTGCCTTTTTTCCATGTGCTGCGTCGACCTAATAATTTTGAGTGGACTTCGGATTGTGAAGAAGCTTTTGTTAAGATCAAAAATCTTTTGTCCACTCCTGAAATATTATCAAAGCCTCGGGAAGGTGAGCAACTATTTTTGTATATAGCTGTATCGGATTATGCAGTGAGTGCAGTTCTGATCAGTGAAGATTCAAGAATTTCGAGGCCCGTCTACTATGTCAGTAAAAGTTTGGTTGATGCCGAAAAACGTTATTTGAAGCTCAAAAAATTGGCATTGTGCATAGTAGTGGCAGCGAGAAAAATGCGTCCTTATTTCTAGGCACATACGATTGTGGTTCGAACTTCCTATCCATTGAAAAATGTATTGCAAAAGCCAGATATCTCAGGAAGGATGACTAAGTGGTCTGTAGAATTATGAGATTTCGATGTGTTATTCTCTCCTCAAACAGCTATCAAAGCTCAAGCCTTAGCAGACTTCTTGGTTGAGTTTCATTCGAGTAGACCCGAAGAGAAAGAAGGTGAAAAAGTGAACATGAATCTGACGTGGAGAGTACGAACTGATGGAGGATCTAGTAATAAAGGGTCGAGTGCAGGAGTTGAATTGGTGGCACCAACAGGGGAGTTTATGTTTCAAGCTATAAAATTTGGATTTCATGCTTCGAATAATGAAGCTGAATATGAAGCTGTGCTAGCAGGGTTGCGGTTAGCAAAGATTTGTGGAGCAATATCCGTGCGCTTAGAAACATATTCGCAGTTGGTAGTTAACCATGTTAAAGGGGTGTCAGAAGCTAAAAAGGATCGTTTGGTTTTGTACTTGCAAGAACTACGAGGTATGATGGCCCAGTTTGAAAATGTCGAGGTGGAGCATATTCGAAGAGGTAGCAACACAATGGCTGATTCTTTAGCAACAATGGCTTACTCTGAAGAATATCCATGGATCGTGACACAACCACTGCCTTCGATTACATCAAGCTCTGAGCAGTGTGAATTTGTTGAGGAAGTAATAAATGATTCAACGAACATTCGAAGAGATTGGAGAACTGACTTATTAAACTTTCTTACAAAGGGAATACTACCTCTTAACAAGCACTCGCTCAAGAAAATAAGGAATAAAGCTCTTGGTTATGTAGTGTTGGATGGGATATTGTATAAGAAGTCTGTGTCGAGGCCCTTATTAAGATGTTTGAGCAAGCATGAATCTCAAAACATTCTATCCGAATTACACGATGGAGACGGGTCAGCTCATTGTGGTTTCAAAGCTTTAACGCGTAGGGTATTGTTGGCAGGGTATTATTGGCCAACTATATTGCACGATGCCAAGTTATTGGTTCGAAGCTGTGATACTTGTCAAAGGTATGCACATTTGATACATAAACCAGCAGTACCCCTGATGACAATCTCTGAGGCGGTTCCTTTCGATAGATGGCGGCTTGATTTAGTAGGACCATTGCCTATGGCTTCAGGTGGAAGACAGATGATTATTGTCGCGGTTTATTATTTTTCGAAGTGGGCAGAAGCAGAACCTTTAGCTAGAACAAAAGCTAAGGATGTGATCAAGTTTATTCTAAGTAACATCTGCTACCGTTTTGGAGTTCCTCGAAAAATAACAACGGACAACGGTCCTCAATTTAATAACAAGGAAATGGATTCTTTTTGCTATTCGAAAGGAATACAACAATGCTTCTCTACTCCTTTTCACCCCCAAGCAAATGGGCAGGTGGAAGTTACAAATAGATCTATTTTGGAGGGTTTAAAGAAAAATTTGGCGGGAGCAGCAGGGAAATGGCCAAATTATCTTCAAGAAGTGTTGTGGGCATATCGAACAACCCCTAGAGAGGCCACAAAAGAGATTCTTTTTTCTTTAGTGTATGGAATGGATGCTGTGTGCCCTGCTGAATCTACATTGCCTTCCTACAGGTTATTGCGATATTCCGAAGTGGATAATGATGAAGCTAGAAGGGTTGAGCTTGATTTGTTAGAAGAAAAAAGGGTCAAAGCATATTTGAATATGGTTCATTATCAAACCTTAATGAGAAGCAGGTACGATGCTAAAGTCAAGAAGATAGAGTTTAAGGTTGGCGATAAAGTGTTGCGAAAAGTATTTCTTCATACTAAGGACAAGCACCTCGGAAAATTGGCTCCGAATTGGGAGGGTCCTTATGAAGTCAAAATGAAGGTCAAGCCAGGCTCTTACAGGTTGTCTGATCGTGAGGGGAGGATACTCAAACACCCTTGGAATATAGAGCATTTGAAATTGTACTGTGAGTAATATTGAACTTCGAATTTTTGCAAAACAGACATACTCTTTCCTTATCTGTTGGCCCAGAAAGGTTTTAATGAGGTGTCTGGCTAATATTGAATTTTATAATAAAAATTTCTTTTGGCCATTGGTTGTTTAGTATGATGAATGATTTGTTATTTTGGTAACTTGGCAAAGACTGATCATCTTTGAAAGTTGACCAAGAGTAATTTTCCAAAGCAATAGCTTTGAAGAAACAACCTATTTCGAGGTGCCACGTCTTACGAGTGCATCTAATTTTCGAGGTGCCACGTCTTATGAGTGCATCTAATTTTCGAGGTGCCACGTCTTATGAGTGCATCTAATTTTCGAGGTGTCACGTCTTATGAGTGCATCTAATTTTCGAGGTGTCACGCTTTATAAGTGCATCTAATTTTCGAGGTGTCATACTTTATAAGTGCACCAGAGATTTGAAATATTAAGAAAGTTGCTTGTCTCATTGGATAAAAGTTGAAGCTTACAAAAAAGGACAAATTGATTAATCATCCTCTTCTTCCGATGACCCGTCAGAAGCGTCACTTTCTTCTGAAGAGCTTGATGGTACTTCGAATGCTTCTTTTGGACGATCTTTCTCTGGGACTTGCTTCCAAAATTCTATTAAATTTAGCCTTGGATAGGCAGCATGGATTTCTCGAAGAAGATTGTTAGCTGTATCGATTTAAACCTTTTTGATACCAGTAAGCATCACAGAACCAACAGCAGCTTCGGCTTTCTTGACGGCAGCTTTCTTTTCTTCCTCGAATCCTGTTCGAAGCGTAGTCAATTGAGTTTGGCAATTATCCAATTTTTCTTGAATTTCCTTAACAAGTTTCTCAGCGTCGGTAGATTTTTTCTTTTCCTCAGAAATAGCAGTAGAATGTTGAGAATTTAGATTTTCAAGAGCAAGTCGATGAGAAGCCTCCAGAGCTTCGATTTTTTCTTTGTGCTCCTTAAGAAGCTTTCCTTTCTCAGCTTCGAAATTTTGAAGTGCTTCATTTTTCGAAGCCTTTTCAGACTCTGTTTCTTTTTTGCTCTTGATTAATTCTTGTGCAAGGAGCTCCAATTGTGTATGTGAATTTTTTACTTCTTCACACAATTTTTTGGCTGCAGCACTTAAGTTATCAAAAGGTCGAAGAATTGAAGTTACCTCATCGGATCTGTCTGGATTGGGCAAGTTTGATGGGTGGTGATGAACAGGAACAATTGCGTTAGATATTGAAGCCATAGCAGCCCCAGTAGAAGTCGATGGAATGGTGTTGGTAGGCTGAGAGCCTTCACCAGTGAATGCAAAATCCCCGCTTGAGTTGAAATCTTCGAGGTTAAGGTGATCGTCTACTTGGCTATCTCCTAGTGCCAGTCCCCCTTGAGGATTTTCTTCAATAAACGTTTTCCCATGCACCTCGGAAGCCAGTACCTCTTCGAGTATGTCAGCCTCATTCTTTTTCTTTGGAGTGGCGGACTTGTTCTTTTTCTTCTTTGGAGTATTGTTTTCTTTCTTTTTCCTCTTCGGTGCAGGTTCGTCCTCTTCGGATATTGGAGGAAGTTGAGATACAGGCGCTTTTCGTTTCCCTGCAGGCTTCGAATGTTTGGAAGAGTTAGCCTTGCTTGTATTGGGTTTTTTGAGGGTTAGCTTTCCCTTCTTCTTTAATGGCAGGTGACTGTCAGATCGATTCCTGGTGGGAAGGTAGGTTTTCCCATCAGGTGCGAGAATTCTTTGGACCGCTATGATGGGATCTGAGGGGACCATCGGATCTTCAGGGAAGTCAGCTCCCAAGGTTATGCGCCACAGATGGCTGTTGACGAAGTTGATTGGTAGAAAGGCTGAGTGAAAGCCGTTTCCCCAGGCTTTCTCTTCCCATTTAGCCATTCTCTGGAAGATGACCTTTGCAGATTTTCGACGACTTTTGAATCTCCTCGGAATTTCTGAAAAGAGAATAAACAGTTAGATAAGTAGACTTGGTTAATTTGGCTAGGCTTAATAAGTTAAAAATGTTAACATTACAATAATGATTTACTTACTGCTATCTCTCCAGGTGAGAGTAAGTTTTGAGGGGTTGTCATCGGAAATCTCTTTACCATTTTCCCAAGCTCCTGATAAAAAGATAAACCTCTGCTTCCAAAATTTATCAGCTTCGAGGAGGTCATCGATAATCTTCAGATCATCCTCCAACGTTAGGTAGTAGAATGGTAAAACTGGCCCATTTGAGAGTTTGGTCAGTGAGATGAAGTCTTCTATTTCGAGGGGGATGCCTCCTAGCCTCAACACCATGATATCTGAGAATAAGGTGAATAACTGATTTGGAGTGACTTGTGTTGGGCACAACCTAAGAATTTCGAAGTACCTCACAATCATTGGGTCGAGGGGAAATCGAAGTCCCCAATTGAAAAGCTCGGGGTAAACTACCAGTTCATTCTTCTGACAACTCAGAGGTGTTTCTCCTTCTACTGGTAGTCGAAGAACAACGTTGTCTGTTAATCCCCATAGTTTCTTGAGTTCTTCTTTTTCTGATTCGAGGTAGTAGGTGTAAGGTACATTTTTTAGGGCAAGAATGTACCGAGGAGAAAGTGGTTGAAGGTTTTCTTGAACCAAGGCAGCAACGTCTTCGGGAAGGGTGAGATGAGGTTTCTTTCCTCGAACTTTCTTTGCAGGGATTACCCCATCAGCCTCGGATTCCCCTTCGGCATCGGATTCGGTCGCTTCAGAATCATTTTCTTTGTTATTTTCCTCATCGTTAGCCTCATCGTGACGACTTTGAGTTTGAGTCTCAGTCTGAGTCACAAGAATTGGTTGACTATTCTCTGGTGTAGCGTCAACCATTTCTTGTGGGGGAGGAGAGGAGGTTTCTGCATCGTCACCCATTGCTAGAAAGGTTGATTTTTTGCTAAGTTTAACTTTAACGGCTTCGGATTGAAAGATAGGTGATTTGGGTTGAAGTTTTTTAGTTGCTTCGAATTATAGGATAGGTGATTTGGGTTGTAGTTTTTTAGAAGTTGAGGGTTTGTCAGAAGTGACAGCCTTAGACGTTTGATGTGGTCTTAATGATGGAGAAGTGGATGGATTTCGAGGAGGAGAAGGTTGTTGGCTAGATTCTGGGTTTGAAGCTAGGGGTGAAGATGAAGTAGCAAGGTTGGGATCGAAGTTACCGTATTTGAAGGTGGTAGAGGAAAAGTGAGGACCGTTGTAGATCAACCCATCAGCTCTGTACTCTTCAGCTCTCTCTCCAATACAAAGATAATCGTAGGCACCAAATACTTGATTACTAGAACCAGGGAAGAGAGATTTCTTTGTCTTTCTTGGTTTTCTGGGTTTAGATCTTTTGTATTTGGGATATCTTCTCATACAATAGATACTGATTTGAGAAGTTGTTTTTGTGACTGGAGAAAGTGGGGTTTCTGAGGAAGAAAGTAGGAGATGAAGATGAAGATGAAGATGAAGAGAGTGGTTTATCTAAAAAGTTCTCAGTGAAGGTGAAGCTGAATATTTATAGTTAAAAAAAATGACGTTGAGAATTTGAAGAGGAAAAACCAGTGAATTGTTCTCATTGGGTGGAATGTGAAACATGGAGGAAAGCGTGTTGAGTCATAGACCTATCAAGAAGGGTCTAGTCAGTCTTTCAAGTAGGGGTCAGAAAATTCGAAGCACAAATAAAGAGATATTTCTAGTCAGGAGATTCGAAGTGGAGGCAAGGTTGTATTTTAGGTTGGTAGTTTCGAAGTAATTGGGGAAGTTATTTGCATTTATTCTTGGATTCGAAGTCAGGCTGCAAGTCATCAGACTTAATCATAATGAAGGGGCTGGATAAAAGAAGTTTTATTCACTTGGAGTAACGTTCGAAGAGTGAATAGTTCTTATAAATTATCTGTATAAGAACTGGGGGCTACTGATAAGGAAATATATTCTTTACGGACCTAAATGTAATTAGTAAGGACTTAATTGATAAGTTCTATTAATATATAGTAAAGTTAGGCCTTATAAGGAATACAGGGACTAAATTGTAAATATCCCTCTATGTAACCGCTCTTATAACTAACTCACTAGGCCTATTTAAAGAGGCTGGGGAGGTTGATTACGCCTATGAAATATTCAGAAGCAAAAGTTTATATTCACTACCAAAAATTCACTCTGTTGATTCTTGTATTCTCAATCTTTTCAATCCAACTTTTATTCATACCAACCTTGACGTATAAGAAGTTGAAGCTTCATCCTATTGGAATTACAGGGACCCTGTAGCAAATATCACATTCAACGATGATGACCTAAGAGGGGTCAGCACGTCTCATGAGGATGCATTGACGATAAATATGAGTATCGGGAGAGTAATATTAACTCGAATATTGGTAGATGTGGGCAGCTCAACCAACATCATTTTCAAAGACATTTATGATTGAATGCACAAGGTTCCACCCTACAAGCCCACCCAACGAACCTTGGTGGGATATGAGGGTAAGACGTCTCAATGCGTTGGGAATGTCGAGCTGATGGTCAAAGTAGGTTACGAGGTTACCAAGCGCGAAATTAGAACATTGTTCATGATCTCAGATACCCTAGTACTTATCACGAGATAATTGGCCGACCTTGGTTTCATAGGATGGAGGCAACCCTGTGCATGTTCAGGCAGTGCATCAAATACCCAGTGGGAAGCGCAATCAGTATTATCTGAGGGAGTCAGCGCACGTCAAGTACATGTTATGAAGTCACTGTCGACCCCACAAAACCCCTCAAGTAGCAATTAAAAGGCGAGGGAGGGCCCGGAGTGAGAAGCAGTATATTCCTTCCTCGCCTAAACTAGTGGACGACCCTCGTGAAACAGAGCATCCAGAAGAAGACCCTCCAGACTCGATCGAGGAAGTAGTAGCAGAGGGTCGCACTCTACGGTTGGCTAATAAATTAACTTATATCTTTAAGAAATCGTTAATTGAGATATTATAAAAGAACTACAATGTGTTTTTATGGGATGCTAGCGATATTTCAGGTGTTGGCCCCTCAGTTATCTGTCACGAGTTAGCTATCAACTCGTATGCTTAACCCGTGCGACAGAAACGACGGTCTTTCTCAGCCGAGAAGTAGGAAGCCATATTTGTCGAAGTGACGCAAATATCCAAACTAGGGCATATTAGGCGAGTCCGGTATTCGGTATGGGTGGCAAAACCAGTTTTGGTTAAATAGAAAGGGGGTCAATTACGCATGTGCGTCGATTTCACCGATCTGAATCAAACGTGCTTTAAAGATGTATTCTTCTTGCCTCGTATTGACCAATTTGTAGATTCCACTTCGGGATGCGAATACCTCTCATTTATGGACGCTTACTCGGGCTAAAATCAGATTCGCCTCAACCCGTTAGACGAAGAGCACACAGCCTTTCAAACAGAGCGGGGCTTGTATTGTTGCACAGTGATGCCGCTCGGATTAAAAAATACGAGTTCTACATACCAACGTCTAATCACATCTTTAGTGAACATTTTGGTAAGCACATGTAAGCATATGATTGTGAAGATGCATACAACAGAATAACAACTCGCGGTACTCCAGATTGTATTTAACTTACTGCGCCAGTTTAATTTGAAGCTTAACCCGATCAAGTGCTATGTTGGGGTAAGCAGTGGAAAATTCCTAGGTTACATAGTAAAAAAAAAAGGAATCGAATCCAACCATGTCCAGCTGCAAGAAGTTATCCAAATGGCACCTCAAAGGAGCATACAATAGGTACAATGTCTCACATGATGCCTCACAACACTTTCCCGGTTTATTTCGAGGGCCTCAGATAAGAGCCATCCTTTTTTTGAAGTTCTCCGATGGGCTAAGAAGTTTGATTGGACAAAATAATGTGATAAGGCATTTACCGAGTTGAAAAATTACCTTACGTCACCAGAAATCTTATTCGTACCCTTGCCTAGTGAGCCGTTATTTTTATATTTATCTGTTTCACCATTTTATGTCAGTGCAATCCTGGTAAAAGAACCAGCCGACGACCAATGGCCTATCTATTACAACAACAAAAATTTGGTCGATTATGAGACGAGATAACTCAATCTAGATAAGCTTGCACTGGGTCTGGTCACAGTCGTCTTCAAAATGCACCCATATTTCCAAGGGCGCACAATTATTGTCCGCATATCTTTCCCTTTTAAAATGGTGTTGCAAAAACCTGATGCCTCGGGCAGGCTGACTAAGTGGAGAATCAAACTCGAGGAATATGATATCCAGTTCGAACCACGTACTATTATAAAAGGGAAGGTCGTGGCTGATTTCTTTACAAAGTTCTCCTCTCCTAGAGATCTATCTCCTCCAAACAACACCGTAAAAATAACAGAACACATGATTGTCGAAACCGATGGGGATTCGAGCACTTCTGGAAGCACCACGGGGTTCGTACTCCGTTTACCTATAGGAGAGGAAGTCAAACAGTCGATCAGATTCAACTTCCTGATGACAAATAATGTGGAAAATTATGAAGCGATCATTTGAGGCATGAAGTTGGCTCTAAGATGCGGGGCTCGTCTTCTGTGAATCTGTTCAGATTCTCAGTTGGTCATAAATCAGGCTAGGGGAACTTACGATGCAAAGAAAGAAGGAATGCGGGGCTACTTGGAAACACTCAAGGAATGTGAGTCCAAATTTGCAACGGTGTTATACGAGCAAGTCCCCCGTTAGGAAAACTTCATCGCTGATGCGCTGGCCAAGGACGCAGCGGTGGACAAGCACCCTCTTATCATCACCGAGAAAATGCAGACTACAGAACTAGTCAATCGAACTGAAAACATCAATATAATCAATAATACTAATTATTGGAGACAATCCTATCTTTTATACCTAAATTATGTCGTTCTACCGACCGATAAGCCAGCTGATCGGACTCTCCAGGTGCGGGCTGCAAACTACTCTGTGATCGATAGCGATTTATACCAAAACATTGCAGCCCGACCCCTACTGTGTTGCCTCGATCAAGCAAAATCTACCTCAGTTTACACGACCTACACACCAAGGAAGCTGGAGCGCATTGTGGCTACCGGATCCTCATTCGAAGGTTTTTGCCATCAGGTTATTATTGGCTAGAGTTGGCCAGCGACACGGAACGACTTGTCCAGCAATGTCACCAGTATCAATAGTTCACCAATACTGGGCATCTTCAAAGCAATAAGAGGCAGTCTGTACGTGTCCCTTGTCCTTTCGACAAATGGGGCATTGACCTTGTAGGGCCACTTCTTATGGCAACCGACAAGCAAAAATTTCTAATCGTCGCGCTGGATTAATTTTCGAAATGGGTAGAAGCTAAATATATTTTTCAAACTCGATCTCAATAGGTATGTGACTTTATCCACAATCAAATACTTACAAGGTTTGGCATACCACGCATCTTGATGACAGATAACGGGCCTCAATTTCAAAACATTATGGTGACAATGTTCTACAAACGATGCGGGATCGACCAACGCTTCTATAAACCATATTACCCCGAGGAAAACGGTCGAGTCGAAGTCACCAACCGCACGGTTTTGGAAAGAATTTAAAAGAAGCTTGAAGGCGCCAATGGAAAATGTCTAGACAAGTTAGCTGAGGTCTTATGGGCATATCAGACTACCCTCAAACTGTAACCGGCGACACTCATTTTTCCCTCGTTTATAGTAGCAAAGTTGTGGTACCAGCAGAAATAATCGTACCAAGCTATCGGGTCATGAATTATGAGGAAGACATCAATATTTCCAACTGAGCATAGAGTGTGGACCTTATAGAATAGAGACGTGACCAGACACACATACGCACAGAGCATTACATGAGCGTGATGCGAGGATGTTTTAATGCTCATCTCAAACCCCATAGCTTTCAGGTCGGCGATATAGTTATGAAGAAAATATTCCAAGGATCAGGCGACAGAACAGCTGGCAAGTTAGGGCCAAATTGGGAACGGCCATATACCATCATCTCCAAAGGCCATAGCAGAGCCTATCGCCTCGCTGATGCAAAGGGCCATGACTTTAAGAACCCATGGAATATTAACCATCTAAAATTGTATCGTCAGTCTTTGTAACTTAGAGGATGTAATCTTTTTTTCCACTGATGGCTCGGGAGGTTTTTTTAATGAGGTATCAAAATTCTTGTTCATTTCATTAATATATTTTACAATTTTCACCATTATGTGTGTTTATTGTCACATCTTCCCATCCACATAATCGTGACCGAGTCTATGACCACACCTACGGGCTACGCAAGGGGCCATACTGAGCCCAAACCAAGTGTCTGTAAGCACGATCAGGCTAATTGACTACACCTACGGTATATAAGTGAACTAATCTAGAATCAAACCTGTAACAGACCACGCAATAGTGTTGTACGACCTCGCCGCGATTAAGCTAAGGGCTAATTTTATCCTTAGCTACGCAATGAGCCGTACTAAGCTCGACTTTGTAAGGATCCGTCCAAGAATTATCGTAATCTTAGCATACAAAAAAACTACAAGTAACATGGTCATTAAAATTACAAGTACAGCTGATTAGGAGATTGGCTATCACCTCGAAAATAATAAGTCCAATATAAATCTGAGCCAACATATCCACACTAAATCATACAACCATAACATTTTATATCATGGTTCAATAGTACGATCAAGTTGTGCAACAAAGGGAAAATGAACACATAGTATACATTACCAAGATTCCAATAAAGTCTTATATCGGGAATACACAAAAATAATACTAAGTATTCAAGTGCTATAAAATATAACACCACTTCATGCATCAGAGAGGTTTGAAGGATCTTTCAACCTTCCCTCTAGAGGTGCCAGGTCGCTTGGCTGCATCCCCATCTCCTCAGCCTCCACGGTAAACTTCTTACCTACTTCTTGTTCAACAAGAGAATGATCATTAATCAGTGAACCTCCCATTTTATGGGGCGTGTGTGCCCGTAAAAACTTTCTCAAAGACCCTAGCTTCACACCAGGATTCAATGCCAGTAGTTGTGCCACAGTCTCCTTAAGGTTATTCGCCATCATATCCATGACCACCCCCCATAACTTGTTTCTCTCTTTTCTCCAACGCGGCACCAAGTTTCTTCTTCTACTGACCACGCTGTAGATCCATCTCCTTCTCTAAATCGTCCAATTTAACCTTGAGCTCTCCATTCTGCACATTCAGTCCAACGCTCGACTTGTTGCTAAACCCTTTGTGCCTGAGCTATATTCCATGCGAGCAAACTGGCACTTTACGACATCAGGTCATCGTTCATCTTGATGAGTATATTATTTTACGCCAGAAGGACAGTATTCCCTATGGTCAGCTCCTTACGCTTGTCCTCGCTTGAGTTAAGAGAAACCTTGAGATCAGCTACCTCATGTCGAAGCTCTTCATAGGCCTAGTTTACCTTATCTTTCTGTGATTTGGCCGACCCATAAGCATTTTTTAACCGAGCAAGCTCGGTAGTCAAACCCTTCACAGATCCGAAGAATATTGGCTATCACTTCCAGTTCTCCATGACCTGGTAGTCGGTGTTTGACATGCGCCGATACGATAACACCATACAATTATGGTGCATCTACATCAATGCTTGGATAAGTTAATGGTTCTCATTTATCTATTAAAATAATAGTACCTGTCTTACCTTGATCGCCAGCTCAACTTTCCTCTGCAGGATCTCGCTTATGGTCATGCCATCATAGAAAGACAACTCCGGGAAGCGTTTGAGCTGCTCAAACATTAACATTGGTGGCCAGATCCCATCTACTAGACTCTGCTCATTTTTTCCGGTAGGCATCTCTTCTGGTCTTACGATGTTGACAACAATGACCTCATGCGGAGTCTTTGTACAGAGGGGAGGGAAGGGCAAATGTATGTTGTCATTACATATTGCTTCATCCTTTGAGCTATCCCATCAATAATCCGCTTTTTCTTCTCCTCTCCCTCATCACTGTCCTTCATCCGGCTTGATTGGCCATCTAATTTAGTCTTTTCTAGAACCACAAGTAAATAGTGGCGTTAGTCACATTGTAACAACGTCGCCTCCCCACTGTTTGCCATAGTTATCTTCACGTCCTTAGTGATAACCAACTCAGGCACTGGCCACTAATTCGTACTCGGATAGTTTACCTGAGTAAACAACCGCGTTGGCTCTTGAAACTATGTTGAGCTTGCTAGGTTCCCTACCTGGACCAAAGACTTCTTATAATCCTTCGATAAACCCTCCTTGCACTATTCCTGGTGGGTTTCCTCACATGCACAAGTAAATAGTGGCGTTAACATTCGTATTCATCCGCCAAAATTTTAAACTACTCAAAATATTTCTTACACTTCACTTTCCACTTCTGTTCTAACTGAAGATTCATAATCGTATTTTCATGCTCCCAATTCCCCGACACGAACATGAAAAAGTATTTCCAGCTTTTATTAGATGAGGAGAGCTCAACTATTTTCCTCACTCTGGTCAACTGAGTATAGAATAACGGAGCTTTGGCCAACTTAGCTACATCCATGGCAAGAAGCAAATCTGCCAAGCATACCAGAATACCTAACATGCGAGAGCTCAGTACAATATTGAGTAGCATTCTCCATCCATTTTCAGCAAATTGGGTTAGGCATATGCCCATAACGCTCACTAAGTCCCGTATCAGTGACAGTAAGGGTAATCGAAGGCCCCAATCAAATACTGTGGCAAACAAGCAAGTCTCGTGGTCTTGCGCCTGATAAGGATATTTTCCGACCGACGGTACCCTTACTATAACATCACTGGGTATCCCATATCTAGACCTAAATCTTAGCAACCCACTGTCATAAAGGTACCCGTATTTGGGGGCTAGCCGAGAAAATTAACTTTCTGAGAAGATTGGGTCTTTAAACTCTGATTATACCTTTTTTCCACTTTCTCTTTCTTCTTCCTCGCCTTTTCTGGTGCCATCGTATCTACTCGAGTCACTGCAATGACCCAACGTGACATATAAGACCAATTAAAATGGGAGGTGATTCATAAATGGGTATCATTACCAGTGAGGAGGATTTTGATTTAACTTGGCATCTGACTCACTTTCTACACTTGAACCAAAAGCTTTTCCCTAATACTAGTTTTCATTACAAAATCCATACTGCATTACATATGAAGCATTTACACACCTGTTTTTCTATTAAGGACGATGGAGTTCCCTTTTTGAAGAAAAAAGTCTATGTGCAGAGAAAATAAGAAATGTATCTTGGGTAAATGAGAAATTATCATATTTCATGAGTATAAGGGATATTTCACACATCATAAGTGGAATTCGAAATTCTAATTTGCTTTCTGACCCACGTGTGATTTGATGGCAGTTATCAAACGTCATTAAAATTTAGCACAGTTCATCAAAACCCAAACGTCAATTTCATAAAATGGTTATTGGTGTCAGAACTGTTATCACCCATGCATGGGATAAATAACCATCACATGTCATACTACTATTATAACTTTCAATATTCTGTCATTGTATGTCATACGTAAAACAACTTGACCCCTCCAGTGTATCGATTTATCTGCTTTTTTATATTAATTACTTCATCGATTTTATCTTGTCCATATATAATCCATGAACTAAGGGGTGCCCTGATGAGAGGGTATCTGCTAACTAATATGTTAGAGGGTATTCGAGAAGAAGAAGTCAATTGAAAAACAGAATCGACACCGAACATAATTAATTATAAGACAGACTCAAGCTAGGAGCAAGAATGATGATGATCTCAATATCGCCGAAGACTGTCCAAGGGATCAAGACCTGGCAGAAGGCGACAATATTGATGAGCTAAGCTAAACTGAGCAGACACCTCATCAAGAAAGGAATAAGAGGGATAAAGACAAGGAGAAAAACCAGACCCCTATTGAGGCAAAAAAGAGTTAGACAATGTACATAATCGAGCAGAGGGGTAGAAAATGGAGCGGCGTTTGGTCTATAGCACGGATAAAGCCGATCGAGGTCCATCTGCAAATGAGACAATCAAAGCAACAGTTTAAAGCCACATTAATTGAATCAATCAGCCCACTAACATAATGGCCATTAATCTAGGTCTCACGATGTAAATTAAGTCCTACGTGTAGTTAGTGGAGTTAAGTATTGTAGTAACGACGTGTAAACGGTAATAAGGGATAAAAATAAGCAAATAAACCTGAAACAGTGTAATTCTCTTCTATGATTAGAAAAGTTTACTATTTGGAATTTCCTTTGTTAGTTTTTCCAATAATACTAAAAACAAATTAAAAGTCTTTGTACAAAAGTAAATCAAAATGCTTTCATCATTACAAAAAAAGATAAAAATAAGAGATTAAGGATGAACATTTTTATTAACAATAATTACAGCTTTGGTTGGAACATCATCAATAATAATATTAGTTATTTGCACATTAGTACCATTTGATGAGTCCGAATTCGGAATGCTCCCCGGAAGGGCAGACCAATGTAAATCTCTCTGTAAACCGGACAGACACTAAGAACTTAAATCGGACAGGACTTTTGAACCGGACAGATGACTTCGAACACTGTGAGCCTAAGGCTGTTCGAACTATGACTAAAGTACTAAAAAACCTAAACACTTTCTGACTAAGCTACCTGCCCATCTGCTTAAAACTCATGGGTCTTTAAACATGACCCGGGTCCATTAAACATGACCCGAAAGCCCATAAGGGCCCAAATATCATACTATAAATACCCAACCACCAGCATTAAATATAGGTAAAAAAATTAACCGCTGCCAAGCTGCTTAATTCTCTCTCCACCTTGAAACACCCTCACACCACCTTGAAACACCCTCACACCACCTTGAAACACCTTGAAACACCCTTACACCTCCTTAAAACTCCACTTGAAATTACTTGCCTACCCCCAGGCTATTTTTATCCTCACCACCATTAACATCATTAGTTATAACATAAAAACTTGAGCATTTCTACTTCTAGCATTATATTTTTTAACAATGCTATCAAATTTCATTACCTCTACAACATCCTTATGTTCTCTATTTGTAATCTCTTAAAAATGTTACAAATATAAGCACCTCGTTTCCACAACCCAGTAAAGGACAAAAGTCAAGAGATCGGTCATTTCATTCTAAATCTTTTGACAATTTCTTGAGGAATATAATACTAAAAGCAATCTAAGTTTACATTAGGGTATTCTTTTTAAAAATCTAGGACTAATATGGATTGAGCCTCGTTAACTACCACACCAGGATGATTCAATAATTTGTATCTAATAAATGATAAATAATATGTTCCTCATCCGACGTTCCCTAAATGAAAGCTCATGAACTGAATTCAATTTCCCCTTCAATGCATACAACTACTCTTGCAGCTTGGATTTTGTAATCTCGGCTTTAAGTTTGGTATCGATTAGCTCTTTGTCAATAGATGACTAAAGATCTTCAACAATGCTTAGTTTAGCCTTAGAAGCATTCAGTTTATCCTTACATGCCAAAAGGATACTCCCATAAACAAAACTAATATTCTTCAGAAAATGACCAAATTTCCAATTGGCAACAATTTTCTCATGTACATAATGAATGTATTACCCAATTGAGACAACATAAAAGACTTACTCATAAGTTTTTCATTCAAACGATCCTCGGCTTCAGTATTGGCATGTAGTTCAGATCTCAAGACTCTGTCATTCTCCAGTATTTTTTAACCTCGTCCTTTAGTAGTTTCTCACTATCAATTCTAGTTTTAAAAATAACTTTTAGTTCAAATCTCTATTCAACAAGATCAACAACACCATCAAGAAGTGTACAAATACAAGATATACAAGTTACAAGATGAACATTGGAATGATGAAGCATAGTCAAATCATTAAGATTATTATCTAAACATCATGTAACAAACATCTTAAATATAATTATTTTATATACTAAAAGTATAAGAGATAAAAAAAATATCATACCTCAAATCTTAAACTCAACTTTGTTTTGGTCAAGTCTATGGAAAAAAGATGAGTTGGAACCTTCTTCTGGTTGGCTAAAGTTGGAAAGTAAGTCATTATCTCATGAATTTGTTCCAGATGAAATACATATGAAGTAGTATATAAAAGAACCTCAAGTAATATCCATGTTTAAAAGACCATCACATGGACCCCTGGTCGTGGCCTTATTTTCACTTGTGCTTAAAATATAACATTTTTGTAAAATAGCCCTAATAAACTAAAAATATAACCAACAACATTAACAACATGATATGAAAAACCCCTTGATTGCACCATTGATTAACAAAGAGAACTGGTTGTTTATTGTGTTGCTTTTTATAAGATCAATAAAAGAGGAGTTAAAACCAAAATCCTTGAGAATTTCGAATAGAAATCTGTTAGAAAGCATGTCAAAGGTTTTCTCCATATCTAACTTTAAATGATATTGTTGTTGCCTTTTGTTTTAAGATTCAAGTCATAACATAGCTCTTGTGTGATAAGAATACTTTTGTGAATGCTCATGTCCATGACAAAAGCCCATTGCTCTTCAGATATCAACTTAGGAAGGATTAAGGCCAGTCTTTTGTTGATAATTGTTTAGTAGATTTTGTTGAATAAAGTAGTAAGGCTAATGGGACAAAACTCTTTCCAAGTCCTTGGTGAGTTAACCTTAGGAATTAGACAAATGACAGAAGCTAAGACACCAGTTGGAATATTATTTCCTTTGAAAACATCATTGACTGCTGCACATAAATCATCATCTATTATAGTCCAACATTTCTTGTAAAACAACTTGTTGAATCCATCAGGACTAGCTGCCTTGTTGGGATGAAGCTCACAAATAATTCTATATATTTCATCATCATTGGAAATATCAGTAAGCATATCATCGTCCTCTTCAATTACCATATTGAGAATGACATTGATGACACTAGTAGCATCATATTCATTGTTTTCAGTAGTAACATTTAAAAAAATTGAAAATAAAAGATGGCTGAGTTGGAGATAGTTTCTTAACATTCTAGTCAGGTGCTCCAATCCCAAATTCTATAGATTTTATTTCTTTTTGCTCTTTTTTTAACCAATTTGTGAAAGAACTTAGTGTACTTATTATTGTATTTCAACTAGGTGGTGTGAGTCTTTTTCTCCCAAAAGCACTCCTCCCTAGCCAGCAGCTCCAAGTGATCCTCTTTAGCCTTGTCCAGCACGACCTTATCAGCACTATCATTTGTGATCTGGTATTTGGACTCAATGAAGGCAATTTCTTCTTCAATTTGCTTTATAGCATCAAAAACATTCCCAAAATTCTTTCTATTCCACAGCTTCAGGTCCTCTTTCAGCCTTTTCAACTTCTATCAAAACTTTTGCAAAGGGATCCCATGAGTTATCTTGGACCAAATTTCCTCCACAGTTTCAAAAAATATAGGATGTCTGGTCCACATATTTAAAAATTTGAAAGAAGGCTTGATAATTTCTTGATTTGATGATATAGATACACATATTAGAGAGTGGTCAGAACATGTCGTAGCCATGTGAACCACCTTAGTGTTGTCAAAATAGTTAATCCAAGGGTTGTTGTAGAGCACCCTGTCCAGTCTCTTTCACTTCCTACCATTAGTCCACGTGTATTTGGAGCCAGAGAAGCCATCATTCATGCTATTCAAACAAACTATGGCACATGAAAGTTGTTCTTCAGCATTAAGAGTTGTGTTGAAGTAATCAACAAGAATCCACTCAGTAGTGTCCATTTCATTAACCCCTTCTCAAGGAATCCCATAGGTCCACTATCTGTGTTCTGCTACATTTACCATACACATCAGTTAGATTAAACTGTTTATTCAGGTTAGAGTAACTTACATTGATGGTCATTTGCTGCTCTTCATTACATAGAACTTTAACTTTGTATTCATCAGCCCCCAACAACCAGATTTTATTATTTGTATTGCTTAAATAATGGCCATAAACAATCTTCTTAGCCACAACAACTAACTTAAACTCATGAACCATTGGTTTTGAATAACCATGAAAGTAGGATTCTCAGAACTTTTTAGTGACCTCCTCTGATCAACCTCCTCTATAGACTTTTCTTTATCAATTTTGATTTCAGTTGAGGTATTTTATTTATTTCTTTGGGACACAAATATTTAGTTTTTTTAAATAAATCTTGCTCTTTCTAGTTACCTTATTTTTTCTTACAAACACTCTCCTTATTTCCACTGTGTTTGCATAGTTTGCAGTAACTTGGATGAGAACTATAAAAAATCCAACTTGAACTCTTCAAACTTGATCTTGATTTTATTGACTAGAGGTTTTGATATGTCCAACTCCACCCATAATTTGACACAGCTGAATCTTTCTCTATTGATCAGTGGAATCCAGACCTTCAAGGGAGTTCTCCTGGACTTAGCAATTTACATTATAGTACCTTCATTTTACATGAACTCAGGCAAGTTTTTAACAGTTACACAGACAGGAATAAGAGGGCTCTTTTCATTAGGATCAAACTGGGGACTCCACTTAAGAATTTGCATGATTTTATCACCAATTTTCCACACATTTCGATTCCACAATCTTTTCAAGTCTTCAGCATTGTCAAACTCTATAAACACATGTCTATAGTCTCATTGAGATACATTGAACGGACTGGAGAAATTGAATTTGGCCAAGAAACCTTTGATTGCATCATATTTTGGTTTACCGTAGGCAAATTTCCTTATGATAGTGTGTTTGGCTATCTGTTGGAGACGCCTCATGTCTTTTTTTAGAATTTGATCGTCATTTGTTCCCGTTCTTGAGTAACAGTTAAATTTTGATGAATAATTCCTTGATTCTTGGTTTAGAGTATTAGCAAACGACTTTATTACATCCCAATTTCCATTGTTTGTTCTGTAGACTAATTTTCAAAGGTCGGATTAGATATGATTCTTGTAGTGTGATCTGGAAAGTAAGGTGCGAAAATGCTTTATTCGTGTTGAGAACTTCGATCGGTAAGAAATTTATTGATCATGTTCGTGCATTAGATTCTCCAAAGGATATCTGGGATACTCTTGATAGGTTATTTATGTTGTGGTTTATTTTCGGTTGAGGGTAATTTTGTCTATAGTTTTGTGGTGTTTCAAGGGTATTTAATGTTTGGATAGATTGTAGTGAGAGACTTGAGCTTCATGGTTGTATTAAATGTTCATTACCCTCATTGATGAAAGTGGTTGGGTATTTATACCCTTAATTGTGGGCCACATGGGCTTTTGGGTCAACTTATAAATTCAGGTCGAGTTCAATAACCCATTAATCTTTAAGCAAGTAGGTAATTAACTTAGTCATGAAGTGATTTAAGTTTTAATACATTTAGTCATGTTCGGATGGTTCAATGGGTGGTAGTTCTCCGAATTTCCCCTATTTGGTTCCCCCAGTGAGTGGTGAGAAAATCTGAACTCATCAGTAGCCCCTTTTTTAGGTTATGTTCGAAGGCCTTTGACAAAACCTAAAAAATAGTTCAAGTGTAATCATAAATTCGTCCGGACATTTCAAAATGTATAACGACTTTATCCGGACTGACTGAAACCCTTATAAGCTGAGCAGTTTTGCCAGAGATAGTGGGACACGTGTCCTTCTCTAATTCGCCTCACCGACTATTTTCTTCCTAGAAAGGCGCTTCCACTTGTTTCGAAAAGTAACCTCTTAATTAATGTTGGTGACATCAGCGCCATTTTTAATCATTATACATATCTTTTCGTATTCTCCTAGGTATCAAATCATCCTTTGTCTCTTTAGTATAAATTAGTCCACTTTTCACTGTTTTATCATCTTCATTATCTCTACTCTGTTAATATTCAAAGCTTTTACCTCTCAAAAAACCCTTATTTTGTTGTGAGTTTATGTTCACCGCAAGAAACGCCCTAGTTAAAGGTGGGTGGCTCAATTTATCGGAGTTAGAAAAAGCTCAAAAATGCGAGAGAGAAAAGCGCATTGCTGCAGGCCTCCCTGTTTCTCCTATTGACAAGCCTGATACACCAAGGTTGGAGCCTGATCGGGGTTCATCTTATGCCAAGAGTTCTATACCCAGAAGGTTATTCCAGCTCATTCTTTCTCCAATCGCTTCAGGCTCATCGGTTCAAGAGTCAGAGCCTGTTGTTGAGCCAGAACAGTTGGTTACAAGCCTTAGGAAACCTTCCCCATTCATTGCTATGGGATCAGACGCTGATATTTCCTTGGAGAAGCTAGTAGATAGACAAAGGGGTTATTTAGTAAAAGGGCAGGCTGCTACTACACAGCCTAAACCAAAATCCACGCCTTCGAAATCCGGGGCTAAAAGTAAAACTGCAGGGTCAGAAGCACCCATTAAAATTCTCAAGGATAAGTTGTCTGGTCCGGAGGCAACCAGTTCTAGCCTTCAAAAAGAGACCTCCGGATCCGAGCCCCAGCCAGACTCTATGTTACAAGGGGGAAAGGATGCTCAACAATCCAGAGGGCCTACTGAGCCAACCACTAGCTCTTCTCTCCCAAAACCAGTTGACAATCCCTCCACGGTAATGGAAGATATAATGGAGGACAGCATCGAATAAGCCCCTTTTGAGACTGATGTCTCCGGGCAAACAAGTGAGACTGCCATCACCAAGAAGAGCAAAGGCAAAGAAAAAGTGTGTTTAAAGCATCCGGACCTGCCGGAGTGCCTTGTGGGAAAAATGGGGCCTTGTTTCCACAAAGTAAGTATTAAATATCTGCTAGCCATGCAGAAGATCAATTACGCTTCCATTCACACAGCTGAACTTGGCAGGATGAGGACGAAGTTGGGGATTCCAGAAAATGTTAAAGTAAGGATACCAATTGATCCAGAGACGCCCATGGAGTGTAAACTCAACAAGATAGTCTTCTATACTGAGTTATTCAAATGGGGACTTAGGTTTCCCTTGGACCCAGAAATAGTCAGATATTTCCATCTGATAAAGTTTTGCCCAAGTCAACTAAGCCCTAATGCCTGGTTCACCCTTATAACATGTATTATGGCTTCCAGGCTTTCCAGAATTCCTCTTCTGATGGAGCAATTTGCTGCTGTAGCAGCCTCTGCAGAAACCATGTCATCCTTTTCTATCACTTTAACATGAGCGGCAATTACAAGGTGGTGGATGACTTACTCGAGTCGGAGAAAAGCTAGAAGACTCAATTTCTATTCATCAACGGTGCCTGGGAGAATGGGAAGAAAATTAAAGCTGGTGTGAACCCAAGCATGCTTACCAGCAGATGGCGAAGTGATGGTAATAATCTCACTACATACTTCTATTTTTACTTATAACAATTTTTTTGTCTAATTCCTCTTCTTTTGTTTTTTGGTAGTGCTGCCCAAGGATTTCAATGATTACTTAGAGGCTGGGCAGACTACTTGTGCCAAGCTAAATGCTTGGACTGCTGAGAAATGGGGAAACCGCTTCCACAACTACTTTACCGGAGGCAATTTAACCAGATCGTATCTTTGGAATACAACTGACTGGAGGGACCTGTCTTGGGAGGAATTAATCACTCCACCGCCTCAGAGAGAAATTCTCCGGAAGACAGAGGGAAAACATGGGAAATTGGTCTTACCGGGCAGAGCTAAATTCCCAAGCAAGATGAAGGGAAATTTTTTTAAGGCCAAGCAAGGTGTGGTTGAGGCCAATCCTACCGAGGTGGAGGAAGTTGTCCCAACAAACCCACACGGACAAGATCAAGGGCAGATCGATGATGCCTTACTGTAAGTGGTGGAACACGAAAGCACCAAGGAAATAGCTGGGTCTCCAAAACCTCAAAAGGCTCCCAAAAAAGACAGAAAACGGGGAGCAGAAGGTGGAGACCGGGATGCCAAGAAAAAGAAAACCTCCAAGGGAGATGAGGTTTCTCTCCGGGCTCCGGAGCCACTACCTCCATTTAAACCAGCTGACCCTACTCAAGCAGAAGATATCCCAAACGACTTTCACACCGGAGAGGGTGCCAGAGGGGACATTAATATTGATAGTGTCGACATCTCAGGGCTTCAAGGGATTGGTATTTACTTTGAAGACTTTGCCAATGATGATTTTGCTGGACCCTACCTCCCCCCAAGCTCTTCAAACATTGTCACTTTCAATGGTAGGTCGTTTTCTGTTTTAAACGAGAGAGACACTGTCACCCACTCCTTACTGAGCAATATCCAGCCAGTGCTTACCTTGGAGAAGCAAGTGCGCAATGAGTCAGCCATCATCAATACCCTCAACTCTGAGAAAGAGAAGCTGTCTAGTGACCTTCTTAGTGCCAACCAAAATATTGAGGCATTGAAGAAAGAGAATGAGGAGTTGAAGAAACGTCAGGAGGACTTGGCCAATAGGTTGGCCACTTCAGAGGGAGTTATCAAAGAACTCCAATTGAAGCAATCCGATCTGGAAAGATACCTCTTTTCTTCAAAAGAGGAGGTGAATGCCAAAGATAGCACCATTCAGGCCTTAACCAATGACAAGATCTCTCTTGAAAACACTGTGTCTAAGGCTGAAAAAAAAGCTGACTTGTTAAGGGAGCATGAGAAAACAATCCAGGCTAGGATTGATGCTTATACCAACGAGGTGATAGATTCTCTAGAGGCAAGGTATGCTGAAGTCAAGTCAGATATGGTCCTGCTCTTCCATGAAAAATTTCTGAAGAGGACACTGGGAGATTTATGGCGATTCGTGGAGTACGAAGACCTTCCCCACCATACCATGGCTGATGGCGATAAGTATAACTACTCGAGTGGCTGGGATGACACCACCGATTGAAGAGGAAAAGAATGGGGAGAGTCCGAATGACGACCCAAAGAAGAAGAATCCAAGTGAGGCTGAGCCATCTAAGAAAGCTCAGTCTTAAAATATCAACTATCTTTTTAATTTTATGTGATTGAACCAAAGTCATTGGATGGCCAAGGCATTTTTTGTCATGTCTGGCCCTTATCCGGATAAAACTTTCTGTTTTGACAATTCAAAGTCTTTGGATGGCCAAGGAATTTCGTACATTTTAATGGGTAGTTTCATTTTGCACAACTCTTGCATTGTTTCATAGTTTTTAAACTTTGGTGGCTAATGTTTAAACAGCCTTTAGTTATTTTAGAAGTATTTTAAAGTGATAGTGTTTAAATTCTCCGATGACAAATGTTTAAGTAGTCATCACTCCACCAATTGAATCCGGTCTGTCAATAAAAAATTTCAAAGAAAACACTCCGAAACTTTTAAGAAGGCATCATATTTTATAAAAAAGACTGGACACCTCACTAAAAACTCCCCGAGCCACCAGGGAGGAAAGAGTATGCCCCCAAATATTTATATTTACTTTCAAACAAGTAAATATTTACATAGTTTTTATTCCAAGTACAAACGGAGGTGCTCAATGTTGCAGGGGTGATTCAAAATCCTTCCATCTTTATCTTGGAGCTGGTATGTCCCAGGCTTAAGCTCTTCGCTGACCACATAGGGTCCTTTCCAAGTTGGAGCTAACTTACCGAACTGCTTCTCCTTAGTATGTAGGAAGACTTTTCTCAATACCTTATCCCGTGGTTGAAAATCCCTTCTCTTAATTTTAGAAGCAACCTTGCTTCTCATCAAACCTTGATAGTGTGTGGCTCTAAGGTGAGCCTTAACTCTTCTTTCTTCTATTAAGTCAAGCTGGCCTCTGACTGTCACTTCTTAGCGTGTTTAGAAAAATTATGAACTCGAAATGAAGGGAGAGTAACTTCTATGGGAGCTATGGCATCCATCCCATGTACTAAGACAAAGGGAGACTCTTGTGTTGCAGCCCCGTGAGTGGTCCGGTAAGCCCACAAGACTTCTTGTAAATAACTTGGCCATTTTCCAGCATCCCCCTCTAAATTCTTCTTTAGACCGGACAGTATTGTCCTGTTAGCCACTTCAACTTGACCATTTGACTGTGGGTGGAAAGGAGAAGAGAAACAGTGTTGAATGCCTCTAGAGGCACATAAAACCTCCATTTCCTTGTTGTCGAATTGTGGCCCATTGTCTGTTGTGATCTTCTGTGGAACTCCAAATCTGCAACAAATGTTAGACATAATGAATTTGATAACAACTTTCGAGGTAGTTCCTGCCAACGGGGCTGCTTCGATCCACTTTAAAAAGTAATCAATGGCAACAATTATAGATCTGCACCCCCCGAATGCTATAGGTAGAGGTCCCACTAAATCCAACCCCCATCGAGCAAAAGGTATTGGCTCAGAAATTGACTCCAAAGGGACATCTGGAGTATGAATTTCATTACCATATCGTTGGCATGGATCACACTTTTTTACCAACTCCTTGGCATCTTGCATTATAGAGGGCCAATAGTACCCAGCTAACAAAACTCTTCTAGTTAGAGCCTTGAATCCACAGTGTGCTGATCCCTCACCATCATATAATTCGGATAACACTATTTGAGACTCATCGACCCCCAAACATCGCAAGAGGGGTTTACTATAAGATTTTTTATCAAGAATATCTCTTAGGATGACAAAACCATGAGCCTTTTACTTTACTTTCATTTCTACTGCTTTTTCCAGAGGCAAGATGCCATCTAAGAGATATTGAGGGAGAGGAAATCTCCAATCTTGAGGCTGTTTCATCTGTATATTCAAACTTTCTTCTTCTTTATCCGGATTAATTTGAATGGATGGGCATTCTTGCACATGTATCCAAGGGTAGGACTCAGAGTAGGCTATAGTCGCCAAGGAATCCGCTAGCGTATTTTCCGTTCGGGGTATGTGCTCATAAGTGACGCTTTTGAAATTGAGGGCCACATCTTTGAGGATGAATAAATATTTAATCAGTTGTTCTTTTTTAGCTTCGGATTGGCCTTGTGTATGATGGGTAAGAAGGTGAGAGTCGCTCATTAACCTGACCCTTTTGGCTCCACAAATGAGAGCCAACTTCAAACCAGCTATAACAGCCTCATATTCAGACTCATTATTGGAAGCCCTGAAGGCAAAGCATATAGCTTGGTACATTTTGTCACCGTACAAAGAGGTTAAACATATCCCAGCACCATAACCCATGGTGCTTGATCCACCGTCAGTCCGGATGACCCATACTTTCTTATCTTTTACTCCGGTTTCTTGTTTAGTATCCCTATCTGAGTCGAATTCAACTAAGAAATCAGCCACAGTTTGGGCTTTTACTGCTGTTCGATGGGCAAAATCAATATCGTAGTCTCCCAATTATACTAACCACTTGGGCATTCTACTTCAAATGTCGGCCTTTTGGGGAACGTTTTTCAAGGGAAAAGACGTTCGGAATGATAGAATGAGCCTGAAAATAGGGTCTCAGAGACTGCCAAGTATACGAAGAGAGTCTCTCCATCAACGGGTTTAAAAAAAGTCTAGGGGGAAGACAAGTGCTTTTTAATCTCATCGAAGGCCTCATCACACTGTGGGGACCAATTGAAATCTTTTGCACATTTCAGAGTTTGAAAAAATGGGGCGCACCTGTCCGAAGATCTTGAAATAAAACGGTTTAGTGCAGCCAGCCTCCCGGTCAATCGTTGTACTTCTTTAATATTCCGAGGAGGCTCCATTTGTTGGTAAAGCATTAAGTTGGTCCGGATCAGGATGTATCCTTTTCTCACTTATCACATACCCCAAGAATTTCCCGGACTGCACTCCAAAGACAAACTTTTCTGGGTTTAATTTCAAATTTACTTTCACTAAGTTAGCAAAAGTTTCTTGGAGATCTGCCAAGTGTAGCTCTTCGTCCACACTTTTTACCATCATGTCATCGATGTAAACTTCCATGTTTCTTCCAATTTGATCATCAAAAGCCTTGTTCACCAACCTCTGATAAGTAGCCCCAGCATTTTTAAACCCAAATGGCATCACCTTATAACAATGGAGGCCCATATCAGTAACAAATGTAGTATGTTCTTGATCCTTCAGATCCACTTGAATCTGATTATACCCGGAGAAGGCATCCATAAAGGTAAGCAGCTTATTTCCAGATGTGGAGTCCACCAACTGATCAATTCGGGGGACCGGGTATAAATCCTTTGGGCAAGCTCTATTGAGATATGTGAAATCGATGCACATACGCCATCTACCATTTTTCTTTTTTACCAACATCGGGTTGGCTGTCTATAAAAGGTATTGAGATTCCTTTATGTGCCCCATTTTAGTAAGCCGGTCAACCTCTTAAACTATGACATCAGCCTTTTCCTTAGAAAAGGCCCTCCTCCTTTGTACAACAGGTGCTATGTCCCTTCAGATGGATAATTGGTGTGATATAATATCTGCTGGTACTCCGGTAACATCAGCATTGCACCAAGCAAAGACATGCTGATGGTCTTTCAAGAACTCTAACATTTTACCCTTTAATTCTGATGTCATCTTGGATCCTATCTTGACATTTTTTCCTTCAGCCAAAGTGAGTTTCAACTTCTTCAATTGGTATTAAAATACCAGGGGTCTCTCTGGGGTCATCAATTTCACCCTCTCCCGCAGAGGGCCCCTCAAACTGCTATTCCTCATTGATCTAAACTGCCCCCAACATCCAAGGAGCCACTGTTGTATAACACTCTCTTGCTACCTTTTGGCTGCTCTGAACAACTCCCACTTGTCCTTGCACAACATACTTCAAGCATTGGTGGACTGTTGAAGCCACATCATGCATCCTAGAGAGCCAAGATCTCCCCAGAATAGCATTATAACAAGTGGGACAATCCACCACAATAAATAGTATTCTAACCACCTTTTTAAAAGGGAATTTGCCCAATAAAACCTCCTCCTCGAACTCCCCGATCACATCTTCTGAGCTTCTTGTGAAACCCACAATTGACATGTTTGAACGTTGAATTACTGCCGGATTTTTCATCTTTTTATAGGAAGTTAAAAAGAGAATATTGGCAGAACTTCCGGTGTCCACCAAAATTCGTCTTATGTCATTGCCCCCAATGTATGCTCATATGAGAATAGCATCTTCATGAGGACCAGCAATATCCCTCAAGTCATCCTTATCAAAAACAATAAAGGGAAATGGAATCTATGATTGATAGGAAGTCATGCCTCCTTCCAGTTGGGTAGCTAAAGTATGAACGCGACTCTTTCTCGAAGAAGCAGTTGGTGCTGTCATAATGTCTCCTCCGAATATCGTAAGTGACTCATAAAAGTTAATAAGTCCGGACACTGTCTTGCAATGTTCTGTGATAACACCCACTTTATTCCGGGTTGGATCAGGATCTAAATATTGTGATTCTACATCAAACCTTTCAATTATAACCATAGCCCCATCCGAAGCCGACGTGCCTATTTCCACCTCTTCTTTTAACATACGTCCCCAACTTTTCTCTTTTAATTAAAATTCTGGACTTCTTGTTTCAACGCAATATAATCCTCAGTGGTATGGCCAGTATCATTGTGATACTGGCAGAAACAATTATTGCGGCTCTCCCTAGGAGATTGTAATGCAGCCGGCCTTCTGTAGTGTACTTCGTCTTTTGTTTTGTCATAAATAGTGGCTATGCTTTCTTTCAACTCAGAAAACCACTCCGGTTAAACCCAAGGCCCTCGTTTATTCCTAGATTGCTAGCTCTGAGCTGGCGCGACCGGATGAGACTGAGCTTTGGCTATGTTATGACCTTGTCCGGCTTCCTTGGCTTTGTTCCCGGACTGGTTTTGGTTTTGATTTGGCGCAGCTGGGGCAAATCTCACTTGCTTGTGCACCATAGTTTTCTTTGTTTTATCTACATTAATCTGTTTACCGACCTGATTTAACAAACCTCCCCATGTCATGGCCTTCTTCCTGGTTACTGAATCAGCCAAGTTTCCGGGGTTCAAGCCTTGTCTTAGAGAAGCTATTGCTACTTGTTCAAAGCAATCAGCCAATCCATTCTTGGTATTTACAAAACGAATTATGTATTCTTTTAAAGATTCATTTGGTTCTTGGGCACGATGGATAATTGTGTCTCCATTGCCCTTTACCTCCTTACTTCCAACAAACTGTCTCCAAAAGGCCACCCAAAAAGTGTCAAAAGTTTTGATGCAGCCCTATGGCAAACTGTTGTACCACTTCAGAGCACTCCATGTAAAAGATTGGGAGAATGCTCTACAAAGTAACTTGTCGTCATCATTAAAATTCATCATAAATTTTTTGAATTGTTCCAAGTGAATATCCGGGTCTTTACTGCCATCATATTTTTCCATTTTTGTACTATCAAACCTCTTAGGAAGGTTTCCAGAGAGTTTCTTGGAGGAAAATGGAGATTGTCTCCAATTCCGGCCACGACTGAAAACAGTATCTTCATTAGGAGTTGCGAAGATACTTGGCTCATCATAAAAGGGAAAAGGATCCATTAACAATCGATCTACGTGTCTCCGGCCATGACTGTGAGACGATCCTTTGATCAGATGCCTCTTCAACCTTCCATGCCTATCCCTTTTTCTTGAGTACTTTTTTACCAATTTTTGTTTCTTTTTAGAACGACCTTCATCACTGCTGGATGACAGGGATTCTTCAACTCCATCTTCATTTGAGGAGCTACTGGAAGACTCTGAGTCTGAATCAGAGCTCTCCACCGGTTTAGACCGGTGAGACTTTTTTGAGATAGCATAAGTCTTTTTTGCACTCACATGGGTTTTTGATGGCTCATGATCTCTGGGGCTGTCAGTATGATGACCTACTGACGCCTTAAACTTTTCTTTTGTGCCCATCTCTGCCCTCTTGACAACCCTCAGAGCTTCTATTTCAGCTTTTAACCTATCTCGCTCCTCGATAGTATATTCATCATTTTCCCCCACCACTTCTGCCAAAGCTGGTGGTACTTCCTGCACGTCCGGATTCATCCGAACAAATTTTTCTTGATGGTTTTAAATGCTAAATGCAGGCACCTTCTCCTCCCACTGTGGTCGCCAATTTGGTATGGTTTATTTTCAGTTGAGGGTAATTTTGTCCAGAGTTTTGTGGTGTTTCAAGGGTATTTAATTTTTGGATAGATTGTAGTGAGAGACTTGAGCTGCCTGGTTGTATTAAATATTCATTACCCTCATTAATGAAAGTGGTTGGGTATTTATACCCTTAATTGTGGGCCACATGGGCTTTCGGGTCAACTTATGAATTCAGGTCGAGTTCAATGACCCATTAATCTTTAAGAAAGTAGGTAATTAGCTTAGGCATGAAGTGATTTAAGTTTTAATACATTTAGTCATGTTCGGATGGTTCAATGGGTGGCAGTTGTCCGAATTTCCCCTGTCCGGTTCCTCCAGTGAGTGGTGAGAAAATCCGGACTCATCAATTTACCCAGAAACATACTATGTGTCTTCAATACCTTGAAAATGAGCTTGCTTTTTTAACCCAAAGTAATATGTCAATTTCTGATTAAATTTTTAAGGTTAAGAATGTATGTTCAGAAATTTCAGGTTTGGACAGTGATGAACCTATTAGTGATATAAGGCTAAGATGTTATTTGATTCGTGGATTACGATCTGACTTCATGCCATTTATATCATCAATACAAGGATGGGTTAACCAACCATTAATTGTTGAGTTAGAGAACCTACTCTCTAACCAGGAAGCATTGGTTAAACAAATACTTGGTAAGTATTCTGCTGGTGTTGAAGATACATTTTTTGCTAAAAATAGGTCAAAGTGGAAAAACAAACAAATTCATTTTCAAAATGGCGGTATACAGAAAAGGAATGAGGGGGAGTCAATAAACCACTCTATACGAACATGTTTTAGATGTGGAAGGACTGGAAACATGAAGTCGGATTATCGTGCAAAGCTTGTTTGTAAGAAGTGCAGCAAACCAGGCCATATTAAACCAAACTGTTATTTGAAAATTGTCAAATCAGATGCAAATGTTGCACATGATGCTGAAGATAACAATGAGCTACAGTGGGAAAACTGTCTCTCAATTGAGGTCATTAATCAACCGGAAAATATGGCTTCTACTACACATTGATTTGAAAAGAAATCGAAGGTTAATACTAGCTGTATTGACTACAAGAATGAGTGCATCGTTGATTTCGGTTGCCCGCATCATGCTACCGGTAATACTTCTATACTTTCTGATATTCTTCCTCATTTGAGCAACGAGTAATTGTGACAGTGTACAACTCATTATATCCAGTAGTGAAAGAAGGTGATTTAAGTGTGAAGGCTGCCAATTTAGATAATGAAAGTCTTACACTTGAAAACGTATAACAAGTACCATGTTTAAAGAAGAATCTTGCTTCTGTCTCTCAAATCACCCATTCCGTTAAGTATGTTTTATTCAGACGAAATGATATTCAGATTCTCGATGATTATAAAAGTGTTGATGCTAATGTCTTGTTCACCGGAATAAAGGCAAACTATTTATATGTTTTATCTGCAAGCGAGGCGTATATATTAAAGAAAGTTAAAATACAACAATATCACTTTGGTATGCTCGACTCGTACATGTTGGTAATCAACTATTACAGCAAATATCAACTAAAAGATTACTTGAAGGAGTTCCCTTCTTCAAATCAATACATCAGGATGTCATTTGTGCTGGCTGTCAATATGGTAAGTCACATCTACTCCATTTTCACAAATATTTGAACCGTGCATCGTTGATGTTTGCGCTTTTACAATTTGATCTCATGGGTCCTACAAGAACACCAAGTTTTAGTGGTTTCCCATACATGATAGTTATTGTTGATGATTTATCTCGCTATATTTGGGTGTATCTCTTGAAAAACAAAGGCGAAGCTTTCACACACTTTGTTTAATTCAAAAAAATTGTAAAAAAGAAATTTAGATCTGTTTTAAAGTGTTTGCGAACTGATAATGGGGGTGAATTCCAATCACAAATATTCTGAATTCTGTCGCAAACATGGTATTCATCAACAGCTAACCTGCCCAGATACCCCACAACAGAATAAAGTCATCGAGCGTAAGTTAGCACATCTTACAACAATGACTCTGTCTTGGCTGCACGTTAAGAATCTTCCTCGAGATTTATGGGTAGCAGCTATGCAATGTGCTTACCATGTGATAAACCAATTGCCTCCATGGTCAGGTACATCAAAATCTCCTTTTGAGTTGCTATATACTATCAAACCTAATGTGAGTTACTTTAGAGTCTCTGGGTCTCTTTGTTATGTTCATATACCTAAGCAAAATCGAACGAAGCTTGATCTGAAAGCAAAGAAGTGTGTGTTTGTTGGTTATGACGTAAACATGAAAGGATGGAGATGTATGGATCCTATCACTAAGAATATTGTGACTTCTTGTGATGCTGTTTTCGACGAGGTTCCTAATTTTTACCCAACTGCTGGTTCGGAAGAAACCTTTGTATTTATGCCATTTGTTGAAACTAATTATGAGCCGATCTCTACTCAAGAAGATCTTAGTGAAAAGGGGAGTTTAGAATTGTCTGGTCATAATAGTTCACCACAAGGAGAAATCGCACTGCGAAGAACTACAAGACCTAGGAAGCCACCTATTTATTTAAAGGATTTGAAGTTCAAGCAAACCAATGTACTATCACTTCTTACTTTATGTTAGAAGACATGCTGGAAAATGAGCCTTTATCCTATATTGAAGCTCTAGGGAAGTTAGAATGGGAGAAGGCAATGAAAGATAAAATTACAACCTTGGACAGAAATTCTACTTGGGTTCTTATACCGAGACCGAAAAATGTTAAACTTGTTACATGCAAATGGGTTTACAAGTTAAAGAAGGCAGCATATGGAAACGTTTCTAGACACAAAACTTGTCTAGTTGCTCGTGGTTTCTCTAAAAACATGGTTTTAATTATGAAGTAAATTTCAACCCAGTTGCAAAGATGGTAACAATTCATACTATTATTTCTTTGGCAGCAAACAAAGGTTGGACTCTTTGGAAATTCGCTGTAAAGAATGTTTTTCTCTACGACAAATTGGATCAAGATATATATATATATATATATATATATATATATATATATATATATAT
Organism: Limnanthes douglasii subsp. nivea; assembly: GCA_036936605.1. NCBI lineage: Eukaryota > Viridiplantae > Streptophyta > Magnoliopsida > Brassicales > Limnanthaceae > Limnanthes > Limnanthes douglasii. Next base: position 52,066,694 of record JAUPFV010000004.1, on the reverse strand, counting down.
AGAACAACCACTTGGTTTTATTTCAAAAGAATTTCCAAAATATGTCTGCAAACTTAAAAAAGCACTATACAGTCTCAAACAAGAACCTCATGCGTGGTATGGTAAGATTGCTGAATACTTCTTATTTTGTGGTTATTATCTATCTAGTTCAGATCCAAGCCTCTTTGTGAAAATTGATGGAAATTTAAACACTATGATCCTTCTCTACGTTGATGATATGATTATTATGCGTAATAAGTCAACTGAAATCAAACAGCTGAAGGAGGATTTATTTTACTCGTTTTGAGATGAAAAACTTGGGGAAAGCTCACTACTTCCTTGGTTTAGAAGTATAGAAGCATATGTTTATTTTCTATCACAAATAAGTTATGCTACTAAGCTTTTAGCCCAGTTCGGTATGGAAAATGCAAAATATACAACCACTCCAATGGATCCAGGTCTAAAATTACACAAAAATGAAGTGAATTATTAAATGATGTGACTGAGTATCGCAAACTTGTGGGTTGTCTTTTATATTTAACAATAACTTGTCCGGATATTATTTTTTCTGTTGGAATAGTATCTCAATTTAGAAATCAACCATGTGTTGGTCATATAGCTGTTGCAAAATGAATTCTTCGATATGTGAAAGGAGCTTTAGAGTATAGGTTGATGTATCAAAAGAATATAAAATTTCGTTTACGTGGGTTTGTTGATGCTTATTGGGCAGGCAATGTGAATGACAGATGATCCACTTTAGGTTACTATTTCAATACAAGTTCAGAAACTATCTCTTGGTGCAGCAAGAAGCAATACACATTGGCATTATCAACTGCTGAAGCTGAATATGTTGCAGCCACATTAGCTTCCCATGAGTGTATTTGGCTTACAAGACTTCTTAGAGATGTCAATCAGGTGTTACACCTTCCTATTTCCATCTTTTGTGACAACGAAAGTGCAATTAAACTTGATGGAAATCTCGTGCTTCATACTTGCAAAAAACACATTGATACTCTCCATCACTTTATCCGAGAGAAGGTACTTAATCAAGAAATTGAGTTGAAATCTATCTGGACAAATGAGCAGGTTGCTGATGGCCTTACTAAGGCTCTCCCCAAATCAAATTTTGAAGAGTTCAGATGAGCTCTCGGTCTAGCTGATCGAAAGAATGCACTAAGGAGGACTATTACAAATTAGTGCACTCTTCAGTCTGAGTTACAATAAGCAGATAGACAAACAATTCCCACATAATTCCCAAAGAAGCAGACAATTCCCACAAAGTTCCCAAAAGAAGCAGACGGTTCCCAAATAGTTTCCAACTATTAAATGACGTAAGTCGAGTAGTGAGAATTAATACTAGAAGTTTGAAAGTCCCCAATTATTAAAGATCTTAATGGGGATAGTGGGAATCATATTTTTCCAATAAGTATTGTTGGTTTCATTTCTTCAAGTTATAAAATCAAACTTCTTCCTGTTCAAATTGTTTCACATGGTACATATAATGAAGGTAGTAGTACCAGCTGAAATATGTATGTCATCTTATAGGATTGTAGGATATGATGGAGAAATTAATACACAAGCCCAATTTTATGAGCTAGATATAATTGAAGAAAGAAGATTCAAAGCATATCTTTGGTCAAAACATTACAAGGCATTAATGAAGAATACATATACTTCTACAATGAGGTTGATAAGTTTTGAACCATTAGGAAAATTAGCCCCAAATTGGAAGGGTAATTTTAAGGTCTAATCCAAAGTAAATCCAAAAACTTACAAATTACTAGATGCATAAGATAACCAAGTTTGGTATCCTTGGAATATAGAGCATCTGAAACTTTATCATAGTCCTTAAGATTTCAACTTGTAAGTTAATACCACTTGTAAAATGTATTTATTAAACTATAATGATGTATTATTTCCTACCTTGTTGGCGCGATAAAGTTTTTAAAAGGCATTCAACATTAATAAAACATCATTTTGTAAAAGTGTCAAATTTTATTTTACTCTTTCAAGAAGAAATACATTTCTAAGCATAAAAAGACAAACATACCAATAAAATTTGATTGCATGAGGAACACCTAGGGATTTATAAAGTTTATAATAATAAAAATAGGTCTCACAAGATTGTAAAAAATATTTATTAGAAAATAAATCAAGCTTAGTTATTTAAAAAAAAACCCAACAAAAGCCATGCACCCTTAATATGCTAGGAAAATTCGAGAAAAATCCAAGAAAAGAACATAAATGTTTAACAATAATGTCTCGATCTATTGAAATTCATAAATCGAAAGATAAAACAAAGAACATAAAATGTTTAACATAAACACATAAAACCATTAAGCAATAACATAAAAACATAATACTAAATGATGAGGGGTATCTGCTAACTAATAAGTTAGAGGGTATCCAAGCAGAGAGAGTCACTTGAAGAATATAATCGACACCGAACCGAATTAATTATAAGACAAAGTCAAGCTAGGAGAAAGGATAATGATAATCTCAACATCGCTAAGGCCTGTCTGAGAGATCAAGACATGTCAGAAGGAGACAATACTGTGAGCTAAGCTAAACCGAGCAAGCGCCTCATCAAGCAACGAATAAGAGGGATAAAGAAAATAAGAGAGAACCAAACCGTTGTTGATGCAAAAAAAGAGCCACACAAGGGACATAACCGAGCAAAGGGGTGGAAAATAGATTGATGCTAGGTCTATAGCATGGATAAAGTCGATTGAGCTCCATCTGCAAAGGAGACAGTCAAAGCACTGGTTTAAAGCCACATAAATTGAACCAGTCAACCTACTAACGTAATGGCCATTAATTTAGATCTCACGATGTAAATTAAGTCCTACGTATAGTTACTGGAGTTAAGTATTGTAGTAACAACTTGTAAACGGTAATAAAGGGTAAAAATAAGCACATAAACCCGAAACAATGTGATTTTCTTCTATGATTTGAGAAGTTTACTATTTGGCATTTCATTTGTTAGTTTTTCCCATAAACAATTTGGATCCATTTATGGGAACGTATCAAAGTAATTAGCAATAAGAATTATCAACCATGATATTAATTTGGTCAAGGATTGAGAGAGATGTCGCGGAGTAGACTAGAGCCACGCTCCATCGGAGAGTTGCAGCCAACCCACCGGTGAGGCAGGAACCAGATCCCTCAATAACATTCATTACACCCAGAGTGGTCGAAGAAGTCCTCGTCGAGTCAGCACCGCAAGTGGGGCAACCAACGACCGGCATCGATGTAGCAACTGCGCCGCCAGGAAACGCGATGATCCCGACCGTACAACAAGAAGCCGCTAGTGATCCGGCTGCAACGGTCCAACGCTTGGAACAAAAACTTCAACATTTGTAGTATAAGTAGCTTAGGATGGCATATGAGCAAGACGCCAGAGAGAATGCCATGCACGGTACTATAGCTGGGATGAACGACGCTCTACAGACATTGACTGCCAAAGCTCGAGGGACTCGCCGAACAAATCATCAGTCTAGGCATGATGCCTGTCGGGTTAGTAGGGGGGATATGTCCTCTAAGCATGAAGATCAGACAAAAGAAAAGGAGAAAGTGGGGATAATAAGCATTGCAAGGGGCACAAACCACAGTATGAAGCACGACCTGGCAGATCCAAAAAGGTTAGGGAGGACGATGATGTACAGTACAACCAAGTGCGACCTATAATGTCCGCCTACATCCTCAAGGAGTCTCTTTTTGTCGAAATAATCATTCAAGCCCAGTTACCACAAAAGTTTGACCCGTGGAGAATGGAGGCATATGATGGATTGGGAGACCCGAAAAGGCATCTAGAGTAGTTTGGTAACATAATGATGCCTTTCAACCCCGACGATGCTATGCTTTACAGGGATTTGTCTATGACCCTTAAGGGTAATGCGATGGACTAGTTCAGCAGCCTACCTAAGGGGTCTATTTACGACTTTGTCGGTCTGTGGAGGGTCTTTAGAAAACGATTTGTAGGAAACAAGGAGCTCAGACGTGAACGATACTCGATCATGGAATTATACCAGCGGCAAGGTGAAACTTTAAGAAGTTATGGAAGGCGTTTTTTTAACTCTATGAATGCTTTGCCATATGTGGAGGAAAACTTGGAAATAACATCCTTAAAAAAGGGCCTCGATCGACGTAGAGAGATTTTCGCCGACCTAATCTGATTTCCAATGGAAAAGATGGGGGACTTGCTAACCCAAGCTGACATATTCATCAGAGTGAAAGACGCAAGGAAATGGTATTCGCCGGACAGGTAAGTTGTTGATCCCGAAAGACGGTCGACCGACCGGAAAAAGGCTGACGATGGGCCTCGTCGGGAGAACTTTCATCGACCGGTATACTGTTAGAATCCTTCCAAAAGATTCACCCCCTAACTAAGACTATTTTGGTCACATATGATCAAACTAAGGTAAGAAGAAAGTATTAGGCCCCACAAGTAATGAACGCCCTTGGTTTAACGAGATCGAGTAAATATTTATGCTCCCATCATAATGACCACGATCACCCTACTGACAAATGCTGGCAGCTTAGAGAGGAAATTCAACGGCTCATAGATAGTGGCGAACTCGTCCAATTCATAAAGCAGCAAGACTGTTGTCATTAGCCCGAGCAAAGGGATAAGACGCGCTCGGCTATCAAGCAGCAAACGCATGCAAGCAAAAGTGGCTGTTTGTTATTACAGGAGGACACTCCAATATAACTAACAACTTGGGGGTGACACCTTACCATGATCTAACCTTACTAGTGAAGGACATTCCGAGGTGGCTAGCAAAGCTATTTCCGCAGCTTGGGACAATACTTCATCTCTATTTACTATCTCGGGGGGAAATTATGAGGTAACTCAAGGAATAAAAACCAGCAAGAGGACGCGAACCAACCTTTGATAAGGAAATATATTCTTTAGGGACCTAAATGTAATTAGTAAGGACTTAATTGATAAGTTCTATTAATATAGAGTAAAGTTAGGCCTTATAAGGAATACATGGACTAAATTGTAAATATCCCTCTATGTAACCGCTCTTGTAACTAACTCACTAGGCCTATTTAAAGAGGCTGGGGAGGTTGATTACGCCTATGAAATATTCAGAAGCAAAAGTTTATATTCACTACCAAAAATTCACTCTGTTGATTCTTGTATTCTCAATCTTTTCAATCCAACTTTTATTCATACCAAATTGGCGCTAGAAAGAGGGGGCAAAGATACCTTGATCGATAGATCAAAAATCGAGTCTCGAGTTTTTTCGTTTTCTGAAGCATTTCGTTTGAGTTTTTTCGTTTTCGGAAGCATTTCGTTCAAGTTTTTTCGTTTTCTGGAGTATTTTGTTTAGATTTTCGCTGATCAGAGATGAATTCAGAAGAAGGTGACAATCCGTCTGTTCGAAAGGCTATGGGAACATTGAAATCTGATCTGCAAGAAAAAGAAGCAGGTGAACCAGTTCCGATTCAATCAAATCAATTCGATTTTGAAGGAAAAATGAAGGAGTTAATAAGAAAGGTGGCCGAGCTTGATGAATATGCTCAAATGAAGCAAGGTAACGATAACGCTAAACTCAGGTCTGAAATATCCAGAGGTGCTCAGGATGATCAGTCGGATCAGTCGAATGACGACGATGATGTTCAAGATACTCGACGTAAAATACGTTTTGAACGTAGGAAGGAGCACAGTGGAATGAAAAAGAAGGAAAAGTTGCAGAAGCGACGATATGTGTATTCTAGTGAAGAAGATGATGAGGATTCGGAATCGGATGAAACACCGAGATATAAGCATTTTCGAGGTCATTCAAGAGAGGGAGAATATGAATTAATGCCAGCTAAAGTGTATAAGGAAGGAAGGCAAAAGAAGGAAAGGCGAGTGAATTCTCCTCGGAAAGTGTATTCGCCTCGGAAATATGTCGGGGAGCCAAGTTCGTATGCTACTGTGGGAATGAGGAATGAGGACCAGTATGTTCAAGGTGTGGATTTGAGGGATTCACCGTTGATTAGTGAGATCAGATCTGTACCGCTTCCGAGGCGGTTTGACATTTCTAAAATTGAAAAGTTCGATGGAACTCAAGATCCCGATGACCATATAGAGCAATTCAAGAACTATATGACCAACTTCGAGGACGATGATAGGCTGGTTTGCAGGGCCTTCTCTCAGACATTCAAAGGAACTGCATTAAAATGGTATAACAAGATTCCTAAGGAGTCTATTGCAAATTTTAGAGACTTTTACACAGCTTTTCGAAGACAGTTTGTGGGAAGCAAAGAAATGAGAGCTAATGGAGATACAATAATACAATGTAAGCAAGCTGCGGGAGAAAAGCTGAAGGATTATACCAAGAGATTTGTGTCAACAAAAGCGGGATTAGATGACTGTGAGGAATTGGTGGCTATGGCGGCGTTTCGACAAGGATTGTTGCCTGGAGATTTAGCCGATGAAACAACAAGGCATAGAGCATTAACGTTTGGAGCTCTCATGGCCCAGGTTGAAGACCAGATCAAGGTCGAAGAGTCTACTCGAGTTCGAAGAGGAAATGTTGGTGTTCAGAAAGGGAATACTCAGGGGGGAAATAACCAAGCGAACGCTTCGAATAACAGCTCGTCAAGGGCGAGGGGCAATCAAAATGTTACTTACCGAGGAGGTTCGAGTTCGTATCAAGGGGGTGCTAATCATCACAACTTTAGTAATCAATAACAGTTCAAACCAAGATCGAATGTATGGGTGAAACCGGAATATTATGCAGATTTGACTGAAAGTGTGGCATCGATATATGAAAAAAACAAGGGAACAGTAAATTTCAGAAAGCCAGCAGCGATTAATAGGCCAAGGGAAGAGCGCAATAACAGGTTCTGCAGGTATCATGATGATATTGGGCATGATACAAATGATTGTATTGCTTTGAAGAAGGAGATGCAGATTCTGATTGAAAATGGAAAGTTGTTGGAATATGTAAAAAAGAATGCTAAAGCTATAACTCAAAAAATTGATAATCCTAATTCTAAGCAGGAAACTGCACTGATGATTTTAGATGCTGCAGGTGATGAGTTTGATGTGGCTTCGGAATATGTCGACCCGGACCCTAGTCGATTGTTGTTGATGTCAGTGGATGAGCCGAGGCGTGAGGGACGTGTTCGAGATTTGTGTGCCTTTTTTGAGTCATTGACAATATTTGGGGGAGATTCAATGACTAACAACACTAATAATTCGAGGAAGAGACATATAGTGAATTTAGCGCATCAAATTGAGGGAGGAGCATCGGCACACCTAAGAAACAAGAAGGATGTCCCATTTATAATTTTCGATGGGGATGATTTGAGAGGAATTACTGGGCCACATGAAGATGCAGTGGTCATAGGAGCAGAAGTGTGTGGGGTGGAGATTCGACGAGTATTGATTGATACCGGGAGCTCTGCTAATGTGTTGTTCAAATCAACATATGATAGACTAACTGCTCCGCCTCGGATAGAAAGTTCAGAAAGAACTATCATTGGGTTTACTGGCGCAACAGCAAATGTGATAGGGGAGTTCGAAGGTGAGATTTCTTTGGGAAAAGGGCCTTTCAAAACGAAAGTACAAGTACTTTTTATGGTGGTAGATTGTCCATCGAGCTACAACGCTATTTTTGGAAGGTCATGGCTGGCTAAAATGTATGCTATAGTTTCCACGGTTCATCAATGTTTGAAGTATGTGATTGGGGATCGAGTCGGCGTAGTTCGAAGTGACCAAAAGGTGGCTAGAGAGTGTTACGCTGCTGCATTTAGACTACGTGGCAAAAGTACTGATGATCCGATGGAGAATTAGCAGTTTGGGGGGTTGTCTTCTAGTGGTACAGATGGGGGAATTGATGATCCGAGGTCAACCCCGAGTTCTGTGGTGGTAAGTGAAGAAATAGAAGAATACATTTTCAATAATGGCAAAGTACTTCGAATTGGGACTTTATTGTCTTTATCAATGCGAGAAAGATTGTTGAATTTTTTGTCTAAGAATTTGGATGTATTTGCTTGGAGGTCCGAGGATGTAGTAGGGGTCCCAAGTAATATCATATGTCATAGCTTGGCAGTGGATCCGAAGATCAAGCCGATAATTCAAAAAAGGAGAGCTTTTTCGTTGGAAAAAGCCGAGGCCATAGTTGCTGAGGTAGATGATTGTATAAGATGGGGCATATTAGGGAGTCCAATTATCTGAGGTGGACGGCTAATCCTGTGGTGGTGAAAAAGAAGAGCGGAAAATGGAGAATGTGTGTAGACTTCACAGATTTGAACAGAGCCTGTCCAAAAGATCCTTTTCCAGTACCTCGGATTGACCAATTGGTGGATTCTACTTCTGGAAACAAAATTCTAACATTTATGGATGCATTTTCAGGATATAATCAGATTCGAATGAATCCAGAGGATGAAGAGAGCACAACTTTTATTACTGATCGAGGTTTACACTGTTATAGAGTGATGCCGTTTGGATTGAAGAATGCTGGGTCTACATATCAAAGGTTGATGAATAAGGCGTTTGCTTCACAAATAGGGAGGAATATCGAAGTGTACATTGATGATATGCTTGTTAAGAGCAAAAGTGATGATGAACAAATTGATGATTTAGAGGAGACGTTTTTGAATCTCAGAGCCATACAGTTGAAGTTGAACCCAGAAAAATGTACGTTTGGAGTCCGATCTGGTAAGTTTCTGGGGTATGTGATTAGTGAAAGAGGAATTGAAGTGGATCCAGAATAATTGAAGGCTCTGATATCAATGTCCTCGCCTCGGAATATCAAAGAAGTGCAGATGTTAACGGGCAGGTTAGCAGCTTTGAACAGATTCATTTCTCGATTTTCAGATAAGTGCTTGCCTTTTTTCCATGTGCTGCGTCGACCTAATAATTTTGAGTGGACTTCGGATTGTGAAGAAGCTTTTGTTAAGATCAAAAATCTTTTGTCCACTCCTGAAATATTATCAAAGCCTCGGGAAGGTGAGCAACTATTTTTGTATATAGCTGTATCGGATTATGCAGTGAGTGCAGTTCTGATCAGTGAAGATTCAAGAATTTCGAGGCCCGTCTACTATGTCAGTAAAAGTTTGGTTGATGCCGAAAAACGTTATTTGAAGCTCAAAAAATTGGCATTGTGCATAGTAGTGGCAGCGAGAAAAATGCGTCCTTATTTCTAGGCACATACGATTGTGGTTCGAACTTCCTATCCATTGAAAAATGTATTGCAAAAGCCAGATATCTCAGGAAGGATGACTAAGTGGTCTGTAGAATTATGAGATTTCGATGTGTTATTCTCTCCTCGAACAGCTATCAAAGCTCAAGCCTTAGCAGACTTCTTGGTTGAGTTTCATTCGAGTAGACCCGAAGAGAAAGAAGGTGAAAAAGTGAACATGAATCTGACGTGGAGAGTACGAACTGATGGAGGATCTAGTAATAAAGGGTCGAGTGCAGGAGTTGAATTGGTGGCACCAACAGGGGAGTTTATGTTTCAAGCTATAAAATTTGGATTTCATGCTTCGAATAATGAAGCTGAATATGAAGCTGTGCTAGCAGGGTTGCGGTTAGCAAAGATTTGTGGAGCAATATCCGTGCGCTTAGAAACATATTCGCAGTTGGTAGTTAACCATGTTAAAGGGGTGTCAGAAGCTAAAAAGGATCGTTTGGTTTTGTACTTGCAAGAACTACGAGGTATGATGGCCCAGTTTGAAAATGTCGAGGTGGAGCATATTCGAAGAGGTAGCAACACAATGGCTGATTCTTTAGCAACAATGGCTTACTCTGAAGAATATCCATGGATCGTGACACAACCACTGCCTTCGATTACATCAAGCTCTGAGCAGTGTGAATTTGTTGAGGAAGTAATAAATGATTCAACGAACATTCGAAGAGATTGGAGAACTGACTTATTAAACTTTCTTACAAAGGGAATACTACCTCTTAACAAGCACTCGCTCAAGAAAATAAGGAATAAAGCTCTTGGTTATGTAGTGTTGGATGGGATATTGTATAAGAAGTCTGTGTCGAGGCCCTTATTAAGATGTTTGAGCAAGCATGAATCTCAAAACATTCTATCCGAATTACACGATGGAGACGGGTCAGCTCATTGTGGTTTCAAAGCTTTAACGCGTAGGGTATTGTTGGCATGGTATTATTGGCCAACTATATTGCACGATGCCAAGTTATTGGTTCGAAGCTGTGATACTTGTCAAAGGTATGCACATTTGATACATAAACCAGCAGTACCCCTGATGACAATCTCTGAGGCGGTTCCTTTCGATAGATGGGGGCTTGATTTAGTAGGACCATTGCCTATGGCTTCAGGTGGAAGACAGATGATTATTGTCGCGGTTGATTATTTTTCGAAGTGGGCAGAAGCAGAACCTTTAGCTAGAACAAAAGCTAAGGATGTGATCAAGTTTATTCTAAGTAACATCTGCTACCGTTTTGGAGTTCCTCGAAAAATAACAACGGACAACGGTCCTCAATTTAATAACAAGGAAATGGATTCTTTTTGCTATTCGAAAGGAATACAACAATGCTTCTCTACTCCTTTTCACCCCCAAGCAAATGGGCAGGTGGAAGTTACAAATAGATCTATTTTGGAGGGTTTAAAGAAAAATTTGGCGGGAGCAGCAGGGAAATGGCCAAATTATCTTCAAGAAGTGTTGTGGGCATATCGAACAACCCCTAGAGAGGCCACAAAAGAGACTCCTTTTTCTTTAGTGTATGGAATGGATGCTGTGTGCCCTGCTGAATCTACATTGCCTTCCTACAGGTTATTGCGATATTCCGAAGTGGATAATGATGAAGCTAGAAGGGTTGAGCTTGATTTGTTAGAAAAAAAAGGGTCAAAGCATATTTGAATATGGTTCATTATCAAACCTTAATGAGAAGCAGGTACGATGCTAAAGTCAAGAAGATAGAGTTTAAGGTTGGCGATAAAGTGTTGCGAAAAGTATTTCTTCATACTAAGGACAAGCACCTCGGAAAATTGGCTCCGAATTGGGAGGGTCCTTATGAAGTCAAAATGAAGGTCAAGCCAGGCTCTTACAGGTTGTCTGATCGTGAGGGGAGGATGCTCAAACACCCTTGGAATATAGAGCATTTGAAATTGTACTGTGAGTAATATTGAACTTCGAATTTTTGCAAAACAGACATACTCTTTCCTTATCTGTTGGCCCAGAAAGGTTTTAATGAGGTGTCTGGCTAATATTGAATTTTATAATAAAAATTTCTTTTGGCCATTGGTTGTTTAGTATGATGAATGATTTGTTATTTTGGTAACTTGGCAAAGACTGATCATCTTTGAAAGTTGACCAAGAGTAATTTTCCAAAGCAATAGCTTTGAAGAAACAACCTATTTCGAGGTGCCACGTCTTACGAGTGCATCTAATTTTCGAGGTGCCACGTCTTATGAGTGCATCTAATTTTCGAGGTGCCACGTCTTATGAGTGCATCTAATTTTCGAGGTGTCACGTCTTATGAGTGCATCTAATTTTCGAGGTGTCATGCTTTATAAGTGCATCTAATTTTCGAGGTGTCATACTTTATAAGTGCACCAGAGATTTGAAATATTAAGAAAGTTGCTTGTCTCATTGGATAAAAGTTGAAGCTTACAAAAAAGGACAAATTGATTAATCATCCTCTTCTTCCGATGACCCGTCAGAAGCGTCACTTTCTTCTGAAGAGCTTGATGGTACTTCGAATGCTTCTTTTGGACGATCTTTCTCTGGGACTTGCTTCCAAAATTCTGTTAAATTTAGCCTTGGATAGGCAGCATGGATTTCTCGAAGAAGATTGTTAGCTGTATCGATTTAAACCTTTTTGATACCATTAAGCATCACAGAACCAACAGCAGCTTCGGCTTTCTTGACGGCAGCTTTCTTTTCTTCCTCGAATCCTGTTCGAAGCGTAGTCAATTGAGTTTGGCAATTATCCAATTTTTCTTGAATTTCCTTAACAAGTTTCTCAGCGTCGGTAGATTTTTTCTTTTCCTCAGAAATAGCAGTAGAATGTTGAGAATTTAGATTTTCAAGAGCCAGTCGATGAGAAGCCTCCAGAGCTTCGATTTTTTCTTTGTGCTCCTTAAGAAGCTTTCCTTTCTCAGCTTCAAAATTTTGAAGTGCTTCATTTTTCGAAGCCTTTTCAGACTCTGTTTCTTTTTTGCTCTTGATTAATTCTTGTGCAAGGAGCTCCAATTGTGTATGTGAATTTTTTACTTCTTCACACAATTTTTTGGCTGCAGCACTTAAGTTATCAAAAGGTCGAAGAATTGAAGTTACCTCATCGGATCTGTCTGGATTGGGCAAGTTTGATGGGTGGTGATGAACAGGAACAATTGCGTTAGATATTGAATCCATAGCAGCCCCAGTAGAAGTCGATGGAATGGTGTTGGTAGGCTGAGAGCCTTCACCAGTGAATGCAAAATCCCCGCTTGAGTTGAAATCTTCGAGGTTAAGGTGATCGTCTACTTGGCTATCTCCTAGTGCCAGTCCCCCTTGAGGATTTTCTTCAATAAAAGTTTTCCCATGCACCTCGGAAGCCAGTACCTCTTCGAGTATGTCAGCCTCATTCTTTTTCTTTGGAGTGGCGGACTTGTTTTTTTTCTTCTTTGGAGTATTTTTTTCTTTCTTTTTCCTCTTCGGTGCAGGTTCGTCCTCTTCGGATATTGGAGGAAGTTGAGATACAGGCGCTTTTCGTTTCCCTGCAGGCTTCGAATGTTTGGAAGAGTTAGCCTTGCTTGTATTGGGTTTTTTGAGGGTTAGCTTTCCCTTCTTCTTTAATGGCAGGTGACTGTCAGATCGATTCCTGGTGGGAAGGTAGGTTTTCCCATCAGGTGCGAGAATTCTTTGGACCGCTATGATGGGATCTGAGGGGACCATCGGATCTTCAGGGAAGTCAGCTCCCAAGGTTATGCGCCACAGATGGCTGTTGACGAAGTTGATTGGTAGAAAGGCTGAGTGAAAGCCGTTTCCCCAGGCTTTCTCTGCCCATTTAGCCATTCTCTGGAAGATGACCTTTGCAGATTTTCGACGACTTTTGAATCTCCTCGGAATTTCTGAAAAGAGAATAAACAGTTAGATAAGTAGACTTGGTTAATTTGGCTAGGCTTAATAAGTTAAAAATGTTAACATTACAATAATGATTTACTTACTGCTATCTCTCCAGGTGAGAGTAAGTTTTGAGGGGTTGTCATCGGAAATCTCTTTACCATTTTCCCAAGCTCCTGATAAAAAGATAAACCTCTGCTTCCAAAATTTATCAGCTTCGAGGAGGTCATCGATAATCTTCAGATCATCCTCCAACGTTAGGTAGTAGAATGGTAAAACTGGCCCATTTGAGAGTTTGGTCAGTGAGATGAAGTCTTCTATTTCGAGGGGGATGCCTCCTAGCCTCAACACAATGATAGCTGAGAATAAGGTGAATAACTGATTTGGAGTGACTTGTGTTGGGCACAACCTAAGAATTTCGAAGTACCTCACAATCATTGGGTCGAGGGGAAATCGAAGTCCCCAATTGAAAAGCTCGGGGTAAACTACCAGTTCATTCTTCTGACAACTCAGAGGTGTTTCTCCTTCTACTGGTAGTCGAAGAACAACGTTGTCTGTTAATCCCCATAGTTTCTTGAGTTCTTCTTTTTCTGATTCGAGGTAGTAGGTGTAAGGTACATTTTTTAGGGCAAGAATGTACCGAGGAGAAAGTGGTTGAAGGTTTTCTTGAACCAAGGAAGCAACGTCTTCGGGAAGGGTGAGATGAGGTTTCTTTCCTCGAACTTTCTTTGCAGGGATTACCCCATCAGCCTCGGATTCCCCTTCGGCATCGGATTCGGTCGCTTCAGAATCATTTTCTTTGTTATTTTCCTCATCGTTAGCCTCATCGTGACGACTTTGAGTTTGAGTCTCAGTCTGAGTCACAAGAATTGGTTGACTATTCTCTGGTGTAGCGTCAACCATTTCTTGTGGGGGAGGAGAGGAGGTTTCTGCATCGTCACCCATTGCTAGAAAGGTTGATTTTTTGCTAAGTTTAACTTTAACGGCTTCAGATTGAAAGATAGGTGATTTGGGTTGAAGTTTTTTAGTTGCTTCGAATTGTAGGATAGGTGATTTGGGTTGTAGTTTTTTAGAAGTTGAGGGTTTGTCAGAAGTGACAGCCTTAGACGTTCGATGTGGTCTTAATGATGGAGAAGTGGATGGATTTCGAGGAGGAGAAGGTTGTTGGCTAGATTCTGGGTTTGAAGCTAGGGGTGAAGATGAAGTAGCAAGGTTGGGATCGAAGTTACCGTATTTGAAGGTGGTAGAGGAAAAGTGAGGACCGTTGTAGATCAACCCATCAGCTCTGTACTCTTCAGCTCTCTCTCCAATACAAAGATAATCGTAGGCACCAAATACTTGATTACTAGAACCAGGGAAGAGAGATTTCTTTATCTTTCTTGGTTTTCTGGGTTTAGATCTTTTGTATTTGGGATATCTTCTCATACAATAGATACTGATTTGAGAAGTTGTTTTTGTGACTGGAGAAAGTGGGGTTTCTGAGGAAGAAAGTAGGAGATGAAGATGAAGATGAAGATGAAGAGAGTGGTTTATCTAAAAAGTTCTCAGTGAAGGTGAAGCTGAATATTTATAGTTAAAAAAATGACGTTGAGAATTTGAAGAGGAAAAACCAGTGAATTGTTCTCATTGGGTGGAATGTGAAACATGGAGGAAAGCGTGTTGAGTCATAGACCTATCAAGAAGGGTCTAGTCAGTCTTTCAAGTAGGGGTCAGAAAATTCGAAGCACAAATAAAGAGATATTTCTAGTCAGGAGATTCGAAGTGGAGGCAAGGTTGTATTTTAGGTTGGTAGTTTCGAAGTAATTGGGGAAGTTATTTGCATTTATTCTTGGATTCGAAGTCAGGCTGCAAGTCATCAGACTTAATCATAATGAAGGGGCTGGATAAAAGAAGTTTTATTCACTTGGAGTAACGTTCGAAGAGTGAATAGTTCTTATAAATTATCTGTATAAGAACTGGGGGCTACTGATAAGGAAATATATTCTTTAGGGACCTAAATGTAATTAGTAAGGACTTAATTGATAAGTTCTATTAATATATAGTAAAGTTAGGCCTTATAAGGAATACAGGGACTAAATTGTAAATATCCCTCTATGTAACCGCTCTTATAACTAACTCACTAGGCCTATTTAAAGAGGCTGGGGAGGTTGATTACGCCTATGAAATATTCAGAAGCAAAAGTTTATATTCACTACCAAAAATTCACTCTGTTGATTCTTGTATTCTCAATCTTTTCAATCCAACTTTTATTCATACCAACCTTGACGTATAAGAAGTTGAAGCTTCATCCTATCGGAATTACAGGGACCCTGTAGCAAATATCACATTCAACGATGATGACCTGAGAGGGGTCAGCACGTCTCATGAGGATGCATTGACGATAAATATGAGTATCGGGAGAGTAATATTAACTCGAATATTGGTAGATGTGGGCAGCTCAACCAACATCATTTTCAAAGACATTTATGATTGAATGCACAAGGTTCCACCCTACAAGCCCACCCAGCGAACCTTGGTGGGATATGAGGGTAAGACGTCTCAATGCGTTGGGAATGTCGAGCTGATGGTCAAAGTAGGTTACGAGGTTACCAAGCGCGAAATTAGAACATTGTTCATGATCTCAGATACCCTAGTACTTATCACGAGATAATTGGCCGACCTTGGTTTCATAGGATGGAGGCAACCCTGTGCATGTTCAGGCAGTGCATCAAATACCCAGTGGGAAGCGCAATCAGTATTATCTGAGGGAGTCAGCGCACGTCAAGTACATGTTATGAAGTCACTGTCGACCCCACAAAACCCCTCAAGTAGCAATTAAAAGGCGAGGGAGGGCCCGGAGTGAGAAGCAGTATGCCTTCCTCGCCTAAACTAGTGGACGACCCTCGTGAAACAGAGCATCCAGAAGAAGACCCTCCAGACTCGATCGAGGAAGTAGTAGCAGAGGGTCGCACTCTACGGTTGGCTAATAAATTAACTTATATCTTTAAGAAATCGTTAATTGAGATATTATAAAAGAACTACAATGTGTTTTTATGGGATGCTAGCGATATTTCAGGTGTTGACCCCTCAATTATCTGTCACGAGTTAGCTATCAACTCGTATGCTTAACCCGTGCGACAGAAACGACGGTCTTTCTCAGCCGAGAAGTAGGAAGCCATATTTGTCGAAGTGACGCAAATATCCAAACTAGGGCATATTAGGCGAGTCCGGTATTCGGTATGGGTGGCAAAACCAGTTTTGGTTAAATAGAAAGGGGGTCAATTACGCATGTGCGTCGATTTCACCGATCTGAATCAAACGTGCTTTAAAGATGTATTCTTCTTGCCTCGTATTGACCAATTTGTAGATTCCACTTCGGGATGCGAATACCTCTCATTTATGGACGCTTACTCGGGCTAAAATCAGATTCGCCTCAACCCGTTAGACGAAGAGCACACAGCCTTTCAAACAGAGCGGGGCTTGTATTGTTGCACAGTGATGCCGCTCGGATTAAAAAATACGAGTTCTACATACCAACGTCTAATCACATCTTTAGTGAACATTTTGGTAAGCACATGTAAGCATATGATTGTGAAGATGCATACAACAGAAGAACAACTCGCGGTACTCCAGATTGTATTTAACTTACTGCGCCAGTTTAATTTGAAGCTTAACCCGATCAAGTGCTATGTTGGGGTAAGCAGTGGAAAATTCCTAGGTTACATAGTCAAAAAAAAAGGAATCGAATCCAACCATGTCCAGCTGCAAGAAGTTATCCAAATGGCACCTCAAAGGAGCATACAATAGGTACAATGTCTCACATGATGCCTCACAACACTTTCCCGGTTTATTTCGAGGGCCTCAGATAAGAGCCATCCTTTTTTTGAAGTTCTCCGATGGGCTAAGAAGTTTGATTGGACAAAATAATGTGATAAGGCATTTACCGAGTTGAAAAATTACCTTACGTCACCAGAAATCTTATTCGTACCCTTGCCTAGTGAGCCGTTATTTTTATATTTATCTGTTTCACCATTTTATGTCAGTGCAATCCTGGTAAAAGAACCAGCCGACGACCAATGGCCTATCTATTACAACAACAAAAATTTGGTCGATTATGAGACGAGATAACTCAATCTAGATAAGCTTGCACTGGGTCTGGTCACAGTCGTCTTCAAAATGCACCCATATTTCCAAGGGCGCACAATTATTGTCCGCATATCTTTCCCTTTTAAAATGGTGTTGCAAAAACCTGATGCCTCGGGCAGGCTGACTAAGTGGAGAATCAAACTCGAGGAATATGATATCCAGTTCGAACCACGTACTATTATAAAAGGGAAGGTCGTGGCTGATTTCTTTACAAAGTTCTCCTCTCCTAAAGATCTATCTCCTCCAAACAACACCGTAAAAATAACAGAACACATGATTGTCGAAACCGATGGGGATTCGAGCACTTCTGGAAGCACCACGGGGTTCGTACTCCGTTTACCTATAGGAGAGGAAGTCAAACAGTCGATCAGATTCAACTTCCTGATGACAAATAATGTGGAAAATTATGAAGCGATCATTTGAGGCATGAAGTTGGCTCTAAGATGCGGGGCTCGTCTTCTGTGAATCTGTTCAGATTCTCAGTTGGTCATAAATCAGGCTAGGGGAACTTACGATGCAAAGAAAGAAGGAATGCGGGGCTACTTGGAAACACTCAAGGAATGTGAGTCCAAATTTGCAACGGTGTTATACGAGCAAGTCCCCCGTTAGGAAAACTTCATCGCTGATGCGCTGGCCAAGGACGCAGCGGTGGACAAGCACCCTCTTATCATCACCGAGAAAATGCAGACTACAGAACTAGTCAATCAAACTGAAAACATCAATATAATCAATAATACTAATTATTGGAGACAATCCTATCTTTTATACCTAAATTATGTCGTTCTACCGACCGATAAGCCAGGTGATCGGACTCTCCAGGTGCGGGCTGCAAACTACTCTGTGATCGATAGCAATTTATACCAAAACATTGCAGCCCGACCCCTACTGTGTTGCCTCGATCAAGCAAAATCTACCTCAGTTTACACGACCTACACACCAAGGAAGCTGGAGCGCATTGTGGCTACCGGATCCTCATTCGAAGGTTTTTGCCATCAGGTTATTATTGGCTAGAGTTGGCCAGCGACACGGAACGACTTGTCTAGCAATGTCACCAGTATCAATAGTTCACCAATACTGGGCATCTTCAAAGCAATAAGAGGCAGTCTGTACGTGTCCCTTGTCCTTTCGACAAATGGGGCATCGACCTTGTAGGGCCACTTCTTATGGCAACCGACAAGAAATAATTTCTAATCGTCGCGCTGGATTAATTTTCGAAATGGGTAGAAGCTAAATATATTTTTCAAACCCGATCTCAAGAGGTATGTGACTTTATCCACAATCAAATACTTACAAGGTTTGGCATACCACGCATCTTGATGACAGATAACGGGCCTCAATTTCAAAACATTATGGTGACAATGTTCTACAAACGATGCGGGATCGACCAACGCTTCTATAAACCATATTACCCCGAGGAAAACGGTCGAGTCGAAGTCACCAACCGCACGGTTTTGGAAAGAATTTAAAAGAAACTTGAAGGCGCCAATGGAAAATGTCTAGACAAGTTAGCTGAGGTCTTATCGGCATATCAGACTACCCTCAAACTGTAACCGGCGACACTCATTTTTCCCTCGTTTATAGTAGCAAAGTTGTGGTACCAGCAGAAATAATCGTACCAAGCTATCGGGTCATGAATTATGAGGAAGACATCAATATTTCCAACTGAGCATAGAGTGTGGACCTTATAGAATAGAGACGTGACCAGACACACATACGCACAGAGCATTACATGAGCGTGATGCGAGGATGTTTTAATGCTCATCTCAAACCCCATAGCTTTCAGGTCGGCGATATAGTTATGAAGAAAATATTCCAAGGATCAGGCGACAGAACAGCTGGCAAGTTAGGGCCAAATTGGGAAGGGCCATATACCATCATCTCCAAAGGCCATAGCAGAGCCTATCGCCTCGCTGATGCAAAGGGCCATGACTTTAAGAACCCATGGAATATTAACCATCTAAAATTGTATCGCCAGTCTTTGTAACTTAGAGGATGTAATCTTTTTTTCCACTGATGGCTCGGGAGGTTTTTTTAATGAGGTATCAAAATTCTTGTTCATTTCATTAATATATTTTACAATTTTCACCATTATGTGTGTTTGTTGTCACATCTTCCCATCCACATAATCGTGACCGAGTCTATGACCACACCTACGGGCTACGCAAGGGGCCATACTGAGCCCAAACCAAGTGTCTGTAAGCACGATCAGGCTAATTGACTACACCTACGGTATATAAGTGAACTAATCTAGAATCAAACCTGTAACAGACCACGCAATAGTGTTGTACGACCTCGCCGCGATTAAGCTAAGGGCTAATTTTATCCTCAGCTACGCAATGATCCGTACTAAGCTCGACTTTGTAAGGATCCGTCCAAGAATTATCGTAATCTTAGCATACAAAAAAACTACAAGTAACATGGTCATTAAAATTACAAGTACAGCTGATTAGGAGATTGGCTATCACCTCGAAAATAATAAGTCCAATATAAATCTGAGCCAACATATCCACACTAAATCATACAACCATAACATTTTATATCATGATTCAATAGTACGATCAAGTTGTGCAACAAAGGGAAAATGAACACATAGTATACATTACCAAGATTCCAATAAAGTCTTATATCGGGAATACACAAAAATAATACTAAGTATTCAAGTGCTATAAACTATAACACCACTTCATGCATCAGAGAGGTTTGAAGGATCTTTCAACCTTCCCTCTAGAGGTGCCAGGTCGCTTGGCTGCATCCCCATCTCCTCAGCCTCCACGGTAAACGTCTTACCTACTTCTTGTTCAACAAGAGAATGATCATTAATCAGTGAACCTCCCATTTTATGGGGCGTGTGTGCCCGTAAAAACTTTCTCAAAGACCCTAGCTTCACACCAGGATTCAATGCCAGTAGTTGTGCCACAATCTCCTTAAGGTTATTCGCCATCATATCCATGACCACCCCCCATAACTTGTTTCTCTCTTTTCTCCAACGCGGCACCAAGTTTCTTCTTCTACTGACCACGCTGTAGATCCATCTCCTTCTCTAAATCGTCCAATTTAACCTTGAGCTCTCCATTCTGCACATTCAGTCCAACGCTCGACTTGTTGCTAAACCCTTTGTGCCTGAGCTATATTCCATGCGAGCAAACTGGCACTTTACGACATCAGGTCATCGTTCATCTTGATGAGTATATTATTTTACGCCAGAAGGACAGTATTCCCTATGGTCAGCTCCTTACGCTTGTCCTCGCTTGAGTTAAGAGAAACCTTGAGATCAGCTACCTCATGTCGAAGCTCTTCATAGGCCTAGTTTACCTTATCTTTCTGTGATTTGGCCGACCCATAAGCATTTTTTAACCGAGCAAGCTCGGTAGTCAAACCCTTCACAGATCCGAAGAATATTGGCTATGACTTCCAGTTCTCCATGACCTGGTAGTCGGTGTTTGACATGCGCCGATACGATAACACCATACAATTATGGTGCATCTACATCAATGCTTGGATAAGTTAATGGTTCTCATTTATCTATTAAAATAATAGTACCTGTCTTACCTTGATCGCCAGCTCAACTTTCCTCTGCGGGATCTCGCTTATGGTCATGCCATCATAGAAAGACAACTCCGGGAAGCGTTTGAGCTGCTCAAACATTAACATTGGTGGCCAGATCCCATCTACTAGACTCTGCTCATTTTTTCTGGTAGGCATCTCTTCTGGTCTTACGATGTTGACAACAATGACCTCATGCGGAGTCTTTGTACAGAGGGGAGGGAAGGGCAAATGTATGTTGTCATTACATATTGTTTCATCCTTTGAGCTATCCCATCAATAATCCGCTTTTTCTTCTCCTCTCCCTCATCACTGTCCTTCATCCGGCTTGATTGGCCATCTAATTTAGTCTTTTCTAGAACCACAAGTAAATAGTGGCGTTAGTCACATTGTAACAACGTCGCCTCCCCACTGTTTGCCATAGTTATCTTCACGTCCTTAGTGATAACCAACTCAGGCACTGGCCACTAATTCGTACTCGGATAGTTTACCTGAGTAAACAACCGCGTTGGCTCTTGAAACTATGTTGAGCTTGCTAGGTTCCCTACCTGGACCAAAGACTTCTTATAATCCTTCGATAAACCCTCCTTGCACCATTCCTGATGGGTTTCCTCACATGCACAAGTAAATAGTGGCGTTAACATTCGTATTCATCCGCCAAAATTTTAAACTACTCAAAATATTGCTTACACTTCACTTTCCACTTCTGTTCTAACTGAAGATTCATAATCGTATTTTCATGCTCCCAATTCCCCGACACGAACATGAAAAAGTATTTCCAGCTTTTATTAGATGAGGAGAGCTCAACTATTTTCCTCACTCTGGTCAACTGAGTATAGAATAACGGAGCTTTGGCCAACTTAGCTACATCCATGGCAAGAAGCAAATCTGCCAAGCATACCATAATACCTAACATGCGAGAGCTCAGTACAATATTGAGTAGCATTCTCCATCCATTTTCAGCAAATTGGGTTAGGCATATGCCCATAACGCTCACTAAGTCCCGTATCAGTGACAGTAAGGGTAATCGAAGGCCCCAATCAAATACTGTGGCAATCAAGCAAGTCTCGTGGTCTTGCGCCTGATAAGGATATTTTCCGACCGACGGTACCCTTACTATAACATCACTGGGTATCCCATATCTAGACCTAAATCTTAGCAACCCACTGTCATAAAGGTATCCGTATTTGGGGGCTAGCCGAGAAAATTAACTTTCTGAGAAGATTGGGTCTTTAAACTCTGATTATACCTTTTTTCCACTTTCTCTTTCTTCTTCCTCGCCTTTTCTGGTGCCATCGTATCTACTCGAGTCACTGCAATGACCCAACGTGACATATAAGACCAATTAAAATGGGAGGTGATTCATAAATGGGTATCATTACCAGTGAGGAGGATTTTGATTTAACTTGGCATCTGACTCACTTTCTACACTTGAACCAAAAGCTTTTCCCTAATACTAGTTTTCATTACAAAATCCATACTGCATTACATATGAAGCATTTACATACCTGTTTTTCTATTAAGGACGATGGAGTTCCCTTTTTGAAGAAAAAAGTCTATGTGCAGAGAAAATAAGAAATGTATCTTGGGTAAATGAGAAATTATCATATTTCATGAGTATAAGGGATATTTCACACATCATAAGTGGAATTCGAAATTCTAATTTTCTTTCTGACCCACGTGTGATTTGATGGCAGTTATCAAACGTCATTAAAATTTAGCACGGTTCATCAAAACCCAAACGTCAATTTCATAAAATGGTTATTGGTGTCAGAACTATTATCACCCATGCATGGGATAAATAACCATCACATGTCATACTACTATTATAACTTTCAATATTCTGTCATTGTATGTCATACGTAAAACAACTTGACCCCTCCAGTGTATCGATTTATCTGCTTTTTTATATTAATTACTTCATCGATTTTATCTTGTCCATATATAATCCATGAACTAAGGGGTGCCCTGATGAGAGGGTATCTGCTAACTAATATGTTAGAGGGTATTCGAGAAGAAGAAGTCAATTGAAAAACAGAATCGACGCCGAACATAATTAATTATAAGACAGACTCAAGCTAGGAGCAAGAATGATGATGATCTCAATATCGCCGAGGACTGTCCAAGGGATCAAGACCTGGCAGAAGGCGACAATATTGATGAGCTAAGCTAAACTGAGCAGACACCTCATCAAGCAAGGAATAAGAGGAATAAAGACAAGGAGAAAAACCAGACCCCTATTGAGGCAAAAAAGAGTTAGAAAATGTACATAATTGAGCAGAGGGGTAGAAAATGGAGCGGCGTTTGGTCTATAGCACGGATAAAGCCGATCGAGGTCCATCTGCAAATGAGACAATCAAAGCAACAGTTTAAAGCCACATTAATTGAATCAATCAGCCCACTAACATAATGGCCATTAATCTAGGTCTCACGATGTAAATTAAGTCCTACGTGTAGTTAGTGGAGTTAAGTATTGTAGTAACGACGTGTAAACGGTAATAAGGGATAAAAATAAGCAAATAAACCTGAAACAGTGTAATTCTCTTCTATGATTAGAAAAGTTTACTATTTGGAATTTCCTTTGTTAGTTTTTCCAATAATACTAAAAACAAATTAAAAGTCTTTGTACAAAAGTAAATCAAAATGCTTTCATCATTACAAAAAAAGATAAAAATAAGAGATTAAGGATGAACATTTTTATTAACAATAATTACAGCTTTGGTTGGAACATCATCAATAATAATATTAGTTATTTGCACATTAGTACCATTTGATGAGTCCGAATTCGGAATGCTCCCCGGAAGGGCAGACCAATGTAAATCTCTCTGTAAACCGGACAGACACTAAGAACTTAAATCGGACAGGACTTTTGAACCGGACAGATGACTTCGAACACTGTGAGCCTAAGGCTGTTCGAACTATGACTAAAGTACTAAAAAACCTAAACACTTTCTGACTAAGCTACCTGCCCATCTGCTTAAAACTCATGGGTCTTTAAACATGACCCGGGTCCATTAAACATGACCCGAAAGCCCATAAGGGCCCAAATATCATACTATAAATACCCAACCACCAGCATTAACTATAGGTAAAAAAATTAACCGCTGCCAAGCTGCTTAATTCTCTCTCCACCTTGAAACACCCTCACACCACCTTGAAACACCTTGAAACACCCTCACACCACCTTGAAACACCTTGAAACACCCTTACACCTCCTTAAAACTCCACTTGAAATTACTTGCCTACCCCCAGGCTATTTTTATCCTCACCACCATTAACATCATTAGTTATAACATAAAAACTTGAGCATTTCTACTTCTAGCATTATATTTTTTAACAATGCTATCAAATTTCATTACCTCTACAACATCCTTATGTTCTCTATTTGTAATCTCTTAAAAATGTTACAAATATAAGCACCTCGTTTCCACAACCCAGTAAAGGACAAAAGTCAAGAGATCGGTCATTTCATTCTAAATCTTTTGACAATTTCTTGAGGAATATAATACTAAAAGCAATCTAAGTTTACATTAGGGTATTCTTTTTAAAAATCTAGGACTAATATGGATTGAGCCTCGTTAACTACCACACCAGGATGATTCAATAATTTGTATCTAATAAATGATAAATAATATGTTCCTCATCCGACGTTCCCTAAATGAAAGCTCATGAACTGAATTCAATTTCCCCTTCAATGCATACAACTACTCTTGCAGCTTGGATTTTGTAATCTCGACTTTAAGTTTGGTATCGATTAGCTCTTTGTCAATAGATGACTAAAGATCTTCAACAATGCTTAGTTTAGCCTTAGAAGCATTCAGTTTATCCTTACATGCCAAAAGGATACTCCCATAAACAAAACCAATATTCTTCAGAAAATGACCAAATTTCCAATTGGCAACGATTTTCTCATGTACATAATGAATGTATTACCCAATTGAGACAACATAAAAGACTTACTCATAAGTTTTTCATTCAAACGATCCTCGGCTTCAGTATTGGTATGTAGTTCAGATCTCAAGACTCTGTCATTCTCCAGTATTTTTTAACCTCGTCCTTTAGTAGTTTCTCACTATCAATTCTAGTTTTAAAAATAACTTTTAGTTCAAATCTCTATTCAACAAGATCAACAACACCATCAAGAAGTGTACAAATACAAGATATACAAGTTACAAGATGAACATTGGAATGATGAAGCATAGTCAAATCATTAATATTATTATCTAAACATCATGTAACAAACATCTTAAATATAATTATTTTATATACTAAAAGTATAAGAGATAAAAAAAATATCATACCTCAAATCTTAAACTCAACTTTGTTTTGGTCAAGTCTATGGAAAAAAGATGAGTTGGAACCTTCTTCTGGTTGGCTAAAGTTGGAAAGTAAGTCATTATCTCATGAATTTGTTCCAGATGAAATACATATGAAGTAGTATATAAAAGAACCTCAAGTAATATCCATGTTTAAAAGACCATCACATGGACCCCTGGTCGTGGCCTTATTTTCACTTGTGCTTAAAATATAACATTTTTGTAAAATAGCCCTAATAAACTAAAAATATAACCAACAACATTAACAACATGATATGAAGCTATCGATAAGTTAATACAATATCTAATGGTTTTGACCACATCTTCCTTTGGTCTATTTTCTTTATCAGCTGAATTGATAACTGCAACGATTATAAAGTCTATGGAATTGTTTGCTACAACGTCAGCCTTTTTAAACATTCCAACAATATTTTCATTATCAAAAGCATTCTTAGATTGATAAGTACCTTCAGTTATATCGGTGTCTAAAGCGAAAGAATTCCTCCATTTTTTCTTAATCATATTCAGACCTTCAACAATGGCTTTACCCTTCATAGCTAGAAAGTCATGCTTAGAGCTAACTTTAAGTAGATATTCTTTGACCTTTCGACCAAAATCAGAGAATTCTTTATATATACAACTTTCAAATATAACAACTTCTTTCAGAAGGCAAAGAGAAATGACACTCATAGCTAGAAAGTCTGCACTAACTACATCTTCACACAAAGCTAAAAATTTAGTTATAGGGAGGCTTGAAAAAAAGTTGCAGGAAACGAAGCCTTTAAACACATGTCTCAATAGTAGGATTTAAAACAGAAGAATGTTGGAGAGTTGGAAAAGACACAATAGGACAAGTACCATAATGCCCAACTACAAAACCTATATGTATGATATTTTCATTTATAAATACTAAATTATCTTCAGTAGTATTATCAATAATTTGTGTAATATTACCCACATATGGTTTTCGAACTTTTACACCACTTAATAATGATCATATCATCTTCTTCTTCATTGGTCTCATTTTCAGCAATAATAGTACGAGGATCCCTCTTCTTGTTTTACCCGAGAACATCAATCACATAGATTTACCGACATCGTGAGCTTGGCTTTAAATTCTTTGATATCTTAATGAACCATGTTTTCTTTGAATTAATATCTTTTGATATAGTACTTATCTTTATCTTCGGAAAAAGTTTCTCTATGAACTTCTTTCTTGGAGACTTTGTTTCCATATTATTTTTCTATGGAGAATTTTCCTTCACATTCAGGTCTCTATGATAATCACAAAAATAAAATTTATCGCAAAATGAAATACTTGACCACAACCCAGATAAATTCCTTGTGTACCAAAATAGAATAATAAGAATAAGAAAAAAATGAGACTTCTTCCATTAATCTACTATATTTCATACGGGCACGTTCTTTTCTATTTTTTTCTAATATTATCTTCACAATCGGATTTGAGGATAACCAACAAAGACAGCCACAATCAAATATATACAAATAAATGAAGGAAAAAAAGATTGCATAAAAGATTATAACTTACTCTTTGAAATCCAACTTCGTCTAACACAAGAAACTACTAGTATTCCAATTACCAAAGACAAATACGACCTTATTATTTCATATTATTATAGGTTTGAAGGTCATTAATTATTCTAGCACACGTATTCATTATTAAGTAAAATAAATGATTATTTTTTTGGTTAACGACTTTAACCGCAATAATAAAACTCACCACAAAGAAATATAGGAAGTCCCTATGTGATATAATTATGACTGAAAGAATAATACTCCAAGAATTGGGTACAAATTGCCTAGGAAATATTTAGTAACCTCAAACAACTTGAGTAGGTCTGGAGCAAGAGGAAATCGGAGCCCATGATCAAATGATAAGTAAATAAGGAAACATCACCCTCACAAGTGTTCAAAGGATTTTCCTCAATATGAGGGAATTAAATGACAACATCATCAGGATTTCCTAGTCATTAAGTTTAACGATATGAATAACCTAGTATTTATATAAAGATAATTAAAAGAATCATCGTCAACTACTAATTCTATAACTAAAAGACTCAATCTTGCTGCTAGCTCCTACTGAAGATAGACTCATACCATAAATACAGGAAAAAACAAGAGAAACAATTTGAACTGAGACAAGAATCTAAAGAGATTTTTCTTTTTTGTTTCTCTAATCTTCTTGTCTTGGTGAGTTTGGATAATACGATGATTATTTTTAACAAAATTTTACTCCTCAAAATAACAAGAAGACAAAGTCCAAAATAAACTATTATTGTGATTTTTTGACAATCTAAGCACTCATTAACTTTGTTATTTTTACCTATTTATAAAATAATGATAAAATTTGTTATAAAAAAATATAGATAGATAAAGTTTTTTATTAAGAAAATTATAAGAATACAAATTGAATATCGAATCAAAAGATGAAGGAAGTAAATAAATGAAACGATAACAAAGGCGAGTATTTATACCCAAAGGTAAAATAAATAAATCAGTCCTTGATATCTTTATATTTTTGTGGCTTGGATTTATTTCTTGAATGAAGGACTAAGATTAAAAAGAACTTGGAATGAAAATACAAAAGAATATAAAGAGGGAGCACATGTCGGCTTACAGCAAGAGACAATTATCCATGTGTAAGCTTCTTTCACAAATCATCCACTTGTCAATAAAATAACAATAAGGCCTCCAATTTTATAAATGTTTTCATAAAAAAGACAAATAAATTTGAACATCTAGAAAACAAAATATGTTTTTTGTAACCATATTTCCATCTGACCATCTTCGGATGCCAAGAATTATTGAAGATAAAAACTCGTTAAAACAGTTCTTCTCTGATCCTTCATCAAAGGTTATGGGGTTACTTGACTATCTTCAAAAGAAGTTCAGTCGAAAGAAAAATAGCAGCAACCTCGACCGTCTGAAGTTTTTGAATAAATAATAACACTTAGATTAATATTATTTTAATTTTCCAACAAACCTTTTGGACTTTATTAATAAAATTTGAGAGTACAAGGGCCAAACCAACAACTAAAGAGACTATAGAGCCTTAATACAAGTGAGGGAAACATTCAAATTTAAAAACTCTCTTCTTCAACCTTGAGATAGAGCCATAGCTTTACGAGCTTCAACCTAAATCGAAAATCTCTTAGATACCTTGCTTCCTCAGTCATCTTCTCTATTTCTTAAGTAACCGGTGCCAATACTTTTGACGAAAGCGATTAGCATTATTTAGGGCATTAAGGATATGAGTAACATGGTTGATAAGGTTTGCTGGTGTTGATTGAATGCTCTGATGCTTTTTTATAATCCTGGCCCTCCATATTACCCAAACAACAATTGTTGGGATGATGGATCGAATACTGCAGACTTTCTCTAAGGACCAATACCAGGTACAGATCATATGGTGTATGGTCATATTTCTGAAGATTTTTATACCAGTGATTGGGCTGAAATAGCTTCATACAGCCCATGCCTCCTTGCATTGCACCATTATATGGTTTGTATTTTATTCAATTTCGTAGAACTGACACTTTGAGGCAATTTGGATCTTCCTTCTCTGTAGGTTTGAGTCAGTGGGTATCCAGTTCTACAAGGTTCTCAAAAAAAGAAAGGATAACTTCCTAGGTATGACAATGTTCCAGCTTTTCTTGTAGAAGTTTGATTCATTGCCATGAGTTCCGATTGCATTCCATGTTTGGCTAATACTGAATTTCCAATCTGGAGTCAAAGCCTACATAATCATATCTGGCTTAGTATTGAGCTTGAGCTTAATGATATCATCCACCACAAGGTTAGGAACAGTTGAGCTTAGTTTTGCTATGTCTCAATTCACATTAACACATAAACTGCAAATAGTGACATTAGCATACCACTGTCTGTTTTTACCCTCATTGAAGTGAATTAAAGCTCCATCCGTGCACCATCTGTCCAGATAGAAATCTATATCTCCATTCCCTAGAACCCAAAATATGTACCTATCTGCTTTTCATGATTCCCATAAGTCTGGTCCATGTTCTAGATCTTATGTTAGGTACAGAAGCAACAATAGGATGGCTTTTCTTGCAATATATTTAGAACATAAGTCTCGACCAAAGGCTTTTGTGATTTCTGAAGTTAAACCATAATTTATATGAAAATACTTCTTGTAAAACTTTAATACTCTTTACATTTAGTCCTCCCTCAGCATATGGTTTGCAGTTTCTACTCCATAACGACCATTTTATTGCATTGGTCTCCATTTTGCTAGCCCAAAGAAATTTATTGAATAAATTCTCAATCCTTTTAACTACTGCCTTAGGAAGAATCATGTTTTGGATATAATATAAAGGGATAGTGGATAAGACAGACTGGATTAAAACAAGTCTTCTACCAAATGACAATGTGCAGCTATCCCAATCAGTAATCTTTTCTCTGATTCTTGAAACCAAATTGTCAAAATTGTTTATTCTACTTTTGTTGCTGATCATTACCCCAAGATATTTGAATGGCATCACACTGTGTTTTATTTCCAAAATCCTTTCAATTGTACTAATCGTCTGATGCATCATATTCTCAGCCACTATAATTTGATACTTCTCTTTATTAATAATCTGACTAGAAATCTCTTGATAGTGTGATAGGAATTGATAAATTTTTGAAACCGAGGTAGAAAATCTGTTACAGAAGATGGTGAAGTCGTCTGGGAAATCCAAACACGGTATTGCTTGATTTCATCTTGCTTTATATCTTACTTCAGTGTGGTTGTCATTAATCTTCTTAAGCCTCTGAATCAGATACTCCTCAGCCAGAATGAACAAACTGGGGGACAGAGGTCCCCCTGTCTCAGCCCCTAGTTTTCCCTGAAAAACCCCTTGATTGCACCATTGATTAACAAAGAGAACTGGTTGTTTATTGTGTTGCTTTTTATAAGATCAATAAAAGAGGAGTTAAAACCAAAATCCTTGAGAATTTCGAATAGAAATCTGTGAGAAAGCATGTCAAAGGTTTTCTCCATATCTAACTTTAGAATGATATTGTTGTTGCCTTTTGTTTTAAGATTCAAGTCATAACATAGCTCTTGTGTGATAAGAATACTTTTGTGAATGCTCATGTCCATGACAAAAGCCCATTGCTCTTCAGATATCAACTTAGGAAGGATTAAGGCCAGTCTTTTGTTGATAATTGTTTAGTAGATTTTGTTGAATAAAGTAGTAAGGCTAATGAGACAAAACTCTTTCCAAGTCCTTGGTGAGTTAACCTTAGGAATTAGACAAATGACAGAAGCTAAGACACCAGTTGGAATATTATTTCCTTTGAAAACATCATTGACTGCTGCACATAAATCATCATCTATTATAGTCCAACATTTCTTGTAAAACAACTTGTTGAATCCATCAGGACTAGCTGCCTTGTTGGGATGAAGCTCACAAATAATTCTATATATTTCATCATCATTGGAAATATCAGTAAGCATATCATCGTCCTCTTCAATTACCATATTGGGAATGACATTGATGACACTAGCAGCATCATATTCATTGTTTTCAGTAGTAACATTTAAAAAAAATTGAAAATAAATGATGATTGAGTTGGAGATAGTTTCTTAACATTCTAGTCAGGTGCTCCCATCCCAAATTCTATAGATTTTATTTCTTTTTGCTCTTTTTTTAACCAATTTGTGAAAGAACTTAGTGTACTTATTATTGTATTTCAACTAGGTGGTGTGAGTCTTTTT
This sequence comes from Limnanthes douglasii subsp. nivea, assembly GCA_036936605.1. Lineage (NCBI taxonomy): Eukaryota > Viridiplantae > Streptophyta > Magnoliopsida > Brassicales > Limnanthaceae > Limnanthes > Limnanthes douglasii. Next base: position 52,035,968 of record JAUPFV010000004.1, on the reverse strand, counting down.
CTCCCAAAAGCACTCCTCCCTAGCCAGCAGCTCCAAGTGATCCTCTTTAGCCTTGTCCAGCACGACCTTATCAGCACTATCATTTGTGATCTGGTATTTGGACTCAATGAAGGCAATTTCTTCTTCAATTTGCTTTATAGCATCAAAAACATTCCCAAAATTCTTTCTATTCCACAGCTTCAGGTCCTCTTTCAGCCTTTTCAACTTCTATCAAAACTTTTGCAAAGGGATCCCATGAGTTATCTTGGACCAAATTTCCTCCACAGTTTCAAAAAATATAGGATGTCTGGTCCACATATTTAAAAATTTGAAAGAAGGCTTGATAATTTCTTGATTTGATGATATAGATACACATATTGGAGAGTGGTCAGAACATGTCGTAGCCATGTGAACCACCTTAGTGTTGTCAAAATAGTTAATCCAAGGGTTGTTGTAGAGCACCCTGTCCAGTCTCTTTCACTTCCTACCATTAGTCCACGTGTATTTGGAGCCAGAGAAGCCATCATTCATGCTATTCAAACAAACTATGGCACATGAAAGTTGTTCTTCAGCATTAAGAGTTGTGTTGAAGTATCCAACAAGAATCCACTCAGTAGTGTCCATTTCATTAACCCCTTCTCAAGGAATCCCATAGGTCCACTATCTGTGTTCTGCTACATTTACCATACACATCAGTTAGATTAAACTGTTTATTCAGGTTAGAGTAACTTACATTGATGGTCATTTGCTGCTCTTCATTACATAGAACTTTAACTTTGTATTCATCAGCCCCCAACAACCAGATTTTATTATTTGTATTGCTTAAATAATGACCATAAACAATCTTCTTAGCCACAACAACTAACTTAAACTCATGAACCATTGGTTTTGAACAACCATGAAAGCAGGATTCTCAGAACTTTTTAGTGACCTCCTCTGATCAACCTCCTCTATAGACTTTTCTTTATCAATTTTGATTTCAGTTGAGGTATTTTATTGATTTCTTTGGGACACAAATATTTAGTTTTTTTAAATAAATCTTGCTCTTTCTAGTTACCTTATTTTTTCTTACAAACACTCTCCTTATTTCCAATGTGTTTGCATAGTTTGCAGTAACTTGGATGAGAACTATAAAAAATCCAACTTGAACTCTTCAAACTTGATCTTGATTTTATTGACTAGAGGTTTTGATATGTCCAACTCCACCCATAATTTGACACAGCTGAATTTTTCTCTATTGATCAGTGGAATCCAGACCTTCAAGGGAGTTCTCCTGGACTTAGCAATTTACATTATAGTACCTTCATTTTACATGAACTCAGGCAAGTTTTTAACAGTTACACAGACAGGAATAAGAGGGCTCTTTTCATTAGGATCAAACTGGGGACTCCACTTAAGAATTTGCATGATTTTATCACCAATTTTCCACACATTTCGATTCCACAATCTTTTCAAGTCTTCAGCATTGTCAAACTCTATAAACACATGTCTATAGTCTCATTGAGATACATTGAACGGACTGGAGAAATTGAATTTGGCCAAGAAACCTTTGATTGCATCATATTTTGGTTTACCGTAGGCAAATTTCCCTATGATAGTGTGTTTGGCTATCTGTTGGAGACGCCTCATGTCTTTTTTTAGAATTTGATCGTCATTTGTTCCCGTTCTTGAGTAACAGTTAAATTTTGATGAATAATTCCTTGATTCTTGGTTTAGAGTATTAGCAAACGACTTTATTACATCCCAATTTCCATTGTTTGTTCTGTAGACTAATTTTCAAAGGTCGGATTAGATATGATTCTTGTAGTGTGATCTGGAAATTTTCTTGAAAACTCGAGTTTCCTACTTTGTTCTTGATTTCCTATGAGTAGAGGAAAATATTCTTCATAATTGGCATTGTTGGGTAGTGATTTAGTAGAGAGTGGAGATACATGAGAGATTTCTCTTTCTTCCCTAGAGATTATATTCATAAGAAGTCAATCTAATTAAGATTGTTCTTCAAAGATTTCCAGAATAATTCTTTGTTCTTCCTCTGTTCTTGAATATTCTTCTCCTGAACTAGAAATGAAGAACACAAATGACGGCATAGACGATCAGAAACTAGCAAAGATCAATATAATCAAGGAAATTTTGACATATCTCACTTCACTTGTAAATACACATATAATACTCTTTATTTTTTAGATGCAATCCCACTTCGATTCATATTATCAGTCATTACTTCAACATTCACCATGGACTAGGAGGCTACTTAACTATATTCAATGAAGAATCGAAGAATTTTGAAGCAAATAAGAAGACATAAATAAGTAAATAAGAAATACGTAATACCCTAGCATCTTACTAAGGTTTTAACGAGGCAAGAACAATTTAAGTACGAACCAAATTGGAAACATATCTGGTAACAATTTGTGTCTGGTAAATTAATATCCAAGTAAAAATATATTAAGACTCTTAAGAGTCTAGCAGAAATAGTTGGTATAATTACTTCATCATAATACACATAATAGCTTCAATGGAGGAGACAAAGCTTTGGGAAGAAAGAGCTTTGGAGAATGTTAAGCAATATCTTCGATAGACGACGGATTTTTCTTTATGGATACTAAGCAAGGACTAGAGGGATATTGATAAGGGTGTAAAGTGTATGATCGTCAACACATCAACCATATAAGTATTCACAAATCTAAAATACTTAGTAAAAATACCAAAACTAAGATATCTAATTTAAATAAAGGTTGTTAGAAAAAAATAGTATGAATTGGATAACTTTCTAATATCTCGAAAATATAATCCTTTGTGTGTAAACTCTATAAATTGAGACCTAACAATAATCAATAAAGTATTGTTCATTATTATTAATTTTTTGTAAGTATTAATAATTGTTAGTGTTATTACTATTTTCATACTTTCTACATATTACTCTAAAATTTATATTAATCTATTTATTAAAATATATTATTTTATTATTAAAAAACTAACAAAAATCCACCAAATTCAAAATCAACTCAAACTGAAACAGAAAACCAACCTTTTTTTTTTAATTAAAATAATTTTAACTGAATTTGAATAAATTTTCTTATTGAACTGATCAAAACGACCGATTTTTTCCTAGCTAAGATAATCAAAGGGTTTAGATATACCATTCTATCCAAAAATCTAAGGGGTTCCAAATTAAGTCTATCTAAAAGTGATTATAAATTTATTAAAAGCAATTTCCTAAAATAGCTTCATTTGAAAAGTCTAAGTTTACCCAAAAATTATTATAAGTTTACCTAATTTTTTTAAAAAACTTTTACCTCTCACATCTTCACAATATCTTCATCTTCTACCTCTCGTCCTTAAGAACATCCAAAAATCCAAAACTCCATCTTTCAACCAGAATCCAACATTTCATCTCCAAACAAAAAACTCATATAATAATCAATCAATGACAAAGGGTTTAAAATTTATCTTTTGAAAATGTTGATTGGGTAGATTTTTATTCAGGTATTAGAATTATTTAATTTTAGTGTTATAATCAACTTTAGAATGAAATATTAGTGTTTGAGTGATTGATTTGTGGTTTAACATTGCACTAGTTGTTGATTTGGTAGATTTAATTTTCAAATAACAAGAGTCTGGGTACACTCTTGTTCTTCGATGCTACCGACATAATACGTCTACACCGATAACATAAATTTATTACACCGCTAGTATTAAATGCTGACAACGATGTTGCGCTTATGGTGTTGTCAATGCTGGCAGCAACTAGCTAAAACGCTAATAGCTGCCCGCATAGACAATACTGGCAGCTTTGCCAAGGTTCACTAAGTTGCGAACGACAAGTTTGATCTAGTCACCACCAACATAGAGTATACTGGCAGCATAAAACGATGATGCCAGCGTTTAACGCTGGTGGTGTAGTACATTTACGCTCTCAGCGTAAACACATTACACTGGCAACATGGATAGCCAAGTACTTTCTTAGAGTTTTTTTTACAGACTTGATTGATATTGTTGTTTTATTTTTATAATTTCTTTAGTTAAACTCTAATAGAGACAATACCAAAAGTCGTCATTGAATACATACTGTCAAGGCTACCGGTGAAACCTCTGTGCAGATTCAAGTGCGTATCAAAATCATGACGTTCTTTAATATAAAGTTCAAGGTTCATTAAACCGCATATAAAACAAGGATCTATGAGTGATAAACTAATTTGGAATCAAAGTGTTACAATATAGTATTTTGATTATAATATATTTCCATTTGACCATGGATTGGCACTCAAAACTTTAAAGTCTTCAACCAATGAGTATTTTGAATTGTTCTCATTATTTAACGGTTTAGTTTTCGTTTTTAGATACATACACGATGAATTTAAGGTGTGCTTATGGAACCCATGTACTTGTGTTTGTAAGGAATTACCGAGAATGCAGACATTGTAACGCACCCATTTTATAAGGTTACATTGTAACAAAGTTATTTATTGGTTTGATACCAATCTTTTGGTTTTCGAATTAGCCACCAAACGTTTCAAGCAGATGCCACTACCAGAGGAGTTGGATCCTAGAAAGATGTAATTATTGATTTTACAAGGATAGCTTTGTTGTACACTAGGCCATAAGAATGACTACATGCATGAATCTATAATTTTTCATGTTGGAAAATCTATGATATGGTATGAATAGTTATTAAACTAATATGTTTTCGCTACGTGTGTCTGACCCATGTAGAGGGTTAATATGCTTTACCCAATGTAGCAAGCTTATGCTGATTTCAGGTAATTACTGCATGTTGGTGAAGTTTGATCATAAGGATAACACTACATCTCATCAGTTTTCTACTGTATACGGAAATTGAGATTTGGTGGTTTATATGGAGACTTTAATCTCACCTTAATATGTTTTTATGTTTAATTTTCTACCACCAAACTTATTATATATAATGAAAAGTTTAATTTTCACCTTAGTATGTTTTTATGTTTAATTTTATTCTTCCAAACGTATAATATGTAATGAAATTTTTTATCTAACCTTAGTAAGTTTTATGTGTGTTTATTTTTTTCTGGTGATATCAATACATGTTGGTTTAAATGTTCGATTAAGTTGGTTGACTACAATGTGTTTATTTTGACATTCTGAAGTACCGCATCGTTGTTGTTAAATCTAAGCACGGCTAGTGCGCTATGATGATGACAGTGTAAAAATAACTCATTTTTGAGGCAATAAGTTGTTGCCGGTGTAAAATTCTAACACCAACAACGTTGACGCAACACTGGTGGTATAAAAATTACGCAGCATTGGTGTTAGTAATAAAAAAATTTATAACTAGAGGTAGTTGTTTTGTGTTCACACTACCACCGTGATCTATTTAGAACCGACGATGTCATTCTTTGCTGACAATATCAAAATTCGAAACCTGCAGTCAAAATTCGACACCTGCAGCATAGATATATGCATCCACTGCATATAAATTGCTTGCTACCTGTGGAGTGCAAAATTTAATTTTTAAATTGTTAGTTTATTTTACGGTGTACACCGGCGGTGTGTCTTGTATACACGAACGATGGTTTGTATAGTTATCAACGGTATATATACTCAAAAGAAATATAAGATTAGTCATATATTATTTGCCATAGTTAAGAGAATTATACAATTCGTATATAAAATGCAATTAAAATACAAACACATACAAGTGGAAGATGTAGTTAAAAAATGGAAGATGTAGTTAAACTTTGATCAGATTATGACTCTCATCTTGGTAATCGTCATCTAATACTCATAAGTACCGATATAATTTTCTCACTTTACACATTCCATGGTCTTAGATGACTCATTTATACTACCATATTCTATCATATAGTTAGCCGAATAATCCATAATCTTGTCGTAGAGGATATTTCTAATAGATTTTCATTCATCTTCTTACCCGTATAAGCCAAAGGCAATAAATCGATATCCATAATTCTGTATGCTTAGAGATTTTTTTTAAGTAACCCACCATATGATAATTTTATTGTACCTTAGAAGGCATCATACTACTTGAGCTACAACCAACTGTTCTGGTCGATAGTGAATGCATCGTAACTTTGAACAGTTTTTCGGGATGAGCAATATGACCACTTCATTGTATATGAACTCTGCTCCCTTTTTATAATTTGATCGGTGGAGTTTTTTTACCTCGTATAATGGCTAATGGAGAACTGAAATTTTGGCGTAACGATGGTTCACTCGCTTTTCCTCCATCTAACACATGTTCGTGTCGTCATTTGTCTCGTTTAATGGACGAATTCAGTGCAAAGATAGATGTTTTGGGTTTCGTAAACGGACGACCACGTGCTTTTAGTTTATCATGATGCTTTAAAATGGAAGATGTTTCTGGATACACTACGTCAAACCATTTTTTATACACATGTTCTATGCGCACATCGTCTTCATTTTAGAGGACAACATTAACTAGTTTATTTATTTTCTTTTTTAATACCTCTTTTTTCGTTACATTATTTAGGGAAACTATATCTAACATCTTCCAATGATCGTGGAAATAATGCAAAGGTACCATTATGAATTTACTTACAAAATCAAAGATATCGTGTGAACAAGGTATACCGTGCGTAATTCATATGGGGCATGACCAATTTGAACCACCATTAGCTACCATATTTAGGGAAGATTATACCTTCATATAAAATATTTTTAAAGATTCGTGAAAGATGTTACCTCTTAGGTTTTCCTACACCTTGTGTGAAAATTTATGTAGGGCTAAGATCAGATTTTTCTCGAATGAACCTTTACTTACTTCATGTTGGAAACGAAGAAAATTATGAACCTTTAACCAAAATGTCTTGATATTATCTTTACTCATACTAAGGGTCTGCTTAAACGTGGAATGAGCACTCGGTGGTTTGGTTATCGAAATGCAAGAACTTGTTAGTTTTCCACGTGATAAACTTATCCCCGTAAGGATTCAACCAACTCTTAGTGTATTCGATTTATTTTGGATAATCTTTGAAGTCCCAAAGCTTTTCAACCCCATAGCTATTGAAAAGAGTTGTGTGTCTGACAACATCATATTATTACACACCTTAAAAAATGCATCGGACACTTTTTTATGGTTGATGATTTTTTTTTAAATTTTAGCTAGGATGTTCATGTTAATGTGTCTAGACTAACACCTTAACTAGCACTAATTCTCTATCTTTCTTACCTAACGCAGGTCTCTATCTATCAATATAATAGATGCTTGTTTGATTGAATGAATTACCATCAACGATTGCAAACATTCTAATACATATTTGTAGTTGTGAAGTTTCTCTCTAGACATAAAAAAAATCTGATGTAGAATGTCTTCCTCGTACAAGTGGCTCCAATGAACTCATACAACGATATCCCGTACTTGGTTGTATTGTAGGTGTTATCCATTATTAGCAGTTTTAGAAACATCCGTAGCAAATCTAATCTAACGGGGTGTACAAATAAAAATTCACTTATGATACGCTCTCATCTGCGGCTGGTCCATGCCCTTCGAAGTAGTCAAACCGTTTAAGTCACTTAACAAATATTTCATCTTTGACCGATCATTTTTTTCGATATTGCCTTGTTTAAGTTGAGCATTGTATGCGGTGCGCAAGCAAGACAAATTCTTAGTGTTAATTTTGTTCATTACACCCAAAATTACCCGAAGAGTAGAGCTCATATTAGTTAAACTGATTACAAATTCCAACCTTTTCTCTCGCAACCGTCCCAAATAAGAATGACCTTCACTGTATTTAGTGTTGTCATAATGGTGAACACCGTACACGATCTAAGGCTCATTCGTCATCTTTTTCAATTTCTCATTCTAGATTAAAAGGGCATTTGCATCTCTTAGTTCTGGTAGACTTTCTCTCTAGATCTTTTGGTTCCACCAGTTTTTGGTACGTGTCGGATCTCTCACATTCAAATAATAGCCTAGGAGTTTTCCTACTTTTCTCATCATTGCAACGTTGTACTATAATCACTAGCCCATTGTCTTTTGTGATTCCCTTAACTCAATCAACCAAATTTTGTTGCGTATAGTTGGCTTTAGTGGTAAACACATTACTGTAACCGACATGTAAATGTCTCCGGTACTCTGTCTATATCATTGACATCAGAACCCTCTCCTACTAAATTGATATCCTTAACACCGAAATCCATTCTAGCAAATCTGGATTCCTTGACCTCTTACAACAATCACAGATTATTATGAAAAGAAAATTGTTAAAGTAAATCAGAATGTTAGATAATAACGAATTTCCCGTTGGTGGTGTAAAATTTTAAACCGCCCGCGTGATACAACACCTCCAGTGTATAAATATACAACCGTCAGTAAGCCTATGCAATAATGCTGGTAGCTTTTTCCGCTAGCATTGAAGAATGTAAACACTGGCAGTGTAAATAATGGCATAAATAAACGTAGGTAGCCTAAAATGTGTGAGGTCTGTGTGTTCTATGTTGGCGGTAGAGTTCACAGTAACAGCGATTTCGAGACCTATATAGCATTTTGTACCTAAAATGAAGTCGTCGCTAATGTCGACACGTACCACCTCTAGTGGTAATACACCCTATCACCAGCGGTGCTCCTACACACCGTCGGCATGGTGATGGTGCACCAATGCTACTCCACCGAGACTTCAAAACTTGCGTCATACTTACACAACCCCTAAACAATGCCAACATATTATATCTAGATCGACGGCGCCAAAGAGCTGCATCGTCGGTGTCCTGTATAGAGAATGTTTTCAAATGGAGAAACTCCAACTAAAATCTAGTTCTAACTCTTAGAAAAACAAGAGATTACTTTATTTGTAGTTTCAAATTCACCAACAAGTTTTAAAAGTTCCATTTATTTGTTTCTTTTGGTAAGTTTTCGAGGCAGAATGTTTGTTGTTTGCAAAAATTTGAAAACAATAATTCAACAAAATATTAAAGATTCTGTTAAAAAATTTTGAATCTAGTATATAAATAGATTTTTTTTTTCATTTATGTGTTAAAAATTTTAAAAAACTAACTTCACCCAAAATTAAATCAATAATCTTTTTGTTTTGGTAAAAAAATAATAACTCAACCAAAAAGACTGAAAAATACTTAAAATTTTGAACTAAAACTTTTAGCCCAACCTATAATCAAACTAAATAGTCTGATAAAGAAAATTCCGAACACATCACCATTAAACCGGTTCAGCTTGGTTTCGTCATACTTCTTTATTCATCTAAAATACAATTTCCACAAGAAAAGAATAATGTTGAAGTACAACATGTCCAAGAAACAAAGGATAGAAGCCGTTGACTATCATCACCAGATACTCACTACTCCAGAAATGACCAAAACTTTCATAACTACCCGTGCAGGTGAAAATCATTAAAATAGCTCAAATCTAAATTAATTATTTTGTTAAAATATTCCACATCGGACCATAATTCGCTATACATAGCCAAAACAATTTAATATCTTTATACGTCTATTTATTATTCTAATATAATATCGAGTTTGCGATTGTGTTTCCGAAATACGTTCTTAGCTGTGGTATTGTCCCATACTCAAGATGTTCGAGTGTTTTTTTATGTTGTTTAACATTTAGTATTCGGACTGCGTCAAACTAATTGTGGTTGTCGTCAGGTATGGTTCGAGATTATATTTTAACATCAAAACAACTTGTCACACTATAAGCTCCCTCCCTCGTTTATCCTCTTTTGGATCTCTCATCCACCAAGTTCTTAGAATGGACCACACAGTGAACCCAGTCAATGGTTTAGCGACTGGATTAGCTGTGTCCCTTGGCATTCTGTTCCTACTTGCAACCATCACCATACTCACCTACTTATGTGCTCGCACCGATCCAATTGCCAATCCGATCTCGATCACAACTCCTAACGATTTGGTGTCCGTAAGTGTTGTAGGCCTAGACGAAACAACTCTTCAGAGCTATCCTAAGTTGGTATATGGTCAAGGAACAGCTAATCAAAATGGTTCGACTATAGATTCTACTTGCTCTATATGTTTAGGTGAGTTTGAAGATTTGGATAGGCTGCGTTTGTTGCCGGATTGTGGTCATTTTTTTCATGTCAAATGTGTGGATTGTTGGTTGCGGCTTAACCCTACGTGCCCGATTTGTAGGTCTTCTCCTTTGCTTACACCCATTTCTACCCCGAGGCTACAAATTCGCTAGCATCCTATACTTTGTGGCTCGCTATTTGTTCTATCTATGTAAATACTTACAAAAAATGTTCAGTTGTTATGTTTGATAATCATACCATCAACTTTTTATTACTTTATGTAAATTTTGATAGAACATATTTAATCGCTCGTATTTATGTTTCATATAGAATACAAATTTTGTGCATTGTTTTTACTATTATAACAAATTTGCGGAGTATTTGCTTGTTTAATTACTTATTTTAGTGACAATAATTGACTGCAGTGCAGTAATCGATATATATCGGTTTAGTTCATGAAATTGAGAATTAGTTCATGAACTTAGTTCATTCCCAGGCGTTGGTATTTGGATCTAAGTCTTTCATGGGTCCAAATTCAACATTATCTATACTTATTCTTATCTAATAAATGGGATTATTTATTAGTTTTATAATTTTTATAGCAATTTTATACTATATAAAAAACATGGCAAGTTTTCTATATTTCTGATGGTTTCACGTCGATTCGTATTAATTTTCAGTATAATAAAAAAAATTAATGTTATAAAAAATATACAACAAATAATTTTTTTTCTAACTCTTTTCATTTGTTTTTTTTTTGTTTTTTTTTTGCATTTTTACTTTTCACGCTTGCTTCCAAGAGACGGATGGAGAGGACAAAATATTAAATAATAATATTTATTATTTATTTAGGTGAGTTTGAAGAATTGGATAGACTGCGTTTGTTGCCGGATTGTGGTAATTTTTTTCATGTCAATGTAAAGTGTGTGGATTGTTTGTTGCGGCTTAACCCTGCATGCTCAATTTGTAGGTCTTCTCCTTTGCTTACACCTGTTTTTACCCAAGACTACAAATTCGCTAGTATCCTATACTTTGTGTCTTGCTATTTGTTCTAGATACTCAAAAAAATTGTTGTGTTCTTATATTTGATAATCATGCCATCAAGGGTTTTTACTACTTTTACATAAATCAATTTGAATCTCTCAATAGTTCTGTCACGTATAAAAAAGCAAATAATTTCGCTTGTTTTTATTATTAGCATGAATTTTTCTATAGGTTGTTAAATTACTAGTTTTAATAACATTAATAATAGATGGTAATATAGTAACTGATCTATTTTTTTTAAGAGGAAAGTACTCCTAAATACCCACTCAACTATCAAATACCAAAATGGTATCCGTTTTTGGACTAGTTTCATAAAATATCTAAATCCATATTTGGGACAATTATACCCTCTAGGGTATAAAAGGGGTTGTTTAGTTGAAACCCACTTTTTTTACACCTTCTAATCTGATTTTTAGGTTCCAATTCCCCCCCAACTTTCACATTTCTAAATTTGAGGAGAGAGAAACACGTGAAACGAGAGGGAACCCAAAAGACGTTTTTGAAACAAAAGCAGAACCTTAGAACCGGCGACAACTAACCTTCGTTCCAATCTTTGAAGCAACCGTCGTTCAACACGTACGCCGGCGAGCCTCCTACTGCAACGAAGTATCCTTACGTCGTCGAACCGAACCAGGTATCCCTCGACACTGTCTCTGTTCGAGTTATACGCGTCGATGTATTAGCTTCGCCGGAATACGTTTAATACTCCGGTAGTTAGAATACTCCGTTGTATTACATTGATAGTCCATGATGTCCGACGTTTAATACTCCGGTAGTCAGTAAGGGTATTTCGTACTGTTGCTCGACCGGACGATGTTAGTTGATAGTTGTGTTGGTAGTGCTATCCGACGCCATCGATTTGAACCTGGCCTGGTTGAATCGTGAACGTGTACCGTCGTCTATCGCAGCTATAGGGCTGCTGGTCTAACCGTTGTGAGTTTACGTAGGTTTGTGAGTCATCTAGCAATGTGGGTTGCCTTATCTATCGGGGTCTGTTAATCGTTTACCTGTCAGACAGCACGTCTAGCGGAGTAGTATATGATTCTGGTCACATTTAGCAATGTTCATAATGCAGTGAGGTATAGGATGTTGTGTAGTAACTTGGAGAAGTGTTGTCTCGAAGAGTTAACGTATATACTGGATGCTTAGTTTTATTGTTTTAGTTACCATGGGATTACTAACTAGCTTCTTATGTAAACGTTAACAGGTCAAAATGACAAAAACAGGAGTATTCTACAGGTCGGGGTTGGTTAGCATAATCAACGTACTGAGACGGGATATAATTAAAGCTGAACACATCGAGGCTGCTCGAGGAACCCCTTTCTATACCTTCCTGAAAACCTCGTTTGACTTGAGGAACGAGGTTCTGAAGCTTAAAAAGTTCCACTACTTGATCGAGGCGATTTGTGGTTTATACGATGTTAGATGGAAGTCTTTCAAGATTGGACGGAAGCATGTAAGGCTGACGAGGAAAGATGTTAAGGCGATCTTTGGCCTGAAACGCGGTAACGAAGAGATGCCGATGAGCAAATCAGGCGCATTTATCGCTCGGTACGCTGATGGAGTTGAGTTAGATTCGATTCTGATGAAGAAATATTTTTTGAGCCCAAGGACGAGGAGGAGCGGGCCAACAAACGACAAATCAGTTTCCAATGCATTGATAAAGGTAAATATAGTCTGTTAGAATGTAGTCGTTTTTAGTTTATTAGCAGTGTGTTAGCAGTATAATATTACGTTGGTGTTTGGTTTTATGCATCTAGCAATGTATGGTATCATATCTATCAATATTTTATTAGGTGTAGATGCCTTTAATTGTTAATGTTGTATGCTTGGTATGATGTTGTTTATTTTTGTAGGAAGCGATCGAGAAAGCAGTCAGTGAAGGAGGGGAGGATGAAGCGAAGGATGTTGCTCGGCTCCTGAAACTTTTCATATGCTCGACACTGTTCTTTTCAGTGTCGGGCGATGTAGTCGGGTGGACAGCAATATTCTACGTGGAGAATCTTGAAAAGATAAACGACTATGACTGGCCTGGAGCCATCTTGGAGAAGCTTCACAAATCACTGGACAAATGTATTAAGGCCGGGCAGCCTGCAAGAGTTATCGGATGTGTTGCTCTGCTTTTTGTAAGTACAGTGGGTTATGATCAGCATGTTTGTTATGAAACCGTTTTTTTTAATGGTTAGTTATGTTCTTTGCAGCCATTTCTTATGGAGCATATTTCGATGAACGTCGACATACCAAGGCCAAATATAATCCTTAGATGTTACAAGTGGTGGGGACTAGAGGGCAAAGAGTCGACATTCGAAATGATCCAGATGGTCAGTGAGCTCAGGGACGATCAGGTATGTAACGCACCTATCAATGTCCATGTTGTAGTATCAAACAAATCGCATACACACGGTTCTTAAAAACAAATAGCAACCATGAATATTAGAAAAAAATAAATAAATATATATATCGATAAAAATATCAAACAAATAGTATACCATGTAGCATAACGTCATAACTTCAACATGTCCATGGATTATAATTGTCAGTAATTCCTAGTAATGATTATAATATTGTGATGCTCAATGTATATTATACTGTATTTCTTAGGTTGTGGCCGATGAGTTGGTGTTTTCAGCGTCTGAATGTTTTGTTTATGGAGTAAATGATTCGTGAAGGCAGTGCGAAGCTGCTGGAGAAACAAGCGAACAGAGGAGTAGGAAAAGAAAGAAATCTGTTGCGAACAGAAGTACAAGAAGGAAGGTAGATAACGGAGTTGGAAGTAAGAAGAGAAGACGTTCGAACACTGAGGTTGATGATGATGTTACATTGGGGGAATTCATTGTGGAGAGGAAGGCAACAGTTGGTATAAAGAAAGAAGAGAGGTTGAAAAACAAAAACAAACGTAGGTCTAGTATTATTCCAAGCTTTGGAGGGCTGTCGCAGTCGGTGCTGCGTGACAACAATAAGCTGAAAAAAAGAAGCCGGTTGCACCGGTTGAAAGTTGAAAACAAGCGGCTTAACTTGTCGCTTGAGGAAAGAAACGAAGACGTTAGTGTTACCATGTTTTTTAAGTACTAATAACCTCTAGATGTTGGTTTAAATGAACATATGAAATGTTTAGATGTTGTTTGGTAGCAACATCATTATAATTGATTTAGAAAACGTAACTATAAGTTGTCTATCAACGATAATATGCTGTATTTATCGTTGTAAAAATAATGTAACTATTTCGTATGCTCGTTTGATTCAGGTGGAAAAGTTGAAGAAAGATTTGGAGGACCTGAAACACAAGCTGGAGGTGGAAGGTGAAAGAGTGGATGGTGAGGATGACCATCTGCTGTTGACCTTATCAATGCCATTTTTCCGTATTGATGAGGATGATATTGAAACCGTGGATGCAAACATTGCTGAGAAGGTGGTTAAGGAAACACTGGTTTACAAATCTCGGAGGCATGGATTTGTTCCGAAGAGGAACCAAACAGTTTCTGACACAGAAAAAACAACAGAAGAAGAGGATGTTCAGGGGGAGACAACATCAGAAGAACAACAGGAGCTTGACAAAGCTGAGGAAAAAGAAAGGGACGTATCGGAGGAGGAGAAGGAAGAAGTCGATGGATGGTGTGTTCAATCCGAAACACGTGTTGAACCAATCGAAGAGAGTACTACACCGGAATCTATTGTTGTTGATGTGTCTAGGAAGCCGAAAGGGACTACAATAACTGGTTGTGACGCTGGTAATGAGAAAGGGGAGATGGCAGAAGAATTATCACCCCTAACTCATGCTGTCGGTGCGTAAAATGAAGTTTTGGTACCTGCACAGGGACCCAGAGTTGGAAACAATGAGGTTGAACAACAGCAGCTGATGGTGGACAGAATTGATTTGTTGGACGAAGGTTCAAACGAAGGAACGAAAATAATGAAACAACAGTTGGAGGAGTCGCCAGAAACCGTAGATCAAGGACAGAATGCGGAGAAAGGTGAGGAGAAAGGAGAAGATGACATAGTAGCAACTGCCTTGATGGAGATCACAGCCACAGAACTACAGGGTCCAGAACCTGTCTCTCACAATGTGGTGGAGAATGTGGCTGAAGATGTAAGTGGATCTTAAAATCCTTAAGATTCATAAATTGTCATTAATTATGTCTTAGCTTGTTTTGGAATGCTTTAAACTCTAGGTTGGATAACATTTACAGTATCTGGGTTGTTTTTTGTATGAAAAAGTTGGTTTGACAGTATCTGTGTAGTGTAAGACACGATTTGAATGATTGTCTCAATGAGTATTAGTTGATGCATGTTTGACAAATCGAAAACCCAATATGTATATGTTAAAAAATATATAGAATATCGTCTTCATTGCAAACAAATCGCAATGTATGGTAGTCGTAAATAGCGTAGTTCTATTTGAATATCATCTATCAATGATAGTTGTGCTAATCTCGTAATGCATGGTTTCCAATATTCTAATGTTATGTTATTAGGAAGTGGAAACAGCGGAGCCTGCAGACACACGACACTCTAATGTAAAGACCTTGGCATTCACTGGGATTGAAAAAGCAGCAAAGTGCGAACAACTATCGCAAGATGTCTCTCTATTAAAGGTGATACCAATTATCAATGGAGAAGAGCAATCCGCAGAGAAGATTGAAAAAGTGTCACAGGTTGAGCCATCTTTGTACGCAACACCACAACAACAGAAAGCAACATCTAACGATCTGATTGTCCGATCGGTTACACCGTTGGCTGAGGATAGCTTTGTAGACTGCACTCAATCATTTTACGCAGAAGTTGACAAGGCTGTTGAAAATTCAAACGAGAAAAGAC
Organism: Limnanthes douglasii subsp. nivea; assembly: GCA_036936605.1. Classification (NCBI taxonomy): domain Eukaryota; kingdom Viridiplantae; phylum Streptophyta; class Magnoliopsida; order Brassicales; family Limnanthaceae; genus Limnanthes; species Limnanthes douglasii. Next base: position 52,020,135 of record JAUPFV010000004.1, on the reverse strand, counting down.
GTACACTGGACTCCATCGAGGAAGAACAAACAGACGTTGACGTAAGTAGATATTTTGTATTATCAATAAACCTTCAAAAAGTAATGTTAACAGTTTACTATGATGCTTTATTTTAGGTGCCCGTTGATGACATTCCTGGGTTCAACTTACTTACTCCGACGCAGGTTGAACAACAGCAGACTGCAGTCGTAGATTGGTCGTTCCCGACAGAGACAACGGAACTGATCAATGTCAGTGAGTACGAGAAGGTGCTGAAACTCAAATAGGTAGAACAACAAGAAGATCCAGAAGTATGGTACTTGCCAACAGCAGAGTTCTCATACAGGCTTTCCATTAGTGTGTCAGAGATAATGGAACTGCCTAACGAAACTCAAGTTGACTTTAAGGTAATAAGGTTTCAGGTTGTATCTATCATAGTAAAATTGTTAGTCTAGCAATGTGTCTATGTACGTCTAGCAATATTAATATGCAGCATCTAGTAATGTGTCTATGTAATTGTGTTTTGATAGGTAATAGATGCTTGGATATATAAGCTGTTAAAGGATTCAGATTGGAAAGTCCCTCTGAAAGGGTTTGATGATAAGTATTCATTTCCTGTCAGCGCCATTCAAATAACTGGGATTGCAACTGTAAGTTCCCAGGGAATTATTTGTGTTATATTGGAAACATTTACTTCCTGTAGTAATGACTTAAATTTACAAGGAACACTGGCTATCAAGAGAGATTTGTCTGTCATTGTGGACAAGGTTTTTGAAACAATGAAACCAGAAACATATGTTGCATTTGTTCCCCTTTGTACCGTAAACACGGCCGGCGTGAACCACTGGACGCTCCTGGTTATATACATGGAGAATGGGGTTTCCAGAAGCTACAACCCACTGTTGCCGTGGAGCAAACACATTGCCGATAGGACGAAAAACACAGCTGATGCTCTGGTAAGGAATTTATATGCCAAGGTTCTATTTTGGTTGTCTATCTAGCAATGTCTACTTGCGTAACTATCAGAATCATAAACAGGTGGTGTATGTAGCTCTATACGAAATTCTTTTTAATCAGGCTTAAACTCAAGTAAATATGAAGGCAAATGTTTTTCTAAACTACCTTGGCAGATCCCCCATTCGTTGCATGAATCAATTTCATACCTGGGCAGATGTCTCTAGTATTTTTTATGTTCTAGATATGACAGAGTAATAGTAAGTTATATCGCAATGTATACCTTCGTATCTATTAGAGATTTAATAAATTATCTATCGTACTTATATCCAAGTACATAGCAATGTCTACCAGTTTTATCTATCGGGGTTATAATCAAGTATCTATCATAGTACGAACTACATATCTGTCAGACCAATTATCTACTATGTATGGATGTCCACATGTAAAAAAGTTTTGTTACGAACCATATAGTACACTTTTACATATCTGTCAGACTAATTATCTAGAGCATATAGGTTTTAAATTTTAAATATAATTTATCTAGCATTGTAAATTACTCGTAAATCGCATATAACATATTAGTGATGGACGAAATATATATATGGACTCGAGGATATGGTTATTTGTAGATGAGTAAAATTAATTTTTTGAAAGGACTTTTAACCACACCAATTACTCATTAGATGTAAATGTGTTAAACCTATTGGTTAGATTGAAAGTTGAAAAGAGAAAAGAGAAAGGTAGATGGACTTGAATGATTACATGCATTTAATAGATGTGTGCCATTAAATTTGTGAAAGTAAGTATGGTTGCTAAATGGGACTCAGCCTTGGGCATTGTGTTTTGCTATAAAAAGAGGGTGATATTTGAACCTATTCCTCTCACACTTCTCTGCAAAGCAAAAAAAACCATAAACTCTAGCCTAAGTTGAAACCAAACCACCTTCGAAAATGGCACCTTCCTCACCTTTCTCACCAATGAACACCAGCGAAGACGGCTAGTCAACTGACCACTACGTAGACAACAAGGCGTACAAGCGTACCACAACGTCGGAGTACTCCGATGATGAAGAAGATGATTGGTCCGTTTGGTCTGAGGACCAAGAAGACCCTTATGGTTCATGGGATTCATGGTCGTTCGACGACAGTTATGAGTCTGAGGATGAAACACTTCCAAAACGGAAGAGACGTAGGAGCAGTTCCAAGTGGGAAAAAGAAGAGGATGATGATTCAGAGGAGGAAGACGACGAGAAGTCTGAAGACGAAGAAGACGAGGAAGAGGAAGAAGAAGAAGAAGAAGAAGAAGAAGAAGAAGAGGATGGATATGATGAAGAGGATTCTGACTAGGTTTGAACATGTTGATGTAGTTTAATTTAATCATCTTTCTATTTTGTTGTTTTTAATGTTTTGTTTATGCTCTATTTGGACTGTAACTTTCACCAACCCTGTGCAGTAGTCTCATTTTTTGACAGGGTTGGTGTATTTGGAAGATTTGTAGCATTGAATGATTTTCTGTTAATGTTAACGTGTGATTGCATTTTCCGTTCTCTAGCTTAAAATGGTGGGTTAATTTTGAATGTGCAACAAGTTAACATATGATATGTTGGAGGTTACTGAAGCAGTTTTAATTGCAGTTATCTCACAGAATCGCATTGTATGTAAACTAACCTATCAGAGTTAGGTTAACCTTAAAAGACCAGTTTATATAGACCTAATCTATCAGATGTAAGCTAACTTATCTATCAACCACTGTTTATGTCATATTTACATCATCAATATATATCTGGCTATTAAATAACGAGATGAATCAGGCAGGGGAGATTTAAAGGACCTCTTGAGCAAATGTAAGTAAGGTATCAGATGGATGTACAGCAAAACAGAAAACATAAATTGATGTATCTGTCAGATGTAAAATCCAGGATCTATCAATGTTACATAGAGTGTCTATCGGAGTATAACATCGTATATAGCAATGTAGCTTTGAATAGATATCAGAGTCTGAAACAAACAGACATGGTACATGTCAATGTTAAAAGTGTACAAAAACATAAGTCGAAAGATAAGGAGTGCTTATCTTTGAGATGTAAAATGTTACAAAAAAATCGGTAAAAAATGTTTAGAACGGAGCATCACATGACCTCCTATTATGCCCCGATTTGAAACATCGACCATAACGGGACTGGCTGCTGGAAACTTCACCTCTTGATGGAATACACTTTTTCCTCGGACGCCCATGTCGTCTTTTAACGTTCGGGGGCATTACCACGGGCTCTCCATCATAATCTGAAGTACTGGATTCACCAAACTCTGTTATAGCCGGTATGTTAAATGAATAGCTGGACCGGTAATTCACAGCATTGAAAAACGGCTCAACCAACGTCATAGGATCCTCGTTTAGAGATGCAATTGCAGCCAATGCATGAGCACATGGGAAACATTCTTGCTGCTAAGAGCCGCATGTGCATTTGAAATCAAGTATGTTGACCACCATGACTGGGTCTGACAAAACCTCAAAATAAGCGGCAGAAGACTTGCGAACTAACCATGTCGGACTGCATTGTACATTCTCTTTGAACATCTTGTCAAACTCGGGGCACAAATGTGTGTTCCAACTTAGGCCCTCTCCTAAATGTCGAGACATTTGAGTCATCAGAAGAGCTCTAATCCGGTCGACCAATTCAACTATAGGCAGATGGCACAACTTTTTAATCTGGGAATTAAACGATTCAACAGCGGTTGATGCCATCGCCCCATACCGTTTGCCTTTGCCATATGTCTGAGCCCATTTTTCTGGTGGCAGATTTCTTACAAAGTTGCCAATACGCTCACCGCCTTGGCGCAAAAACTGACCATAACGTTCATTAAAAAGTTCCACCGTCGGGGCATAAGCACAGCTGTTAAACATCACTAGCATATTTTGTTTGTAGACTCTATTAGTGTGTTCAAGAGCTTTAGTCAAGTTCTGGATAAGATGGAAGATGCAATAAGCGTGGTAGTCAGTAGGATAAAGAGTTGCGACAGCGCTAATAATACCAGCATGGCGGTCTGAAATGAAAGTTATTTGGCGCCCTAACAGATGAGGTTTTAAACTTTCCAAAAACCAAAACCAGTTATCTGAGTCTTCACTACAAAATATACCAAAAGCTACGGGGAAGAGACCAGAAACGGAAACGATAAAGTTGAAAAACAGCACTACATTGACACGGGTGAACGGACCCAAATCGCAATGTATATGTAACATATCTATCAGACTAAGGAAGCCTGTGTAATAATCAACGTAGCATATTATACAATGCATAAATCGCAATGTCACATAACTAAGCTAGCAATCATTAATAACTAAAACAGCAGGTTATGTAACCTAATCTATCAATCAGTGCAAGTAAATCGCAATCTATGTTAACCTATCTAGCGGACTAAACGTATATTGAAAGATGGACTGACCGTTGTTTCCATCTTTTGCCACTGCTGAAAGCAACACGCCACCATGCTTCCCTGTTAGGTGGGTTCCGTCAACGTACAGTAGAGGGCAGCAGGAATGGAAACCCTGAAGACACGCCCCAAACGCTATAAAACAGCGACGGAAAACATTGTCGGGAGCCAAATCCAGATGGCACTCCGTAGTAATGTCACGACTCTTTAGTCTCTTGAAGTATGCTTTTAGCAATCCGAAAGAGGTATTGCTATCTCCAAATACAACACGACGGGCCTTCTCCAACGCATTCCAAGATAGACGATATGAAATGTCTAAACCGTAGTCTTGCTTTATGGTGGACTGTATAGTCTTAACTGTTGAGGATTGACAGTTCCGTAGAGAATCGTGAATTTCATCAGCAATCAAATCGGACGACAGATGCCTGCTTTTCTTCTTTGTGAATACGAGACTGCACGTATGGGTACTAAAAAAGCTTTTAATTGTCATCAAACCGGTCTTAGAATCAACAGAAGCATAAAGCCTCCATTTGCAGCCGCCTGAATCTTTGTTCACACAATAAACGGTGATCTTGCTAAAGGTATTGTGCATGTAACTAAACGCAAAACCATTCTATAATGAAAACCGGGATAAGGATAACCTCAGACCTTGAGCACCATCTGGAAAAGACTGTCCAACACCGATGATAGCTTATGCCCATCCAGTTGTAGCTAGATGCCTTTTTTGGGGGTTGAAATGGCCAAACAGCTACTGCTTTCACCGCTAGTTCGTTGCATATGAGAGGATTCTTCGAACAGTTGAACATGTTGTTTACGTTTAATGGCGGAGCCTTAATCAGCAACATGTTCTTTGATAAGAAAACTAACACTCTTCAGACGCTCAACATCAAGGTAACATTCCAACCCAATAAAATCGGTCTCCTTATTAAACATACAATTATTCTGAGAACCGCAAGAGTACGTAATGCTGTAGTTGCCTCTAACAAGCCCTTGCCATGTCTCCTCAACGTACTGTTGAAAAGACTCGTAGTTTTCGAATTCGGACAGCGGAACAATAGTTGTTTCCGTACCAAATTTGAAAATGCAAACTTTTGGTTTCGACATTGTGTACCCTGAATTGTAGGAGTTTTGGTTAGTTTGTTGTAGGGCAGCGTAGAACAGCTGAATGTGTTACTGATATAAGTAACTAGTTGAACACATCTAGCAATATTCTGTAACTAACATATCAGGGTATATGCATTCGTGGTCTATTTTTCAACACATCTAGCAAAATGTCATAACTAAACTATGAGGGTATATGGAGTCATGGTCTATTTTCCAACACATCTAGAAAACTATTATAGCTAACATATCAGGGTGTCTGCAGTCAGGGGAAATGGTTGCAACATCTAGCAATATCCCCTAACTTACATATCAGGGTATATGCATTCGTGGTCTATATTCCAACACATCTAGCAACATATAATAGCTAACATATCAGGGTGTATGCAGACAAGGGATGTGGTTGAAAACATCTAGCAATATCTCGTACCTAAACTATCAGGGTATATGGAGTCATGGTCTATTTTTCAACACATCTAGCAACCTGTCATAACTAACATATTAGGGTGTATGCAGTGAGGGGATATGATTGAACACATCTAGCAATATCCCGTAACTAAACTATCATGGTATATGGAATCGTGGTTTATTTTCCAACACATCTAGCAACCTATTATAGCTAACATATCAGGGTGTATGCAGTCAGGGGATATGGTTGAGCACGTCTAGCAATATCACGTAACTAAAATATCAGGGTATATGCATTCGTGGTCTATTTTTCAACAAATCTAGCTACCTATTATAGCTAACATATCAGGGTGTATGCAGTGATCTAACAACCTCTACCATACATTAACAGGCGACAAATCGCAGATTTTAACACACACAAATCGCAACATATATAACAGAGGTCGAAAAATGAAATTTCTTACCAGAATGTTATTGGAGCCGGTATCGATGCTTTGAATCGACCAGAAACAAATAATAATAGGTTTCCTGCCATTAACGTACATTATATGCGAGTCTATAATCGATTTCGAAAATAGAAAACGATTTTGAAACTTAAAACTCAGAGGAAGAGACTGACCTGAAAGCTGTAACGTCGGGCTCCGATAACAGTGGTTAGGAGGCTGATAAACGGTGGTCTAGGAGGCTGAGAAACGGTGCAAAATCGGAGCTAGAAGGCTGAGTCGACGACAAATGAAGGAGCTAGGAGACTGTCTCTGTAACTGACGGCGTCGAACCGGAATTCCAGAAATCACTGGTGATCAGAACACTCTTCGAAGGTGTTTATATGGTTCGCTGGTGGTTACGATGTGTAGCCGGTGGTGAGATAGTGTCGCCGGAGCTGGTGTGATCAGCCTACGTTTTTTGAAACGAACATACGTTCTTGAAAAATGGGTTGTTTGTTAGGTTAGGAGAGAGGAGAGAGAGAGGGGCTAATAAATTCAAAATTCAAAAGTAATAAAGAAGGTGCTGAAGCCAAAAGGGACCCTTTTTCACAAATTAAGCCTTATATACTATGTTGAGGGTAATTATGGTATTAAAAAAAGGTATTAGAAGTGGATATGTTTGATGAAATGGGTATTAAGTGAGCATTAACCCATTTTTGGGTACTATGTTGTAATAGGTTTGGCTAAGAGGTACTTAGTGTGTCTCCAGTATTTTTTATGTTCTAGATATGACAGAGTAATAGTAAGTTATATCGCAATGTCTACCTTCGTATCTATCAGAGATTTAATAAATTATATATAGTACTTATATCCAAGTACATAGCAATGTCTACCAGTTTTATCTATCGGGGTTATAATCAAGTATCTATCGTAGTACGAACTACATAACTCTCAGACCAATTATCTACTATATATGGATGTCCACATGTAAAAAAGTTTTGTTACGAACCATATAGTACACTTTTACATATCTGTCAGACTAATTATCTAGAGCATATAGGTTTTAAATTTTAAATATAATTTATCTAGCATTGTAAATTACTCGTAAATCGCATATAACATATTAGTGATGGACGAAATATATATATGGACTGGAGGATATGATTATTGGTAGATGAGTAAAATTAATTTTTTGAAAGGACTTTTAACCACACCAATTACTCATTAGAAGCAAATGTGTTAAACCTATTGGTTAGATTGAAAGTTGAAAAGACAAAGGTAGATGGACTTGAATGATTACATGCATTTAATAGACGTGTGCCATTAAATTTGTGAAAGTAAGTATGGTTGCTAAATGGGACTCAGCCTTGGGCATTGTGTTTTGCTATAAAAAGAGGGTGATATTTGAACCTATTCCTCTCACACTTCCCTGCAAAGCAAAAAAAAAACCAGAAACTCTAGCCTAAGTTGAAACCAAACCACCTTCGAAAATGGCACCTTCCTCACCTTTCTCACCAATGAACTCCAGCGACGACGGCTGGTCAACTGACCACTACGTAGACAACAAGGCGTACAAGCGTACCACAACGTCGGAGTACTCCGATGATGAAGAAGATGACTGGTCCGTTTGGTCTGAGGACCAAGAAGACCCCTACGGTTCATGGGATTCATGGTCGTTCGACGACAGTTATGAGTCTGAGGATGAAAAACTTCCAAAATGGAAGAGACGTAGGAGCAGTTGCAAGTGGGAAAAAGAAGAGGATGATGATTCAGAGGAGGCAGACGACGAGAAGTCTGAAGACGAAGAAGACGAGGAAGAGGAAGAAGAAGAAGAAGAAGAAGAAGAAGAAGAAGAAGAGGATGGATATGATGAAGAGGATTCTGACTAGGTTTGAACATGTTGATGTAGTTTCATTTAATCATCTTTCTATTTTGTTGTTTTTAATGTTTTGTTTATGCTCTATTTGGACTGTAACTTTCACCAACCCTGTGCAGTAGTCTCATTTTTTGACAGGGTTGGTGTATTTAGAAGATTTGTAGCATTGAATGATTTTCTGTTAATGTTAACGTGTGATTGCATTTTCCGTTCTCTAGCTTAAAATGGTGGGTTAATTTTGAATGTGCAACAAGTTAACATATGATATGTTGGAGGTTACTGAAGCAGTTTTAATTGCAGTTATCTCACAGAATCGCATTCTATGTAAACTAACCTATCAGAGTTAGGTTAACCTTAAAAGACCAGTTTATATAGACCTAATCTATCAGATGTAAGCTAACTTATCTATCAACCACTGTTTATGTCATATTTACGTCATCAATATATCTGACTATTAAATAACGAGATGAATCAGGCAGGGGAGATTTAAAGGACCTCTTGAACAAATGTAAGTAAGGTATCAGATGGATGTAAAGCAAAACAGAAAACATAAATTGATGTATCTGTTAGATGTAAAATCCAGGATCTGTCAATGTTACATAGAGTGTCTATCGGAGTATAACATCGTATATAGCAATGTAGCTTTGAATAGATATCAGAGTCTGAAACAAACAGACATGGTACATGTCAATGTTAAAAGTGTACAAAAACATAAGTCAAAATATAAGGAGTGCTTATCTTTGAGATGTAAAATGTTACAAAAAAATCGGTAAAAAATGTTTAGAACGGAGCATCACATGACCTCCTATTATGCCCCGATTTGAAACGTCGACCACAACGGGACTGGCTGCTGGAAACTTCACCTCTTGATGGAATACGCTTTTTCCTCGGATGCCGAGGTCGTCTTTTAACGTTCGGGGGCATCACCACGGGCTCTCCATCATAATCTGCAGTAATGGATTCACCAAACTCTGTTATAGCCGGTATGTTAAATGAATAGCTGGACCGGTAATTCGCAGCACTGAAAAACGGCTCAACCAACATCATAGGATCCTTGTTTAGAGATGCAATTGCAGCCAATGCATGAGTGCATGGGAAACATTCTTGCTGCCAAGAGCTGCACGTGCATTTGAAATCAAGTATGTTGATCACCATGACTGGGTCTGACAAAACCTCAAAATAAGCGGCAGAAGACTTGCGAAATAACCTTGTCCGACTGCATTGTACATTCTCTTTGAACATCTTGTCAAACTCGGGGCACAAATGTGTGTTCCAACTTAGGCCCTCTCCTAAACGTCGAGACATTTGAGTCATCAGAAGAGCTTTAATCCGGTCGACCAATTCAACTATAGGCAGATGGCACAACTTTTTAATCTGGGAATTGAACGATTCAACAGCGGTTGATGCCATCGTCCTATACCGTTTGCCTTTGACATATGCCTGAGCCCATTTTTCTGGTGGCAGATTTCTTACAAAGTTGCCAATACGCTCACCGCCTTGGCGCAAAAACTGACCATAACGTTCATTAAAAAGTTCCACCGTCGGAGCATAAGCACAGCTCTTAAACATCACTAGCATATTTTGTTTGTAGACTCTGTTATTGTGTTCAAGAGCTTTAGTCAAGTTCTGGATAAGATGGAAGATGCAATAAGCGTGGTAGTCAGTAGGATAAAGAGTTGCGACAGCGCTAATAATACCAGCATGGCGGTCTGAAATGAAAGTTATTTGGCGCCCTAACAGATGAGGTTTTAAACTTTCCAAAAACCAAAACCAGTTATCTGAGTCTTCACTACAAAATATACCAAAAGCTACGAGGAAGAGACCTGAAACGGAAACGATAAAGTTGAAAAACAACACTACATTGACACGGGTGAACGGACCCAAATCGCAATGTATATGTAACATATCTATCAGACTAAGGAAGCCTGTATAATAATCAACGTAGCACATTATACAATGCATAAATCGCAATGTCACATAACTAAGCTAGCAATCATTAATAACTAAAACAGCAGGGTATGTAACCTAATTTATCAATCAGTGCAAGTAAATCGCAATCTATGTTAACCTATCTAGCGGACTAAACGTATATTGAAAGATGGACTGACCGTTGTTTCCATCTTTTGCCACTGCTGAAAGCAACACGCCACCATGCTTCCCTGTTAGGTGGGTTCCGTCAACGTACAGTAGAGGGCAGCAGGAATGGAAACCCTGAAGACACGCCCCAAACGCTATAAAACAGCGACGGAAAACATTGTCGGGAGCCAAATCCAGATGGCAGTCCGTAGTAATGTCACGACTCTTTAGTCTCTTGATGTATGCTTTTATCAATCCGAAAGAGGTATTGCTATCTCCAAATACAACACGACGGGCCTTCTCCAACGCATTCCAAGATAGACGATATGAAATGTCTAAACCGTAGTCTTGCTTGATGGTGGACTGTATAGTTTTCGCTGTTACGGATTGGCAGTTCCGTAGAGAATCGTGAATTTCATCAGCAATCAAATCGGACGACAGATGCCTGCTTTTCTTCTTTGTGAATACGGGATTGCACGTATGGGTACTGAAAAATCTTTTAATTGTCATCAAACCGGTCTTAGAATCAACAGAAGCATAAAGCCTCCATTTGCAACCGCCTGAATCTTTGTTTACACAATAAACGGTGATCTTGCTAAAGGTATTGTGCATGTACCTAAACGCAAAACCGTTCTCTAATGCATACCGGGATAAGGATAACCTCGGACCTTAAGCACCATCTGGAAAAGACTGTCCAACACCGATGATAGCTTCTGCCCATCGAGTTGTACCTAAATGCCTTTTTTGGGGGGTTGAAATGGCCAAACAGCTACTACTTTCACCGTTAGTTCGTTGCATATAAGAGGATTCTTCGAACAGTTGAACAGGTTGTTTACGTTTAATGGCGGAGCCTTTATCAGCAACATGTTCTTCGATAAGAAAACTAACACTCTTCAGACGTTCAACATCAAGGTAACATTCCAACCCAATAAAATCGGTCTCCTTATTAAACATACAATTATTCTAAGAACCGCAAGAGTACGTAATGCTGTAGTTGCCTCTAACAAGCCCTTGCCATGTCTCCTCAACGTACTGTTGAAAAGACTCGTAGTTTTCGAATTCGGACAGCGGAACAATAGCTGTTTCCGTACCAAATTTGAAAATGCAAACTTTTGGTTTCGACATTGTGTACCCTGAATTGTAGGAGTTTTGGTTAGTTTGTTGTAGGGCAACGTAGAACAACTGAATGTGTTACTGATATAAGTAAATGGTTGAACACATCTAGCAATATCCCGTAACTAACATATCAGGGTATATGCATTCGTGGTCTATTTTTCAACACATCTAGCAAAATGTCATAACTAAACTATCAGGGTATATGGAGTCATGGTCTATTTTCCAACACATCTAGCAAACTATTATAGCTAACATATCAGGGTGTCTGCAGTCAGGGGAAATGGTTGCAACATCTAGCAATATCCCCTAACTTACATATCAGGGTATATGCATTCGTGGTCTATTTTCCAACACATCTAGCAACATATAATAGCTAACATATCAGGGTGTATGCAGACAGGGGATGTGGTTGAAAACATCTAGCAATATCCCGTACCTAAACTATCAGGGTATATGGAGTCATTGTCTATTTTTCAACACATCTAGCAACCTGTCATAACTAACATATTAGGGTGTATGCAGTGAGGGGATATGATTGAACACATCTAGCAATATCCCGTAACTAAACTATCAGGGTATATGGAGTCATGGTTTATTTTCCAACACATCTAGCAACCTATTATAGCTAACATATCAGGGTGTATGCAGTCAGGGGATATGGTTGAGCACGTCTAGCAATATCACGTAACTAAAATATCAAGGTATATGCATTCGTGGTCTATTTTTCAACAAATCTAGCTACCTATTATAGCTAACATATCAGGGTGTATGCAGTGATCTAGCAACCTCTACCATACATTAACAGGCGACAAATCTCAGAGTTTAACACACACAAATCGCAACCTATATAACAGAGGTCGAAAAATGAAATTTCTTACCGGAATGTTATCGGAGCCGGTATCGATGCTTTGAATCGACCAGAAACAGATAGTAATAGGTTTCCTGCCATTAACGTATATTATATGCGAGTCTATAATCGATTTCAAAAATGGAAAACGATTTTGAAACTGAAAACTCAGGGGAAGAGAGTGACCTGAAAGCTGTAACGTCGGGCTCCGATAACAGTGATTAGGAGGCTGAGAAACGGTGCAAAATCGGAGCTAGGAGGCTGAGTCGACGACAAATGAAGGAGCTAGGAGACTGTCTCTGTAACTGACGGCGTCGAACCGGAATTCCAGAAATCCCCGGTGATCGGAACACTCTTCGAAGGTGTTTATATGGTTCGCCGGTGGTTATGATGTGTAGCCGGTGGTGAGATAGTGTCGCCGGAGCTGGTGTGATCAGCCTACGTTTTTTGAAATGAACATACGTTCTTGAAAAATGGGTTGTTTGTTAGGTTAGGAGAGAGGAGAGAGAGAGGGGCTAATAAATTCAAAATTCAAAATTCAAAAGTAATAAAGAAGGTGCTGAAGCCAAAAGGGACCCTTTTTCACAAATTAACCCTTATATACTATGTTGAGGGTAATTATGGTATTAAAAAAATAAGGTATTAGAAGTGGATATGTTTGATGAAATGGGTATTAAGTGAGCATTAACCCATTTTTGGGTACTAGGTTGTAATAGGTTTGGCTAAAAAGTACTTAGTGTGTGTCATTTCCCTTTTTTTAATTGTTTTTTATCTTGTTTCTCGAATGTTAATTTTAGTTTATATTTTATATTTTAAAATTAGGAAAAATAAATACTGTATTATATTTTTCAATATATTTTATTATTGTATACCATAACTCACTAAATTGATTTTTATTAATTGAATTTCTAAATTGAATTTAATTTGAAATGTGAATATTTATAATTTTTGGAATTCAAGTTTTATCTATATCTATATATATATATATATAGAGAGAATAAACACAATTATTTATCAAATGGTATCGATAAATTGGATTTAACAAACAATAGAATAGGAGCCGAACCAAAACAAACAAACAAGGAAATGGGAACGTGGCATACCACAGAACCAAACACACGATGTTTAATGGGCCAATAGAAACTAAGGCTTATCCTATCTCTTATCTTACTTCAAGACCAAAGAAGGAAAATAGCTCCAATCTTCTTTTTTTATAAAAATTACATAAACAAAGATTGTGAGTTGTGAGATCATATTCATATCAGAAACAGAAATAGAAACAGAAATAATGGCCGCCTCACTTCAAGCAGCTGCTACATTGATGCAGCCAACCAAGCCGAAGATGGCTAGAAGCAGTGTCCTCCTACGATCTTCGTCACAGTCACAGAATGTAACCAAAGCTTTTGGGCTGGAGTCAGGTTCGGCTCGTCTGACTTGCTCTCTTCAAGCTGATCTTAAAGAATTCGCTAACAAATGTGCCGATGCTACTAAGCTTGCTGGCATTGCTCTGGCAACTTCTGCTCTTGTTGTTTCGGTTTGTGTTTTTATCTTTAATATGGACTATTATTTCTTATTATTTTTTTCATTCTAATTACTAATTACTAATTGTATTGTATTATCATGCCTTTAATTTTTCCTTTATATTATTATGTCTCCACCTTAGATTTTTGATTGCTTCCTAATCATGTTAAATGCTAAATGCTGAGCTATGGTCAAGCATCACAATTATCCATAAAATCTAATAAAAAAGACTATTTGTTTGTCAATATTGGAAACCAGACTTAAATTCACCATTTTTCTATATGTATCTTGAAATATTGATATTGATTTGATTCATAAGCTTGTTGTTTGTTTTAGGGAGCAAGTGCTGAAGGATCACCAAAGAGGCTAACCTTTGATGAAATCCAAAGCAAGACATACTCAGAAGTTAAGGGAACTGGAACTGCTAACCAGTGCCCAACTATTGATGGAGGATCCGAATCCTTTGCCTTCAAAGCCGGTAAATACACCGCAAAGAAATTCTGCCTCGAACCTACTTCCTTCACAGTCAAAGCCGAAGGAGTTGCCAAAAACTCACCAGCCGAATTCCAAAGCACTAAACTCATGACCCGTCTGACTTACACCTTAGATGAAATCGAAGGTCCATTTGAAGTTTCCACTGATGGAACCGTGAAGTTCGAAGAAAAAGACGGTATCGACTATGCTGCTGTCACTGTCCAGCTGCCGGGTGGAGAGCGTGTGCCCTTTCTTTTCACAGTCAAGGAATTAGTAGCCTCGGGAAAACCCGAAAGCTTCACCGGAAATTTTATGGTTCCATCTTACCGTGGGTCGTCCTTTCTAGACCCAAAGGGTAGAGGTGGCTCCACCGGGTACGATAATGCAGTGGCGTTGCCAGCCGGAGGGAGAGGAGACGAAGAGGAACTTTCCAAGGAGAACGTGAAGAACGTGGCATCCTCTACGGGGAAGATTACTCTTAGTGTCACTAAGAGTAAACCTGAGACAGGAGAAGTGATTGGTGTGTTTGAAAGTATTCAGCCATCTGATACGGATTTGGGTGCTAAGGTTCCAAAGGATGTCAAGATCCAAGGAGTGTGGTATGCTCAGCTCGACTAGTAAATGCCTTTGTTTTCTTCTATGAACTTTGTAAGTTATGTCACTACTACTACTACTCCTACTGTTACTACTATTATTGGTTTTCCAGATTTTGTTGTAAATTGACAGGTATTTGTGAAACTTTTTAATATGAGAAAAACAATCAGTCAGGTTGTCTGTCTTCGATGCTTTCTGACTCTCCACATTTCTTGTTGTTTAGAATAATCCTTTATCTCAGGTTGGATCCGAGCAGGATATCTCAATATTAGACTTCGGATTGTTTAGTGAAAATTATGTTCAGAGTTTAAACTTTAATTTTATATGTTAGATTCGGCTAGATCGTACTTCAATTGAGCTTGATTCATGATCCAAGTTCCAAGTTCCAAGTTCCAAGTTCCAAGTTTGATTAAGATTCATGTTTTGAACTAATGGATGTCCATAACTAATTTATCTTTAATCCACAAACGACTTTTAATTTGGCCACCCAAATCAATTCAATGAATTACGAAAAAAGAAAACGAGGGTTGGTATAAATTCATCCAAATCTAATCTAATTCGGTCCTACATCAGTTTCTTTTTTTTCTTTTTTACTTTCTCAATCTGTTTAATTACGAAAGTGCTATTAGTATATAAAAAATTATTAAATATGACCTAAACACACCACACGTCTCCGATAACTTTACAATTTAAAATCAAAGAATCACTTTTTGCTCAAACAAAAAACTTTAACCTTGTTTTTAAACTTTGAACCTTTTTTTTCATAAGCTGGCCCAGTAGCCCATTTATTAATAAAACCCATGTCATATTTACACCCCGTTTAGCAGTTTAGTTTATTATTTCGCCCAAATCAAATCTAACCAAAATCCTAGAAACCAATCCATTACTCTTCCCAAACCAGCACTAAATCGATCCCAAAAACCTTAAGTAACACTGCCAAACCTTAAGGCAACACAACCAAGCCTTTCCAGACCTTCATGCCAGCAAAGTTCTTTACTCAAACACCCAGAACGACATGCAGAGCAACCCACGACTAGTAAACCAACTTCTCCTTCAATCTCGAGCAACTAGAACCCTAGATACAACATGCAGAGCCAAGTCGATAGAAACAATATGCGTGAGAGCAAATCTACGAGCAATCAGAATCAAGACCAGGGGAAGGTAATCCGAAAACCAAAAATCTAGGCATGCATCTCAAGAATTGGGGTTAGTCCTAATATGGCTTACCCATATCTTTGTTATCACAGTCCCTATATCCAGTATCTTCAGAGGCAGAGTGAACAAGCCAATCTGCTGCCTCATTCTGCTCTCTGAAGATATTAGTAATTTTCATGGTAGAAGTGAGAACTTTATAGCATAGGTCGATAGAGGACTTAAGGTACCAAGGGGATTTGTTTGTGAGAATCATCTCACAAACCATACGAGAGTCTATCTCAATATCGATCTCAAAAAACCCCTTAACACGACACAATAGAATACCATCCAGAAGAGCCTTCATTTCTGCAATTAAGGGATAACATTTACCTATAGCTTCTGCTGAAAGCAAACACCAAATGGCCTCACTGTTCCTGAGAATCCCACCACCAAAACACTCACCAGTGGTGAGACACGACCCATCTACGTTCAATTTGAATCTCCGCAATTTAGGGCAAACCCACCGTAGAGAAATCGAAACATATCTCTTTTTGAGAAAGTTCACACAACCAAAAGACAGCCCAATTCTATGGTCACGACCCCAGTGCTTCTTTTTTAGTAAGTTGGCACTATCCAGCGTAGTGAGAAGGTAAATTACCCTCGAAATCAACTCCTCAGCCTTTAGATTCTTGTTCTCCATCTTGAGCTTGTTCCTGGCCATCCATAGAACCCAGAAAATGATGGAAGGCAAAATGTTCCTTATTTGAATATCCTTAGTAGAAGACCAATACCAAGCTCTGACCAGATGACCAATCGTTATATTCCTTGTGATGTAGATATTGAAATGCTCAGCAAAGAATGTCCAAACAGACCAGGATTTCTGACAGTCCATAAATACATGTTGCATATTTTCTGAATTCATACAATTTTGACATTTAGAGACTAATTGAAAATTCATTTTTTGCAGAATCGAGTCAATAGGCAACCATCCTTTCAAAGCTCTCTAGAGCAGAAAGGAATATTTGCGCTGCGTAACATTGTTCCACACTTTGTTGAAAAGGTAAGAGTACTGCCCCCTTTTACACAACTTAGACCAAGTCTCTTTATAGTTAAATAGACTATCATCACTAATAGTCCATAATATAGCATCCTCTTTAGAACAGTCCAAAGAAACCTTGAGAATGTCCTGGATATGTGAAGAATCCAGAACACTCTCAAGCTTTGGGACCATCGAACCATTATCCAGGTCCCAAAAATCCTTTACCAAAGTGCCCACGTAATTCAGCCTCTCATCTTCATTAGAAAAGGTCATAAAATGAACATTAAAGCACCATCTGTCCAGTTTAATATCCATATTACCCTTGTTAGCTTGCCACATAATATGCTTGTCTGCCTTGTCCCTTACTGCCCAAAGCCTCCTCCATATATGTGAACTGTTAGGATGCATATGAACAGTAAGCGGATGATTGTTATTGAAGTCGATAGCCTTCATAACCCTTGACCAGAGAGAATTTTGACACCACATTAGGAACCAAAGCTTGTAAGAAAAGACCTCCATCATATCTTTAATACATCTAACATTGAGACCCCAATTTTCAAAGGGCTTGCACACTTTATTCCAACTATCCCAGAAGATAGCAGCCCTATCAAGATTATAACCCCATAAGAATTGGTTGTATAGAATCTTCAACCTTCTAATGACAGTACTAGGAATGGTAGTATGCTGAATAAAGAACATATGGAGGGAGTTTAACGCAGACTGAACTAGAATCAACCTACCACCAAAGGACATAGTAGTATGATCCCAGTCCATAATCTTTTTCCTAGTTTTGATTATCAAAGTTACTGATCATTTTTTTGTTGTTGATAACAGAGCCTAAGTAATTGAATGAAGGATGACAATACTTGAAGCCCAATAGCCTTTCCAGTCTTCTTATATTATGAGGTGATGTTTTCCTGTCCACAATCACTTTAGACTTGTTCTTATTTATAACCTGACCAGAAATTTCCTCATAGTGATTAATAACCTATTTTATTTGTTGACGGATGCCCTCGAGCCATTGCAAAATATTAGGATATCGTCTGCAAAGCTTAAACAAAGTACCACCACCCCACCTCTCATCTTAAATCTGACATTTTGATCATTAGTAGATAGATAGTCCAGAGACAATAGAAGATATTTCTAGGCAATGATAAACAGGGTTGGAGACAGTGGGTCACCCTATCTCATCCCTTTATTGGACCTAAAATAGCCCTTCAAAGACCCATTAATAAGGATTAAAAAATTGTAGTTCTCAATGTTTTTTTCAATCAGACTTATGAATTCCAAACTAAACCCAAAAGCCTTCATCACACTTAAGAGAAAAGTGTGATCAATCCTGTCGAAAGCCTTGTCCATATCAACTTGAAGCATAATATTCCCACCTTTAACCTTATAAGATAGGTCACCGCAGAATTCCTCGGCCAACATAATTTTATCGTGAATACTCCTTCCCCTGGTAAAAGCCCCTTGAACATCGGAAATGATATTAGGCAGAATAGAAGACAACCTTCTATTAATTAGCTTGGATAGGATTCTACTGAATAGAGTAGTCAGGCTAATAGGCCTGAAATCTTTCCATTCTCTAGGAGATTCACTTTTAGGAATAAGGCATAAAACAGTAGAGTAGATGTCTATAGGAACAGCATCACCTTTAAAGAAGTTCCTCAAAGCATCACAAATATCTTCTTTAATAATACATCAGCAGACTTTATAGAAATGGCCATTAAATCCATCAGAACCGGCTATAGCATTAGAGCACAAATCCTTTATCACATCATAAATCTCCACATCAGTAGAAATTTTCATCAAATTGTCATTGTCAATATTAGAAACCTTGCTAGGAATATAGTCACCCAAGATGTTAGAACACCAGGGATTAGGGATATCACTAATAAGATTCTTATAGAATTTCATAGTAGAATAAAAAATAGAATTAGGTTCTTCATTCCAACCTTCCCCATTCCAGATTATATTAATAAGGGATCTCTTCTGCCTTCTTTTAACATCGTTATGGAAAAAGGAAGAGTTCCTCTCACCATTTTTTTGCCCATTTAATGTTAGCTTTTTTACACCAGTAGGATTCCTCCCTCTCAAGCAAGCTCAAATGCTTGTTTTTAGCAATCTCAAGCTGAGTTTTACACTGATCAGAATTTGTACTAATCAAATTGGCTTCAATCCTAGAGATCTCATCTTCAACCTGCTTTAGAGACTCAAAGACATTCCCAAAAACAGTTATATTCCAAACTTTAAGCCTAGCTTTTAAATTCTTAAGCTTAAACCAGAATTTATTGATAGGAGGGCCAGAAACCTTAACATCCCAACAACCTTGAACAAAGCTATAGAAGTATTTATGGAGACACCACATGTTAAGAAACTTGAACGTAGAAACCCTTTTATTAGTTGAGGAATAAATAGAAATCAACAATGGGGAGTGATCAGAACAGGTCCTAGGAAGATGATGGACATTAGTAACATCAAACTGATCCATCAACTTCCCATTGAATAGAACCCTATCCAATTTTCTCTACTGCCTCCCATTAGTCCAAGTATACATGTTACCTGTAAAACTAGCATCAATTAGAGAACAATCATAAATAAAATCATTTAGGTCATCCATACTAGCAGTAGAATTAGAAGAACAATTGAGTTGCTTATTAGGAGAGATAATTGCATTTAAATCCCCCAAAATCATTCATTCCCTTTCACCATCATTAATGTCCCTTAGCTTGTTCCACAGAATCTTCCTCAAACTAACAGTGTATTTTGCATAAACCACAGTGACAAATAATTCCTTAGACCCCCAGCTAAGCTAGACTCTGAGATAAGGAAACTGATCTTCATTAATCAGGATGTCCACATCATACCTACTGTTCCATATCACCTAGATTTTATTATTTATCTTACTGGCAAACCCTTGAAAACCAATCCTTTTTTAAATATCTTCAAGCTTTGACCCTGACACCATAGGCTCTTGAAGAGCAACAAACTGAATATGTTTTGATCCTTTTAAGTTTTTGATTCTGGATTGAGTCAACTTATTCCCAATCCCACGGACATTCCAATTAAGGATATCAATCATTTAGAATGTTTAGAGATTTTCGCAACACTTTTGTGTTGCACACACTTTGGGAGAATAAGTCCCCTTAAGTTTGATATTTTAGGCTTTTTAATTTCCTTAGAATAGTACTCTTACCACCAGAAGAACTGACAGATTTTTTGTTGAAAGGTGAAGATGGCAAGCTCCCTGTAGTTTGTTTAGTTGGGGAAGAATTAGGCATCAAAGAGGACCCAGTTTCATCAGCACTTGAGATACCCAGCTGAAGCATATGAATAGCTTCAATCATTTCAGAACCATCCACTGCCACAAGTATTAATTCTTAGTTTAAAATATCTCTGACCTCAGTAGAAACATCCCTTTATTGATTCATATTAGTAACGACAACTGATTTCAATTTCTTACCAGACTTGTCAATTTGAAAGGATGGAACCAAAGAATCAAACTTTTCTGAGAAGGATTCAGCTTGTAGACCAGAATTCCTTTGAAGGTTCCTTTTGCACACATTGCTCGCATGTCCCAAATAAAAGCAAACACTGCAGTACTCATGTACTTTACTATAAACCACTCTTTGTAGAATCACATGGGATCCAAACGTAATTTTTATTTGTTTAGATAGATTTTTAGAAACATCAAGAACCACCCACACTCTACAGTAGTTTTGTCTAACTTTATTTCTTTTAGGAACCCATACACTCAAATGAGTCCCAAAAGTTCTAGCCACCTCTAGAATCGTAGACTCATTGTATAAGCACTCAGGTAGCCCAGGAAAATTAATATAAACCGGTGTCGAAGGATTCTCCATATTAGGATTAAAAGTAGGAGTCCACTCAAAAATCCCCATGCTTTTATCACCAACCTGCCAGACATTACTCCTCCATATAACCTTTAAATCCTCTAGCAAAGAAAATTCAATAAAAATGTGCCTAAAGTCCCAAGAAGAGACATTAAACTCCCCTTTAAACCTGAAAGAATCCAGAAATTCCTTGACAATGGCATACTTAGGTTTTCTAGTAGAAAACTTGCCCACTATCGTATGAGTTGCATTGGTTTGAAGATGTCCCAGGTCCGATTCTTCAAAATTAACTTCGATATGATCATTAACCCATGATCTTTAACATTTTGATGGACTAACCTTTCACTTTTATTCTTAAATAGGTCTGCAAAGGACTTGTTACTCCCACCATTAACTACTTTTGCAGAGGACTCGAAGATTGGGTTGTCTCTGAGTCGGGGATGAGTAAGACGACCATTCAAGGCAGGAAAGTTAGTATCAAGGTCAGAAGATCGATGAAGCATAGTAGAGCAAGCCCCTTCCTCCATTAGAGTCAATGGATGGAAGAAGAAAAGGGAATAGACATTAGGTTAGTTACGATCTTGGAGAGAATCTTGGAGAACTATAACTGTCATTTCAAATTCCAAACTATCAAATATAATAAAAAAAAACATGAAGTCATGAAATAAACTAAATGCTTATTCCAATTTTCTTCTTCCATCCATTACATTTCAACCAAATATGAAGATTTTGAACTTGAACTTGTTTTTTAAGGTTTTTGGTTTCACAAAACATTACATTTCAACCAAATACAACTAAATGTCGTGAGATATTCAATAATTTTACTAACTTAGATCGAACAACCATTTTCTTCATAATCAAGACCTTACAATCTTGTTTTTGAAGATATTTTGTACGAATAAGCTATATTCGCGGAAAAAAAATAAACAACCATAAAAGAAATATTAATTTTTTCCGGATTTTGGTGTAGCCACACACAACCGATTTGGGGTTGGGATAAACCATTAGTACGTAACCTATTTGACATCAGTTCAAAAGGTGGGAACCAGTGGTATAGGTAAGAACCTCCTGTTTTAGCCGGTGAACTATTGGTACGTAATCTATTTGACATCAGTTCAAAGGGTGGGAACCGGTGGTGCATAAGTAAGAACCACCTGTTTTAACCGGTGGTATCATCGGTTACCCTTAGTAGCATTGGTGGTAGTTTTGTAGTAGTTGTTTTATATATTATTTTTTGTTGTGTTTATTTAGATTTATTTGTTAGGAATTTTGAAAATGCAGGAGGGGATGATTAGTGGTAGCAAATGGGTTTGGACATGTGAAAAATAAATGGGACCTATCAGAAATTAAATAGGAATCTGCAAACCTGACCCGTTATACCTCCAACTCGGTAGACCTGTAACCTAGTAGACCTGCATAAACAGTAACCTGCCATACATTCAACCTGCCAGACCTGCAACCTGTCAGACCTGTTTAAATATTATAAATGTTGTAATTATTTTGTAAACCAAAATCATATATTAAAGTATATTTAATAAAAAAAATTATAATTATTTGTAGGTCTTCTCTTTTGTTTACACCCGTTTCTACCTGAGGCTACAAATTCGCTAGCATTTTATACTTTGAGGCTCACTATTTGTTCCATCTATGTATATACTTAAAGAAAAATGTTCGTTGTTATGTTTGATAATCATAGCATCAGCTTTTTATTATTTTATGTAAATTTTGATAGAACATATTCAATCCCTCGTATTTATGTTTCATATAGAATACGAATTTTGTGCATTGATTTTCCTATTATAACGAATTTGCCGGAGTGTTTATATATATATAAGGGTTCAGAACATGAACTTAGTTATTCCAAGGCGTTTGGTATTTGGTTCTAAATCTTTCATAGGTCTAAATTCAACATTATCTATACTTATGCTTATCTAATAAATCTGATTATTTATTAGTTTTACAATTTTATAACAAGTATAAACATGGTAAGTTTTCTATATTTGCGATTTTTGTCATGTTGGTTTGCATCAATTTTTCGGTGTAATAAAAAAATATAATATTTAAAAAAAATACAACAAACAAATTTTTTTCGAACTCTTTCATGTTTTTTTTTTTTTTTTTGCATTTTGGTTTTTCACGTCTGATTCCAAAACACTGATAGAGAGGATAAAGTATTAAACAATAATGTTTATTATTTTTTAGGTGAATTTGAAGATTTGGATAGGCTTCGTTTGTTGCCGGATTGTGGTCATTTTTTTCATGTCAGGTGTGTGGACGGTTAGTTGCGGCTTAACCCTATATGCCCTATTTGTAAGTCTTCTCCTTTGCTTACCCCCGTTTTTACCCCAAAGCTACAAATTCGCTACCATCCTATACTTTGTGACTTGCTATTTGTTCTATGTATGTAAATACTCAAAATATTGTTGTGTTCTTATGTTTGATAATCTTGCCATCAAAGTTTTTACTACTTTTATGTAAATCAATTTGAATTTCTCAATAGGCCTGTTACATATAGAAAAGCAAATAGTGTGTATTGTTTTTATTATTAGCATGAATTTTGTCGAATATTTGGCGGTTAAATTACTCATTTTAATAACTTAAATAATAAATAGTAATATAATAACTGGTCTATTTTTTAAATTGTTTTTTTATTTTGTTTCTCTAATGTTAATTTTAGTTTATGTTTTTTTAAGAAGATCTATATTTTAAAGTTAGAAAAAATAAGTACTGTATTATATCGTTCAATATGTTTCATTATCGTATACCATAACTCACTAAATTAACTTTTATTAATTAAGTTTCCAAACTCAATTTAGTTTGAAATATGGATATTTAGATCCAATAATTTTTAGAATTTAAGTTTCATACATATCCATATTTATAGAGAATAAATACAATTATTTATCAGTTGGACTATACTATGACACTGTCTAAATACAACATTTCGTTAGAAATTTCTCTATTGAGTTGGACCGTCACATGTTTTATCAATGTATCTGACTATCGTCAATATTAGTCCAATAAAAGTAATCGTAAAGAAAGGAACGGACTAGTAGATAAAATATGTATCATGAAGGTAATTGTATAGATACCAGATTTAATTCTGAATAATGTGAAGTATTCGATTCAGAAATAAACAACTTAAGTGAAACGTAAAGTTTTGAGATTATTTTGTAAGACAAAATAATACCGGAGTATGCTCTTTAAAAGTGGAAATTTAATAAGGTATAGTCTTCATTAAGTAACTGTTTAGAAGTTACAGAGAGTTTTAAATGGGAATTGGTGTGGTTTATTTATGTTTGAGGGTAATCTGGTAAAGTGTTTTGGTAATTTTGTGGTGTTTTGTGTTTAGTGAGTAGAGTAAGAGATAATTAAGCTACCTACTAGAGCTTAGTCAATAATTAGTACATTTGTCCTGTTCGGATATTTAGTGTGGTGGTTTAGTCTGAGTTGCTTTTCGGATGTAATCATGGTACAGTGGTTGAAATCTCTGAACTCATCAGTAGCCCGTTTTAGGTCTTGCAAAAGATCATTGGAAGAGCTAAAACTAAAAAAATCAATACCATCTTTTCCCGATCTAGTTGTATCATTTGAATTGCAAAAGTTTTACTTCAATAGTGACCCTATTCGAACTTTGTCATAACTGACTTCTCATCTCAGAATTCTAAGAGTTTTTCTTGAATCGCGGGACACGTGTCAAGCTCTAGTTCGACCTCGCATCCGTTTTTTCTCCTAGATTGTCGCACCCAGTAGGCTAGAAAGTTACCTAGGCTTTAATTTTCACAGTTTGTAGCTTTTAATCATTGCAAAAAATTGATCCATCTTCCCATAGGTAACTGCTCCTTTTTACTGTTATTTATAAACTTTTATATTGTTTCATTGCTTCAACAATCACAATAAAGAGAAAGAGCTCAGTTTACCTTCAACTTCGTTCTTGAGTCATATATGTTCACAGCCAGAAACGCCTTAGTTAAAGGAGGTTGGTTGAACTTGTCTGAATTAGAAAGAACACAAAAATTAGCAAGGGACAAACGCATTGTTGCTGGTCTGCCTGCTTCTGCAAGCAAAAAAGGTAATCATCCACAGCAGAATACAGACCAGGGGTCATCTTCTTCAAAACACCCTATAGTTAAAAACTTTCTTTTGTAGCGAACCTTACACCTCTCCCATCTGGTTCTTCAGTCCAAGAATCCCAAAACCCTTTACCCAAGGAGAAATTCGTTTCCAGTGTCAGGAAACACTCACCTTTCATTGCGATGGGATCAGACACAGAGAAGTCACCAGACAAGTTAACTCATTGCAGGGTTACGCGTCATTCTAAAACAAAATCCACACCCACATCTTTAAAACCCTCCGGTTCGGAGGTAGCAAAGGCTGTACCACAAACTAGAACATCCGGGCAGCAGCCTCTACCAGATACCAGATTATCAGAAGCATCATCTGCACAAACTTCTGAACAACTGTTTACAAAACCACCTGAACAGCCACCCTCAAAGGTGTCACAACATCCTCCTTCAAAACCATCCGAACATCCTTCCACAGTGATGGAAGAAAATATGGAAGATAGCATAGAAGAAGCCTTTTTTTAGGCTGAAACATCCGGTAAAACAGGGGATACAACTTTAGACCAGAAAGGAAAAACTAAGGTGGGTATGACTCATACGGACGCTCTTACGGAGAGTTTGGAGGGCAAAGTGGGTCCCTGTTTCACAAAGGTAAGTGTCAAACACCTGGTAGCCCTTCAAAATATCAACTACGTGTATACCCGCACAGCTGAGTTGGGTCAGATCCGTACTAAATGGGGGATCCCAGAGTCAGTAAAAGTGAGGATCTCGATTACTACGGATACCCCAATGGACTGCAAACTAAACGAGATGGTAGCCTATACTGAAGTATTGAACTGGGGACTTCGGTTTTCCTTGGATCCGAAGATTTTCATATATTTTCATCTGATCAAGCTGTGTCTCATCCAACTGAGCCCTAATGTTTGGTACACCATTCTAGCCTGCATCATAGCATCCAGGTTGTCCATGATTCTACTACCGATGGAACAGTTTGCTGTTGTGGCAAGCTTATGCAAGAACCACAGATCCCCTTCTACCATTACAACATGGGAAATGACTACAAGGTGATGGATGATCTCTTGGATTCTGAAAAACCCTGGAGGACGCAGTTCCTCTTCATTAGTGAGACTTGGGAGAATGGCAGGAAAATCAAGGTTGCCACAACCTAAGCCTTTTAACCAGTCGTTGGAAGAGCACTGGTGAGTTTCTCTTACTTTTTTCTTCCATCTTTTAAGTTATAAGTTTTAATTTAGACTAACTACCGTTTCTTCCCAGTTCTTCCGAAGGAGTTCTTGGGCTATCTAGAGGCAAGACATGATACTTACGCCAAGCTAAATGCTTGAGCTTTGGAGAATTGGGGAAATGCCTTCCACAATTGCTTCAAGTCAGGAAATTTTGTAAGGTCTCACCTGTGGAACACCATAGGTAGAAGAGATCTCTCATGGGAAGAGTTAACTACCCCTCCCCATGCTGATGTGATCCTAAAGAGGATGGAAGCCAAAGATGCTAAGTTATATATGCCTTCCACGGTCAAAGCCCCAAGCAAAATGAAGAACAAGAAGAAGAATACCACAATAGAGTCAACCCAAACGACTACGGAGGGGACCGGTTCGGAGAACCAGGGGGGCATGAATGTTGTTTTGCTGAAATTAGTAGATGTAAGTGTAAAGGAAGTTGGTTGGTCAAAGAACCCACCAAGGCATCCTAAGAAAGATAAAAAAAAACACAAAGCCAGTAGCGATGAAAAGGCTGCTAAGAAAGAAAAGGTCACTCTGGGAGCATAGATAATTCTTCGCCCACCTAAAGTCCTCCCCCCAGCTCCTACCGATCCCACTTTACAGGAGGAAATTCCAACCAATCTTCACTCCGGACAGCTTTCTGGTGATGCCAACGATGAAGTACACCTTGAGGCCTTTCAAGACATTAATATTTATTTCAGTGATCTAGAGAAATATGACTTCGCGGGGCCATACCGTCCTTCCAGTTATTCCAACGTGATGACTAGTAATGGGAAGACTTATGACATCTCTGAAGAGTAAGACACCTTGAGCCATGCCTTCCTAGGCTATATCCGAGCAGTATTTGATCTGGAGAGGCAAGTAAGGGCTCAAACATGTACCATTAACTCTCTAACTACTGACAAGAAAAACTTGTCAAAATTGATAAGGAGAATAAATGTATAAGGGCCAAAATGCATATAAATAAATGTATAAGGGCCAAAATGCATAGAATTAAATGTTAAAGGGCCAAAATGCATAGAAATGAATGTATATGGGCCAAAGTGCGTTAATTGTAAAGATGTAGCCAAAATAGGAAAGAATTTTAGAGTAGGGACCAAAAGATGTAATTAACCCGAATTAAAGCGTGTGGGGTCCACAATTGTACTATAAAAGGACCTCACACGCTTCACGAATTTCGAGATGAATAGTACGACTTTCTCTCTCTACTACTTTAACACTCTCTCTCTCTAAATTTGACTCTAAAGTATTTCTCTATCACAAAATCCCCCTCGGACTATCTTTCAACTCTTCAGTGGCGCCGTCTGTGGGAAACGAGAATCGTTCCGACGATCATCACTCCCTAGAAATAGTTCTTGTTCCGAGGAGAACCATGGAAGGTCGGGGGGACGATCCAGTTGATCCCTGCGAGGAAAACATGGAAGGGGATGACTTTCGAAATGACTTGGAGTCCGAAGGAGAGGGAGGTCGGCGAGTCGAAAATGATTTTGATGACTCCGCTCTTTTGGCTCAGAGGAATGAACTGTTGCTGGAAATCGAAAAGTTGAAGGCGGAGAAAGAAGCCGCCCAAAGAAACATCCGATCTGAGATAAGGAGAGAGCCCGTCGAGCAAAGAGAGGAACGGGACGTTGAAACTCGCCCCAAGAAAAGGGATGATAGGTCTCGGAGGCGTGAGCGACGATCTCCAAGAAGGAAAGACAAGTACCGTTCGGACTCAGCTTCTTCGAGCGGCTATTCGCGGCATAGCACTTCTGAATCTTCTCCTCGAAGATGCCACAGGAAGAAAAAGCGTGGTCGAAGGCAAAATGGAGCTCGGAGGGGAAGGAGTTCGGAGAGGAAATCCTCGCGGGAGAGGAGTCGCCACGACCGAGTAGATGATCGCTCTCATGAACAGGTGAAGTGCCCAGGGAAGGATAATGTAGGTCCTCGGAATTCGGAATGGCAGCAACAATACACTTTGCCCTCCGAGGAGGGCTTGTACTTCTCAAACAATGATAATCTGAGGTCCAATGTTTATCGAACAGGGCACAATTGGAGAGCCTCTCCTTTGTCTTCGGAGATCTTAGTAGGGAATCTCCCAAAGCATTTTGACATTTCGAAGCTTGAAAAATTCGACGGAACTCAAGATCCGGACAATCATATCGAGCAATTTAAGAATTTCATGATAAACTTTGACGACGATGATAAACTCCTGTGCAGAGCATTCTCTCAAACTTTTAAGGGAGTGGCGTCCAAATGGTACAACAGGTTACCTCAGGGATCCATTAAGAACTTTGACATGTTCTGGAACATTTTTAGACAGCATTTCGTGGGAAGCAAGAAGTTTCGGGCCAACGGGGACACCATAATATACTGTCGACAAAAAGTGGGGGAGAGCCTCAAAAATTACACCAATCGTTTTGTCAAAACCAAGACGGATATGGAATACTGTAAGGACTCGGTGGCACTTGCAGCGTTCAGAATGGGATTGCTCCCCGGGTTATTGAAAGACACAGTGGCAGAAAGCCAAGCGATGACTTTTGGAGCATTGCTGGATCAAGTTGAGAAGAGAATCTTGGTGGAAGAAACCCAAGCCTCAGAGAAAGGGTCCGGAGAGCAATTGGATCACAATCAGCTTCAACGGGTTGAACCAAGCACTCAGGGCCCTCGATTGACCGTTCAGGCTAAAAGCATGGGTCAGTATCCTCCAAGGCAAAAATCAAATCAGCAGTATTATGGCAATCAATCGAATCACAATCAGGGGGGAAGATACATGTCAAACAAATGGACTCGGCCCGACTACTATGCGGAGTTGACGGAAAATGTCGCTGCAATATTTGACAAAGCCAAAAATTCGGTCACGTTTAGGAAACCCTTTCCTATACAAACACCGAGGGAGAACAGAAGCGTTAACAAATATTGCAAGTATCACGAGGATGTGGGCCACGACACCAAAGATTGTATAGCCCTGAAAAAGGAGGTGCAGGCTCTCATCGAAAATGGAATGCTGTTGGAATATGTCAGAAAGCACTCCCAGAAGAATGCCGTGGTAAAAGCTGTCTCAAAGAATACTGACACAACAATGGTAATTTCCGAAGGGGTTGACGATTTTGACATCGAGCAGGAATATTTGGACCCGAAAGCTGGGAGGAACAATGTGAACTTGGTCGAAGAAGAAATCCCAAGGGGGAAAGTGGATAGTCTGTGTGCATTTTTTGAGTCTTTAGCAATCTTTGGTGGAGACACCATCGCAGGGAATTCGAACAGCTCGCGCAAGATGCACATGGTGAATTTGACCACCCAGATCGAAGCTGGAGTCTCCGCACAAATGCATCGATCGCCTTCCCCTATTATTTGTTTTGATGATGATGATATGCGTAATGTAGCAGGCCCTCATGAGGACGCCGTAGTAATCGCGGCGGGCATCGCCGGGGATCAGGTTCAGAAAATACTTATCGACACAGGAAGCTCTGCGAACATTTTGTTTATGAGTACCTATCGCCGCATTTCTGACCCACCGGTCATCCGAAGATCTGACAGAGCGATAGTAGGTTTCACTGGTGCTACGGCGGTTGTCGTGGGAGAATTTCAATGTATGGTGGAGTTGGGTCGTGGACCGTTCAAAAAAGAGGTAGAGGTACTTTTCATTGTGGTCGACGCGCCCACCTCATACAATGCTATCCTAGGTCGCTCTTGGTTGTCACGGATGCACGGCGTCATCTCCACGGTGCATCAATGCCTAAAATATGTAATCGGGAACAACATTGGCACGGTCAGAAGCAGCCAGAAGATGGCACGAGAATGTTACCAAATCGCTTTGTCGTCTAAGGGAGTTCGAGGGGGACCCTCTGACTCAGCATAGCAATTAAAGGGGCCTCCCTCCGAGGTCATTCCTTGTGATGATCCGAGGGAGGCCCTCGGATTTCAGGTCCCGGAGGAGGACTCTTCGACACACGAGTTCATGGCTGGGAAAGTTCTGAAAATAGGGGTTCATCTCTCCCCCGAATTTAGAGGAAAGTTAATTAATTTTTTGTCTGACAGGCTCGATATGTTTGCTTGGTGTGCACAGGATGTCACGGGGGTGCCGACGGAGATTATATGTCACAAGCTCGCCTTGCGATCGGATGTCCGACCAATAGTTCAGAAAAGGAGGCCTGTCTCCCCGGAAAAGGCCTCAGCAATCTTGTTGGAGGTCGAACGACTTTTAAGTATTGGTCATATTCGCGAGTCGCATTATCCCCTATGGGCATCGAATCCGGTGCTGGTAAGGAAGAAGAATGGCAAGTGGAGAATGTGTATCGACTTCACGGATTTAAACCGTGCTTGTCCTAAGGATCCTTTTCCTGTCCCGCGCATCGATCAGTTAGTGGACTCGACCTCCGGAAATCGGTTGCTATCTTTCATGGATGCTTACTCAGGATACAATCAAATCCGACTGGCTGCTAACGATGAGGAGAGTACTTCTTTTATTACTGGGCGAGGTCTATACTGCTACAAGGTCATGCCTTTTGGGTTAAAAAACGCGGGGGCAACTTATCAGCGACTGGTTAATAAGACCTTCGAGGAGCAGATTGGGAGGAATATGGAGGCTTATATCGACGACATGTTGGTGAAAAGTGAGAAAGACGACGACCATTTTGCCGACCTCACGGAGACGTTCCACAACTTGCGTAGGGTTAACCTAAAACTCAATCCAGAAAAGTGCATTTTTGGGGTACGGTCGGGTAAATTTCTTGGCTACTTGATCAGTGAGAAAGGTATTGAGGCGGACCCGGAGCAATTAAGAGCGTTGATCACTATGAGCCCCCCTCGAAACATTAAAGAGGTACAAATCCTGACAGGGCGATTGGCTGCCCTCAATCGATTCATTTCCCGCTCATCGGACAAATGTGCCCCATTCTTTAAAGTTTTACGGAATGCGAAGCACTTCTGTTGGACCGAAGAGTGTTCGACGGCGTTTCGTCAAATTCAGGAGTATCTAACCTCTCCGGAAGTTTTATCTAAACCATTGGCGGGGGAGACGTTGATTGTGTATATAGCGGTATCCGCGTGTGCGGTCAGTTCAGTGCTCCTCCGAGAAGCTGATGCTCTCCTAAGGCCAATTTATTATGTCAGCAAGAGTTTGCTAGATGCCGAAAAGCGGTATCTTACTTTGGAGAAGGTGGCGTTGGCGTTGGTGACGGCAGCGCGAAAGATGAGACCTTATTTTCAAGCACATCCGATTGTGGTCCGAACGACGTTTCCCCTGAAAAGTCTATTACAGCGACCAGACGTCTCTGGCAGAATGACTAAATGGTCTGTTGAGTTGGGAGACTTTGACATAACGTTTGAGCCTCGCACAGCAATAAAAGCACAGGTTTTAGCGGATTTTCTAGTTGAATTTCACTCTGACAGGGACGACCAGGAGGTATCTGATATAGTTGCTGAGGAAGAATGGGTAGTACGAACGGATGGGGGGTCAAACATCTCAGGCTGCGGGGCAGGTGTTCAGTTAATATCCCCGCAAGGAGTCGCCATGTTCCAAGCCATCCGTTTCGGTTTCAAAGCCACCAATAATGAGGCTGAGTACGAGGCAGCTTTAGCCGGCTTGCGGTTAGCTCAGATATGCGGGGCTCGACGGGTAAAGTTGGTCAGCGATTCTCAGTTGGTGATCAATCAGGTTTCAGGGGATTCCGAGGCAAGGAAGGAAACACTGGTACAATACTTGAAACTAATGAAAGATTTGGCGTCAAAATTCGAAGGCGTCAAGTTCGAGCATGTCCGACGGGAAATGAATGCCGTCCCAGATTCTCTTGCTTATGCTTCGCGGACCGAAGGTTATCCTTGGGTTTTGACCCAGACATGCCCGTCGATCTCTATCTCTAAGGACCATGTGATGAATGTCTCAGAGGAAAATCATGCGATTACCCCTGATTGGAGAACAGTCATCATTGATTTTTTGGCTCATGACATCTTGCCCGCCGACAAATATGAAGCCAGAAAAGTAAGATTCAAGTCTCACGGTTACATTTTGTTGGACGGATCATTGTATAAGAAGTCTCTGAGTCGGCCATTGCTGAGGTGCTTGAATGGACCCGACTCACAAATTATCCTCTCCGAGTTACACGATGGCGAAGGATCCGCTCATTGTGGATATAAAGCTCTGATTCGCCGAGTATTCTTGGCAGGTTATTACTGGCCAACTATTTCAGCCGATGCAAAAGATTTGGTCAAGCGTTGTGACACGTGCCAGAGGTACGCTAATATAATCCACAAGCCAGGAGCACTGATGGAAAGCATCCCAGAGGCGGTTCCTTTTGACAGATGGGGCATTGACTTGGTTGGACCTCTACCTATGGCTTCAGGTGGCAGACAGACGATAGTTGTAGCCGTTGACTACTTTTCTAAGTGGGTAGAGGCTGAGCCACTTGCGGGCACGAAAGCCAAGGATGTGATCAAATTTGTTTTGTCTAATATCTGTTGTCGTTTTGGTATGCCATTGCAGATTACGACGGACAATGGTCCACAGTTTGATAACAAAGAATTTCACAATTTTTGTGTGTCAAGGGGAATACGACAATGTTTCTCGGCGCCATTTTATCCTCAGGCAAATGGCCAGGTAGAAGTAACCAATCGCACCATCCTCGACGGGCTGAAGAAGAACTTAGAAGGAAAGGCGGGGAAATGGCCCGACTATTTACAGGAAGTGCTATGGGCATATCGAACGACCCCACGAACAGCCACCGCTGTGTCTCCTTTTGCTTTAGTTTATGGAATGGATGCCGTGGTTCCTTCAGAGATCCTTTTCCTTTCACATCGAATAGCAGCTTATGATGCAGACACGAATGACGCGCACAAAACATTGGCTTTGGACTTGGTCGAAGAAAAGAGACAGCGGGCGCAATTGACTTCCCTTCATTATCAAACTCTTATGAGGAGTCGATACGCATCCAAAGTCAACCATAGGGACTTTCAGGTGGGAGACAAGGTCCTACGGAAGATTTTCTTACATACTAAGGACAAGAGTCTGGGGAAGCTAGGCCCTAATTAGGAAGGCCCTTATGAGATCATCGACAAAATTAAACCAGGCACATATAGGCTAAAAGATAAAGATGGACGATATCTCCGTTTACCTTGGAATATTGAGCATTTAAAATTGTACCTCGATTAGCAGAGCTCAGATACAATATTGTATTTCTTTTTATTTTCTTTGTACACCTCGAGAAAACTTTTGGTGAGGACACACTCTTTCCTACCCTGCTAGGCACAGGAAGGTTTTAATGAGGTGTTCCAGTGATCCCATTAAATACAATGTTTCTTTGCCTTTAACTATTTTTTGAGTCACATTAACATGTGCCTCGAAATGTTGTCCCTCACACTATTTTTTGAGTCACATTAACATGTGCCTCGAAATGTTGTCCCTCACACTATTTTTTGAGTCACATTAACATGTGCCTCGAAATGTTGTCCCTCACACTATTCTTTGTTCCAGCAAAAACTCTTGGCCTGAAAGCCGTGAGGCCATTATGCAAGCCATCAATGTGAACCACATGTTGGGCCCAACTTGTGAGGGACAGAGATCTATTTTTGAGAGGTATTCAATAAAGAAGCGGTCTAAGGGATATCTTAGCCCCCAGTTCATGATTTCTGTGTAGACCACCACCTCGTGATCCCTCACAGATAAGGGCGTCTCTCCTTCGGAGGGAAATCTGATATTAATGTAAGAAGGAATGCCCCATCGAGCCCTAAGCATTGTCTCTTCAGCCTCCGAAAAGTACTTATACTTGATATTGGCAAGGGCCATCATATGCTTGTTCTCAATGCCTCTGATATTATTGCCGGCAATGTTGTCTAACTCCAAGGGCAAAGTCACATCTCCCTTCGATTTTGGCGCAATCCGACGAGCTTGTTCCTCGGATATTGCCGAAGAGGAAGTACCACCATTTGCAGGGACTGACAAGGAGGTAATGGGTTTTTTTTGGCCGAGGAACTTGTTGAAAGGTTTCATAACTATGGGGTCTAATGTTTCTTCATGCCTAATCCGCATATCCTCCTCGGTGATAAGTGTTCTTGAAGGTGAGAATTGTGTACCATGGATGGTCATGGATGGTGTGGAGGGCAGACTAGACACTTCTGTTCCCTGTCTTCGAGGAGGGCTTTCGGTACTATGTTGCAAGTCTTGCCTTCGAGGAGGACTTTCAGTACTTTGTTCCAAGTTTTGCCTTCGAGGAGGACTTCCAGTATTGTGTTCTAGGTTTTGCCTACGAGGAGGACTTTCAACATTGCGCTCCAAGTTTTGCCTTCGAGGAGGACTAACTGAGTTCCGAGGAGGACTCCTCGAAGTCCTTCGCGGGCTTGGAGATCTTTGGAGGCGATCTTCAACATTGGTTGAGACAATGGGTTCTCGAATGGTTAGGGAAGCCCCCCTGGCCCGTTTTCGCTCGTGAGAATTTTTTCTATCCCTATGGGACTTTTTCCTCTTCGAACCTGACGAGTGCTTATGAGACTTTTCTTTCCCCATTTCTTTCGGAGGGTTGTTTTCGCTGAGTAAGCTTTGACGAGCTACCTCACGAGGTATAATGGCGGTCGAATTGTTCGAAGGAGGCCAAGGACCGAAGAATGTTGTAGTCAATGGCGGGGGTGAGGCCTTACGTCTTCACCAGCGGCAACCCTCTCCTCGAACCGTTTACTAATCAACAGCCAATCAGGAATTCGACGAGCTTTATGCGCCAGCTTTATCTCTCTAGAAATGATTGAACAGAAGTTACATTAATGAAGAAAGAGGATGGTATTTATAGAAGATTAGTGGGCCTCTTTGGTGACAGGAGCCTGGGGACATTTTTGTGTTGTTTGCCTAGGGGTATGATGGTCCTTATAGGTGAGCAATGTATGACAGCCTAGCTAAAGTAGAAGATGAAGAGTCTTGTGTCAGAGGTTGTCATGGGAAGCGGAAGGGTTTTCTGACAAAAGAATACGTACCGTTTCTTCAAACGCATGATGACGTTGGTATCTGTGCAGTGACATCATCAATCCTAGCACCATTTTTCGCCTAAGTATATAATTGTCCGACGAACATTTTGCTTAAAATGTTGCAAGGATTGGGGGGCTACTTGGTACAGCAGAAACTCGAAGGGGTCTTGGTAGATATTCGAGGAGACTTTTAAGTAATTCACTTTTATGCCTGAGGGACTTATGTAGTTCGAAGAGACAATCTTTCGAAGAAGCGACTTTTATGCCTGAGGGACTTATGAAGTTCGAAGAGACAATCTTTCGAAGAAGCGACTTTTATGCCTAAGGGACCTGTGAAGCTCGAAGAGATTTTGGCCGATCAGAAGAATTATTCAGTCTTAGCAAAACAATTTTTTACTAAGACTGGGGGGCTACTGATAAGGAGAATAAATGTATAAGGGCCAAAATGCATAGAAATAAATGTATAAGGGCCAAAATGCATAGAAATAAATGTTAAAGGGCCAAAATGCATAGAAATGAATGTATATGGGCCAAAGTGCGTTAATTGTAAAGATGTAGCCAAAATAGGAAAGAATTTTAGAGTAGGGACCAAAAGATGTAATTAACCCGAATTAAAGCGTGTGGGGTCCACAATTGTACTATAAAAGGACCTCACACGCTTCACGAATTTCGAGATGAATAGTACGACTTTCTCTCTCTACTACTTTAACACTCTCTCTCTCTAAATTTGACTCTAAAGTATTTCTCTATCACAAAATCCCCCTCGGACTATCTTTCAACTCTTCAAAAATGATCTCCTCAGCGCTCAACAAAGCATAGAGGTATTGAAGAAGGACAAGAAAAGTTAGCTGTCAAACTGCTCGCATCAGAGGCAGCCAACGGGGAGCTCTAAACCAAATACTCCAACCTTGAGACCTCTTCTTTAAAATACCTCACAGTCTTGAAGGATTCAAAACTAAGGATGGTATTATCCAAACCTTGTTCGATGAGAAGACCAAGTTGGAGAGCACTGTTTAAGAGAAGATCAAAGAGAAAGAGGCCTTGGAACGACAACAAAAACAAGTCGTAGCTACAGTTATAGAGAAGTATGCCAATGAAGTAGTGGACTCTTTAGAGAAAATGGATGATGGGGTCAAGTCCGATAAGTTCCTGCTGTTTCATGAAACCTTTCCTAAGAGGACCCTTGGTCCCCTATGGAAATATGTAGATTATGAGGACATGTCATTCCACACTCTAGCAGATGGAGACAAGCGCAACTACTCTAGTGGAATAAACTCTACAACTGATGATGATGAAGAAACGGGTGAGAGTTCAAGTGCTGAACTCAAAAGTCCCAAAAAATATGGTGGTGAAGAAAAATCCAAAGGGAACAAGACCTAAGGTTTTATTATGTAATTTTTGTATTTTGAAATACTAAAGTCCTTTGATGGCCAAGGCATTTTTTGTACTATTGATCGGTTTGAGTCCGACCAAGTTTAATTATTTAATTTCCATTTTGTTTAATACTTTGTTTAAATCTTTCATGGCTAATGTTTAAGTATCCCATAATATTTCAGAAGTGTTAAACAAAGTATCTAATATCTCCGATCACATGTGTTAAATAATTGTGATAATGTATTAAACATATCCGATCAACTCAAGAAAACTTGAGAGTCGAGGTGTTGAATAAGCAATTTATATCCGAATTGAAACAAAATCACACCAGACCTTTGAAGAAGGCATCATATATTATTAAAAAACCCGGACACCTCATTAAAACCTCCCAGCGTCACTCGGGTAGAAAAACGTATGCCCCCTAATACATTGATATTTAACAAGTAAATATTTACAAAAGAGTTTTATTCTAAATATAACATGAGATACTCAACATTCTATGGATTTTTTAGAGCTCTCCCTTCTTTTTCTTGAAGCTTACAGTCCCTGGCTTGACCTTTTCACAGACCATATAAGGGCCTTCCCGATTTGGAGCCAGTTTACCGAACTGCTTCTCCTTAGTATGTAAAAAACTTTTCTTAAAACCTTGTCCCCAACTTGAAAATCTCTTCTTTTAACTTTGGAAGCAAATCTGCTCCTCATCAAGCCTTGGTAGTGTGCTGTTCTCAAATGTGCTTTAACCTTTTTTTTTCTTCTATCAAGTCTAGCTGATTCCTAACTGCTACATCATTAGCCTGTTCGGAATAGTGTTGGAATTTGTGTGATGGTAAAGTAGCTTCTATGGGAGTAATTGCATTCATCTCATATACCAAATCAAAAT
The DNA here is from genome assembly GCA_036936605.1 of Limnanthes douglasii subsp. nivea. NCBI lineage: Eukaryota > Viridiplantae > Streptophyta > Magnoliopsida > Brassicales > Limnanthaceae > Limnanthes > Limnanthes douglasii. The sequence goes on along the minus strand of JAUPFV010000004.1, from coordinate 51,982,819 downwards.
GAGACTCTTGTGTGGCAGCCCAGGGAATAGTTCGGTAGGTCCACAAAACTTCTTGTAAATAACTTGGCCACTTTCCTGCAGCTCCGTCCAAATTCTTCTTTAGTCCGGACAAGATGGTTTTATTTGCAACCTCAATTTAGCCATTTTCTTGGGGGTGGAAAAGAGAAGAAAAAAAATGTTGAATCCCTCTAGAGGTACAGAAGACTTCCATGTCTTTATTATCAAATTGTGGCCCATTGTCTGTAGTAATCTTCTGAGGAACCCAAACCTACAGCATATATTGGATATGATAAATTGATAACAGCCTTTGAAGTGGTTCCAGCTAAAGGAGTTGCCTCTATCCACTTAGAAAAATAGTCAATGGCGACTATAATAGTTCTACACCCACCGGATCCCATAGGAAGAGGCCCAACTAAATCCATCCCTTATCTGGCAAAGTTTATTGGTTCAGAAATAGACTTCATAGGTACTGGTGGCATATGAATTTTATTCCCATATTTTTTATATGGATCATATTTCTTTACCATTTCTTTAGCATCTGCCATTATGGTTGGCCGATAGTATCCGGCTAACAAAACTCTTCGGGTCAGTGCCCTATAGCCATAGTGTGTTGAGCCTTCCCCATCATGTAATTCGGATAATACAACCTGAGATTCTTCAAACCCTAAACAGTGCAGGAGAGGCTTGCTGAATTTTTTTATTATAAAGAACTTCTCTTATTATCAAGAAACCACGAGCCTTGTACTTAATCATTTTTGCTATAATTTTATCTGAAGGCAAAATCCCATCGGAAATGTATTGAATGAGAGTGTATCTCCAATCTTTAGGTTGAATAACAAGTATGTTCATGTTTTCTTTATCCTCTTTCTTCTGATCTATATGTATAGATGGACATTCTTGTACAAGAATCCAGAGGTAAGATTCAAAATAGGATATAATTGCCAAGGAGTCTGCCAAAGTGTTTTCCGATCTGGGAATATGCTCATAGCAAATATTTTTAATGTTGGCTGCCACGTCTTTCAACATGAGCAAGTATTTGACCAACTGTTCTTTTTTGGCTTCAGACTGCCCTTAAGCATAGTGGATAGGTAATTGAGAATCCTCATTGATCGGACTCTCTTATCCCTACATAGGAGAGCTAACTTTAGACCGTCAATGGTTGTTTCATACTCAAACTCATTGTTGGAAGCTATGAATCCAAAGCATATAGTTTGATACATTTTATCACCATATGGGGAGGTTGGGAAAATTCTAGCTCCACAGCTCATAGACTTGATCCACCATCAGTTCGAACTACTCATTTCTTTTTAAAACAATTTCTTGACTAATGTCCGGAGGTTCTGTCAGCATGAAACTCTACTAAGAAGTCATCCACTTATTGGGATTTTATTGCTGTTTAAAGGCTAAAGTCAATATCATAATCACCCAATTCCACTGACCACTTGGTCATTCAGCTTGATACATCATATTTTTGAAGAACATTTCTCAAAGGGAAAGATGTCCGGATAACAATAGAATGAGCTTAGAAGTAGGGTCTCATTTGTTTTGCTGCAATTACTAAGGCCAATGCCAACTTTTGCAATCTCAAGTATCTTCTCTTAGCATCAAGTAGGTACTTACTGATGTAGTACACCAGACGAGGATAATTGTCCATTTTCCTTACTAGCACATCACTTATACCAAATTCTGATACAACTAAATACACATAAAGCTTTTCTCCCCGAACAGGTTTGAAAAGAGTTTTGGGTGAGGACAAATGTTTCTTTTTCAATAAAAGCATGGTCGAACTGTGGGGACCAATTGAAGTCTTTAGCATTCTTTAATACTTGGAAAAATATAGCACACTTGTCTGATGACCTTGAAATAAACCTATTTAATGCAGTCAACCTTCATGTAAGCCTTTGGACTTCCTTAACATTCCGAGGAGGGTTCATTGCTAATAAAGCATTAAGCTGATCTGGATTAGGCTGGATTCCCTTTTTACCTATTATGTAGCCCACGAATTCTCCAAATCGGACCCCAAACAAACATTTCTCTTGGTTTAACTTTAATTCACAACTTCTAAATTGTAAAATATCTCTTGAAGGTCAAATATGTGTGAATCTTCCTCCAAGCTTTTAACCATCATATCATCTATGTACACTTCCATGTTCCTACCAATCTGATTAGCAAAGGTTTCATTCACCAACCTCTGATAAGTAGCCTCATCATTTTTTAACCCGAAGGGCATCACCTTGTAACAATGAAGACCGCTGTCTATGATGAAAATAGTGTGATCTACTTATATCTGGTTGTATCTTGAGAAGGCATCCATGAAGGACAACCGTTTGTTTCCAGATGTAGACTCCACCAACTGATCTATCTGAGGAACGGGATAAAGATCCTTAGGGCATGCCCTATTGAGGTCAGTGAAATCAATACACATATATCATTTGCCATTCTTTTTCTTGACTAACAAAGGGTTGACAGTCCATAAAGGGTACTGGGATTTTTTAATATGACCCATCTTGGTCAATCGGTCAACTTCCTAAACAATCACATCTGCTTTTTCCTTGGAAAAAGCTCTCATCTTTTGTACAATAGGTGCCACATCACTCCGGATAGATAATTTGTGAGAAATAACATCTGTTGTTACTCCGGTTACATCACTGTTGCACCATGCAAACACATGGTGGTTATTCATCAAAAATGATAACAATTTATGCTTTAATTATAGCGCCAATTTGGAACCAATCTTAACATTCTTTCCCTCTGTGAGGGAGTGAGTTTCAACATCTTCAATAGGTATTATAACACTGCGAGCCTCCCTGGCATCATTAATCTCACTCTCCTCGGTAGAAGGCTCCAGTAGCTGTTAATCCTTGTTAATCATGACTCCCATTAACGTTTTAGGAGTAAGAGATGCTGCATAGTACTCTATTGCTATCTTTTGACTACTCCGGACAACGCCTACTTGTCCCTGAACCGCATAATTTAAGAATTGATGGACTATAGAGGCCACAACATGCATTCTGGAAATCTAAGACCTCCCAAAAATTTCATTGTACGATGTGGGGAAATCTACCACAACAAATAGTACTCTTACCATCTTTTTAAAGGGCTCGTTTCCCAACAACACTTCCTCTTCGAACTCTCCAGTTACATCTGCATAACTCCCTGTGAAGCCTACAATGGCTCTGTTCGAACGTTGAATAACTGCCGAATTCTTCATTTGCTTGTAGGAGCTTAAAAATAGGATGTTTTCTGAACTGCCCGTATCAATCCGGATTCGACGTATATCATTGCCCTCTATGGAAGCCCCTATGACCACCGCATCCTCATGAGGTCCAGCAATGTACCTTAGGTCGTCTTCATCAAAGACTATGAATGGGAATGAGGATTAGTACTGATGAGAAGACATTCCACCTTCTAACTGGGTGGCCAAATTATGGGCATGCCTCTTCCTTGATGAAGTGGTAGGTGCAATCATACTATCTCCTCTAAAAATGGTTAATTATTCGAAGAAGCTGATTAGTCCGGAAACTGTCTTAGTTTTCTCTGTTATCACCCCTATCTTATTTCAATATGGATCTGCATCCAGATACTCAGAGTCTACATCAAATGTTTCAAGGATCACCATCGCACCCTCTTGAGCAGATGTCCCATGATTGTTTGAAGGACCCGTCTGGGGAGCATTATTTTGTGTGTTATCCGGTCTGTTTCCACTTTGTTTTTTAACATAGGCTCCTAGCTTGTCCTTCTCAATAAGGCTTTAGACCTCGTGTTTCACTGATATGCAATCATGAGTATCATGGCCTATATCATTGTGATATTGGCAGAATTGAGTGTTCCGGTTCTCTCTGGGGACTGCAGTGCTGCCGGTTTTCGGAAGTGCACTTCATTATTGGTCTTATCATAAATTGTGGCTAGATTCTCCTCCAATTTAGTAAACCACTCAAGCTGGACCCAGGGACCCCTCTTACTTCTGGTTTGTGGCTCTGGGTCTGGTTGGATTGATTCTGCTTGGACCAGTTAGACCCTTCTCTAATCTCTTTTGCCCTGTAACTGGATTAGTTAGTGGCTGGATGAGCTGTTGTTGTAGACCTCACCTGACGGTGCACCCTTGTTTTCTTTGTTTATTCCACATTGATCTGTTTTCCCACTTGGTTCAATAAACCATCCCAGGTCATAGCCTTCTTCAGAGTTACATAATCAACTAAATTCCCAGATTAAAGCAATCTGCTAGCCCATTCTTTGTATTCATAAAACGACTTATGTAATCTTTCAATGACTCATTTGGTTCCTGAGCACAATGGATAATGGTATCCCCATTACCCTTTAATTCTTTACTCACAACAAATTTCCTCCGGAAGGCAACCCAAATTGTATCAAAATTTCTAATATACCCTTGAGGTAAACTGTCATACCATTTAAGAGCACTCCTTGTGAAAGTTTGGGAGAAAGCTCTGCACAAAAGCTTCTCATCGTCAAAGTTCATCATGAAGTTTTTGAATTGTTCCAGATGGTTGTCCAGATCTCGACTCCCATCGTATTTCTCCATCTTGGAGCTATCAAACCTCTTAAGAAGATGCTCATAGAGTATTTTTGCGGATAAAGGTGATTGCCTCCAATGCCTACTGCAACTGAAAACAGTATCTTCATTAGGGGTTGTAAAAATACCTGGTTCGGACTGAAAGGAAAATGGATCAATCAACAACTGGTCAACATGCTTGTGAGATGATCCTTTAACCTGACGTCTTTTGAGCTACCATGTTTGTCCCTCTTCCTTGAATGCTTTTTAGTTAACCTCATATTTTTTCTAGATCTCCCTTCATTACTGCTTGAAGATAGTGATTCTTCAAGTTCTACCTCATTTGAGGAACTACTAAGGACTCAGATCCAGAACTCTCAACAGGCTTATGGCTCTTAACGCATCTATTTCAGCCCTCAGCTAGTCTCGCTCCTTGATGGTGTACTCCTTATTTTCCCTTGCACCTTCCACCTCTGGGTGGAGCGTTCTGCTCATTCGGATCCATCCGAACTGCTTTACTTGCTGGTATTGAATGTAAAATTTATGCACCGTCGTGCTCCCACTGTGGTCGCCAATTTGGTGTGGTTTATTTTTGTTTGAGGGTAATCTGGTAAAGTGATTTAAAAGTGTTTTGGTAATTTTGTGGTGTTTTGTGTTTAGTGTGTAGAGTAGAGAGATAATTGAGCCCCCTACTAGTAATAAATTCTGATCACCCTCATTAATGAAAGTAGTTTGGGTATTTATACTTAATTACTGACCCATGGGCTTATTGGGTTGGGTTGTGAAAGGACCCATTAGTAATATAGTTTTTAAGTTGATTATGAGCTAGTTTAGTCAATAATTAGTACATTTGTCCTGTTTAGATATTTAGTGTGGTGGTTTAGTCTGAGTTTCCCTTCGGATTTAATCATGGTACAGTGGCTGAAATCTCAGAACTCATTAGGAATAACCGTTTTCTCTTCTCAGTTTTCTATATAAGGGTGAGTCTCACTTTTAGAAAACGACGATATCAAATACAAAGAGAAAAAAACACCTTAAGAAAAACATATTGGCTTTTTTTCTTGAATCAATCACGGGTTTCTGTTGCCATCCTGTAGAAGATCATAACCAGTAGCATAGATCAAGGATTATATGTATCAAGTTCAAAAGCTGAAAAAATCAAAGAATGTTTACATCTTGAAAATATTATCTTGTTACTGGATTATTTAATTTCATGTTTCAATAATTTTACTAAATCCGAATAAATTTCTAACACAGTTAGTATACTGATGGAGGTGCAAAACACAAGAAAGAAGAAGAAACTCAGAGATATATTTCCCAAAATTCAACTATTTAAAAGTTTAACGGTAAAATAGGGTGTAGGATACTTTATAGCAACTGCAAAAAAAGGAAATTATATAATCTTAAAATAATATAAATATATAAAAATAACGTTTATATATTAAAACTGGTTTTTTAAAATTTTACGGGTCGAATTTAGATATCAAACTTTGTGACAAATCACATTTTTGAAACTTTGACAGGCTCATCAAAATCTTCAGAATCTTCAATTTAAAAACATGCGTAACACAATTATGGTACCTGAACGAGAAGTCAATTTGTCTCATTCTGCACCGCATCGTACATAATTTTTCAAAAAAATCTAAAATCGGCCTAAACTTGTTTTTGCAAAGTAAAGGTGGCAAAAATCTTGTATGGCCCAATAAAAATGTAGTGGTATGGATTTTACATCCGAAATTTCCTGCCCAACAAAATATTGCCCCAATCTGTTTCATCAAGATCCGATACCCATATCAATAACATCCATTGCAACAAAAATATAAGTCGGAACAATAATACCAATATGATAAACTTTATATATATGGATAACCATGCATCCCTGAAATTACAACACATAGGACAAGAATACAAATTTTCGACATGTAAAATATTCCACACTCCACATGTACCTAAATCGATACATGGGTTTTTTTATAAGTTTCAATCAAATATAATAATCCGCGTCCTGTCGTTTAATCGCGCAATAAATCAAACATCTCTATCTCTCATGCATTCAGGCGACATAGTTGGGTACCTAGTCCGGTCCTTGCAATAATTATAAATTGTCCATTTTTGTCTAACCCAATAAAGCCTCTTCCATTGAACAGCGTCTAAATCCTGAAACTCTTTCTGATCCCACCACCTCTTCCCTTGCGTCGCGCAAAACTTAGCCTGAACCGATGCTTCGCATCCATCGACATGGAACCCTCTATAAGACGCGATGAAAGGTGCTTTGGACCAGTCTGTCTTTTCGAGACCACCTCTTGTGGCCCAATCGTCGGCATTCCATAAGCTAGAGTATATTTTCATTGGTTGGTCGAATGGGAATTTAACTCCCAAGTCTTTGCAGTTTTTAAAGACACGGATAGGGATATCGTCGACGAAAAACACGATTTGGTACATGTTCCATAGGACTGAGTAAGAGTGGAAAGTTGTTGTTGGGTCGAACCAAAGGTTGATTCTTTGTTCTCGGTCTCCTTTGCCTCCTGTGAATACGTTTGTTTGAAGAATGTAGGGTTGTCCTGATCTGTTTCCGAGGAATTCGAAGTCGATTTCATCGTGTATCGAGTTTGTCGAAGATAGCTGTAACGATATATATTTAAGTTAGGACCAGTTTAATTTAATACTTAGATATATATAAAGAATTTGAAATGACTAACATAGAAGGCAGTGACTGTGCCAGCTGAATCTCCCGGGACCAATTTTATTTGCATGTTGAAATGTCCAAACAAGTATGATCCTTTGGATTGGAAGCCAGTGCCTAATTCAAGTTAAACAAGCCATAATATTAATTAACATTACAATTATTTAATGTTATATCTTTTTTGAATTTTTAACTAATTAATTGAATATTTACTACTAATAAACATTTGGGCAGACATAATTATGTAAAGATTTGGACAATTAATTTTGTCAAATCAATATTCTGTCCATCCCACTTTATATGTAGTTTCAAAAGATATTTTTTTGTGATTCTACGTGTCATTCTAATATTTTAATTTAAAAAATTAATATTTTTTATTATAAAAACAAAAAATGAGTATCATATTTTTTTTAAATATTTTTATAGGTTTAAGATAAAAATTAAATAGTTTTTAACCATTAAATTTTCAAATTTTTTATTTATTTTAGATAAAATTAAATTTTCGTGTATTGACTATTTATTCTCGAGAATATATTTTTTTCTCACAATATATGTCGATTTTGTCCGAAACATTTTTTATTATTATTTTTTATAAAAATAATAATTTTAAAACGAAATATATGAAGGGAGCGAGTATTCTAGATAGAATAATTATTGAATAATGAGAAAAATAAATAAATGGTAAGAGTATGATATATTATTGATGTAATAATATAGTATATACCAGTATATTTATCAAGAGAGAGTTGTATATCAGAGCCTCCATTGAAGTACTTGATATGATCAAAAGCCCAAGTTGGGACATAGTTCCGACCAAAAGCGACCGGAATCGGAGTTCTTGGAGCAGCTCCCATTGCACCGGAGAGCATTAGAAGAAGAGCCCAAAGAAAGAGAGACCATGTTACAGAAACACCCATGGCTATGTGTTACTTAGAGAGAGAAGTAGACAAAAAGAGAGAGAAGTGATGAGGAGGATTGAGAGAGGGAAGGGAGTTTAAATAGTAATTTGAGGATTGCATTATTGAAGTGTTTGATTGAGAGTAATAGAGTTAAAATAGAGAGATGTGGAGTGGTTTTATCTCGGGATGTGTTCTAGTACCATCCCTTAATGATATGGTCATATCGTAATACCATAAAAACCATATCATCATCATCGACCGATCATAGTCTACTATTATTTTAATCAATTTATCTTTTATAAAATTTATATTCATTTATATATTATTGAAAATTATATATATATATATATATATATATATATATATATATATATATATATATATTGTATTTATATAATATACTTTTATTTTATTTGTTTAAAATATAAATTTATAAACAAAATTACTAACCGAGTTCTATGAATATTGATTAAAAATATTTTATTCACTAACCTCTTACGATTTCATAAATTAAAAAATTAATTAAAATTAAATATACGATTGTAAAAAAATTAAAATATAATAGAATAAAATAAATTATTAAGAGGTAAAATAGAGTCTTCTCCACGACTGATCAAGATCTACTTAAGAAATCCATCTTGAGTCTGTTTTTTATTCTTTTTTGGCCTTATGGCTGCTTGCCAATGGAAGATAGAAATTTCAACAATACTGAAATCAAACATTGAATGGAATCAATTCAAGCAATTCTACTACTTCACCATCTTGGAAAACACAAAGACATAACAAAACAGAGCATTTAGTGAATCAGATTTTCCACATCTAGAACAATTTACAAGGAAAACACAAATTCAGCAACTCGTATTCAACCTTTCTAACATGGAAAGTTCGCAAATAGATAACAAAAACGAAAAGTTACCACTCAAAAAAACTTTTGTATATGCTACAATAATCACCCAAAAAACTATGAATATACTCCCACTGAAATCAATGAAAAAAGCAACCACATTTCAATTTAATACTCAATGCAAGATAATGAAAGGTTGTTGGCATCTTCAAGGTTTACGTTCATTTGCAAATTCTCCAAAGGTATCCCTAAACTCAACCTAATAAAACAGTTCTTGGGTTTTTTAAAGTTTGTGAATATCATATTCAACCCAAAATATGAATATCATATTACTCATGTGTATACCAGGATCTCTAACCAACCTAAAATTTTATATAATGAAAGTATCATAAGTACAATAACTACTACCATTGGCCATCCCTTAAAATATGGATCTCATACAAAAATATAATTACTTACAATTCTTGTTATGTCTTGATAGAACTAAATCTTACATAGAAAATCCAGTATCATGTATGGTTTGGGTTTAGGGACAAAGATGGGTGTTTGTTGGATATAAGTCACAAAGACTTACCAAAGTACTACAATACTTGTCATCACCTTGGACACATTTATGAAGCTTGTAAAACACTTCTCCAAAAACTCCAAATCAGTATAGAAAATGATAAGATAAATACTCCTAAAATTAAGTCTATAGTTATTAAGGGTCAACCAGAAGATAATACCAGCATCAATAAGACATTTGATAGTAACCACAAGGACATTGATAAGGAATCTGCTATAAAGGATATAGAAACCAGTAAGAAACCCATCAAGATAACCACATACAGGAATAAAAGAACCATATAGATTAATGAATACCATGATAATTCTCTAAGAATATCTGAAGTTATTGAAGTCATCCAAGCTTTGGAAACTGGCCTTTCCTAACCAATAACATTGAATATGAGAACTTGGCTTCTGAAAACCACACTCTCAAAAAGGATAACATAGGATGTCTTCCAAACTCTCCTACATTCAACAACAGAGAAATTGATAAAAAAATATATGACCTTCTGAACAAGAAATTGAAGGAAGCTAAAGCCAAAAGAAACAAAGGCCAATTGGTTGTCAAGTCCCTTAAGAATAAAGGGATATTTAGATCTTTAACCTAAAATATCAAATGAAAATAAAAACCCTTAATTGGAACATTCGAGGAATTAGGAATAAAGCTTCCAAGCGAAGACTGAAATCTATCAAAACTAAGGAGAAGATTAACATCATTGTCATTCAAATATCTCTAACAAACAAAGACAACATGGGCAATATTGCTGCTTATATGGGATTCAAAAACTATAAAGTTAATATTAGCTCATGTAGAATGAGAATTTTGAGATTGATGTTTCTATTGATCACAAGCAGTTTATTCATGTTGAAGTCAAGTATAAATTCTATGAACAAAGGTCTACTTGTCACAGTTGTCTATGCTAAATTCCAATAAGAGAAAATAAAAGATATCTTGAATCACCTTAGAACTATTGCTAATTCAAACAAAGAATGGTAGGTTATGAGAGACTTTAAAGTAATCTCCTTATTTGATGTACATCTTGCTTGATCGGCCTTTTGTCTGAAAGGTAGTGAAGATTTTAATGATATTATAAGAGAATATTATTTTGAAGATGTTGGTATGGTAATAAATATACATGGTCAAACAAAACTAAGTGAAAAAGGCTTGATCGTGTTCTATACGACTCCAATTGGACTAATTATTTCTTTGAAACCAAAGTTCACCATATGGCCAGAAATTGTCCTGATCACACCCTTATATGCATTATTATATACTCAAGCTAGTAGCATGCCTAAAAATTCTCTTAAATTTCCAAAACGTGTGTATTTTAAAAAACTTTCGTAAGTATTTTTTAAAAACACTAAGATCTAAGTAGGAATAGTTACCATATCTACATAATTTGGAATAAATTGAAAAGGCTCAATACCGGCCTGAAGTAATGGAATAGAGATGTTTTGGGAAATGTTTTTATGTTGTTGTGAAAGATGAGGATACTATGAAAAGATTAGAAATTAAGTACCAAGAAAGTGGTAATGAAAAGGACAGAATTAACTTATTTAAAGACAATGTTATTTACCTTCAACATCTTACAAAAGAAGAGGCCTTCTGGCATAAAAAAAATGCTATTATACCTGGCCTAAGGATGTAAATAATAACATCGCTACCTATCATAGTTTTGTTACGAAAAAGTAGAAATAACAGAAATTTTAACATTTTTGATGACTTTAAATGGATCATTGATAAAAAGAAGCTAGGGAACTCTGCTGAAAATTACTTCAAAGAAACCCTAACTAAGCTTGCTGATCATGATGAAAGTATAGGTAATTATATTGATCATGACCATATATGTGCTTGCATCCCTAAAATGATAACTGAGGAAACCAACCAAATTCTTATGAACATACCCAGTGAACATGAGCTATATGAAGTTATTAGTAACCTTTATCCATATAGAGTTGTTGGCATTGATAGAATCAACAACCTCTTCTTTAAAACATGTTGGCACATCATCAAAAAATATGTGTAAAACTATGGATTCGTTCCTCCTTGGGCACCATATTCCCTATGGTATAATGGCCACCATCATCTGCCTCATCCATAAAACCATTAAGCCTCACACTTGGAAATATTATAGACCAATTAGCTTGTGCACTCTGATGAGTCCGGAAAAATCCACCACTACTCATTGAGAAATCCGGACAAGAATAATTTGGACAATAAGTGCCAGTGAACTATCCGGACAGAACAAAAGTATTAAATAACTAAACACCTTTTGACTAAGCTATGTGCTAATTAGCTTATTAAGTAAATAGGTCCTTAAACTTGACCCGGTTTCATAACTTGACGAGAAAGCCCATGGGTCCATAATTAAGGGTATAAATACCCAACTACTTTCATTAATGAGGGTAATGAACATTTAGTACAACCAGACAGCATAAATCTCTCACTACAAAACACCCAAGCATTTAATACTCTAAAAACTCCCCAAAACACTTGATAAAATTACCCTCAGCTTGAAATAAACCACATCAAATTGGCGACCACAGTGGGAGAAGAAGATGCTTGAATCTAGAATTCAAAACCAGCAAGAAAACCCAGTCCGGATAAATCAGGACGAGCAAGTAGTGCCACCACCTTTGGTGGAGGTGGTGGGAGAAAATAATGATTACACGACCGAAGAACAAGACAAACTGAAAGTTGAAATAGAAGCGTTGAGGGCCACTAAAAAGGCAAAAATGGGTTTAAAGGAAAAGTCAAAAGTGTCAGCCATTCACCATACTGACAACCCAAGGGAGAATGATCCATCTGCAAAGAAACACTTGAGCATTAAAAAGACCCATGTCAGTTCCAAGAAATCTCACTGGTCCAAGCCGGTGGAGAGCTCAGAGTCTGAGTCCTCTAATAGCTACTCGAATGAGGATGAGATTGAGGAGTCTTTGTCATCCAGCAGTGATGAGGGGAGATCCAAGAAGAAACAAAAGTTGGTTAAAAAATATTCAAGAAAAAGGGTTAGGCATGGGAGATTAAAGAGGCATCTGGGAAAAGGATCGTCACACAGCCATAACCATAAGCATGTGGATCAGCTGCTGATGGATCCTTTTGCTTTCTATGATGAGCCAAGTATTTTTACAACACCTAATGAAGACACAGTATATAGTCGTGGTCGAAATTGGAGGCAATCGCCATTGTCTTTCAAAATATTGTCCGGAAACCTTCCTAAGAGGTTTGACGGTACTAAAAATGAGAAGTATTATGGGAGCAAAGATCCGGACAACCATCTGGAACAGAAAAAAAAAATTATGATGAATTTTGATAATGATGACAAACTTCTTTGTAGAGCCATCTCTCAATCTTTTACGGGAAGTGCTTTGAAATGGTACAACAACTTACCACAAGGTTGTATCAGAAACTTTGATATGTTTTGGGTGGCCTTCCGAAGGCAGTTTGTGGGGAGTAAGGATGTGAAGGGCAATGAATATACTATTATCCATTGTGCCCAAGAGCCAAATGAATCACTGAAACACTATATAAGCCGGTTCGTAAACACAAATAATGGGTTAGCTGATTGCTTTGAGTAGGTAGCAAAAGCTTCTTTGAGACAAGGGTTAAACCTTGGGAATCTGGCCGATTCGGTAACCATGAAGAAGGCTGTGACCTTGGACGGTTTGCTAAATTAGGTGGGAAAATAAATAAATGTAGATGAAACGAAGAACACTAGGGTACACAGGCAAGTGAGGTCTGCCTCAGTTGCTCCAAACCAGAACTAGTCCGGATACAAGGCCAAAGAAACTAGACAGGGGCCCAATAGGGCCAAACAGACTCAATCCCACCCAGCTCCAGCTCAGCAGAAATAAACGAGGACCTTGGGTCCAACTGGAGTGGTTTGCTGAGTTGAAAGAAAATATGGCAACCATATATGACAAAACAAAATATGAGGTGCATTTCAGGAAGCCAACAGCGCTTCAATCTCCTAGGGAAAGTCGTAAGACTTGCTTCTGCCAATATCACCATGATATTGGCCACAACACCGAATATTTCATCGCTTTAAAACAAGAAGTGTAGAATATAATTGAAAGGGGGAAGTTAGGAGCTTATGTTAAGAGAAGAAGTGAAAACAGGCTTGTCAATGCTCACCGGACTGGCCCAATGAATAATGCGGGGACGTCTCCTCCGGACGGGGCTATGGTAATCATTGAAAGATTTGATGTTGAATCAGAGTATTTGGATCCTGATCCAACCCGGAATAAAGTGGGGGTTATAACAGAACATACTAAGACAGTTTCTGGACTCATAAGCTTTTTTGAGTCACTTACTATATTCGGAGGGGCACTATGACTGCGCCCATTCCTTCTACAAGGAAGAGGCATGTTCACACTCTAGATACTCAGCTAGAGGGAGGAATATCTTCTTATCAATCCCAAATTCATTTTCCTTTCATTTTTTTTTATGAAGCTGATCTAAGAGACATAGCTGGGCCTCATGAGGATGTTGTGGTGATATGAGCTTCGATTGGGGGCAACGACATCAAGAGAATTTTGATTGACACTGGCAGCTCAGCCAATATTCTCTTTTTAATTTCTTATAAATAGATGAAAAATCCAGCAGTGATTTAGCGTTCGAACAGATCCATTATGGGATTCACAGGGAGCTCTGCGGATGTAATCGGATAATTTGATAAGGAGGTATTGTTGGGCAAAGGCCCTTTCAAGAAGATGGTCAGGGTACTATTCGTTGTGGTGGATTGCCCCACATGTTACAATGCGATCTTTGGGAGGTCCTGGCTCTCTAGGATGCATGTTGTGGCTTCAATAGTTCACCAATGTTTAAAGTACGCAGTTTAAGGACAAATGGGAGTTGTTCGGAGTAGCAAAAAAATAGCAAGAGAATGTCATGCAACTGCACCTGCCCCTAAAACTCTGGGGCAATCCGGATTAATGAAGATTAGCAGTTGTTGGGGCCCTCTGAGGGTGAGGGTGAAATTGATGACCCCAGAGATACCCCTGGTGTTTTGATACCAATCGAAGAAGTTGAAACCCACTTTCTGGCTGAAGGAAGAAGTGTTAAAGTTGGCTCCAAGATGGCACCATAATTGAAGAAAAAATTGTTGTCCTTTTTGGAAAATCACCAACAGGTTTTTTCTCGGTGCAATGCTGATGTGACCGGAGTAACTGCAAGTGTTATATCACACCAGCTGTCTATCCGAAGAGATGTTGCACCTGTTGTGCAAAGAAGGAGAGCTTTTTTTAAGGAGAAAGCTGATGTAATAGTTCAAGAAGTTGACCGGCTTACCAAGATGGGGCACATAAAGGAGTCTCAATATCCTATATGGACAGCCAACCCAGTGTTAGTAAAGAAGAAGAATGGGAAATGGCGTATGTGTATCGACTTTACTGACCTCAATAGAGTTTGCCCAAAAGATCTCTATCCAGTCCCTCGGATAGATCAGTTGGTAGACTCCACATCTGGAAACAAGTTATTGTCCTTCATGGATGCTTTCTCCGGTTATAATCATATACAGGTGGGTCTGAAGGACCAGGAACACACTACCTTTGTTACAGATTGGGGTCTCCATTGTTACAAGGTGATGTATTTTGGGTTAAAAAATTATGGGGCTGCTTATCAGAGATTGGTGAACAAAGCATTTGTTGATCAGATTGGGAGAAATATGGAAGTATATATTGATGATATGATGGTGAAAAGCTTAGAAGAAGAGTTGCACCTAACTGATCTTCAAGAAACTTTTGCCAACTTGGCAAAGGTCAATTTAAAATTGAATCCATAAAAATGTGTGATTGGGGTGCAATCCGGAATGTTTTTGGGGTATGTGATAAGTGAGAAAGGGATACAGTCTGATCCGGACCAGCTCGATGCCTTATTAAAAATGGACCCTCCTCGAAATGTTAAAGAAGTGCAAAGGTTGACAGGAAGATTGGCTGCATTAAATCGTTTTATTTCAAGGTCTTCGGACATGTGTGCCCTATTTTTTTAGACCTTAAAGGGTTCTAAAGACTTCAACTGGTCTCCACAATGCGACCATGATTTTGATGAAATAAAGAAGAATTTGTCTTCTCCCAAAACCCTTTTTAAACCTGTTGACGGAGAAACATTATAAAATATACTTAGCTGTGTCAGAATGTGCTATAAGTGTAGTACTGGTAAGAGATGTGGACAATTATCCTCGTCCGGTGTACTACATCAGCAAGAGTCTGATGGATGCTGAAAAGAGGTACCTAAAGCTTGAAAAACTGGCATTAGCCTTGGTGATTGCTGCTAGAAAAATGATGCCATATTTTCAGTCTCATTCTATCATCTTCCGGACGTCTTTTCCTTTGAAAAATGTTCTTCAGAAGGAAGACATATCAAGCAGGATGACCAAATGGTCGGTAGAATTGGGTGATTATGATATTTATTTTTTCCCCACGAACTGCAATCAAAGCTCAATATGTTGCTGATTTCATAGTAGAATTTCATTCGGACAGAAGTATTAAACAAACTACAGAATAGAAAACTAAAAAAGAATGGGTTGTCTGAACAGATGGTGGATCAAGTACAATGGGTTGTGGAGCTGGGATATGTTTAACCTCTCCGCATGACGATAAATTATACCGTGCTATATGCTTTGCTTTCAGGGCTTCTAACAATGAGTCTGAATATAAGGCCGCTATAGCTGGTCTAAAGTTAGATAAATGAGTGATTCTCAACTTCTTATCCACCATGCTCAAGGTCAATCTGAGGCTAAGAAGGAGCAGTTGATCAAGTACTTGTTTATTCTTAGAGAAGTGGCATCCAACTTAAAAAATGTGAGCTATGAGCATATTCCTAGATCAGAAAACACGCTGGCAGACTCCTTAGTAACCATAGCATACTCTGAGTCCTACCCATGGATTCATGTACAAGAATTCTCATCCATACAACCACATCAGAACAAAGAAGAAGAAGAGAGTTTAAGTGTACAAGTAGTTCAACCCAAAGACTGGATATTTCCCCTTCTTCAATACATTTATGATGGGATTTTGCCTCTAGAGAAGGCTATGGCTAGGAAAATGAAACATAAGGCTCGTGGTTTCTTAATCATAAGATAGGTTCTTTATAAGAAGTCCTTCAGTAGACCTCTCCTACGTTGTTTAGGGGTTGAAAAGTCTCAAATTGTCTTATCCGAACTACATGATGGAGATGGATCAGCACACTGTGGCTATAGAACTTTAACCCGGAGGGTTTCGTTGGCTGGATACTATTGGCCATCCATAATGGCAGATGCCAAGGAATTAGTGAAAAAATGTGACTCATGCCAAAGATATGGTAACAAAATTCATATTCCAACTGTTCCCATGAAGTCGATTTCTGAGCCATTTCCTTTTGCTCGTTGGGACTGGATTTAGTTGGACCTCTACCAATGGCGTCTGGAGGGTGCAGGACTATTATTGTAGCCATTGATTATTTCTCAAAATGGATGGAAGCAGCCCCACTGGCAGGAACTACTTCGAAAGTTGTTATAAAATTTATCTTGTCTAACATTTGTTGTAGATTTTGGGTTCCACAAAAGATAACCACAGATAATGGGCCACAATTTGATAACAAGGATATGAAGAATTTATGTGCCTCCCGGGGCATTCAACATTTCTTTTATTCTCCTTTCCACCCACAAGCAAATGGTCAAGTTGAAGTGGCAATCAGGACCATCCTTTCCGGTTTAAAGAAGAATTTAGAAAGGGCCGTAGGGAAGTGACCAAGCTATTTGCAAGAAGTATTGTGGGCAAACCGGACTACTCCTGGAGCTGCTACACAAGAATTTACTTTTGCCTTGGCGTATGGGATAGATGCAAGTTCTCCTATAGAAGCAACTCTTCCATCATACAGAGTCCACAATTATTCCGAACAGGTCAATGAGATAGCAATCAGAATTCAGTTAATAGAAGAGAGAAGAGTTAAGGCTCATCTTAGAACCACCCACTACCAAGGCTTGATGAGGAGCAGATTTGCTTACAAAAGCAAAAGAAAGGATTTTCAATCAGCGGATAAAGTATTAAGAAAGGTTTTATTGCATATTAAGGAGAAGAAGTTTGGAAAACTAGCTCTGAATTGGGAAGGCCCTTATGAGGTATCCGAAAAACTTAGGCATGGGACATATAGGCTTCAAGACAAAGATGGAAAAATCTTAAAGCACCCTTGGAATATTGAACACCTCCAGTTATATCTGGAATGAAAGTTGTGTAAATATCTACTTGTTTAAAGTCCATGTAAATATTATGGGGCATACTTTTTCCTACCCTGGTGGCGCGGGGAAGTGTTAATGGGGTGTCTGGTTTTTTTCAATAAAATATGATACCTTCTTAAAATATTCGGAGTGGTTTGATTACAACTTCTTTCAAGTCTTCAATTTACTAAGGATCTTTGACAGATCAGATTAATTTCGTTAGATGATGACCCTTAAACACGTGTCATCAGAGATTTTAAACACTCTCATCTTAAATATTTGTAAAATAAATAAGGGATCTTTAAACATTAGCCATTGAAATTGGAAGCAAGTATGAAACAAAATAAAAGTTGAGTAAGATAAACCCGTCCGGGTAAAAACCGGGTGATGATATTAGAACACAGAATATGCCTTGGCCATCCAAGGACTTTAAGTTTTAAGAAAGGATTAGCCAGACTCAAACCGGACACGAATACAAAAATTCCTTGGCCGTTCAAGGACTTCAATGGTTCACAAAATTAAGAAAACAAGTAAGAAAATATAGTTAAAACCTCAGGGCTTATTCCCTTCGGATGTTCCTGCGTCATCTTTTTTCTCGAGGCTTTTGAGCTCAACACTTGAACTCTCCCTGGTTCCTTCTTCTTCATCGGTAGTGTCATCAATCCCACTAGAGTAATTCTTTTTATCACCATCTACCATCGTATGGAATGGGATGTCTTCATACTCTACATATTGCCACAAGGTACCAAGCGTCCTCTTTGGAAACGTTTGGTGGAAAAGTAGAACCGTGCCATACTTTACTTTAGCATACCTTTTTTCTAGGGAATCTATCACCCCGTTGGTGTATGCATCGATGCGGGCCTGAATTCTTTGATCCTGCTCTTTCACCAAGTCTTCTTTCTCCTTGGTTAACTTGGACACAACCTCTTCAAGGGAAGTCTTGTCATCAGACAAGGTCTGGATGGCGTCATCTTTAGTCTTCACATCTTCCTTCAAAGTGGAGAGATCTTTCTCCAAACTAGAGCACTTAGTTTGCAGCTCTGTGTTAGCTTTCTCCAAAGTGGCCAGCTTGGTTGACAGTTCTTCCTTGTCCTTCTTCAACTCTTCAATCTCTTTCTTCAGTGCCTCAATGCTCTGGTTAGCGTTGAGGAGGTTAGTTGACAAAGTCTCATTGTCTGTGTTGAGGGTGTTGATGAGGGCGGACTGATTTTTCACTTGCCTTTCCAAGTTGAGTACTGGTTAAATATGACCGAGAAGAGAATGAGCCACCACATCGTATTCCCCGGAGACAGTATAGGACTTGACATTGTAAGTCACCATATTAGAAGAGCTTGAAGGACGGTAGGGGCCAGCGAAGTCATCCTTCTTAGAATCATTGAAATAAAGATCAATGTCTTGAAAGGCATTGATTTCTACCCCATCAATCTCCCCTCTTGTGCCTTCTCTGGATTGCAGTACGGTGGGAATCTTATCTGCTAAGGTGGGATCAATTGGGTCTGCTGGAGGAAGAGGCTCCGAAGGGCGAAGGATTGCTTCTTCCCCTAAGGCGGCCTTTTTCTTCTTAGCAGCCCTCTTATCACTGTTTGCTCCCTTATTTCAGTTCCTTTTTAGGAGGCCTTGGTGGATTTTGCGATTCATCTACCTTCTAACAGTTTCGTCTTCAACTACCTTGAGCAAGGTAGCATCGATCCCTTATGTGTTCCCCGAAGCAGTCTCTTCTGTAGTAACTCGAACTGCTTCTGCTGCAGCCTTCTTTTTCTTACCATTTCCATTTATTTTGCTAGGGGCTTTGGCTCTAGAGGACAAGGCCAGTTTGCCATCTTTTTCCTCTGTTCGCTTAAGAATGACAACTGGGGGAGGTGGTGTGGTCAGTTCCTCCCAGGTGAGATCTCTCCGGCCTGTGGTGTTCCACAAGTGGGATCTCACCAAGTTGCCAGAAGTGAAACAGTTATGGAAAGCGTTCCCCCAACGTTCTGCAGCCCACGCATTTAGCTTGGCACATGTGGTCTGCCCCTCCTCCAAATAACTGGTGAACTCCTTCGGTAATACTAACAAGGAAGAAATGGGTGATTAAGGAGTGAAATGTTGGTAACAATAAGAAATAGAAAATGAAAAATAAAATTAAAGACTTACTTGTGCTCTTCCACCTGCTGGTAAGCATGCTAGGGCCAAGTTTAGCCTTGATATTTCTCTCATTCTCCCATGACCCACTGATAAATAGGAACTGAGTTTTCCAGTTCTTCTTTGATTCCAACAAATCATCCACCACTTTGAAGTTGTCTCCCATGTTATAATGATAGAATAGGATGTGATAATTTTTGCACAGGCTGGCCATAGCGGCGAAGTGCTCTATAGGAAGAGAGATGCCGGACAGCCTCAATGCCATTATGCAAGAAATGAAGGTATACCAAGCATTTGGACTTAACTGGCTTGAACAAAGCTTAATCAGGTGAAAATACATGATGATCTCTGGGTCTAAGGGGAATCTGAGCCCTCAGTTAAACAACTCGGTATAGATGACAATCTCATTGAGCTTGCAGTCCATCGGAGTCTCCGGTGTGACTGGTATCCTCACTTTCACGAATTCTAGGATCCCCCACTTAGTGTGGATCCGGCCCAGCTCAGCGGTGTGAGTATAAACGTAGTTGATATTCTTCATGGCCAGCAAATACTTCGCATTGACTTTCTAAAAGCAAGGTTCCACTTTGCCATCCAAGCACTCCGGAAGCTTCGGGTGAGCCATTCCAACCTTCACTTTGCCCTTCCCTTTTCGGTCAGAGGCAGCATCCCCAGTTTTCCCTGAGGCTTCAGTTTTGAAGGGGGGCTCTTCGATACTATCGTCCATCACTTCTTCCATCATTGTGGAAGGTTTGTCAGTTGTTGAGGATGGAAGAGTGTCAGCTTCTGGCTCAATCGTCTGTCCGAATGGTTCAGCATCAGTTTCTTCTAGAGGTCTGGTGTCCAGTTGAGGCTCAGCTCCGGAGGATTTGGTGTGAGAAGACACTTTGGATGCCTCTGATCCGGAGGGCTTATTTAGAGGAGCTCTTATGGAAATATCCGATCCAGAGGTTTTGTCTTTACTTGCCGACTTAGAGACCCTCGGTTTGGAGGGCTTTGATTGGGAACCAGTTGTTTGGGCTTTCACCAAGTGTGTTGTCCGGCGTGGATTGGTTTTCTTTGGGGACTTTCAATATCATATTATATGGCTATGAACGGGGAGGGTTTCCTAACACTTGATACTGCTTTCTCTTGGGCAGTAGAGGGTTGAGACTCCTGAACAGAGGAGCCTAATGGGATTGGCGAAAGGTTTGGCTTGAATAGATGTTTAGGTTTTGGATTTCTAGTAGAAGACGATCCCTGATCAACTTCTAGAGATGGATTATCAGACTTATCACTTGGAGAGACTGGAAGACCAGCAGCAATGCGTCTCTCTCGTTCAACTTTCTTTGTCTTCTCTAGTTCAGAAAGATTCAACCAGTCGCATTTTACAAGAGCGATTCTAGATGTGAACATAAAACTATCCAAGAAAGGTTTTGAAAGAAAAGGTGAAAGCTCTATAAAAATATTTGTAGAGTGGTGAAGATGGTGAAACAATAAAAGAAAGTGATTTATATATTAGTAAAGAAAAAAACTACTGATACTTCGGAGAAGACGAAAATATTCGACCAATGATTGAAGACGGCGTTGATGTAGGAAATATTAAATGCAGAGGTTACTTTTCAGGCTTAGTAGGAGCATCGTTTTAGGGAAAAATGGTTGGTAGGTCAAATCAAGATGCGACACGTGTCCCACGATCTAAAGAAAAACTCTTAGAATTCTGAGAAGAAACCAGTCCGGACAAACCTCGAATCAAGCACACGAGCGGGCCGGAAATATTGCTACTGACTAAATGAGTTTTTTAGTCCTGCCAAAGATTTTTGACAAAACCTAAAAAAGGGGCTACTGATGAGTCCGGACAAATCCACCACTACTCACTGAGAAATCCGGACATGGGTAATTCGGACAATAAGTGCCCACTGAACTATCCGGACAGGTAAAAAGTATTAAATAACTAAACACCTTTTGACTAAGCTAGGTGCTAATCAGCTTATTAAGTAAATGGGTCCTTAAACTTGACCCGGTTTCATAACTTGACCCGAAATCTCATGGGTCCATAATTAAGGGTATAAATACCCAACTACTTTCATTAATGAGGGTAATGAACATTTAGTACAACCAGACAGCATAAATCTCTCACTACAAAACACCCAAGCATTTAATACTCTAAAAAATCTCCAAAAGACTTCAAAAAATTACCCTTAGCTTGAAATAAACCACATCACACTCTATTGAATAGAATAATATATAAAATTATTTGAAATATAATTGCTAAGCTGCTTCATAAAATAATATCAGAAGTCCAGGGTATGGTAAAGCTATTCAAGATAATATCTTAGTAGCTAAGGAGCTTGTTCATGATCTTTAAAGAAAGACTAAAATTAGAAATATCATGATCAAGTTAACATGTCCAAAAAATTTGACAAAATGTCCCATAGTTTTATCCTTAAATTCCTTAACTTGTTTGGACTTAACTCTGCCTTTTATCAATCTTATTGCTAATCTTATTAGATCGGTCTACGGGCTATTTTAAATTCATGAGTGACATCAGAAAAGATGATCCACTATCTCATAGTTTATTAATCATTGCTAAAAAGGTCTTAATAAGGAGTTTAACCAACCAATTTGAAGCCAACAAAGCCATGAAATACAGATTTAAAAGCCATATTGACATCACATGACTTGCCTTTGCTGATGACCTGTTAATATTTACCAATGGCCATCCCACAACTATAGCTAATCTAGGTTCTTTCCTTCATACGTATTAGTATTTTTTTGGCTAGTTGATCAATGAAAACAAAACCAAAGTAATAAATTCCTATTAGTCTTCCTCGTGCTAGAATTTCTACTATAGAATTTCAAACTGTATTCACCAGTCTCCCAACTACATCCTTAGGTATTACTTTAAACACAAATAATATGGCCAGTAATTATGAATCTCTCATAATCAAAATAATAAGAAAAATCACTGAGTGGGAAGAGAAATATCTTTCCTATGGTTGCAGATTAAATCTACTTAACTCTATTTTATGGATATATAATTATACTGGATGCAAACTTGTACATTTCCCAAAACATCCATTGATAGATTCGAAATAATCTTCAATAAATTCATTTGGGGTTCCAATTAAGAGGTTAACATAACGCATTGGACTAAATGGTATAACATTTGTAAACCTTTTGACGAATGTGACCTAAATGTGAGGAGGCTAAAGGATGTCCAGGAAACATTCTCCTGCAAGCTATGTCATAGGTTTAAGGAAAACAACAGGGTCAAGTATATGCATAGTATTTATTGCAAGGACAAACATCATTTACAAATCAATTACATTAACCTTAACTTTATCACATGGAAAAGGCTTATAAATATTAGAAATATTGTTGAGCCTGGAATATTCTAGAATCTTGGTAGAGGTGAGGTTGATTTCTGGCTGGATAGATGGTATGACCACTCTTCATTCATTATTCTCACTGAAAATACTGACAACAACTGGTATTGTCATAACAAAGTTAAGGCTTTTTGGACCAATAACAACTGGGACATTGATAAACTTAACAGTAGGGTTACTCCTTCTAATATAACTAAGATTATGAAAACCTCTCTCAATACCCAAAATAATGACTCTATTACCTGACTCTTATCAAAGGATGGTAACTTCAACATTAGAGAGACTTAGAACTACATTAGGCATACACATAGAAAATCCAACTTGTTTTCTAAGATTTAGAATATTATAACCCCTATAAAATGCTCATTTCTCTTGTGGAGAATCCTTAACAATTGGTTTGAATTGACTCTTTCATTCAAAAAATACATATAAACCTGGTATCTAAGTGCCAATTTTTCCATAATCTGGAATATCCTAATCATATATTTGTTAACTGCATAAATGCATGGGACATTTGGTCTTACATTGCTGATATATTGGAGGTTAATATAGAATAATACATTAAAATTACTTATTTGATAAGAACTTGGTTCTAGTCTATTGAAAAATGTGTTTACATTAACACCATCATCCCAGCTATATTCTATTAGGTTCATTGGTAAAACAGAAATCTATCTAAGACGAATGACATTACTAAAACCGTCATGAAATCTATTAAGTATATAAATCATATCATTATTGCTTTAGACCAGACCAATATTCTTAGAAGATCCCTAGGTGGCCAAAACTTCACCTGGTATTGGTTGCTATAACCATCTTAATGACAAAAAAAATCACTCATCTCATCTAGACTCTCCCTAAGCCTCACATATTTAAGCTAAACACAAATGGTTCTTATTTAGCTAATTGTGAGGCTAGTGGAGGGGATATCCTAAAATATAGTAGAAGTGATATCATAATAGCTTTTGGTAGATTATATGGTAAGATTGTCCTATAATGGCTGAGGCTATGGCTCTGTTTGATGGTCTCCCAATGTGTAAAAACCATGGCACTCACCAAGTAGACTTAGAAGCTGACTCTCAGGTTCTTGTTAACCTCATTTTCTATGAAACATTTCCTTAGACTATTGACCTTATACTTAATTACAACAGAAGGCTAATTCAGCTAAACATAACCATCTCCCACATATTCATGCTCTCATATCTCGACTCCAACTCAAAGCTTGCCAAAATCCATTGTTGTAACTATCATCCCCTAACTCCGAAATTGGCTAGATATTTAGTGGTATTCAAATTCATCTAGGACAAAATTTTACACATGCTAATCTTCTTCTTTAAGTGATTCACTGTTTTTATGTTTTCCCCTAATATCTCGTTCGATCTGACCTGAGTAGCTTCGTTCAATCAAACACCTCTTGGTCTTCTTAATATAAGATTTTCACCGAGAATCAATAAGCATATTATGTCTTTGAAGCCCAAAAATGATACTTGTAGCTTCTCACAATACAGTCTTTGTTCCCTCGAAATTCGTCAATCCCATCAGTGGAGGCCATCATCAATCAAGGCCAATCCCAATCTCTAATCAACGGATACTAACTCTGAGTCTTCACTTTTAAAGTCCTAGTCTTCCAGAATCTTATTCCTCAAACTTGTATTGAAGAGTTTTTACGATTCTTGTCTTTTTGAGAGATTCAAAAGTTTTGGCATCCCTCTCCACATATATTACAAAAAATTTAAAATTTAAAAAAAAATAGTTCTTTAAACCCATCAAAAATTAATTTTTAGTTATTAAATCCAACCTTATTATTTTGTTTTGGCTTTTTTATCCCAACTAGATCTGTTATCCAGTTTTATTTTAATTAATATAATTCTTTGTTTAAAAATGAAAAGGATTAAACAAAATAAAAAAGTATTCCTTGACCTGTGAAAACGAGCGAGACCCTTTTACCAATTCGTTTTGAAATTTATCATCACCCCCCACCAAAAAGTGTGAACATAAAATAATGAGAGGGACTTATCCATAAAACTTTTTTACCTCGATTTACTCAAAAAGCGATAGACAGACAGCTATCCTATTTACCCACCATTTGTAATATTGCTTTTAGACTTGGTGAAATAAACGAATCTTTCATTTTTCGTCATTCTTTTTAGATTTTCAATTATTTTACCCAGTAAATTCTGATAGTAATTATATTTCGGTTTTATAAATCATATTTTTAATTTACTAAAATCCAAATATAAAGTTCACAACATTATCATGATTGATTAATCCTATAGATCAGGAAACATTGATTTACACTTTTGTAAAATTGTAAAGTGTCGGTCATCTTTTTAGTTGAATTGTAGCCTATCGCTAGCCTCAGTACAACACAACTGTTTGAAAATATTTTGGCAGTTTTTATCATTGCTATATGGATTCGATTGGCCTTTTAACTTTTTGTCTTATATCTTGTTTTTTTACTAGTTCTCTGGTTGGTAGACAGCTCCTTTATGAATGGATAATCACCAATTCACCATGTATTTTCATCTCGTGTATAATAAGTGCCGCTCATCCAAAAAAGATGGAGGTTTTTTTCTTTTGTTTTTTTTTTATTTTTAGAACACTAGCATGTTTAATTATATTTATAAAAAATTAAATACTACTAATATTTATAAAATAAATAATTTATTTATTTATTTATTTTCGATATCATCTATTATTGTTTATAGTATATAGTATATCCGTTATTATTCAATTTTTTGATAATTCAGGTATTTTTAGTGTAACTTTTTAAACGGATTAATCGTTTTTAATGTAAATTTTTTTACGATTTTTTTTGGATTTTTTTCTCTTTTCTTTTAATATTTATGATCGACTAAAGCTGGAATTAAAATCTTAAGTTTAACTTTCGTCTTTTCTCTTAGTAATTTTAGGAAGCTTTGGTCGATGACAAACGTAAAATTTTGAAATTGAAAAATTTAAAGTTTTGAATAGTAGATTCGAGTAATGAAATCGGTTTGTAAATCGATAAACTATGATCAATGGGATAAACTATAAGAATAGAATTGAAATGTGTTCTTAGGCTTATGATTAAGGATTGTTTGAAGAAAGAAAACAGTTGTATGTTTTAGATAGGTTTTACTCCGTCTTTGTAAGAAAGATGAAGTTTTATGTCACGTGTCTCACATCTCGCATCTAACATCTTGTTGGATGCTCGCGAGACCATAATAAAGTGAAAATACCATGGTATAATAAAAATATTAAATGCAAGATTTAAATGCTCATGTTATATACTATATGCGAGACCATAATAAAATACAAATGATAGACGCGAGATCTAAATGTTAGATGCTAGATATAAGACCTAGTTGTTAGATGAGAGACCAAGATTAAATAAAAGTGCTAGATGTGAGACGTAGATGTTAGATGTTAGATGCGTATTAAAATATATTTGTATTTATTGTAAAGTAATTGTAGACATAAAAGTAGATGAATGGTTGTACTAATTTAGGTGTGATGGTAATGAGATTAACTGTATTGATTATAGTTATAATTAGATTAGTTATAATCCATGTGCATATATAACCATTATTCTTATTGAAAAGACACATACCTTTTTCACTATTTTTTATGATTTTGTTATAGTATTAGAGCAAACTTCATATTTCTTTTGATTATTTCAATTCTCATTCTTATAAAAAACACAACAAAACACAATGGCTGATGATTCTTACATGTCCAAATCGGAGATCCAAACCACCAAATCAAAGGGTCCAGGATCGGAGACCAAAACTATTAACCCCTTACATTCCTTATACACTAATAATTTAAACAACTATGTCATGTATTGGTTCCTATCAAATTAAAAGACATCAATTATCAATTATGGCGCAATACAATTATTTATACACTCACAACAAAAAAAGAAGTTCGGTTTTGTTGACGGTGGTGTCAAAGAACCATCATAAAAGAAGGAACCTCTTCTGTTTGAGCAATGAAACCAATGAAATATCATGATAATTTATTGGCTCACTCATGTTGTTAAATCAGACATTTCCTAATAGTTTTATCCATACCAAGACAACCCATGAAATATGGATTGACTTGTGCGACCAATTCTCTCAAAAGAATGTTTTATCTGTGTTTCAGATACAAAAATCAATCGTCGTCATATCATAAGACACAATGACAATAGTTACATATTTTACCAAGATCAAAGCATTGTGGGACGGGCTCAGGACATATCGTTCTCCACTGACTTGTAATCTAAGATAAGCACACATCGAACAGAGAGAGGAAGATCGTCTTATGCGATTTCGATGGGTTTGCATGAATATTACAAGACGGTGAAGTCCAATGTGTTGATGATGTCACCTCTGTACAATGCCTATCAAGCATATTCTTTAATAATCCAAGAAGAGAAGTAACGGCAAGTTCTTCTGATCATATTAAAAACTTCTCCATAGCAGTCGCGGTCCCGAGAAAATGAAGAAATTCAAAGTAGAAAATATGTGACAATTGTAACTGAGCATACTATAAATGAATGTCAAACTCTCATATTTTATTATACGTATTGTGATAAGATGGATCGCACATAGGACTAATGCATATTGAAAAATGGAAATAATAACAAACTAGGACAATTCTAAAAGACAAAATGGATAATGGCATTAAACTTCAAGACTCGTGTGGTTACACCCCACATTGCGCATTTTTGTTGTGCATACTATGTAATTAATGCTCATCCCAAATATTAATTTCATCCTCATTTATCTATTTACGTTTTTTGGGTTTTCATGTGAAAAAAGACTACAAAGTTCTTGATTTACATACATATAAAGTTTTCATATGTTGTGATACCCACTTTAAGGAAAATCTATTTCCCTGCCATCATGCCTCAACATTGCATTTTCCAAACCAATCATCATCATCATCTTTCAATCAAGCACCCAACTCATCATCAGTTATATTTCCTAATCCCACATCCTATAACTCAGAACCTCAGTCTTTATCGCTTTTGTCTCAATCCAATCCCATAAATCTCACACATTTAACCTCTACCTCTCATACATCCTCAGAATCAGCTATGAATTCATCATGCTCACTTCTCACGTCGTCATCACCTTCCGCTCCACCAACATATTCTGCTTCATCAACGTCCTCAACAAAATATCATTCTTCTCCAGTTTCCAATGATACCTCAGTTCGTTGTCCCACCCGCCACATAAAACTTTATATATGACACTAAGACTACAATATGTCTACCAAGATTAATCAATCTTCAATATAATCAAGTTCTTGTGAATCTACAAGGTATCATTTCTCCTCATATACTTTTATTTTACATTTACCCATAGGCATTGTAATATCTTAGTTTTGTTATTAGCACAAACAAATCCTTCGTCTTTTGAAAATGCCAACCGTGATCCACTATGGCGTTAATCCACATCCACTAAACTTCATACTCTAGAACATAACAACATTTGGCAGTTTGTTTCCCTCCATCCGGGACACAAAGCTATTGGATATCGTTGGGTTTATAAGATCAGATACAACTCTGATGGAACCATTAAATGTTATAAATCCTATTTGGCAGCAAAAGGCTACACCCAGGTTGAAGGTATTGACTATCATGAGATATTTTTTCCAACTGATAAACTCATTATTCTTTGATGTTTGTTAACTATTGCATCTTCTAAAAATTGATATATTCATCAACTATATGTGCATAATGCTTTTCTTTACATAAATCTAGATTATGAGGTATATATGTGTCCATATTTTGGTCTCCGTCGACAGGGGGAGAATTTAGTATGTCGGCTTTGTAAATCTATCTACAATTTAAAACAAGCATCCCATAATTGGTTTTCTATTTTTTCAGCTACCATTAAAATTGAGGTTACATGCAGTCAAACGTGGATTACTTAATTTTTACTAATTCTCAAGGTAACAAGTTTATTGTCATTCTCATATGTGTAAATTATATCATATTGAATGGCAATGACTTGCATGAAATTAAATTACTGAAGAATCGTCCCCTCATACATTTTCTCAATTAAATATCTCGACGAGTTAAAATATTTTCTAGGTATTGAATTTTCTTGATCTAAGAGAAAAATACTTATGTCTCAAAAAATATGCATTAAATATGTTGCAACATACAAGATTGTCATGAGTAAAACCCGACAAATTCCCAATGGAGCGAAATTTGAAATTAATTGACGAATACGGTGAACTAGTTCATGATTCGACTAGATATCAGAGACTGGTTGATATGTTAATATATTTGACAGTGAAGAGGCCTGATATTATGTATTTAGTGTGTACGGTGAGTTCATTTATGGGTAGTTAAAAAATAATTTATTAGAAACAATCATATATAAAAATATGCCAGACTACTGTTGTGATTATCTTAGATATTGGCATTATGTCTTTTAACAATAAAGTAAAACATCGTATGATATGGAAATATTAAAAAAATCAAGATATTTATATTTTATTTAAAAATAATATGAAAAAAATAAAAAAATATAATACGGGATGAACCTATAGATTTAGTCATGGAAAACATAAATCGTAATATAATTCTAAATTAAATGAAATATAATAAACAATAATAAAATCAAGGATAGTAAAAAAATCAAATTTTAAAAATGATAAAAAGACGAAAAAATAAAAAATATAAAAAATATAAAAAAATATAATAAACATACATTGAATAATTTGTGTTTGAATTTACACAATCCCATCAAGAATAAAAAAAAATCAACAAGTAAACTTGAAAAAATATAAAAGTACCTCGACCAATTTATACATAAAAAGTTAGATAAAAATATCGATCATTGTTTAACAAAAATAAAACTAATTAAAAAATTTATTAGTATTTAGATATTATTGATGTCAAATGGAGACTCAACATGAAATGTTTTAGATAAATGAGTATAATTGGCAGTGTGATAACTTATAAAAAACTAATAACGATAAGTCAAGTAAATACAATAATGATGGAAATGATAACGTGATCAATATAAACTTTCTTTTCACTAGTAGTTATCAATGTCTTATGGATCGTATAAATTGGTAATAAATATTATCATGTATCTGACTTACAGTAGATAATAGAAAAACGAGAAATCATGGATATAAATGCAACTAAAGAAAAAATATTGTTGTAAAAAACTATAAATTTTTCTATAGATAATCTTGAGCTTTCTCAAGATTAAACTATCAAGAAGATTAAACTACAATTATGAACCATTTATATATATATATATAATGAAATGACTATTTCGCATGACTCAAATTAATGATTAAACTTCTATAAATATATTAAAGGAATGATATATGTTTTAAACATACTTAAGATCATATGTATTAATGAATATTGTGATAGTATTGGAATTTGATGAATGTTAGTGTTAATATAAAATTTGGGGTTTATATAGAAACCGAACAACTAAAATAATATTTGATTTTTAATGATCAAATTATAATTTCTCATATGAAACTAGTAAGGGAAATATTAAATTATCCATAGTTTATTCCAATTGCTTTATAAAAAGGTCTTATGATATTTTACAAAAAAACATAATACAAAGATTGGATCAAATTGGATATTAATTGATAATTTTAATACGGTATCATGTTTAGGGAAATAATTAGAGGATAGACATATTAAGTAAAAATAGGTATACACATTTGTTAACATTATTTGAAATTCATAGTTAATAAACAGTAGATGTTTTGGAGGAAAATACATATGACGCAATGAGATTGAGGATATTGCAAGAACATAGGAAATGATCGATAATATAATTTACTACGATAATTTTTTTAATATTTTGACTCTTTTGGGGGTATCAATGTTATCCATCAAGCTTCATTTCATAATTGTTTTACTGATAAACTTCTATTTTAATGAAATATCCAATTTTAAAACCTAAGTTATAGAATTTTTGGACAAAAATGTGAATTTTTTGGAATAATGGTAAAACATAAGAAAAAAATCACGTGACACAATAAGATAAGTGGTCAAGGTTTAAATAAAGTTATTAAAGCTTTAAAAATATGAAAACGTACCAAAATTGTAATATGTTATAGAATAGAGAACGATTAAATACCTAATTTAAAGAAACAAACAACACAATATTAGTTGATCAGATAAATGCAAAACTACATAATCTTAAACTTTTTAATGCAGAATTATAGAAGAACATTGACATAAAATAATTTTTCTTATAACAAATAGAGAATAGACATATCTTTTATATATATATATATATATATATATATATATATATATATATATATTTCTTAAACTACATAGTTTTCGTAATTCAAAATAAACCTATATTTCGTAAGTCAAATTAAGCATAATTTCACAATTGTTTTTCAATTGTTTTTCACAAGTCAAATTAAGGATAGTTTTTAAGTCCAATTCAGCCTAGTTTTTTCAACTTTTTTAATTGTTTTTTAACTCTTTTATAATTGTTTATTTTTTTGAAATATTTTTTCCAACTATTTTGAATTATTTTTTGCAAATTGTTTTTGAATTATTATGATATAAAATATACCACGAAGACTTATCACACAAACTAAAACTTGAAACCAATTCTCTATATATATACACCTACACAAAACATCACGGACTGTAATGTTTGTGGTTCTCCTAGAAATTTAAAACCTAAATTGATCCCAATAAAAAAATTAAAATAGATCAAACAAAAAGATAAGTAAAATACCTAAAAATATTAAATCAAAATTGACCCCAGTTAATAACCTTGAAAAAAAATCAAATACACCTAAACATGAAACCTATAAATTTTGTATCATAACCGATTGAAAGTGAAATAAAAACAGAAACCTGGTATCCTTGTATCAAGTATCAAACTAAAATTGAAAAATAGATCCTTGGAACAAAAGAGAAATCGATCATTGAAATGGAAAATTCAAATATTATTAAGAGAAAAAAACTATAACGAGAGATTAAAAAAGTTACAGAGGATAAAAAGAGTATGAATATATTTAAGATATAAAATATCATATGATAACAAAGACTTCATAATCAAATAAAAAATAATTTTTTAAATAATTGTTTTAATATCCAAAAGCATTATATTATCCAAATTTGTTCTTACAATTACTTAGTTCATACCCTGAAGATTAACATAAAAACCTTGAAGAGAGAATTAAGATAAATAGTTGGACCCAAAGTTGGACCAATGAGTGACGAGATACAACTCAAAAAATAACGATGAGTACCAAATGATGATTAAATGAAGCTTATGTAAAAGTTACAACAAGATCAACACATAATTAGTATGTGAGTAGTTACATTATGTCAACGATTAACAACAATAACAGAAAAATGAGGGGAAGTGACTACAAACAAAAATAGTAAGTTAGAGTTCATGTAGAGATTAAACTAGTTAGACAATCTTGAACGAGAAATCTGAATCGAAGGTTAGAAAACATACAATATGATATCCAAAGGGCAATGACTGGAGGCGAACTAAACATTCTTGAATTTCGCTCATACCAAGCGTGGTATACTGTCGAGCCAAAGCAAAAACGCCAACGATGGTGGTTTCAAGAGGAAAACTAATTTCAAACCTCGTTAATCTATGAAGTTCATTTAGAGACATTTATAAAGAATCCAGACTTGGAATTAAATGAGTCTCGTATACTCTTGGAGTTTTAGGTGTTTTTGATTTTGAACTTAGCGTTTCCACTCTTGGCTTTCTAAAAGTTGATGTTATCGTAGTTGATGCTTGGAGGAGGGAGATAGAAAATTAGGTTGTTAATCTCGTAAAATTTATCATGATTCTGGAGTTTTTATACCTTAATGAGGATTGTCGGTTTCATAGCCCATCATGAATGATGGTTCAAAACCTTGAGATTCTTATTAAACATTGAGTCATAAATAATACTTTTCCTATAATGGGTTACCATTGAAGTAAGAAGAACCCACGGGTCGTACCAGAAGAAGGTAGACTCTTTATTACCAATCGATACCCTATACATTTTTCTTTTTAACAACCTAATTTAAAAGTTTCCTCCATACTTTTTTCACTTTGATTAGATTGAAGGATTTTAGATCACTATGATAAAAAATCATGAGCAAAACATAGGTTGGCTATTTGAGCTTTTGGCATTTCAAGTAGAATTTGAATTTCACATCACGGTTTTTCTCCTGGTGTTGGGTAAGACTTGCATTACAAAGATGAAAATAAAAGAGAAGAGGGGGTCACCCTGGCTGTACCCCTTCTTACATTGGAAATTTCCATTAGGATCATCATGAATATCGATATTTTAAAAAAATAGTGAATATACATTAGATTCTCCAATATATCATAATTTATGAGAAGTTAATAGAAATAAGTATTTATAGAATAACATGTCAACAAATATTATAAAAAAACTTTCATAAGATAGATTAGAGTGTGATTTTTTGGACTATGTTGTTAGTTTGGTAACCACTGATATGTACTTATGAGAGAAATATGTTATCAGTAATGTTTCGTCCCGAGATGAAAAGTGATTGAAGTTTTTTCATATAAGGGAATTAATCTTTGATTCTAATAGCCAGAATCTTGGAGATAATCTTGTACATGATGTTGTAATAATAAATTAACATGAAATCAGTAGCGTAAGAAGGAATGTATTTTTTTAGAATGAGGTCGATAAAGTAAAATTCCATGAAGGCTCCATAAATCTAGAATTTAAGAACCACATTGTATATATTTTACCCACAATATTCCAGCAATGCTTGAAAACTTGCATTGAAGCCATCAAGCCCAAATGATTTATTACTATAAATACTAGATAAGATATATTTAATCTTCTTACGCATTACAGTACGAATCATTGATGTCTTATCTATTAAGTTAATATTTGTAGAAATTAGAATAAACCATGTCTTATCTATTAAGTTAATATTTTTAGAAATAACTTGGAGCATGTCTAGTGTTAATGCGATCCGTGAAGTAGTTCACCATGACATTAACAACTCAGGATGTAGTGGTTTTCAGGTATCCATTATTATTAGAGATAAATAAAATTTTGGTTATACAATACATAGGGTTTAATACTATTGTAGAATTTGTTTGTGTTTTTATCTCCGAGTTTGAGTTATGAGTCTCTCACTTTTTCTTTAGAAAATATTATTCATTTTTGTTTAGGAAGATGAATGAAGAGGAAGCATCAAATTATTTTAGAAAATGATAGGTTTTATGAGGTCCCGAGAAAGGAGAGTTTCAGCATGGAATATGTAATTTTGAACGTTAGATACTTGAGAGCTAATGTGACTATATTCCTTGCGGTTGAGAGCGCAGAGAACAAATTAAAAACGGACGAGGTTTTGGGCAACCAGACTCATGCCCCAAAATTTTACATCTATTTGTGATAATACAATTGTATTGAGGGTATGATTTCCACATGCTGAAGAATTTGAGTGTTTTTTCGAATGAGAGTGATGGGTGCCTAGGTTTAGTGTGACAGTAATATGGTCCAATTAACGAGGAAAGACATAATAAGAAAAACTCATAGGAAAATACTTCTCATAGTCATTTTTACTAATAAATTTTGAAAAATATAAGACTGCGAAGTTGTTTGTGGATCGAGGAGAACTGGAAGCAAGTGGAACAAAGGTCATTGAGCTCAAATTGAAAATATATGTTGAATTCTTCAATTTTCATAGTTTAGTGCTCCGTGGAGCCTATACGTTCCTCATGTTTAAAGATAATATTGAAATACCCAAGGGTGACCCAGGAATATCCCTGATCTAAGGTCACAATGAATTTTATATCAGACCATAGTGGGATACGATAAGAGACGTCATGAAAAAACATAGACGGCAGTACAATAAAAGTAGATTGGGAAGTTAAGACTTCTAATTTTATAGTGGATGTATTTAATAGGTGGAAGATATAATGTATATAGAGATAATACTAGGATTCCAAATAATCCATATCTTACTCAAGGGATGAGAAGCATGGTTTGTAGCATAATACCAAATATAGGTCATAGATCTAATTTTGGAATCTACTTTAGGTAGGTGAACTATAGTTTATATAAGGATCATTATTGATATACTATTATTGATAATAAATTCAGTGACATCCTTATGTCGTATAGGGTCGTTTAATTCACGAACATTCCATGAAACAATAAACATTAAGTTATTTAAAACTTATAGTGGATCAGTCATTTGTTATGTTGGGGGATATAACTTTCTTACCATTTGTGTCCTCACCGATGGGGAAGTCCCTAGTAGGTAGAGAGTCCACCTCGTTGCTACTAGCCTATTTTTCAATCTTCATCATGGGGTTAATAGGTTCAATCTCCTCAAACTTGGAGAGATAATTCCTAATAATTGAATAAAATTCTACTACAACCGATCTAAGAGAAAATTTCCCATTGCTGGTGCTTTATTACCCAGATAGTCTTTGATATTGATAAAGTAGGATTTATCTTACCGGTAATATTAAGCTGATGTTTACTTTGTAATATGAACCCAAAAAATATGTAATATTAAGGGTGTTTTATGTAATAAAGAGTAAATATATTTTAATTCAGTAAGTTAATGGGGTGAATTACCTAGAAATGGACTAATTATGTAGGCCTAAAGGCCCACCACCATTACTATATAAGAAAATTTATAATTTTTGAAAAGAGAGAACAATTATTATTCTATTACTAATTTTGGCTATTTCTATTTCTGTAATACTCGTCTTTCTCTAATACTCGTCTTAGAGAGGATTGTCCTAATCTGTATCCGAAAAATTCGAAGTCGATTTCGTCGTGTATCGAGTTTGTTGAAGATAGCCGTAACATTTTTTTTTAATTATAAACCGGACCATTTTAATTTAAAACTTAGATATGCATATATAAATAAAATAAAGAACTTTAGATGACTAACATAGAAGGCAGTGACTGTGCCAGCTGAATCTCCACGCACCAATTTTATTTGCATGTTGAAATGTCCAAACAAGTATGATCCTTTGGATTGGAAGCCAGTGCCTAAACAAGCCATAATATTAATTAACATTGAAATTTTAACTAATTAATTGAATATTTAATACTAATAACATTTGGACAGACAGAATTATGTAAAGATTTGGACAATTAATTTTGTCAAATCAATTATTCTGTCCATCCCACTTTATATGTAGTTTCAAAAGATTCTTTTTGTGATTCTACGTTGTCATTGTAATATTTTAATATAAAAAATTAATATTTTTTGTCATTTTTTATTATAAAAACAAAAAATGAGTATCATATTTTCTTTAATATTTTTATAGGTTTAAGATAAAAATTAAATAGTTTTTAACCATTAAATTTTCAAATCTTTTATTTATTTTAGATAAAATTAAATTTTCGTGTATTGACTATTTATTTTGGAGAATATTTTTTTCCGAGGAATTCGAAGTCTTATCATTTTTTAAAAGAGGATTCCAAAGAGGTGTCATCTCCACAGAAGAAGAAGGAGGATATATCCTAGTCGCATGTGTTATTCAAAAAGACATTTTAGTCGATTAAGAAGTTCTAAACGAGAGCAAGATTCGAAAAAATATCTCATTCAGAACCATATATGAGTAAGCTCTTGAATCCACTCCGCAATTTTTTTGTGAAAATCAATGACTATTGTAGATCTCACTTCAGAACTGTCGTTCATTTATCTGCATAAGCAGATAACGCAGCTGTTTCATCTCTTTTAGCTTGAAATTTGAAG
Organism: Limnanthes douglasii subsp. nivea; assembly: GCA_036936605.1. Classification (NCBI taxonomy): domain Eukaryota; kingdom Viridiplantae; phylum Streptophyta; class Magnoliopsida; order Brassicales; family Limnanthaceae; genus Limnanthes; species Limnanthes douglasii. The sequence goes on along the minus strand of JAUPFV010000004.1, from coordinate 51,945,945 downwards.
AATGAGATCAATGGAAGCATTTTTCTTATCTTCTTCAGTCTTTGGGACATCCTCTTTCAAATATTTGATTTCTTTCAATTGTAGATCGATCATCACATTATTTTCCCTCACGGTTTTGTTATGCCTTAATCCCATTTTCAGCATGACAGTCGTTATGTGAGCCAAATCAGCCTTGAAAATAAAGTTTTATTTCACGAGCTACTTTTTGACAAAATGAGACCATTGTTGATTCTTAGTTGTTATATATTTTATATCTGAAGCGCTATGTTGCAGCTCGAAAATAGTTTATGAAGAAAAAAAATGCCATTTACAAGGGTCAAAGTGGTATTCTCAAGATGTACAACTAAATCCTTGGTTTGTTTAAAATTATTTTTTCTTTGCTACCTTTCTCTCAAACTTTAAAATAGGAGTAACGAGATCCTGAAGAATTACACAAACTATTCTATTTTGAGAAGTTGAAAAGACTCAGAGTTGGAAGAATCTGACCCTTCTTGGTTTTTCTTCAGAAGAATTGTTGATTGATTTCTTAGGGTTTGAGTGTCGACAACTTTGGAATTCTAACATTGATAGAAGCCTTCAGCATCCATGATAACTTCAACAATTTAGTTCGAAGATGTGACGGTTTTCTTTCTAGCATCAGCGCTATTTTGAACGAAAGATTTATTTTTCTATTTGCCTATTTGCCTCCTTTTTTACCCTTAGATGTGTTTGTTGATTTTTTATTTCTTTTTTAGTGGAGTGGTTTTTCTATTTTCATTCATTCATTTAACTTTAGGTCGAAAACTTCAGTGGTTAAGTCCTTAGTAAACTTTTGATCATGCAAACGCTTTTTCTTCCCTTTCTTAACATTATTTTTGGATCTTTTTTCCAAGACAACCAGAAGTTTCCTTATTCACCTGATTGCTAGAATTATTATTTTTGTTAGAATTTAAACATGAGCATTAAGAGCAACCAATCGGTCTACAATTTCATTTGGATTAGGAGGAGTCAGCAATTGTTCAGAAGAGAGAATAATTATTTTGTTTATTATTCAGAGATGACTTCAAATCAAATTGATATGAGTAAAGTAGTTGTGAATTCCACTCGAACAATTTTCTCTTTCCCATTTTCTTGGTGAAAGTATTCTTAGAAGGTTACAGATATTTTTGTTGCGACTTACAGATTACTACAAAATAATATTGTATGAGAAATCAAAAGTTAACGAAGAAACTAAATGTTGATAATAGTTTCAGACAAGTTCAGCGAAATAATGAACTTACGTATAATTTTCAATTTCCTTCGAAACCGACGAGGATTTAATATATTTGAACTTTCTTTACAATTATCTCAACAACCACAAATAAAAATAATTGCTACTTTCAAGTATTTTCTGCCTTGAAGAGATTATTCATCACTTTGTACTCGTTTTAAGGTGCTGAAATAAAAGATTATAATATGGATCCTCGAAAGAAAGGTAATGGATACAAACTTCTTCATGGTAAATTCGACTATAGAAAGCCTCAAAACGATGATGCGGGTTAAAAAGGGGAACCATGTATTCGGACGAGCCTGATTAGGACATAGGTCCGTCAGTTTGAAATACTAAATTATGGAAGGATTTAAATGAAACAAAATTCTCCAATTCAATAAATCAAGATAAAACATGAGTTCACTACTCTTGATAGACAGTGGTGTCCCTTCAACATCAGGAGAGGATATATGAATCGACTCTAGAATATTTTGTCTTCTTTGGAGGTTTAATTCTTCGGTTTATGAGTAGTAATTGTATTTAATTTTATATAGAGCTATAAGATATCGATTATTGATGTCACAAATATTCTTTTTTAGTAATCCTGATATCTTTTGGGGCAGTTCAACTTCAACCTCTTTATGCTTTTAGATTTTTCTTTTAATTTTCTTTCAAACCTCAATCTTATCATAAGAACTCTCTCAAAATACAAATCTAATGATTGGAGACATCAAAATTTCTAGTGATACCGTTTCCCATTTCTTATGAGGCTCTGCCACAATCTTGATGTCATGAGAACTTCGATCAACTAATTGCATCAGATTTTCAGCGATAATTAACGTTCTTTCTTGAGAGCCAGCAAATTCCTCCGGGTTTGTGGGAACATTCTCTATACGCCCATCAAAATTATTTCGAAGATGTATCATGGTTGAGAGGAATCACCCTGGGCCTCTTAGATTCCTTTTATATAAAGTTGAGGGAGTTTTTTATTTTCTCTAAAGCAACAACTGGTTTATAATGAGAGAATTTTCTTCACTATTAGATTAGCCCATAAGAATGAACCGGGTTTGACATTCCAAAATCAAATACTTCAGTAATTAAGATAGGTTCCTCGTCTACAATCTCGGCATATTTCCACTACTCGACTTCCTTAAGTATCCAGAATCAGTCCAACATGGTGTTTTAAAGGAAAAACATTCAATAAATTAAGTTAAAAAATTATGAAGTTACCACGAACCAGCAGTCCAGATAATTTCTAAGGGTAGGTACTTGGCAAAAAATATTTTCGAATTGAAGAGAAAAAAAGGAAGATTTTTCCAAGATTTTGTTTTGCGAATTTGATCTCCTAAAAATTAGAGTTTACAATGGTTGAAGAAAAATGAACACACTCTGTCTCTCTATCTCTGGAAACAATAAAATTAAAGAAATGAGAAGGAATAATGAATTTATATAAGTTGCTTCAGAAACCGAACAGACGCAGTGGAGAGGTCTTTTCACCAACATTTCATGCTTCATTATGACGTGTGTGCAAAGGCATACCACGGGTGATATCGATTAATCTCGGGAATATTGATTTCCCTAGCAAAAGCATACCACGCGTGATATGCGGGTGTCCTTAAACATATGTGGTCTTTAGTTAGTAGAAACAACAACTCAATCTGGTGTGATTGGATTAATGCCGAAAATATTAAAAATAATAAATTTTAGGATTTAAATCTTGGCTTCTCAACATCTTCGACTTATAGAATTTTTTTACGTTTTAGGTGGTTGGCTGGAAAAATGTATAGGGTAATGATGGGTAATGTAGAGTCGACCTTCTTTTAGTATGACTCATGGTTTCTCTGTACCTTCCTCATAACCCACATCAATGGGTAATATAGTATTCATGACTCGTGATTTGATATAATCTCAAGGCATCGACATCATTTATGATGGTCTTTGGAACTGGACATCCCAATTAAGATTTGTTAGTGTTAGAAATTAACAAACTCATTCTCTATTCCCTCTTATAGGCACCTACTACAACAAGGATTTAATTTCCGTCGCGATTGTGTTTTATGCAACTTATATGCTGAATTCATCAAGTATTTTCTCTATGATTTTTGATTCACCGAATATTTGGGTCTCAGTCAGTTCCAAGTTGAAGTTTGCCCTAAACGACTATAGCTGACTTTCTTAAGTTATAAAAGCGTTGAACTGACTTTCCTCTCAAAACCGTCATCTTCAGCGTTTCTGGTTTGGAGTTGTCAAATAGTATACTTGGCATGAGCAAAATGCAAAAGAAATAATTTCTTTTGCGTTCATCAAACTGTATGCTTTTGGACTTTTGGTTTAACTGGCCGAAGTAATTCCTACCCATATTCTAAAGTTTGTTGTTTACTTGAGAATTATCTAATCGTTTTGTACGTTTGTTGTTTACTTGAGAATTATCTAATCGTTTTGTATGTGCAAGTTTACTTTATATATCTTTTTGTTTATATTTGAGTTTTGTGTCAAACTATTCATTCTATTAATTATATTAGGCTGTTTTTAATTCATTAATACACAAAATTCATATTCATTATTTATTATTCATTATTCATTTTAAATTTTAAATTTTCTCTTTTTAACATTTTTACTTTCTATGTATTAGCTGCATCATCAAATTTTTATTTTTATTTGATGGCTAAAAGTCTAACAACCATAACTATTGGGCACCAATGGAACCTTAAACAGTATAGAGATCAGTGTCAATAGTTTGGACGTGAAAGAAACCCGAATGCATTAAGTTTGATGATGGGTTAGTATTTCGCTATGGTGCTAAAATTGGACAACTGGCATATGGTGTTATTACTTATTAGTTCCAGCTATATCCACCCAACCCAGCTGATGCTTCTGGCAACTGATAAAGACACTGAGCAAGCATCCATTAAGATCTTGTCCTGTCCCTATAAATTTATACTGCTTTCCGTTTATCTCTTTATTGCTTACACCAATCAATTCTTTTACTACTATATTCGAATATATAGGATAGGACTGACCCCTTATTTCTAGCATACATAAGTCTACGCTTATCTCCATGAATTTGATGGAACCCATTTTATTGGATATAGTTTCTCACGTATTTTGCAACTTTTGTAATTTAGATTTTTCAATTTTAGTTTTTTTGAAAAGTTAATCGGAAACTGTGTTTTAAAAAAGACTATATTAAAAACTATTATTTGATGTTTTATAGAATAAGTTATTGGTATTAATTATAAAAATTAGAAATGTTAGTTTGATAAATTATTATAATCCATTAAAAATGGGTTCAAAGGGTGAGAATAAATTTATATTAAATAAAATAATTAATTGAATCTTAAAATTAAAAATAGTTTGAATCATTGCGCTAACCAATAAATTTGTTCAGATAATTTTTTTTTCTAAATTTCTTTGCTTTTGGTACACTTCCAAAAAGTTTTTTACTAGTTAGGGAGGAGGGAGAATTTACAGTTATATACACTATATTCTTTTCAATGTTAGCAATGTGGGATTCCGGATCAAGTATGAGATGAAATTTACTCTTCAGCATCCCCCCTTAAACTTGATCCTATTAATCGACGGAATAAACGTCCCAGGACGGGATGAACATCGTCCAATCACAACGGAAACACATCGTTGGATGTGTTGATGGACGGAATAATGTCGCCTAATCACAGTGGAAACACATCGCTGGATATTTAACACATATGCTTAGAATACCACATTACTTCGAACTTGGCTCTGATAAGTGTGCCTCACATACTAGCAAGATATTGTCCGTTTTGGGTGATATCGTCCAATTTGTTCCACAAATATTGTATGATTTGTTCCACGAATTGCTTCGTGCAAGACAATCCCGATTAAAGAGGGGGAGTCGCAGCATGACAACGTCCCTATGGTAGCGCCACTTGTGGAGTTTGCCGAGGTTGGTGATGCACAATCTCCGTCTCCGGTTGGTGGCAGCGATGTCTCAGATCCGCCAATAGTTTTAGATGTTGATTCAGATACTCAAGGCATTTCTTCAGATCTTAGAAGATGCAAGCGTAGTAAAATTTATTCTACTCGATTGAAGGATTTTGTGATGACTACAGTAGTACATTCAATGCCATCTGCTCTTCCTGTTCCCGGTTCTAGTCCATCTCCTGATCACGGTATGCCTTATCCTCTCACTCATTATATAGACATCTCTTGTTTCTCGCTGGCACACCACTTTTTTCTTGCACCTATTACCTCTAAGGATGAGCCTAAGTCATTCTAAGAGGCTATGCGGCACCCTGGTTGGAGAAAGGCAATGCAACAGGAAATTCAGGCACTAGAGGATAATCATACTTGGACCTTGGCGTATCTACCTCTAGGGAAGAAAGCGTTGGGGGAGTCAGTGGATTTATAAACTTAGATATCACGCGGATGGAAGAGTAGATCGCTTCAAAGCTCGTTTGGTGGTGTTTGGTAATAACCAAGCAGAAGGGATTGATTATATAGAGACCTTTGCTCTTGTTGCCAAGATGGTTACTGTACGTCCTTTCTTGGCGGTTGCGGCCGTTCAAAATTGGGAGTTACATCAGATGGATGTACATAATGGCTTTTTGCATGGTGATTTGGATGAAGAGGTTTACATGAAAATTCCTCCAGGTTTTGAAAGAGAGCACGAAGGACAAGTTTTTCGCATTCGTAAATCGTTGTGTGGCCTGAAGCAGGCACCTCAGTGTTGGTTTGCCAAGTTAGTGGCTGCACTGAAGATGTACGAGTTTGTTTAGTCCTATTCAGATTATTGTTTATTCTCTTATTCTACGAGTGATTGTCGTATGCATGTTTTGGTCTATGTTGATGATCTTATTCTATCTGGGAATGACCCTAGTGCATTGGTGGAGTTTAAGAAATACTTTAGCACCTGCTTACATATGAAGGACTTTAGTCATCTCAAATATTTTATTGGAGTTAAAGTAGCACGGAGTCTCGCGAGTATCTTTGTTTGCCAACACAAATATACTATGGACATTATTTTAGAGACAAGTTTACTTGGTAGCAAGCGCGCACCATTCCCCATAGAGAAAAACCACTAGTTCGGCAAGAGCGAGTCGACGTTACTTATTGATGGGTCTGCGTACCGCAGGTTGGTGGGTAGACTGATTTATCTGGCGTTTACACGACCAATATCTATTTTTCGATACATATTTTATCTTAGTGTCTTCAGAAACCACAAGAGGATCATTGGCAGGCTGCATTACAAGTTGTTCATTATCTGAAAGGGAGCCCGAGTCAGGGAATTCTTCTGCCGAGTAGTTGTAATCTCATTCTGACAAGGTGGTGTGATTCTGATTGGGTTGGATATCCTAAGACTCGGTGCAGTATGAGTGGTTGGATGATGATCTTGGGTGATTCCCCTGTTTCTTGGAAGACTAAGAAACAAGGTGTTGTTGCATTGTCTTCCGATGAAGCAGAGTACCGGTGTATAACAGGATTGACTTGTGAGTTGAAGTGGTTGCACTGTTTGCTCAAAGATTTTGAGGGCTCACACTTAAGGGCTATGCAAGTTTTTTGTGATAGTCAGTCGTCTTTACATCTTGCCCACAATCCTCTGTTTCATGAGTGTTCAAAGCATATTGAAGTAGATTGTCCTTTTCTACGGGATGCGATACTTGATGGGGTTATGTGCGCATCTCACGTTCCCATTCAGTCTCAGCGTGCAGATATCTTTACCAAAGCACTAGGCAAGCAGCAATTTGAGTTTTTGCTTGACAAGTTAGGCATTCATAATCTTCATGCTCTAACTTGAGGGGGGGGGGGGGGGGGGAGGTGTTAGAGTATCAAGATTAGAATAAAATGTATATGAGCTATTTAATATTAGTCTGTATATGGACCAGGGTTTACTTTCTGCCATACTATATATATACATTGTAATCGTGATATTCCCTCAAAGATGATTTGGTTTATGTATTGAGACGGTAAAGATGTGAGAGACACATTCAATCAACGTTTCAAATGTTTTCTTTGTGCTTCTTACGCTACTGATCCTATTGTCATTGGTTTATGTATTGAGACGGTAAATATTTTCATGCTCAACATCTTCAGATCCTATTGTCATTGGTTTCATACATATAACACACGCATAATTCTTTTAACAACATATATGTTTAAATAATATATTCCGTATGAACATATTATACATGAAATGGATGATAGTATGCAGATCCACATGTGAAATAAATGTAAACATTATGAGGTACATTATTCCATAGTAGATAACGTTCTTACTCTGATTGATAATAATAAAATGATTCCAAGTAAATAAAGATGGATTATGGTTACATATAATAATTTTTATCTACTAATGCATTTTGAAAATATTACTTATGTGTGATAAATGTGGAGAGTGAATTACATGGCTATAGTTATGATTTGGCGTTGATTTATACATGGTCAATAACCATTGCATGATATGGATGTTGAATGTGCAGTTTCAGAGCCTTATATATTGTAATGGTTTATTTTCTTATAACTCCTAAAAATACATAAAGGGTAATCATACATGGTTAAAACATGTATCACACATAGGTTTCCAATCAGTTATCAAACCAAAGTTTATTTTATAATGCCGTTTTAGTAAAATGTAATAATTATAGGTATTTTACATAATAATGGGCTTGGGTTATATTTGATCTTGGGTTACTAAAATGGGCTCATGGACCATGCAAGCCCACTTGGCCTATTTCATTATATATAATCTCGTTAGAATTAATAGAAGAGAATAATAGATTTACTGCCTAACCATTCTGTCAGGATTTCTCTTTCTAAACTTATACCAAATAGCTCAATTATCTCTCTACCTCATATCTAAAAATCTCAATTCGTTTCTTTTTTTACGATAATACCTTCGAAAATCATCGACACCATCACCACCAACCTCTAGTTTATTTTAAATAAAGTATTAGGTATTTGTTTGCATATATAGAAAACAAATTAAACATGGATTCAGTAAGATAATAAGAATCTACGTGTAAAATAACTGTAAACGTCATTAATAATATAAAATAATTGATGATGTCTTTTTTTCTTACCGACATTAAAAACAAATATCTCATGTTAAACAAGATGTTGATGATGATATATGCTCTGGTAGTAGATGAAAATGATGACATACTCTCTTTGGATTCTTCTCGTAGGTTTTTCTTTTCCCCATTATGTAAAATAATCTACTATTACATTTAAGTATTTGACTTAATGATCTATATATGCATATTTTCCATTTATCGAAAAGTTATTTTTGGCTTAATGATATGATTATAAATGTAAAAATTTATCAAACCTTTGGTACTTGCCGCATCATTAGGTCAGCTGAGTTGTGCATTCTTTAATTATTGATCATTGGTACCTTGTAAAATATGTTTCATGAAGGGAAAACTACATGAACCAACATGGGATCCACATACTTTTTCATAGACTTATTTAAGAATTATATTAGGTTGCGTGATGTTTTTTGTTTAGAATATGTTTTAGCTTCGGTAAGCCCGTGTTGAACAAATATTACCCGGTTGAATTTTTTGATATTTTGATGAGTGTGATTTTTATTACTCCATGATTTTCCTGACTTGATATTTCATCAAGTGGTCATTAACTATAATATACTTCTCTATGTTGATAATAACTATAATATATTTCTTTATCACAATATATACTACTAAAACATATGTCATATTATTTTATTCTATAATATATGAGTGATTTTGACATTGTTTTTATCTTATATCACATGGTATTGGATATATATAATTTATCATTCTCTTGTCGTGAGTACTTTAGTTATTTGACTAGAAATTATAAATCCCATTTTAGTTTCAATAAAAATATGTCACATCGAAAGACTATTTTAAAATGATGACGACTACTTCGTATTTTTCTTTAGTATTCGTAGTACATAATCAAAATTATATTAAAAATCACATTTTTACGCTATTATGAGAGATTATGAGTATTCTTAGTTGTAATTTATTTTATGTTAGAGGTGATGATGTAAGAAACTTTGGAGGAGTATTCTGAGTCACACAAAGTTGTGAAGAAGTATTTCGTATTAACGATTTTTTAGTTACTAGTCTCTAGATAGAGAAACTCTACACTTTTAAAGAGAGAAAATATATTTGAATATTAATCACCTTTTTTTCCAGACTTGGGAGGGGTGCTTTTATAGTACAACATGGGCCCCACATGCCTAACAACCTAATAATTGCATAATTAGTCCTTACTTTTATTGTTTGTTCCTAACTAGTCATTTTCTACTACATATCTTACAATCTTTCATAAATTAAAGTTCTTCTTTGAAATTATCTCTCTCATCTTTTATTCTTTCTTATCAGTAGCCCTCGAGTCCCTGTGAAAATGGTTTTGGCAAGGACTGTTATGTACTCTTCGGACTTCTTCTCACATATAGACCTCCTCGAACATTCCCATTTACTTTCCCTTAGTTTCTTCGAAGATACCTTCTCGAAAATATCTTTTCAAAAATATCTTTGCTTTTTCGAAGATATTTCCTCGAAAATACATTTTCTTCTTCAAAAATACCTTCTAAAAAATAATCAATAGATCAAAAATTACGACCTCAAAAAATTACAACCTCCCTAGTCTTTGCTAAAACATTACAAAGATTCAAAAAGAAAAAGTGCCCTTTGAAGATCACCTTCTTAATAAACTTCCTCGAATTTGCTAACATGCTCCTTCGTATTTTATAAATTAGTCTTCCACCTTTTCTTTCTAGATGTCATCCCAAAAAGAAAATTCTGGAAATAATATTTTTTAGATATTCTCACGTTTCCCCAAAAACTTTGTCATATCATATGTCAATTCACATTCCATCACGCCTTCTTTCCTGATAAGTATTTATTAAACAATCATTCACACTTCCCAAGAAAGAATATTTACACCAATATTACCCGTAACTCCTCTAAGAAAACAAAGGAAATGTCTCTCAGCCTGAAACTTTTCAGAAGCCCACTTTTTCTCTATAAAAACTCTTTCCAACTTCATACCTTTCATACAATTCCTAGAGAGAGAAAGTTCTGCCAAAAACTTTATAGAGAGAGAAAACCCAGCTTATGCCCCCAAAAACTCGTTGAATTCCAGAGTGGATGTTCATCAGTCTAAAATTTGAGGAAAAACTAGCCACTAACACCTACGTCGAACCTATACTTGAACCTCATGTAACCACTTTTTATGGCGCCTGGCCTCCATCAGAAGGTTCTTCTGCAGTCATTCCCTTCGACATCTACTCTTTACCCCTCAATCCTAGGTACGCGAACCTTAATTATAGCCTCAAATTTATGGGGAGGGAGAAACACCACAAAAGCTCTTCTGGCATAATATAAAGGCATCATAAAGATAAGAAACACTCCAGAGAGCACAAACGTTCCAAAGGATCCCCCTCGGAACCTCAAAGTCCTGTCCAAACTCATATTAATACTCAACCTCCATCTCAAAAGACCGAAGGCTCTCGGTCAGATTTACCATCTACCCCCTCGATTACAGGAAAAGAAAACCCTAGATTTACCCCGTCCAGAGTCACAATCACTGATGAGGAAGTGCAATCAACAAAATTCGAGGCCCTCAAAATGAAAGGAAAAACGACATTGGCTGAAAACACTAACTCAAACCAAAAAGAAATTCCCAAAGCAGATGGGAGAAAATACGGTGGTCCTTCCTTAGCCTCTTAAAGCCAAGTGTCTACCACTCCTGAGAATTTCAAGGAGCTTTCTTCAAGACTCGCCCCAAATCAAAGGGTGATATCACACTCCCTCTAGAACTTGACACTAATGTCGGCAACAACATTCGAGGTATAGAAAACAAACACCTGGTGATACTTCATAACATTAAGTATAAATATTTTCTGCCATCTGAAGAAACTATGTTGAGAATTTGATGGGGAATCCCTTCATACATCACAATCAGACTTCCAGTGGAAGGCGAAACTCCTCTATCCGTCAAGGACGACGAGGTGGTCGTATATACAGAAGTTATGAATTGGGGTTTAAGGTATCTCTTGGATCCATTTTTCATCAAATATTTTGCTAAAATTGAACTCTGGCCCACCCAAGAAGGTCCGAACATGTGGTACACGCTTATGGCATGTATCATGGCCTCAAGAATTTATGGTCACGAATTTTCCTTAGAAGAGCTTATCGGGCTGTCGGGCTTGGACAAAAACCCGTTTTTTCCATTCTATTCACTAACATTTGGCGTGGACAAAAGGTAGTGAAAGACCTGCTAGAAGCTGATGAAAAATAGAAAGAACAATTTATTTTCTTCTCCGGAAATTAGGAGACGAGTTCTGAATCATCCCCCTCGAATCCACACAAGCTTTCCCTCTTATGGACTAACAAAGGTACAATTTTCAACTATCTCACACTTTAATTCTCTTCGTACAATTATCTCACATATTAATTCCTCGTATTCCTTTGGAGCCATCACTGGAATCTCTAAACCTTATGCTGACTTTTTGGAAAGTGCTACAATAATCTTCACCAAACTAAACGAGTGGGCCAAAGAAGCTTGGGAAAACAATTTTCGGCTATGCTTCATGAACACCAACCTAGCCAAGAGTTGATTATGGAGGTTAAACCCCTTAAATAGGCTATCGTTGAAAGAACTGATGATTTCTCCCTCTCAACAAGAAGTCCTCGAACGTATTGAGGCCAAAGACATCGTTATTTACCTCCCAAAGCGTTCTCTGGCAAAAAGTCACCTAGACGATTCCTAGGAAGAGGTATCAATGAAAGATCAGAACTCAGACTCCGAAGGACTAACTGTTCCTCCAAAAGAAACCCCTTCTTCGAAAAAAGTCGTTCCAACCAAAACCTCAACTTATCCTCCTCGGGAAATTCCTATCTATCCAATTAAGAAAAAAAACCAAAGAAAAACATGTCATTTTGGAACCTATTCAAGAAATGTCCGAGGACACTAAAGATCAAGATGAAGATAACTCTGGGCAAGCACAAAACTCTCCATCTAATCTTTCTCCAAGTCCTCCTCCAAACATCGATCCTCCTACAAAGCTAGCCCCTCTTCATATTCCCCGAAGTCAACCACCATAAAGTGTTGACACAGTTATACTGACTGGGGAATCCTCAAATTTCAACTCAACTGAAATGGGCTCTCCAAACAGCTCATTCGAAGTTCCTAAGGGAGATGATTTCTCCCATAGTGTTCGAAGGCTGCTTCATGCCTCAGTCACAATGGGGAAAAAGATGTAACATCAGGAAGATAGGAAAAATAATTACAAATTTAAGGATTCACATGCTTCCTCCAAATTTGAAGAGATCAAACAACAACATTCTACTTTAGAAAAACAGGCCGACGCTATCTTCGAAAATTTGGTTGCCTCAGAAAGTTATGTTTTGCTTCTAGAGAAATGTTTCCAAGAGGAAAGAGACCTTTATAAAAAGAAAACGAATACTCAAGAAATACTCCTTGTGGCTCTCAAAGAAGCACATCAACTATCAACAATAAATTTTAAATATTTCCTCTAAGATTTTGAGAGAATAGTGGAGGAGAAAAGATTTCTCCTAAAGAATCTTGAGAAATAAAAAGACGCAGCTGTAGAGGTATACGCTGGTAAATGCGTAGACAAACTGAATGCAAGGGATGCTACCATCCGATCAGGGTTAATGACAAAAATCCATGAAAGCTACCCTGATTATGAGTTGGGTAGTTTTTGGAAAATTGTCCCTTCAGAAAATCTCCCACGTGGTATTGTTGTCAGTGATAGGGAAGCATCAGACTCCGAAGACAGTGACTCCTCCAAAAGCTCTAAGTAGTTAATCTTGTTTTTTTTACTTTTTTGTACAAGTCCTCATTATTTATGACTTTGTTTGCTATATCCTTCATAAACCCACTATTATAGAATCATAAACTTTTCATTGGATATGATAATAATTGTATGCCAACTTTCGTTGGATATACTAATAGTTGTATGCCAACTTTTGTTGAATATAATAATAGTTTCATGCCAACATTTGTTGGACCTAGACATGATAATAGTTGACATGATAATAGTTGTATGCTGATTTTAGTCAGACGTGATAATAGTTGTGTGCTAAGTTTAGTTAGACATGAAAATAGTTGTTTGCCATCTTTTTAACTGAGCGTGGCTTGCTAAACTCCGAAACAAAATTTCAAGGCAAAACTTTATATGTATTTATCAGCTAATAATGACACCTGGTGAAAACCTTTCCGTGCCTATCAGGGTAGGATAGAGTGTGCATTTGTTGTTTTACAAAGAAAAATCATAAAACACAAGAAATAAAAAAATAGCAATATATTTTCATCCTTACTCAAGATACAACTTCAAATGTTCTATGTTCCGAGGATGCTTGAGGCTTCTTCCTTCTTTATCCTTCAATCGATATGTTCACTATTTTACTTTCTGCGTAACCTCATAAGGGCCTTCCCAGTTTGGACCCAATTTTCTGAGGCTTCTTTCCTTAGTGTGAAGAAAAATCTTTCGTAGCACTTTATCCCCCACCTTGAATTCCCTTTGCTTCACTCGTGAGGCGTATTTACTTTTCATTAATGTTTGATAATGTAGGGATTTCAGCTGTGCATGCCTTCTTTTTTCTTCCACCAGATCAGGTTCTATTGCTCTACCTTGATCATTTAGCTCCTCCGTGTATGCTGCCACACGATACGATGGGAAAATAACTTCTGAGGGAACCACCGCATCCATTTTGTAAACCAAAGCAAACGGAGATTCCGAAGTCGCTGTTCACAGAGTTGTTCTGTAAGCCGAAAGCACTTCCTGTAAATAATCTAGCCACTTTCCAGCTTTTCCTTCCAAATTTTTCTTTAAACCATCAAGGATCGTTCTATTAGTAACCTCCACCTGCCCGTTAGCTTCCGGATGAAAAAGAGCAGAAAAACATTTCTGTATTCCCTTAGTAGTACAAAAAAATTGAACTCTTTATTATCAAATTGGAGTCCATTATCTGTTTTAATCTTCATTGGTACTCCAAACCGACAACAAATATTTCAAACTATAATCTTGATGACATCCTTCGCCTTTATTCCTGCTAAAGGTTCCGCTTCCACCCACTTAGAAAAATAATCAACCGCCACTATAATTGTCTGTCTTCCCCTAGTTGCCATTGGCAAAGGGAGAACCAAATCAATATCTTATCGATCGAATGACAAGGCTTCAGAAATACTTTCAAGAAGGACTCCTAGTTTATTAATTATATTAGCATACCTCTGACACATATCACACATTTTCACCAACTCTTTAGCATCCCTTGATATAGTTAGCCAATAATAGCCAGCTAGAAATACCCTTCGAATCAATGCTTTATATCCACAGTGCGCAGATCCTTCTCCGACATGTGATTCTGATAAAATAATTTGCAACTCATCCTTTGCCAAACATCTGAAAAAGGCATACTCAATGATTTCTTGTACAAAATTCCTCCTAAGACAATATAACTATGAGACTTGAAATGTAATTTTCTTGCCTCTGACTTATCCGCACGAAAAACATCCTTTTCAAAAAATTCAACAATTTCCAACCTCCAATCATCCACAATAACATTATTTTCCTCATCTATTATCATAAATTGCTCTGCATATCTTGTAATCGAAGAACATTCTTGAGTTATCACCCAAGGGTAATTTTCTGAATACGAAGCAGCTGCTAAAAAATCGGGAATCGAATTTGCTTCTCGTCGAACATGCTCATATTTAACTTCATCAAAAACAAAAGCCAAGTTTTTCAACGCCTTCAAGTATTTGACTAAATGATATTTTCTTATTTCTGATCCTCCTAATGCATGGGTGATTATAAGTTGTGAATCGCTCAACAACTTAACCCTTTGTGCCCCATATATCTGAGTGAGCCTCAACCCTGCTAACGCCGCTTCATATTCTGCCTCATTATTTGTCGCTTTAAAAACAAAATGTATAGCCTGAAACATTGCTATCCCATTCTGGGAAATTAATTTTACTCCAGCTCCACTTCCAGAAACATTTGACCCTCTATCTGTTCGAACTAACCACTCAGACTTACCCTGCTGGTCATCAATCTCCATATCTGATCGTTCCGAGTGAAATTCGACTAAACAATCTGCCAAAGCTTGATCCTTAATAGCTTTCAGAGGCTCAAATGCTATATCAAAATCTCCCAACTCGACCGACCATTTTGTCATTCTTCCCGAGATATTTGGCTTCTGTAACAAACGTTTAAGAGAAAATGATGTTCCAACTACTATGGAATGCGCTTGAAAGTACGGTCTCATTTTTCAAGTAGCTGTTACTATAACCAAAGCTAATTTCTCCAACTTCAAATATCGCCTTTTTGCGTCTAGTAGACTCTTGCTAATGTAATACACCGGTTTTGAAACGTTTTCTTCCTCACAAACTAACACGGCGCTGACTGCAAAATTTAAAACCGATATATAGACAATCAACTTCTCTCCCAACAATGGTTCAAATCCTATATCAAAATCTCCCAACTCGACTGACCAATTTGTCATTCTTCCCGAGATATATGGCCTCTGCAACAAACGTTTAAGAGAAAATGATGTTCGAACTACTATGGAATGCGCTTGAAAGTACAGTCTCATTTTTCAAGCAGCTGTTACTATAGCCAAAGCTAATTTCTCCAACTTCAAATATCGCCTTTTTGCGTCTAGTAGACTCTTGCTAATGTAAAGCACCGGTTTTGAAACGTTTTCTTCCTCACAAACTAACACAGCACTGACTGCAAAATTTAAAACCGATATATAGACAATCAACTTCTCTCCCGACAATGGTTTAAAAAGTATTTCTGGGGACAACAAGTACTCCTGAATCTGGCGAAACGCTTCAGAACATTCTTCTGTCCAACTAAACTTATTTGCATTCCTGAGTATTTGAAAGAAAGGTGCACACTTACCCGAGGAACGAGAAATAAATATGTTCAATGCCGCTAACTTTCCTATCAATACCTGAACTTCCTTGATATTTTGAGGATGAGTCATTGTTGTTAGAGCCTTTATCTGGACTGGGTCAACCTCGATTCCCCTTTCACTTACCACATACCCAAGAAATTTTCCAGACCTAACGCCAAACGCACATTTTTCCAGGTTTAACTTTAAATTTACCTTTCTCAAGTTGTTAAAAGTATATTCCAAGTCAAGAAAATGATCTTCATCTTTTAAAATCTTCACCGACATATCATCAATATAAACTTCCACATTTCGCCCAGTTTGGTCCGCAAATGTTTTGTTTACCAAACGCTGATAAGTTGCCCCCACATTCTTTAGGCCAAATGACATTATCTTGTAACAATACAAACTTATCCCAGTGATAAATGAAGTATTTTCTTCATCTTTCGGATCTAGTCTGATCTAATTATATCCGGTGTAGGCATCCAAAAGAGATAGCAATCGGTTACCTGACATAGAATCCACTAGCTGATCAATTCGAGGGACTGGGAAAGGGTCCTTTGGACAAGCTCTGTTCAAATCTGTGAAATCCACACACATCCGCCACTTGCCGTTTTTCTTCCTAACTAACACTGGATTCGAAGCCCACAAAGGATATTGCGACTCTCGAATATGGCATATGCTTAACAACCGCTCAACTTCTGTAAGCATGGTCGCAGATTTCTCCTGAGAAAAAGGTCTTCTTTTTTGTATAATAGGCCTAACATTATTCCGCACTGACAACTTATGACAAACTATTTCCGGGGGCACCCCTGTTACGTCTTCTGCACACCAAGCAAACATGTTTAGCTTTGTAGATAAAAACATAATCAACTTTTCTCTTAACTCAAAAGGAAGATTTATTCCAATTTTTAAAATTTTCCCATCAGGATATTCATAATCTTCATAATCATCATCTGGCACCAAAAGTCCGGGGGAATCTCTCAAGTCATCACAAGGAATTATTCTTTGGAGATTCCCCTTTAGCTGCTATGCTTTCTCCGACTCACTTTCCCAAATTTGCTTTGAAGACAACGCAATTTGGTAACATTCTCTGGCCATCTCCTGGCTGCTCCTTATTGTTCCAATATTATTCCCCGCCACATATTTTAAACATTGATGAACCGTAGAGATAACACAGTGCATCCTTGACAACCAAGACCGCCTTAAAATTGCGTTGTAAGATGTTGGAGCATCAACCACTATAAATAAAATCTCAACTTCTTTCTTGAATGGTCCCCGACAAAGCTCCACTACGCATTCAAATTCTCTGACAACTATTGTCGTTGCCTCTGTGAAACCAACTATAGTTCTATCCGACCGTCGAATTACATGGGGATCAACAATTCTCCTATAAGTACTCATAAACAAAATATTGGCCAAACTACCCGTATCAATCAATATTTTCTGCACCTGATCACGAGCTATCCCTGCGGTAATTACCACTGCGTCCTCATGCAGACCTGCCACATTTCTCATGTCATCATCATCAAAACAAATAATTGGAGAGAGCGAACGGTGCATATGCGGTGAAGCTCCTATTTCCAACTGGGTAGTCAAATTAAGCATGTGCCTCTTCCGTGAGTTGTTGGAATTCCCTGCAATAGTATCACCTCCAAAAATAGCTAGTGATTCGAAAATGCACAAAAATCACTAACTTTTCCTCTTGGAACAACTTCCTGTACCGTATTTATATAATTCCTTCCGCATTTGGGTCCAAATACTCCGTGGCAATATCAAAGCCATCAACTTCTTCGAAAATCACCATCGCTGTGTCAACATTCTTTTGAATAACCTTTGTCGTCGAACTTTTATGGGTGTGCTTTTTCACAATATCCAGTAACATACCATTCTCAATCAACGTCTGCACCTCTTTTTTTAGAGCAATGCATTGCTTGGTATCATGTCCAATACCTTTATGATATTTACAAAACCTATTAACGCTTCTACTTTCCCTTAGAGTCTGAATAGGAAAGGGCTTTCAGAATTGTACCATTTCCTTAGCCTTGTCAAATATTGTAGCCACATTTTCTGTTAATTCTGCAAAATAATATGGACGGATCCACTTATTCGACATAGTCCTTATTGCTTGCTGCGTGTTGTAATTCTGCTGATTTGTTCTTGGCCTCAGAGGATATTGGACAACCACTTTGGGCTGCACATTTGCACGAGGTGCCTGGTTACTAGACTCAGACCTCTGAAATTGATTCTGCTCCAACTGGTCACTTGACCCTTTCTCCGACGCCTGATTTTCCTCTACTAGAATCCTCTTTTCAATTTGGTCAAGAAAAGCTCCAAAATTCATCGCCTGACTCTAAGGTACAGTATCCTTCAAAACTATGGGGAGGAGTCCCATTCTAAATGCTGTCAACGCCACTGAATCTTTGTAATACTCCATATCTGTTTTTGTTTTCACAAATCGGTTGGTATAATTCTTTAAACTCTCCCCGATTCTTTGCCTGCAGTATATTATCGTATCTCAATTAGCTCTAAATTTCTTGCTTCCGACAAAATACTGCCTCAAAATGTTCCAGAACATGTTAAAATTCTTTATATAACCCTGCGGAAGCCTATTGTACCACTTGGAAGAGATTCTCTTGAAAGTGTGGGAGAACGCCCTACACAACAACTTATCATCATCATCATCAAAGTTGATCATGAAATTCTTAAATTGCTTGATATGATTGTCAGGATCATATGTCCCATCAAACTTCTCTAGCTTTGAGATATCAAAATACTTTGGAAGGTTACCTGAAAGAATTTTCGAGGACAAATGAGATACTCTCCAATTGTGACCCGTCCTATACATATTAGCCCTCGAAATTGTGTGGTTCAGAGCATAGAGCCCTTCATCGGAAGGCAAAGTATACTGATGTTTTCACTCACAATTCTGTTGCTCGAAATTTTGATTCCCAGATGGAAAATTCCTCTGGTTATAAACTTGCTCATCAATATGATGACTCTTTTCCTTCAGATTTTTCTTTTCCGAACTTCTAGTTCAATGGTGTCCTACATGCTTTCTATCATGTTTTTTCTTTCGATGACTCCTTTCAAGGGATGATTCTAATGAGCTATAACGAGAACTCGAGTCAGAAGATTCTTGGTGACGTTTTCCTCTTCTCCTCGAAGAATAACGACCATGCCTCCTATACCTATCATCCTTGTCCATAGGACGATAATAAGTTTCACATTCATACTTTTTATTGTCATTTTCCTTTCAGATTTCAGAACGAAGATTTCCATGCACCATTTCTTTTTCTACTCTTAGCTTCTCCATTTTCATCAAGAATTCATATTTTCGAGCCACAAATATTGATTCATCTAAGGTTTCCCCATCGTACTGATCATCGTGCCTTCCAAAATCCACATTAATTCGATAGTTGTTGCCCACGAGGTTCTCCTCGCAATTGTTCGTATCCAAATCCCCATGTTCTTCCATAACCTTTTTCAAATCAAATCTAGTTTTAGAAAATAAATCCAGGTACCAATTTTCGTTTCCCACAGACGACGCAATGATGATGTAAGAAACTTTGGAAGAGTATTTTGAGTCAAACAAAGTTGTGAATGAATATTTCGTATTAACAATTTCTTAGTTACAAGTCTCTAGGGAGAGAAACTCTACACTTTTAAAGAGAGAAAACATATTTGTATATTAATCACCCTCTTTTCCAGACTTGGGGGATGCTTTTATAGTACAACAATGGGTTCCACATTCCTAACAACCTAAAATTGCATAATTAGTTCTTACTTTTATTGTTTGTTCCTAACTAGTCCTTTTCTAATATATATCTTAGAATCTTTCATAAATTAAAGTTCTTCTTTGAAATTATCTCCCTCATCTTTTATTCTTCCTTATCAAGAGGCTCTATGTGAAAATATCGTTTATTTAAAATTATGAGGTAAGCTTTCTTGTTTCGATGCTTTTGTCAAGCTTGTATTGCTTGTTGGATGACTGGAGAAGAATGCTATAAAGAATTTAGCTAATAGTTTTATATGTTGGGATAACAATTAAATTTATTTGAAAACAAGATTGCATATTTCTAATCAATAGAATGAATCTTAAAGATAGTTTTTTTTAGCATATTTTAGTATTATTAAGGGTTTTTTAGTGTTTTACTCACGTAGTACATCATTTTGGGTTTTGCATTTGATGCGTACAAATGCTCAACCTACCACATGATACAAGACTCAAGATGACTATAAAATAATATTTTAGATTTTGGTTATATTCTTATGACTATCATATATACTTTGAGTTGTATAAAATGAGTTGTTTACCATTTTTCTATCTTATTAAAAAAAATGGTCAACTATACGATAAATATATTTTTGTATCTTTTTAAACACGTATAAATATATAGTGGAAATAAAAACCACTTCTAGACTAACTAAGCTAAATATTTATTTAGATGTATTGTATATTATCATATTTTTATTTTTAAATAAAATATAATATCTTTGTTATAATGTGTCACTACTATATCCCATTACCAAAAAAATAAACATGTAAATAAAACCATTTTATATGATTAAAATTTAGCTATAATAGCTCAAATATTTTGAATTGAGCTAAAAAATTAAGTCTTATAAAAAACTTAGGTAATCAAACACTATAAATTAAACCTATAATCTAGAAGTTTATGATGTAACATTTATAATCTTATAAGATCAATTACATTTTTATTTCCTTGTTAATCACTAACAAAATTTAATTATTTTAAAACCAAATCTTTTCGCTTGAATATTTATGATGTATTAATTTCACACTCATCATTTGTGTTGCCTATGGAAAACAGATTTCCAAAATACTCAAAGCCTTTTTCCATATTAAAAAATCCAAACGAGAAACTCAAGCATGTCAAATTTATCAATCACTAAACCCGACTTTCAAGTTGATAAGGATATGTTAGATCCATTACTAGCGATGAGATAACATATGAAAAATATGTCATATGACTAATCAGAGGAACTTCTGTCGATTAGAAAAATTATGACCATCATGGAAAATATTTGTTGGATAATGAAAAATGAAAAGGCAAGGTTTATGTCAAAAACTCTATTAATCGTACTAGCAAGATGAGTCCAATGAAGACGATGACGCTTCAAATACCTCAATAACATTGTACTACCTTATGCTGATCACTTGTCAATGTGAGAACATTGAGGCTACTGTTCCAAAGAATAAATTCTAGCGGTGAGACGCTCTAAGGGTCGGTCTGAAGAAGGGTCAGTAAGCAGAGGAGTAAATTACCATGATATGCTAAAATTATCTCGCTCAATGAGCCGAACTCCAATTTATATTCACAAAGTTGATGTATTAATCTGGGCTTAGCCCATCAACATAGCATAAAAGAACAATCCCAATTATCTATCAAATCTTCCAAATCTCTAACATCACTATGGGAAGCTAATCAGGGTTCATAATGGCATGGGTTGTACCTGCAATAGATCTCTATGGTCAACCCTGAAATCCTACGTATGCTAAACTATGGTTACTCTAGATAGGGAGCATTCAAGTAGATCCCTTTGTTGTAATTCCCTGAATGGTAAACACTTTGACCATTTATGAAGCCTACAATGAGTATTTAGATCCTAATTTAGAGAGAAATTCATTAGGCACCATTACTAGAGGGGACACTCTTCATAAAATCACAATTTCATCCATAAAATATCACACAACTTATCTAAAAGGTTTAACAAATGAGTAAATTCATTATACCTCAACAAGAATATGTAGCTCACCATCAACTTTGACGATGACGATTTAAGAAGGTTAATGAGAACTTATGAAGATGCATTATCATTGATATTATTGGGGCATAAATAATAAGACTTGTAATCAATACAAGAATCTCAAACTCTTGATAAGATTAACTAGAGCCAAAACCCTGGTACTCATAAGAATAAATCTCGATGTAGTAGTAGGACATAAAGAATGCATGAATAAATTATAATGCATTTTGATGGTGGTAGACGGTCCTTCATCTTATAATGATATATTCAGAAGATCATGGCTCAACCAGATGTACATATTTATTATATAATAGAAAAATTATAGTCATTTAAAGTAGTCAACGTATATCACAAGACTGTTACCTACTTACTTGATATTTGAAATATAATAATTAGTTGTGCATCATTATCTTTGATTTATTTTCTTGGTCTAGATATGATGTAAGCAGAGTGCCAACCACGATAACATGTCATTATTTTTTATTAATAAAAATTGTAGGTTAATAAATCAAATACGTTGACCATTTTCCATGATAAAAGTAGAACACATCATAGTTGAAGTCACTAAGTTAAGACAAATTGACTATATTAGGGAAGATCTTACCTTATATGGAACACAAATCTAGTGTTGATATAGAAAAAAATGAAAAATAAATCATATGTGCGAACTTTATCAATCTCAATCGGTTATACCCAAATAACCTATTATGAGTGCCATATATGAATCAATTTTGTAGATATCACTTCGAAAGATATAATTCTATTATTCATGGATGCTTATTCATGATACACTCAGATCCTAATACATCTGGATGATGAGGAACACACAATATACATGACGAAATGCAAGTTACATTTCAATAAAACAATTCATTTTGGTCTTAAAATTGTAGGTGCATCCTATTAAATATTTGTAAATAATATGTTAGCTAGACAAATCAAAAGATCCATACAAGTGTACATCGACACTATGTTAGTCACGAAAAGAGAAAACATGAACCACCTTGGACGACACTTTGAGCGGGAAACATAAAGGTGAATCCATAAAAGTGTATATTTAAAGTCTTCTTGGGAAACAACTTAGGATATTTGGTACATAAAAGGGAATCAAATCCATTCTAACCATGATGCCAACGCAGTTCTAATAAAGGAAACACCTAGATGTTGATTCCTAATACTTATAGCCAAAGAAGCTTTTATTAGCCTTAATGGTGGTCACTAGTAAAATGAAGTTATATTTTCAAGCTGACAATATCTTTACCACAAAATGTTCCCCTATGTGAAACTTTCTTCATAAGCCTGATATCTTCGAAAGACTAATATAATGGTCTGTAAATATATGAGATGTTGACATCAAGTTCAAAAATATGACTACTATCAAAGTATAAGCCTTGACACACTTTTTCACTAAGTTTTAGGCAGAAAGAGAAACTCCCTTAGAGGATAATCTATAACCCATATGGATAGTCCAAACTAACGTGGGTTCAAACAATCTTACATTTGGAGCCAAAGTATAACTAACTCCCCCTTCAGAGGACCTTAAGTACCAATAAATAAAAATCAGTTTTCCCGCTTAAAAAATAATGTAGATAATGACTCGCCAATATCAGTTTTTTGGTTAGTGCATATTTGTGGAGTCCAACACGTAAAACTCTTTACTAACTCACAATTGGTAGTAAAGAATGCTATAGGAAAAGTTGAAAAAAATCACATTTTTATGCAGTAACTACGAGCCAAAGTTTGAACAGATAAAATACAAAAAAATTCCTCAAACAAAGAATACACTAGTTGATGCCCTCTCTATTCTGGAAGTACTTAATCCACTCATTGAGTAGTTTTACAAGAGAATCCAACCAGCTTCCAATATAATCTAGTCATACTTTCCAAGACAACATCTGCAGCCATGATTATTAACAAACCTCAAAGATCGGCAAAACCCAACTAGGGCATACCTCACTAAAAAGACACTTTCAAAAAATAAAAAACAAGCCAAAAATATCAAGATATCATCCACAATTAGGTGTAGCTAACTAATACACTATATCATCAAGAGCTAACTAGAACCTTTCTCATGCGTCTTAATGTAAAATAATAAATAGTTTTCCTTGAAGTATGAAGAGTTCATTGTGTTACAAAAATCTCAACGGTAAATTGTGCTAGTGGGGTAATAGTAGACATAAGTTAGTGCACATGAGAAATTTCTTCAATGTTGTAATATTTGTTAGCATTTTGCAAACTCAATTCAAGTCCTAAAAGTAACAATGTAATCAATTTTTGAAGTGATTCTTTTTGTCAGACTGAGTGAAGTATTACTTCTTCCATTGAGTGGAGGAAACTTTATTTTCAAATACAAAACCTAATAAGGTTATCCACTTCCTCATAACAAATATTTGTTATAGGTATAGAGTTTCAAGATTCATAATCTGATAATGGGATGCAGTTCAAGAATGTAAAACTAGCATTATACTGGGAAAGAAAGAAATACAACAACACTTCTTGGCACCGTTCCACCCCCAATCTAACAGAGATGTTAAAGTAACTGACTGGATCTTCTTGGAAGAGATATGTTACCTCATAAAAATTAATGCACAAAAAAGGTCATATACACTTTAAAAGGTCTAGTAGTCATACCGAAACACAAAAAAATGGAGACCCATTTCATTTTGGTTTATATGATGGAGGTTGTAGTCCTAGTTGAAATATTCTTTTATTTATTCAGATTCGACAACTACAATAAACGTAAAAACGAGGAATATAATAGGGCCTACCTGTACTGGATAGAAGAATATCAAATTAAGACCCACCTTGTATGAAGGACTACCAACGTTGATGCAAAATATGTATGAAGTGATTATTTATTTTTATGATTTCCAAAGAAGAGATCGAGTACTCAGAAAGGTCTTCCTCCACACAAAATAAAAAAACCCTTAGAAAATTGGGTCCTTACTAGAAAAGACCTTACACAATAATAGCCAAATTCAAGTCGTGAGTTTATAGGTTAAATAAAATCCTATGCATTCTATGCAACACTCATGGAACGAAGAGCACCTGAAACTCTACACCTATGAAGAGTACGTGTTCTTAAAAAATATTAAATTTGTAAACTTTATTTTAAGTTTTCACAAAGCACCACATTATGAATAAATTTTAATAATATATTAACTTGAGTTTTTTTATATTTTTCTAATATAAATTTAAATTTACAGTAGGCTGATAAGCGAGAGGACAATTATGCAATAGGATGATCAATACATTGTTCCAACGAAGGCAATAAATCATAAATAATTAAATGAACCTATTGAAAAATGATTTAATTACCATATTCAAGATAAGTAACAAATAAAAGAAATCATAATAAAACTTAGTACACGAGACACTATTTAACGTGGTTCAGGTTGTGAAGGAATACTACATTCACAGTAAAAGGACACTCTTTTATAAATATGTAGGTGACAGAAAGACTCTCCAAATACAAAAAAGAAGCCAATCACTCTTTGTAACAAAATATAATGTCATTCACAGAAATCTCTTTTCATTGTTTTCTCTCACCTCACTTATATATATAAAAAATCTATAGTTATTTCAATGTTTTAGAAAATAAGGAGCTCCCATAATTGTATCTATATAATTACAATCACATCATCTCGCCCACTGCATAACAATATACTCTTCTATTTATCGGTTTTTGAAAAATCCTAATTCTTCATCAAACGTTCTAGATTAAATACCATTAATTTATGCCTGAAATATGTCATGCTCCATTAATATAGGAAACCTTATAGATAACAATGTTAATTAATATAGAAGATCAGATAATATAGAAATATAATTAATATAAGAAGATTAAAAGAGGAAACCAATTAATATAAGAGACTTAGCAAATAGAATACTCCGGTTTGGCCTAACTGTGATGCTACGGTCCAACTCGCTTTAGATCAAGTGGTTCTTTTGATCAGCTCGCTTCGGACCACACTGATTTAGCCTATCTTACTTTGGCTCAACACAAATTTTTTGACCCAATATTCAACAATCTTCAACATATTGTCTCATCCCTCAAGATCAACAGACATCTCTGCAACTAAGTCATGACTCAAACCATTGAGATATTCAACAGTTCTTGCCTAATACATGCACAGAAGATCCAATACTTATGTAGTTCTACATCATAAATTTGATGACGATTTACTTCTAGCCTACACCTAACACCTTTCGAGCTAGAGAATCAATGTGCGACAAACTTCTGAACTGGAGTACCAATATATATTATGCTTCAAAGCAAGCGCACTATTGTGAATTAGGTTTCCGATCCTGAGCACCTAACCTTTGCATTTGGGCTTGATCACTCTTAAAGATTCTCAATAATACTTGTTGTTGTGTGATAACAGGTAAAAATAATCTAAACACCATATTTTTTTCTTCTCCGCACCATTACTTCAAGTATTTTCAAGTAATGAAAAAAATAAATAAAGGAAAATAGCACAATCCTTTTGAAAGGTAACCAAAATACAAAACTTATTTAAAAGTAAGCAAGCAACAAAACATGTATCCATATAAATCCAACATTAATAAAGTTAAGCATATAAGTTTGAAAATTTTATCTTAAGAAGAATATCCAAAGACTTTACACGACGTCTATGATAAAAGACTTGTTTGAACTTTACAAGCAAAATGAATTTACAATATTTTTAATAAATACACAATACAGTAAATAAGAGGGGAAGATAAGGAGCATATAAAAAACGTCTTCGACTATATTAACAACCTCAGCCATCAAGAAAATATTTTTATACCAGAGGAATTTATTACTTGAAGTATTTGAAAGAAATAAAACAAGTCAATGTAAACCTTAATCTTTAGGAAGATAAACCATTTCTCCATCGACAAATCCCATTTGTTTTATCACCACGTCTGGGTGTAAGACCTATTTATTTTTATTCGGTGCGCATAAGATATATAGTCTCTTCTCTTAAGCTTTTATCTTTGTTAGGACCCTTGGATGAGGCAACGTCTTCTTTTGTATCAAAATATTTCGGTAGCATGACTTCCTCAACACCATCAACTTCTTTGGAACGATATATATATTTATTTTTTCACCATCTTCCATTGCCAAAACGGAATCGAGACCTTTTGTTTCCAGTTTCTCTATTTCACCAGAGTAAGTATTGTCTCTCGGGCTTGTAAGAGAAAACCTTATTTCGATGGACCGTTGATTGAATGGTACCAGCTCACAAACATACTCCAGATCCATTTTCAGTATGTCCTTATGAATGAGAAATATGGATTTTCTTCTCATTGTTTTCTATGTTCCACAACAGGTTTGGAGCCTAATGTCCGAGTTTACTTTAAATGAGTTTCATGTTGAACTCGTTCATCCCTCAATGAGTTGGAAGAATCATTTAATGGACTATCAGTCGTACATCTGCATAGGTCGAGAGTTGTACCTCTAAATTCATGATAATATTTTTACACATAACCAACTGAGCTTGGATCACCTCTAGTTCAACAATTTGTTTCTCTCGATTGACTACTTGATACTCTGCCTCTTACCTTACTTATTTCTTAAAGGAAAATCATTTCTCCAACCAAGCCTCCAATTATTTCCATGGTTTTTGTTTGACCTTACAATTCAATGATATAATCATATGATGTTAACCAAAGTGTAAACACTTACTTTTCAACTTATAATCTCTATTCAACTTATAATCTCTAGTGTTAGCAGAATATCGAATGGTCTGGCTTTCTTCCAACTCCTGTAAAAAATAAAAATATATTGTTTTCTAATTTTACTCCAAATTAAAAAGTTTGTTACTATTTTAATAAAGGTTTGGACGCGACAATTAATAGTACAGACTAATATTCAGTGAACGTTTTTAAGTTACAGTAAAAAAACTCATACATAAAGAATAAGTAATTAACATAGTCCACAATCATGATCGATGCTATAAAAAACCTCAATCTTTTGGTACTAATTTGATTAGACATATTCGAGATAATTGTAGGGAGTCTAGAACCTCATGGTGCAAGGACAAACGTATCCCTATAAAAATGTGAAAAAGATCTTCTCATAGTCAAGATAGTTTGCATGAGTCTCTATTTAGTTGTCTTATAATATCCACTCACGGCGTAAATGAGGAAATAACCCTTCGAGTATCACGTTTTCTTTCATTTAGTCTCCAAACTTCAAAATCACCGGTCACGATCCTTGCATTTGGAAAAATTTATAAATTTAGTCCATAATGCATGATATCTTCTCATAATTAGCTACGTGTCATCAAAGTCAAATTGGGAAGCATTACGCAAATAGTCATTCGATTAATTTCATTTTTACCCGTCCGATTTAATATTTTTATTTAATACTTTTAAAAAAATTTCTTTTTAATTTTTATTCTTCTAATAATAATGTATCGAAAATTTGTGATGCTCTGCTTTTTTTCTTGCCTTTTTTATCTCACTTAATTTTTTTTATAAAAAAACACAGAAATACTAATTTGGTTATGAGAATCGATACGCGGTGTATCATAACAAAATAAAGCAAAATAAAGAAAGAGTTAAAACATAAATTTTAGTATATTTAGTTTTAAAAAAGAATCACCATTTCTCTCTTTGAAATACCAATTTGGATCCACTCTGATATGAGTTAAGCTTGAACTACCATGAGAGATGAGATTTTTATCCTTCTTTGTGTGTTTACTTAAAATTTTGAAGGATAAATAGAGATAGGTATTGACGAAGATACTGATATAGAATTTTGAAGATTTGTTTTTTGCCACAAAGTATGTGACACATAGCGAAAATAGATGATAATTCTTACTGATAAAGCATGTCTACTGTTGGATTATTTTGATCTTGAGTCTATGTGACTGAGATGTTATCTTAAATAATTTTGTAGAAGAATCTGTGTAGTATTTTATTGTAAAACTTCAACATCACGATACAACATCATTCTAGTTAGAGGTGCCAAAATATCCACTACCGCCGACTGGAAACAAAAAAAGCTATAGAAATTCAGATATTCGAATGTGATCAAATATAAACAAATGATAAAAATTAATAGATATTGGATGAAAATACTTAAAGAAGTTTTAAACCAGGTAAAAACTAGTTTAATTCTCAGTTGTAGTTGTATTTATCAAATCCTAGTTTAGATTTTGGAAAAAAATGAGTTTGAATTCAGACAAAGATATGTGTTTGAAATACCCATTTTTGTCTTAAAAGCGGTGTGTCGTGTATAAACAAAACAAAGAAAGATTAGAATTTAAAATGCATAATTATTAATGTGTTTTCTTAGAAACAATAAGTTCGATTAAAAAAGGAAAGAAAATAAATCAAGAAAAAGAAGAAGAAAACAAAGTATCACAAATTTGTGATACTCTATTTTTAGAAGAATAAAAAACTAAAAAAGAAAATTAAAATAAAAAATATTGAAAAAATATTAAATTTATAAGGTAAAAATAAAATTAAATTCGAAGAACTATTTGTGCAATGATTCTCAAATTAAATTTGGAGACACGTGGCTGAATGTGAGAATAGATCACGCGTTGGAGACTAAAGTTATAGATTTTGCCAATTCCAAGGACCCTGATTGGTGATTTTGAAGTTGATGTACTAAATGAAAAAAAAAACGAAATAGTCGATGAACTATTTCCTGATTTAAGCCTCTACTTACAAATACAAATCTTTTTTACACTTTTTTTTATCAAAAATCGAGAGTTTTTACTATTTTGTGAGGGTTTGGAAGTGACAAATAATAGTACGGACTCAACTTTTGCAAACTTATCTAAGTTATAGTAAAAAAAACTCAAACACAAAGAATGGATAATTAACATAGTCCGTCGACATGATGAAAGTTATCAACAACCTCCATCTTTTGGTACTAATTTGATGAGTCATATTTTAGATAAATGGATGAAGTCTTGTATGCGTATAATGCAGTGCAAACGGATTCCTGCATAAAAAAAGGACAATCTCTTAATCAAGATAGTCTGAATTAGTCTCTCTCGGGGAGAAACCTAATCACCATGCACTTCGAAAAATTAAACTGCACTCATGTATATGAAGTTGATTTTGATAGTAAATCTCATATATTTCGCTCATAATATTCTCTATCAGAAAACCAACCAATCCATATATAACGTTTTTAAAACCGGAATTGATTCTTCCGAGTCACTTAAAGAAGTCTAAGAGGTTTTACTAGTGGGACACGTTCCTTAAAATGCTATTTCTAGCCTCTGTTTAAACCTGAAACCTTTGTATTTCTTGAGGTGAAATCAATACATACATGACTTATTTGACCATTTAGTTGGATTTTCTTCACTTTAAAAAGTTTGGCATACACTCAAACTTCATACATAGGTTTAATGCGATACCAATATACTAGTAGTTTCTCCTTTTATTTATTTATTTATTTATTTACTAACTATTTTTTTTTAAATTCAAAGTACTTTAAGAAGCTATCCACCTAGATAAAATTACCAAATACAACGTTTTATTTTTTGAAAGAATGCACAAGTTATACTAATAACCTACAAATCGATTATGTATTTTATCTTCTTCAGCAAAAATATAATTTCTTTAATGAGGTTTTGCCAGCAAATGAAGTTTAATGAGGTAAGAGTAGGAATATTATGAAACCGAACTCTTTGAAGTTATGAAAGTTTGACTAGAATTAACTTGTGTGACGAAGGACATAAACAACAAATTTTGGATATAAATTCGCAACCCACGGACACATAAATAAATAAAAAATAAAAAACTTAAAAGATTTATTACTCTGTTAAGCTAAACTGGAAGCTCAGTTCTTCACATCAAACAATCTAAAATTCAAAAAATGAATGACCAAACTCAAAACCAAACTAGTTAAGTTCAACAAAGACGATACATGAGTCATTAGTATAGATCAAACGCACTCATCTCAAAGCATATTTTGGTGTTACGTTAACTTTTCACATTTCATCCACTTCACTTATAAGTACATGAGAGCTACACATACGAGACAAATATGAAAATCAGTTGAACTTTAATCAATAAAAATAAATATTAATGAATAACAATATCAATACTAGTCTACTCTAGGTTCGAGTAAAAAAACAAATATTATCTCTAATAATTAAAAAAATTAGAACTAAAATATTTTTACGTTTTAGTAATAAAAAAATCAGAATTAAAATATGTTTATGTATTCCTTATATCAATATTAAAATCCATATAATCAAACACTATACATATAAATTTTCATCTATAAAAATCAATATCCATCTTTTATTATTTTGTTTAAAACAGTTATTGTTATTTATTTTTTCATCACCAAATTTCTTTTAAACCAACTAATTAAATACAAACTCGCGAGTATTTATAATTAAGGATGCAATATTTTTGTCTTCTTAGTTTTGTTATAATTTAAGTTGAATATGAATATAAAAGATTATAAACTATACAAAAAAAATCACAATTTTTTTTTAAAAATTAAATAAACCATCTTTAATATATATATATTGAAAATTTTATAAAATTTTAAATTTTAAACTTAAATTTTAACTTAAAATATATTTAAAACAAACTAATAATACTATATAATTAATATAGTGTTAATTAGTGTTAAATTAAATTAATAAAAATATTAAACAAACTATAATACTTATAGTTAACATTACTACGCATACTTAAGAGGTGTATGTTCACCTATATTTTATATAATTTATACATAATAAATAATTTAGTAGAATTTAAAAAAAGAATAGTAGATAAATTTTGTTATCAATAAATTTTAAATTATTCTATCGTTAAAAATAACAATCAATTATTATCTTGCATAATTGCTATAATACAAAATATATAAACACACATTATAATATTTTTATGTTAAAAAAGTTATCAAAATAATATCAAAATCAAAACACATGTTTTATTGGATATTTATCTCGTAAATAATTTTATTTATTTCTTCATATGATAAATTTTATTTATTTATTTTTAAAGTGACCCAAAAAGTTATAAGATAAATTATTGTTTATATTATGAAAAAGACGAAATTTGTGTTATCATGATAGTTCCGATGATTTGGGGGACTTATGAGTTTAATATATTTTTGGAAGTGATTATCTAAAGAGAAATACGGGGAGGCTCGAGAGAGAGGTCGACAAAAGTGAGAATAAAATAATAAATGTTTAAGTTTCGCTAGAAATTGGGGTAATTTATATAGAAGTGACGGTGGCTTAAATGCCACATCAATGGTCATTTTAAGTCCATTTAAGGCTATTTTTCTCCATTATTTTATTAATCTAATCCATAGTTACTACTTATTACACAAAATATCAGCAACGTTACATATTTGTTTGCCGTATTTTACAAGCCTTATGTGAAGCCAAATTAGCCTTATGTTGAAAGGGTCTAACCCGTAGTCCAGATAATTCTCACCCTTATCAGTACCCTCCTAGTCCTTACGAAGATATCGAAGTGATTACTAACTTAGTGGTGCCTTGCACGTGCCCGACGTGCTTTATCATACGGCCTTCATCAAACCGGTGACTTCATCAAGAAGATTGCAGACCTAACAACCACATATTGTGCGTGTTATTATCCATACACATGTCCATCATCTTTAAAATTGAGATGCATTCCTTCAAGAGTGACCTATGGGTAACTTGGCATATGAGAAAATGTTTCATCTTCCCCATACGTGTGCTCTTCAAATTGTTGGAGAAGGGATATGAGACTCTTCATCTCCTCTAGGCTTTTAATAGTTCAGAGGCCTTCCATCTGCTTGGATTTTTATAACCGTTAGAGGCCTTGGTATTTCCCTATAAATACCATCACACCATCATAACCTGCATTTGTTTGTTTCATAATCTAGAGATAGACACGTTGTAGAGAGACAGTGATGCCCGCAGTTTCTAAAAATATCCCTCAAAGCTTTTGTTTCTATCGTTTTTACTCCTCGTATACCCTTCGTACATGCCTAAAACGCTTAGCGCTTTAGATTGGTATTCTATAAATAAAAGAACTGAAGCGATAAAAGCAGCTGGGCTAGAAGACGATGAGCCAATACCGCTGACTATCAGTCAAACCACATACTCCCGTCCATTGCTTC
Source organism: Limnanthes douglasii subsp. nivea (assembly GCA_036936605.1). Classification (NCBI taxonomy): domain Eukaryota; kingdom Viridiplantae; phylum Streptophyta; class Magnoliopsida; order Brassicales; family Limnanthaceae; genus Limnanthes; species Limnanthes douglasii. Next base: position 51,912,962 of record JAUPFV010000004.1, on the reverse strand, counting down.
CGACTACGAAACAATCCGAAGTGGCAGAAACTTCAAATAACAGAAACCCAACCACCCCACATAGTACTCAGGCCCCCTAGTTAAGCTTGTCCGACGCACAACAAGGGTGATCTTGACACTTTAAGGAAGACGACCGCTGAGACCTCTTATATTTCGATGGGTGATAAGCATAAAGGGATGCAAAAATCAAAGTTATTGCTCAACGCGAGACACACCAGCCCCCAAGAAAAATTTGATACTACAGCCCCTACAAAGAAAAAAAAACCTCAAAGATGAAAAAGAAAAGGTAAGATATGGAATTACCCTCGAATATTGAGGCCATTCTTCAGAACAACCTTCATGAAGTTGAAAATAAATACCTGATAAAAGTGAGTTACTGGTACTACCACATGTCACTTGAAGAAAATATTCAAGATAGATGAGGTATCCCGATCTCGATCACTATTCAATTATCCTAATATTTGGGGAATTCCTTTGTCCGTTGAGGATAACGAACTGGTTGTTTTCCCGAAGATACTCAACTGGGGGCTCCGGTTCCCTCTTGACCATGGCATGCTCAGGTTTTTGAGCTAGTGGACATGTGCCTTAATCAAGCAGGACCGAACTAGTGGTTTACACTGATGGCCTGCATCATGGCGTCAAGAATATTCGAGTTTAGGTTCTCTATAAAACAAAATTTCGGGCTGACTACTGTCTCGAAGAACCGATACGTTCCATATTATTCGCTTACCCTAGGGAATAAATTCAAGGTGTGCGACGATCTGGTGGAGGCCGATAAAAAGAATAAGCATATGATTTTCTTTATCTCAGAGTCGTGGGAGAAAAGCCGCATTTGATTTATCTGAAGTTGACCAGTAAAGGTACATTCTTATCTGAACTGATCCTTCATTAGTACACTCTCTTTATATGCTTATTTTGGCAAGTATTTCTTTTTATGTTAGATACAAAAAATAAGTGACAAGGGTGACAAGGGCTTTAGAAGAGTATCAAGAGGATGCGTTGGGGATATTTTCTTGGATGAGTGAGTGGGCCGGAACCGTTTGGTCCAATAAATTTTATTGTTGTTTCACTCCGCCTAATCTAGCTACGAGCCATTTTTGGAGGACCGATTTTTTAAAAAATCTATCTTACGAGGAACTCATGGTGCCTCCCTCAAAAGTTGAAGTGTTGAAGAAGTTGAAACAATTGACATGCTCGTCTATTTATCGACGAGATTTAGAGCTCCAAGCCACCGAGTCCCAAAAAAGGTGAAAATAATATAGATAAAGCAAAGGATAGCGAGGTTGAGGTTGGGCCGAGATAGTTACCAGTGCAGAGGAGAAGGTAGTTGTTGATGGGTATGGCTCTAAGAGGCCATAAAAATACACTACTCTAAAATAAATGCACACACCCAGCTAAAGATGACTTAGGGTTAGCAAAAGAACGTGATGAGGCCGACAAAAAGGTCGCTCTCAATACATATACTGCATAGTAGATTGTCAAACTGGAAGCTCGTGATGCTAAGGTGAAATCTATTTTGGTACTGGATCTACATGAGTGCTTTCCAGAGTTGATGTTGGTAGCTACTAGAAGCTTGTGTAAGATAAGTATCGCCTAGGCATTTTATTGGAAGGCAGTGATGAGTTGTCTGAGAGCTCTGGTGGGTCGAGGAGCTTTTCGTCCAACTCGTCAGAAAGTGGATCTAAGGATTATCGTGTAGCGTAGGAAATACTTGTGTAATTTTTTGGTTTTCCTCTTTTATTTGTGGTATTTGTTGTGATCATGGTATTCTGCGTAAATTCCCTGTGTTTTTGGAGCATTTTGTACTTCAGACGTTATAAATGTTAGCCAACTTTTATTCTCAGATAATTAATGATAATTTTAATGGTAACTAATTTTTAGTTGGAAGACCCCTCAAATCCAAGGAAGAATTAAATTGTATTTAACCAACTTGTGTTGGAAGACCCCTCAGAGCTAAGAAAGAATTAAATGGTTATTGACCAACTTTTGTTGGAAGACCCATCAGATCCAAGGAAAATATTAAGTGATTGTTGACCAAATTTTGTTAGAAGACCCCTCAGGTCCAAAAAATAAATGATTGTTGACCAACTTTCCTTAGAAGACCCAGAAGTCCAAGAAAAGTAAATGATTGTCGACCAACTTTTGTTGGAAGACTTCTCACGTCCAAGAAAATTAAATAATTATAGACATACTTTTGTTGGAAGACTCCTCACGTCAAAATAAATTAAATGATTGTAATGACACCAAACATTGGCTTGACAACACGTAAGAACTATTAAAATGGCAAAATGGCTTATATTTATAAAATTGATTTTGCGGGCACCTCATTGAAACTTTCCTGCACCACCCGAGTAGGAAATAGTATGCTACCAACCTTTACACAAGTTAGACATCACATATATAAAACTTTTATATTCATTCCATATATAAATTTAGATGTTCGATGTTCCACGGTTGCCGAAGCGATCTTCCTTTTATCTTTAAGCTCGTACATTCTGGGTTTACCTTTTTGGTTATCATTTACGTCGCTTGACCCTGGATGCATGCCTGCTCCTCATTAGTGTTTGATTGTACAAAGAATTTAGGTGTGACCGTCTTCTTTTTATCCTCGATCAAGTCTAACTCAGCACGATTTCCCTTATCTTACCCTCTTTGTAATAACCATTAAAATGATATGAAAGGAAGACTGCCTCAGATGGCATCACAGTGTACATCGCATAAAGACTAACACGAAGCTGGATTCTTGCGTTATTGTTTGGGGAGTGGTTTAGTAAACAAATAGTACCTCTTGCACATAATCCCGCCATTACCTATATTTTTCTTTCAAAATTTTGTTGAACCCATCAAGGATGGTCCGGTTAGTTACTATAACTTGACCATTTACATGTGAGTGAAAATATACTGAAAAAAATTATCGTATGCCCCGTGAAGAGCAACAATCTATGTATTTGTTTTCGAACTGCGAGCCATTATCCAGGAGCTAGCCTCCTCGGGGCACAAGACGAAAACATATGCTAGAAATATTGAATTTGATCACATCGTTCACTTTTATCCTTGACAGCAGTTCGACTTCTATCCACTTGGAAAAATAGTCCATTGCAACCATTATTGTTTGTTGTCCTCCGGAAGCCATCGGCAATTGTCCAACCAGATTAATGCCCATCGGTCGAAAAACAGCACCTCAGATATACACTCAAGAGATACCCCATACATATGGATGGTGTTAGCAAACCTTTAACAAGTGTCACACCTTATGACCAATTCTTTGGCATTAGCAGCAATCGTGGGCAAATTAATAACCCTCTAGCAAAACTCTTCACATCAAGGTTTTATACCCACAGTGCATCGACCCCTCATTGCTATGTAGTTTAGACAATATCATCTATGATTCATTTTCCCCGAGGCACCAAAGCACGTGCCTGCTTAAATATTTCTTATACAAGATACCTCAGAGTATCGCCTAACCATGGGCTTTGAATTGTTTCTTCTTAGCCACTTCCTTGTCAATTGGTATGATGTTGGTGGCTAGGAACTCCCTCATATCATGCCTTTAGTCATTCTTAGCACTTGTAAATATCTGGAAGGCCTCATCAAAACCCGCAATCAGCTTGGAACCTTTTTGATGTAGTTGCACGAGCTCATGGCTATATGACCCTTTTGGACAAACGGAAACGAGATTTATTTGGGACCCAGGTATCCGAATTGGGCACTGAGACCACTCAAATCAAACGCGTTGAGAAGCCCGGTGATTTTCGGAAGCATCAAAAGGAAAAGCCAAGTGATGAATTTCAGGCCCAAAATTCCATCGTTTAAGTCCTCTTTTTGCTCTTTTCATGAATTTTCTACATTTTTCTATTTTTGTTGGATTTTATTAAAATACCTAAGAAACTCCAATCGCTTTGAAATTGGGCTGAACTATATTTTATTTTGTAAGGAACAAGCAGTAATTTTGGCCTAGGGTTTCAAGCACTTCTATAAAAGGCTCTCAAACCCTAGCCTCGTAGTTTGGCGTTACCACTTTCACGATTGAAGGACTTTCCTGTGTGATTATCCAGAGGCGTCCTTCAGAATATGCAGTGGTAGCAAAAGATTCAGCCACATAAATTTCTACTCTACAGATGTATTCGTATTTTACGCTTTCAAAAACGGTTGCCAAAACCTTCAAATCTTTCAAGTACTTTACTAAGTGATCTTGCCCAACTTCAGACTGGTCTGATGCATTATTCATGAGGTGTTGTGAGTCACTTACCAATTGAACCTTTTTTCCCTGCATATATGGGCAAGCCTTAATCCTGATATAGTAGCCTCTTATTCTGACTCATAATTTGACGCTTGAAAACCAAAGTGTATATCCGGGTACATTAAAATCTCAGCCTGGGAGATCAACTGAACCGTCACCCCACATCTCGAAGCACTCGAACCTGCATACGTTCGAATTGTCCATTCCACCTCTTCTTTTTCCCCATCTATCTCCATATCAGGTCGTTCAGAGTGGATCTTGACCAAAAAATATGCCAAGGCATGAGATTTGATCGTTATTCGGGGCTCAAAATCAATGTCAAAGTCACCTAATTCCACAGACCATTTTTTCATTTTATCAGACACATCGGGCCTCTGTAACATGTTCTTCAAAGGAAAAGACGTTTGGACTACAATCGAATGTACCTGGAAATAGGGTCTCATCATCCAAGATGCAGTAACAAAAAAATGGCTAACTTATCCAACTTTAAATATCTATTCTCTATGTCAAGAAGACTTTGCCGATATGATACACCAACCGTGGGCAACTATCGACCTCTCATATCAGTACAACACTTACAGCATAATCGGACACCATTATGTAAACAAACCCTTTATCCCCCAAATTTGGATTTGTCGAGATCTCATGAGAAGAAAGATATTCTTTAATTTTTGTGAAGGTTTTGGTACACTCCGGGGTCCAAGTAAAACAGTTTGCATGTCTTTATACTCTTCCAAAAACCTAGATATTATCGTATTTAAAGCTGACAGTCTCCCTGTCAATATTTGCACCTCTTTGAAGGTCTGGGGAAGAGCCTTAGAGCTCAAAGCATTCAGCTGTACCGGGTCAGCTTTTATCCAATGTTCGCTGAATATGTAGCCCATAAAATTTACCGGACCATAGTCTTAACATAAACTTCTCCGATTTCAGTTTCAAGTTTATTTTGTTCAAGTTTCTGAATGTTTCTTCCAAATCTGCGAAATGGTCATCATCCCTGGTGATTTTTACCAGCATTTCGTCAATATATACCTCAACATTTTTTCCAATCTGAGCCTCAAAATATTTATTCACCAAGTGTTGGTAAGTTACCCAGATTGTTTCTATCCACACGGTATAACTTTTGTAGCAATGTTGGCCCCTTCCAATAATGAACAATGTGCTCTATTGGTCTTTCAAATCCATCTTGATCTGGCTATACCCCTTTTACACATCCATGAAAGATAAAAATCGATTTCCCGATGTGATGTCCACCAGCTGATCGATCCAGGGGACCGAAAATGGTCATTTGGACAAGTTTTGTTCACGTCGATGAAATCCACACACATCTTGCATTTTTTATTCTTCTTTTTTACCAAACATGATTGGTTACCCCAATGAGTACTCAGATTCTCATATGTTCCCTAATTTTGATAGACGATCCACCTTGATCATAATCGCCTGTGACTTTTCATGAGAAAATAATCTTATTTTCTGGGAAATTAGGCATACATTGCTTCAGATAGCCAATCTGTGGAAAATGATCTTAGCAGGTATCCCTGTAATATCTTTAGTGCACCACACAATCATGTACAACCTCGTTGACCAAAACTGAATTAACTTCTCCCTCACCTCTCAATACAAAATTGTACTAATCTTCAAAAAAATTCCGCTCAGAAAGAGGTAGTCCTTAAAGTTTATATATGGGACCAAAAATTTGGGGGTCTTCCTCGAATTGTCAATAGAATTGGACCCCAACGTAGACTCCACTGACTGTTACACTTTTTTTGGTTCGGTCCCTTTAATCTACTTTAGGGCCAAAGCCATTCGGTAGCACTCGCTTGCTATTATATGCTGCCACGAATCATTCCCACATTGTTTCCCACTACATACTTTAGGAGCTGGTGAACATTCGACGTAACCACATGTATTCCGGATAGCCAAAACTGTCCAAATATCGCATTATATAACGTGGGCGCGTCCAGCATGATAAACAACAATGTTACTTCTTTCCAGAACAGACCGCAACCCAGCTCTACAGTTCTTTTGAACTCCCCGATTGCAACAGCAATTACCAAGATAAAACCCACAATTGTCTGATCTGGTCGGAGAATAATCAGGGGACTTTCCATCTGCTCATAAGTCATCATGAATAAAATATTAGCAGAGTTACCAGTGTCTATTAAAACCCTTTGAATTTTATCTCTGGTGATTCATGCCACGATTACAACATCATCCTCGTGTGGCCCCGTCACCTCTCCCATAGCGTCGTTCTTAAAACAAAGCCATGATAATGGATTTCGATATAAATGGTGCGAAATACCCACTTCCAATTACGTAACAAGGCTCACGATATGCCTTTTTTGGGAGAATTTTGTAGTTCTTGAAACGGTGTCACCCCTAAAAATTATTAAACATTCAAAGAAAGAAAATAGTTCACTAACCGTTCATTTTACCACAGGTTCTTTTACCATCATGACCTTATTCTTTCATGTCTTGCGGTCCGAATATTCAGAACAGATATCAAAAGAATCAACAAGATTCAGAATCATCAAAACATTTTATTCCTTCAGAATTGCCACAACCTCCCTTGCCACTGGGTCATGCTAAGAGTGTTTTTTAACAAATGTTATCGATTTCTCATTCTCAATCAACACTAAGATTTATTTTCATAGTGGTATACAATCCTTCATGTCATGTTTTATGTCGTCTTGGTACTTGCAATACATACTGCTTCTGCTTTCCCTCGGAGTTTGGATCAAGGAAATTTTTCAAAATGTATATGATTCTGAACCTTATCAAAGATTGTAGCTACACACTTGGTCAGTTCAACAATATAATTAGGCTCTACCCACTTATTCGATATTTTCCTGATGGCATGTTGTATGTTTTCCACCTGCTGATTCACCCTCGACCTCTAGGGTAGTTGATTTGGCACTCTTGGTCGGATACTAGTCGGTGGGTGGTAAGTCCGAGGAATATGTTTGGGTACTTGATAGTAGACCTGTACCAGAGACTGATGGTTCTTCTCAATTTGAGCCATTGAAGTCAATTCTGATGCATGTGTCTCTTCCACCAAAATCTATTTCTCAACTTGGACCAACAATGCTCCAAATGTTATGGTTTATTTTTTGTAACATTATATTACAAAATGCCATATAGAGTCCTATTATGAATGTTGTTAGCGCCACATTGCCCACACATCCTTAAACTCGATCTTGGTCTTAACAAAACGCCTAGTGTACTCCCTCAGGCTCTTTCCAATTTTCTGTTTACAATAAATTATCGTGTCGATGTTCGCGCAGAATTTCTTGCTTCCCACAAATATTATCGGAACATGTTCTAAAACATGTCAAAGTTCTTGATACAGCCCTGCAAAAAATGATTATACCAATTTGAGGCGCCATCCTTAAAGTTTGGGAGAACTCCCTACACAGTATTTTATCATAATCGTGGTATTTAATTATGTAGCTCCTGCACTGCTCTATGTGGATGTCCGAGTCCTGAGTCCCATTAATCTTTTTCAAGCTTGAGATGTCAAACCACTTCGACATATGAGTGAAGAGAATATATGCGGAAAAAAGGGACGGTCTCCAATTGTGCCCAGCTATGTACGTACTGCCCCTGGGTCTTTTATTCGCACAAATGTACAAACCCTCTTTGAAAGGTTCGAGAATTGATTGCTTGCATGGTACTCGAAGATTTTTCTCCCCGACAGAAACTGGATGTGGGGCGTAGCTTACTCCATTTCATCAACGATTATTGCTATATTTCATTCTTCAGACCTAGGTGCCCTTTTGTTTTGATTACTTATTTCCCTCCTCGAACCCCTGGCTCGGTGAGATGTTCAACGATTGTCTTTTCTTTTTTCGAACCCTTTTTTTACTATTCCTCCTGCGTCGGTTGTCCCTCTTCGGATAGGAGGATTCATCCGAATCATAGACGGAATAATCACTAGATTCAGTAGATTCATACCGACGCTTGGGTTTTATTTCATCATTAAAGAGTAATGGCTTCGTTACCTGTGTATTTCTGCCTATCACCAGTCCAACGAGCATCTTCTACTTCATTCTACTCAGATATATGCTCTCTTCGAACCTCTGACCTAAGACTCTTGGCAGTCAGTGTCGTATCTTTCTCTGAGTTCAGCTTTGTTATATCTTTCAAGAGTTCTTTTATTCAAGCTACCATGGTAGACTCTTCGAGTTGCTTCTTGATGTACAGATCATTGTAATTTTGTTCGTCTATTATCTGCTCTTCAAGGCAATGATATTCAAACATGGCTTCAGTCACTAGGCCCTCCATACAACATTAGGTTTCTCTAGTATTTTCATATTCATATGTCTGAAAGAACTTGACAGCAAAGTAGGTTCTGGAAAAACTATCTCGCTTACCAACCATTTTTCTATAGACGACACCAATGATAGTTTCAAATATTTTGAGGAAGAGTTATGAGTCTAAGATATTTTCGGAAGTGATTATATAGAGAGAGAAACACAGGAAATCTAGAGATAGAAGTTGACAAAAGTATGAATAAAATAATAGATGATCACCATTCCCCATAAAAGAATGGTTCTTTTATATAGTAGTGATGGTGGGTCTAGAGACCACATTAATGGTCCATTTAAGGCTAGTTTCCCCCGTTAGTTCACTGATATCATCTATAGTTACTATTTATTACATAATACTCTTAATGATACACATTTTTTGGACCTATTTTACAAGACTTATGTGAAACCAAAATAGCCATATATTTAACCGATCTAACCAGTACTCCAGATAATTCACACAGTTATCAATCATAACTAGTTATTTTTTAGTATTAAAAGAATGCTATCTCCTATAAATGACTATTATTAAGATGATGGTCATTCGCTTTGGATAATGTTTTTATATATAAATTTGGAACATGATAGACTTTAATCCCTTTATTCTTATTTTTTAATTTTGGAAGTTTAGTTATATTATTCGTATATGTATTAATAAAAAATTATTGTATGTCATAGAATTATATTTGCATAAATTTACATAAAATTAAAGTTGGAAAGTTTCGAGGAAAAAATGTTTATTAACTGCATGAATAAAAATACAAAACCAAATTTGAATATTAAATATTATTATCGTCAAATCTTCTATATTGACATGTTAGAGTTAATATTTCATGAATTTTAAATATAACTATGAATATATAATCTCATAAGAGTATGAAATCTTATTTAGATGCATAATAGGATATTATAGAAAAACATAGGCAATGTGTATCTTTTGCATTTGTTTATGCTTATTCCTTCGTTTTAGATCAGATGTATCATTGCTCACGATTCGGTTTATCTTTAATTCACAGATGAAGATCTTAAGAGAATATATGTTTCTATTCTTAAATGTTATGAGCTTCCAATGAGTAGCAACGATGAAAATCTGTATGTAAGTGACGTGAATGAATTTTTGATCTCCTTCATCTTTATATATGATATACAGTTAGGATTTCTTAAATATAGATGAATTGAATAGTCTCATACATGAAGTTGAACGATAATATGACTAAAGATCTCTTCAATGCATTATTATGTACAAATGTATGCAACATTAATTACATCATTATCAACAATCCATTACATGGATCTATATGGTGTGTAATATAAGAATAGTTTTAATAATCTCATATATCTATTTTTAACTGGTCATAGCTTAAGTGGAGATCTACTTAATAAACAAGAGAAGTTAATAAAACTTAAATTGACCTACTTATTATATTATTTTACCTTTAAAACTTAAGCATACACATAAAATTGGTAAAAAATACCTCGTGACCTATTACAAACTCGCACTGAAACCAATGATCCTCTACACATTCATCTTAATTGTGTGTTCCTAAACGATTATGGGTACTAATGCTTTTGTAAAAACAATTGTCGCCATGGGGTTTTATTGATGTGTTCTATGCTTATTGGATGACTATATTATTCTATTTTTAACAAACATGAACTTGATACCTATATGCATCGACTTATCCAAGTTCATGTCCCTTTTTGAATACTTAACTATAGAATTGTTTGGATGCCTTTAAGTATGCAACAAATACCATTGCTATAATGGAGAAAGCAACTGATGTTGCTTTATACATTTTCCATAATTATATACCCCTATCTAATACAAATAGATTTTCTAATGGTCCATACAACCTACCAAAATATGAATCAGAATACCCATTTATCTTCATATTATTTACCTTCATATATGTCAAGGTGTTTCAAGTTATTTGTTGCTTATACCGGAGAATCCTTTTGACCATTTTCTAGCGGTCCACATTTGAACTACTTACAAACATTCCCAATAACCCGATAAAAAGTAACAAAGATTTTGGTGAATCTGGTATTATGTAATTTCACGGGATCTATCTCGATGAATCTGGATTCTTAATACCAAAATCACATCACAAAGATCATTCATATCAAATCTCTCCGCTAGATATATCTTAGTAATATGTAATAATTCCTCATCATTTGTGGCCAGCAATATGTCATCAAATATAATACTAAAAATATAAAATTACTTCTACTGAACCTTTAGTACACACAGTCCGCAACTGAATTCATCTAAAAACAAAGAGACTATTACCTCAAAAGACTACTGATAACATTCTTGAGAAGCATATAGATGGATTTCTTAGGTTTCCTTTGTGTAAAAAATTACAAAGTTCTCAAGTGGAACCATATATATAATTCTTTTAATGTCACCAGTAAGAAAAGCAGTCTTAACTACCATTTGGTTAAGCTCTAGGTCAAAGTATGCAACTAGTGCATTGAAAGACCTAAAATAATCTTCCATGAAACTAGAAAGAATGTTTTAAACTCAGTCCTTTCACGTTGATTATAACTTATAATCACAAGAGTTGATTAAGGATATATTCATTTACTTTTAGAATCTTGTTTGGTTTTGTAACTCTATGACCATTGGTTCATTTTTTTTTCAGCTAATGGGACAAGCCCACAATCCGTATTATATTGCATTGACTTATACTCACTCATAACATTAATACACAATTAAAAACTGGAACTCTGAATGGTTTAAAAAACATGACGAGTCATATATCAGTACACAATATATATCTGCATGGTATCAAAGATACACTGTATGGTTCAAAAATATAGTGTTCTTACTATATGTAGTGGATCTTTTTTGGGATACTATTTATTTAATTTTCAATTCTTGAGGAGGTGGAGTTTGATCTTTTTGAAAATTATCATTTGTGTTTCTTAGGTAAAAAATTATATCATCTTCAATATTTTCATGCTCTAACATCACTGAAATGCACGGCATTAAAATACCAAATCATCTAATACTTATGTAGTAATTCACCAATATAGATCATTATTATGTGATATATTAACTTTATAACTGATTTATCTTCATTATAACCTTCATGGATCTCTATATATTATTCTTCAAAATGAACATTTGTTCCTAAATCCCCCTACCCTTCCCCTCCTCAAAACTTAACATCCTCAAAGAACATTGTTGTTCATGACTAAATTTTTATTTTAGAGCAAGGATTGTAAAACTTAAAACCATTCGCATGGTCTAAATATCCATATAGTAATAACTAAATGTTTTAGTATTCAATTTATTTTGATTCAGCCTATAAGGCTTCACTTCACATGAACATCTCCAAACATGTTGATTTTAAAGCTAGGTTTGCACAGAGTTCAATATTCATGTGGAATATTAATGATTGCTTTTGTGGGAATGGTATTAATAATATATATAACATATTTGATGGTTTATTTATTCCTCAAAGTGATAGTTGTAAGGTTGTCTGACTAATCATACTTGTCACCATATCCTTTAGCATATGCTTACATTTCTCATATACACTTTTTATGTTGGCCAAACCCAACACTGTATTCTGAGAAACTATACTACACCTTTTTAGGTACTTTAGAAATGATCCATGACATTGTTCACCTCATCCCTCATATATGTCATAATATTCAACACCATAGCCAGATCTGAGGTACTTAATGCTTTTACCAAGTTGTTGAACTTCGATCTTAAAAGTTATGAACTTATATTATGGATTTGATATCTCATTAATAAGGTATAAATACATGTACTGAAAGGTCTACAATCATCCTATGTATCAACTTCAAGATGTCTTTTTCTCAATATGCACGTAACCTTTTCATTATGGTCAGTTTTTATTTTATACACTCGATGAAAGCACCAAATACTGAATAATAAAGAGAACCTAATAAACCTTCCTAAAATGAAATTATTCATTATCTCTTTTGAGATATGACCTAAGTGCTTGTGTCTAATATTTCCTATATTTTCACTTTTATAATTTAGTTTATCATATACCTGTATATTCATTGTTTCTTTGTGATACTTATAAGTATCGAATAAATGCAATTTATCATTAATTGTTAAATATCCAATGCATATCATGTTATCATGTTAATTATCTGATGCATATCATGTTATCGAATAAATTACTTACCTAAAAATGTAGACACTGTGTTATTTTTAGATTTATTCCTGCTCTTCTTCTGCTTTAAATCTGAGTATAATTGTTCTTGATTATTTGTATTTTATGTTCCTAGATGAAGATCTCAAGAGAATGTCAGTTCTACTCTTGCAGGCTATGAGCTTCCAATCAGCATAAACGGCGAAAATCTGTATGTAAATGACGTGAATGAATATTTCACTTCCTTTGCAATTAAACTTTTAATATAAGTCTAATTACAATATCATCTCTAAATTATATTGTTGTGATCAGTGATCATAATCACGACTAACTGTTTCCGTACAAATTGATTCGTAAAATTTATAGTTTAGACTAAGAATCAATATTCGGATTCACTCATTCACTAAATCTAAAAATGATATTGTTTACATAATTACCTTCCTAATAGATTTTTATTTAGGAGTTATTATCCCAATTTATTTATATTTAATTGATTACTTTTTAATTAAAATATTTATCAATAATAGCGAATACATCAATAAAAATATAATGATTCACTAGAATATAAAAATTATAACATAAATGTATCGTATTAAAATAATTTCGCATATTTATATCCGCATAAAACATATTTTATATTTTTTATATAAATTTTTATTTACATAAACTCTGTCTTCTCTCTAATTTGTTTTTAAATCCACAATTTTCAAAGATCTTGATTTTCAAAAACCTTCGACTACATTTCAAATTTCATTTACTTTCCCCTCGTCTCAAACATATATGTTTGTTAAGGAGAAGAAATCAAAACTATGTATCTAGAAATTTCCTTTTCTCTATCAAAACCTTGGTGTTCCATGCATTTCCACTATATTTTCAATTTTTTTCTCAAAACTCTACTAGCCCTCATCTTCTTTCCGGCTACTGGTTGTATGTTCACGGATTGAAAGAACCACTTCCCTATCCTTTGTACCGAATTATTTATAGTCGTTAATCGAAGAAATGGTTCTCTAACGGTCACTTATGAATTACAGTGTCTTATTTGGCCACTTCCGTCACTCTACGACCATCATCTTCCCTCTATTGGGTAGTAGTTCCCATTTCGATTACTATTTTACTAACGTTTATACTAACACTAGTTTGAGGGTTTTTCGAGAAATGAAAGCTTCAATTTTGTTGGTGCAGAAGACAAAGGTTTAACAGTAAGAGTAAATGAAAATGAGAGAGGCAGAGGAGTTACTGGAATGTGAAAAGAAAGGACTTAATTCATTCAATAGAAATGCTTGTTTAAATACATATAAAGGTCACTAACACACGTTAAGTGACTGACACAAGTTAAATAAAAGATACAAGTAAAGTAAAGCATGCTTCAGAGGACAACCAAAAGACACACAATGTAAACATAAGATAACAGCTTCTAAATAATTCTAACACTCCTCCTTGTTTAGAAGCTGCAAACTCCAAGTCTTTTTCTCAAATCTTCAAACTTGCTAAGTGGCAGAGGTTTAGTGAAAATATCTGCGATTTGATCTTCAGATTTGCAGTAACGCAGACTCACATCACCACTCTTTTGAACTTCTCGAACAAAAAATAGCTTGATATTGAAGTGTTTAGTCTTTCCATGAAAGACCGGATTGTTTGAGATCGCAATGGCAGCTTGATTATCAACTAGTATTTCAGTTCTTTGTTCTTGCTTCATGTTTAGATCAACTAGAAGTTTCCTTAACCAAAGAGCTTGATTAACAGTAGCTGCAACAGCTATAAATTCTGCTTCAGCAGTGGATTGAGCTACTGTTTCCTGCTTTCTTGAACTCCAAGAGAATATACCTGATTCGAGGGAAAAATAGTAACCTGATGTACTTTTCATATCATCAATCGAGCCACCCCAATTACTGTGAGAGAAACCAATTGGTTTCATCTCTATCTGCTTCAAAAACTTAACTCCATAATTCCAAGTCCCCTTTGTTGGTGTATTTTTTGTGTGAAAATGCGGAACCTCATGGACTAGCAAGATATTGTCCGCTTTGGGCCTCACGGGCCCGCACGGATTTGCTCTTTGGGATGATACTCCTAAAAGGCCTCTTACTAGTTGAGGTGGAGCCACAATTATATACACTCACTATTTTTGGTTCTTACCAATGTGGGATTGGGGGTCCTCTATGGGATGAAGTTTATACTTCAACACCCTTTACGTATCTGATAACTCTTTTTGAAGTTGTCATATGAGTTTCATTGGGACAAAACATGAATCTGGAGAGAATACTTACAACATTTAATATGTCCGGTCTGGTTGCTGTCAAATACATCAGACAACCTACCAAACTCCTGAACTCAGCTTCAATAACCTTAGCAGAACCATCATCTTTGACCAGCTTCTCCTTTTGATTCATAGGAGTATTCATTGCTTTGTAATCTTCTATTTGAAATTTTTTAAGTATCTGCTTTACATACGTTCCTTGACATATGAACACTTCATCATGGGTTTGTTTGATCTCAATGCCAAGGAAGTATGACATCAGACCAAGGTCTGTCATTTTGAAAACCTCTTCCATTTCGAGTTTAAACTGATTAATTTGATCAAGGTTATTTCTTGTAATTAACAAATCATCTACATAAAGAGAAATGATTAAGGTATTTGTACCTTCATTCTTGACATACAATGTGAGTTCAGATTGACTTTTGCGAAAGCCAAGACCCACCAAATGATCATCAATCTTGTTGTACCATGCTCGCGGAGCCTGTTTTAGGCCGTATAAAGCTTTTTTTAACAAACAGACTTTATCTTCATTCCCTCTGTTTACAAAACCTTCAGTCTGTTCAACAAAAATTTCTTCTTGCAAATCTCCATTTAAGAACGCAGATTTAACATCAAGTTGGAACACTTTCCAACTATTTTGAGCAGCAAGAGCAAGCAGTAATCTTACTGTGCCAAGCCTAGCAACAAGTGCAAATGTTTCCGAATAGTCCACTCCAAACACTTGTGCATATCCTTTTAAAACAAGTCTTTCTTTGAATCTGTTAACTGAACCATCAGGATTTAGCTTTGTTCTGAAAACCCATTTTACACCAATTATATTTTTGTTTAGAGGTCGATCAACCAACTCCCAAGTTTTATTTTTTACAATCGTCGACAGCTCCTCCTGCATTGCAACCCTCCAATGCTGATTGTCTTTTGCATCACAGAACCCTGTAGGTTCACAGACAGCTCTTACTGGAGCATCATCAACTGAAGCATCTTGCCCCTCAACTCTAGGTTCTTCTTCTTCTATCAAGCTACCATTGATTGAACTGTTTTGTGAATTAAAATTCTGGTTCACCTTGGTTGATTCATCCCAATTCCATTGCTCATTTTCAATAAAATGAACATCTCTGCTCACTATAACTCGACTAGTAAGTGGCTGGAAAATTTTATAAGCTTTGGATATACTGTTATACCCAATAAAAATTCCGGCTTCTGCCTTTTTATCAAGCTTATCTCGCTTGACCAGTGGAATATAAGTGAAACAAAGGCAGCCAAATATTCTAAGAAACATTAAAGAAGGTTTGTAACCATACCAAGCTTCAAATGGCGTCAAGTCTTTTACAGATTTCGTCGAAATTCGATTTTGTAAGTACACAGCAGTGTTTGCTGCTTCTCCCCAAAAGTATTTTGGAATATTTTTTTTCATGAAGCATACATCTCGTCATCTCCATTATGAATCTATTTCTTCTTTCACTAACTCCATTTTGTTGAGGAGTGTATGGTGCAGTCAGTTGATGTTCAATTCCAGCATCTTCACAAAACCTGTTAAAATTTTCTGAAGTGTATTTCCCGCCATTATCAGACCTTATAATCTGAATCAAACATCCACTTGCATTCTCAACTCTTGATTTGAATTTCCAAAACACACCAGTAACTTCTGATTTTCGCTTTAAAAAATAAATCCAACACATTCTTGTTAGATCATCAATAAAAATGATGTAATAGAGATTACCATTTAATGATGGTGTTCGTGGAGGATCGCAGAGATCAGTATGAACCAGCTGTAGCTTTCTCGAGGCTCTCTACGCTTGTTTAGGAAATGGTTTCCTGTGCTGCTTCCCAAAATTACAAGCCTGACAATGAGGCATGTCATCATCAATGTCTGTGAGTCCTTCAACCAGCTTCTTTGACTGCATATGAAGCAGTCCTCGATGATGAAAATGCCCAAGTATTTTATACCAAATCTGAGTAGCACAAGGTCTGGATTTAAAAGCCATCTGCTCATTTTCCATTGGATTTAGAGCAAAACGTTTTTCTTTCATTTCAACATTGAACAAGTCTTTGCCGCTAACATCTTTGATGAGGCACTACTTATTCTCAAACAACACAATATAGCCTTTATCAAGAAATTGACCAACGCTTAACAGATTTTGATCAATTTTCGGAACAAATAAAACATCTGAAATAAACTTCGTACCTCTGTAGCTTGTTATAGCTACTGTACCTTTTCCCTTGACTTCCAGGTGTTCACCGTTTCCGATCCTCACTCTTTTGACTTTGGTGTCTTTTAACTCCTTAACGAGTTCTTTATCATATGTCATATGATTTGTGCACCCACTGTTAATCAACTAGCTTTCACTGGATTCTCTGCCTGAAAAACAAGTAACCACAAACAATTGATCTTCTTCTTCTTGATCAACTACACGTCCATTTGCTTCTTGCATCAGCTTCTGACCCTTTACTTTACAAATTGCAGCTTCATGTCCAACTTGATTACATTTGGAGCATTTAGCATCAGGTCTCCTCCAACACCTGTGTGGTGGATGACCTTTAATTTTATAGTGACGACAAGGCGGGTAGGATTTTCTGACATCTGCTTCTTTTATTTTTTGATAATTGCTAGATGAATCTCCACTGTCCATTGATTTTTTGAAGTTTTCCTTTTTATACCTGTTGCTGTCTTGATGATTTACAGGTAGGGCACATTCAATCACTTCTTCTTGCCTCATAGACCTCCTCTGCTCTTGTGCTTGTAAGGCATTTAAGAGTTCTGTAAGAGAGATATTTGACAGATCTTTGGTGTTCTCCAGAGTAGTAATGGTTGCTTCAAACATCTCTGGAACCGTCATCGATATCTTTTCAACAATCCTAGAGTCTTTTAATTCAGACCCAAGCAATCTCACCTTGTTGGCTATGCTGAGAAGTCTGTCTGAATACTCTTTCACGCACTCAGACTCCTTCATCTTCTGCAACTCAAAATCCCTAATTAAATTTAGGACCTTCATTCCACGAATCCTTTCATCTCCTTCGTACTCAGCCTTGAGGTAATCCCAAATTTCTTTGGTTGTTTTGAGGGACATAATTCGTGTGAAAATCATTTGAGATAGTGCTGCAAATAGACAAGCTTTTGCCTTTGATTTTCTCGTCTTCTTTTCCTTATGTGCTTTGATCTGTGCCATAGTAGGATTTGCTGGAAGTTGAGGGATTTCGTAATCCTCTTCTATTGCTTCCCAAAGATCTAAAACTTCCAAGTAAGTCTCCATACGAACTGCCCACATTTGATAATTGTCTCCATCGAAGACTGGTGGTGCAACGATTAAAAAATATCTTTCCATTTTAACCTCACAAATCCCTTAAGAAGAGGTTTTTGAAATAACAGACCTTGGTCTGATGTCATACTTCCTTGGCATTGAGATCAAACAAACCCATGATGAAGTGTTCATATGTCAAGGAACGTATGCAAAGAAGATACTTAAAAATTTTCAAATGGAAGATTGCAAAGCAATGAATACTCCTATGAATCAAAAGGAGAAGTTGGTCAAAGATGATGGTTCTGCTAAGGTTATTGAAGCTGAGTTCAATGCTGTAAGTATTTGATGTATTTGACAGCAACCAAACCGGACATATTAAATGCTGTAAGTATTCTCTCCAGATTCATGTTTTGTCCCAACGAAACTCATATGACAGCTGCGAAAAGAGTTATTAGATAAGTTGTTCGTATATTTTTTGTGTGAAAAATGCAGAACCTCAAGGACTAGCAAGATATTGTCCGTTCTGGGCCTCACGGGCCCGCACGGGTTTGCTCTTTGGGATGACACTCCCAAAAGGCCTCTTGCTAGTTGAGGTGGAGCCGCAATTATATACACTCACTATTTTTGGTTCTTACCAATGTGGGACTGGAGGTCCTCTATGGGATGAAGTTTATACTTCAACACTCCCCTTTAAACTTTATCCCATCAATCACAGCGAATTCGGCGTTTAAGCCTACACTAGAGGCTCCGAATTTTCAGCGCTGGAAATTCGGCATTTAAGTCATTTGTGGCTCCGAATTTTTTCGGCGGTTAAGACATTGTTTGGCTCTGATACCAGTTGTTAGTGTATTTTTTTTTGTGAAAAATGCGGAACCTCACGGACTAGCAAGATATTGTCCGATTTGGGCCTCACGGGCCCGCACGGATTTGCTCTTTGGGATGACACTCCCAAAAGGCCTCTTGCTAGTTGAGGTGGAGCCACAATTATATACACTCACTCTTTTTGGTTCATACCAATGTGGGACTGGGGGTCCTCTATGGGATGAAGTTTATACTTCAACAAATTTCATTACTTACAAGTTGAAAGTACCGAATGACAGCCAACTTCGTTATACCACGTATTAACGTTCTCGAGGAATCATTTGGGCTTATATCTTTCCGACTTGATCAGTTTCTTAAATGCATTGCGTGTTATAACACACCTTCTTTCTTTTTATCTATTGTAGCAGCCTGCAATAATATTTTTTTAAATTTCATCTTCTCTAACGATTATATTATCAAGGTTATGATTACCTCTGGTTTTCCACCACTCCGAGGAACTCTTGCTAACCTAGTTCTGCAACACATCTCTGAGTATCAACTCTTATTTTTTTATATCTAATATTTTCTTTACTATTTTTCCTCTATAAAAAACATAAAATACAAAAATGGGTTTAGTTCATTCACAAAAATGTTGGAAATAATCTAAATATATTGTTTGAAATAAAGTAAGTAGTTTTGTTATTATTTGAATAGGTCTTTTATTGGTTTGAGAGTTTTCAGTTGATTGATAAGACATACAGAACGTGAAGTAGTAATAGGTAGCAGTTGCTTGTTTTTAGGCATTTTATTTCTTTAAGTACCAGCTTTGTATTTCCTTTCTGTTAAGCAATTAATAGTAACGTTTGTTTTCCATATTCAGTTAATTACTTTTGCTTCATACAAGTTTGTGTGTGTATCCTGGTGTTTAAGACTACATTTGGTATCAGAGCAAAGGCATGGTGAATTCCCAGACATAAATCGAGAAAAACAGACACAATGGAACCAGCAAAGGCGAAAGAAATCACGTCAAGTTTGAGCTACCCACTACTAACGAAGATGAACTACACAGCTTGGTCGTTGAAAATGTGTGTGTTTATGCAGGCACATGGGATTTGGGATGTTGTTGAACCGAAGGAGCCCAAAGCCACGATTGACGTAAAGGTAGATAAGATGGCGATGGTTGCAATTTATCAAGCCATTCCTGAATATGTTCTTCTCATCGTTGCTAAATAAAAGACAGTAAGGGAAGCATGGATGGCAATACAAACCATGTGTTTGGGAGCTGATAAGGTCAAGAAGGCTAAGTTTTAAACTTTAAAAGCTGAGTTTGAGAATTTACTCATGAAGGAAACAGAGTCCATAGACGATTTCTCCATAAAGCTGAGTACTCTGGTTACTAGCATTCGAACACTTGGCGAAACTATTATGGAGCATTACGTTGTCAAGAAATTCCTCAAGGCCATGCCATCAAGGTTCTTGCAGATCACTTCATCTATCGAACAGTTTGGTGATCTAGAGAAAATGCCAGTCTAAGAGATTATTGGATCTCTAAAAGCACACGAAGAAAGGCTTCGTGGACAGGTTGAAAACACTAGATGACAGTTACTCCTGACAGAGGAGGGATGGTTGAAACGATAAAACGCTGAGGGACACCTTTTATTCACAAAGGAAGAGTGGATACAAAGGAAAAAAAGGTGGGACAGAGCAATCCCAAGGCCTGAGAAATAGAGGAAGTGGCAGCAATCTAGGTGGACGAGACATGAGTAAAGTTCGATGCTCCAACTATGGTTTGATAGGTCATTATGCAACTGAATGTAGACGCCCACGACGTGACAAAGAATCAAAGCCAAAATTTAACTTGACTCAGATACAAGATGATGAACCCGCCCTCCTTGTAGCAGAAAGAGAGATTGTGCCAAAGCTGAGCAGCGTTGTAGAGAATCATGGTGTATCAAATGTGTGGTACCTGAACAACGGTGCCAACAACCACATGACGGGGTATTGATCAAAGTTCCGGGAGCTTGATGAAAGCGTGACAGACTTGGTGAAATTTGGCGATGGTTCAACAGTTTCAATCAAAGGAAAGGGATCTATTATATTCAAAAGAAAAACCGGAGATGAATTACTTTTTCGTGAGGTATACTTCATTCCACCCTCTGTAATAATATCATAAGTCTTGGTCAATTATCTGAGAGTGGAAATAAAGTTGTGTTGAATGGTAATTTTTTGTCGGTATACAATGAGACTGGGAGGCTGATAATGAATGTTCAACGATCAGTAAATCGTAAATATAAGATTGTGATAAAAACTACCAAGGCTGTATGTCTACTTTCAAAAACTGAGGAATTATCATGGCGTTGGCACTCGAGATTAGGACATGTTAACTTCCACGCTATGTTGTTGATGTCTAAAAATAAAATGGCATATGGCCTTCCAGAACTTATTCATCCTAAAACTGTGTGTACAGGCTGCTTGATGTCAAAACAAACAAGGAAAGCTTTTCCTTGTCAAACAGATTTTCATGCTTCACGGATGCTACAACTGGTTTGCGGGGATTTGTGCGGACAAATCTCACCATCTACAACCTCTGGAAATAACTATTTTTTCTTGTTGGTGGATGATTTCATCAAGATGATGTGGATTTATTTCTTGGTGAGGAAAGACGAAGCTTTGGAGGTGTTTAAAAGGTTTCGAGCAATTGTTAAGAAGGAGTTGTGCAAGGAGATAAAGACTTTCAGGATCCATCGAGGGGGTGAATTCACTTCAAACAAGTTCAACTCCTATTATGAAATCACATGTATTACCACACATCTCATCGTCCCATATTCTCCACAACAAAATGGAGTTGTTGAACAGAGAAACATGACGGTTGTAGTCATGACTCAGAGTTTCTTGAAAGAAAAACGACTTCCAGCACATTTATGGGGAGAGTCAGCACGCCATTTTGTCTACGTGTTGAACAGACTCCCAACTCGATCGCTCACAGCAAAGACGCCTTATAAAGCCAGGACAGGAGACAAGCCAGACTTAGAACATATCCGTATATTCGGTTGTATTGCACATGCCAAGGTACCAAACATTCATACTAGAAAGCTTGATGATCGAAGTAAAATGTTGATTTACTTGGGGCAAGAATCAGGCACTAAAGGATGCCGCCTATTTAATATCGAATACAACAAAATCTCTGTGAGTTGATACGTAGTTTTTGAGGAAGACAAAGCCCGGGTATGGAAAAATCAAGACGCTTTCGATGCTGGGAAACAAGGTAGTTTTTCTGTGGTTAATATCATTGTCGATGCAACAGCAACAGGAAACACCCCACTTGAAGATGTGGGGGAGAGTAATTATGAGACAACATCTGCAAGCAGTGAAGTTCGTACAGACGCAGTGGTGGTGATTTTCAAGACAGTACAGGTGGTGGTGGCGATTCTCAGGGCAGTAGAGCAAGTAGCAGCGGTGGTGACTCTCAGAGTAGTGCAAGTAGTGGGCCTCGACGTTTTCGACTGTTGAGTGATGTGTATGATCAAACATACGAGATTGAGGTGGAGCAGGAACTCTTGCTGGGAACTACGGAGGAAGAGCTTACGACGTATGTTCAGGAAACAGGTAAACACCAATGGGAAATGGCCATGAAGGATGAGATCGATGCCATAGTAGAACCACACCTGGGAGTTGGTGATATTACCAGCTGGACACAAACCCATCGGCCTCAAATAGGTTTATAAAACCAAACGAGATTCAGATGGCCATATCATCAAATACAAGGCTCGTCTCGTAGCCAAGGGATATGTACAAAAAACTGGGATAGATTTTGAAGAAATATTCGCTCCAATTACACGTATGGAGACCGTTAGACTATTGTTGGACGTCAAATCATCGTTTTTAAACGGAGAATTGCAGGAAACAGTGTTCGTCACGCAGCCTGAAGGTTTTATGAAGGAGGGTAAAGAACACATGGTGTACAAGCTTCTGAAGGCTCTTTATAGTTTACGACAGGCTCCAAGGGCCTGGTATTTGAGGTTGAACAGATGTTTGGAGGATCTAGGTTTCACCAAGTGTCCCTATGAACATGCTGTTTACTTCAAATGCGAAGGATGTGAAATTCTGATCATTGGGGTATATGTCGATGACTTGTTGATTACAGGAAAAAGTGTTGACAACATCATCAAGTTCAAAAGGCAGATGGGGACAGATTTTGAAATGAGCGACATGGGAAAGCTCTCCTACTACTTGGGCATCAAAGTGAGTCAGACGGATCGCTGCATCACGTTGAAGCAAACTGCTTACGCAAAAACAAAATTATTGGAAAAGGCTGGCCTTAGTGAGTGCAACTCTGTTCGATATCCGATGGAGCCCAAAATTCAGATTGTGAAAGACAAAAAGGGGAAGGCTGTTAACTTTACACAGTTCAAGAGTCTTATTGAAAGTTTGAGTTATTTAGTCCATACACGTTATGATATTTCACACTCAGTTGGTGTAGGTAGCAGGTATATGGAGAGACCTACAGTATTGCACACGGGAGATGTAAAACGAATATTTTGTTACATCAAAGGTACACTGCACTATGGGTTAATGTACACCAAACGAGCTGGAGACTATATGTTAGTAGGGTACTCCGATAGTGACTTGCCAGGTAACATTGAGGACATAAGAAGTACTGGAAGGATGGCTTTCTATCTAAATGAAAGTCTGATTGCCTGGGTATCACAAAAGTAAAGGTGCGTGGCGTTATCCTCATGTGAAGCGGAGTTCATGGCTGCTACTGTATCGGCATGTCAAGGTGTGTGTTTGGGCAATTTACTGGGTCAGTTGACAAACTCAAAACCTCACCCAGTAGTTCTTTACATAGACAATAAATCTGCGATTGATTTGGCAAAACATCCGGTCTTTCAAGGGCGTGGTAAACATATCGATATACGTTTTCATTTTATTCGTGAGTGTGTTGAAAGAGGGGATATAATAATTAAACACATAAACACACAGGAGTAACGAGCTGATATCCTAACGAAGTCAATGTCAGCTGTGAAGTTTGAACAAATGCGTGATCTACTTGGAATGAAAGAGGTGCAGACAAGTATTTACATTAGGGGGATTATGTTGGAAATAATCTAAATATATTGTTCGAAATAAATTAAGTAGTTTTGTTATTATTTAAATAGGTCTTTTATTGGTTTTAGAGTTTTCAGTTGCTTGATAAGACATGCAGAACGTGGAGTAGTGATATGCTTGTTTTTAGACATTTTATTTCTTTAAGTACCAGCTTTGTATTTCCTTTCTGTTAAGCAATTAATAGTAACGTTTGTTTTCCATATTCAGTTCATTACTTTTGCTTCATACAAGTTTGTGTGTGTATCCTGGTGTTTAAGACTACAAAAAGGGTTCTATAAGAAAGATCACATTTTGATTTAACTCACGAGCGTTCAAATATGAATAATGACAACCTATTTGCTGATGATCACGTTGTTTTTATACAATACATACACGACTCTCTCCCTTAAAACTTGACATACGATTAGTTCTCCTTGGGTAAGCTCACATGGTTCTCACGTTGACAAACCTCCGCCTCAGATTACACCCATGTAGGTAGAATCATGTCCTCTGTTGAAATCTATCAGTAACATAAAAATTCATGATTTTGCATGCAAGCAGACTTTGGCAGTTGTTCCTGAAGTGCTTGACTCGTTCACCCCGCTAACTATCCAAGAGACCACCCAAGATACTTATCATGTTGACTATAATAATAAAACTAATAAGTATGGCGCAGGTTCTCCTTTCAACAAGCTCGACAGACCCCCATTTATATTTTATGGGGATCATTGTCTCTTTGAAGTGGATTGTCTTCCACTCGGGTCTCTCGATTGTGGGAACCTTAGTAAAAAAAATCCCTTACTAATATGCATAAGATTTATGTCCATGTTCTCCCCTCTGCTACTACTAGGGATTCGCTAACACTGATTCCAGTTACTTCTAGCTTCTCAGTAACATCACTTGTAAGTTCTTAATCCACTAATGTTACTTTTTTCTACTAGTACATCCAATACTATGCAAGTTTTATTATTCACGGCCATACGTTTCTCTGTTGCTCAAATGGGCACTTCTACTAGACCCATTGGACTTCTAGATCCTCCCTCATATGGATATTCCATCTAATAATTGGTCTAACCATGCTTCAATTCTTAAGCCAATACCTAGATTCTTTCAACCCATTATTATTGCATTTTCAACCTATATAAGCGCTCATCAACACTACGCTTACCAACAAGTAAACCTTCCTATATCATCCATTATTACCCACACTTATGCTACCTCAATGTCAATCCTGCATTTGAGCAAAGTAACCTCATTATGGAACCTCTATTTCCGGTTTATCACGATAAATAATGTTGCTTTCTTCAATGAGGTTGCTCTTTGGTTCTTCGATAACCATCATATCTTCATCAAGAGATATGAGTCAATTACCTCTTCCGACAGGGACTCCCCTAAGACCATTCTACTTTTGGTGAAATTATATGGCTTCTCTCATAAGCTATAGTATGAGAAAAGCCTGAGAATTCTTGGATCTTTCATTAACACACTGATATACGTTGACACACACATCGAAAATAAGTTTCACATTAGATTTGCCCGCATCTGCATCATTATGCGAGACTCTGATGACTTCTCAGAATCCATTGATATTGTTTTCATAAACCAACCCACTTTGATCATGATCGAGTATCAAGGGTTTTCGGCTATCTAACTCAAGTGTTAATCTTTTGGTCATCTTGATGTGAACTATCGTGAGAAACCTAACCTTTTCGGAGGTGCTTATTTCTTGATTCCACCAGAGAACCCAAATATTCATGAAGGTGTTGATGACCATAATAGAGGCCATCATCCTAGTGAGGATCCAATGACTAACATCAGCATTCTGAAGCCCGAATACTCTAGCGGTGGTGAGGCACCAAACTCGCCAGGTTACAACACTCTCATGATGGGTCTCGAAGGGGAAATAATATCCCATGAGTTTACTAATCCTTCTCACCTTGACATACTAGTTTCTAAGGATGCTCAAATTAATTCTACTAATTCTAACCCCCTCGATTAAGGTCATCTCACTGTCCTCTCACTTCAGGATCCCTCACGTTGACTATGTCGTCCCGACCACTCAGGCTGATATTATGTTCATCGACTACTAGCTCAGGTATTATTCCTCCTCCATTTTTGTGATTATACATGGCTGGAATGTTAGAGGTCTAAATGAACCAATAAGATAAAATGTTGTAAGTGGGTATGTCTTTTCTAATCATGTTATGCTTGTCTGCCTACTTGAAACCAAAATTTAGGAGTGTAACGTTGCTAGAATCATAAAATTGATGTTGTGTTTTGAATTTTAAACCTAACCACAATATACACTCTTAAGTTTATATTTGGTTAGCATGAAACCACATTGTATATAGATTAACCTTCAGCTTTATTTCTGGCCAGATTCTGGATTGCACAATTAGTAATAATGCCCATAATAATTAGTTATCTATTTTTGATGTTTATGGATATAACAATGCCTCCAATCGAATGCCTATATGGCATGATATAACCTCTATCTCTACCCATCACCAAGACACTCCATGGATTGATCTTAATGATTTTAACATAATTCG
The DNA here is from genome assembly GCA_036936605.1 of Limnanthes douglasii subsp. nivea. Classification (NCBI taxonomy): domain Eukaryota; kingdom Viridiplantae; phylum Streptophyta; class Magnoliopsida; order Brassicales; family Limnanthaceae; genus Limnanthes; species Limnanthes douglasii. The sequence continues at coordinate 51,886,348 of JAUPFV010000004.1, read as the reverse complement.
CAAACAAAAAGGAACGAGTAATTTAGACTTATAAAGGAGTTTGATAAATGATTTTAACCAATGTTGTAACGACAATGAGCTCACTGATCTCTATGCAACGGGCTTTTAATTCTCATGTACCATCTCCTCGGAAATTGGTATAACCATTGGGATGACCATTTTCTAAATTATTACGCTCACTACGACTTCCCTCACACGTTTGACCACACTTCCATCGTTCTTTTTTTAACACTCCCTGCAACTACTCGACGAAATCTATCTAATACTTTAACATGTAGCAAACCCACTTGAATTACCACTCCATTGTTAACAATAGTCGGAATGTCCCCATAACCGGATTCACAGTGGAGATAATCTTGTGTTAGTTCTAACACCTTCAATTATCTCCCTCCATCTTAAATAAGAAGGAATTTAGCCACATTAGTGAGTGCGCCGGTAAATCTCACTCTTTTATTCACCTGGCTCGGGGAGGCTTTTGTTAATGATCCCATCAATTCTTATCTTGTCGATGCTGAAATTAATGCCTCGAAGATCTATATTTTTTCCAGCCGCGCTAAAGAATTCTTTCTTAAACATAAATCTTATAAGGTTTGGATTAAATTTAAGGATTATAATTCAAAGTTATTCTATCATTGCATCAAGGCCCAGATTCTCTAGGAACAAAATTATTTTCACTTTTATCAATAACAAAAATGTTGTCTACAACTTATAAGAGGTGGCTAATGTATTTATATGTCACTTTGCCAAACTCTTTGGGATAAAAAACACTTCATCGTACCCTGGATTTGATAGAATTAGAAGCTTAATAACTGCTAGACTTTCTGAATCTAATAAATCACATATGATAAGATCCATCACCGACGAAGAGATAAAAAGATCCATCATCAATATTGATAGAAATAACGATAATGGCCCGGATGGATTCAGTGTCAGTTTCTTTAAAAAATCTTGGTCAGTCACTAGCATTGATTTATATAAGATTGTTCATCATTTTTTCCGCCACTCTGCATGTTCCCAGAATGGAACAAAACTTTTATCACTCTCATCTCTGAATCAGACAATCCCTTCTCCTCTTCCGACTTCAGAATTATTGTATGCTACAATGTCATCTATAAAATCATCTGCAAAATACGTACCAACATGATCAAAGCCTTCCTTCATTCTCTCATCGACCCTATACAATCTTCTTTCATAGATGTTCAAAGCATTTCTGATAAAAATGTTCTCTCTCTAGAGATTCTTAATGGTTATCACACAAACATGAAAGGCCTTCGGTTTTCCCAGAAATCAATCTCGTGAAGATTTTCGATAGCATACATTGGGATTTTCTCCTGAATGTACTGGATCCTCCAGTTGTCTCCATCCAACCTTAATATAGTAATATTAATGGTAGTTCTTTAGGTTCTTTCCAAGGGAAGAAGGGCCTTCGCCAAGGGTACCCTCTGTCATATTTCCTTTTTGTGCTCATAATGCAAGTTTTCACTTGTATTCTCAAAGAATAAAGCACTCAGCTCTCATTTTGCGTCCACTGGAAATAGCATAAGTAAGATCATCAATCTTTATTTTGCGGATGATTGTAAGATTTTTTGTCGCAAAAATATCAACTTTATCAACCTTATCAAATATGGATTTGATGAAGTATAAAATCTCGCATACCTTCATTTTAACCATAACAAAATTCAAATCGTTTTATCAGGTGTCTCTCATCAATTCGTGACTCTATCAGTGCCTCTCTAGGTTTCGAGGAAGGCATCATACTCATAAAATACTTAAGCGTCTCGATTATCACTTCTCGCATGACCTATAGAGATTTTGGTATCTCTTCAAGAAAATTACAACAGGATCAGCTCATTGACTTCTAAGCACATGTTCTACGCATGAAGACTTCAACTTATCAAAATAGTCTTAATCGCAGCCCATGTTTACTGGTCTTCATTAATTATTCTATTTGTCTTCATCCTTAAAGGACACTCCCAACTCTTATGTAGATTTCTTTGGACGATCCCTGACCTTAATATTATTGGCTCGAATGTTGCTTGGTCGACCGTTACTTTATGTGAAGGAAACCTTGGAATCCGACGGCTGCACATAAGAATTTCTAGTTCATTTTGAGCAATAACTCCCCCTAAATATGGCACAATTGGATTATTACCAAATATGTTAAAGATAAATACGTTTGGACTCTCTCTTCTAGCTTCTCTAATAGATGGAGATGAAATAAAATTATCAAACTTAGTTCCCTTACCTCCAATGTCTCCAAAGTTGTGTTTGACGACAGACGCTCAACTTCATTTTGATATGATCTTTGGCTCTTCCCAAACTCTTTCTTAGATCGATACTGTCATAGTATCATTTTTTATGCTCGTATGCACAACAACATCATTGTCTCATGCATTACCAACAACAACTCTTAAATTGACCCAACCAGTCTTGTTTAGGCAGGAGGTCCCGCCAAGCTCACTTATAAGATCTTGTTAACGTTATAGATATCCTTCCACCTCCTTCAGGTGAGGCGGACATTAGAATATGGATTCCTAACCAAAATCATGTTGCTTTTACAATTACCACAACATACCACCTTGTAAGAATATCCCTTGGTTCAATCTCGTTTGGAACAAGTACACCATCATCATACACTTTTGATTGTTTGATTGGCCATCCGGGAAAATCTCACCATGTGTGACAAGCTCATTCTTAGGTTAAAGCATAATCTGCGATTGTGTCCTTTGTAACATTTTTCTGGAATTCACTAATCACCTTTTGGGGTATTGACATTTCTCCCAACACGTTTGGGAGGCTTGTGCTATGAAACTCAGATTTTCCCACTTGTTCTCTGATTAGCCTACCGGACTGCTAGCAGCTAGCTCTTGGACTTCTACCCCACCGAGGTTTGGTTACCTCTGGCGTTCTTGTTTATGTGCGGTGGTTTATCACTTATGGCTTGAGAGAAACGTCAGGATGTTCACTAACTTACCATCGATTGAGTCAACCGTTTTTCATTGGATCCACTACAAATTTCAAAGCATGAAATTTTTTTTGGTCTTTATATTTTTTACCTTACTAAATTGTTTTTCTTTTGCATTGCAGGGTTGACCGGCCTTCTTGCCACGACACCATGTTGTCATCCTATTATACATGTTGTCATGTAATCGTCATGTTTTGAAAAGCTGTGTCCATTATCCACTATTTTAGATTTTATTTTAAATAAGTCGTGTCGATTATCCACTATTCTAGATTTTATTTTAAATAATATCCGAGATATTTGCATTGTATCTGTAAACCGAATTTTTACTTTAATTTATTTTTACACCAATCACATATATTCAATTAAATTTATACGATAAGTCTTCGTCTTCCCACAGGATTTAAAACTTCTTACCATATCTTATTCGCCGGTATTTTAGTTATGGAACCGTTTAATTTTCAAATTATTAAAATTTATGAAACAAATTAGGATAAAATTATTATGTTTTGTTTATATATTTTTTTAAGGAAATCCGCCGCCGCTACTTAACGGGTGTGTACACCGTAGTCGCTATTCAACGAGTGCGTGCAGAATAAACCTCTGACGCAATAGCCTACAAATCAACGTTAAGGTAAACCACATAAAATAACAGACTCAGCCACGAAAACGTGTGTAAAAAAATTCGAACACATAAACTTTGATCACGAACCTGATTTACTCCGCTAACTCGGCTATCCCGAAATCGTTCATAAAATATGTTTCCTATAGAACTTGTCACTTTATCTTTGGTTTGAAAAAACACGAAATTACTCTTGTAGGACTAGTGCGCAGGTGGGCTCATCGTTGCATAAGGGCATGCAGCGGCCAGCGCCTTCAGTGCTGACAAAATAGAATTATGGAATACGAACAAAAGTCTCAATCACTACTATAGTAGTGAGGAAAATTTCTGTAGGTCCAATATTATAATATATTCCTCTTATTTGAACAGTTAATTTTTCTATTGTTAGAAATTGAAGTTATCCAAAATATTTCAGTTTTAAACAAAATATAACATTTAATTTAAGTCAAATAATTTACTTAAACATAACGTCTCAAAATACATCAAAATCTTTTTAACATCTACTCATACGCTTCAAAATTATTTAAACCTATACTATTGTTTTAAAAAATAGCTATATTAACATAATTTATTGTAAAATAAAATAAAAATATATAATAGATTTTTTGCCAGAAGTATATTTATTAACAAAAAAATACATAAAATAAATACAAGAAACAAGATTAATTAGAAATCAAATGAAATTTTCGCAATCAAAATGCATTAACATTGAAGAGTGCTCAATTGCATATTCTAGCCATTTGGGTGCGAGAACGGGCAGACAATTGCGCAATTCATGCGAGCATAGATATCAAAATACAACAATATAAAAATAAAAAAATAAAAATTTCTTCTATCTCTCTTATATAGAATAAGATGAAAACGAAAACAAAGGAGCAGAGAAAGAAAAAGAAGGAGAAGAGAAAAGAGAAGAAGAAGAAGAAAGAGATAAAAAAAAGGAGAGAAAGAAAAAAAAATCAAAAAAATAAGGAAAATGTGAAAAGAAAAGGAAAAAGATAGTCAATTTGAGTCATAATATACATAAATCTGTACCAGTCATAATATACATAAATCTGTTGGTACTATAATTTTGACATGTGAAGATTGAAAAAAGATTAAAAAAAGACATAAGAAAAGAAAGAAGAAGAAAGAGAAAGATGAAGAAAATATGAGTGAAATTTTGACATGTGAAGATTGAAAAAAGATTAAAAAAAGACATAAGAAAAGAAAGAAGAAGAAAGAGAAAGATAAAGAAAATATGAGTGAAGAAGAATACGAAGATAGTCATCGAAGATCAGGAAAAGACCATAGATCATAGGTGGTGACCGTAAAATACCGTAGATGATGGGAGGTGATTAGATAAGGATGAAAAATACCGTAGAAGATTGGAGGCGACCGAAACACGGAGAAAAAAATATTTGATTAAATTGACCAAATCTTCACAAACACATCCATGGTGTCTTCAAAAGGAATGTGAAAATTTTGGGAGTTATAACAAGCTTAATTTAAGGAAGGCATTGTTAGAACCAAATTAAATTAAGCTTAAAATATATTAATTAATATATTTCTCAAAGATTTGGATGATATATTGTTAATGTAAAAATATTATTCATATTCTTTTAAAAAATTTGATTTTGTATTTTAGAGAAAATATTAAATTAGTCAAAAGATATTATTCTATTTTTAAAACAGAATAATATACTAATATAAATATAGAATATAGAATGTAACAAAGATTTAATAAAAATTTCTTCTTCTTCTATCTCTCTTCATATTTTTTATATTCTACCCATGGTATTAGAGCGAGGTTGCAACTTCCGCGTACTAAGCGATGCGATGGTTGTACTGAGTGAGGCGGGATGCATTCCGCGTATCAAGTTTAAGAGAGAGTGTTAAGAGTAAACCTGGTCCTTAGTCCTTTGTCCCACGTCGCTTAGACTGAAAATAATATACAATCTATAAGGGAATGAAATATCTCAACTAAAGTGAGGCCTTTTGGGAGTAAACTAAAGAGAAAAACTGTGCGGGCCTGCAGGCCCAAAACGGACAATATCACATTAGTTTGTGGTAGATATATTCTAACATGGTAGATATATTCTAACATGGTATGAGAGCGGAAAAATGGAATCATCCTCGATATGGTGAGAAGTAACTTGTTGGCAAATGAGAGAATTCCACAAACCAAATCATGCAGGTCTGCAGACCCGAAGCGGATAATATCACATTAGTTGGTGACCTTTGACATCAATAACTTCTCGACAAAACTCAAACCTCACACTTTGATACTATTTTCTACGAATAAACATCCAAAACGCAAATCTATACCTACTATAAATTCTAACACCTTTAACATCAATAACTTCTCGACAAAACTCAAACCTCACACTCTGATACTATTTTCTACGAATAAACATCGAAAACGCAAATCTATACCTATTAGAAACAAAACAATTAATTAGAAATTTGGAACTTCCTACTCAAATATCTACACATATATTTAACAAGATTAAAAAAAATACATCATAATTGAAATAATAAATACCTTAACAATGTTATGAAGTCGTATTTTAAAATCTTACACCTATGAAAATGGTATATAAAAGGTAAAATGACCAAAATCGGTGTTGAGATCAACAAATTGAATTGAGATCTAAAAGTTTTGAAATCCAACAAAAACGGATTAAGATTTAACATAGTCCATATTTTACTAAATTTTCAATTCTTCGCTATTATAGACGATGCACTTTTATAGTTAAAAATCGTTATTATTTCATGTCCAAACTCAATATTTATAATCAAATCTATTATAGAGAAAAACTATATAATTATTTCAATATATATATAATATAATATATAGTTTATTTTGGATAAAATTATTTTGAAAACTAGAAAAAACATATGTATTTTTTTAACCTTAGTCCTTTTTATAACATGCCTCTTACCTCTATTTTATTATTTTATAAAAATAATATAAATTAAATGAGTTTTCATAAAATTTATTAAATCCGAAATAATACATGAACTAGCATCAATTTAGATGAAAATAGTTTTATTTTCCTTCAATTATTGCTATTTAAGTTTTATTATGATATATATATGTTTTTTTAACCTTAATTTTTTTTATAACATGCCTCTTACTTATATTTTATTATTTGATACTTATATTTTTACTTATATAAATGTTCTTATTTATTTCACTTTGTTTACATTCTTTTTCTTTTTTTTCATTCTTTTACTTTGTATTTTTACTCTATTTTCCTCGTACCTCGTCTCTTTCCCAACTTCTCTCAAAGAAAAACAACATAGAACTAGCGAAAGAAAACAATAAATCGATTCAGTTAATGAATTTTCCTATTGAAGTTTACTTCGATTTTCATTCAACATAGTAATAAAATTTGCCAATGAGTTTTACTTTAACTTTTATTCAACAATCATTAAAAAAATTGGATATTTTCAAATCCTAATTTTCCTTTGTATAAGAAAATTATATGATATGTCGGGTTGTTAATCCTTCATTCTAGATTGATTGTATATTTTCTTGCAGGTTAATGATTAATGAACATAAATATTTGCATATGATTGTTGTAATATCTTGTTCACCTGCTAACTTGTAAGATTTATTCTTAGTTAAAGTTTACTTAGATTTTTATTCAACAAAGTAATAAAAAAAATCATTGAGTTTTACTTCAATTTTGATTCAAAAAATCACTCAAACAATTAGAGACCCTAGTTTTCAAACAGTGAAAAATTTGGGATTTTTAAACCTAATTTTTCTTTCTATAAAAAAAATAAGTTATGTCTGGTTGTTAATCCTTCATTCATGAATGATTGCATATTTTCTTGCAGGTTAATGAACATGATGTTTGTTGTAATATTTTGTTCACCTGCTAAATTGTAAAATTTTCCTTTTAATTTTTCTTAGCATCAAGTACTTCTTAGGGGTGTATATTGTTTAATAGTTGAATTATTTCTAGATAATTCAGCGAGTGTTTTCTCGTATTATCCAACGCTTTCAAGGCATAAATAAGAGGAGAATGCATTTTCCTTTCGAACTATACTATATTTTCATTTTGAGTTGTAACTGGAATATTTACATATTTGTATTATGCGTTTTTTATTGAATTTTCTATCCATAATATTTTTGGGCATACACCAAATTTTAGTCTTGGATCCGCCAAATAATATATATATATATATATATAATATTTTAATTGGAAAAAAATATACTCGATATTTATTAAATATATGTTTTATTTTTTAATTAAAAAATAAAAACACATATATATTTTTGTAAACTTAATCTTTTTTTTAACATACCTCAATCTTCATGAGATGTATCAAGTCTCAAATAATAGCTAAATTACTGTCAATTTAGATAGATATATTTTAAAAAATTATTATGATTAAAGTTTTATTATGATTTATATATATATATATATGTATATATATAATATTTCAATTGGAAAAAAAAATTGTACTCAAGAAATATTTTTATTATTGTAGTTTTATTTTTTTATTTCCTATATAACTTTCGAATCACAAACAAAATTATTAATGTTTGTATATGTTTTAATTGCCTTTTTCATAATTTTTGCTCAGGATAAAAACGTCTCTTCATGATTGAGTGTATCTCTTTATGATTGAGTGTATGAGTATGCATAACGGGTCAAACTAATCAATTTCCATTATAACACTGGATAACGATTTTGCGCCACGATTTTGCGCCAAAAATCACTCTATGATCGTTTAAGCATCATATGCTTTTGATTTGAAACTATTAACCATATCTCACCGTAAACAGTGTGTTATTGAGTTTGTTTTTACCTGTGTTATTGAGTTTGTTTTTACCTATGTTTTACTGCATCGTCGACTAGTTTTTTCTAGATTTTTTCATAAACTATAAAATTTAACCTATTCAAGCAATTTTTCTATAAATAATGACTAAGAATCTTTCTTGATTATGTCATTTTATTAAATAGATAAGGTATCCGATTAGAATTATTTTCGTACTTGAACCATTTTATTAAGAAAGTGAGATTCTTTCACGCAATGAGTTAAAAAATACAAATTAATATAAAATTTTATGAACTTTTTTTAGTTGAAAATTATGGAAGACAACTGGAATAAGAGGATGGAGGAATACCCTGTATATGTTTTATGGAACAAGATTAAAACACTCAAAGAGCCTATAAAAATTGGAATAGACAATGCTTTGGTAATATATTTGATAAAGTTTTGGAAGCTAAAGATGTCGTCAAAGATTAGAAATAAAGTTTCAAAATACAAATAGTATGGTCTTTAAAGCTAATGCTCAATATCTTCCAGCCATAAGGCGGATCTACGTTGGGCCCGAAGGGGCGTAGGCCCCCTTACCTAAAATATATGTTTTATAATTTTTTTAAGGTAATAAATTATTTAAATAATATTAAAATAAAAATTCTACGCCCCTTAACTAAAATATATATTTTGTAATTTTTTTCAGGTAATAATTATTTAAATAAATTAAACTAACAATTCTACTGCCCCTCAACTAAAATATATATTTTATAATTTTTTAAGGTAATAACTATTTAAATAATATTAAAGTAAAAATTTAAGATAATAATTGTTTTTTCAGAATGTTTTAAATTTAATGTCTGAAATAATGGTAGAAATTTTTTAATTTAAAAACTAATATGTTGACTATTTTTAAGAAACTTTTTAGATTAAAAGTCTCAAATAAAAGTGTAAATTTTAATTTACAAATAATTACTATTTTTAAGGAATAATTTAAGTTATAAATCTTGAATATTTTAAAAGAAAAAATTAAGTTGATATTTATAAATGGCTGGATGTACTCGATTGATTTTGTAAGTATTCTCAATTTGTTTGTGCCATAATTTGTTTTGATTTAATATTCGTTTATTCTTTCTAATTAATTATATTTTATCTCTTATTTTGATTTAGAATAGGAACGAGACTATATTTCGATGAAAGAAATTAAAGAAAATGGGGAAAAGGAAGAACATGATGCGAAGGAGTTTCACCAATTTATTTTTTCAAGGTATATATATTTTTTTTGTTTTCTTTTGAAATTTTATTATTATTTTTATCTTAAAACACTTAATCAATATTTTTTTCTGATTTGATTTGTGGTTTAGGAAAGTGAAAATACATTTACTTAGTTTAAAGACAATATATATGGAAATATTTGTTTGTTTTTTAAAAATAAAATTATATATTTATATTATAAATTATGATTAATACAAATTTGATTTTAATTTTATATAATTTTTACATAAAAGTTTGATTTTATCTATATGTATTTAAAAAATATTTTTTATATAAAAAATTGAATTTATTTCAATTCATTTCTAAAAATATATTTTATACATTTATCTTTTGAAATATCTTTTATATATTAATTGATTTTGTTATATTTTTTTTAAATATCTTTTAAAAATAATATATTAATATTTTCATCTATTTTTCAAAAATATTTTTTTATAACAAATTTTATTTACTTTTATCTAAATTTTAAAATATCTTTTTAAGATATTAAATTTGGTTTTGTTATATTTTATTTTATATATCTTTTAAAAATACTATATTAAGATACATTAAGATTTATTGTTAAATATATATCTATATATAATTAAACCAAAGAATAGTGTTGGTTCTTCAAGTAGCTCGAGTAATAATAATATGATTCATCCTAATCGGATTGCCTCTATATCAAGACCTAACGATGATAGTGTAGATTATTCATTTGAATGAATGAATATATAGTGGACTACGCAACTTATTGAAAATTCTAATAGTAATGCTAGAGATAAAATTCAAGAATTCGACGAGAATTTTGCCCCCCCTACTTCAATTCCTAGATCCGCCACTGCTTATAGCAATAGAAATGTAATTCATGTTGGATCAAGGATGGTGACAGGAATACTAAAATCTTCCATAATTTTTTCGAAAGAAGAAGAATGAGGAATAACATTCAAAGCATAAAAGATAGAAGAGATTGGATAATTGATAATCATCTATTAGGTTTATCTGCTGAAACATATTTTAAAAACATCATAATAGAATCCATCTACCCCAACAAAGAAGAAGAGAATAATATAATAAATGATAACATTCTTACTTATATTCATACTCTAATTACAGCTGAGGATAACAATTTACCAATGGATGCTCCAACTGAGGATGGATTCTTCTCTATTATTAAGGGCCTCAATTCATCAAGTAATGCTGGCATTGATGGTTTCAACAACTTCTTCTTTATTACTTGTTGGAAAATAATAAAGAAATACTTCTTTGAGGCTAGTCTCATTTCTTCAGGGTCAGAACATCCCTCATGGAATATTTGCCACTGGTATCTTCCTCATCCCTAAGTCTGGTAGCTTAACAACCTGGAAGGATTATAGACCAATTAGTTTGTGTACTCGTATGAATAGAATAATGTCAAAAATCATTAACAATAGGCTGGTAAAACGTCTCCCTAAAATTAATACTGATGCTCAGGGTGCTTATGTAGCTGACATGTATATTGAAGACAACATTATTATTATTAAGGAGCTCATCCATGACTTAAATAGAAAAACTAAAGTTGGGAACATTCTGATTAAGGTTGACATGCACAAGGCCTTTGACAGGATGTCCCACAACTTCAGTTTCAGAGTTCTTCAAGCCTTTGGTTTTAGTTCTAGTTTTATTAACATTATTAATTAAATGATCAACAATGTCTCTGTTTACATCCTTTTAAATGGTGAGCCTAAAGCTTACTTAGAATTAAAAAGGAGGACCAGATAATAGGATCATTTATCCCATAATATTTTTATAATTGCTGAAGATGTGTTAGTTAGGGGACTTAGTAAGCTGTATGTAACCAACAAGACTATGCAGTTCACATCTATAAGCAATATTACAATCCTTTTCCTAGATTTTGCTAATTATATCCTTATTTTTACTAGTGGTATGAACTCAAGTATCAATAATCTAGGTAATTTCCTCCAAAGATACGAGGATACCTTTGGTTTGGCCATCAACAAGGAGAAAACAAAGATAATTACTTCATCAAACCTCTATATTTCCAAACTTTCCACCATTGTTAATTTGTATGCCCTTTGTAAACTACTCTACAAAGGGCTCTCAAATTTTTAAATAAGATTAGGCAAGATCAAGACTATTGTTGAATCTAACATAATATGAAATATTTGTAGTGGAGAAATAGATTTTTGGTTGGATAATAGGTATAGAAAATCTCCTCTTATTATTCTTGATTCTAATTATGATAATATCGTGTATAGTTCTATTAAGTTTATATCTTTTTAGGACAACAATTCTTGGAACTTAAATAAGTTTAATGTCACTTTCTTTTCAAATGAAAATTCAACAAATTCAAAATTTATCCATTAATGACCAGAAGGAAGATACTATGATTCGAATTCCCTACAAAGATAGAAAATTCAATAACAAAGAAACCTGGAAATTCCTTAGAGTTAAACACGACCAAACTAGCCTGTTCAACAAGCTTTGGAAGATAATTACCCTTACAAAGTGCTCCTTCTTGCAGTGGAGAGTCCTTCACAATTGGATACGTCTTTATTCTATTGTTCAAAAGAAACATATTGTATTGGCTTCTAAATGCCAGTTCTGCAATAGCTCTGAATCTACTAATCCCTTTTTGTAACATGTCATTACTCTTTGTCTATATGCTTTTATTTTACTGTTATATTTAAGGTCAATATTGGAAGACACGTGACTATTGCTCACACGACTAAACCATGGTTTTGGTCTTCTAATCTTGAAATTCATATTCGTTCTATTATGCCCCCTATCATATCCTGAGCCATATGGAAGGGTAGAAACAAATCTAAGTTCAAAGATATTCATATCACATTTAACTTTACTATTAACTACATTATGCATATATTATCTAACCTTGATCATTCTAATCTTCTAAAAACTAAGCATTGATATAAAGATCATAATGAAACTAATGAGCTAGGATGTTACAATCACTTAAGGAATAATAAGAAGCCTACCATTCTTAGATGGTCTCCTCCAATATTTTCCAGACTCAAGCTTAATACAAACGCTTCTTGTCTTGGCAACGGTGAATCAAGTGGGGGATATCATCATCAGGGATAAAAAAGTGATATTCTGTTTGGCTTAATTGCTCTATGGAAAACTCACTGCAATCATGGCTGATGCAAGGGTTCCGTTGGATGGTTTTCAAACCTTTAAGATTTGCTTTTTAACAAACATAGATATTAAATTAGATTCTCTATTATTGGTCAACTGTCTTTAAAAAAAATTAGCTTTGGCCTATGGAATCTATACTAACTTGCTCTAGGAGACTAATTCATCCCTCTATGAAGATTATGCATATATTTAGAAACCAAAATAAAGCAGCCGATTGGCTTGCTAAATGATATCTAAAGTACAAATTGAAGATCAAATTAAACAACTTTCAGACCTCTACTCAGATGAGTGAAATAACTCTGCTCGAAAGTATTAGTTTGGGTTACGTAACATGGGTTTCTTAAAATTAGATTTCTCCATCTCAAATAATCTGTTTATTACAATTAACTTTACTAACCTGTTTATGTTAGTTGTTCTTATGTCAAACTTTGTAGCTTCCTTAGTCTTATTTGTAGGTTCTTATAATTGCTTTAGTTACCCATATATAGTTAAAAGCATCAATTTGCTTGGTTCATTTATGCTAATAAGTCTTCAGATATCTTCTATTATTTTCCCATTTTCATCATAGTAGCCATAAAGCGTAGAATTTATTCTTCTCAATCTGGATCTTGTTACTTGTAATTTTTCTCATAATATATAAGTTAGGGATTACATGTGTAATCAAGATATAAATCTGCTCATTTAGTTTCCCTTGTGTTCATCTTTCAACTCGTCTACCATGTTGACCCTCGAGGAAAATCCTTGAAGCTTTGTGAATTTTTTTTATGTAAAATATTATTTCTTCATTGAATGATCTATAATCTCCTTTTATTTCTCATTAATCTCTGTTGATATCTTTTATACATATAACATAATCTTAATGTTGCAAGCTCTAGTTTGACAAACTCCTTCTTCTTTCTATCTATTGCAGTTATCAAGAAGTAAAATTTTAGAAATCACGATAAACTCTGATTAGGCTTCCACTTAGTAGGATTCCATCAAGATCGAAGAGGCAATGAAATTATTTAGAAAATTAAAAAATAAAATTTGAAGCAGTACTTTTGAGCTAGCATAAATTTTAAAGCTGGTGATTTGATGTGTTCATTAGCTAGTCTTATCAAAATTAGGTACTAAATATAAAATCCTAAGATAATTTCATCTCAATTTTTAGATTTAGGTCTATCTCGTGGTAGTCTTAATGTTGGGCCTTTTTTGGGCAAAACAATGTCTTTCTAATATATCAAAAAAGGTTATTTATTGTTTAAAAAAGAGTTGAACTGAATTTTAAATTAAATTTCATAGTTTATAATAATAATAAATTATTTGAGTATTAGATTTTTCTTCAAAATTTAATATACTAAATATAAATAATCAACAAACTTATTTTGATAATTATTACTGTTTATGCGTGAAGAGTTTATTACTCGTGAGGACTCGTTATATCTTAATTTTTTAAAACAAAAAAAAGTTTCAAAATATAAAAAATTACCACATCTACTGGTCTTAAATATATAACATAATAAATAAATAAAATATTAAAAATATTAAAATTAAATATAGCGAGAGAGGTTTTCTCTTCTCATTATAAACCAATGACTATAAACGATTATTTTTTATCATTTTTTAGAAAGTAAACCGACAAACATCTTTATAACAGATTGGTTTCAATAGAGTTTATATATTTTTGGCATGTGAACAATGTAATTATCGTCTTTGCAACCAAAGTTTGATATTTTGTCTCAGAATTTGTAACCTTCATCGATTTAGGTGAGGACTATCTCACAGTAATAAACTTTGTAATAGTTGTCTTATCAAGTCATGACCCTATTGTAAAATGGACATGTAAACATCATGGCTCTATTAGCTAGGATGATATAAATCATACTTCTATATCATTTTTTCTTCTTCCTTAAGCATACACCAAATAAAATTTTCTACTCAACTCAACTATTGCTAAATTTAAATCACACTAAAAGTAAAACCCGTTTAGATAGCGATACAAAAACTATTTTAAATTTTTTAAAAAATAAGAATATAAACAACCATAGTACTTATCATAATAATTATAATAATCATGTAATACTAAAAATCTCAAAAGTTAGTTAAATCTATTTTCTAATATTAAAATTATATTCAATACTAATTTTTACCAGATTTTCCAGTATAGAAAGACGTGGAGATTGTTCTTTTTTATCAGAATATCCATCCGGCACCATTGGCTCTTTCTCACCGGTGAAGATTTCCTCTAAATAATTTTGATATACACCTTTTGTCATCGTCCCACATTCAAGGTTTCATCTCTTTCCATAAGCTACAATGAAATAATGAGGTTTTGGCTCAAACAAACTTGGCATAGTCTTTCCATGCAAATTATTGTTCTTTCGACCACCATATCTAAAGCCTAAGAATCGTTGGTCAAGACGAACCTTTCTGAGGCAAGGAAGAATATAAAATCCACCCTAACCACCCTTTAAAGAAACCCTTGCATTGTTGTCAACAGAATACCACCATCGAAATTATTGTTGAGCAAAAAAACAAGATTTATGGATAATGTCATATCTTATTACTTTTTTTCTGCATGTGATTTTCATAAGGAAACACCTTTAACCATAATTTTAGGCATGATCTTTAAATCTTGGCTCATCTCCCTCATGGACTTGGAGGAAGTTTTTACCTGTTAAACCTCAAACTAGCAAAGTATATTGGGTAGTGTTTGGTAATGAGGATATTATGTTTTTCGTGTACGACACATGACTATTTTATACCTTTATTGCAACCTAATATGGGCAAAGTATGAGTATTAATTTAAGTTTTAATAAGAATCTCAAGGTTTTCGACATAATTATGGATGGACACTAGAACTGGCCAGTGCAAATTAGTTCTGCCAGTGATAGAAACCATCACAACATTAAAGAGATAAACAACCTCATTATTTCTCTCCTACCACCAAAGATACATTATAACGACGTACATTATTGGACTACCACAAGTGAAAATGTAAAATTCAAAATTAAAGATACTTGCAATGCCAACCGTACGTTCATCTCATATATTGAGTTAATATGGTTTAAATATAATATATATTATCATTCATGTACTATTTTGGCTTGATATTCAAGATAAATTGTCTACACGAGACAAGCTTATAAGTTGAAAGTTAACTCTTATTCAGACTATGTGTTGTGATATTCGTGTGTTAAATCTATCAATCATATCCTCTATGACTGTGTTTTCACTTAATGTATCTGGATTGAAGTTAGTATTAAGCTCTTGTTCCCACTAAACGATAATGATCGGCCGTCTTGGTTTATAGGGTTTTAAATTTATCTCCCTCTCGCATGTGCCATATTTGACATTCGTGTTTTAACGCAGTAATATACCATGTCTGACGGAAGAAGAAGTCAATAATTTTTTACCTCCCCGCTGCTCTTGCCTATGCGGTTTCACACCATATATTTTCAGACACATGGTTTATATTTTTTTGTACCAAATTTGTTTAGTCGGTGTATTCATCTATTTAGTTTTTAACTTACATTTATTGTATGCAGTTATCATCTTTTTTTTATGATTGTCGCAGTTAAGTATTTGTTAGAAGATTTGGACTTACATTGATCACTGGTATATAAATATCATGTTTTGCTACGACTATTTTGTTATTTTTTTGTCCAATTTTTCATAAAAAATAGGTTTTAAAAATCGTACACAATACTTAAACACAATACAATAAGTATATCATTACCTTCTACTTTCCTATTTATTAAATAAAAGAATATTTCGTTGGTATTATAAAATAATATTTATTATAGGACAAATTTTATTGTCTAGAACTAAATTTATTATTGGACAAGTAAAATTCTTTTTTTTTAATAATTATACTATTTTCCAATACGTATCCATATAAACAATTATCGCTTTATTTAAGAAGAACATTAGAAAAAAAATCGTTCTTAGTAATTAAAATTGAATCTTTTCATTTAAAACAAAAAAAGAAACTCTAGAGTAGCAGTATTTGAAAAGAATAAAAGTACACATTTTCTAGGAAAAGAAAAGATGAAGAAAACCAGCCACACACAACAAGTGAACCAACGTCAAAGACTAGTCAAAACCTTTTCAAATCTTTCTGCCTTCACGAGGCATTAAATCCTGACAGATACGTTGCTCCTAATTGGACTTTAAACCACCCGACCCGATTAATTTCTGACTTTAGGTTTCCTTCTTTAGAAGAACCCGAGTTGAATTCTTTTATCGAATTTTAAGATGAATTTTTATAAATGGACAACTCTCGGTTTTGATCAACTTTTTATTAATTTTGTTTTAAAAAATATATGATTCCGAATTTTATTTAAAAGTTAATGAATTAATATGTCTATAAATATTTCGTCCAAAAATTAAACATCTATTTTTGGTAACGTAAATTTAGTTGGAATAAGGGAGTTGTAGGAGTAGGAGTAATGGGACCGGAGACTTAAGACTAAAACATGTGAAATTAAATACTAGTATTTGTTAGGCAATCAAATTGAGGAAGATTAGGCTCTTAGTAATAAGATAGAACATCCCACATGCCCAGGAATCGGTCAGTTGTATATAGCCACTGATCCGATTTTTTGCTGGTTGGTGATGTGTCCAAGATCATTCAAACTCTGATTAACTCCGTTAGCTGTACTCATTCAATTATAAGAGCTGTTGAGACATTGTACACCTTTTTAACATACCAATTATTTGTTTTTTCAATCATTTCGGATTCTATCCCTTTTTATTCTAAATCAGTCTAATTCGATAAAAATATAGTAAGTTTCGACGAAAAGATATGATTTGGTCGTAGAACAGTTGTTGCTTGATTATTTTGGGTTGGATAATTAGATTTCAAATTCGGTTTGATTAAAAATGAGAGGCCGACGGAGTCCCAACTTTCATAAGTAATGATTTTTTATATATATTTGGTTAAGAGTCCATCATATATTATTTGATTTTTTTTTTCTCGAAGATATTCGTAGCCGTTAATCGACGAAGGTATAGAATAAACTTTTCAATCGGACACAATAACCTGTAAACCAACGCTAAAAGATAAACAGTACGAGAAATATTATATGATTTTTAAATATAATTATACTAAATATATGTTTTTTTTTAAATTTTTATTTAATTAAAAATATAAAATATTAATACATTGTCGAGAGTTACAAATTCATAAAATACATACGACATACCGATTATATTAACACGTAACACAACATAGCTTTAACGTCTTTCATATATTGAGGTAATAGGTAATATAAAATTAAACAATTAAAAAATATATAAAACCGATAACAAATTGTAAAAAACAAACATAAATTATAATGACATAAAAATTACAAGAAAAACATACACTATATAAAATAATTATCCAATCCGATCAAAAAAGTTATTATTCATTAAAAGTGAAATAATAAATGAATCAATTTCAACAAAAACTAAAAAGAAAAACTTATTGTATATTTGGAATAAAGTTTTTTTTTACAACTATGGAATCATCAATGAATTCTATCACAATACAAATACTATATTTATTAAAATTAAATATTTTACATCGTATCACAATTAAAAATATAAATAAAATTCACAAAAAAATCCAACTATAATTTTTTAAATATGACCACAATATTAATTTATCAAAAAATATAAATTAAACCTATTTTTTATATTAGAATTCTATTAAAATATATACTTTCATTTTACTTATTTTGCTAGTTAAAAAGCAGAAAATATATTTAATGACCGAATTGTATAAAAAATAAAAAAATAAATAAAAGAAATTATCATAGAAAAATTATGTTCATTAAATTTAAGTGAATCACGATTTTAATTTATTAATGAAAAAATAACAGCTAAAAATGATTTTCTATGTTAAAAATTTATTAAAATTCCACTTGTTTATTAGGTAAAAGATTGAATACGTATTTTATGACAAAATAAAATGAAAAATTAAATTACTATTTATTTGAAATAGATAAAAACAACGAATATTCTTTCAATAGAGAAAGAGTTAAAAACATGATAAGATAAAAAAACACGCAAAAATGTTTGTAAAATATAAAATAATTATTGTAAAAAAATTATATAAAATAAAATATAATTTTATTACAGGTGAAGTACCATTTAAGATAAAAAACAATATTATTATCTAATTAAAATCTATATTTTCGTATTTGAGAAAGATTCATTTCATTCTAAGTATCTACTATTTGAGGTCCAATAATATCCTAAATATTTTTAAACGAGAAACATGTGTAAATTGTTTTTTAAAAAATTCAAAACATATCAAGAGTGTACTAGTTTTGTTGGTCTTAAAAAAGACCAATGATATGTTTGGATTTTTTTTCTAGCTACAGTTTAAAATATAAGAACTTTATTTTTTAAAAAAATTTATAGTGTAAACGAGAAAAATGCGAAACCTTCTTTGTTCTGCTAGATGCAAAACCTTTTACATGCTGCTAGATGCGAAACCTGTTTAAATTTTGTACTGCTATATGTGAATTCAGACCCACTATGAAATATGCTAGGTGTGAAATCGACCCACTATGATAATAGCGAAACCATATAATGCGAAACTTCTTAAATATTGTACTACTATGCGAAACTAGATAGATGAGAAACATGTGTAAAATATTTTTAAAAAAAATCAAAACATCTCATGAGTGGTACCAGTTTTGTTCGTCTTAAAGAAACAATACCAATAGTATTTTAGGAATAAATTCTTTTAAATGGTTTGAGCTTTTATTCGTAACATGTTTGTTGGATGAGTCTTAAATGATAAGTCTCCCTTATTTTATTGATGAAATATAATAAATTTAAATTATTTTAATATAATACATATAAAAGGTTTATACAATTATATAATTCTTATATAGAATATAATATTTTTTCATAATATTTGTTTTGGTGAAATTAAAACTTAAATTAATTAGAAAAAATCATACATGGTTCTGGGGTATACCCCTCAAGCTTACAATAGTTAAGCCTCTAGAACGATAAACACTAGCAAGTCAAAATAGAGCTGCCCAAAATACGACACCCGGATAGCAACATAAGCTTGTAACATGCAAATGACTAGGTGGCTGAGGTGGCTGAGTGGTGACTCAATGTTCGTCCCGATCGAAATCCACGCTCCAGTCCAGACAGCGAGTACCTGTATCACAAGGAGTAAGTTATAGTTAAATACAATAACCTTACCAGATAATCTTGGTATCATGAAATCTAAATCGGAGATCCGATAAGATATGATATGAAATTGCAGAGGCCAAAGTCGGGGGAGATCCAAAAATTCTTGAATTCCGCTCTTTCCAAATGTGGTAGATAACCGCATTGAAACAAGTTCGCCAAATACTCTGGTGTCGAGAATTAGACCAACTTGATGCCTCGATAATCCAAGATTGCCAGCAAGAAGAGTTAAAAGAAAAACCAAGTTTGACACTGGTGTAAGTCCAGATACTCTGGGAGTAACTACATTCAAAGAGGATATGAGATATAGTTTCCGAATCAGAGTGACAGAGGGTGCAAGTAGCTGGGATATTATAGCCCCAGCTACGAAGCTTGTCTTTGGTGGCAAGCTTGCCCTTGATAGCCAGCCATGAAATAAAAGAGTGGCGCGGAATATTATATTTATTCCATATTAACCCCGCCCATCTCTTTTCAGAGGTAGGCGCACGAAGGACATTGTAAGTGTCCTTAATTGTAAATATGATACTTTCTGCCTTAGCCGTCCAGTAGGGAACATCCCTTGATAGAATGTTCGGATGGGGAAAGGAGAGAATTAGCTTGTGGATTTCGTCCAGGTGGTCTCGACTGCGCGCTTGATCCGATCTCAGATTTTTAGGCCAATTCCATTCACCATTGTTGATAATTTCCGAAACTTTTAAGTTGCTTCCCAAATGGGAATCGCTGACGACTTCAGTCCCGTAGTGGGATGCAAGAGACGACGAGAGGAGCCAATGATCATGCTAGAATGAAGTGTTCTGTCCGTTTCCGATAGCCACCCTGTATAAATTACGAGCCAAAGGTCGAAGATGAAGAATTTTCCTCCAAATCCAAGTGGACGAGGAACTCAATGAAACTTCCCATAAATTTTTATTTATTTTTATCTTTTTAGCTTTAATCCACTCGCACAAGATAGATTGAGTCTTATTACTAACGACAGACCAGAGGTGCTTAAGGACGACCGCCTGATTCCAGATTTTTAAGTCTAGAATCCCAAGGCCGCCCTCTTTATAGGGAGTGGTAACGGTCGAACATGCAACTTTGGCCCCATAAATTTTCATAGTCGAACCAGACCAAAGAAAGCAACGGAGATATTGTTTTAACTCTTTAGTTATCCTAGAAGGTAGGATAAAAATTGAGGACCAATAGACCTGACCCGCAAATAAGACCGATTTGATAAGTTGGAGTCTACCAGCATAAGAGAGGTGATTGGTAGTCCAATAATCAATTCGGGAGGTTATTTTGTGCAGGAGGGGGCGACAGTCTGAATGGGTAAGTCTACCAGTGATGAGAGGAACTCCCAAGTACTTTAACGGGAGGGAACCTTCAGGGAAATTCAAAATTGTTAAAAGATTCGACCGAAGGTGATGGTTAATTCCCGAGAAGAATATATGACTTTTCGAGGGATTAACTTTGAGACCAGAAAGAGAGTAGACATCATCCAGAGCATCCTTGATAATGCTGAGGGATCGAGTGTCACCATAGCAGAATATCATTAGGTCATTTGTAAAACAGAGATTGATGATTTTCTGCTTGTGATATTTCCAATGAAAACGGAAAGTCCGATCCTGGCTTTTCTCTTTAAGGATGCCCAAACGTACTTCAAGCACAAAGAGAAGGGGGGATAAAGGGTCACCCTGGCGAAGATCTTTTTTACCTTTGAAATTTCCATGAAGATCTCCATTTATGATTATAGAGTAGGAGGGAGTAGAGATGCACTTGATAATCCAAGTGATCATCTTCTCAGGAAATTGCATTGCAACTAGAATGTCAAGAATGAGGTGCCATCGAACATTATCAAAGACTTTCATTATATCTATTTTTAGGGCAACCCTTTTTCCTTTACCACTATTGTTGTAACCCCTCAGGAGTTCCTAAAACATAAGGATGTTATCAGAAATGTTCCTTCCCGCAACGAAAGCCCATTGGCTAGAATTTTAGGTATAATTTTATAGACAACATTGCAAAGAGAAATTGGTCTATAGTCTGCAGGCCCCGAAGGAGAAGTCTTTTTAGGGATAAGAGCAATAGAGGTCGCATTCCATGAATCAATCAGAGTTCCAGTGAGAAAGAAATCTTGGACTCCTTTACAAATGTCAGGGCCAATAATATTCCAAGTGGCTTTAAAAAAACTAGAATTGAAACCATCAAGACCAGGAGATTTGTCACTATCAATACTGTAAAGAGACGATTTAATTTCAGCGTTAGAGATCTCACAGATCATTAACTCTTTATCAGTTTGAGTAACGAAGGAAGAAATCAGTGTCGAAACTCTATCAAGACCAGAATAGAAGGCAGAATTCTTTGTAACTAAGGATTTCTAAACAAAATCACAAAGATGTTAGAAACTCTAATCGGGGAGGTGATAGTTTCTTCCTAATTATCGGAGATCGGGAGAATTTTATTACGGAAAAGCCGGACTTTAATGCTATTATGAAAGAACTTAGTGTTCCGGTCTCCCAGCTTGATCCAATTTTCTTTAGATTTGTGCTTAAGAAAGGATTCCTCCGCTCGACTGAAAAAGGTAAAACAATCAGAAGCCTCTGATTCTTTAGAAACAAGGAGAGGGTTGAGAGGATCAGTGGCAAAAATTGATTGAGCCTCAAACAGAGCTGTTTGAGCAGCTGAGGCTCTGAAAGAGATGTTGCTGAATTCTTTGCGATGAAGAGAAGCAAGCACAGTTTGAATGCGTGAAATCTTATCTGAGACCATCCTCATACCTCCCGAGGTGGTAAGGGAATTCCAACTCGAGGAAACAAGGTCCTTAAACTGGGATGGGAATGCCACATATTAAAGTACCGAAAAGGTTTTTTCCTCCTAGGACGGGGGATGCCAAGATTAAGAGTGACCGTGGTATGATCAGACGTACGAAGGTATCCAAAATGGACATTGGACATAGGGAAAAGGTCATCCTAATCCGGGCTGACCAGAACTCGGTCAATTTTAGAAAGAATTGGGTGAGCAGGCTGCTTGTTTATCCAAGTGAAAGGAAATCCTGTAGATCTAAGATCACTGAGCTCGCAATGGTAGCAGCAGCTGTTGAAATCATCAATAGTTGAAGACCAAGATTTGGAGGATCCAAGCCGCTCGCCTGGGTGACGAATCGCGTTGAAATCTCCAAGGAAAACCCACAGAATATGGTTATCTAGTTTGGAGATATTATAGAGATCCTTCCAGAGGGGGATACGGTCTTTTGCATCGTTAAACGCATAAATAGCAGTGAGATTAAAAGTAGTCTGATATTATGACATTTTGCTATACAATGGATTAGCTGAGGAGTTTGGGAGATTCTAGTTATTGTAATAACACTAGGGTTCCAGAGAATCCATATTCTACCTAGGGGATGGGTCGCATGATTAGTAAGAACATGCCAAAAGGGCATAATCTTTCTAATTATTTGGTCGATTTTATGAATTTGGACTTTAGTTTCTACAAGAACTATCAAAGATATATGATTACTGAGAATAAATCATTGACGTTTTTTTGCCTGACAGGGTCGTTTACACCTCTAACATTCCAAGATGCAATATTCATAAATAAATACTTACAGTGAGTCAACCGAAGATCCCGTCGAAGGATATTACCATTTTACCCTTACCTTTAGCCTCGTCTGTGCAAACCCTTTGGGGGGGGGGGGTCCACTTCCTCGCCAAGCTCCACCTCCTGGTCCTCGCTGATTGAAGGGAGGTGAGATCCAGCCGCATTCTCTATCTTCTTACCCATGTTTCGACAGGTACATATACTCTTTTTACCCATATTTCGACAGGTACCGGTGCATCTACTGGATCGGTAACGACAGATACAAGTGCAGCAACGCAAAAACTTCCCATTGTCCGTTGCATCCACACTTTTCGCCGATAACCTGATAGCGTACAACCACCCACGACCGATATTTCTCATTGCTATTGTTATCAGATACGCGTCTGTACTCGATGTGCGGCCTTGATCAATAAGCTCAGCTGTGATGGAGGGGCACAAAAAGCTTAAGAAACAAATAGATGGGACATCACAACATTCGTATAAACCAGTAGTCCACTTCCCAGGAACAAGTACTATTTTTTCCGCATTTTGATTGACATTCCTACTCAAACCAGAGATCTGACTCTGCTGAGCACTCGGGGAGCTAACACCGGGGGCATCGAACCTTCTGAAAGCCGTGGTGGGATTAGATGTCGGAAGACAAAGCTTCGAAAACGAAGCCTCAAACCACCACCTGTGGTCATTCGACCAACAGAACCCGTCAACGGAAAAGAAATTGGTCGTGGAAAAGAAACATCGTGGCGAGCGAACTCCAACAGAAAAGACCAAAGGAATAGACAGATCGGATAGATCCGGCGAAGAAGTTAGATAAAGACCGGAGTTCAGGCCAAAGGACCTGAACCCGTCAAGAACACCGGAAAAACTAGTAAACACTCTACTACATTCTTTGTTGCTTACCAACCCCGACATAACACTCCACGCACCTCCCTTCTCGCCGCGAATGGTCCCTTCGCTGCCGCATACGCTCTTCTCCTCGCCTCCCGGATCGGCCAAGCTCCTAACAACGGTAAGCAACAATGAGGCCTCAAACATAGTGACAAGATTCAGGCCTGTTGGCCTGAATCTGCCGAAGGGCGCCAAACCGGAAAGATAATATCAAGCGGAAAGACAACGGTAAAACCCAGAAAAGTAGCTGTTATGGCTTTGGAGAGAAGAGAAACCGACCAAAAACTAACCGTTAGAAGAAGAAAAACGGCAAGTTACTGTCAGTTTAAGAAAATTCCGGCGAGAACGAGCCGTTAGAAGAAGAGAGTTAGAAGAAGAGAGAGGGTAGCCATTTAAAAACATTCTGGTGAAAACTAGCCGATAGCAGAAGAGAGAGGGCAGACACTCTCTATTTACTGTCTCTGTTTTTGTTGCTTGTTTTGAATGTAAGGAGAATAACGTGTTCAACAGTTATTCCGGCGAGAACGTGTTCAGCAGTTATTCCGGCAAAAACGAGACGTTAGAAGAAGAGAGAGGGTAGCCGTTTGAAAACAGTCCGATGAAAACTAGCCGTTATAATCGTTCGTCTCTCTAATTATTTTCATATGGAATTATTTTTATATGGATATCTTATTAAATATGAATTATAAATAAAATAATAGTTTTTAAAAAGTTTGTTAAAATGAATATAAAAATAATTTAAATAATAAGGTTTCAATATTAATAAAAATAGACTACATTTAAGAGAAGTTATTTGAAACTCAAATATAATCCTATTTATATTTGGCATTTTAATTTTTTTTTTTCATATTACAAATAAACTACTAAGAACAAATTCACTTAATTTCAACAAAAAATAGTCACCTATTATGGATAGTTAAGTTAGTTGAAAATTATAAAACTAGCACCCAATATAACTAACACAAAAAATGTAAAAAATATATCTACAAAAAGTTGTTATAACTCACTATGCAATTTATCACAAATGGCTCAAGCACTAAACACAAATAAAGGAGAGACTGAAGAGAACACATGATTTAACGTGGTTCGACAATTGTCTACGTCCACGGGCGCCGCGAGAGAAAAATGTTTCACTATGATAAAAAAAGGGTTACAAATTTCACATTCTATTTTTGTGTAGTCCTAGTAATCTATTTATAGGGAATATATAGAACTTACTAGATAATGAGCCTAATGGGCTCATACCACAAGACTAACAATGATATGTCACAACACTTAAATGTACCGCCGAACACAGTACACTGTCAAGGCACAATAACACTATCACATTCACAAAACTATACTGCTGAACACAGTACACTGCCACGACATTATTCGACTCATTCACAACAAATATTCCACTTGAGGAGAATGTCATTTCTTCAATATCAACAAAGAAACTTCTTTTCTTCTGACTCCCAAATGCCCCTAATTTATTCACTCTATACTGCGAACATCAATCCAGTTTAGGCACTCCTTAAACTTTCAAACTGATACCGCCTTGGTCATTATATATGTTGGGTTATCTTATGTAGACACTTTCTTCACATCAAAAATTCCCTTTGATATTATATCATGAACAAAATGATACCTGACATCTATGTGCTTTGTACGCTCGTGGTATATTTGGTTCCCAGTAAGGCGTGTGGCGCTTTGACTGTCACAAAACACTTTTGTAGTAGTCCTATCCAAGCCCAAATATGCAACTAAACCTTGCAACCATATTGCCTCTTTAACTGCTTTCGTTACCGCCATGTACTCTGCCTCTGTTGTAGACAAATCTACAGTAGCTTGCAAGTGTGATTTCCAACTGATCGCACTCCCAGCTAGAGTAAATACATATATTGTCAGAGATCTCCTTTCATCCATAACACCTGCAAAATCAGAATCAACAAAACCAACCACTGATCCTGCAATATCATTCAGCGATTTACCAATATCGGTCTTGTTAAAAGTTAAGCCAACGTTTGTAGTATTCTTAAGATACCAAAGCATCTATTTCACTGCTTGCTAGTGTTATTTCCCAGGACATCCCATGTACCTGCTAACTACACTAACCGTATGTGAAATATCAGGACATGTGCATACCATAGCATACATGATACTACCAATTGCACTTGAATCTGGAACCTTTGACATTTGTTCCAACTCAACATCGTCATGTTGTAGAAAACTTGAAATGAGTAGCAAACGGGATGCTAACTGCCTTAGCATCAAACATAATGAATCGTTGTAGCACTTTCTCAATATAGCTTCGTTGAGACAAGTGTAATGATATTACATTTCTCTTCATGATAATCTTCATTCTAAGAATCTTCTTTGCTCTACCCAGATCCTTCATCTCAAACTCGACACTGCTTCTTTACCTGCACAATACGTGACATACTACAAGCAGCAATAAGCATATCATCCACATACAACAATAAGTAAACATAAGAATCATCTGACATCTTTTGATAATACACACAACTATCATATAGACTCCTTGTAAACCCTTTTGACACCATAAATGTATCAAAACATTTTTACCAATGCCAAGGTGAATGTTTCAAACCATATAGTGACTTTTTCAGCAGACAAACCTTGTCCTTTATATTAGGTTCGATAAATCCCTCTAGTTGTCTCATGTAAATTTGCTCCTCCAATTCACCATGTTGAAACGCAGTCTTCACATCCAACTGCTCAACCTCTAAATCTTGCAAAACTACCATGGCTAAGAAAACTCGAATCGAACTATGCTTGACCACTGGAGATTACACTTCATTGAAATCGATTCCTTCCATTTGAGCAAATACTTTAGCAACTAGTCTTGCCTTGAATCGAGATGCCTCAACCCTTGGATTACCTTTCTTTTTCTTGAACACCTGTTTACTACCTACTACCTTCTGTACTTTAAGAAATTCAACAAGCTTCTATGTTTGATTCTTATGAAGAAATTCAATCTCTTCCCATATAGCACCAATCCATCGATCTGCCTCTGAACTCGCTATAGCTTCTTTGTAACTATTAGTTTCCTGCATCTCAACTTCGTCTGCAACTGATAGAGCATATGCAACTAGATTCACATACCTTTTTGGAACTCTAATATCTCTTCTTTCTCTGCCCAGTGCTATGCTATATGGTTGTTGTTCTGGTTCGGGCGCATCATCTTCATTATCATCCGATGATGACGCTTCACCTTCTGATTTCGAATCCACCTCAGAACCACTCGAATTATTGGACCTGATAAGAACTGATTCTACTTCAAGCTCCACCTGTTTACTCACAACCGATCATGTTTCGACCATTTCTCGTACTTCCTTATGACTGTATATCGAAGCAAACTCGTTAAAAATCATGTCCCTACTGATGATAAAATCTGGAGACTTTAGAGAGATACACCATAACCTATATCCCTTCACTCAAGTAGCATATCCTATAAATTTCCACCTCTTTTCCCTCGGCTCAAGCTTACCATCTCTCACATGAGCATACGTAGGATAACCGAACACCCTCAACTGTTCATAATCAGCCGACGATCCAGACCAAATCTCAAAAGGAGTTTTACAATCAATAGTCGTTAATAGAGATCGATTCACCAAGTAACACGCTGTATTGATAGCTTCAGCCCAGAAATCCTTTCCCACACAAAAATGTGAGAGCATGTTTCGTGGATTGTAATAAAACGTTCTGTTTATTCTTTTTGCGATCTCATTTTGTTGTGGTGTTCTAAAAAAAGTTCGATGGCGCACTATTCCCTCAGCTTCACACAACTCGTTAAACTCACGACTGCAATATTTTAACCCATTACATGTCCTAAGACGTTTGATTTTTCTTCCTGTTTGCTTTTCAATCATCGTCTTCCATTTGCAAAAGGTTAAATATGCCTCATCTTTTGTTTTTAGAAAGTAAACTCACACCATCCTTGAATAATCATCGATCAAACTCATGTAGTACTTGGTTATGTTCTTTGATGGAATTATATTCGGGCCCCAAAGATCTGAGTGAATGTAGTCCACTGTCCTATAGTCTTTCTTACAACCGATTTTTTTGGATTTGACTATAGTTTGTTTAATAAACACACAGTGCTCACAAAATCCCAATGATTCTAATTTATACCTTTTCAACAAATCTATCTTTCCCAAAACAACTAATCCTCTTTCATTCATGTGACTAAGACTCCAATGCCACAACTTATTTTGATCTTGCCTACTTTGGCTATTACTCCCTGAGGATGCTACTGTAGTATCGCCCATAACAACACTTCCTTGGAGAATGTAAAGACCCTTATGCAAACTACCTTTCATGCACACCATTGAGCCTTCTGTCACTTTAATTACACCGTATTCTGCATGATACTTGTAACCCCGAGAGTCTAGTGGCCCGACATAAATCAGGTTTCTTTTTAACCTAAGAACATGCCAACACGTCAAAATTCTATCAAACCCGTAAATTATAAAAAATTTCGACGTTACCAATACCACAAGCAGTCAACTAATAATTTTTTCCTAGATAGACGGTTCCCTGTATTGGCTTATAAGTATCGAACCATTCCTTGAACTGGCACATGTGATATGTAGCACTAGTATTAAGCACCCAAAAGTTTTGCCCACAGTCTGAACTCTTGTACAATACATATTCTCTACCACTGTTTTCACTATCGTCGGAATCGTTCACACCTTCAATAATATTTGCTGCATTTTCCTTTTGATTTCAATTCTTACCATTCAGTTTCGGATAATCTCTCCTATAATGACCTTGCTCACCGCATTCATAACAGTTTGAGTTCTTTAACTTGGATATGGACATCCAGTTCTTCACTCGTTTTACTTCTAGATCTTCCCCTAGTCAGAAGACCTTCCCCTTCAGCATCATTGTCTGGCTGCAATTATCTCAACTTCTTTAATTTCAGTGACCCTTTGACATGTGCTAGCGATAACTTATCCTTACCATACATTATGGTATTTATGAAGTTTTCTTAGGGAGCTGGTAACGATCTCAATACAAATAAAGATTGATCATCATCCTCAATGTTGAAATCTATGTTCTCCAAGTCCATTATAATTGATTTAAAATTATTTAAGTGCTCAGAAATACCTTCTTTCAATCTGAAATCGTACAAGCGCTTCTTCAAGTATAATCGGTATACTACTGATTTATCTGAGTAAAGATCTCATAGCTTCTTCCATGCGCAGGAAACAGTCTTCTTACCACTAATCTCGCAAGAACATTATCTTTCACACTCATTAAAATCCACCACAAAACCCTTTCTTGAAGATCTTACTTCTCCTTTTCTTTCATCTCTTCTGGTAACTTATTCTCCACAGCCTTCCACAGTCCTTGCAGTACCAATAAAGATTTCAGTTTAATCTTCCACAATACAATACTGGATCTCCCATCGAATTTCTCAATCGTGTATTTGGTTGCTGTAGACGCCATTGTGAAACCTTAATTGCAAACCCTAATTTCACAACCTGGCTCTGATACAAATTTTATTATATATCACTATGCAATTTATCACAAATAGCTCAAGGACAAAACACAAATAAAAGACAGACTGAAAACAACATAAGATTTAACGTGGTTCGACAATTGTCTACGTCCATGTGCGTTGCGAAAGAAAAGTGTTTCACTATGATAGAAATGGGTTATAGATTTCAGAATTGTGTTTTTATGTAGTCCTAGTAATCTATTTATAGGGAATAAATAGAATTTACTAGATAATGGGCATCTTGATATTGTCACAACACTTAACTGTACTACCAAACACAGTACATTGTCAAGGCACAATGACACTATCACATACACAAAAATGTACTGCGGAACACAGTACAATGTCAAGGCATTATTCGACTTATTCACAACAAAAATAAATACAAGATAGATAGTAAAGAAATCTATACCTTGTCAAAAAATTGGTCCAATTTTGTTTTTTAAAGTTTGATTGATAAAAAAATGTAATTATATAAAAATAATAAAATAATATTTCATCCATAATTTTTCATATAACCAAAATAAAAAGTAAAAAAAATATAAGTGCATAATTTAATAATTATTTTAAATAAAATATAATTTTTTTTTATAAAAGATTCTTAAATGGTTTTAAAAGAACCAATTTTTTTAGTGGTAAACAAAATTTTCACAATAACATTATTAAATAATGAAAATATATCACAAAATATATATTTAAATTATTTTGATACTAAAAAATTACTTTATTAAAAAATCAACATTTTTATTTTATTTTAAATACCTTGTTTCTATCGTTTGTTTCTTTTAATACACTCAATCTCTTAAGTCAATCTCACAAATTATTAAAAAAATCAGACATATATATAATGTCACTGATTAATTAAAAAACTATTAAAATAGAAAAAAAAAATTCATTTGAAAAGTCAGGTTTTAAAATTTAATATATTTAAGCAGAAAATAAATCAAAACTTTTCACAATTCAGAAGATGTAAACCCGTCAATAATTATTATAAATGAAAGAAACTCCCAAAAGACAATATTACAGATAAGAAAATAACTGTAATAATAAAATAAAAACAATATTATATACTAAAAATTTTATCTTTGATCATGATTGTCAAATTATATTGTAAATATCTTAGCTGGGAATAAAATAACATTAATAATAATTAAAAACAATTGATAAAAAAATAAAAAAACCGGATATTTAAATAAACAAATAGTTAATAAAATAAATCACAAAATCAAATAACATGAATTTTGATACTGTTATAAAATAAAAAAACTAAAAATAATGAAAGAAAAGATGAATCACCGAAAAAAAGTTTATAAATGTGTCTAACATAATTTATTAAAAAAAACAGTAAAAAAAAGATGAAAATTAGATAAGAAATTTTTTTGGCATAAACAAAAGACACAAACGTACAAATTAACACGTGCGAAATTGACACATGAAAACTATAAACAGACAGTAAATAAATAAAATTCCACTTCAAACCCACATAAAAAATACAATGGAGTGTGATTTAAAAACGTAAAAAATGTATAAGCCTTTTAATCGTAGTATTCATTGAGTGTCACAAATTAGTGCACTCTTTAATCCAACTTACAAGAAGCAGACCGGCTAATTTCCCGCAAAGGATCCGTAAATGACCCGCAAATTCCCCTCAAAGAAGCTGACAGTCCTAATCAATTCTCAACTATTCAATGACGTTAGTGGAGTAGTGAGAGTTATATTAAGAAGTTTAAAAGTCTCAAATTATTAAGCGATGTTAGTGGGTAGTGTGAATCGTTTTTTCTATAAGTATAAAACTATTTTGTTTTCATTTCTTCAAGTAATAAAATCAACTCTTGTGTGTTCTTATTGTTTCAGTTCCCGTGTCTGTTCAATTTGTTTCATGGTATAAGAGCAAGGTCTCTGCATATCAAGTGTTTGATTTTATTACCAGATAAATTCTATCAAGTGTTATTGCTTTTAAATCAATATGAATGAAAGTAATTCAGCTTCTCCTATGTCTATAGAGAAGCTTGTTGGAACCAATTACCAATATTGGCAGTTGTGTATGGAGGCCTTCCTTCAAGGACAAGATTTATTGGATCTTGTTTTCGGTACCGAGATACTTTCTAGTGATACTTTGGAAAACGCAGAGTTAATGAGGAAATGGAACGTAAGGTGCGGTAAGGCTTTATTCGCGTTGAGAACTTCGATCAATAAGGAATTTATTGATCATGTTCGTGCGCTGGATTCTCCAAAGGATATCTGGGATACTCTTGACAAGTTATTTACCCAGAAAAATAATATGCGGCTTCAATACATTAAGAATGAGCTTGCTTTATTAACCCAAGGTAATATGTCGATCTCTGATTACTTTCTTAAGGTTAAGAATGTATGTTCAGAAATTTCAGGTTTGGATAGTGATAAACCTATCAGTGATGCAAGGCTAAGACATTATTTGATTCGTGGATTACGATCTGACTTCATACTGTTTATATAATCAATACAAGGATGGGTCAACCAACCATAAATGGTTGAGTTAGAGAACCTACTCTATAACCAGGAAGCATTGGTTAAACAAATGCTTGGTAAGTATTCTGCTGATGTTGAAGATACACTGTTTACTAAAAACATGTCAAGGTGGAAAAACACGCAAAGTCATTTTCAAAATGGTGGTAAGTAGATAAGGATTGAGGGGGAGTCATCAAACCGCTCTAAACTGACATGTTTTAGATGTGGAAGGACTGGACACATGAAATCGGATTGTCGTGCAAAGATTATTTGCAAGAAGTGTGGAAAACCAGGCCACATTAAACCAAACTGTTATTCGAAAACCGTTAAATCAAATACAAATGTTGCATATGATGCTGAAGATAACAATGAGCGACAATGGGAAAGTTGTTTCTCGATTGAGGTTGTTAATCAACCGGACAACATGACTTCAGTTATTAATCAACCAGTTGTCATTGGTGGTGTGGTTAATTTTCGTCTGAGGGTAATTTTGTAATTTGTTTAGAGTTTGTGAAGGTTGGTAAATGTTTAATGTTTGAGTAGAGAGTAGAGGGAGAATTAAGCAGCCTGGTTGTATTTAATTTTCATTACCCATATTTAATGCGGGTGGTTGGGTATTTATACCCTTGTATTTGGGCTTTATGGGCTTTCGGGTCATGTTTAATAGACCCGGGTCATGTTCAAGGACCCATGAGCTCTTAGTAGAAGAGCAAGAAGCTTAGTCAACAAGTGTTTAGGTTTTAAGTACTTTAGTCATAGTTTGAACAGTCCAATGGGCTAGGTGTTCGAACTGCCCTGTCCGGTCTGGTGATCTTAGTCCGAACTGTCCCCGTCCGGAGAGGTAGCAACATTTGGACTCATCAGGAGCCCCTTTTTAGGTGTTTGTTCAAATACCTTTGCCAAAAACCTGAAAAACAGTCCGATGTCAGGGGCAGTTTTACCTAGACAGGTCTTTCGACTTGTGCTATGGCTTTATCCGGACTGAAAAAGCTCTGTGAATCCAAACGGTTTTTTGCCAGAGTTCATGGGACACGTGTCACTTTTTGGTTGGTTGCTTCAGCCGTTTTTCACCTCGAATTTCGCACCCTCCTTCTTCAAAAAGCAACCTCTTCATTAATGAGGGTGACATCAGCGCAGTCTTTTAATCATTACTAATCTTTTCGAATTCTCATAGGAATCAAAACTCCTTTTTGAGATTTACTATAAATTGAAACACTTTCTACTGTTTCACCATCACTTTCGTTTTCACTCTGCAAATCCTCAAAGCTTTTTTCTCTCAAAAACAAATTTTCACTCAGGTTGTTAATGTTTACGGCTAGGAACGCTCTGATCAAAGGCGGGTGGATCAACCTCTCTGAATTAGAAAAAGCGCAAAAGATTGAAAGGGAAATGCGCATTGCAGCAGGCTTACCCGCTTCCCCTATCGACAAACCAGCAACTTCACCGACAGAGTCAGACCAAGGTTATTCCTCCACAAAGGTTGTCAAACTGAGGAGGTTGTTTCAATCTAGTATTTCCCCTATCATCTCAGGTTCTTCGGTTCAAGAGTCGGAACCTGTCGTTGAACCAGGTTTAACAGTCACAAGCCTTAAAAAACCCTCCCCATTTTTAGCCATGGGGTCTGATGCTGAAACCTCTCCTCACAAGCTAGTTGATCGGAGAAAAGGCCGGCTGGTCAAAGGGCAGGCTTCTACGGGCACCCCTGTATCAGGTGCCAAGGATAGTAGTACTGGGTCGGAAGTACCCATTAGGGCACCCAGGGATAGGCTGTCCGGTCCGGAGGGCATTGGCTCAAGTCCCCGAAGAGAAACGTCCACAATAGAGCCCCAACCAGAGGCTAGAAATCAGGAGAGTACCGGAGCGCATCAGGTCGGAAGTCATGCTGAGCCAAATCCAAACCTCCCTCTCACCACCGCGACTGAAAACCCTTCCTCAATCATGGAGGAAATAATGGAGGATTCTATCGAAGAGGCTCCATTTGAGTCCGAACCTTCCGGACAGACTGGCAGTGCTGTTGCTGCCCAAAAGGATAAAGGCAAGGAAAAGTTGTGCCTGAGGCATCCGGATCTGCCGGAGTGTCTCGAAGGAAGGGTGGGGCCTTGTTTCCACAAGGTCAATGTTAAGTATCTCCTTGCCCTGCAAAATATTAACTACGCTTTCATCCACACTGCTGAGCTGGGACGGATGCGTACGAAGTGGGGAATTCTGGAGAACGTGAAGATAAGAATCCCTATAAACCCCGAAACTCCCATGGACTGCAAGTTGAGCGAGATAGTTATCTTTACGGAGCTGTTTAACTGGGGGCTCAGATTTCCCTTGGACCCAGAGATTGTCAGATACTTTCATCTGATAAAGCTCTGTCCAAGCCAGCTGAGTCCCAATACTTGGTAAACCCTCATGGCCTGCATTATGGCCTCTAGGCTCTCCGGGATCCCTTTACCAATGAAGGAGTTTGCTGCTGTGGCCAGTCTCTGCAGAAACCACCACATCCTCTTTTACCACTTTAACATGGGGGATAACTTCAAAGCAGTGGATGACCTGCTAGAGTCGGAGAGGAATTGGAGGATTCAATTCCTGTTCGTAAGTGGTGCTTGGGAGAACGGGAAGAAAATCAAGGCCGGAGTCAACCCAAGTCTCCTCACCAGCAGATGGAGGAGTGATCGTAAGGCTCCTACTTTATATTTTTATCTCTTCTTTTATCAAATTTGTTTAAACTGATTGGCTTTGTCTTTTTCTTAGCATAACTGCCCAAGGACTTCAATGACTATCTAAAGTCCGGGCAGACCACTTGCACCAAGATCAACACTTGGGCTGCTGAAAGGTGGGGAAACCGGTTCCACGATGCTTTCACGGGGGAAACTTAGCAAGGTCTCACCTCTGGAACACTACTGGCCGGAGGGACTTAACCTGGGAAGAGCTCACCACTCAACCCCCTCCGGATGTAGTGCTCAAGAGGACACACGAACCGGACGGGACACTTTACTTGCCAGGCCGGGCCAAGGCCCCGAGTAAGATGAAAGGCAAAAAGAAGAAGGGCAAGAAAGTGGTAGGTGGAGCAGACCCTGCTGAGGTGCAGGAAGCTATTTTAACAAATCCAGAGGGTCCAACCCCAAGCCAGATTGATGCTGCTCTCTTGGAAGTGGTAGATAGGAGAGTGTTAGGCAAGAAGTTCACTCCCCAAAACCCCCAAGAGCTTCCAAAAGAGACCGTAAACGGGGAGTTGAAAGCAAGGACAGGGAGGCCAAGAAGAAGAAGACCTCTAAGGGTGATGAACTCTCTCTCCGGCCTCCGGAGCCTCTCCCCCATGTTGATCCCACTGACCCAACACAAGCAGAGGAGATACTTGGTGACTTTCAAACCAATAAGGTCGAAGGGGGAGGTCTTAGCATTGATGGGGTAGTCATCACTGGTCTTGGTGGGCTTGGTGAATACTTTATCAACCTCCCAGAGACGATTTTGCTGGGCCTTACCTCCCTCCGAGTACTTCAAACACCGTCACTTTTAATGGTAAGACTTTTACTGTTTCAAGTGAAAGGGACATTATAGCTCACTCTTTATTAAGTAGTGTTCAGTCGGTGCTTGTGTTGGAGAAGCAAGTTTGAAGTCAGGCAGACATTATCAAAGACCTCAAGTCCGATAAGGAGATGTTATCCGATGACCTTCTTACTGCTACTCAACATGCTAACATTCTAAAGGGGGAAAACGAAGAGCTGAAGACGAGCCAAGAGGGGTGGACCACAAAGGTTGCTACTCTAGAAGACACCATCAAGGATCTCCGGGAGAAGTTGTCAGGAGCAGAAAAATATCTCAACTCTTCAAAAGAGGAGACCAAGGCCAAGGATCAAGTTATTCACAACTTGAAAAGTGACAAGATTGCGCTTAGGAACACAATGTCCAAGGCTGCAGAGGAGAAAGCTGATCTGCTAAGGGAGCAGGAGGCCAAAATCCAAGCCAAGATCGACGCTTATGCCAACAATGTGATCGACACTCAAGAGAAAATGTATGCCAAGGTGAGATCGGAAATGGTCCTGCTCTTCCACGAGAAGTTGTCGAAGAGGAACCTGGGAGACTTGTGGCTTCATGTAGAGTACCCAGATCTATCCTTCCACACCATGGCCGATGGGGACTTACACAATTACTCCAGTGCTTCCTCCTCTGATAAAGAAGAAGAAAATACCGGGGAGGGCCCTCTCGAAGAGAAAGACGATCCCAGGGGGAAGAAGAAGATGGATGAGGCTGAGCCATCTTCAAAGGCTCAGTCTTGAATTATGAATAATGTTTTCACTTTTCATGTTATCTAAACTAAAGTCCTTGGAAGGCCAAGGCACTCTTTTTGTTAGTGTGTTCGGTATCTGACCGGATAGATCCTTTACTTCGTTTGACAATTTAAAAGTCCTTGGAAGGCCAAGGCACTTAAGTTATTTTAATGAATATTCTTGTTTTGCACAATTCTCGCATCCTTTCATAGTTTGATTCAACTTTGGTGGCTAGTGTTTAAATAGCCCTTAGTTATTTCATAAATAGTCTAAAGTGAGAGTGTTTAAGTTCTCCGATGACAAATGTTTAAGTGGTCATCATTCTTTTACTTCAATCCAGATGGTATGACAAAAAAAAATAAGAACACTTCGGAATTTTTTTTACAAAGGCATCGAATTTCATTAAAAATCCCGGACACCTCATTAAAACCTCCCCGCGCCACTAGGGTAGGAAAGAGTATGCTCTCAAATATTTACATGGATGTTTAAACAAGTAAATATTTACACAGATGCTACTCCACGTACATCCGAAGATGTTCGATATTCCAAGGGTGGGTCAAAATTCTTCCATCCTTGTCTTCTGGCCAATATGTTCCAGGTTTAAGCCTTTCAACAACCATATAAGGTCCTTCCCAAGTTGGGGCCAGTTTGCCGAGCAGCTTCTCTTTAGTGTGTAAGAAGACTTTCCTCAATACCTTGTCCCCCGGATGGAAATTTCTTCTTTTAACTCTAGAAGCAAATCTGCTTCTCATCAAACCCTGATAGTGTGCAGCTCTAAGGTGAGCTTTAACTCGTCTTTCCTCTACCAGGTCAAGCTGACCTCTGATTGCTACTTCGTTAGTGCATTCAGAAAAGTTGTGAACCCTAAATGATGGGAGATTTGCTTCTATTTTTACTGCATCCATCCCATAGACCAAGGCAAAGGGTGACTCCTGTGTTGCAGCCCCAGGTGTTGTCCGGTAGGCCCACAAGACCTCTTGTAAATAGCTAGGCCACTTCCAAGCAGCTCCTTCCAGATTCTTCTTTAAACCGGACAGTATAGTTCTGTTAGCCACTTCAACCCGACCATTTGTTTGTGGGTGGAAAGGTGAAGAGAAACAATGTTGTATACCCCTTAAGGCACAGAAACTCTCCATTTCTCTATTGTCAAACTGTGGCCCATTGTCTGTCGTTATCTTTTGTGGAACACCAAATCTGCAACAGATGTTGGATAAAATGAATTTTATGACAGCTTTTGATGTTGTTCCTGCCAGGGGGCTGCTTCAATCCACTTCGAAAAGTAATCTATAGCAACAATTATAGTTTTGCGCCCTCCAGACGCCATAGGGAGAGGGCCCACTAAATCCACCCCCCATCGAGCAAAAGGTATAGGCTAAGAAATTGACTCTAAAGGGATGGCTGGGACATGAATTTCATTGCTATATCTCTGGCATGGATCACACCTTCTTACCAGCTATTTAGCATTCTGCATGATAGATGGCCAATAATAGCCGACCAGTAAAACCCTCCTTGTTAGAGCCCTGAATCCACAGTGAGCTGATCCCTCACCATCATGCAATTCGGAGAGGACGTTTTGAGACTCATCATCTCCCAAACACCGCAGAAGAGGTTTACTGTAAGACTTCTTATACAGAACGTCTCTTAGTATGATAAAATCACGAGCCTTGTGTTTCATTTTTCTTGCTAGTGCTTTATCTGAAGGCAGAATGCCATCGGAGAGGTACTGCAGGAGAGGAAATCTCCAATCCTGAGGTTGCTTCACCTATACTTCGAAAATATCTTCCTCTTTACCCATATTAATTTTAATGGAGGGGCTCTCCAGTACATGGATCCATGGATATGACTCTGTGTAAGCTATAGTTTCCAATGAATCTGCTAATTCATTCTCTGTCCGGGGTATATGCTCATAAACAACGCTTTTAAACTTGAGTGCTTCATTTTTAAGAAGAAGTAAATACTTCACTAATTGCTCCTTTTTAGCCTCAGATTGACCTTGAGCATGGTGGATAAGAAGCTGTGAGTCACTCATTAGCTTGACTCTTTTAGCCCCACAAATATAAGCTAACTTTAAACCAGCTATAGCTGTTTCGTATTCGGACTCATTATTGGAAGCCCTGAAAGCAAAACATATAGCCTGATACATTTTGTCACCATACGGAGAAGTCAAGCACACCCCTGCACCACATCCCATAGTGCTGGATCCACCATCCGTCCGGACGACCCAAATTTTTTTGTCTTTCATCTCAGTAGTCTGCTCCGAATCTCTGTCATAGTGGAATTCAACTAAAAAATCAGCCACAGCTTGGGCCTTGACTTCTGTTCGGGGAGAAAAATCTATATCGAAATCCCCCAATTCTACCGACCACTTAGTCATTCTATTTGAAATGTCTGTTTTTTGGAGAACATTCTTCAAGGGAAAAGATGTTTGGACGATAATAGGATGAGCCTGGAAATAAAGCCTCATCTTTCTTGCAGCTATTACCAGGGGTAACGCTAACTTTTTGAGTTTCAAATAACGCTTTTCTGCATCTATCAAGCTCTTGCTGATGTAGTACACTGGATGAGGGTAGTTATCCACCTCTCTCACCAACACAGCACTGATTGCACAACTTGAAACTACCAAATATACGAAGAGTGTCTCTCCATCAATTGGTTTAAATAGGGTTTTGGGGGAGGACAAATGTTTCTTAATCTCATTGAAGGCCTCATCACACTGTGAGGTCCAGTCGAATCCCCTTGCACCCTTCAAAGTTTGAAAAAA
Source organism: Limnanthes douglasii subsp. nivea (assembly GCA_036936605.1). NCBI lineage: Eukaryota > Viridiplantae > Streptophyta > Magnoliopsida > Brassicales > Limnanthaceae > Limnanthes > Limnanthes douglasii. The sequence continues at coordinate 51,846,946 of JAUPFV010000004.1, read as the reverse complement.
CGGGGCGCATCTGTCCGATGACCTTGCGATAAATCGGTTTAAAGCAGCTAACCTCCCCGTCAATTGTTGCACTTCTTTAATATTCCGAGGAGGCTCCATTTGTAATAGAGAATTAAGTTGGTCCGGATCGGGCTGTATCCCTTGCTCACTTATTATATAACCTAGGAACTTCCTGGATTGCACTCCGAACACACATTTTTCTGGATTTAACTTCAAATTCACTTTTACCAAGTTGGGAAAAGTCTCTTGGAGGTCAGTTAAGTGCAATTGTTCATCCACACTTTTCACCATCATGCCATCGATGTATACTTCCATATTCCTTCCAATTTGATCAGCAAAGGCTTTGTTCACCAATCTCTGATAAGTAGCCCCAACATTCTTCAACCCAAATGGCATTACCTTGTAGCAATGAAGACCCTTGTCAGTGACAAATGTGGTATGCTCCTGATCCTTCGGATGTACTTGGATCTGATTGTACCCGGAGAAAGCATCCATAAAGGATAGCAGCTTATTCCCAGAGGTGGAGTCTACTAGTTGGTCAATTCGGGGAACTGGATACAAATCTCTTGGGCAAGCTCTATTGAGATGTGAAGTTAATGCACATACGCCATTTGCCATTTTTCTTTTTCACCAAAGCCGGATTGGTAGTCCACAAAGGATATTGAGACTCCTTGATATGCCCCATCTTTGTGAGCCTGTCAACTTCTTGCACAATAACATCAGCCTTTTCTTTAGAAAAAGCCCTTCTCTTGTGTACCACTGGTGCTACATCTCTCCGGACAGATAGGTGATGTGATATAACATCAGATGGAACCCCAATAACATCAGCATTGCACCAAGCAAAAACATGCTGATGGTTTTTCAAGAACTTTAACATCTTATTTTTCAGGTCGGGTGGCATTTTAGACCCTATCTTGATACTTTTCCCTTCTTCTAAAGAATGTGTTTCAACCTCTTCAACTGGTATCAATACTCCAGGGGTCTCTCTTGGGTCATCAATTTCACCCTCACCCCCAGAAAGCCCCTCAAACTGCTATTGCTCGTCGATACGAACTGCCCCCAACGTCCGGGGGGGCAGGGCTGTAGCATAACATTCTCTTGCAACCTTTTGACTGCTTCGGACAACTCCCACTTGTCCTTGCACAACATATTTCAAATATTGGTGGACTGTCGAAGCCACCGCATGCATCCTAGAGAGCCAAGACCTCCCTAAAATAGCATTATAGCAAGTGGGACAATCTACCACAATAAAAAGTATCCTGATCATCTTCTTGAAAGGGCCCTTGCCCAACAAAACTTCCTCTTCGAACTCCCCGATCACATCTGCTGAGCTGCCAGTAAAGCCCACAATTGATTTGTCCGAACGCTGAATTACGGTTGGATTTTTCATTTTCTTGTAAGTGTTTAAGAAGAGGATATTAGCTGAGCTTCCAGTATCCACCAAGACTCGCCTTATGTCATTGCCCCCAATGGATGCTCCTATGACAACATCATCTTCATGAGGGCCAGCTATATCTCTTAAGTCATCTTCATCAAAAATAATGAAGGGGAATGGAATTTGCGATTGATAGGAGGTCATGCCTCCTTCTAGCTGGGTAGCTAAAGTTTGAACGTGCCTCTTCCTCGAAGAAGCAGTAGGAGCTGTCATAGTATCCCCTCCGAAAATCGTAAGTGACTCAAAAAACTTAATGAGCCCGGAGACTGTTCTAGAACATTCCTCAGTGGCACCCACTCTATTTCGAGTTGGATCCGGATCCAAGTATTCTGATTCCACATCAAACCTTTCGATTATAAATATGGCTCCCTCCGGAACAGCATTACTTGGACCGGCCCGGTGAGTATTGTCAGGCCTATTACCTCCTCTTCTTTTGACATAAGCCCCTAGCTTTCCCCTTTCAATCAAGTTCTGAACTTCTTGTTTCAAGGCTATACAATCATCGGTGGTATGGCCAGTATCATTGTGATACTGACAGAAAGAGTTATTACGATGCTCTCTAGGAGATTGTAGTGTGGCCGGTCTTCTATAGTGTACCTCTTCTATAGTCACCGAATCAGCCAAATTTCCAGGGTTTAAGCCCTGTCTCAAGGATGCTATTGCTACTTGCTCGAAGCAATCAGCCAGCCCATTCTTGGTGTTTACAAAACGACTTATATATATATATTCTTTCAATGATTCGTTCGGTTCCTGGGCACAATGGATTATTGTGTCCCCATTGCCCTTCTACTCTTTAGTCCAACAAACTGCCTTCGAAAGGCCACCCAAAAGGTATCGAAATTCTTGATACAACCTTGTGGTAGGCTGTTATACCATTTTAGAGCACTCCCCGTAAAGGACTGGGAGAATGCTCTACAAAGTAGCTTGTCATCATCATCAAAGTATATCATGAAGTTTTTAAATTGCTCCAAATGGTTGTCCGGATCAGTACTGCCATCGTACTTCTCCATTTTAGTGCTATCAAACCTCTTAGGGAGGTTTCCGGACAGAATTTTGGAAGACAATGGAGATTGTCTCCAATTTCGGTCACGACTGAACACAGTATCCTTATTGGGAGTTGCAAAGATACCTGGTTCATCTTGGAAGACAAAAGGATCCATCAGCATCTTATCTACATGCCTCCGGCTGTGAGATGACCCTTTGCCAATATACTTATTCAATTTCCCATGTCTATCCCTTTTCCTCGAATATTTTTTGATCAACTTTTGTTTTTTTTTAGTTCGGCCCTCATCGCTGCTAGATGACAAGGACTCTTCAACTCCTTCCTCATCCGAGGAGCTATCAGAAGACTCTGAGTCTGAGTCAGAACTCTCCACTGGCTTAGACCAGTGAGACTTTTTGGAGCTGGCATGAGTCTTTGAAGGCTCATGCTCTCTAGGGTTATCGGTGTGATGAGCAACTGATGCTTTTGACTTTTCTTTCATGCCCATCTTTGCTTTTTCTACCCTCAGAGCTTATATCTCGCCTTTTAACCTATCGCGCTCCTCGATAGTGTATTCATCGTTTTCACCCACCACTTCAAGCAGAGCTGGTGGTACCTCCGGGACGTTCGGATTCATTCAGACTGATTTTTCTGGTTGGTTTCGAATGCTCGATTCAGGCACCTTCGTTCTCCTACCGTGGTCGCCAATTTGGTGTGGTTAATTTTCGTCTGAGGGTAATTTTGTAATTTGTTTAGAGTTTGTGAAGGTTGGTAAATGTTTAATGTTTGAGTAGAGAGTAGAGGGAGAATTAAGCAGCCTGGTTGTATTTAATTTTCATTACCCATATTTAATGCAGGTGGTTGGGTATTTATACCCTTGTATTTGGGCTTTATGGGCTTTCGGTTCATGTTTAATGGATCCTGGTTATGTTCAAGGACCCATGAGCTCTTAGTAGAAGAGCAAGCAGCTTAGTCAAGAAGTGTTTAGGTTTTTAAGTACTTTAGTCATAGTTCGAACAATCCAATGGGCTAGGTGTTCGAATTTCCTTGTCCGGTCTGGTGATCTTAGTCCGAACTATCCCCGTCCGGAGAGGTAGTAATATTCAGACTCATCAATTGGTACCTCAGCTGTCTGCGGTGCACCAATTCTTGGACTCGCGCCTTGTCTACATACATACCCCACACCGAAGAAGGTACTGGTTCGACTGTGTTTCCTGGTGGTAATAATAAGGTAGAGAAGCCACAGAGTGATATCGTGACTGAAAATGGTCTGCGTAAGAGCAAAACAAATCGTCCACGGTTATGTTGAAGGTTTTTTAAGGATTAAATAAAAGCGGTATTAGTACGACAACATTCCATTATGGTCAAGTTGAAGCCAATTTATCTTACTCAAATATGGTATTGGCTCGTAAGGAGATAGAAACGAAGGTCGACGAAGATTGTGTTGTTTTGAAACAAGCAGGAGATGTTAGAAGAGCCACTCGAAGAGGATCATCTACAAAGAAATAATCTAAGTTACCTCATGTTTGTCTGAGAGTAAATCCTTTCCCGAAAAAGGGAAACGGTTTAAGGTCTCTTATCTCTGGTCATAATAGGAAAAGTTGAAACAAAAACAATAAATTGGAGCCAAGAAAGGAAACAAAACCTAATCTAGTGCAGAAAAAATAGTAAACAAATTAGTGAAGGAGGGTCAAGGGAAAACAACAAGAAAGAAGCTATCAGATGCAGAGGCAGCTCTTATCATTCAGTATGTGTACCCTGAAGAAGCTGATGCAACCCTACAGAATTCGTGGGCAGGTGGATGAGATCAAAACTCAGATGCATGCTCTTGGGTCTTTAACTGTTAAACATAAGATGAAAAGGCAGAAAATAGTTATTGGAGAGACAATAATGAGCCTTCTATTACAACTCGACACAATTCAGGGTCTACGTCCATTCTCCGAGAAATCAGTAAATCCTTGGAAAATGAGCTTGTGAACCTTCAAGAGGCACTTGAATCTTTGAAGATATCTGAACCAGCGAACTAGGGATGGATATGTCCCCTGCTAAACCTGCAGATGTTAACAATAAAGATGGTTTTAGCTCTGTGGGTACATAAGACAACATCAATGAAAAAGATAATGATTTAACTAAGATAAATAAGAATGAATCTTCAGAACCTTATTCTGCACAATCATCCAAATTGGAGGCAAGATGTCCAATCATAAAAGAACATTTGCAACACATGGGGTCTCCAATGGAAGGAGTTACTGAGGTATATGATAATAGAACAGTTAGCAACTTGGAATTTAAGAATGTTTCCGACCCTTCAGTTGAAGAAACCACACCCATTGAAACTACATTGCAGATGGACGGATGATTTCAGTTCATGAGGAGGTAAAATTGCAGGAGAAATCAAGATGTGAAGACGTAGACGTTGTTTTTGGTGATAATACATTGTTCCAGCAGCCTACTGATTTACTCAAGCAAGAATCGCTTGGTGAGGGACAGACTGCTCTCGAAAATAATGAACCAATGGATGTGAATCAGAAATTGATTGATCATAATCAAAATCTAATGGAGATGATAAAGAAGCTTATGAGAGCAGGGAAGGAGCAACTTGACGCAATATCAAGCATGACCCATCGAGTGAATGATTTGGAGAAGACACTGTCGAAAAAGAAGAAACTAAAAATGAGATTATGTTCAGAATTACTCGAAGAAACTGTTACAGGTGAAGAAACTGCCGGGACAGTGGTTCGGTATCCTGAGAAGGTGTATTCACAACTCATAGATTTGATTAGAAATCGTATAAGCACGTGAAGAATTTTATTGACTAAATGTACTTGCCTTTTGGTATTATTAAATATTCAAGAAGTGATGTTGGTTTTAAAATTGATGGCAACAACACTGTTTATTCTGTTGAGGAGTTGTTGGGTATGATTTTGAGTTATGCCTCAGATTTAGTAGAGTTCCATTCCAAAAACTTGGAGTTCAAAACCGGGAGTTGCGCCTGGTCGAATACTTGGCAGACGAGTTTAATAAACAAGTTGTTGATGGCCTTACCAAGGCTCTTCCCAAATCGAAGTTCGAAGAGTTCAAAGGAACTCTCGGTCTAGCTGATCGAAAGAATTCACTAAGGGAGAGTGTCACAAATTAGTGCGCTCTTTAATACAAGTTACAAGAAGCAGACAGACTAAGTTCCCGCAAAGGACCCGCAAATTCCCCTCAAAGAAGCAGACAGTCCAAATCAATTCTCAAATATTCAATGACGTTAGTGGAGTAGTGAGAGTTATATTAAGAAGTCTGAAAGTCCAAATTATTAAGTGATGTTAGTGGGTAGTGTGAATAATTGTTTCTATAAGTATCAAACTCGTTTGTTTTCATTTCTTCAAGTAATAAAACCAACTCTTATGTGTTCTTATTGTTTCAGTTCTTGTGTCTGTTCAATTTGTTTCATTAAGCTATTTGGACAATAAGTATCTTACTAATTCCCAAAAGCCTACTGATATGTAAAAGCTAACACAAAAGTGTTATAAATTACTTAAAACAAAAAGGTAAATAAATAAGAGGTGCTTACTATTCAGCAGAGTATGCTTTAGCGTGTACTACCCGTTATTATTAATAATAGTTAATTTTATAGAGACCTTAACCTTTTGATTTATCTTTTGAAATATTTATAATTATATATATATATACCAATAACACCGTAGTATTAAAAAAGATGGTAAAATTGATTTATAATGAGAACAAAATAATATATATATATATATATATATATATATATATATATATATATATATATATATATATATTAATAACTACATCTATTATGTTAACGTAAAATGATCAAACTCTTTTTTAACATAGAATTGTAGAAAATTTAAAAGGATAAGAAAACAAATATGTCACTTTTTAAAAACCATATACATGGAATATAACATCAACACAATATATATTTGGTTTAATTGATGGTTCCAAAAATATTCGGATCCTGAGTCACTGCCGGATAACGCTAGAACAATATCTAGAGAGTAGAAACACGTGATATAGAGAATGTCAAAAAGTAAGTAATGTATATTAATTGTTCATCACTCTCATATATGGAATGTTATCTCATATAGTAAAAGTAGTGGACCCAAATCCACATAGATGACCCATTTTAGTATATTTCACCCATTATTTACTATAAACACACTCATATACTTATTATTTACAAGTTAAGTCATTTTCTTTCTTACTTTATCATTCTTATTATCATTCCAATGTATAAATACCCTCTGGCTTGCCGACCAGTTTGGGCTCGGGTAACTTACGCTCTTATCAAATATAACTTAATTATAAAATTTAAAAATTATTTATCAAAGTTTGAAGCAACTATTTTAAAAGACCTTGAATCATAACTTTTTTTAACGAAAAAATACTCATTACTTACTCTTTTTCTCAATTTTTCAATTCCTGTAAAAAAACAAATCCAATTAAAACTAAAACAAAACACACAAAATCAAATTAAAATCTAATCTAAAGAGAAGGGTAGAGAAAAAAGAGAGTTAAAACCCAAAATTCACGGTTAGCATCCCTAAAAAAACATAAAGTAAGGAAATTATCATATAAAAGCTTCAATCATTCTTTTTTCATTTCTAATTTATCCATAAAATCGTTTCTATATCATTTTTGGTAAGTTTTGAAGAGTTTCAATCTACCATTTGTTGGAGGATTCCATTTGATGTAAGTAATCTTTGTTACTCTCTTGGACATATGATTATAACAACCAATCTCCTTTGTTGCATCTAGATCTGTATGCCAATACTTTTGCTAAAGCATGTTAGTGATTATAACAACCAATCGTTTATGTTTAATTTCATTTATAGCATTAAGAGAAGTTATAGATGTCCCTTTAAACTTAACCTTGTTTTTGGTCTTCTAGATGATACCAAAGATAATAGTAGAAATAATATATCTAACATGAACTGCCTTTTGAGATGACCAAAACCAGGGTCTTGTCATGTGAGCTATGGTCATATAGTTATTAATTTGATGTTGAAGTTTCCTGCAAACTAACACCATATTGACCATGCAAAGCTACAAGAAATGAATAAGTGATTAGGGGATTCATATGAGTCACAAAATTGACATTTAGAGACAGTAGTGGGATGTCTTTTCTACATAATTATGTCAATGAGAATGTAATTATGCAATATTTTCCAATGTAAAAAGGAGAACTTCTTTGGAGTTATAGTGTTCCAAATCTTGTTGCAAAGATTAGACTTATTATGGTGCTTTCTTATCTGATACCATGCTTCTTTAGTGTTTAACTTACCACTTTTATAGAGCTTCCGTATAATACCATCCTCCATGTTGTTTTTAACAAAGAAAGTATTGATAAGATTAATAGAATTTTAAGATAACAAAATTACTATTCGTGTTCCATTTATTTCCAGTCTAGAAAGAGTTGACTGTTTCAAATCTATACCAATTGTTATTCATTTTATCACCGAGAGTTATAAGGAGAGAGTGGTTGAGCAGGTTGTCCAACCAAAAATCCACCATGCCTTTACCCAGATTCCAGCTGATGTTTTGTTATGCATAGTTTTTAATCTTTGTCAGCCTTTTCCAAGTCATAGATCCAGCTTTATTGTAAGAAACTTGCAATGGGTGAAAACCTTTACAATATATATTGTGCATTAGCTTAACCCATAGAGACTTGTTTTCTCTAAAGTTAAGCCATAATTTACAGGAGAAAGAGTCTTGAATACGAGATAAGTTTCTAATATTAATACCACCTTTATTAAAAGTTTACAAACAGATGGCCAAAAGGTCCAGTGAACTTTTTGTTTAGTGCTACGAGAGCGCCATATAACCCAATTGAAAATTTTATCCAACTTGTTAATGATGCCTTTGGGGAGATATCTTCTTTGGATCGAATAACTATGTATATTCATAAGAACATAATTTATCAAAATTAACCTTCCTCCAAATGAAATATGATTGTTTTTCCATTGCTTAACCATGTTGGTAACTTTGTTTATAAGAGAATTCAGTTGCTTGTTCTGTTTTTTGTGTTTAATGTTATTCCAAGATAGTCTGTAGGTAGATGCAAATAGCTAAAACCTGTTTGGTTGATTATGGCAGAAATCTTAGAGCTATTCATGCTTGTTGCAATGACTATATTAGGTTTTCCTTATTAATTACCTGCCCGGAAACACATTGGTAAGAATGTAATAATTTGCTAAGATGATCAAAAGATGAGTCAAGACTAATAGTGAAATTTAGGATATCGTCTGCAAAGGCCAAGCAAGGAATAAGAAAGTTACTTATGTTTCTGAATTTCATAGAGCTGTGAGTTTCAAACAGATTATAAAGGCCTATAATTAAGACCTCTTCTGCAATAATGAAGAGACTATGTGATAGTGGATCCTCTTCTCAACATTTTTTTGGTTTTAAAATAACCAACAAATTTTCCATTTATAAGGATTGAAGCAAAAACAGAATAAGTTAGCTTAGTGATCAATCTAATAGATTTTGTTGATAATCTAATTTTTTTTTAGCATATTATAAATGAAGTGGTGAGATAATTTATCAAAAGCTTTTGCATGTCTACTTGAACCATAATGTTTTTAACTTTGATGTTTCTTTTTAAATAAAAAATTAGTTCTTTTGCAATAAGAATGTTATCATGAATGAATTTGTTTAACATAAATCCACTTTGAACATCAAAGATAATTCTAGGCAAGATTTTAGATAATTTGTTGTTGACAATCTTGGACATGATTTTATTGAGGAGAGAGAAGAGACTTATAGGTCTGTAGTCCTTCCACCTAGTAGGGTTAATAGTTTTAGGGATAATACATATTCTTGTTGCCATGATGCCTTGAGATATATTGTTTCCTAAAATTAATGATTTTATAGCTTGACAAAGGTCTGTTATGATTATGTTCCAGCAGGTTTTGAAGAAACAATAGTTGAATCCATCCATAACAGCTGCACTAGATGGTTTCATACTGTTAATGATCTCATGGATTTCATCTTCAGAAGGAGGAAGCATAAGAAAAGTATTTATTTCTTCAATTATAATCTTGGGAATGTTATTAAAGATACATTTCTGCATTCTGATGTCTTCTTTATTCCTGTTAGAGTAGGGTAGATCCGTTAGAGTCTCTTTAAAGTATGATTCTGCTGATAGATCAATTTAAGAGTTGTCAATAATCCAGTCATCTCCATTCTTAATGCTAGTGATTCTATTATTTCTTATTTTATTTTTGACATAGTTGTAATAAGTCTTTGTGCTTCTATCACTATCTTTAATACGATTTGAATGACACTTATGGAACCATAATTATTCTTCCATCTTGAGAGCTTGCAAGAGTAAAACATTGGCTTTGGAGAGCTCTATTTTGGATTCAAGGTTATTGTTATCTTGGTGTCTAATTTCCTGCTTCTTAACTTCATCTTCCAGGTCCTAAATTTTATTGAAAATATTGCCAAAAGTAGATTTGTTCCAAGATTTGAAACCTTTTTTGAATCTTCTTAGTTTATGCCAGAACTTGTACAAAGGGTAGTCATCGATTTTCTTGTTCCAGTTGTTCTCTACAAACTAAGAAAACCTTTATCCATAGTCCACATATTAAGAGATTTAATGCTTTTTTGATTTAAAAGTTTTTGGATTTTGAAATACATAAAGTCATATGGTTAGAACAAGCTCTGGCCATATGGATAACTTTAGTTTCAGCAAAGAATTGACCAGAGCTCTATCCAATCTCTTCCACTTACAATTGTTAGACCAAGTGAACTTAGAACTGGCATATCCAACATCATCTAAATGACAGTCATGAATTATCTTAATTGAAATCATCAGAACTATTATGACAAAAAGAGGTTTTACCAAATTGTTCATTCATTGATGAAACAACATTAAATTTACCAACTATCATCCACTCCTTAGTTGTAGATGAAATATTCCTAATGGTTTTCCAAAAATCAATCTTGTTTACTCTTTGACACTTTGGGTAAACAATAGTTGGAAGAAATCGGTTGTTCAAATAGGAATTTTTAACTTGAGAGTGTAAGCAGTGAGGATGGTCAATTAGGGTATTGATAATGAAATCATCATTCCAAAAGATCCATATTTTATTAGAGATATTTTCTTTAAAAATTTGGGAACCAATTTTTGTAGCAATATAGTCAATGTTTTCTTTACCAACCGGAGGCTCTTGAATAACCACAAATTTAATATGATCTTTTAAAATAATAGATTTCAGTCTTCTAAGAGAATATTTGCTTCTAATACCACAAATATTCCAAATAAGCAATTTAATCATTCTGAGAGTTAGCAGTTTTAGGTTTACTTGTTCCCAAGAATTGAATAGACTTGATGATCTTGCTTTTTCACTTTCTTCTTTCTTGGATCCTCTTTTATTTTCTTAGTGATGATATCTTTAAAACTCTTCTCATCATCTTTCCTTTTAAATTATGGAGATGCAGGGACGCTTCTGGATTTGTACATATTTTTCTTTTACCAGGATGAAGATAGTGGAGCACTTTCAATGTTGTCTTTTTTAAGAGATGAGTTACCAGAAATCGGGTTCTCATAGTCTAATGTATCTACTATATTATATTCATATTCCATGGTATGAATAACTTCAATAATCTTGCCTTCATCAAGAGTTTGATAACCATTCTTATTCTGCTTACTGTTGTCAGCGATATTCTATGTGGTAGAACTAGCTTTCCTACAGTTTTGATGACTGTGTCCCAGATGATAACAACCATGACAGTATTCATGCACACTCTTGTAACTTATATTCATCCAATAACCTTGATTTTCACCAAAACCAATCTACATATTATGTTGTAGCTTTTTGGATACATCCACTTCCACCAAGCATAACATGCATTACAATATGCTCTCTTTTTATTGGGAACTTTTATTATTCAGGGATTACCGATTGAAGCAACAATAATTTTGATGATATTATCATTATAGAGAAATTTAAGTACCGTCTTTATTCTTATCCAGACTAGTAATACAGCACATTCGTAATTAGTATTGAACTTTTATGTCTGTTTCAACAGTCTCATATAGAGTTTCCTATATTGCAAACACTTCTGGACCATATATTGCATAACTCTTCTTTAGGGTCAAATTCCAAGAGAATGTGTCTTGAGTCCCATATCGATTATCTGTACTCGTATTTGAATTTGCGGGTTCGAAAGAATTGAATTTGCAAGTTTCTTTGGCAGACCATGTGTGAATTTACCAACAATTGTGTATTTTGATTCTTTCATAAGCTGATCCTGAAGTTGTTGCTGGTATTATATAGAGATGTGATGAGACTTTTCTGTCACACTTGTAGGCAGAAATGGAGAGCGTATTTCAGGTTGAAGATTTTTTAAAGTTTCCGCATACGACGTTTTCGCATCGATGTTGTTGGGGATAGATTCTTTTTTTGTATGGTTACCTTATCAGTATTGTATGTTTCTTGTTTAAGAAGAATTGAAATTTTTTCACTGAACAAATGACTAATAATTTCTTTAATTTGCTGAAGCTGTGAGATAGACATGATCATATTTCCAAGAAAAATGCAGAACAGAAAAATGGAAGAAAAAAATTAAATGAATTAAAGAATTTAAATGAAGATGAAGTTAGAAAAGACTTTCTTGAAGATAAAAAAAGAACTCTATTTCTTGAAAGATTTCTCAAATTACAAGTTCGACAAATTAACTAACTTTAGATTATATATAATATGATATTATACACTAGTCTATGTTGTATATGATTCGTGTAGAATAAATTTTGTAAATTTTTTGTTTAGCCCCGTTTAGCTTGATTCCTAAATCCGCCACTGAATTATAAATTTAATTCAAATTTTCTAAATAAAATTGTGCACTTCTACACTAATTATCTACACGTTTTTTATATGGTATTCCAATTTATTACATGATAGGTACGTAAAAGTAAATTCAATTCACTATGAAATAATAGGTGAAAATGACAGGTTTTAATAATGTAAACTATAATAAATCTGACAAAGGCGCAAATAGTTCGACAAAATATATGAGTCCATTAATAATTTAAAATTTAAGACACTTTCCTAAAGAGGATCGACTAAACAATTTAAATAATTAAAGAAAGAAGAAGATGTAGCCTCCTTAATACTTTATTGATATTTATTGTAACAATAAACTATATAAATAAAAATCTAACTAATATTAATAATAATCCGTTTATGTATTTTAAATTTATAAAATATATTTATTATTTAATCTTTCTAACTCATTTACCGTCTAACTTCAATTTAAGCTTAAATTAAATATTCCCCATATTAATTAGTGTCGTATATGGGAATAATTTTTTTTATTAAAAATAAATAAATTACAAGCTCGAACTAGCTAATGTCGAATGCTTAAGAAATAACATATTCGTTAGTGGACAAGTTTGCAATAAAACATCATGATGGACAATCACAAAAGATCCTGTAATGCCTCCTACTGAATTAAGTGATTAGCTCATTAATTAAGAGAAGAACATGCCAACAGTTTTCGTTTATTGCATGGACAGTTAGCCTTGCAAACTCCCGAAGTCAAATTTGTTGTCCAAATAGTGGATGACGAGGAATGAGATGATGTAAGTCACATTATGTTGAATAAACATTTAAAAAAAAGGTTTGGACATGAAACATCTCTTTAAGACGTCTCACTATGAAGGTGGAGAGATTAAGGCTTCTCCAACCGAAACATGAAGTGACGACATCGTTGCAAAAAAGAAGAAGATAAACTCGGTTGGATCGTGAGAAGGATAAGGAGGGCCCTGTAATTCTACCAATTGTGAATGTCGGAGCACCACCAATAATGGAAACACAATCGGGATACCCACTGGACCCACCAAATTACACCATACCTCTACTAGGACATCGTCAATTCCATGGATATCACCCAACACATCATCAAAATCAAAATGTCCCACTAGGAAATCTACCCAACCGTTGACAAGTCTCGACCTCCCCGCCTCAGAACATCCATATAGCATAATCAGGTTATGAATATGGCACAAAGATAACAGCAATAACTGAATTGTGGACCTGGTTGGCCTCAGGGTTATCCGCAATTTCCAACATGATACAAACACTCAGATTCATGCTATTATCCAAATAGATCAAAACAGAATAAAAATTCTCTTGGAAGAAAAATGAAAATGACCAAAGTTATAACGCGCATGCCCGTTCATAGATCCTCTAAATGTTTTAGATAAGGATGAGGATGCTTATCATAATGAAGAGTCCACAGTGGCCCCAAAGGTTTTGTATCGTGTAATGCCACAATTTTATGTCAATATCAAGATGGACAAGTACTATAGAGAAAGATATACTGGGTACCACTTCCGTCAGTTTAATAGTGTGATGTTGTAGTATGAAACTGATGATGTGATAAAGTGTCAAGTCTTTTTACGATCATAAAAAAGAGTAATGCAATGATTCAACCGTTTCCCGAATGAATAGATACAAATTTACAATATTATTTTTACATTTAAGATTAATTTTGTAGGTTCAAATGATATAAAAGGAGATAAGAATACACAGTTCATTGTAAACAGAGAGCTAATGAAATTTTTAAGAAGTACACTAATTTTTTTTGAAAACAAAGTCTCAGTAATAAGATTACCACAATATGTTAGTCGTAGCAATGTTCAGGCAAGTACGGAGTTTGAGAAGGTACTCGATCTAATACAATAATAAAAAAATCTCTAAACTTCATAGATATTCTAGTTTAGATGTAGTGTTACATCATATTATATGAAGTCTCTAGAGCAAAAAAAAGTAAGGGATACTGATATTCCAACTTCATACATTTGAACGAGTAAACAAACACAATGAAATATATCACATAAGAAATAACGATGCTTGAACTTAAGTCATGCCGCAAATAGTTCGACCTAAATTTATAAGAGAAAGTGTAAAAGCGGCTACAACACCACCAACATGGAAAAATCTTACTACCCACTTAGAGGATCATTGACGGAGTTGACCTAGTTATTGGTAAAAATTTATTAAAAGACCAAATATACCATAAAGTACAATCGACCTGGAAAGTTACATAGATCAAATGAGAGCCAAAACAAAATAAATAGTGTAAGTTTCATGGTGATATTGGTCATTTTATTAGAGATTGTTGGGATTTATAGGATCAAGTCCAAACGTTAGTAAATGAGGGAAAATTCAAAGAGTTTGTTAAGAAGAAAGAAAAAGATGAACCATAACAAGATTATAGTGATCTTATAAAACAAGCCTTAGCTCCAACCGAACAATAAAGGGAGTCAGATACAAATTCTATCATAGTGGTTAAAACATATGATGAAGAAGACTACTTGGACCCTCATTTAAATACATAAACAATAAAAATGATTGGTGGATTAGATCCATACACATGAATATCCAAAAAAGTCAAGAAAAAAACATGCATAAGAGATCGAGATAGTATGCCATGGACATATATCTTCATATCTGTACCACATCCGGTATTCGAACGTATTATTCTAGGATGTTGATCTAAGATGAGTGACATCTTTCTACAGTGATGAAGTATTAATAATTCATAATTAGAAATCAAGAGGGTGATGATCGACATTGGCAACTCAACAAAATTTTATACAGAAGTAGCTATACAAGATTGAAAGGAGCTCAAATGGTGATCTCAACTTAAATAATCTTTACGGGCTTCACCGAAGCAATTGTAGCTGTTCTAGAATAGCTAAATCTAGATGTTGCTCCAGCAAATGAATAATTCAGAAAGAAGTACAATGTCTTTTTATTTTGGTAGATGCACTATCTTCTTATAATATCATATAAGACAGATCTTACCTCGATCAGATGCATGCCGTAATGTATAAGGTCCATAATTTAGAGAGGAGAAAAATACTCAATTTATATTTTTTATTAATCCGAGTTTCCATGGTTGAGGTATATAAGATTTAAAGAAATGGACACATTATAATGTTTGATTAAATCTCGATTTTTTAAGTTGTAACAATAAATTAAGTTTTTAGAAGATGAACATTGTAATTGTTGTTTTTTGAAAGGATAAAAAAATGAAGTTTAATGAGATCCATGATATTTTGAAATGAGATTATCATTAATTATTTCTATGTATTACGTATATAGTCAAAATCTTATTTCATATATTTTAGAGCATCCACAACAACCTCTTTATTTCGTTGTAGATAGGTTAATATACATATTATTAATAAAAAGTTCCATTAGTTGATGTAAATGACTTTCTATATATAATCATTTTGATTTGGATATGCATATTTACCTAGGCGGTTATCTCATGTCTATTAGTTTTTTATTTTTCTTACAATAACTTGAACATAAAATAACTAACCTAAATTATACACTATATGGTGGACAAATGTTACTATAAAATTATAAAGTGTGAAAATTCTATGAATATTTATCCAAACTATAAAAATGTTGTCTGGAATGCTCTTATTAAGGGTAGTTTTGGTACAATTGTCCTATCAAACCTCTTACATAATTATTGTTACCAATTATGCAGTATTATAAAATATAGTATCGTTGTCCTACTAAAATTTCGGTATGCTATTTTTTGGTATAACAAAAATATTAGTTCAGTACAATTTATTATCGTAAAACAAGAACAAATCACAATTAAAAAAATTGATTAACTCTAAAATAATTAATAAATTATAGAAAAAACCTCGACCCACCTATTTTATCCATTGAAGAAGTTGTTGAGAAATCTATTTTATTTGAGGTCCATCATTATCTTTACTCAAAACAAGTTAGTGATACTTATAAAAGAATGGTTAAAGCTGAATGGAATATTATGTCTTGTGAGACACAAGTTAATGTAAGTATTTTATTTATATTTCTATGATACAAATATATATGATGAAGAACTTTGATATGTAAATGAGGCTTGAGACTTAACATTATTTCTAATTAGAGTCACAAGAATTCCTTGTTATACTTGATGAAGACAATTGTATGGTGGTTTACACTTCAAATAAGACCTGTGAGTACACTCATGATGTAGTATTTATGTGCCTTGGTGATTCTGCCCATAATATATGTGCAATTACTAGAAGAATTAGAGTCGACTTTGGTGAAAAGTCCATGAGCGTTATAGGTGTGAGTGTTATGTTTTTTCATATTCATTATTTAATGAACCATTGATATTATCGTTGATTTCACATTAAGTATGATGTTTAAGGCTACAATAGCTTGTGCACTAGTTGTCCATAAATAACCCCGATTGGTAATAATATATATGAACTACAAGACCGATATGATAATGGTAGGAGTAAGCACTGATAGGGGATTTATGATTGTATGATAAAAAATAGAATATCTAATAAAAATAATTTATGATAATATATTATTATTATTATTATTTTGAAAAATCCTCCATTTAAAAAGCTTTTGACTTATTTATACATCATAAGATCCACTTTTCGCACTATTTATTCCTGTATTTACTATTTACATAATGCATTTAATTGATAACAGCTAAGTCCCACGTTTTGTTAATGGCATACATAATGATGTTACGTGCTTTTTCTAAGTAATTGTCATTGTTTTGTTCATCACACCCTTTTTTAGGGCTTGCGCTTGGTTGGTATTAGTAAGCTCGGTCAATATTCATACTATTAGTCGAGCATACGTTTTCCCATTCGGTTTCCATATTGCCACTTACTGAGCTTGTGTAGCCGTTGAAGAGAATATGGTATGTCCGATGAGTACAACTTATTTACGTGCTCGATCGTTATATCATCTTTTATCAAAATTACCACGTCCTTATGAGGAGTATAACTTTCCTGAAGGGTATAGCCTTATCAGAATTCCTCATATTCGTTTAAGTAAAATTTTAGTGACAGTAGTTACTTAAAAGAATACGGATAATCGAGGACGAGGTAAGTATTATTTGACCGTCCTCTGCATGACACATGTTCAAGTAATTTGAAAGTTTGAATGTGTTGTAAAGGTGTTATCAGGACTACGCTGCATTTTTTTCAGGTTTATGGTGCCATACGTCAGCTATCCATAATGTTTGCCTTTTTGGTTTTCTGACATCCGTAGGGCTTGTCTCACACACATTAGTATGACGGAATTTTTGAACTTTTATTTTCACTTAAAAGGATATGGTGTTATGGGAAATGTAGGATATCTGTCTCTAACGACTCATCATATTCTTATTTTCTTTTAGTATAACAGTTGGGGCAGCAAAATAGACTTAATATTTTTTTTGACATACCAAGAGAGAATATAGAGTACTTATGTTCCCTTTGTTGTCGTTGCCCACTAATTTCATGTATCAAGATTACTGGTACCATTAACAAAGCGAATCATAGGTAAGATATATCTTCCATTTCCTTATTGTATTAATTACAACTATTGTGAGCGAAGCATTTAGGCTTAGAGAATTTAGTGGGGTCGAGTAGGTTTTGTTTATAATTCATTGCCGGTAAATTTTTAGGTGACTTCAAGTTCTATCGTAGAGATGACGTAACTGTCGATACCTTGAGATGTTATTTCCTCTTTTAAATTATTGTTGTCGACTTTGTTTCTTGCCCGTCAGAAATGGGGTTCCAAAACGAATAAATCGGCAAAAGAAGTAACCTAGATCCTTTTGTTGGAGGATAATATGGAGAATAATGAGTTCTATACTAGGTTTCTATCGGCTAACACCAATTTATATATATCTTACATAGGAAGGTCATCATAGGTTTAGACTTAAGTATGGATTTCATGAATCCGTCAAAACTCAAGTGCGCGAGCCAAACGAGCAACCTCGTCTGGGTCAAGAATGGGATATCTATTTTTACACCACTTTATTTGACTATGGACTTCTCTTGCCTCTTCCCCAGTTAACCAACAAATACTTTAGTTATATTCGCATATGCTTAACCCACTTAAACAAAAATAGCTGGCGAATGATGCTAAGTATTCTTCGTAGTTTAAAGAATTTAAATATCCCTATATGTCTAGTAAACTTCTTAACTAGTATAGACGTATACAAGTCATTGAGGACCTGTTTTTTTTATTACATAACAATGGAGAGTGGTAATAAAATTGTCAATTTTCCCACATCAAACTAACATTAGAAGACTTCCTTTATTTTTTTATAGTGTAACTAGGAATACCCGATTGGAAAGGAAAATCTCCAATTTGAGAGAAGATAGATGTATATAAGTAAGCTATGATTTGTGCTACTTTCATCATATGAATATTATGAAATTTAGTATATTGACATATGTTTATTGTGTTATTGAAGGTACGAAGTAAGGAAAGTACTAAGAATAATGAAGAAAAGTGTATGAGGGTCCTGAGATTGATTCTTTGGAAATATTGTCAGCTATAGCATATTCAACGTGGTACCTGGAATATCATCACTTGTTTGCTCAAGTAAATTTTATTCTAAGTAGATTATGGTTAATAGCCGATCTGGTAATAAGCGAAAAATGAGTTCTCGGGCTTAGTGCGACGGATGATCGATTGAGGAGATTCTTATTAGAGCACGTCTACAACAAGAATCTTGTTGGTGTAGACTTGGATGTACCAGTGAAAATGATTTGCAAAGAGAATGAGGTGGAACCCTCTAGAGAATATGTAAAAAAGAAATGAGCCACATCATATTGACTTGGGCCAATATAAGTCAAAATAGAAAAACAAGAAGATGACGCATGTTGTCGATCCCACCCTTTTGGTAGAGGATCTGAAATATACTCCCAACGCATCAAGATAAAATAAGTATAATGATTGTGTAATGATATTGGCCCATGACGGTGGTAGGGGAAGGAAGAGCAGATGAGTCCCACCACATCAAATGACCAAATTGTGAAGTAGAAGATGATGTTAACACCTTACTCAAGACACAGTTTGAAACAGAAAGGTAAAGGTAGAGTGCCCATAAGGTATTGGTGTTGAAAGCACCTTGGGTAAGGTTAGGTACTCTTTGTAAGCTTGGAACACTTTTTAAAGGTTTCATAGTTGGAGAATATTTTCTACCTTTTTAAGAATTGCCTTTGACTTTTCAGGGAGAATGTTCGTCTTTTTTTGCAGACAAGTCGTGTACTTTTATCAATGAAGATTTCCTATTGTGTTACTTTTGAACTGATCTCAGTGTCCTCCTCTGTCTGCCAGGAAAATACGTCTGAAAGTTTGTTGTAAGAGGTCTACCAGCCCCTCTTTGAAAGTAGACTCGAGCTTTGTGCCAACAGTAACCACTTTCCACTCTGTTAGTATGACGTTGATGACCTCCTCAGTGAGTCTCCCATCTTGGCTTCTCCTTCTTGGGATTGTCAACTTTTAATTGAATGGTTCAAGATCATTGTTGGTAATCCCCATCCCGCGGGGTGGTTAATTGCTACTGGGTAGGTTTTGTAGCATCCATGGATATTACATAACAGTTTCCAAATGTTCTCTAAATACCTCGCACAATGCCAACTAAGTAGTCGACCGGGTATTTTAAGCACTTCCTGAATGAACATGAAGTGGCTTCAAGCATGTGCAACCATGGTCCACCGAAGATTGCATGGTAAGAACTATGGGCATCAACAATCATAAATAATTTTCTTATTACAGTTTTGGTGTTCCCGTATCCCACCTTAATCGAGAGTTCTATCTCTTCCACACATTGGGTCGACTTTTTCTTGTAACTGACTAACAATCTGTCCGTGAACTTGTATAGTGGTATGCAAATCATTTTTTATAGCTCGCCTTAAAGATGTCGTTAGTCAAACTAATCCACCAGGACGCGCATGACCATTATCCTCAATATATTCAGAATAATTGTCAGGGCATCCTCATGAGGGTAACACCCCACTTAAGTCGCCGTAGTTGAAGGTTAAGTCAACCACTGGATTATGGTAGTTATGACGCGAATATTAGTCAACCGAGTGTACCTCTAAGTTTTTCTTGTGCCATTTCTGAGATGCATCGTCAGTCCCCAACATGGTATACCCTCCGAAGATGGTGCAGAACCACTCTTGCTTCTCTTTCCGCATTCTTCATATTCTCATACGTGATCTTTGCCGACCCCTCTCCTTCTCATTCGTCGCAGTGCTCTCCCTTGCTTTGTCTAAAAAATTGAAAAAGCTCAACACTTTCAATCAACCGTTGGATTTCATCTTTTAGCTACTAACAATCGTCGGTAGGATATCCATAATTAATATGGTACGTGTAGAAGTGTCATCGAGACTTTTCATCACTAGCAACCTACATATTGCACAATGTTTGGTACTTGGTTCGCACTTTAGTTTTTTTGTAGATGATGACTATATTCTCAGTGAGGGGTATAAGCTTTTGAGAGAGGGAATCATAATATGAAGGTTGATACTAATAAGAGGAGAAACATATGGGTAATCACTAGGTTAATTATGCCAAGTAAAAGGTCTAGGTTTGTATATTTAGTGATTAAAGACCAAAGTAAAGCAAACATAAGAAGTAGAGGGGTTAAATGATATACCCCAAGAACTTATCTGTAAATAGTAATAAATGGGTTGAGAAATCAACTTTAACTGTAGTAATTATGTAATTTTACTACCCACCTCATGTACTATATAAAGGACATTCCCTTTTTGGGAAAAAGGGCCAATGATTAGTCAATTATTGCTACAATTATTCTTTTTGTCTTTTTCTCTCTTGACAAAAAACTAATTTAATTATTATAGTTACTTCGTACAAACATTTCTTAGTCAAATCCTCTCAAGTGAAGATTTCTTTTTCTGAACTTAAGGATTTTCTGAGTTCATCAGTGGCGCCGTCTGTGGGAACCGAGTGGTACCAGAATTAGTGTTCCAAAACCTTGAAAACAATATTTAAAAAAATGGAAACAAAAGTTCGTGGAGAGATTGAGGTTAATCCGACCAGAGATTTGATTGGCGTTGAATCTGGTGACCATCTGATGGAAGAACAAGTCACAAACGAAGGAAACAACCCAAACCAATACGTAGAGGAGCTTCTTGAAGAGTCGGTTTTGGTTGTCAAGCGTAAAGAATTGTTGGAGGACATCGAAAGACTAAATGCAGAAAAAAGAGCGATAATAAGCTCTAGGAAAGTCAGATCTGAAGTCCGACAAAAGAGAGTCATGGCTGATCAGATTCAAGATGCTACTCAATCTCAAGAAAGGCATCGAAGGAGAAGTCATCGATATTCCAAAGGCGAGCTAGATCAGAACAAATATACGAGCAGTCGAAATCTAGTGAGTATACTTCTCTGAGTTCGGATGAATTTTCATCTTTGGATACTGATGTCAGGTACAAATCTAATCGGAGACAAAGAGATTCAAAGATGCGTAAACACTCTCATCAGACCAGTCAGAGAAAGAAGGAGTCAAAGAAAAAATGTGATCATTGGAAAATTAAGTTGTATTCCGAGGAGTACGACAAAATAGGAAATATCTGAGTCAAACATGTCCGGGGGGAAATACAAAATAGGAAGTTGTATAATCAGGATTACCAAGTTAGTAATCCATTTACTTCTCCGACCGAGGAAAGACTTTATATGACAACCAATGAAGGTCCGGGGGGAAGTGCTTACAAAGTCGGACATAATTGGAGGTCATCTCCACTCTCTCCGGAGATCTTGTCCGGACATCTACCAAAGTGATTCGATATTTCTAAGTTGGAAAAGTTCCACGAAACTCAAGATTCAAACAATCACATTGAACAGTTCAAGAAGTTTATGATCAATTATGATGATGATTATAAGCTATTTTGCACAGCATTCTCCCAAACCTACAAGAACACTGCATCCAAATGGTACAATTATTTACGACGGGGGTGGATAAAAAACTTTGATATGTTATGGAGTCTGTTCCGACATCATTTTGTTGGAAGCAAGAAATTACGTGCAAATGGGGATACCGTCATCTACTGGAGACAGAAAGTCGGAGAAAGCTTAAAGATTACACAAAACGTTTTATCCATGTCAAGGCGGATATGGAGTTTTGTGAAGACAAGGTAGCACGGGATGCTTTCCGAATGGGTCTGCTTCTAGGTGTAATAAAGTACAATATCATGGAGACATATGCCATGACATTCAGAGCTTTGTTGGATCAGATAGAGAAGTGGATCTTAGTTGAAGAAACAAAAGCCTCCAATATAGAGCCAATGTCTCAATTCTACTAGGATCCGACCTTGATTAAAGCTAGTACGACAACGGTAAATATTCGACCTCAAGTTTCACAGCCAACTACAACTGTCCGACCCCGATCACCAGTTCAAGCAACAAGTCAAACTCCTCAATGGGAAGTACACAATCAACAATATGCACCTGTAGGACAAGCGTCTCCACAATACGTTCGACCCATATCCAACATATGGGTCCAACTTACTCATTAAGCCAAGTTGACTGAGTGTGTGTCAACCATTTTCGAGAAAACACGTGAAAATGTGCATTCTCGCAAGCCTTTCTTTTTGCTGACACCAAGGGAGCATAGGAAGAATAAATATTGGCAATTTCATGAAGATATCGGTCACGATACAAAAGATTGCGTGGCGTTGAAGAAAGAAGTCCAGTATTTGATAGAGAATGGAAAGTTAATAGATTTTGTGAAAATGAATTCCACGGTCGTACCAAAACAAGAAGCTAATCCTAAACAAGAGGGTACTATGATGACATCCAAAGCGGTCGATGAAGAATTTGTTAATACATTTGATATCACTACAGAGTATCTAGATCTAAAGCCCGATAGAAATAGTATGAACATGGTTGAAGAACCAATTGTTAGAGGAAAGGTTAGTGAATTATACACATTCTTTGAATCATTAACCATTTTCGATGGGGACACAATGGCAGGAACATCAAACTATTCTCGGAAGAGACACATTGTTAGTCTGGCAACACAATTAGAAGCAAGAGCCTCATCATACCTGTACAGAAACCTATCCTCGATTCTCTGCTTCGAAGATGATGATATGAGAGACGTAACTGGTCCGCATGAGGATGCGGTGGTAATCAAAGTAGAGATAGCGAGAGTCAAGATAAGAATTTTTTTGATTGATATAAGGAGCTCAGCTAACATAATGGTTATGTCAACCTATAGCTAGATAAAGAACCCACCAACAATCTTGCGATCTGACCGGACGATAGTGGGGTTTACTAGAGCGACTGCTGATGTAGTAAAAAAATTTGAAAGAATGGTAGAGTTGGGCCGAGGGCCATTCAAGAAGATAGTCACGGTATTATTTATAGTGGTGGATGCTCCCACATCATACAATGCTATCTTCGGAAGCCCTAGTTATCTAAGATGCATGTTGTGCTGTCAAATATTCATCAGTGTTTGAAGTATGTGCTAGGCAGTAATGTAGGAACGGTAAGAAGCAGCCAAAAGATGGAAAGGGAATGTTATAGAGCAGCGCTGGCCCCAAAGCAGGTGAAGGGGGTCGAATCGGAAAAAGAATAACAACCAGATAGGCCTCCCATGGATTGCGATTCTGTTGATGATTCGAGGGAGGCCGTCGGGTTCATGGTCCCCAACGTTGGTTTTGAGGATCATGTCTCTTACCCCGGTCAAAAGTATCAAGATTGGTACAAGGCTATCCCAGGAGGTACAAGAAATTTTACTGAAATTTCTTTCTACAAAGTTACACTTGTTTGCTTGGTGTACAGAAGATGTAACAGGGGTCCCAGCAGATGTCATATGTCACAGGTTAGCAATACGGAATAGTGTTCATCCAATGATACAGAAGAGAAGATCATTTTCTCAAGAAAAAGTTGAAGCAATAATGGCAGAGGTGGACCGTTTGACAAAAGTGGGCCACATTCGCGAGTCACAGTACCCTTTGTGGACTGCTAACCCAGTCTTAATAAAGAATAAAAACGGTAAGTGGCGAATGTATGTGGACTTTACCGATTTGAACAGGGCCTGCCCCAAAGATCTGTTCTATGTCCCTAGAATTGATCAGTTGATTGACTCGATGTCCAGAAATCGTTTGCTATCCTTTATAGATGTTTGTGCTGGGTACAATCAAATCCAAATGTACCCAATGGACCAAGAGAGTGAAACTTTTATCACTGGAAGGGGTCTGCACTACTATAAGGTGATGCTATTCAGATTAAATAACGTTGGGGAAACATATCAGCGCTTAGTGAACAAAGATTTTGATAGTCATATTGGCAAAAATGTGGAGGTTTACATTGATTACATGCTAATTAAGAGCCTCAGATATGAGAATCATTTGGCAGACTTGGAATAAACTTTTGCCAATTTGACCAAGATAAATTTAAAATTGAACCTAGAAAAGTGTATGTTCGGGTTAAGATCCATACATTTCTTAGGTTACATAGTCAGCGAACAGGACATTGAAGCCGATCCAATACAGCTAAATGCTTTGTGTGTTATGGACCTACCAATAACAATCAAAGAGGTACAAATCCTGACTGGAAGGTTGGCGGCATTAAACAGATTCATATCAAGGTCCTTGAATAAGTGCGCCCGTTTCTTCCAGGTATTGAGAAAAGCAAATTGCTTTGACTGGACACAAGAATGTACAGACGCTTTTAATCAAATTAAAGAATACCTCACCTCCCTGGAAATCTTGACAAAACCACATATGGGGGAGAAGTTATTCATTTATTTGGCAAAGTCAGATTTCGCGGTAAGTGCAGTCTTAATCCGAGAAGAGTCAAGCATTCTGAGGCCGGTCTACTATGTGATTAAGAGTCTTTTGGACGCAGAGAACTGATACCTCAAGTTAGAAAAGTTAGCACTCGCGCTGGTTTTATCGGCGCGAAAAAATGAGGCCCTACTTTCAGGCTCATTCAATTGTGGTACAAACATCTTTTCCAGTTGAAGAGCATGCTACAAAGGTCGGATATATCGGGAAGAATGACAAAATGATCGGTAGAACTCGGAGACTTCGATATTGAATTTGAACCGCAAACCGCTATCAAAGCACAAGCACTAGCCGAATTCTTGGTTGAATTCCATTTTAATCGGAATTAAATAGATATTAATAAAGAAGAATCTAGCCCATAGTGGGTAGTTTGAACTGACGGGGGATCAAGGTCATCTGGATTTGGTACAGGAGTACAGTTGACATCTCCGGGAGGAATTGCGATGTATCAAGCTATCAGACTCGGGTTCAAAGCGTCAAATAACTGAGCAGAGTACGAAGCAGCTTTGGCTGGCTTAAGACTTGCGAAAAGTTGTGGAGCTAAAAGATTCAAGTTGATAAGTGATTCACAACTCCTAGTGAACCATGCTTCTGGGCGATCAGAGGCAAGAAAAGATTGTCTAGTAAAAATACTTGGGGGTTCTGAATGCTTTAACCTTGGATTGTGTGGATGTCAGATTCGAATATGTTCATATGGCTGGAAATTCAGTGGTTGATTCTTTGGCCAAGACATCTTGCTCAGAGGAGTACCCATGGATAGTTTGTCTAAGAAAATCCATCAATTGTTAAGGGATCCAAATTTATTGAAAGAGGTACCGAGGCCTTCCAAATCTCTACAGCTATGGTGAAAGATTGGAGAAGTGAGATACAAGAGTACTTAGTCTATGATATATTACCAATTGATAAAGTAAAAAGAATATGATTCAAGTCATATGGGTACGTGGTACTCGGAGATGTACTATATAAGAAATCTTTTACTCGGCCTTTACTTCGTTGTTTAGGGAAGGATGAATCAAAATTAATACTTTCGGAGCTGCGTGTTGGGGAATGGTTAGCGCACTGTGGTTACAAGACATTGATACGAAGAGTACTCCTTGCTGGTTATTATTGGTCGACTATCTACCCGGATGCAAAGCATTTAGTACAGAAATGCGACACTTGCTAACAATTTGCTAACTCGATCCATACACCCGGTGTTCCCCTCGAATCAATATCAGAGTCTCTACCATTTGACCGATGAGGTATCGATCTAGTCGGGCCGCTCTCGATGGCTTCATGAGGTCGTCAAATGATCATTGTTGTGGTGGATTACTTCTCCAAGTGGGTAGAGGCTGAGCCGCTAGCAGGAACAAGAGCAAAGGATTTTATCAGGTTTGTCATCTCCAACATTTGTTGTCGTTTTGGTGTACTAAGGAAAATTACAATGGATAATGGCCCGCAGCTCGATAACAATGAGATGAAAATTTTTTGTGCATCCAAATGGATACAACAATGCTTCTAAGTAGCCCTCCACCCTTAAGAAAATGGCCAGGTCTAAGTAACTAATCGGAAAATCTTAGATGGGCTGAGGAAGAATCTAGAAGGTAAGGCTGGAAAGTAGCCGAATTACCTACAATAAGTTTTATAGGCCTACAGGATCACTCCTCGAACTGCAACGCACGAATCTCCTTTGCACTTGCTTATGAAATGGATGCAGTGGTACCATCAGAAATAATGTTCACATCATATAGAATAAGCGAATATTCCGAGGAAACAAATGATAAAGGAAAGCGTACCGAGTTGGATCTAATAGAAGAAAAAAAAAAGGGCACAGTTAAACTCTTTACACTATCAGACTTTAATGAGGAGCCGGTACGCATCAAAAGTCAGAAGAAGAGAATTCAAAGTTGGGGACAAAGTTTTAAGAAAATTCTTCCTTCATTCAAAAGAAAAGAGGTTGGAAAAGTTTGCCCCAAATTGGGAGGGTCTCTACATGGTAACAAGAAAGATAAAGTCGCGGACGTACACATTAAAAGATAAAGAAGGAAGAGATCTTCCCCACCCTTGGATCATTGATCACCTCAAAGTTTACTTAGTGTAAACATGTAAATATGTAAATATTTTCTTTACCAGTTTATGTAAGTATCAGTAGCATACTCTTTCCTACCCTGGTGGCGCATGAAGGTTTTAATGAGGTGGCCTAATAGCCGACCCATATATAAAATTCCATTGTCTTCTTACAATGATTCGCATAAAGTTCATCTTTTGAACTAAAACATACTCCAAAAAAGTTTGGACAAAAAGTTCATATTTTTGAACTCAAAACATACTATAAAAAAGTTTGGACAAGAAAGTTCATATTTTTTACTCAAAACATACTCGAAAGAAGTTTGGACAAAAATTAATCTTTTTTAATCATAAGATAACAAGAATTAGACAAACTGAGTCAGGAAAGGAATATTTTAGGTTAAACATTCCTCAGAGTTGTTTTGAGTCATTTTTTAACTAAGGAACCTTTTGTCCGACAATAATTTTTTTAGGGTAAAAATAAAAATGGAAACATTCAATGTTTGCTAGTCGGATGCAGATTTTTCCTTGCTGCCTTTCGGGGAACCAGATTCCGAGGACAAAAATTTTGAGTCATCGCTGGACTCAAAGTTTTCCATGTAAATGCCTGCAGGGCGATTCCTTTCAATGAGTCATAGCCAAAGGCTTCCTAAATTTAGATCCAGAAACTTCTCATGCATCTCCAACACCATAGCGGACCTCATATTAGCATCCCTTTCTTCGAGGCGAGTGACAATACCGACTGCGTATTCATCAAGGCGTTTCTTCTTCTAAGTCTCAAAGTTTTTCTTCAGAGATTCGTTCTCCTCTGACAGCTTCTCAATATCTTAGACGACATTCTTCAAATATACCTTAGTCTTCGCACAAGACTCGGTGAGGCCATCAACCAGAGTGTCGCATTTGGTATCTCTAGTAATAAACCTCTGTCGTTCATCCTCGAATTTCTTATTTTCTTCAGAAAGTTCAGCCTCTAAGGAAGTAATTGTGGCCAAACAATCAGTAGAAGTCTTCTTTTCTTTGGAAAGTTTTCCTTCAACCTCTTTAAGTTGGGAGGATACCTCTATTTTCTTGGTCAGCTCATCGGTCAAGTCTTTTACTTTCTACTTCAAGTCAGCCGCCTCGGAGGTCAACCTTTCTACCTGGGATGGTATTTCTGATTTCTTGGCAAGCTCATCTGTCAAGTCTGTTACCTTGTGTTTCAATTCCACCGTTTCGGAGGTTAGTGTTTTTGCCTCAGCCTTTCTTTGAACGACTTCACTATTGTAACAATCCTTGAGGTTGGCTTTGTGTTCGAGGAGTGCTGTAGCACATAGCAGTTTGTCATTCTCATAAACGTCAAAGTAAGCTGAGGCAGGGGAGGGATATTCTCCTTCCTTGAAGTTCTTCCTGCGGTTGTCTTTTCTGAAGAACAGATTCACCCCCGGAATCCGAGTTGACTATGATAACTTTCTTTATGGGAGGCAAGCCCAGGCAGGTGGTATTGTTGCTTTCTCTTCACTTTCAACCATCTTTGTTTGCTTCTCTTTGGCAGTAAGTCTTTTTGGTCTCACAACCCCAGCTCTACCATGTGGTCTCACCTCAACGGAGTTATCAGCCTCTTTCAATTATTTTTCCTGAGTGTTGGTTGGAGGGTTGATCTGAGGGCCCACTGGGTTTTCTTGCTGAACTTCCGGTGGAATTTCCTCATGGGTTTCTTCCGGGTGACCTCTTTGGGTTCCAACACCTGTTCCTCAGGAGTGTCACCCTCCGACTCGGCATCCTCCTTTGTTCCCTCATCATCCTCCTCGGGCTTTTCAACGTCTTGGTGACTCGGAGCCCGAGCTCGGGTAGGAAGGTAAACGGCATTGTCCAAGCACTCCAGGCGTTTGAGGATGGTATCATTTGGAGGAGCCACCATAAAATTGGACATGGACCTTTTCTCGCCAAGGTCATACCTCCAAAGGTTGATTTTTACAAAATTCATTGGGAGGAAACTTTGATGGAACTTATGGTCCCAATGCTCACCCGCCCAGACGTTCAGCTTCACAAAGATATCCTTGGTAGTTTTGGCATAATGTTTAAAGGGTTTTACAATTCCCTTCATAGTTGTTAGTAAGAAAGTGTTAGAATTGTCCAACCTTAACAAATAAAATAGAAGAATATGTAAGGATACGTACCTTGCCCGGACCATTTCAAAGTCAACTGATGGGGAAGGTCATCGGAATTTTTAAAGCCAGTCTTCCATAATCCGGATATGAAACTAAATTGTTTTTTCTATTTCTTATGAGCCTCTAAAAAATCTTTGATGACTTTGAACTGCCTTGCAAAACCAAGAGAGTAAAAAGGTTAATGGGGATTCTTAGCCACACCTGAGATGGAGATAAGCTTCTCCATAAAAAAGGCTATTTCAGAGAGTTTGGAGGCCATGATT
Source organism: Limnanthes douglasii subsp. nivea (assembly GCA_036936605.1). Classification (NCBI taxonomy): domain Eukaryota; kingdom Viridiplantae; phylum Streptophyta; class Magnoliopsida; order Brassicales; family Limnanthaceae; genus Limnanthes; species Limnanthes douglasii. The sequence continues at coordinate 51,817,458 of JAUPFV010000004.1, read as the reverse complement.
CATGCCATGAGCATGTACCATATGTTGGCGCTAGCTGGAGAAGGACAAAGTCCGATAAGATGAAAGTATTCGACTAGAGCATGATCAAGGGAGTCTCTCCAACGGTGGGAAACCGAATCATGATGTTATCAATAATTTCCCATTAGTCTCTCAGCTTTACAAGATTCTTAGACTCAATATCGCGAAGATTATCACCTAAAATATCCTCTATGTTCGAGGGTAAGTCTCTTGTGCGTTTTTTTTTATTTTGATCTTGCTAAACCAGGGAAGTTTTCCCACTCCAAGGGGGTGGATAAGTGGCAGTCTCCAGGGGAGGAGAGGAAGTATCTTCACTTGGCGCGGATGGTCCAGGGGGAGGTATCATAGCAGGAACCGCTTGTAAAAGTTGTGCCTCAACCACCATCGTATGAGGTTACTTTTGGCCGCTGTCAGGCTCATCAAGTAAATTTCTTCCTTGAATTTCAGGGATGAATTTTAAAACCTGCTCTAACCGGACATCCCTCATGGAAGGCTTCCTCGGACTCACTTCTGGAGTCGTTTGCGGTGACCCCTGTGGAGTAACTTGAGGAGTTGCAGCAGAAGAGGAGATTTTCACTCGCATAGATTTTACTGATGGCTCGGGGGACCTTTTCCTTTTAATGTGTTCCCCTGCATTTGTATTAGTCGGTTTTTCCTTTTCATCACCCATAGTTATAAAGGGATAAGTCTTGGAAGGAAGATTAGACGTCGAACGGTCAATCTTGTTATCACTAAAACAAGCTCGAACGAGGGGCTGAGTAACATGGTTAAAGAAGCGTTCTCGGATAGGGGACCAATTGTCGCGAAAGTTTGATTCCCAGATTTCTGCAGGTATATGATGCCCTCTTCCATTGGAAAATCTGAGAGCAGCAATCTTATTTGAGATATTAAACCACCTCTAAAGCTTATACTGTTCGAGATTGACAAAATCTTCAAGCATGAAAGTGCAAAGAGGGAATTTGGGGTTGAGATTTTCTATCTCTAGAATAGACGCTCTCGACTCAAAGCTAGACAGAGATCAAAAAGTGTAAACCTATATTTAGAGAAGGAAGCAAGTATATATAGTAAAAGGGAACAAAAGGCGAAAGGTTAAATGAGTCTTGACATACTTCCCCTGTCACAAACCGCTTCAAACGGCGCACTGGCAGACTAGGGTAAGGATGCGACACCAGGCCAGAAGTGACCTCACTATCTAAAATTCTCTGACTCTATAACAGTTAGACAGAAGCACGCGAGTTCAAATCGAGTGATGACTTAGGTGGGGTCATCATGACCAAGGGTGAGGTCATCACTTCTAAGGAGTTTTGATCCAAATAATCCGAAGAGCAGTATATAAATAATTTATAGGTGAGGCATAGCCGGCAAAGCCATCCAATACAAGGAGGTCATAAAATCCGAGCAAGTTCAAAAAATAAATGCAGTCCTCACTCAGATATCTTCATGAGGATCGGGGGGCTAATGATAAGGGGAGAAAAATATATATAATCACTAGGTTAATTATGCCAAAAAGGCCTAGATTTTGTATATTTATTGATTAAGGACCAAAGTAAAGAAAACATAAGAAGTAGATGGGTTAAATGATATACTCCAAGAACTTATCTGTAAATGGTAAAAGAGTGGGGTGAGAAATCTACTTTACCGGTGGTAATTATGTAATTTTACTACCCACTTCATGTACTATATAAAAGACATTCTTTTTTTGGGAAAAGGGTCAATGATTAGTCAATTATTGCTACAATTATTCCTTTTGTATTTTTTTCTCTGTATAAAACACTGATTTAATTATTACAGTTACTTCGTACAAACATTTTTTCATCAGATCATCTTAAAAGAACATTTCCGCTTCTGAACTTACCTAAGGATAATCTGAGTTCATCAGATACCTACTCACCTGGGCCGTTAGGATGTCCCATCAAATTTTTCTTATCATCACGTCTTTATCTTTGTGAGAGATTTGGATTACTGAGGCTTCTAATGAGAGGGATATGAAGAATCCCATTTTTTCGAGTCTCCAACCCGATGGAACTAGTCGAACCATTTTTGAATATCCCCCATCTTCCTAACCGAGAACCGGACAAGGACGATATAAAGTTGTCCATCGCGATTCAATCTTATTTTAAAGATGGAAACCGCTACAAGCTCTGCGTAAGATGATAAAATTTTATCTCACGGAAGAACCTCTGAACATAGCTTTTGAGGATCTCCCCTTTCTACTCGTATAATTTCATAATAAAATAAACCTTTCTTTCTATGTTATTTAGTTCCACAAAACAATTGTTGAACGCAACCCAAAACTGTTTGAAGTTTTGGATCGATCATTTCAAGAGACTGTTGAAAACATCGAGTGTGTTTCTTTTGAATGTCATGAAAAAGGCTCGGGATAGTGGCACATCTTCGAGTTGAAAGTCATCATTATGCTTCTAAATTGCTCCATATGGTGCTCCAGATCTCCAGATCCTTCGTACAAGTCCGATTTGTAAGGTTCAAACTTTGGGGGAGGTTTCCTTCTAGGATACCTTTGACGAATGAGGACTCCTGGAGCATATATACCGCCATCGTTGGCCTAACCTGTTCATATTCTATCAGTTTTGGCTTCCATCATTTCTTTGCTACTGCATTTCTCGACTGGTCTTCTTGATCAGAGTCTCTCACTTTCCGTTTTTTTACTTTTGTGTTCGTCGGTGCGCTCAACATCCTCTATTCGTCCTTTAATTATTTCAGTACGACCAACCTTGCTGAATTCTCGTGCAAGTTCCTGTTTAGAATTATCCTCGGAAAGAATATTATCAGTTAAGAGTTGGAGCATCTTAGTTATTTTCTTTATTCTTTCCTCGGTCTCCTCGTCTCTCTCGAATTACTGCTGGTTCAATTTGAGGTGCCCTTGTTTAAGCTCCTCTATAAGAGACTCTAGAACCTGAACATTAGATGAGGTGGTGAATATATCTAAAATAAAATACCTATCATCCTAAGCCGACACACTGGCAGTTTCCGAGCGAGCGGTTGCGCCCATAACATTGATTTGGGATTGGTCGGCAGTTACAACCGCAATCTCGTTGTTGGCTTGGGATTGGTCATCATTTCCATTTAAGTTCTCCACAACTCCTTAAATGGTGGCCTGATCGACTCGGTCATGTTGAGTTCTCGAAGCTTCTTTTGTAATTCATTACCTTATTATCACTATTTATAAACTATGGATACAATTACATACAACAAAAAATGGTTATTTATCGATAAAATAATTTGTGATTGTATGATAATAAACGGAATATCAAGGAAGACTAAATTCATAGGTACAATTACATACAACAAAAAATGATTATTTATCGATAGACTAATTTGTGATCGTATGATAATAAACGGAATATCAAGGAAGAAAATAATTTGTAATAATAATATAATTCTTTTCTCTTTTTGAAAAAATTCAAAATCTCGAAAGCTTTTGACTTGTTTATACATCATAGGATCAATTCACTTTCCTCACTATGTATCCATGTATTTTCTATTTAATGGATAATAGTTACTAGTTCTCTTGACTGCGTAAATCACAGCGTTACGTTCTTTTTCCATGTAATTGTCGTCATTTTTATGATGACACATTTTTAAAAGGCTTGTGCTTGGTTGTTTTTTGTAAGCTCGGTCAACATTCTTACTATAGATTAAGGTACTTTCCACTCGATTGCCATAACTCGATTGCCATCATGCTATTTACTGAGTTTGTGTAGCCGTTGAAGAGATTATGGTTTATCCAAGTCATGTTATTTACATGCTAAATAGTTAGTCATGTCGCTTTTTACCGAACTTACCTCGTCTTTATAAAGAGTATACATTACCCGAAGGTTTACCTGACACCCAATAAAAATTACCTATAATATTGGATTTGTATCTATTAGAAATATTATGCCTTTACAACTTAAGATAATAACCGATGCATGAATCACAACTGATATTAATCCTATAATGTCAATCAACATCAATGGTACACTTAGAGAGTAAAACTAGGGTGCTTTATATTTTGATATGAATGTTTGAAATAATATTTCATATATCATAAATTTAAATTATATATTTCATTTAAAAATGATATAAATTTAAATTATATATTTCATTTAAAAAAATTAATACGGTAAGAATTATATGTACAATAATATAATTTAAAACTGTTGTATCTTAAATCGGTTAAAAAGATCGATTCTCTAGGATACGAAAATATGGTAAAAATTACACCCATATTCGGACATGTTAATTTTTCAAATTTTCAATATCTACATATGTTATATAGATACTCGTATACAATAACGTCAATAAATGGTTGAATTATTATTTTTGTATTTTTTATTTAATATTGAATTTGAATTTTTTAAATTATTATATATATATATATATATATATATATATATATTCAAAATAATTTGGAATGAGAATGTATAAGAATATTTAGTTTTAAATTTGGTTCAAATGTTTTAATTTTGGAGAGGTTATTTCTAAAAGGAATGTTATTTCTATTTTATTAAATATAAATAAAAAAATCTAACATGTGATTTTAAGATTTAACGTTTCATGTGAGTTCAAATTTATATTGTGTTGTTATTTTGTTTTAGTAGGCTTTTATTCCTTACAAACACAAAATATATATATGTTTTTCAATTTATCTTGTGTTGTTATTCATTTAAGTAGGCTTTTATTCCTTACAGGCACACAATTTTGTTTTTCAATTTCACCACCATTATACTGTATAATTTCAAAGTTTCAAAACTAAAAAACTCTAACATAAATTAAAAACCTCAATCAGAGTAATAACAATCTAATTGGAAAAAAAGAGAGTGTTGAAAAAAATTATTGAATCAACACTGGAAAATAAATATTCAAAGCGAATAGAAGACGAATACATTGAATACTAGATCCAACAACATAGCAACGACATCAAGAATTTTATTTTTAAACTGAACTCCAACATACGAAGTTCAACATACGAAGAACATCAATGTAGAAAGATAGAAACATTTATAAAAACGTAAAAAAAATAAAAAATAATTTATATTTTTAAAGATCCCATAGCTTTATGTTAGAGATATTTTTAAAATAATACTCAAAAATCTCAAATTTTGAATTTATGACAAAAATCTGTTTTTTCTATATTTTTATAAACCCTAAATAATTTAAAGGGTAATCTATCTATAATAACACATTTACAAATAAAATTATCTATAACAATCAAATATTTGAGAAAGTACTAACAACTAGATAGTTTTAGACCTTAAATATTGATAACTATATAGATTCTTTTAGTAGCCATTGTACCCCAGTTTGTTACTAAGATATCGATCTGTTTGTTTCCTTATTTTTATTTTATCAATCTATTGTTGTTATTTTATGACTTTATGATTGTTTACTTATATTAATGTTTGATTTCATACATTCTCGTAATTATTTTGACAATTATATAAGATATCAATTTTGGGAAAACATATTTTTAGATTTTAGGGTTTTCCTGGTTTGGTTACGTAATTATAAACATTAGGTTCCGTAATTATGAAGTTCATTTGGTTGCGAAATTACGTGTTATGTAATAACTGTTTCTTTTATTGTGTTTAAGTTGCGGATTTATGTGACAATTTGGTGCAAAAATACGAACAAATTTTGTTATAGTTGAAACTGAAAAACAACAAAAACATACAAAAATGAAAAAATAGAAACAAACTTGAAAGTCATTTTTTCAGACAACAGTGGAAGAGTCTTCTTATTCCTTTTATTATTCTTCTTCTTCTTTATACTCTTACTCCACTTCAATTAATTTCTTTATTTGTCTACGAGTAGGACAAAAATCGTCATTTTGGTCCTCTTAATCTCTAGAATATTCAATATATTCTAGAGAAAATTCTTTATTAGTAAAAGTTGAAATTTCATCATCGGAAGAGTATGAAGAATATTCTTCTATGGTTGTCATTTTCCAAATTTTTTATCGGTTTAGTGACCTATCAACTTTTGATAAATCATCATAACTATTTTAACATGACTCATCATCAAAAGAGATAATAATTATACGAGTCATTTTAATTTTTTTTATGTATGAAAACCTAATGAAAATATAAATTGAATATAAAGTAAAAACGTTTAGAACCATACACTCAATAATACGAGTTTTCTTATTTCTTTGGTGAACTAATCGTTGTAGTTATTATCACACTGATGATAATTGAGATACTTTTGTCATATCAAACAATTAATTACCACATAAAAAATTACTAACAAGTTTAAATATTGATATTGATGAGTCCGGATAACTTAACCACTGCCTACTGAGATTTCCGGACAAGGGCAATTCAGAAAAAAACATGCCACTAAACACCTTTTGACTAAGCTATATGCTAATAAGCTTAATAAGTAAATGAGTCCTTAAACTTGACTCGGTTCCATAATTCGACCCAAGAGCCCAAGGATCCATGATTAAGGGTATAAATACCCCAACCACTTTCATTAATAAGGATAATGAACATTTAATACAATCGGGCAGCTCAAATCTCTCACTACTAAACACCCAAACATTTAATACTCTCTAAACTTTCCAAAACACTTGACAAAATTACCCTCAGCTTAAAATAAACCTCACCAAATTGGTGACCACAGGGGGAGAAGAAGGTGCCTGAATCCAGCATTCAAAACAAACAAAAAAACTTGTTCAGATGGATCCAAACGACCAAGCAATTCCACCACCTTTGGTGGAGGTGGTGGGGAGAATAATGAATACACTACCGAAGAGCGAGATAAGTTGAGAGCTGAAATAGAAGCGTTGAGGGCCACTAAAAAGGCAGAGATGGGTTTAAAAGGAAAAGTCAAAGCCATTCACCATACTGACAACCCAAGGGAAAATGACCCATCAGCAAAGACTCATTTGAGCATAAAAAAGACCCATGTCAGTTCCAAGAAGTCTCACCGGTCCAAGCCGGTGGAGAGCTCAGAATCTGAGTTCTCCAGTAGCTCTTCGAACGAGGATGAGCTTGAGGAGTCCTTGTCATCAAGCAGTGATGAGGGGAGGTCCAGGAAGAAACAAAAACTAGTTAAAAAATATTCAAGAAAGATAGATAGGCATGAGAGACTAAAGAGGCATCTGGGAAAAGGTTCGTCTCATAGCCACAGCCATAGCCACAGGCATGTGGACCAGCTGCTGATTGATCCTTTTGCTTTCCATGATGAGCCGAGTATTTTTACAACACCTAATGAAGACACAGACTTTAGTCATAGTCGGAATTGGAGACAATCGCCATTGTCTGCCAAGATACTGTCCGGAAACCTTTCTAAGAGGTTTGACAGTACTAAAATGGAGAAATACGATGGGAGCAAAGACCGGGACAACCATCTGGAACATTTTAAAACATTTATGATGAATTTTGATGAAGATGAAAAACTTATGTATAAGGCCTTCTCCCAATCCTTTACGGGAATTGCTCTGAAATGGTACAACAGTTTGCCACAGGGTTGTATCAGAAACTTTGACACATTTTAGGTTGCTTTTCGAAGGCAATTTGTGGGGAGTAAAGAGGTGAAGGGCAATGAAGATACTATTTATATTGTGTCGAAGAGCCAAATGAGTCATTAAAAGACTATATAAGCCGGTTCGTGAATACCAAGAATGGGTTAGCTGATTAATTTGAGCAAGTAGCAATAGCTTCTTTGAGACAAGGGTTGAACCGTGAGAATCTAGCTTATTTAGTAACAAGGAAGAAGGCCATGACCTGGGGCGGTTTGCTAAATCAGGTGGGAAAGCAAATTAACGTGGATGAAACAAAGAAGAATAGGGTGCACAGACAGGTGAGGTCTGCCCCTGCTGCTCCAAACCAGAACCAGTCCGGATACAAGGCCAAAGAAACAGGACAGGGGTCCAACAGGGCCAAACAGACTCAATCATACCCAAATCCATCTCAGAGCCAACAGTCCAGAAATAAATGAGGACCTTGGTCCAACCGGAGTGGTTTGCAGAGTTAAAGGAGAATGTGGCCACCATTTATGACAAAACTAAAGATGAGGTGCATTTCCGGAAACCGACAGCACTCCAATCTCCCAGGGAAAGTCGTAATACTTGTCTTTGCCAGTATCATCATGATATTAGCCACAACACCGAAGACTGCATCGCTTTGAAACAAAAAGTACAGAATTTCATCAAAAGAGGCAAGTTTGGTGTTTATGTTAAAAGAATAAGTGGGAATATGCCTGACAATGCTCTCTGAACCGGCCCTACGAACAACGCAGGGACATCAGCTCCGGAGGGGGTGATGGTGATCCATGAAAGATTGATGTGGACTCATAGTATCTGGAACCTGACCACACTCATAATAAGGTGGGGGTCATGACAGAACAAGTCAAAATGGTGTCCGGACTCATTAGTTTCTTTGAGTAACTTACTATTTTTGGAGGGGACACCATGGCAGGAACCACTCCATCGTCAAAGAAAAATCATATTCATAATCTAGCTACCCAGTTGGAAGGGGGCATGTCTTCATACCAGTCCCAAACTCCTTTTCCATTTATAGTCTTTGATGAGGATGATATAAGGGACATTGCTGGGCCTCATGAGGATGTTGTGGTGATAGGAGCATCAATTGGAGGAAACGATATGAGATGAATTTTGATCGACACTGGCAGCTCAACCAATATTCTATTTTTAAGTTCTTACAAGCAGATAAAAAATCCAGCAGTAATTCAACGTTCGAACAGATCCATTGTGGGCTTCATGGGAAGCTCTGCGGATATAATCGGAGAGTTTGAGGAGGAAGTATTATTGGGTAAAGTCCATTTCAAGAAGATGGTCAGGGTGTAATTCGTTGTGGTAGACTGTCTCACATGCTACAATGCGATCTTTGGGAGGTCTTGGCTCTCTAGGATGGATGTTGTGGCCTCAACAGTCCATCAATGTTTGAAGTATGCAGTTCAAAGACAAGTGGGAGTTGTCCGGAGTAGCCAAAAGATAGCAAGGGAATGTTATACAACTGCACTTGCTCCTAAGACTTTGGCGGCAGTCCTGGCTAATGAAGATTAGCAGTTATTGGGGCTTTCTGGGGTGAGGGTGAAATAGATGACCCCAGAAAGACCCCTGGTGTTTTGATACCTGAAACCCACTCTTTGGCTGAAGGAAGGAGTGTTAAAATTGGATCCAAGATGGCACCAGAGTTGAAGAAAAAATTGCGACCCTTTTTGACAGATCACCAACATGTTTTTGCTTGGTGTAATTATGATGTGACCGGAGTTCCTGCAAGTGTTATATCACACAAGCCGTCCATCCGGAGCGATGTTGCACCTTTTGTGCAAAAAATGAGAGCTTTCTCTAAGGAGAAAGTTGATGTGATAGTCCAAGAAGTCGACCGGCTTACTAAGATGGGGAACATAAAGGAATCTCAGTATCCTTTATGGACTGCCAACCCAGTGTTAGTTAAGTAAAAGAATAGGAAATGGCGTGTGTGTATCGATTTTACTGATCTCAACAGAGCTTGCCTAAAATATCTCTATCTGGTCCCTCAAATAGGTCAGTTGGTAGACTCCATATCTGGGAACAACTTATTGTCTTTCATGGATGCCTTCTCTGGGTATAACCAGATACAGGTGGATCCGAAGGACCAAGATCACACTACCTTTGTTACAGATAGGGGTCTCCATTGTTACAAGGTGATGCCTTTTGGGTTGAACAATGATGGGGCTACTTATCAGAGGTTGGTAAACAAAGAATTTGTTGATCAGATTGGAAGAAATATGGAAGTATATATCGATGATATGATGGTTAAAAGTTTAGAAGAAGAGTTGCACCTAACTGATCTTCAAGAAACTTTTTCCAACTTGACAAAGGTTAATTTAAATTTGAATCCAGAAAAAATGTGTGTTTGGGGTGCAGTCTGGAAATTTTTTGGGTTATATAATAAGTGAAAAGGGGATACAGCCTGATCCGGACCAGCTCGATGCCCTGTTAAAAATGAATCCTCCTCGCTATATTAAAGAAGTACAAAGGTTGACAGGAAGTTTGGTTGCTTTAAATCGTTTTATTTCAAGGTCTTTGGACAAATGTGCGCTGTTCTTTCAGACCTTAAAAGGTGCTAAAAACTTCAACTGGTCTCCACAGTGTAGCCAGGCTTTTGATGACATAAAAAAGCACTTGTCTTCTCCCAAAACCTTTTTTAATCCCGTTGAAGGAGAAACACTTTATGTATACTTGGTTGTGTTAGAATGTGCTATAAGTTCAGTGTTGGTAAGAGAGGTGGACAGTTATCCTCGTACGGTATACTACATCAGCAAGAGTCTAATAGATGCAGAGAAAAGGTACCTAAAGCTTGAAAAGCTGGCACTGGCCTTAGTGATTGCTGCCAGAAAGATGAGGCTGTATTTTTAGTCTCATTCCATCATCGTCCGAACATCTTTTCCTTTAAAAAACGTTCTTCAGAAAGGAGACATATCAAGCAGGATGACCAAATGATCAGTGGAGTTGGGTGATTATGACAATAATTTAGCCCTACGAACTGCAATTAAAGCTCAGTCTGTTGCTAATTTCTTGGTAGAGTTTCATTCGAACAAAAGTACCAAACAAGCTTTAGAAGAGAAAACTAAGAAATAGTGGGTTGTCCGGACAGATGGTGGATGAATATGGGTTGTGGGGCTGGGATTTGTTTAACCTCTCCATATGGTGATAAATTATACCATGCTATATGCTTTGCTTTCAGGGCCTCTAACAATGAGTTTGAATATAGAGCAACTATAGCCGGTATAAACTTAAATTTTTTGTGTGGGGCTAAAATAGTTAGATTAATGAGTGATTCTTGGCTTCTTATCCACCATGCTCAAGGTCAGTCCGAAGCCAAGAAGGAGCAGTTGATCAAATATTTATTCGTTCTTAAAGAAGTAGCAGCCAACTTCAAAAATGTTTGCTATGAGCATATTCTTAGATTGGAAAACACGTTGGCAGACTCCTTAGCAACCATAACATTCTCTGAGTCCTACCCATAGATTCATATAAAAGAATGCCCATCCATATAATCAAATCAGAACAAGGAAGAGGAAGAGAGCTTAAGTGTACGAGTAGTTCATTCAAAACATTGGAGATTTCCCATTCTTCAATACATCTCTGATGGAATATTTCCTCCGGAGAAAGCTATGGCTAGGAAAATGAAACACAAGGCTCGTGGTTTCTTGATCATCAGAGAGGTTCTTTATAAAAATTCGTTTAGCAGACCTCTCTTGCGTTGTTTGGGGGTTGAAGAGTCCCAAATTGTTTCATCCGAACTACATGATAGAGAGGAATCAGCACACTGTGGCTATAGAGCTCTAACCCGGAGTGTTTTATTCGCAGGATACTATTGGCCATCCATAATGGTAGATGCTAAGGAATTGGTGAAAAAGTGTGACCCATGCCAAATGTATGGTAATGAAATTCGTATCTCAGCAGTTCCTATGGATTCAATTTCTGAGCCATTGCCTTTTGCTCGTTGGGGTCTGGATTTAGTTGGGCCTCTACCAATGGCGTCCGGAGGATGCAGGACTATTATTGTAGCCATTGATTATTTCTCAAAGTGGATAGAAGCAGCCCCCCTGGGAGGAACTACTTCGAAAGATGTTATAAAATTTATCTTATCTAACATTTGTTGCAGATTTGGGGATCCACAAAAGATAACCACAGATCACGGGCCACAATTTGATAACAAGAATATGGAGAGTTTATGTGCCTCTAGGGGCATTCAGCATTTCTTATCTTCTCCTTTCTACCCACAAATGAATGGCCAAGTTGAAGTGGCAAACAGGACCATTCTGTTCGGTTTAAAAAAGAATTTAGAAGGGGCTGCAGGGAAGTGGCCAAGCTATTTGCAAGAAGTATTGTGGGCATATCGGACTACTCCAAGAGTTGCTACTCAAGAATCTCTTTTTGTTTTGGTGTATGGGATGGATGCAATTACTCCTATAGAAGCAACCCTAACATCATACAAAGTCCACAACTATTTCAAATAGGCTAATGATGTAGTAGTTATGAATCAGTTGGACTTAATAGAAGAAAGAAGGGTTAAGGCTCATCTTAGAACCGCCCATTACCAAGGCTTGATGAGGAGCGGGTTTGCTTCCAAGATAAAGAGAAGGGATTTTCAATCCGGAGATAAAGTGTTAAGAAAGGTTTTCTTGCATACTAAGGAAAAGCAGTTCGACAAACTTGCTCCGAACTGGGAAGGCCCTTATGAGGTCTCTAAAAAGCTTAAGCGTGGGACATATAGGCTTCAAGATAAAGATGGAAGATTTTTGAAGCACCCATCGAATATTGAACACCTCAGGTTATATCTAGAATGAAAGTTGTGTAAATATTTACTTGTTTAAAGTCAATGTAAATATTATGGGGCATACTCTTTCCTACCCTGGTGGCGTGGGGAGGTTTTAATGAGGTGTCTGGTTTTTCGAATAAAATATGATGCCTTCTTACAATATTCGGTGTGGTTTGATTACAATTCTTCAATTTAATACTAAGGATCTTTGATACATCGTATTAATCTGGTTGAATGATGACCATTAAACGCATGTCATCGGAGATATTAAACACTCTCACTTTAAATATTTTTGAAGTAAATTAGGGTTCTTTAAACATTAGGCATTGAAATTGAAACCAAGCATGGAACAAATCAGAATTTGATAAATAAGCCTGTCTGGGTATGAACCGGATGATGTTACTAAAATGCAAAAAAATGCATTGGCCATCCAAGGACTTTGAGTGTTGTGAGAGACTTATCCGGACTCAAACCGGATACAATTACAAAAATTCCTTGGCCATCCAAGGATTTTATTAGTTCACAAAATTAAGAAAACACAAAAGATAGTTAAAAAACCTCAGGGCTTATTCCTTTCGGATGTTCCTGCATCACCTCCTTTTTTAGGGTTTCTGAGTTCAGCACTTGAACTCTCACCGGTTCCTTCCTCTTCATCGGTGGTGGAATCGATTCCACTGTAATTCTTTTTATCACCATCTGCCATGGTATGGAACGAGATGTCATCATACTCCACATATTGCCACAAGGGACCAAGCATCCTCTTCGGAAATGTTTCATGGAAAAGCAGTACCATGTCAGACTTCACTTCGACATACCTTGCTTCCAAGGAATCTATCACCTCGTTGGTGTATTTATCAATGCTGGCCTGAATTTTCTGTTCTTGCTCCTTCTCCAAGTCTTTTTTCTCTTTGGTTACCTTAGACACAGCATCTTCTAGGGAGGTTTTTTCACCGGACAAGGCCTAGATGACATCATCTTTGGTCTTCATATCCTCTTTTAAGGTTGAGAGATCTTTCTCCAAACCAGAGCACTTATCCTGGAGCTCGGTATTAGTCTTCTCCGAAGTGACCAGCTTGTTCGGCAGATCTTCCTTATCCTTCTTCAATACGTTAAGTTCTTTTTTCAATTCTTCTATGCTCTGATTAACATTGAGAAGTTTGGTTGACAAAGACTCCTTGTCTGTATTAAGGGATTGGATAAGGGTGGACTGGTTTTTCAACTGCCTCTCTAGATCAAGCATTGGTTGTATATGACCTAAAATGGAATGAGCCACCGTATCATGGTCTTCGGAAATAGAAAAAGACTTACCATTGTAGGTCACCATGTTGGAAGAGCCTGAAGGACGGAAAGGACCAGCAAAGTCATCTTTCTCAGAGTCGGTGAAGTAAAGACCGATGTCCTAAAGGGCTCTGATGTCAAGACCTCCTCCGGTGCCGTCTCATAGTTTCAAATCTGTTGGAATTTTATCTGCTAAGGTGGGGCCGACGGGGGCTAGTGGAGGAAGAAGCTCCGAAGGGCAAACAGTTATTTCTCCCCCTAAGGTGACCTTTTTCTTCTTGACAGCCCTTTCATCACTACTTGCCCCCCTTTTTCGATCTTTCTTGAGAGGCTTCGGTGGATTTTCTGGTTCTCATGCCTTCTTAACACTCTCATCTTCAACCACTTTGAGCAAGGAGGAATCGATCTCTCCTTGGTTCTCCCCTCATTGGTTCTCCGGACCGGTCTCCTCTGTGGCAGCCCGAACTACTTCTGTTGCAGTTCTCTTTTTCTTCTCCTTCATCTTGCTGGGAGCCTTGGCTCTAGAGGGCAAGACCAGTTTACCATCTTTTTCCTCTGTCCGTTTGAGGATGACACATGGGGGAGAGGGTGTGGTCAATTCTTCCCATGAGAGATCTCTCCGGCCTGTGGTATTCCACAGATGAGATCTCACCATATTGCCAAAGGTGAAGCAGTTATGGAAAGCATTCCCCCAACGTTCTGCGACCCATGCATTCAGTTTGGCACATGTGGCCTGCCCCTCCTCCAAATATCCGGTATACTCTTCGGTAATACTGAAAAATAAGTAATAAATAATTCAGAAGTGGAATATTTGTAAAGTGTTGGTCTTGGCTTTGATCTTTCTCCTATTTTCCCATGACCCACTGATGAATAAGAACTGAGTTCTCCAATTCGTCTCTGACTACAACAAGTCATCTACCACTTTGAAGTTGTTTCCCATGTTGTGGTGGTAGAATGGGATGTGGTGATTCTTGCATAGACTTGCCACAACGGCAAATTGCTAAATAGGGAGAGGGATTCTGGACAGCCTTGATGCCATTATGCAAGCAAGAAATGAGTACCAAGCATTTGGACTTAATTGGCTTGGGCAAAGCTTTATCAGGTGAAAGTACCTGACAATCTCTGGGTCTAAGGGGAATCTGAGCCCCCAGTTGAACAGTTTGGTGTAAATGACCACCTCGTTGAGCGTACAGTCCATCAGAGAATCCGGTGTGACTGGTATCCTCACATTTAGTGATTCTGGAATTCCCCACTCTGTACGGATCCGGCCCAATTCGGTAGTGTGGGTATAGACATAGTTAATGTTCTGCATAGCCAGCAAGTATTTGGCATTAAATTTTTTGAAGCAAGGCCCTACCTTTCCCTCCAAGCACTTTGGGAGATCCGGATGAGATACACCAACTTTAACCTTGCCTTTACCCTTCCTATCAGAGGTTGCATCCCCAGTTTGACCTGAGGCCTCGGTTTCGAATGGGGCCTCTTCAGTACTGTCTTCCATCACTTCTTCTATCACTGTGGAAGGTTTATCACTTGTTGTAGATGGAAGAGTAGTAGTTTCTGGTTCTACGGTCTGCCTCGATAAGTGAGCGTCAGTTTTTTCCAAAAGCCCGGTCTCTGGTTGAGGCTCAGTCCGGAGGACTTTGCTTGAGAAGCTAATTTAGATTCCTACGATCTAGAGGGCTTATCTCGTGGGGCTCTTATGGATACCTCAGATCCGGAGGGTTTATCGTTGGATGTTGCTTTAGAGGCCTCCGTTTTAGAGGGTTTTGACTGTGAGGAAGTCGCTTGGGCCTTCACCAAACGAGTTGTTCGACGTGGATTGGATTTTTCTGGAGATTTTTCAATATCTGATCCCATGGCTATGAAAGGGGAGGGTTTTCTAACGCTCGATACTACCTTTTCTTTGGTAGTGGAAGGTTAGGACTCCTGAACAGAGGATCCTGGTGGGATTGGTGAAAGGTTTGGTTTGAACAGCCGTTTGGGTTTTGGATTTCTGGTAGAATATGATCCTTGATCAGCTTCTTGGGATGGTTTATCAGACTTGTCGTTTGGGGAGACTGGGAGACCAGCAACGATACACCTCTCTCGTTCGATTTTCCTTGCTTTCTCTAACTTGGACAGATTCAACCAGCCTCCTTTTACAAGAACGTTTCCAGCCGTGAACATAAAACTATCCAAGAACAAATTTGAAATAAAAGGAAAGCTTTGAAGAAGATTTTTAAGTGATGAAGATAATGAAACAGTAAAAAATGATTTATATATTGATAGAAAAATATAACTGATACCTAGCAGAAGACGAAAAGGTTTTCACAATGATTAAAGACGGCGCTGACGTGGGAGAAATTAAATGCATAGTCTGCTTTCTATAGTTAGTGGGAGCGCCAACCTACGTAAAAAACGACTGGCATGTCAAAGAAAGACTCCTAGAATTCTTAGAAAAAGTCAGTTCGGACAAACCTCAACCTGGGTACACAAGCAGGTCGGAAAATGTTGTCACTGACTAAATGAGTTTTTATTAGTCATGCCAAATATTTTTGACAAGGCCTAAAAAAGGGGCTACTGATGAGTCCGAATAACTTAACCATTGCCTACTGATATTTCCGGACAAGGGCAATTCGGACAAAAACTTGCCACTAAACTATCCGGACAGGACAAAAGTAAAAAATGATTAAACACCTTTTGACTCTATATGCTAATCAGCTTAATATGTGAATGGGTCCTTAAACTTGACCTGGTTTCATAATTCGACCCAAGAAGCCATGGGTCCATGATTAAGGGTATAAATACCCCAACCACTTTCATTAATAGGGGTAATAAACATTTAATACAACTAGGCAGCTCAAATCTCTCACTACTAAACACCAAAACATTTAATATTCTCTAAACTTTCCAAAACACTTGACAAAATTACCCTGAGCTTAAAATAAACCTCACCAGATATGATAAAATAAATGGGAAAATAGTAATCTATATTTAGCTATGAACATAAACCTTTGTTAGTTGGGTACAAAATTACGTTATAAAATGTTGTAAAAAAGAGAGTTTGTTGTAAAAAAGTACAAGTGTAATGGGTTGCGTAATTACCTTATGATTGGTTGTGTAATTACCTTATGATAAGGTGTAAAATAATAATTTGGTTGCGTAAATAGATATCTGTTATTAAGAAGTATGTTAGGGTGGCGACCAAAGTCCCACATCCCACAACGGTTAAACATAGTAAGGATCAATGGTATATAAGTAAGAACATATATCTCAACGAGTATGAGGCCTTTTAGAAGTGAACCAAAATCAAAGTCGTGAGGGCCTTCGGGCCCAAAGCGGACAAAATCATACTAATGTGAAGATTTATTGTTCTTATCTTATTGAAACTAACTATTATTTGGATGCATAAATATGTACAACTCAATTATAAAAAATAAAAATATTCATCTAGAAATTTTAAACAAGTACACAAGTAGATTATAGTTTACTGATTATTATTTTTTTGTGCAAAAAAGTATACAAATCATCCAAACCAAATACAAACAATTCTTAGGTTAAACATATAATTATGAACACAATAATCAAACAACTAAAAACGATATAGAGCAATTTCATCGTGAAAACTTGATTTAGTAGTTGCTTTATGGTAAAATTCTTCAGAATCACTGAAATTTGTTGCAAAAATCTGAAATTTGAAAGATTTGAGATTCTATTTGAGAGAGAGGAAGAGAGAGAGAGAGAGAGAGAAAGAGAGAGAGAGAGAGAGAGAGAGAGAGAGAGAGAGAGAGAGAGTTTCAAGCCGGAAGAAAGTGACGTTTTTTGGTTTTTTTTGTTTTTATAGCCAATGGGTATTGTTGAAAGATTATATTATTTGAAAATTTTATGTCCGTGGTGGTTATTAGTACACTTAAAAAATTGGATTGTTATTGGTGGTTTAATTTATAACTGGGTTGTTATAAGTAACTTACCCTAATTTTTTAGGATGTGACCAAAATCTCACACTATAGATCCGTTAAACATGAGAAGGATCAATGGTATGTAAAGAACATATCTCAACTAGTATGAGGCCTTTTGAAAGTGGACCAAAAGCAAAATCATGCGGTCGTTCGGGCCCAAAATGGACAATCTCATATTAATGTTGATATTAAATTGTTAATACTTATATACGGAGGCAGAATATTCAATATATATATATTCATAACAAACTGGTATCAGAGCTTTAGGTTATGAAATTAAGTTTTGCAATTAAGGTTTACAACAGCGTATACATCAACAAAATAAAAATTCGAAAGATTTGATGGGGGATCCAATTTTGCATTATGGGAGACTAAGTTGAAATATTTATTGGTACTACAAGGGTTTTGGAAGTCCGTTGAGAATAAATTATCAGAAGAGATGAAAGAAGAAGAGAAGAAAAATCTTCAAGAAATCGCTCTATGTTGGATTTAATGAGTGTAAATGATAACATTTTTCGTGAGATCACTGGTGAAAAGACTGTTTCCCGTGCATGGAAGAAGTTGGGAGAACTTTAGTCAGAGAAATCAGTCTTGAACCGGTTATACTTGAAAAAAGACTTGTACGATTCCAGACTGAAAGAAGATATGTCCTTAATTGAATACCTAGTTAATTTTAAATTAATTATTATGAGTTTGAAGAACATTGATGTCATCATTAAGGATTCAAGTCAAGCTTTGTTTTTATTGATATCGTTACCAACTTTATAGGAGAACTTCGTGGATACCATAATGCGTGGTAATGATACGTTATCTCTAGTAGGTGTCGACGGGGCGTTGGAATCAAAGTAGTTGATACAATTACAGCCAAACAATCAAGCAACAAAGAAGATCTTATGACCAGGAAAAGATCTATCGACAAGGCGAGCTCTTCAAATAAGAAGAACTGGAGGTCGAAATCAAGAACTAAGAAATAAAATATTATGAATGCGCTCAGTATGGTCATTATATGACAGATTTTTTGAAAGTAAAAGGTAAGAAGGGAAATCAAAGGAAAAATGCTGCAAACCTAACATAAGGTGTGAACAGTTCCGAGTATAGTGAAAATAATGGTAGAGAAGATATGTTGTTCCTGGGTTCGGATCGTAGGCGATACTATTGAGGAATCGATACTGGCACTACGTACCACATGTGTCAGTTCAAGAAATTATTCTATGTTTACAAGATAATGTAATAGAGTGCTTATGTAAAGAACAATCATTTGTTGCTTGTTGGTAAGATTAGTAACATCATGATCAATTTTTTTGATGGGGTTGTTAGAATCATGATGTGCTGGCATGTTTCTAGGTTAAAGAGAAATACGATATCTCTTGGGACACTAGACTTTCACGGTTATAAGTATCATGCAGATGATGGTGTAATGAAAGTGACAAAAGACGTAATAGTGTGCATGAAAGATGTTTGCAGAATGGACTTCACATTCTCCAGGGAGTGTTGTTATGCACGATGTTGTAGTAGCATTATCATGGAGTAACAATTAAATTTTATAATTTCAGAATCAGTTACGGCAGTGGTATCTCAATCACACGAGTGAAAGATGATTAGTTGTTTTAGGAAATAGATATTTTTTGAAATGGTATAAAGCGGAATCATTGAGATTTTTTTATTACTGTGTGCTTGGGAAACAAATTAGAGTCAAATTTATCAAGGTGGTTGTAAGGTATTCTAATCCAATACATGCATTCAGATATTTGGGGCATAAACATAATTTCATCAAAAAGTGGAGACATATACTACAGGAGTTTGATCGATAATTCAAGGGTGTTGTGGGTTTATTTTTTCTAAAAATGAAAGATGAAACATATTCAACCTTTGTCAAATGGAAGATGATGATTGAGAAACAGACAAGAAGAAAAATCACGTATCTTAGGGCATATATTGGATTAGAATTTTACAGTCGTGAATTCAACGAGTTATGCAAAGCGGATAGAAAAGTGTGTCATCACACGTTTCCTAGAACATCACAATATAATGGGGCCGCAGAAAGAAGGAATAGAACACTTTGTGAGAAAACACAAAGCATTCTCTCGCATTTTGGTGTGGGGAATGATATTTGTTGGTGAACCTATCAATACAGTGTCTTACTTGGTGAATCGGGCTCCATCAACGGTTATTGATTGTAAAAATATTTTTGAGGTTTGGTGTTCGGTTGTCCTGCGTAAGCTCATGTGAGATACGGTAAACTTGAGATGAGGGTAAAAAGGTACATATTTCTAGGATATTCTACTTGTGTAAAGGGATATATGTTATAGTATACCTCTTTAAAATCTTCAGGCTTTCTCATCATTAGGGATGCGACTTTAAGGAGTCAACTTCACTAAACAGTCAGTAGAAAGTATGAGCAATGGTTGAATCAAGATCAGTTGTGAGTAAACAGGTGGAGCTTGAAATAGAAAAATTTCCAATAGGTTCAATAGTTTGAATGGTTCTGAGGTGGATCCAGAATCAGAAGATGAAAGTGGCGATGATGCGCTGGAACCAGAACAAAAACCTTATAGCATAACAATGAGCAGAGAAAATAAAGAGATCTGACTACAAAAAAGGTACGGGAATCTAGTCGCATTTGCTTTATCAATTGCGAAAGAATTTGAGATGAAAAAACCAGGTAGTTATAGGGAAGTTATAGCAAGTTCATAAGAAAATAAGTGGATTAGTGATATGGGGGAAGAGATTGATTTTATTCATTAAAATCAGACATGGAAGCTTATTGACTTGCATAAAGGACAGAAGATAGTAGACAACAAATGGGTATACAAGAGAAAGAAAGGTAAACCAGGGGTTGAAGGACCTCGATTCAAGGAAAAATGGTTGTTAAGGGCTTTACTCAAACGGAAGAATTCGAATTCAATTAAGTGTTTTCTCTAGTGATGAAACATAGTTTAATTGGAATTTTGTTAGCCACGATAGTTTTGCAAGATTTAGAACTTGAGAAGTTGGATGTGAAGACTACATTTCTACATGTCGAATTAGAGGAACGAATCTACATGAGACAACTAAAGGGATTTATCAAACCTAATATAGAAGAAAAGGTTTGTCTGCTGACAAAATCAGTGAATGGTTTGAAATAGTCACCTAGGGAACGATAAAAATGTTTTAATACATTCATGGTGTCAAAAGGGTCCGCAATAATTCCATATAATAGTTGTATGTATCATCAAAAGGTGTCTGATGATTCTTATATTTACTTGTTGTTGTATGTGGATGATATGCTTATTGCTTCTTGTAGTATGTCTCTCATTGTACAGATAAAGAAGCAGCTTAGTGCCGAGTTTCAGATGAAGGATCTTGGTAGAGCAAAGAAGATTCTTGGTATGAAGATTATCAGGAACAGAATTGTAGGATCATTACACATGTCTCAACAAAGCTATATTTCGAAAGTGCTATGATGATTCAAAATGTTTGATGCTAAGGAAATTAACATCTCGTTTGCTACTCATTTCAAGTTCTCTGCAGCAGGATCGTCCAAGGACGATGCTAAGTTGGAACAAATGTCCAAAGTTTCATATTCAACTGCAATTGATAGTATCATATATGTTATGGTATGCACACATCCATATATTTCATACGGTTAGTGTTGTCAACATGTACATGGGATGTCATGGGGAAGAACACTATATAGCATTGAAATGGATACTTTGGTATCTTAAGAAAATTGTGAATGTTGGCTTGATTTTCAATAAGACCAATAATGATGGATCATGGAACGATGTGGTAGGATCAATGGCTAGTTTTGTTGATTCTATCTTTCAGGTGATATGGATAAAAGAAAATCTTTGATAGGATATGTGTTTACTCTTGCTGGAAGTGCGATTAGTTGGAAAGAACAGTTTCAAGCTACTAAAGTTTTATCTGCAATAGAGGGAAAGTACATGGAATTAACATAAGAAGTTAAGGAGGCAATATGTTTATAAGGTTTGGTGGCAGATTTGGGGTTGGATAAGACTACTATAAACGTTTTTATGACAGTTCAAACGTCATACACCTTACAAGGAACCAGGTGTACCACGAGCATACAAAGCACATAGATTTCAATTATCATTTATTCGTGATATAACATCAAAGGGATATATTTATGTAAAGAAAGTGTCTACGCACGATATTCCAACATATATAATAACCAAGACAATATCAGTTTGAAAGTTTAGGGACTGTTTAAACTGAATTGGTGTTGACAACATCAAGTGAATGCCTTAAGGGAATTTGGTGAGTCAAAAGAAGATAATTTTATTTGTTAATAGTGAAGAAAATATATTTGCCTCAAAGGAAAATTTATTTAAAATGAGATGAATAATATTGCAATGTATATTGTGTCTCATGGTACAGTTTTGTATCATTGTCAGTGTATAATGTGTCCATTTGTATAGTATTATCTTAAAATATAACATGAGTTATACTTTATTGTCCTATGTATATGAGCCCATTAGACCTATTATCTAGTAAGTTTATTTATTCTCCATAAATAGCTTACCAGAGCTATGCAAAAAGAGATCTGAAAATCTGTAACCCTTTTTCATCATAGTGAAACTATTTTCTCTGACGGCTCCTGTATACGTAAATTTTTATCGAACCACGCTAAAATCTTGTTCTATTTTATTTCATGTTCTTTATTTTGTTCTGTGTTTGAGCCATTTGTGATACATTGCATATTGATTCATAACAAATTGGTATCAGAGCTCCATGCCCATAAAGAACACGATGTGGGTGAAATTTTCGGATGTCGAACAGGCTGAACCATAAGCCATGCTCAAGGTGAATGATATGTTTTATTGATCACTAGTATTGCCTAGTTTGGAGTACATGTGACTCATCAAGAGGTATGGCTTGATTGTACTGTATCAAGATGGTGGTAATTGATTAGAGTGATGATAAGGAACAATACGGTATGGTCTAACAAAAGCGAGCAGCTACATCTGTAGTGTCTCTATGGATAAGGTAGTCCACAACATTATTAGAGTGGAGGGTGAAAGTTAATTGAAATGAGGCTATAGTGGTTATTTGTTTGAAAGGAGGATTTGTTAGGGTTCAACCAAAGTTTCACATCTCACATCGGTTAAACATGGAAAGGGTCAATGGTATATAAGTAACAACATATCTCAACTAGTATGATATTTTTTTCGAAGTAGACCAAAAGCTAGCTCGTGCGACATTTTGGATCCAAACGGACAATATCATACTAGTGTTGAGATCGAATTATTATGTCCATACTTATATACGAAGGCAGACTATGCGATATCCATATTCCCAACATAATTTATTTAAAAAGTGAATTTCATAAAAATTTGGGCTATAAAAAAATTCTATAATATATAGTTGTTACGAAGTAGAACCGGACATGATTTATCATATATATAATTTTCTCCAAAATGGTTATAGATCAAAATAAACAATGGGTTACGATGGATAAAAATAAAAACCATGTTTTATTTGAGGGATGAAGTAACATAATAAGATTTTCCAAAATATAAGAAAAATAATACATGATAGAGATCTCCTTAATTATGCATAAGTTATAATTATGATGAAATAAAATTGTATCCAATTTACTTTTATATCTAAAACTGAGTTGAAATAAAATATTAAAATTTGTTGAAATCAATAATTTTTTATCGAATATCGTGGTATATATATATATATATATATATATATATATATATTGGTGTGGTTTAATACTGTATGAGGGTAATTTTGTAAAGTGTTTTGGATGTTTTGTGGAATTTAATGTTTAGAGTGTAGTAGAGAGATAATTATGTTGTCTACTAGTAATAAATTATGATTACCCTCATTAATGAAAGTGGTTGATGTATTTATACTTAATTACTGACCCATGGGCTTATTGGATCGGCTCGTGACATCGGGTCAAGTTTAAGGACCCATTAGTAATCTGGTTTAAAGTGATTAACAACTAGTTTAGTCAACATATAATATATTTGTCCTGTTCGGAATTTTATTATAGTTGTTTGGTCTAAATTTTCCGTTGAATTTAGTCAAGGCACAATAACCAAAATATCTGAACTCGTCATATATTATCCAATTATTTCCAATATGATACCAAAATAAATAGGTAATCTAATTTTTTGTCCATTCTAGATGGTTATTACGTAATATGGCCAACTAAAAGTTTTTAATCAAGTATCTTTAAAACACCAAATTTACTCTTATTTATTTAATAATCTAATTTTAATTTCATCTTCTCTTATTAGCAACAACAACCCTATTTTTTCTTTTGTCTTATGAAATTCTATTCTATCATAGTGTATTCAAAAGCTTGACATTGATCCGGAGACTCTTTGCTTATTTTCTTTTTTTTTGTCTCCCGAAAGTCTATTACGTAATAGTATACTTGGAAGCTTGACTCTTATATGGTGACTTTGATCCAATGACTCTCTGTTTCACTCTAGTAAAAAGCTCGACTCTGATTCCTTCACGTTCTTCTTTTATTTTTTAAGTGTAATGTTAGATTGTATGTTTGATATCTGATGCATGAATGATATGATCTTGTTTTGTTAGATTGTGTTAAGATTATTCAATATCTGATAAACAATGTAAAAAAGTATTGTGGAAGATGGGGTTTGTAATGTCTTTGGATTGTATGTTTGGATGTTTGTTTGATATTTGATTGTTACATTTCAATAAGTTGTTTTTTATGTCAACAACTGTAATTTTTCGTCTATTCATATATGTTGTATTTTTATCATAGTATTTTCGGTTTTCTTACATTTTTTATTAGTTGGGATATATACTAGATGATTGGTGTTAACCGGTTCAACAGATAGTTAAACAAATGTTTCAATTATGTTTTGCTCATTGTTTTAATAAGAGTGTTTGAATTACCTTTTGCTAATTTGATGTTAAAGAAGTATTACAAAGAGACTTTGATGCCTTGGGAAGTGGCATGCAGGAGGTCAGATGTTCTATTCCGAAATCAAGAGTTTGTATGAAATATATTTTATTAATTTATATAATCTTTTGAATTGTAGGTCGAAGCTTTTAAAGTGTATAATTTAAACCACAGATCTGGAATAAGAGTTGTCCTTCTTGCAGTATCTCATTCTCAGTACTTGAAACATCTTAATTACTGATACAATTACGAAATAAAGAAAACATGATGTTTCTATAATAGTATATGTTGATTGTTGTACTTAATTTATCGTTTTCTATTTCAAGTCTAGGAAACGGGTAACAACCAACAATATCAAAGCTTGATCTTGATCCTCAGGTTCAGGTCCTATAATTGTGATTGTGTATAATTTATTTTTATCATACTTTCATTAATTAATAATACAAGATCTTAACTCTTAACCGAGTTACTTTTTTTTTACCTTTTTTTTTAAATTTTTGAGAAATATCGATTTGGAGAATTATATATATAATCTCGTGATACTGTTTAATAGTGGTGATATTGATGCTAGATTTTTTTTCCACAAACATGAGTTCGTAATCACTTAAGAAGATGAGCTTCATCAATCCTAGCTACGTGCATCCTCTCTATCGACCGATTACTACTTCAATGCAAAATATAAACAACTTTCTTCATGTTGGGTCAGGCCAAAGGAAGTTTGCTGGTGCAAATAATCTCGAGCTTGTAAATATCACTTGTTTTGTCCAAACTATGTTTTTAAGTTTATCGTCAAGTGCATCTATTATCATATGTCCATATTGGATATGATTTCAAGCTCATTCGGCTAAACATATGTATTGATCACTGCGAATGGAACATAACAGACA
This sequence comes from Limnanthes douglasii subsp. nivea, assembly GCA_036936605.1. Lineage (NCBI taxonomy): Eukaryota > Viridiplantae > Streptophyta > Magnoliopsida > Brassicales > Limnanthaceae > Limnanthes > Limnanthes douglasii. The sequence continues at coordinate 51,792,164 of JAUPFV010000004.1, read as the reverse complement.
TTAATGTGAAAACCATTTGCTTCAATATGATTAAGATAGATTTAAGGATGGTTATCAGGTTTAGGTTTATTAATTTTTAATTTTACGTGGATTGCTACTAACTTTTGTATTACAAAGAATATATAAACGTTTAAATTAGACTAGAGATTTTAAATTTTCCGATTTTTGTTTGGGAGTTTGATTTTGAACACTTATAATTACATAACATGTCACATTATATAAGGGATCGGTGACAGCCAAATACTTGCAGGTTTGTAGTCTTGTGCAGAGTGAAAACTAAGTATTTCGAGATAATCGTCTTAAAAAGGTGAAGTTTTTAGTCTTTCTCAAGCTAATCTATTTCTATTTTGTTCAGTTTAGATGTTAATATAACTATACTAGTTGAGTTCTTGTTGTTTTGTATTGTCTTACTCTATTGTAAAACAAGTAGAACTGCATGTCCAATGCATTGAATATTTTTTGGGTCAACTGTTTTTTTCCTGTTGGTTATAAATAGTTGTTCCAAACCTTATAATATCCAACTAGCGAATCTTATTATTCTCGGTAACAGAAGTACGACTTACATTAGGCCACTTCTGATGTCTTTGTATATCTATTTTTCATCTTTCCTTTCGTGTCTTCATCTATTCTTCATCACTTTTGAGCCACAATATTTCTCTAATATGATTCTGATTTTTAACTTTTTTTTACTCAATTCGATTTAAAATTTACTTGGTTTTAATTTTTTTATTTTGATATATAGTGTAGTAAAGGGTGTGATATATTAAAGTGCATGATGTAGTATTGTGATGTTTAATTAAATATGTTGATACTAGTATTTTTAACTTCTCTATATTGAATATAAGGATGTATTTAATCAATTTGTACTTGTTCATTGCTTTCACCAACTACTTGTAGTTGATTATTGATTTTTTGGGTAATAAAATCAGTTTGATTAATAATGTGTGTCCTTAACGATGATGCAGAGCCCTTGTGAGCATGCTTTCTGTCTAAAGTCTGCAAGAAGTTATTCGATTTTTTATCTGTAAGGAGATATATGCCTTGTTTTGCTTAAATATTAATTAGTTTTCTTAGTACTATTGTGAAATCTAATACCATCTATGTAATACAGGTTTTAAACTTTTATGTGTAGTCTCTGGTGTTACCTATTCATGTTCACAACAAAAATGATTATTTGACTTTGTGCTTGTAGTAGTAGGATAATCAAAATAGTATTTTTGTGAAGTAATAGAGTAATAAGCTATGAACTTGTATTGTAATCTTACTCGGTCGCAGTTGTGATGAATATATTCAAAAAATTCAAACGATCAAGATGATGAAATAGATCTTTATCTATGCGATTCCTCACAGTCTCAAGTCGTTTATGAAGAAGAGAGAATTTGATTTACATATTTACCAGACCCATTCTGATCTTCTACATCCCAATGTAGAGAAAATGGATGGTTAACAGTAAGATGTTAGAAGTTCCAAATAATCTTCAGCTTTGTATTCAAATTTTCGATGTCCCATAACTCCCGTTTTTTTCTCCCGATTCGATTTTCCAGCATCATGATCATGATGACAAATCTCGTAGACAACAAAAACTTATACCAAGACGAGTCATGTAGATAAATGGTACAATTTGGCTTTTAGAGTTGAATTTTAAAAATGAATGAAGATTTCAAATACTGTTATATGTATGTCCATTTGTGTATTATGTTGTAGCATAAGTGAGAGAAATAAATAGGCATTGGATTTTGTGTTTTGTAGCAAGTTTTATTGTTTTGACTTTTTTAATACTATTAAGTAACAATATTAATTTAAATTTTTAATACTTTTAAAAAATAATTCTCAAAACATACGTCTCATAAAAATAAAGATAACAATGGTTTCATTTTTTTGTTGAAATTATATTAAAAATATAGACTTTTTAAAAAATCATTTTTTTTATTGAGAGTACTATCATAAATTCATAATACCAAATATAAATTATAATATTATTTGGTATCAAATGTGAATTTAGACTAATATAAATACATTAAAATCTTCATATATTATATTAAATGTTTACCACATTGAAATCACTCAATATATAATACCATATAATTGTATGAACATATTATATTATGTCATTTTACCAAAATTATGAATAAATGTTATTATAAGTTTCTTATTAAAAACATAAAAAAATCTAATAATTATTTTAACAATGTATTATATAATATTTCAATAAAAAAATTTTAAAAAAAACACACATTAAAAATAACCCACCAATGGTTCATTTAATAAATTTATTATAAATTTTTATTTTGATTTTTTAATTCTTTTTTGTCAAATTCAATAAAATTCATAAAATTGTCCGAACCAAAACAACCATGCCATTAGGTTCGCCATTTAGATCAATGATTGACTGAAATCCGAAAAATAAAATTAAAAAACCAATATTTCTTTCTTTCCGTAAATTAATTTAAAAATTTATAAATTAAATTATTTTAATTTTATTTAAATATTATAAAAATTCGAAAAAATAGAACTAAGAAACTAATATTTCTTTCCTTCCATAACTCAACTTAATAATTTATAAACTAAATTATTTTGATTTGATTTAAATATCTATAGATAACGAGAAAAGTATTAGTAAAAACCTACTCAACTACATAATTACCCAATAGTATCCATTTTTGGGATAGTGCCAATTGATGCCTCAACTTGAATTTTGGACAAAAATACCCTCGACTATATATAACCATATTTATCTTCCCTTCTCATAGCCTTTCAACCCGAAATCCAGTCCATCCTCATCCGATTTCGACTGGTGATTGGTGACCGTCTTCTACTCCCGATTTCGACCGCTGTTTCTACACCGGTCAAAGTTGTTTATCTCAACCGAAATCAAGTGTTTAGGATCGGCAGTAGGTATTTTGGTTTATGGGTTTATCGTCAAACATAGTAGTTTCTTAGGTTTCATGTACTGATAATCATTTTGTGCGTGTTGTGATGTATATTAGATGAGTTTTGGGTGGTTGTTTGTTGGTTATGGTGCTCTTTTCATATTTCTCAGGCCCTTGCAACGTGCATGTAAAAAATAGAACAATTCGCATCTTGGTGCATGTGCGTTATAGTACATTTCGCATCTTCATCATGTAAGAATGCACACAATTCGCATGAAGTCCTGAGAGTTGTGTACAAGTTGCGGTTGGGTACAAGTTGTTTACATACAATTGGCATGTAGTCCTGAGAGTTGTGTAATAGTTGCATATGGGTAAAAGTTGTTGATAGACAATTCGCATCTAGTCCTGAGAGTTGTGTACAAGTATTGCACACAATTTGCATGTAGTCCTAAGAGTTGTGTACAAGTTGCGTCTGAGTACAAGTTGTTTGCCTACAATTCGCATGTAGTTCTAAGATTTGTGTACAAGATACGTCTGGGTAAAAGTTGTTTGCATACAATTCGCATGTAGTCCTGAGAGTTGTGTACAAGTTGCGTTTGGGTACAAGTATTGCACACAATTCGCATGTAGCCCTAAGAGTTGTGTACAAGTTGTGTTTGGATACAAGTATTTCACACAATTCGCATGTAGTCCTGAGAGTTGTGTACAAGTTGCGTCTCGGTACAAGTTGTTTGCATACAATTTGCATGTAGTCTTGACAGTTGTGTAAGGTGCATTTAGGTAAAAGTTGTTTGCATACAATTCACATTTAGTCTTGAGAGTTGTGTACAAGTCGTGTTTGGGTACAAGTATTGCACATAATTCCTATGTAGTCCTGAGAGTTGTGTACAACTCTCGCGATTTCCTCAGCGTTGTGTGCAACTCTCGCGATTTCCTGAGAGTTGTTTGCAACTCTCTTGATTTTCTGAGAGTTGTTTGCAACTTTGTCGATTTCCTGAGAGTTGTTACTCGTGAAATTTTATTTTTAAAAAAAAAATCAGTAAATATCATCAATGGATATAGTTTTGTTCATTTAAAAAAATAAAAGCAATAGTACTTTCATTAATTTTTTCGATCTTCGGTTTGAAAGATATGGATCTTTTAAAACTAAAATAAAAAAAGTAAGAAAAAGAAATTTTGTTTATGTGGTTGTTTATGAAGGAAAAAAGTAATTAGAGTATTAAAATAATGTTAGATACTAGGAATTAGGTAGTTGAGATGGGTATTAAGAGATAGGATCAAGCTATATATACCCAATTCTGGTTTAAGTATACCCAGTTTTGAGTATACCCAAAGGTGATCTAAGTATACCCAATGTTTTCCAAAAATATCATTTTCCAGGTATATAAGTCAAATTTTTTTACTAACTTCCATCCAACACATTTTTCTCTACACTTTCTCTCACTTCTCTCACTTCTCTCTAAACTCTCAAACTCTCTTCTCTCAAAACACTATCACCTCTCTCTCAAATTTTCCGGCGAGCCACCACCACTCCTCCTCCTCCTCCTTCATCATGGTGAAGAACAAAAACCCACAACCACCACCTACGTAAGTTCCCTAATCTAATTTTGAAAATTAATTTAGTTAGTTTTAGGTATGAATTTAGGATTTAGGTTAGATTAAGTTATGAATTTAGGGTTTAGGTATGGATTTAGGGTATAATTTAGGCTAGAAAATAGGGTTTAGGGGCCATTTTCCAGCCCGGTTGCTGGTTGGAAAATGGCCGGCAATTCGCACAGGTGGTGCGCCTAGGGCAGCATTATCGGTGCGAATGGTTGTGCCTAGCGGCACAGGCTGCTGTGCACCTATGGTGCACAGCCGAAATTTTTATAAAAATTTCCAAAACTACATTTTAAAAATTACTTTTGTATTTTTTTTAAAAAATGAAATTTTTAAGAAATTACTTTCAATTGGAAGTTCGATTTTGAATTATAGTTTTTTTTTTTAATTTTGAGGATTATGTCATATGTTATTGTTATTAATTTCGTAATTTTTTTTGTATTATTGTAGGTCCGACGCCGTTGAGGAGCGACGTCTTCCTCGCTCTAGGATGTATCACCCGGGTCCGCAATGCTAAGCACGGACGAGATTCAGCTCAGGACCCTGAGACTATTCGTCTTAGAGAGGAGGAGGAGGAGAGGATAAGGTCTGATCGGTCTTTGCGCCGATCAACCGTGGACAGAGGAAAGAAAAATCCATAGAGATTGCAGTGGATGATAGTAGAGGCGGAGGCTCCTCACGACGCGAGACAACGCATTCACACCGATCACCACCTCCCACTACTAGTTATCCACCACCTCCCGCTCGAAGTGCTCCATCCCCTGCGCATACTAGTACACATCCTCCACCTGTTAGTGACAGGGTGGATGCGACTGGGGACCCTGAGCAGGATACCATCGATGAGGAGCATATCGATGCGATCCACACAGAGGAGCAACGAAAGACGTTTGCATTTCTGAAATGCAACAAGATACCTTTGTTTCCTGACTACAAGGAGCACGAGGCGTATCACGTCTTCATTGGACAGGGAAGTACCAAATTATTAAACGTCTAGTCTAAGGTTTTACTATTATTAATTTCTGACTTAGTTTTTTATTTACAGGGTCGCACTTCATTAGGCATACAGACACATTATAATGTGCTTCGTATAAGGGACCTCAGTGCTCAGCCAGACGTGCAGGGACATTTGGCGCGGACTTCTTTCAGTCCTCTTATAGCTCACTTACCTCAGTATTTCACGCACTCAGTACTTGATTAGGTATTCGTTGAGCATTGGCATCAAGAGACCAACACGTTCCATTTCTCATTTTGGGAAATGACGATTACCCTCGACGATGTCAGCTGCATTACAGGTCTCTCTGTAGTTGGCCGGACCTTGGATGTATTCACGGCTCCACTTGATGAGATATACAACTACTAATCTAGTATGTTAGGTTTGACAGTGGATGAGGTCCTTGCAGAGATACAGTCCACTAGAGGCGTTGGCTTCAAGATCAAGTGGCTGCGGGAGACTTTCACCAGGGATCGCTACATCGAGCAGACTCATGCTGAGACTATCCACCATGTATCACGAGCATACCTAATGTTCTTATTTGGTTGCACTATTTTTGCGGATACTAGTCAGAAAAGCGTCAAGGCTGCCTACTTGTACGAGTTGGCGAATGTGGATTCTGGTTTGTGGGACATAGCGTGGGGTACGAGTGCATTAGCATTCTTGTTCCGTGGTTTGAGTGATGCTTCGAAAGCATTGAAGCATAACCTGTATGGATTTGTAGCCATGCTTGATTGCTGGATTTGTGACCATTTCCCCGCGTTTAGAGCCTCCGAGAACGCGGACCACGTAGCGAGGCATCCTAGGATTGTGAAGTGGCTACCGAAGCGGATTGTTGGGCAAAACATCCGCCCCAAATTGGTTGTTCGTACTCTCCTTTCAGATCAGAAGGAGACAGATGTAAGTGTTTAGTAGTCAGTAACATATTCATATTAAGTTTTATTTTTTTAAACATTCTAAGTGTTTTACTTTTTTGGAACATGTCATTTTTTAGCCGTACGAGGATATCAGATTCCAGTTCCCCGTGAAGGAGATTCGCACCATCGTTTATCTTTTGCGGATAATGAGCACGGTTAAGGGTTATATACCTGATCTAGTTATGCGCCAGTTCGTACGGGTTCATGATGAACCCAAATTCCCACTTGTACTCCGATCGGGTTACAAGAAGAGAGATTTGGCGAGGTACACTTGGCGAGAGAGTGCATGGCTAGATTGGCGTCAGCATTTTCTTTCTGAGGATCGGTTGACCGTTACCATTGCCACATATAGACAGTCGGCGACGAACACCTACTGGAGGTACTTGGCTAAGTATTCTTGGCATACTATTAATCCACCACCACGCACCACGGACGACAGATTGCTAGACGTTGTTCGGTCGATTGTTACATTGCCTGTAGGTCGTGGGGAAGAGGGTGCGCTTAGGTGGAGAGATCAAGTCCTGCAGCTCTTCTCTCCTCGGTTATTTTTCCTCATTATTGGACTTGTTTTAGCTTTGTTATGATCTATCTTTTTCATTCACGTTGATGTTGTTTATCCATTTGTAGGATTTGTTAAACTATCGTCTTTTGTATTATGATATCTACCTTTTTATTTCCATCATTTCCTTTAGATTTGTTAAACTTTCTCTGAATGCTTATTTACAATTTAGAATCCGTAAAATACTTAATTCGTACCATTTTAACCATCCAACTTTTAAACCATAACAAAAAATTAACAAAAAACTTCAACCATTATAAAACATTAACACCATCAAACACACTCCAACCCATGAAGAAAGACTTCAACTTTTAAACCAATTTAAAATATTAACAAAAAACGTTCTAACGGCTAAAAAAATGTAAAACCGGATAAATGAGTGAAAACCTTAAAAAAAAATACAAGTCATTGTGCACCATTGGTACGCAGTCAGGAGTACCTATGGTGCACATTACTGCGTACCAATGGTACAACCGTGTGTGCACCATGGGTAATATAGAAGGCGTACCCATGGTGCGATGTACCATCGGTATAGGAGGCATGTATCATCGCCAACATGCCAAGTACCGGCCGGTGCATGACACCATTGAGGCGCACCGATGGTGCCTCACACTGTGTACCTATGGTGCAACCTTTATACACCATAGGTATACAAGGTGGTGTACCGATGGTGCTATGGACTTGGCACCATCGGTACATTCCACTGTGCACCATCGGTACACAGTAGGCAGTACCAATGGTGCACAATTGGTACTTGAAATTTTTTCCCGGTATTTTTCCCCGCGTTTTTTTTTTGCGCTCTTTAATTTCCGCCAAAGTAATTTTACATTTTTCTATATAAAGAGGTCTAAGTTACAACACCAAACACACAAAACTCTTCTTCAAACCTAGTTGAAGTCTTTCTTCATGGGTTGGAGTGTGTTTGATGATGCTTCATGAGTCTGAATTCAGCATGCTCCCCGGACAGGGACAGATCAGTCCAAAGCCTCCGGACCGGACAGATCAGACAGGTCACATGGACCGGACAGATCACTTCGAACACTATGACCATAGGACTGTTCGAACTATGACAAAAGTACTAAAAACCTAAACACTTCTTGACTAAGCTACTTGCTCTCCTACTTAGAGCTCATGGGTCTTTGAACATGACCCGGGTCCATTAAACATGACCCGAAAGCCCATAAGGGCCCAAACATTACACTATAAATACCCAACCACCCGCATTAACTAGGGGTAATTAAAATTAACTGCTACCAAGCTGCTTAATTATCTCTCTACTCTCTAAACACTTAAAACACCCACACACTACCATTTAAACACCCACATACCACCATAAAACACCAGCTGAAATTACCAGCCTACCCTCAGGCGATAATTATCCACATCAAATTGGCGACCACAGTGGGAGTAAAAATGTGCCTGAATCAAGCATTCAAAACCTGTCAAAAAACTCTGTCCGTATGAATCCGGACAATCCAGAGCTTCCACCGGCTTTGCTCGAAGTGGTGGAAGAGAACGATGAATACACTGTCGAAGAGCGTGATAGGTTAAAGTGTAAAATAGAAGCTCTGAGGGCTGAGAAGGCCAAGATGGGCGTGAAAGAAAAATCCAAAGCATCGGTTGCTCATCATATCGATAACCCCAGAGAGCATTAGGCTTCCAAAACTCATGTGAGCACCAAAAAGACTCATGCAAGTTCCAAAAAGTCTCACCGGTCCAAGCCTATGTAGAGTTCTGACTCGAGCTCAGAATCTTCAGGTAGCTCTTCGAACAGTGAGGGAAATGAAAAATCCTTGTCCTCTAGCAGCGATGAGGGTCGAACCAGGAAAAAGCAAAAGCAGGTTAAGAAATATTCAAGAAAAAGAGACAGGCATGGAAGAATGAAAAGGCATATTGGCAAGGGATCATCTCACCACCGGAGGTATACGGACAAGATGCTGATGGATCCCTTTGCTTTCCACGATGAGCCAGGTATCTTTGCAACTCCCAATGAGGATACTGTGTTTAGTCGTGGAAGGAATTGGAGGCAGTCTCCACTGTCTTCTAAAATCCTGTCCGGAAACCTCCCCAAGAGGTTTGACAACACTAAAATAGAGAAGTATGATGGCAGTACTGATCCGGACAACCATCTGGAGCAATTCAAGAACTTCATGATGAACTTTGATGACGATGATAAACTACTTTGTAGGGAATTCTCCCAATCATTTACGGGGAGTGCTCTGAAATGGTACAACAGCCTGCCTCAGGGTTGTATTAAAAATTTCGATACGTTTTGGGTGGCCTTTCAAAGGCAGTTCGTAGGGAGTAAAGAGCTGAAGGGCAATAGAGACACCATAATCCATTGTGCCCAGGAGCCATATGAGTCCTTGAAAGAATACATAAGTCATTTTGTGAACACCAAGAATGGGTTGGCTGATTGCTTCGAACAGGTGGCAATAGCATCCCTAAGGCAAGGTTTGAATCCAGGCAATCTAGCTGATTCAGTAACCAGGAAGAAGGCCATGACCTGGGGAGGATTGCTGAATCAGGTTGGCAAACAGATAAACGTCGATGAAACAAAGAAAACCAGGGTACACAGGCAGGTGAGGTCTACCCCGGTGACACCTAATCCCAATCAGAATCAGTCCGGGAACAAAGCGAGAGAGACCGGACAGGGGCATGGTAGGGTAAAAGCTCAGTCTCAGCCAGCTGCTCCTGCTCAAAGTCAACAATCCAGAAACAAGAGAGGGCCGTAGGTCCAACCGGAGTGGTTCGCAGAGTTAAAAGAAAGCATGGCCACTATCTTCGATAAAACAAAGGATGAGGTGCATTACCGGAGACCGGCAACATTGCAGTCTCCCAAAGAGCATCGCAACAACTCTTTTTGCCAATATCACAATGATATTGGTCATACCACTGATGATTGCATAGCATTGAAGCAAGAAGTTCAAAACTTGATTGAAAGGGGGAAGTTGGGAGCTTACGTTAAAAGAAGAGGAGGCAACAGGCCTGACAACACTCACCGGGTTGGTCCGAGTAATGTTGCTCCGGAGGGAGCCATGGTAATAGTTGAAAGATTTGATGTGGAATCTGAATACTTAGATCATGATCCAACTCGGAACAGAGTGGGTGCTATAGAAGAATGTTCTAGGTCGGTCTCCGGGCTCATTAAGTTTTTCGAGTCGCTTACAATTTTCGGAGGGGACACTATGACAGCTCCTACTGCTTCTTCGAGGAAGAGGCATGTTCATACCTTGGCCTCCTAGCTAGAAGGAGGCATGACATCTTACCAGTCACCAAACTCATTTCCCTTCATTGTGTTTGATGAGGATGATTTAAGAAACATTGCTGGCCCTCATGAGGATGCTGTTGTCATAGGAGCATCTATAGGGGGCAATGACATACGACGAATCTTGGTGGATACTGGAAGCTCAGCTAATATCCTTTTCCTAACCACTTATAAGAAAATGAAAAATCCAGCTGTAATTCAGAATTCGGACAGGTCAATCGTGGGCTTCACAGGCAGCTCAGCAGATGTGATCGGGGAGTTCGAAGAAGAGGTGTTATTGGGCAAGGGCCCTTTCAAGAAAATGGTCAGAATACTCTTTATTGTGGTGGATTGTCCCACTTGTTATAATGCCATTCTAGGGAGGTCTTGGCTCTCTAGGATGCATGCAATGGCTTTAATAGTCCATCAGTGCTTGAAGTATGCTGTTCAGGGACAGGTTGGAGTTGTCCGGAGCAGCCAAAAGATTGCAAGAGAATGCTATGCTACTGCCCTGGCTCCTCGAATGCTGGGGGCAGTCCGTATTAGCGAACAATAGCAGTTTGAGGGCCTTTTTGGGGGTGAGGGTGAAATTGATGACCCCAGAGAGACCCCTGGAGTGTTGATACCGGTTGAAGAGGTAGAAACGCACTGGTTGGAAGATGGAAAATGTGTCAAGATAGGGTCTAAAATGCCCCCTGCTTTGAAAGATCAAATGTTAAAGTTTTTGAAGAACCATCAGCACGTCTTTGCTTGGTGCAATGCTGATGTTACTGGAGTTCCACCAGAAGTAATCTCACACCATCTATCCGTCCGGAGAGATGTATCTCCAGTGGTTCAGAAAAGAAGAGCTTTTTCTAAAGAAAAGGCTGATGTCATAGTGTAAGAGGTTGACAGGCTCACAAAGATGGGGCACATCAAGGAGTCTCAATACCCTTTGTGGACTGCCAATCCTGTCCTGGTGAAAAAGAAGAATGGCAACTGGCGCATGTGCATTGACTTCACAGACCTCAATAGAGCTTGCCCAAAAGACTTGTATCCGGTCCCCCGGATCGATCAGTTAGTAGACTCCACCTCTGGAAACAAGCTGCTTTTCTTTATGGATGATTTCTCCTGATACAATCAGATTCAAGTGGATCCTAAGGATCAAGAGCATACCACATTTGTAACTGACAGAGGGCTTCATTGCTACAAGGTGATGCCATTTGGTTCGAATAGACCCCACAGTGTGATGAGGCTTTCGATGAAATCAAGAAACACCTGTCCTCCCCCAAAACTTTGTTCAAACCAGTTGATGGGGAGACTCTCTTCGTATATTTGGCAGTTTCAAGTTGTGCCATCAGTGCTGTGTTGGTAAGAGAGGTTGGTGGACATCCCCATCCAGTATACTACATTAGCAAAAGCTTGATAGATGCAGAGAAGCGTTACTTAAAACTTGAAAAGTTAGCATTGGCCTTGGTGATAGCAGCCAGGAAGATGAGGCCTTATTTTCAGGCTCATCCCATCATTTTTCGGACTTCTTTTCCTTTAAAGAATGTCCTTCAAAAAGCAAACATTTCGAGCATAATGACTAAGTGGTCAGTAGAGTTGGGGGACTTCGACATAGACTTTGCTCCCCGGACAACAGTAAAAGCCCAAGTTGTGGCTGACTTTCTGGTTGAATTCCACTCCGATAGGGATTCAGAGCAAGCTACTGATATAAAAGACAAGAAAATGTGGATCGTCCGAACAGACGGTGGATCTAGCACTATGGGATGTGGTGCAGGAATATGTTTAACTTCCCCATATGGAGACAATATGTACCAGACTATTTGTTTTGCTTTCAGGGCATCTAATAACGAGTCCGAATATAAAGCAGCTATAGTTGGGTTAAAGTTAGCCTACATTTGTGGGGCTAAGAGGGTCAAGCTGCTAAGTGACTCCCAATTGCTTATCCACCATGCCTTAGGCCAACCTGAGGCTAGAAAGGAGCAGCTTGTGAAGTATTTACTCCTCCTCAAGAATGAAGCACTAAAATTTAAAGTTGTTGTCTATGAGCACATTCCCCGGGCAGAAAATGAGCTAGCAGACTCATTGGCAACCATAGCATATACGAAGTCATACCCATGGATCCATGTGCTTGAAAGCCCTTCTATTCAACTTAGTAAGGGTGTAGAAGAGGAAATTTTTGAAATACAAGTGAAACAGCCTCAAGACTGGAGATCTCCTCTCCTACAATATCTGTCCGATGGTATTGTGCCTTCAGATAAGTCACAAGCCAGAACATTGAAACACAAGGCTTGTGGTTTTATCATATTAAGAGAAGTGTTGTACAAAAAGTCCTACAATAAACCTCTCCTACGTTGTTTGGGGGATGATGAGTCACAAGTGGTCCTCTCCGAATTGCATGATGGTGAGGGATCAGCCCATTGTGGATTTAGAGCTTTAACAAGAAGAGTATTACTCTCCGGATACTATTGGCCATCAATCATGAAAGATGCTAAGGAATTGGTGAGGAGGTGTGACCCATGCCAAAGGTACAGCAATGAAATTCATGTACCAGCCATTCCTCTAGAATCCATTTCTGATCCCATTCCCTTCGCTCGATGGGGGTTGGATTTAGTAGGGCCTCTCCCTGTGGCGTCCGGAGGGCGCAAAACTATAATTGTGGCCATAGACTATTTCTCGAAGTGGATAGAAGCAGCTCCCCTGGCAGAGACAACGTCAAAAGCTGTCATAAAATTCATTCTATCCAACATATGTTGCAGATTTGGTGTCCCCCAGAAAATAACAACAGACAATGGACCACAGTTCGACAATAGAGAAATGGAGAGCTTCTGTGCCTCAAGGGGTATACAGCATTGTTTTTCTTCACCTTTCCACCCACAAGCAAATGGGAAAGTTGAAGTGGCTAATAGAACTATACTCTCCGGGTTAAAAAAGAATTTGGAAGGGGCTGATGAGAAGTGGCCTAGTTATTTGCAAGAAGTCTTGTGGGCCTACCGGACAACACCTGGGGCTGCAACACAAGAATCACCCTTCGCCTTGGTCTATGGGATGGACGCAATAGCCCCCATAGAGAAGACACTCCCTTCCTTTCATGTTCACAACTTCTCCGAACACACTAATGAGATGGCAATCATAAATCAACTTGATTTGATAGAAGAAAGACGGGTTAAGGCTCACCTCAGAGTTGCACATTATCAGGGCTTGATGAGGAGCAGGTTTGCTTCCAAAGTTAAAAGAAGAGATTTCCAACCAGGGGATAAAGTATTAAGGAATGTCTTCTTACACACTAAAGAAAAGCTCTTCGGAAAGCTGGCCCCAACCTGGGAGGGTCCGTATATAGTGGTTGAAAGAATCAAGCCTGGAACTTATTGGTTGGAAGACAAAGATGGCAGAGTTCTAACTCATCCTTGGAATATTGAGCATCTCCGGATGTACTTGGAATAGCACCTGTGTAAATATTTACTTGTTTAAACATCCATGTAAATATTTAGGGGCATACTCTTTCCTCCCCGGTGGCACGGAGAGGTTTTAATGAGGTGTTCGGGTTGTTAAATAAAATTCGATGCCTTCTTCAAAATTTTCTAAGTGTTTTTAAAGTCCAATCCCTTATCATACTATCCGGACTGAAATATCTAAAGGCTATTTAAATTCTAGCCGGAGAATTTATACACTCTCATAATGCGACAACTAAAAGCTACTTAAACTCTGGCTGTCAAAACTAAAACGAACAATGAAAGAAGATGATGGTTATACAAAACAGAGATATTCATTGAGAAAAACAACTTAAAATTGCCTTGCCTTCCAAGGACTTTCAATAGTCAAGGTACAACACAAAAAACCTGTCCGGTCGAGCACCGGACACCATTACAAAAAGAGTGCCTTGGCCTTCCAAGGACTTTAGTTTGAATAAAAAATAAACAAAGTAAATTGTGGGTTAAGGTTGAGCCTTTGAAGATGGCTCACCCTCATCTGCCTTCTTACCCTTAGGGTCATCTATCCCTTCATCTACGTTCTTGCCTTTGGGATCGTCTTTCTTGTCATCTGGGCTCTCCCCAGTATGTTCCTCATCATCCGAGGAGCCACTAGAGTAGCCATACCTGTCACCTTCGGCCATCGTATGATATGGGAGGTTTTCGGGCTCAACATAAAGCCACAATTCCCCTAGGTTCCTCTGTGGAAACCTTTCATGGAAAAGTAGGACCATGTCAGACCTCACCTTTTCAAGCAACAGCTCTTCGCTCTTGATCATTTGGTTGGCATAATTATTGATCCTGGCTTGGATCTTGGCATCCTGCTCCTGTAACAAGGCAGTTTTCTCCTCAGCAGCCTTGGTCACTGCATTCTCAAGAGCAATCTTGTCAGTGGTCAAGTTGGTGATAATCTTCTCCTTTGTCGTGGTCTCTCCCTTTGAGACAGTAAGGTCTTTCTCCACACCGGACAACTTCTCCTGGAGGTCTTTTATGGTTTCTTCTAGGGTGGCAACTTTTGTGTTGCTTTCCTCTTGATTCCTCTTCAGCTCCTCATTTGTTTCCTTAAGCATGTCAGCATTGGCAGTAGCAGTGCGAAGGTCTTCGGACAACTTTTCCTTCTCAAGATTGAGGTCTTTAATGATGTCTGCTTGACCCCGGACTTGTCTTTCCAGTGTGAGTACTGGCTGCACATTGCTCAGAAGGGAGTGGGCTATGGTGTTCTTCTCACTAGAGACGATGAAAGTTTTGCAATTGAAATTGACAGTGTTAGAGCTGCTCAGAGGAATGTAAGGCCCTGCGAAGTCGTCTCTGGGGAGGTTGAGGAAGTATTCGCCAAGTTCACCAAGACCGGTGATGTCTACTTCATCCATATTGAGCTCTCCTCCCTCGACTTCATCAGTATGAAAGTCCCTTGGGATCTCTTCAGCATGTGTTGGATCAGAAGGGTCAACCTGAACAGAAGGCTCCGGATCCCGGAGAGCAAGCTCATCTCCTTTGGCAGTCTTTTTCTTCTTCTTGGCTGCCCGGTCTTCCCCTTCACTCCCCTGCTTGCGGTTCCTCTTGGAAGCCCTTGGAGATTTTGGGAGTTCTGCTTCCTGCCTTACAGTCTCTTGCTCCACTACCTGCAAGAGAGCAGCATCAATTTGGCTCTGAGTCGGCCCCTCCGGGTCAGTTGGAGCATCCTTTTCAGCATCAGCAGGGTTAGCACTGCTCGCCACCTTTTTGCCTCTCTTCTTGCCTTTCATTTTACTTGGGGCTTTGGCCCGGCCTGGCAAGAAGAGTGTCCCATCTGCTTCATGGGACCTCTTAAGCACTGTGTCCGGGGAGGGTTGAGTGGTGAGCTCCTCCCAGCTTAAATCTCTCCGACCCGTGGTGTTCCACAGGTGAGACCTTGCCAGATTTCCACTTGTGAAGGCACTGTGGAATCGGTTCCCCCAGTTCTCTGCGGCCCAGGCATTGATTTTGCCACAAGTGACCTGTCCGGCCTTCAAGTAATCCCCGAACTCCTTAGGCAGTTCTGTTAAAACAAAAAAAGAGATCAGTTATTTAAACCAACTTAAAGAAGCAAGAAATGGACAAAGGTTTAGAGTACGAAACTTACGGTCACTCCTCCATCTGCTTCTGAGGAGGCTTGGGTTCTCTCCGGCCTTGATCTTCTTGCCGTTTTCCCAGGCGCCACTGAGAAACAAAAACTGGCTCCTCCACTTGCTCTCCGACTCCAACAGATCATTGACAGCCTTGAAGTTGTCCCCCATATTGAAGTGATAAAAGAGGAATTAGTGATGTTTGCAAAGGTTGGCCACTGCTGCGAACTCTTCCATAGGGAGAGGGATCCCGGACAGCCTAGATGCCATGATACATGACATCAGAGTATGCCAACCGTTGGGGCTCAGCTGGCTCGGGCAGAGCTTGACCAGGTGGAAATATCTGACGATCTCCGGGTCCAATGGGAATCTGAGTCCCCAATTAAAGAGTTCTGTGAAGATGACCGGCTCGTTAAGCTTGCAATCCATATGAGTTTCAGGATCAATGGGGATCCTTATCTTCACGTTTTCTGGGATCCCCCATTTTGTGCGCATTCGACCTAGCTCG
Organism: Limnanthes douglasii subsp. nivea; assembly: GCA_036936605.1. Classification (NCBI taxonomy): domain Eukaryota; kingdom Viridiplantae; phylum Streptophyta; class Magnoliopsida; order Brassicales; family Limnanthaceae; genus Limnanthes; species Limnanthes douglasii. Next base: position 51,775,934 of record JAUPFV010000004.1, on the reverse strand, counting down.
GCCGTGTGAATGAAAGCATACTTGGTCTTCTGTAAGGCCAAGAGATATTTAAGTTCGACCGTGTGAAAACAAGGCCCTACCTTCCCCTCGAGGCACTCCGGTAGCTCCGGATGCCTCAGGCACAGTTTTTCCTTGCCTTTTTTGGCAGCAGCAGTATTGTCAGTCTGGCCGGAGGACTCAGACTCAAAGGGGACTTCTTCAACAGAGTCCTCCATTCTTTCCTCCATGATTGTTGGGGGAATATCAGTGGCAGTGGTTCGGGGAGGATTTAAACTTGGCTCAACCTGACTACCGCACTACTGTATTTCAGTGTTGCTTTGAATTCTAGCCTCAGGCTGGGGCTCCGAGGCAGATGTCTCTTTTGGAAGTGCTGGGTTGCTAGCCTCCGGACCGGATGGCCTTTCCCGGGGAGCTCTGAGGGGCACTCCGGACCCAGAGCTGCTATTTTTTACCCCCGATTTTGAGGGAGTATTCTTGGAGGCCTGCCCCTTTACCAACCGGCTTGTCCTCTTAACTACCAACTTTTCCGGAGAGTGCTCTGTGTCTGATCCCATAGCGATAAAAGGAGAGGGTTTCCTAACACTTGTAACTGTAACTCCTGGCTCAACAGCAGGTACTGACTCCTGAACTGAGGAACCAGAGACTATAGGCGAGAGGGTGGATTGAAATAGCTTTTTGGGCTTAGTACCTTTATAGGAGGACGAGCCTCGATCCGACTCTGTAATGGAGGCGGCTGGTCTGTCAACGGTTGATAAAGGTAGCCCTGCTGCTATTCGTTTCTCCTTCTCAACTTTTTGTGCTCTCTCCAACTCTGAAAGATTGAGCCACCCACCTTTGATCAATGTTGTCCTTGCTGTAAACATAAACTACCAAGGAAACCTTTGCTTTAGAGAGAGAAACCTCTGAGTAAATTTGCAGAGTAAATGTGAAAGAGATAGTGAAAACAGAAGAAAGTGAGTTTCAATTTATAGTAAATCTGAAAAAAGAAGTTGATTCCTAGGAGAATTCGAAACGTTTGGCAGTGATTAAAAGACGGCGCTGATGTCACCATTTGTAATTAAAGAGGTTGCTTTTCGAAGAAGGTGGTGCGAAATTCAAGGTGAAAAAACGGCTGGAGAGACCAATCAGAAAACGACACGCGTCCTACGAACTCTGGCAAAAACCGTTTTGAATTCGTGAAGCTTTATATGCCCGGGTAAACCCCTAGACCTGTCTGGATTGAAAACTGCTTCTAACATCGGACTGTTTTTCAGGTCTCTGACAAGAATACTTGTTTAAATACCTAAAAAAGGGGCTCCTGATGAGTCCGAATTCAGCATGCTCTCCGGACAGGGACAGATTAGTCCAAAGCCTTCGGACCAGACAGATCGGACAGGTCACATGGACCGGACAGATCACTTCGAACACTATGACCATAGAACTGTTCGAACTATGACAAAAGTACTAAAAAACCTAAACACTTCTTGGCTAAGCTACTTGCTCTCCTACTTAGAGCTCATGGGTCTTTGAACATGACCCGGGTCCATTAAACATGACCCGAAAGCCCATAAGGGCCCAAACATTACACTATAAATACCCAACCACCCGCATTAACTAGGGGTAATGAAAATTAACTGCTACCAAGCTGCTTAATTATCTCTCTACTCTCTAAACACCTAAAACACCCACACACTACCATTTAAACACCCACATACCACCATAAAACACCAGCTGAAATTACCAGCCTACCCTCAGGCGATAATTATCCACATCAATGCTCATCTACTCAAGGCTGCAAAACACGTGAAGTTCAAACGGCCGGACGATAATACCGATATGTTTTTCGATGAAGTTTTGTGTATGATGTATTTCATGTACGGTGAAATGTCTACGGCTAGACAAATGCTTCAATCTCGTACTCGTGAGGAGGTAGCCACTAGGTACATGTGTATAACTAGTGGACCGATGTTCTTGGTGTTTAATGAGCCCCCAGAAGTTAGGAACGAGGCATTCGACTCCTTCGGTTTAATGATCACAGACTATTTTTCTTTAGAAATGGTAGAATACATTCATTCTCAAATTTCCATGAAGGAGGAAACAGTGCGTATTCTCAGCAACAATGGAGGCTACGATTTTGACTAACTGTCTGTTCAATCTCAAGTTATGTACTCATGTTTCTACGATGTTGTTGTTGCTTGTTTGTAACGTTTGATATTAAGTTATGAAATGATTAGTTGCTTATCATTATAGGTTGGAAAATTTCATGAATTACAGTAAAACAACTGAAGTACAAAACGTTATGATAAAGTAAACAAAGTTCTAAACAACATAAATTCGACCAAAAGACATAAAGCAACCAAAAGACATAAATCCAATCGAAACATGAACATAAATCTGACCAAAAGATATAAATCGACTACTAAAATTAATCAAGATTAGTTACTTCTTGGAATGAACAAACTGGCTTTCTCCCTTCGAGCTCCGTGTATTTTTTGCAGCGACCAACTATTGGTAGCTCCCAATACGTAGCCTCTTCACTCTTCAACTTCTCCCGCGTAGGATGTATGCGTGCGCAAGGGCATAGGGGCTTGACTGATAGTTGTTTAATACTACTTAAATTAGAATCAAATATTCAGTAATACAATTGTAAGTAATAATAAAACCATAAATCGAATGACTTACATTGACGAAATGATTAGTATCAACGAATCCAAACTCAATTTCACGTCTTTGGACCATAATGGGGGTTTACCGCGCATAGGTAAAAAAATATGACTACAGTTGTGAGACCCCACGAGTGACACAAAATGAACAATGCATTCGAACTTGGTTGCAATCGTAATTCCCATTTCCGGCATTGTCATCCAATATTTGGGGGATGCTGGTGTCTCGTAGTAGTTTATACTTTCTGCAACCTTCAAGTAATCCTCTTTACCGTTATATATCTTGATGTATGTGTCATAGTTGTCCATGAGTTCATCGTATATTGCCTTCCGAACACCTCACAAGCCTTCTTCATGACCGTACAACCCCAAACGAAACTGCTCTATATCCACAATGACCATCTACCTTAACATCATTTATACCCGATATAAAAGGATTGAAGTGAGTCGGAAACCAACGCAAAAAACCTTTCGGGTCGTGTATAAGTTCTTAGACTCCACCAATGGATGATTGTACGATGTTGCTAGCGAGTGAGGCAATGGAAGAACTGTGAGTACGAGGTACTTTAGGCACATCTGCCTGAATCGTATTTGCACTTGCAACTGCTTTACCCCTTTTAACTTTTGGTGGTTTTAAAGAGTTCATGACTGAGTCAAGACTAGCCTTATCAGCATCATCCACGTGTTCCCAATAGCATTTGTCCCGTTTAGTGGATGATGTATCGACAACTAATTTTCTATTCAATTGCGGACGGCCTCAGTGTTTCTGCTTCTCCAATGGCTCTAGAAATGAGGATGTTTCAGGATAAATAATTTCAAACCATTTCTTGTAAATGTGTTTTATACAGCTTTCGTCTTTTGTCTCCACAACACATCGATTACTAGCTTTTCCGGATCATCTTTGAGAATCTCCATGGTCTTACTGAATGAACGGGGCATTATTTCTAACCTTGTCCAGTGGGTGTGAAACGCATCTAACGATGCAGCTATTCCGTTTTTATGCCATTTGCGGACCTGATGATAGCAAGGTATACCATGGGTAGATTTTATAGCGCATATATAGACGCCATTGTGTTTAACATCCGACCCATCTTCAATAGCGACCATCTTTCTATCTTCGGCCTTCTCTGCTTCGTCGAAAAATAGTTCTAACGCCATGTGGGAAACCTTGCCTCGAATTTCATCAAAAAGTTTGTCCGCGAACTTATGCAGTGCTATGTAATGACTTTTCTCGAACGACGACCTAATGGCAGCATGTTGGATTCCGACTAGCGAATGAACCCTCCCCCAAAATAACTCAAAGTTTAATTTGCTTGTACGTAGGTAACGCTTTAGGTTAGAATGAGCACTCTCGACGCGGTTAGTCGTGCAATGTCCCAAATGCAAGTTATTGTTCGTCTTCCAAACAACGAATTTGTCCATGTATTTATCGAGCCATGATTTTTCAGTGTATTCAATTACAAGAGGGTAGTCTTTGTACTCCAATAGCATGTCTCGTCGGGCGTGATCGAATTCAATCTCTGATGCTGCATACGCAATCTTCTTCCAAGCAGAAACAAATTTCAAATGATCACTTTTCTCGGGTAAGTATTTTCTTGTTTGCCCCTGAACATTCTGTGCTATGTGTCATCGGCTATACGTTGTCTCTGGGAATACCACATCTATGGCGTTCATCAGCGTTAAATCTCTGTCGGTCAAGATGACACGAGGTTCTTGAATTCTGTGAACAGAAATCAACGACTTCAAACACTCTAACACCCATTTGAAGTTGTTTAACTTCTCACCAGACATTAAGGCAAATGCCGCACATAAAGTCAGTTCAGTACACGTCACACCCACTATCTCAAACAATGGCATACCATATCGTATGACTTTATACGTACTATCCATGATCAAAAGTGTTGGAAATGTCCGCAAAAGGTCAACACTGACTGGATGGGCGAAAAACATATCTGTAATGACTTGTCCATCGTCTTCACCCGATTTATGCATTCATAATAATTATGTGACTTAAGCTCCCCCAACAAGAACTGGAGTTGTGACCTACCCGCCTTTTTAAAACCTTACTTTTCTGTCGTGCATTGTAGATGGTGCGCATAGAAGAAACATTATCTTCGTTTAGCTTCTTAGCACCATTCAGTATATCTCTGGGGTTAGTATCAATGTAGGTAGCTCGTTCAACATATTCCATCTCTTCATCATTCAAACGACCAGCAAAAGAATGACCGTCTAGCTGTTTTGAACTCTCGTGGTTATGAGTACCACATCTTACTTCTAACTTCCATTGATCTGGTTTCACCATTAACCCGAGAAGCTGAAATGGGCAGTCAATCTTTTTTGTTCTTGTAGACTTCCGTTTACGGTCTTTTTCGGCTACTCTTGGAGTATAGTTTCACAACCTCTCACACTGGAAATATATCCTAGGACTTTTTCTACTATTTACTTTGTTGCGCCGACTTATGTTGATAACCATACCATGGAGTTTTCCTGTCTTCGTAACCCATTTAATCAACACGTCGTGTGTATAGAACTCGGTAGTGAAGAACAAATGACTGTAGTCAGTAGCGAAAGGTTTCTCAGTCCCATTGGCGACATCTGTCCCCTGTTACACAACAACAAACCACAATAAGCAATCAAGTATAATTAAAAACGAAAAAACCTTGATTTTTACGGAAAATTTACGTAAACCGAAGGTTAAGTGGCCTAGAACCGGCCGTACACAACCAGGTGCACCACCGGTTCTATGGCCTTGAACCGGTGGTGAAGGGGCCTCAAAACCGAGTGGATTGAGGCCTCTGCACCACCCGTTCAAGGCCACAGAACCGGTGGTACTGAGGCCTCAGTACCGACCGGACAGAGGCCTCAGCACCACCGGTTCCATGGCCAGGAACCGATGGTGCTGAGGCTACCAGGCCAATTTCTACCTTTTCCGGCGATGGCTGCTTCTCCGGCGACATTTCATCATTTTTTATCTCCGACGACATCAACTCCTGTACGCTAATCCCTAGTTCTGGGTGAGTCATAATCGATTTTGTGTTTTTCTCTAGAATGAGGTTAAATGTTCTTGATTTTATTTTGAAGTTTGAACTTGGTTTCAAAGATTTTAAGAAAACTAAACTATTTGGATGATAAATTCACTAAAAAAAATGTTTGTCTGGGTATAGATAGCGAAATAGGTTATTTGGTAAATTGGGTATACTTAAGATACACTTAGTAGTTTTTTTTTATGTAATGACAGTTTCGACTTTTCGAGATTAATTGAATCGTCGAGAATAATTTAAAACAAAAAGCAAACTAAAATCACAATTTTTTTTTGCATATACTTAAACCGGAATTGGGTATATATAGCCATACCATAAGAGATAAACCGTAGATAAACCGTATGTGTAATTTATATAGATAATCTACCCGATTTTAAACTTCGGTTTACACTAGAAGCCCTTGTAACAAAAACTGGGCCCGAATTCTAAGTTCATTCACACATTTGTTAAGTCAACACATTTTTCTTGAGTGCTAGTCGATTAATCGAACTGAATCTGAATCCGATCGACCTTGTAACTCCAAAAGACTACAGTGTTGAGATAGAAAGCTTGTTCTGGTTTCAATGGCGGCCTCAGGATCTAAGATACGGTTCTTTTTAGCAGCCTCGCTACCAGTTCTGGTGATCCTATTAACAATGACGCCGTCTCTCTCTTCCGCTACATCTCCTGAAACTGCTTTTGTCAAGAAGACCATCTCTTCTCACAAGATCGTTATCTTCTCCAAGTCCTATTGCCCGTATACATCTCTCTCTCTCTGGCTTTTACGAACCTTTCTATTCATGTTTAATATTGATCCTTTGTAGCTCTTTTCTGTATGGAGAGTAAATGTAGATTAGTATTTCAGATATTCGGTACCGAGCTAATTTTTAGATGCAGTTGAGCAAAGCTTGTTGATTTTAGTTGCAATGTTGCGATTTGTATCTGGATTTTCCAGTTTATAAGATCTTCCTACTACTCTTGTTTGCTGTGGTTGTGAGGTTGATTGTATCTTAAGGAAATGTAAAGTCAAATTATAAGTGCTGTGGCATTGAAGTGAAACGATTTAAGGTGCTCATTTGTAGTAATATAGTCAATTGGTCGTAGTGTCCAACCCCTTTTCGACTCTTTGTCTGTTTTGGCTTAGGACTATAGATTCTATGAGTCTATTTTGTGATCTTGTCGAAGGTTCTTTTGTCGTCATGGAGGGACAGCTCCTTCCATTTTGCTAGGTGAATCGTGAATTGTGTTACTATTAGATTTTCGTTGATCTACTTGTGTTCAAACTGACATTTTGTGTTGGTTCTATGTACTAGATTGTGTGGATGCTCGGTTTCAACCGGTGATGATTACCTTATTGCTTTAGTTTTTGATTAAGTTATGGTTTTTGCAGGTACTGTAGGAAGGCAAAAGCTGTTTTCAAAGAGCTGAAAGAAACTCCATATGTCATCGAGCTTGACGAGAGAGGTTGGTACTTGGTTTTCATGTAAATGTAGTAGTTGATGTTTTTGTAGAAGTTGAACAGAACTGAGTCATCAGGTAGTATCTAAGTAGGAATAGAAGCTGAAGTAAATCGAATGAATCAGTGAATCATTTCCTTGGTTAAGATTTGAGATTTTGGGCTGTAACAAACTCTTCTTAGGATTCAGAGCTCGTTGGTATGATGTCAAGCACTACTTAGTCTTTGACTAATGAATGTGGAATATAGAAGAATCTGCGGTGTCTAATTCTGTTATACGAATGAAACTTGGTTTTCTCTGAAATTGTTGGATTTAGCAACTCAAAGTAAGTCCCACCTTTTCGCAGCTTAAATTATAATTCAATGGAGTTATGGTACCAATTTTTACCTGTCCGATTGCACCGCCATTGCGATTAGCATTGTGAGAATTCCAATGACTCTTAGTTTAGGTCCTCTCTAGGATATCCATTGAGACCTGATATTACGCAGAAATGTTTACGTCTTAAGTGTATGCGCGTCCAATATTTGAAAGTAGTTAAAAAGAGTTTGTCCTGTTTTTCACAGAGGATGGCTCTGACATTCAAAGCGCATTGGGTGAGCTAGTTGGAAAGCGTACTGTACCACAAGTGTTCATTAACGGAAAGCATATTGGAGGCTCAGATGGTAAAGTTATTATTTTGCCAATGTATTTGAATTGCTCAACCCTTACAAGAAACGATGTCATGTTTTTGCTTCATTTTTGAAAAACAAAAATCAGTTTTCTAGTGGAATGTTTTGATAGTTTATTCCTTTCCTTTGTTGTTTTCAGATACTGTCGAAGCTTTTGAGAATGGGAAATTGGCCAAGCTTCTCGCAGCAGCTAAGGAGGAGCTATAAATTATTAGTTTGTAATTTTAAATGGACTAATTGTACTGGAGTAATGTTGAATTTTGTGGTATTTTCGTGATTGCCTTCTTGATTGAGAATTATAAAGAATTCAATTAGATGTTGAACTAAAGCGCACACAATTTTTAACTCTTAAAAGAGACGGGACTAAGACAAATAAAGGTTTTGGCTAAAAAATTTCACTTTCTTTTTAGAACAGTAATATTTTAGATCTGGTCCAAAATTGGTGGAACATTTAGAAAAATATTATTTTGGAAAAATATCAGTTGGGGCTGAGTTAAAAAAGAGGTGTCAAAATGTTTTAGTTAAATTTAAAGCTAGGCTAAAAATAGATACATTTTTTTGATAGATCTTTTGGCCTACTTTTTTTATTTTCAAACTCAAAACCGAAATTTCGAAATTATTTTTCTCACTCTAAGTAATTACACTTGTGCCATTTACCTCCAAAACAATAAAAAATCTGAGATTTATCAATTATTACCCTAAACCCACAAAATTACCATCAATATTTACTACCCTCAACTTTAAAAGTTACCATCTTCTACCCAAACCCATAAAATCTGAGATCTATCCATGGATAGTGATGAAATGGACGTCTTTTTGGAAGACTTGCTAGACGAGGAGGATGCTTATCGCATGGAGGTAAGTAGCATAACTATATTTTACGTTTTTTATCTGGTCGCACGAACATTGTGCGAGAACTATGACTTCGTCACAAGATCGTGCGACGGCCATACGATATGCGTCGCATATCTTCACGCGACGACGTTTTAAACTTGTCGCGTGCGACAACTTAAAAGAATGTGCGCATGCGACGATCTTGTAGTATTTTTTGCATACGAAGCTTATAGATTGCAATCTTATATTTTGTAGGAGGAACCTACCCAACCTCCATGTATGGATGCTGATTACACTAGAATATTCAAAACAAATAGGTTATTTACGAAAGATGAATTGGATGCTTTTGTAGACATTGAACCGAAGAAGATTAAGTTCGTCACGATTACGAAGCTCTACGATAGCGGGAAATGGGGAAGAACTCCTAGATTAGATTACGTTTGCGAGTGGTACAGTGTATTCGTATCAAAAGAGAAGCCGAAAACGTTAAGATAACGTAAGACTTCCACGAAGAAATGTAATTGTCCGTTTGCGTTAAAAGGTCATCTGATTGACGTACTAGCCATGAAATGACGTTTTGAGGTGATAAACGTTACGCATAATCACGAACCCTACGTTCGCTTAGACGGTCATTCTCGCGCTTGTAGGCTAAAACGGGTTGAAGATGAACTAGTTCGTAGTTGTCTCACCTCGGTTCGCGTCCTAGAGAGATATATAGCGGTTTGAAGTACCAATATCCCAAGAATATTCCGAGCATGCGTGCAATCTACAATTGCCCAAAAAATATCGGGATGTTGAGCACGGGGGACAAGCATAAATGCAATATTTGTTGACGAAATTGAAGGAGAATGGATACTCTACGTGGGAGCGTTTGAAAAACGATTCAAAGATGATCACTGATTTTTTTTCGTACATCCTACGAGCCTAGACTTATTACGTACATTCCCTAATGTGCTATTCATGGATTGTACGTACAAGATGACTAGGTATAAGATGCCTTTATTAGAGATTGTTGAGTTAACGTCTACTTCCGTTACATTTACCGTTGCGTATGTGTTTATGAGCGGAGAGAAGATAACGAATTATATATGGGCTTTGAAAACTCTTTGTGGTTTGATGATGGATAACGTGTTCGCATTTCTGAGTGTTATTGTTATCGATCGAGAGTTAGCTCTCATGCGAGCAATCGAGGATATTTTTCTGGGGCACACACCACTTGCTATGCACGTGGCATATTAGTAAGAACATTCTTGGGACAGTCCGAAAGATATTGCACGATGATGTGGTTGCGAAACAATTTGTTGAGTTTTATGGCTATGTTGCCGGAGCGAACACGGTTGAGAGCTACGAAAAGAATCTAGTTACATTGAATGAGATGTTCGCCTCTCAACCGACGTGTATTACGTACGTTATGGACGCGTGGATAACGAAATATGGTGACAAGTTTCTTCAATATCGAACGAACAAGATACAACAATATGGCCAAACAACTTCAAATAGGTATGTCATTTTATCCAATTTTTGTTTTACTAGTATATCTCTTTTAAAATAAGGTCCTAATTTTATACTTGTATTATGTAGGGCGGAAGGTGCTTAGTCGTCCCTCAAAAAATACTTTGGGAAAAACCAATGCAATTTTAAGCTTTTTTGGGAAAAAGTTCACAACTTACTAACGAAGCAACATGCGCGGATCCTCGAATCGTTCGAGTGGAGTAAGTTTCGAACAATTTCTGGTTTTGATGCTGTTTTGACCCAGAATCTTAAAAGTGTGTCACATGCGGGCCAAAAAATATTGATGTTTTCTATTATACGTGCTAGAAATATAGGAGTAGATCAGGTAGCTTGTGGAGGATATTTCTTTAGGAAAATACACGGGTTACCTTGTGATGTGAAATTGCGTTTATAGCTAAAGATGGTAGGTGCATATTTTTAGAAGATGTGGATAACTTTTGGAGAAAAGTAGATATTGTTCATAGAGATCCTAGTTCTCCTAAGGACGAATTGAAAAAAAAAAACTTTCCATAATAGACAACTTCATTTGTAGTTTTCTCCATGACCAACAAAACCACATTATCAATCGGGTAATGCAAATCTTGAGGCCCGAGACTAGTCATATTCAAGATCCTAAAGAAGCGGTTAGAGCTAAGGGTAGGCCAAAGGGAGGCGTTGATAAATCGACTAAATGAAACCCTAGTTTGTCGAATATCCCATTGAACAAACCGCTAGTGCTAGTATTCCGGCTAACTCGATAGCCAGTACACCCGTTAACACGTTAGGGAGCATGGCCGCATTGAAAGTGGTTCCCGTCGTGCCAACCAAACCTCCACTTTAAAAAAACAAAGTTGGTACGCCAAAGAAAATTGTTAAGGATGGGAAGTTAACATTATATCCGAATTGCATCCCGGTATTTCTACACACTTATATTATTAAGTTAGTTGACGTTCTTCCGGACACACAATACATATATCATTCCGTAGATCGTTCAATATACAATAATGAAGATAGATGGGAAGATGTTAGACGCGAGTTGTTGAAAGACTTGCGAGAAAATCGTGCATCTTGGGTGGATGTATATGGTTCGCCCAAGGTGTTTGACGATTTGGTACATAGGTTGGATTACTTCAAGCCCAACCCTAGTAGCCACTATTGGATGAAATTTCCGAACATAGGACTAGTCATTGCGACAAGGAATCAATGAATGGTATACCATGTATCGCAAGTAGCGTCATTAACGTATCTACTAATCCGTGGACGCCCACCCGTGAACAATTCAACGGTCATAGAAGTTGGGATTATTTTCGAATATGGATGCCACTTTGTTAATGTAAGGATCTCATCCTTTTATAATTTTTTACATATTTAATAAAAAATGCATTGATTTTGTATTTTTTCTTGCAGATTACTTTTTCATCCAATGGACCATTGTCGCCATTATACCCATGTTGGGGTGCTTACGCCACCGAAAAAACAAGTTAATGGACGCATTCGTACTACCGTCGGTTCAAAAAATTTACACAACTAATGTCAGTTAGGAAAATGAACTTAAACAAAAAGCTGCATGTAACCGATTTGACAAGAGACGACATTTGCTGTAATTTTCAACGATGTTAATAATTTTGTATTCCACTAATCTTACCCCTACCACCAAATGTCATTTTATTTATAGTTTTATTTAAGTTGAATTAGTGTTACTGATAATTGAGTAGTTTTATTTTAGTTATTGGTTATTATTATACTAATTTGAATTAATAAGCATTTACAGTTTTATTCAAATTACAATCGTCGCACGCGAATATGTTTTATAGCCGTCGCACGCGACCATGTGTGAAAACAGTCGCACGTGATGACTGACAATAAATTTGGCTTTGGTTTTGAACCAGAGACGCTGCCCTCGCGATGCCTGTTTGCGACTGAGTTTTGAACTTGTCGTGTGCGACGGCAGGAAATAAATTTGGCTATGGTTTTGAATTAGAGATGTTGTTGTCGCGACGCCTATTTGGGAATAAGTTTTGAACTCGTCGGATGCGATGGTAAAAATTACAATTTGCCCTCATTTTCTAGCGTAGAGATGAAATTTAAAGTTTCGCAACGAATAAGTGCGTACAAAGAAATACATTTGAACGTAAAAAACATAGGACTCTAAATCGAACAACAACTTAATGAAACATAAAAACTAATCGAAACATAAAAACTAAAAAAAACAATTGCAAAAACATGATTCTCCAGTCGTCAAAGACGTATCCCATGTTGTCTTCCGAATCATTCCCTTCCTCCATTTCTGCAATCATATCCTCCAGATAGTCCACAATATCCCTAGTAATGTAGTCTACGACAGTCATGTTCCAGACAGCAGTCGCTTCTTGCTTAATCTTAAACAGCAAGAACAACAAGACCTCTTATTCATGCATGGGCATAACTGACATACATCATGCATAAAACCCCCTAAAAAAATGCATCGCTGATATGTTCCCCCATCTCACGGCGGGAAACTTTCAGTGCCTCAAGCAACTGGTAGTCTTCATTGACGTTGAACTCCATATGAAAATGTCTTTGTGTTTTTTAATGGTTTGTGAATGTTTGTTTTTTTGTTGTCTTGTAAGACTTCTCATTAGCTCCTTTTTATAGGGAAAACATGTGGGTACCACCGTAGGCGGGAATTGTTTTTGGTGGGAAGTGACAATGACGGGAAAAACTTTTGGAGGGAGTTAATTTTGGAGGGAGTTATTTTTTAGGGAGTTAATTTTTTCGAGAGTTATTCTTGACCCTAGTTGATTTTGGCTTTTAACTACGATTCTGGCAGAACAAAAAGATTGTTTTCAAATAAAAATTCAAATGTAATATAAAAAGATAGAGATAGAAATCTAAAAATATTGTCATAAAGTAAAAGGTTTACAAAGTCTAAAATACAAAATAACATGATAATAAAACATCGATAGTACTACAAATTAACGACGTCTATACCGCTCAGCATTCCTACACCATCTAAAGTGCGGTCTGTACCAAATCATCGTATTCCAACGTCGGTATGGATGGACCAAACTGTGCGATCTGATCGTATCCTGCGAAGTCAACACCACCCTGCGGCTGCACCCGAGGACCTCCAGCTGAAGCAGAGCTACTAACGATATACCAAAGGTTTTTCTTCACCCAGACCCGGTACATTGCATCGCTTCTCTCTCCCCCACCGTGGTACTTCGCTCCAACGATGGGGTAACAATGGTACTACCAATCCCGCCACATATGACCATCCCAAACGTATCTCTGAGCCGTCTTCTTGCCTGTTTTTTTGGACGCAGGAGGACGTATTTGTTTCAGAATGAGCTGTACGTGGCCCATCTAACGAGTGACACGGTCGGGGTAGTATGGAACAATGATGCCAACCGCTTTTAGTATCAACTCAACCCAACTGACATCATGGAACAGTTGCTCGTCCGGTAAATACGTATAGGGAAGGAAAACGACCTTTAAATAAATAAGTTAACATGTTAGACAACTATAGTAGTTAAAAAACATAACGTGTAAATAATTCTACTTACATCTGACTCTGTGCACGTCGATAATGCATGCCTCAACTCCCTGCGCACATATTGTGAAACATCGATCTTCTGTGGCGCATAGCGGCACAGATGGGGCGTAGATGGCTGGTAATCGTTAAACAGTTGAGCTCAAAACTGAATAAAGTAAGAAAATATCACACCTCGAGCAGTTCTATGAACCCACAAATACCCCTCGTACCATGCAAAGATGCATGACGAAGGGCGTTATACAGCTGCGACAATACCAACTGACCCCAATTGAACTGATTCATAACGTGGTATTGGTTCAAGAACTGTAGGTAATCTAAAGGAATACTATTGCCGGTTTTGTTGGCTGAACCTAAACGTTTTCATCTGTCATGGTAGGCACTCCCATCGTTCTCTAGTAATTACTGCAGTATTAACTTAGTTTCTATGAGCCCCCGTCCCTTCAAGAATGCTCCTCTTCTTCTTCGTTTCACCCCTAACAACGAAACCAAAGTCGTGCAGACTCTCTTTGAGGCTAAATTCCATATGAAATATGTTTTGGGAATAAGATATCCTGACATATCTGATATGGTTCTTACCGCCCCTGAACAGACCTACATTTTACCTCCGGCCTCGCTTTTCATGCCTGCATTATTGATCGAAAAAACCTTGAAGAACTCTCAATGTCTTTCGCACCAGCTTGCTCTCATCCAGGTTGATTCAAAATCAACCCTTGGAAAGTTCTTCTACCTCGATTTTGTGGCCCTCATTAAAGCTCACCCTTCCTCTCAGTTGTGTTCCGCCGCTGTTGCCTCCATCGAATTCTCTCTACCTCTTTCTTCATCCCTTCTCCTGCCTCCTCCCAAGACATCATCTGAGCTGTTGGCTGCTATTAGTACTAGGAATTTTGATCCCTTTTACTTCATCATCGCTGAAGCTTTCCTCATCGTTACCCTGCCGTCGTTGGCAATATTTGTCTGTAAACCTAGCCATAATACCGGTGTACCTCATCTGTCTGTCCGCACTCTGCCTGGATCACGTGAGATTTTCCTGAACTCATCCCTCGAATTGGGCCAACTCCCTCCTTAGCCTAGTTTCCCTGAATCTGGGCTTCAGAACTAGGCCTCATCTGTTGGTCCACTCCATGGTCCCCATATTATTCAATTTTGTTCTTGGGTATTATCACATCCGTCTTTAGACCATGATATTGGGCCTTTAGACCCATATTCTCTATCATCTACCTTCTCCCAAATTTCTAGCCCAACACAAATCCCTTTATAACCTATTAAAAATCCCCAAAACTGCTTTATTCTTCCGCTCTTCCAATCCATCTTCTTTAAACTCCATTTCATCTACCACTAATTATATTCCCTCATATTTATCCCCAAACCTCCTCCCATTTCACTCTCCATCTATCCTTCATTTTCCTGATAGATTAGGTATTTTTCGTCGTATCTCGATTAATTTTCACCGTATCTACTCTTTAACTCCCCGCAAAATTGGTGGAAAAGGTCCTCATCTGAGATAATTCAAAGGCAACCTCTTCTCTAAAAAACTTAGGAACCCAAAAGTTTTCAACCCCCATTTCGTTAGCTCCGTTTCCCATATCTTTGGATGCTACCGCCTATACCAACACCATTTTCCTCCTTCGTTCCTCCCTCGTTCCTCCAACACCCAAGCATCGTCTCGTAGATCTAACTCATCCGTGAACCCACCATCCTCCCTTCCCTTATCTTGGTTTAATTCGGTATCGATCTCCTCTAAGATAATTTCTCCTCTCGTATTTGAAGCTCTCCAAAACGACTTCAAAGGTCTTGCTTTGATTTTAGATGAAGATACCATCCATGGGACTCTGAATTCTTGAGTTCTTGTTTATCTGGCTAATTTATTAGGGACCCCCAAAATTCTCAACTAAAAGTCAATTTATTTATATATGGGGGAAAGTTGGTTTTGAGAAATTTAAATCCATTCTCGATGGGTATTTCTTCTTCAAGTTTAACACGGAATCTAGTGCAAAAATTATTTTTGTAAAGGCACATTGTCACTTTTGTGGTCTCTTTTTTTATTCTTAAGATGTTAAAACCTTTATCTACTATCTCTAAAGATCCCCTCCAATAGATTTCAATTCGGTTTAAAATCTTCAAACTCCTCTTCGAACTTTAGACTTTTAAGGCCCTTAGCCGAATCGGTTCCGTTTTGGGTATCCCCCTCTATGGTGACAAACAAACCGAATGTAGAGACAAGCTCCGATTTTCTCGTATTTGTATTTGTGTCTTAATTAAAGTGGTATCCTACTTACCTACCTCAATTAAGTACGAGTACTTGGGTAAAAACACCTCGGTTAGAATTGAGTACTATGGCCTCCACCCTCAATGTTCTTAACAGTCCGGTTCACAGTATTATTTTTAAAACCAAAACTGATAAGAAACTGAAACAATAGAACCAGTTCAGAACCGAACTTGTAAATCGATAAACCTGTAGAAAAGATTTGAAACCAAACCAATAAAACCGATAAACGATGGAACCAATACAAAGCTGAACCGACAAAATGGTTTAACCGGTAGAACCAATAATACCCATTCATTTATTCTTTTAATTTTTATACTAATATCATTACCAAAAATATTAGGTAAATACCAATTTAAAAAAAATCAAAGATTAAATTTTAAATTTTAATTTTTATATCATTTATTTAAGTGGAAAATTTGAAACTCAAAATATAATTTTATTTTATTTTAATAACGGACTTATTAAACCGTAACCGCCTCGATAATGGACCGAACCAAAATTATACCAAACCGGATTAGACCAAACCCAGACTGGACTGAATCCAAAACAAACCAAAATAAGACCGAACCAAAAACTTAGCGGTCTGGTTCCAAAAATTAAAACTTAAAGCTTAACGGTCTAAACCGGTAAACTTAGCGGTCCGATCCAATTACATCAAAACTCGGACCGATAACTGCCTTAGATCAAATATTTATTATAAGATTTTTTTCACATATTTTTCAACCTAGTGTTTTTTACTATAAGCAACTAAAATTCAAATTATTAAAGTAAATGAAAATCTATAACAATATTGTAATTTTATTTTTACTTTTGGTTAGGAAGGAGAAAATAAAAAATTGAATAGAATTTTTATATATTAAATAAATATTTTTATTAGTTATAACTCATGAAAAATACCGACTAATTTAACAGACTTCTCTTATATATTTTTGTATTAAAAGCTAATTCGTAATTTAAAAAAAAAATACTAAACGTAATCCATTTTAATATTTAATTTTTTTTTTACTAAATATTAAATACATTATAGCATATTCTTTTCTATTCACTCGAAAGGGAGAATATATTTTTGTTCTCCAGAGCATCGGTCCGTAGAAAACAAATATATTAAAAAAATTGATAAAATTTCAGTTATTTTGTTAGTTATTATTAAAAAAGGATCTGATCTGAACATGAATTTTTTTAACATATTATACAATTATGATAAAAATAACTAAACATTTGTTAACCATGTGGAGTTATGAAAAGCTCTCTCAAGGAGCCTTTGTAAAATATAGGCTTATTCATGATAACATCTTAATCATTAAAAAATGTTGTACAACATCAATAGAATGCCATCTAAGAGTTACATTATCATGCAACTTGATATGTCAAAGGCATTTGACAGAATGTCTCATGCTTTTTTATCAATGTTATGAAAATGTTTGGGTTCTCTCATAATCTTTTGACCCTTATCTATAACTTGATATCTAAGGTCATGATTTCCATTTTTATTAATGGTACTAGCATTGGTTTCTTTCTTCATAAGAATGGGTTACGACAAGGAGACCCATTGTCTCCATGTCTTTTCATTCTTGGTGAGGAAGCTCTCTTAAGAGGCCTCTCAAATCTCTTCAAGTCCAACCAAAACATGAAATATTATCTTAAATCTGGCTACATCTTACCTTGCCTTGAGTTTGTAGATGACATAGTTATCTTTTCCAATAACTCTCCTTCTTCTATAGACAACCTGTGCAAGCTGTTGGATAATTATCAATCTGCCTCTGGTCAAATGATAAATAAGGACAATACTAAGGTTATTACCTCCTCAAGGAAAGCTCAAGCTGCTAACTCTAGGCTCAAGTCTTCTACTGGTTTCAACATTGACCATGCTCCTTTCAATTACCTGGGAATCAACATAGCTGCAAACAACAAAAGGAAGAATTATATTAATCTTATCGCTAAAATTCATAATAAAATTCAAATCTGGGATATGAAAGCTTTATCTTTTGGGGGAAGGTTGTCCCTTATTAAGAATGTTCTCCATCCTATAGTAAACAATTGGATGCAGAACAACCTTCTCCCCAAGGCTATTATAAACAAGATTGAATTGTGCTTTAATAGATTTCTTTGGAGGTCCAATTACAATAATAAAGTCATTCATTGGACCTCTTGGAGCCATCTTTGCAAGACTTTTGATGAAGGTGGTTTGAATATCAAACAATTGTCTGATATTCAAAACACTTTCTCATTCAAGTTGTGGTTTCTGTTTAGGAAAGGTTCTTCACTTTGGGCTGACCTTATGCACCATACTTACTGCCTTAATTCTGACCCTACCATTGCTGTTTGCAAAACCACTGATTCTATAATCTGGAAAAGACTCTATTCCATTAAAGACCAAGCTGACCTTAATGTGACTTGGAATCTTGGTAAAAGGGACATTGATTTCTGGCGTGATGCCTGACATAACATGCCCCCCATTACCAGTCTATCTGAGTCTAATTCCTGGTATCTTCCTGCTAAGGTTTTGACTTTTTTGAAGGATGATAATTGGGACACCACTCTCCTTAACTTCCTGCCCCACGATCGTATCAAGCACATAAATAATGTCAAGATAATACATGATCGGGAGGATAAGATAAAGTGGAAGCTTTCAAAAGATAAAACTTTTAACACCAAACTTACTTGGGATGCTATTAGACTAAAAAACAATAAGCTCAACCTCTTTAAAAAGATTTGGAACCATTTCATACCAAAAAAATTCTCATTTTTAAGTTGGAAACTGTTAAATTTTTTTGTCCCAATTGATAACATCCTTGCTAAAAGACATTTCACTTCTGTCTCAAAATGTCAATTCTGTTGCAGTTGTGAAGAGAAAAATCATCTCTTCATCAACTGCAACTTTGCCTGGTCTCTTTGGAGCTATTATGGGGTTCTCTTTAAGATTCCCCTGAGACATTTTATGTCCTTAAGCCATATGTTCTACTGTTGGTTCTGGTTCTCGAACTACAAATTTCATATTACTCATCTTGTCCCACACATCATTTGTTGGACAATATGGTTTGATAGGAATTGCAGTAAGTTCAATAACACTCATGATGATTTCAAGAGTGCAATTGACATAATCAACAGAGTAATAATAGGTATTGACTCTAATAACACTCTTAAAGCTAATCATTGGTCTGGTGTGACCAATGCAGGTGCAACCTTAAGCTGTCTCACTATCAACAATAGAAAGAGTAAGCCTAGATACCTGAAATGGATTACTCCTCATGCCGGTAGACTAAAGATCAATGTGGACGGTGCTTGTAGCTTCTTTGGCGAAGCTAGTGGTGGAATCTTGGTGAGGAATGATCTCGGTAACTTGATTGCTGGCTCTGGCCTTCTCTTTGGAAAATTGGATCACTTCAAAGCTGAGTGCAAAGCTCTTATGGAGGCTCTGATTCTTTGTAGAAGAAATAATTGGCACAATGTTGATATTGAGTCAGACTGTTTGACTCTTATCAACATTGTGTCCTCTTGAAATGCTGTCTCTCTTCCCATGATCTCCATCTGTCGAAGCTTGATTCTACCAACAATGAACCTTCGTCATGTTTCGAGATCTCAGAATGTTCCGACTTCTCTTCTCGCCATTATTACACTCGAAAGCTTTGGAATAGGTTACATCGATCCTGGTTAATCTCCTAGTCCTCTCTTCAGTTTTGCTTTCCATCATGCTCCCATCTTGTTCGAAGTGGAGTTTGTTCATATTTGTGCTGGATTGCGCTTCCTGTTTTGGTGTTTTCAGCTTCTCCTTCTTGAGAGCCATAGGTGTTACTGATTCTTAGGGTTTCGTCAGTAAATCTAGGGTTTCTTTGATTTGAGAATTAGGCTAAATTGCCGTTTTCAATTTAGTCCTCTTTTTCCTTTCATCTCTATTGTGAGCCCTTTTGACGTAAACGTTCTTAATTTTAGTAATATCAATATTTTATTTGAAAAAAAAAAAATAAACATTACAAGGAAGAACAAAAGATCACCGGTCCGATAGACAGAGAAACAGAAGTTATCCGTTGCAGAGAGAAACAATCGATGATCCGCAAAAGAAAGAACAGCTTTGATTCCGACGACGATGAGAACAGTATCGATCATATTTTCCCTCTCTTACTCGCAGCTCTCTCTAACAAACCCGACTCCGCGACTTCCATCGTTAACAAATGCTTCAAGGACCTCCATTCCTCTTTCCTCTCGAATCCCCAACAAACCCTAACATTCCCTCTTCTCGCTCTCTTTCCGCTCCTCCTCACTTCAAAGTAACATGTCTCTTTGACTTCTTCGATTTGATTCAATTCGTTTGGTATTGTATTGAGTTCCTTAGGGGGTTGATTGCGCTGCATTGCAGGAATGATGAATTGGTGTGTCGAGCTGCGGAGTTTATTGGGGAGCTTTCGCTGTCTTCCTTCGAAAGGAATATGCAAATTGCTTGCGACGATGGAACTGTTAAAGCTTTAGTCTCGTTGTTGGTGAGTTCAAGTTCCAGAAGGAAAGTTTCAGTTGCGGCTAGTAATGCAGTTTTGGATTTGTCCACGACGTGCTCTGGTCGTAGAAGTTTACTGGAATCGTCTGCTTTGGAGACTTGTATGTAAGTAACACGGTCACATTCTTATGGATTTTCTTTAACCTACGTTCTAGGTAGTTTTTGGTACTTTTTATCTGTATATGTTTCAAAGGGCTTATAGTTCATTAGGTTTGGATTGCTTCAGGTTTCTGTATTATTTGAATCAGTTTCTATATGCAAAGAGGATGTTGCAGATATCTCCTGGTTCAAGATAGTGTTGAAGGGAGACAAACTTCTGGCTTTACTCTTTGACACAACAGTTGTTCTTATAAATTCGTGTTGCTACGATGAGTTGGAAAGGATCCCAAAGAAGCTCAAACAATGTTTTGTACAGTCTTTACAAGAGACATGGCGGGAAGTGTACAACCAAATGGTTATGGGCAAATTTTTAACTTCGCGTAGAGCAAGAAAATTTCAGTTGAGTAATATTACAGTAAGTAGTTTGGCGGAATGCCTGTTTAGGCTTTCCATTAATGCCAATACTACATCGATTTCGCCATCAAACAGGGTTTCAAGCAGCATATTTGATCCTAAGGGAACTACTTGTAAAGAATTCTTGTTGAACTACTGGGAGGTCTCACCGTTTCTTTTAGGAAGGCTTTCAAGTGGCTTAATGGAAGATTGTGGTATATTGAGATCAATCAAGCACAATATAGATTTAACAGGATCACCGTATTCTTTTATTTCTCCTATCCTTAAACATCTTGTTTCTTGTCCACCCATCGCCTCAGATGAAGTAGATATACTTAGTTTTTTGAAGGAAGTTCAAAATAAATTGGGTTGTCCTCTAGTCTATGAGCAGGATATAAGGGTTGTAAGAGCAGACAAGCAACTTGAAACTGAGGTGCACTTCTTTCAAAGGAATTTGGACTGCCGTATAAAGAAGCCAGGGTTTCTGTTTATTGATGATATTGTAAAATGTGAAGAAGCATTTAAAGAGGGTTACACCATTGCTTTACGTGGACTGGAGTTCCACTTTCAGAGTGTTGCTTCTATGGCTAACGAATTAGCTTCTATATTTGGCCAACCATCTATAGGAGCCAATTTGTACCTAACTCCTCCTAATTCGCAGGGCTTGGCTGTCCACTATGATGACCACTGTGTGTTTGTATGCCAACTTCTAGGAACGAAAAGATGGAAGATTTCCTCAGAATCAGCTGTACATTTGCCTCGATTGTATACTCCTTGTGACCGCAAAGGTATTGATAGTTCTCTAGCTCGATGCAGAAACCTTTTACTGACAGAAGGTGATGTTTTGTATATTCCGAGAGGTTTTCTTCATGAAGCATGCACAGATGATGCTGAATTTAATGGGTCCCCTGGGTTTTCGTTACATTTGACTCTTGCTATTGAAGTCGAACCTCCATTTGAGTAAGTAAATATCTGAATAAGATAGTTATTGGTCAGAGCATGGTGCTTTTGTATACTGCTGAGAATCAGCCATATGGATGATACGTCCCTGGAGTACTTTACTATTTTCTTTCCATATGAATTTTACTCTTCAGAAGGTGCATTACATTTTCAAAAGGCAATAGATATGCATCTAGAGTCTTTGTTTTCTTGATCTAAAATATACACAACTAATATCAAGTTTGCGTAATTTTTAGTTTACGGTGGTAACTTAATAGTGTATCTACTATAGACTATAGTAACTAGACTTCTTCTAACCCACTGTTAAATGTCATATGGACATATGGACTTAACAAATTTATTTTCAAAAGTTTGAGTATGTCTTTTGATATGATGGTCAAAGGCATTATATTATTATAATATGCCGACTATTTTAACTTATGCAAAGTCGGTTGTTCTTCTGAATATGATGCCATTCTATTTCATCATTCTGGTCTTTATATGATACAGATCTTCTGTTCAGAATTTGGAAAAAGGTTCTTCTGATTAATTGAAGTGATGTTCTTTGGACTGTGAATACTTTAACTGTGCACATGGGTTGACCCATCCTATTGACAGAATTATTAGTAACGACGCTGGTGTTAATAAGACAGGGACAAAAGTTTGGGGCCACTCTCTCTTGCGTTGCTAGCTAGTAGACACTCTTCATGTACTATTGTGATGATGACATCTGTCAGTTGTTTTCTAAATAATAAAGCGCTGCATGATAAATTGTCTGTGACATATGCCTTCAAACCATATATAGTAATTTCGTAGGTGAAAGAATATTGACAGAGTGAATGCATGTCATACATGAATACTTAGTCGTCTCTATGTTACATTTAGTTCCTACCCTCTGGCTGATATGGAGGATTGGTGTTCTACAAAATAAAGATATAAAGATTCTTAGTATATAAAAAAGTAGTTTGCTTCTCATGTTAATTTAAACGCCACCTTATAATCAAACTGGATACTAAAAATGAAACACTTTTTTACCAAAGGAAATATTTGTTATGTTATTGTTATGATTGAAAACCGTTTTTTTTGTAGGCTTTATAATGAAGCACACTGTTCGAAGTTTCTTTATATCTAAAGTGATGTCTGTTATTTTGTTCTTGAAAATAGGTGGGAGGGATTTACTCATGTTGCTCTTTGTTGTTGGAGTGAAACACAAAAGCATCATACTTCTGCCAAGTCTTTATCTGGAATACTAGATAAAATGTCTATCAACTTGCTCCATGTTTTAATTGGGTTGATTGGCGAATCCAATCACAATTTCCGAAAGGCGTGTTTAGCTGCCGCAGAAACTGATGACTGGATTTTTCTGAATCAGAAGACCACTTTCAAAAATTTGATTGATATGATTAACTTAGATTCAAGATTCTTAGAAGCACTAAAGATGGTGGAACTGGAGATCGAAAAGGATAACGACGAAGATCCCTTCCATCGGATGAGATGGCTACAGTTTCTTGGATCTGATGGACAATTTAGCAAAGGACATGATGAAAATATACCCTTCATAGGAATTGAAAATTTATTCCAAACATATGCACAACACCGGAACTTGGCCGAAGCTTCATTCATGCAGGTGAAAAATAGATTTTGTAGCGAGGTGTCATTCGAGAAATCTCTTGAGAGCTACAAGAAGTTACTTGACAAGTATAAGAAACTGAGGAAGCAATACATGAATGGTATGCTGTCGCTGCACTCTCACATATTATAATTTTTATTGTTGGCCATGCTAGAGTTTGTCCATTTCAAGCCCCGCGTAGTTTATAATACATCATCTCAGTTACGTGTTATATTATTGTTGATGATATTCTAACTTAAAGCATTATGGACAACAAATTGGTTGACGGAGACAAAGAGACAGAGCTATGTATAGGTAATTTTCCTAAACCGATCATCTTCGACAAACTTGTAAGCCGATTAAAGTACAATTCAAGCAAATCATACACCCATCACCAGGAAAGTGAGAAAGTACTACGGTCTGGGATGTTTAGGTGTTGGGGTTGGGGTTGGATGAGTAGTGACTCCATGATAGTCAATCTGATAAACAATCTCGTCAGATATTTTGCCGCTTCTTTTATGTTTGTCTGACATGGAATCTCCTTGGACATGTGTTGCTTCTTCTTGAATGGCCTGCAGTTCAAACAATTGCATTTAGATATACCGTAATACAGTGTTTTTTGCAAAACGTAACAGAGAGGTTAGTCTGAAGTTCAATCTAGCTTTCTTTTAGTATAAAGCCTGCATGTATGTATTCCTGAGCTAAGTGTATGTTGGTGTCAGTAGTCTGCAGGAAGAGTGTACCGTGGTTACTACGGGGTATTTAATAATATTCTCGAGTGATGACATCCCTCTCACCGATCTCCTTTCTGTAAGAAGGGTACAGGAAGAAACGGAATAGATAACAATTAAAAGGAGACACAATAAGAAAGCCAAATGCCAAGGTAACTTCATTTTACTTCTCTAGAAATGAAAATGAATTTGATTACTTTGATGGAATCAAGGTTAGAAGACTGCAACTTATATACTAGAGAGAGAGAGAGATAGAGTCAATTATTAATTTGGGTGACTGGGAAAACATGTCTCTGCCCATACTCATCAGTCTGTCTCCTGAAGAGAGAGAGAAAGGATTGCAACAAAAGAATTTATTGTTAAGGCTGATTGTATGTGTAACAATAGGTTTGATTCTTTTCCTAAATTTTGTTTAGAGACAGGTGAGGTTCACGTGCTTGTTCCGTGTCAAAACAAGACCCATTACTTTGTGTTTTTGTCCTTAACAACACCGATAAACATGACGGATTTTGACGTGGGACTGATGTAACAAAGATTTGATGATCGGTAACTTATAAGTTTAATTTCTGCTTTGAATGCTGGTTAGTTCCCAAAATATGAGTTGTTACTTTATCCCACTGACTTCAAAACATACACAAGTGGTCCCTCATATATCAGGATACACCGGGTTTAATGTTAATCGTTTATCAGGGTCTACCGGGTTTAGTGTTACTAGATACGCAATTGACCTTCAGTGAAAGCCGCTTGATCTTCTATGTTCTTACTTCTAATGGACAACCGGAAACTCGGTGAGTGCTGAGCTCTACAATTAAAGAGTGAGAATTGGTAATATTAATGATAATATTAAAGGAGCTAGAAAGACGATTGTAGAAATTTATACTGTTTTAAGAAGTGTACTTGCTATTTCTGAAAACCGTAGGACGTGTTTATTTGAGTGATGTAACAAAGATTCCTACCAATGTATTCATGACATTTCAACTATTCGAAATATTTTTATATAGTATATGCATAGGATGCGTTTGTTTATTTTCTTATTTGGCTATTTTGAAGCAGCCCTACTCATTTGCTTACTAGCTATATCAGAAAGGCATAAAGGAGAGGATGCCTTCCTTTTGATGGTTTGGTAACCCAGGTTTCACCATTAGTTTTTTATGTTTATTTTTGCATTAAAATGATCTTTGGTACCACGGGTTTCACTGTTAGGAGTTCTTTTTTTTTTATATATTTAGTCTATCACATTAAACTGAACCCCACAATAAAAAATACAATTTTTTAAAAATGGGGATCAATATAATATAGAAACTATAGACTTCGTGGATTATATCAGGACTTTGGCCAAACAAGGACAAAATATGTTACATAGAAGCAGTTTAAAACAAAAATTAAAATAGACGACCATGAAACAAATGTGAACATGACATCCAGTTTAAAACCGATTTCGTCTCGTCTTGTTTAATAACTTATTAGTTTTTTTAATTTATTTAAACGAATTAATTTTTATGCGTAAGTTTAATGGAAGGAGAGAAATAGGTCTTTCAATATATTTTTAAAAAATTAAATTTTAAAGTAAATTTAGTTGGACGATAGAATATTTATCATAAGCGAAATATTTGAATATCTTTTTGATATACTTTTAGACACTTACAAAACAAAATTAAAAAGTTGGAGGTAAATTGATGAGAGAATAAATGACTAGGGAATATCTCGAATATTGAATCTGATGTGACTAGAGAGAGTGTAGAGAAAGAAAATGTAGAGAGAGAAAGAGCAAATATAATATAATAATGTGGAATGTCCCACCTACCAAGAATAAATGATCCCCTTTTATAGTGTTGGAAGGTGGACCAATTTATGTCATTGGTGGACTTACTTTATTTCTTTTTTAGTCCTTTTTTATATACATGGTTTACAAATTACTCTCTAATTAATGATAAATACTCTAATAGACACTTTAGCTTCCTTCTATTCACAATTGGATCATTGTTCTTATTATCGGCGAATCGCTCCCTTATCAATAGCCCCCAGTCTTCGGGAGCGGAGGGAGTGAAGACTTTAAGACGGTTTAGCTCAAAATGCCTCTGTACCTTGGCCTCTGGATCGATCTTGGAATCTTTTGCGGGGCTAAACTTTCATTCCATCTGATGCCCGCCCGTTCTCATTTTCGTTCGATGGTCGGGTGCAGATGCTTCCTTTCCATCTGTCGCCCGACCCTTCTAGTTTGTTCAGAGGTGGTCGGGAACGTTTATCCCGCGAATTATTCCTGAGTCATTTTGGGTTTGCCTTTGCTTCTGTGCAACACCTTTATAGGCCTTGATCGGTCACACCCTTTCGGGTTGGTGGGGCCCATTCTAGCATCTCTGTCTGACTTAGCTAGCCCACACCTGCTGCATTTTTCTGACCAAAAGCGACACGTGTTGGTCGATTACTCGAGGCGTGCTTGTTCACACAACTTCTCATGAAAACCTTTCGACTTCCCGCTGCTTTCCACCGCTTGGACTTCCCCGTGCATGCAACGGCTAGAAAAAGTTGCCTATAAATACCTCATAAACAAACATTGCTCTTAGAAGCGTTCTAGAGAGAGAAATTGATGCTCAGATTTTTCTAGAGAGAGAAAGCTCATTTTATGAGACATAACTACCCGAAGCGGAAACCTAAACCCAAAAAGAAACAACAAGCGTTCGGATTCGTAGACTGGGCTAGCATCGGTCACCGTGCTGAAGAATACCGACGCGCGTGATTAATTTGGAGTTCTAATACCAAACCATTCACATCCGTACCGCAGCCCCACGACCCCGTTATTGCCCATCCGATCCCCGCTGAGGCCTTCATCTTGCCTGAGTCATCTGGAGTTCAGACCTCGGAGCCTATTGCCATATCTTCTAGCAGCAGCTCTCCGCACTCCCCCATTGCCCAACAAAGCCGCCCGACGCCTTCGTCGGTTAATTCTTACGCTACCGCGCCTTCTTTCTCATCCCGACGTCGCGGCCGAGGTCAATTTCTTTCTATGGGTGAAACTAGTTCTCCGACTTCTCCGGCGGGAGGTAATTTCCTTGAGATGGTTCAACTTACTCCCTCCATACGAGGATACCGAACCGGTACTAACACAGCTGTGACATTTTTAGGTCTTAATCAGCGGCCCTTGACTCCCGCATAAATGGATCCCGAACGCGCCCGTCGCGGACAAAATGAGATCCCTCAGACCCAAACTGGTAGCTGTTCGAACCCTACCGACCATGTCGTGCGAGAAACCGATCCGGGCGCGACCGACGCCTTTAGTTCTGATAAAAGCCTGGTAGTGAATACCGAGAAGTCCGATGCAGACGCTCTGCCTGTCGGCGCTCTACCTGTTGGAGACGGTGTTGCTGCTGGAAACGCCGCTGCCCCTCCCGCGGAGCCACTTCTTGAGGAGATAGAAGCGATTGTTACCACTACCTATCATCGCTGGTTGCCCGCGGACTACATCATTTCCCTATTAGAAGGCAAGTATCTCTACTTCACTGCCGAGGAACAACCAGAGCTGTTGGTTCAGTGGGGCATCCCCGAGTGCGTCACTGTTAGGTTTCCAGTTCCTAGGGAGACCCCCGTTCATGTTCGGTCGCGAGAAATCGTGGTTTTTACCGAACTATTCAACTGGGGCCTCAGATTCCCCCCGGATCCCGAGATTGTTCTGTATTTTAGAACTCTGCAGATCTGCCCCTCTCAGCTGACACCCAACGCCTGGTACACGCTGATGTCCTGCATAATGGCCTCGCGCATTTCAAGTCGGGTTATGCCCATGGAGCAGTAAATAGTCATGTCCGGGCTGTCTAAATCTCCAAAGTCGGCTTTCTTCTATTCTTCCCTTGCAAATACCTGGAAGATAGTGAACGATTTTCTTGAGGGCGACAAGGGTTGGAAACACCGCTTCGTTTTTTTAAGTGGCTGCTGGGAAAATGGCCGCCCTTATAGCCGAGAGAATCCGAGGCTACTGCTGCGGACATGGGTTCATGATGGTAAGCTTCTCGCATTTTTTTTAAACCGAACCTTTGTGGAGTGTCGAAGGAGTTTGTCCAGGGGCTGAAGAAGGACTACTTTAAAGCGGGAAAGGCTACCTTCCAAGTGTTGAAGGATTATGCTAAGAAGCACTCGGGTCGGGCGATGCACCGGGCATTTAAGAATACAAATCTGATCATGAGCAACCTCTGGCGTTGTTCATCAAAAGAGCTATCAATTGAGCAGCTGCGTCAGCCCCCGAGTATGGAGGACTTAATCGCCAAGACCGACGCACCTGATGCGCACCTGTTTCTACCAAAGCGTAACAAGGCACCTAGCAAGCGCCCAAAATTTGACGATGAGGTCGAAAAAGGTGCTACCGGTGCTGATGAGGCTGATGCTCGTGGTCCTCAGGACGAAGCTGCTGCTGAGGGTGATGAGGAGCCACCGACCCAGGAGTTGGCTTTGAAGCGGAAGGGAAAATGCCGAAGTAGATGGAACTCGGGCTAGAAGACCCAAACGCTCAAAGAGAGAAGGCGGTTCGGTCCCCGATGTTGAAAATGCCACTGTCCTGGAGCTCTTCGATCAGTATGAGAGGGTTGATGGTGGTTCAAAGGGAGCCCCCGTGGTATTAATCCCTGATGATGCTAGCCCATCGAAAACCTCGAACCCTGCTGTGGCGTCATCGAGTGGTACGAAGTACCAGGTGCTGTCTATGCTCGGAAGTCCGCATACTTTCCCACTGCAGGGAACCGATGGATTGGCCCTTTCTTTGTACAATTTGCTTGTACCAGCGGCCATGAAGGAGCGCCGGGCGATTGAGCTGGGCCAGAAGCTAGAGGGCGCAAAGGCA
The DNA here is from genome assembly GCA_036936605.1 of Limnanthes douglasii subsp. nivea. NCBI lineage: Eukaryota > Viridiplantae > Streptophyta > Magnoliopsida > Brassicales > Limnanthaceae > Limnanthes > Limnanthes douglasii. The sequence goes on along the minus strand of JAUPFV010000004.1, from coordinate 51,746,936 downwards.
AAGATTGCTGGTCTGGAAGAGGAGGTGCAGAAGGCTAAAGCGGCTCGGGAACTGGCGGAAGGGCGGGTTGTGGAGGCAGAACAGGCCATAGAACAAACAAAGAAGGTCGGGGAAGATCGCCCCGCTATCTTGACGCGGGAGATCCAAGAGCTGAAAGCTGCGAACACTGTCTTTGTCGACAAGTGCAAGAAATTGATGGAGAAGGAGACAGTTGAAGCCAAGGCCGCATATGTGCTGTCGTTTCATAATCGCTTCCCGGACCTTCACCTCGGGGCGATGTGGCTGGATGTGCCGAAAGAGGACCGCCCTTCTGACGTTGTCTGAGAAGATGAGTCGGATGACACCGGGTCGGAGGAGGATGATTCGTGATCCCGACGCCCTCGTTTTTTGCTTTGTTGTTGTTTTTTTTCACTTTTGGGGACTGCGGAGTCCCCTATGAATTTTCCTTTGTGAATCAAATTCTCAAACAATCAATATTTCTTGTATGTTGATATTTATTGGGTGTTGTTTTTTATAATGCTTTAATAAATGTATGATAGGGTCGGATCCCCGAGTAATCGGGCTAGATTGAAAATTTTTCGTAGGGTCTGCAATGTAAAATGCGGATTAGTTGAAAACTAAAAAAAAACATAAAGGTTCTGTTGATCAATATAATATCGAAAATGTTCCCAAAGGGCCGGGAATTGTAAGATGTAGATCAGTTCGAAATTGAAAAACCAAAGAACGTTCTGTAGATCAATGTAACATTGAAAATTTCCCATAGGGTCGGGATTTTAAGATGTAGATCAGTTCGAAAACCGAAAAACCAATGAAGGTTCTGTAGATTCAATGTGACATTGAAAAGTTTCCATAGGGTCGGGATTTTAAGATGTAGATCAGTTCGAAAAACTGAAAAACCAATGAAGGTTCTGTAGATCAATCAAGATTAGTAGAGACAAACGTCGACCAGCTCGTCAGCTGACCAAGTTTGTAGTACTTCAAAGATTGGAAGGAATTTTTTTTTTGATTAACTCAATCAAGGGGGTCGGGTGTTAATGATGCCTCATTAAAACCTTCTCGCGCCACCGAGGTAGGAAAGAGTGCATCCCCGACCAATAAGTTCTTACAAACAATGCTTAACGAATTACAGGCATGTAAAATTATTCTAAATACAATTTCAGATGTTCGATGTTCCATGACAGTCTTAGCGAGTGCCCGAGCTTGTTTTGCAAACGATATGTCCCGCTCTTGATTTTTTCTATGACTTTGTATGGTCCTTCCCAGTTCGGGGCGAGCTTGCCGAGGCTTTTGTCTTTGGTGTGCAGAAAGACGCGTCTCAAAACCTTGTCACCGACTTTAAACTCCCGACGGCGTACTTTAGATGCATACCGACTTCTCATCAGGGTCTGATAGTGTGAAGAGTTCAACTGGGCGCGATTTCGTTTTTCTTCTATGAGGTCGAGAGCGAGTCGTCTGTCGTCTTTGTTTGTGTTTTCATCATAGGTATCGATTCTGAAAGATGGAAAAATGGATTCTGCCGGAGTGACCGCGTCCATACCATACACCAGAGCATAAGGTGACTCCTGGGTCGCCGTCCGAGGGGTGGTTCGGTAAGCCCATAACACTTCTTGTAGATAGTCCGGCCATTTACCAGCCTTTCCTTCGAGGTTCTTTTTGAGTCCGTCCTGAATGGTCCGGTGACGTAGTCGGATGCACTAAGACAATAAACGTTGGTCTTAGAATTGAAGGTTCAAGTTCGCGGGTGTCAAACTTGAAGAAAAAACTCTGGAATCCACCAGAAAAAAACAAATCTCGAAAACTCGAAGACTTTGATTAATAGTGATGATAAAAGTGTTTTTAAAACATAGCACCTAAGGTTCTTTATATAGAGAAAACCCTAGAAACCCTAAAGCATAAAATATGAAGTTCCTAGAAATAAGGAAAATTACTAGAATCGTAACTAGAAAAGGAAAACACCAAAAAAAAAAAAGAAATATCTAAAAATATCTTGCAAGCTAGAATAGATTAGGTATTGTAACCGTCTCCTGCATCAGTCTCCTCCACCTCCAAAGAACTCGTCCCCGAGGTCTCATCTGGATAAAGAACACCATCGGCATGATACTCATAGATGTCCGCTAAATTGAACGTATGAGAGATGCTCATGTCGTCTGGTAGATCTACCACATAAGCATTGTCATTAAGCTTTCGTAAAATCTTGAATGGACCATACTTGCGAGGCTGAAGCTTACGATAAGTACTGACTGGAAACCTTTCTTTCTTGAGAAACACCATTACTTCATCACCTTCGTTGAAAACCTTGAGCCTCCGTTTTTTATCTGCTGTCCTTTTGTTTTTTTGCCCAGTTGCTTCCAATCTAGCTCGGACTGCTTCTTTAGTGTCCAAAATGTCTTTAGCCATAGCTTCAGCTGAGGCACTAACTCCAGGAGCTTTCGCTAGTGGAACTAAATCAACCACATGCTTCGGGACAGAGGTATATACCAACGTAAATGGTGATTTCCATATTGCGGAATGTATGACACTATTGTAAGCGAACTCTACCTGCGGTAGAGCTAAATCCCACAGTTTCGGTTTATCACCACAAATACTTCTGATCATGTTACCCAGCGTCCTGTTTGTGACTTCGGTTTGCCCATCACTCTGGGGATGAGCTGTAGAGCTTCGTTTTAAACTTGTTCCAAACATTCTCCATAATGTAATCCAGAAGTGACTGAGAAACTTAGTATCCCTGTCGGAAACTATTGACTTCAGAACCCTATAAAAACGCACAACTTCTTGAAAAAACAATTTGGCTATGTTAGTTGCATCTGCGGTCTTTCTGCAAGCAATGAAGTGTGTCATTTTGGAAAACCTGTCGACAACAACAAACACAGAATCCACACCTCGTTGCGTCCTCGGCAACCCTAACACAAAATCCATAGATAGGTCCTGCCAAATATCTTCAGGAACAGATAACGGCATGTAAAGACCTGTGTTCTGAGATTGTCCCTTAGAAACCTGACAAACAAAATACCTCCGAACAATAGCTCCAGCGTCTTTCCTAAGGTGCGACCAATAGTACCTTTCCTCCAAGCTTGCAATTGTCTTATACCGTCCCAAATGACCACTAAGACCACCACTGTACAATTCTCGGATCAGCTTCTCTCGTAACGACGAGCAAGGAATGCACAGTCTGTCTCCTTTAAAAAGATAGCCATCACGAATATGGAAGTCTGCAGAAGGATGCTTACCATTGCACTTGTCCCATAATTCCTTGAATTTAGCATCACTTTCATATAACTCTTTCAAAAATTCGAAACCCACAATCTCATGTGCTAAGGTAGTTAGCAAGGAAGCCCTTCTACTCAAAGCATCAGCTACCTTGTTAAGAGCGCTGGACTTATTCTGAATAATGAAAGGAAATTTTTGCAGAAAACTTACCCAACGAGCATGCATCTTATTTATCACTTTCTGGCTGTGAAGAAACTTCAGAGCTTGGTGGTCAGTGAACATAATGAACTCTCGCTGAATCAGATAATGCTCCCATTGTCAAAGAGCTCGAAATACCGCATAGAACTCTTGATCATAAGTACTCCATTTCTGTCGTGCTTCGTTTAGCTTTTCACTAAAGAAAGCTATTGGTCTTTTCTCCTGAGATAACACAGCACCAATTCCTACACCACTAGCATCACATTCCACTTGAAATATCTTATCAAAATTCGGCAATGCTAACACAGGAGCAGTACAAAGCTTTTCTTTAATCAATGCAAAACTCTCGTCTTGTTCTGGTCCCCAATGAAACTTCCCTTTCTTCAAGCATTCGGTAATAGGTGCAGTAAGAGTACTGAAGTCTCTTACAAATCTCCGGTAGAAAGTAGCCAAACCATGAAAACTGCGTACCCCAGTTACGGTTTTGGGAACGAACCAGTATTTTATTGCACGCACTTTGGCTTCATCTACTTGAATCCCATCTTCACCAACGACAAACCCCAAAAACTGCAGCTGGCTTGTGCAGAATTTGAATTTTTTTAAATTCACGTACAGCTGATTTTCTTGGAGGACTTGTAACACCTGCCGTACATGCTCTAAATGGTCGTCCTTGGCTTTACTATAGATCAAAATATCATCGAAGTAAACTACTACAAAGGACCCAATGAAAGGACGGAGAACCTAATTCATCAATCTCATGAAAGTACTAGGTGCGTTTGACAAACCGAAATGCATCACTAACCACTCGTACAATCCGTCTTTACTCTTAAAAGCAGTCTACCATTCATCTGCAGGCCTGATTCGAATCTGATGGTACCCACTTCGAAGATCTATTTTGGAAAACACCTTTGACCCATTCAACTCATCAAGCATGTCTTCCAACCGAGGGATAGGAAACTGGTATTTGATTGTGATCTTGTTGATGGCTCTAGCATCAACACACATTCGCTACTGATTACCTTTCTTTGGAACGAGAAGAACTGGTACAGCACAAGGGCTCATGCTCTCGCGGATTAACCCTTTCTTCAGAAAATCTTCAATCTGTTCCCGTATAATTTCATTCTCTTTAGGGCTCATTCGATAGTGGAGAAGATTAGGTAGACTAGAACCCGGGATCAAGTCAATGTGATGCTGTATATTACGCATAGGAGGCAGGTTTTCAGGTAGTTCCTCAGCAACTAACTCCTTGTAATCTTCCAAAATTTCTAACACCTCACGTGGAGTTGTTGTCTCCTCCGTCACGACACTCATCAACCCCTTGACCACAACCGGATAAAAACACTGTGATTCCTTAACATCCTTATCAAGCTCTTTATCATTATGCGACATGACTCGGAAGCTTGACTTCTTCTCTTTTGCAATGCTACCAAAATCCTTGACAGGAGCCATTGCAATCTTACAATTCCCCCATGTAAACATGACCACATTGTCTCGTCCTCGGTACGTAATGTCGTTATCATACTGCCATGGTAGCCCAAGGAGAATATGGAAAACATCCATATCCAAAACTTCACAAATTATCTCTTCTTTGTAATGCTTACCAATTGATAGAGGAATTATGCAAGTTTCACTATCCCCTACTTTAGATCCTTTGTTCACCCATCCAAGACCATACGGTTTCTCATGACGAGTCGTGGGTAGTTTCAAATATGCCACCAACTTTTGAGAAACTAAATTCTCAGAGCTCCCATTGTCAACAATCACATTGCACACCTTGTTCTAAATAGAACAATTCGTTCTAAACAGATTCTTGCGTTATCCCTCTTCTTTGGATGATAGCAACAGTCGCTGTAAAACAATGCTGATTCTGTCCGCAGGTTCCTCTTCCGCAAATTCAACTCCCTCATACTTCTCATTCTCCATAAAGTCGTCTTAATATTCTTCTAGCAATGCAACCGTCTTCCTACTGGGACAAACATTCGACTTGTGACCTGTTCCTTGACAACGGAAACACTTGTCGATGGTTGGCCTAGCATAAGGAATGTTCTGTTTCGGAGTGGGTGCTTTGTTCTTTTGAATGCCACTAATGGAACTACTTAATCCTTTGTTGTGAGAGTTGGAATCTCTGTTAACCACGCCTTTGTCCGTTTCTCTGGCTGGTTCGATGTTGTTCTGGATCGAGGGTCTCCTGAAATTTGTGAAACCCCGCGATGATTTCTCCATCAATTCTACTTTCAAGGCTAGACTGGATGCTTCTTGAACTGTCCACACAATCTGTAACCCTATTTTCTCTTGAAGAGAGCCCTTTAAACCACTAATGTAACTAGCCACCTTCCGATTCTCTGTTTCGTTTAAGTCACTACGTTCAGAGAAACGTAAGAACTCTGCTGTATAATCAGTCACGGTCCTGCTTCCTTGTACACAATCAATCTACATCTTGTAAAGAATCTGCTCGTAGTCCTCCGGTAAGAACCGCTCAATCATTAGCTGCTTCATTCGGCGCCATGTTCTAACTAGACCCTTCCTCTGTCTTTGCCTTTGAATAGCCAATTTGTCCCACCAAACAGCTGCAGTCTTCTTTAACCGGATAACCACCATCTTAACCTGTTTACTCTCCGGGACTTCCATAACATCAAAGAACCGATCGACATCAATTTGCCAATCGAGAAAGTCCTCGACACCCATAGTACCATAGAACAATGGAATATCAACTTTCACTCTGTAATCCTGATTATTTTGATTCCCTTGTTCTGCCTCTTCCTCTTCCAATTCCTCATCCGAGCTAGAATCATCAACAGCGACACGGTTATGCCTGCCTTGTTGTTGATTGTTTCTAACAGGCAGTCGGTTGTTTCCAACATGTCGGAGTCAAGGTGGCTCCTCAACAACTGGTATGTCTCTGCCTTGTCGATTCTGATTTCGTCCCATTGATTCTCCTCCTCCTTGTCCTGCGTTAGCAATCTGATTGGTTAATGTTGTAATCTGATTAGTTAACGCCGCCACCTGATTTTCCAGGTTCGTGGTTGATTCGTTCAAACTCGCTGTGAAACCCTTCATGTCGGCCCTAGTTACTGGTTGATCACCCATAACTGTTCAAGCTTTGAAAAGAGTAGGAGGTTGCCTGCTCTGATACCACTTGACGTAGTCGGATGCACTAAGACAACAAACGTTGGTCTTAGAATTGAAGGTTCAAGTTCACGGGTGTCAAACTTGAAGAAAAAACTCTGGAATCCACCAGAAAAAAAAATCTCAAAAACTCGAAGACTTTGATTAATAGTGATGATAAAAGTGTTTTTAAAACATAGCACCTAAGGTTTTTTATATAGAGAAAACCCTAGAAACCCTAAAGCATAAAATAGGAAGTTCCTAGAAATAAGGAAAATTACTAGAGTCGTAACTAGAAAAGGAAAACACTAAAAAAAAGAAATATCTAAAAATATCTTGCAAGCTAGAATAGATTAGGTATTGTAACCGTCTCCTGCATCATTCGGTTGGTGACTTCGACTTGCCCATTCACTTGAGGATGAAATGGAACAGAGAAACATTGTCTGATCCTGTGAGTTGTGCAAAAAGTTTTCCTTTCTCCGTTGTCGAATTGCGGTCCGTTGTCCATGGTTAGCCTCTGGGGTACCCCGAGCCGACAACAGACGTTGGACCAAATAAATTTGATGATGTCTTTGGTCTTAGTGGCGGATAACGGCTCAGCTTCAACCCATTTGGAAAAATAGTCCACCGCCACCACGATCGTCTGTCTCCCGCCAGATGCCATCGGTAGCGGTCCAACAAAGTCGATTCTCCATCGGTCGAAGGGTAATCCTTCTGATATGGATTCTAAAGGAGCTGCGAGTATGTTTATCGCGTTCGCAAATCTTTGACAAATGTCGCAAGTTTTTACTATTTGCCGTGTGTCCGCTGTTATCATCGGCCAATAAAATCCTGCGAGAAAAATTCTTCTAATTAAGGCCTTGTAACCACAATGAGCCGCACCATCTCCGTCATGTAGTTCGGATACAATTATCTGCGACTCGTGGACCCCCAGACATCTGAGCAATGGGCGGCTGAATGAATTTTTGTATAGTATGTCGCCCAATAACGTGTAACCTCGGGCTTTGTTGCGAACCTTCCGAGCCAACGCGTCATCGCTGGGTAGTCGATCTTCGGCTAGGAAGGCTATGATATCACACCGCCAATCCGAAATCGTTACCGAGGAAATATGGCAAGCGATTTCAGGTCGGTCATCAAGCTCCTGCCGTTTGATGATGGATGGATTTTCTTGCTCGGTTACCCAGGGATAATTGCTCGAGCAGGAAGCCGCTGCTAAGGAGTCTGCCACCATGTTCTTGCTTCTCGGGACATGCTCGTACGTGATTTTGACAAACGAGGCAACTAGCACTCTTAGCGCTGCTAAGTACTGGAACAGATGCTCTTTCCTGGCTTCCGCAACTCCCGAGGCTTAGTTTATCAGAAGCTGGGAATCACTAACTAGGCGTACTTGCCTTGCTCCACATACTTGCGCTAGCCGCAGTCCAGCCAGGGAAGCTTCATATTCGGCTTCGTTGTTTGAGGTAGAAAAACTGAATCGGATGGCCTGATGCATACTGATGCCTGTTGGGGTGACTATGTGTACGCCCGCTCCGCAGCCATTGACATTTGCCCCTCCGTCGGTGCGGATGGTCCACTCATTTAGTTCGGCCTCTCTAGATGGTGCATTCTGATCCGGACGCTCGGAATGGAACTCTACTAAAAAATCAGCCAGAACTTGGCCTTTGACGGTTGTCCGTGGCTCAAAGTTGATGTCGAAATCGCCTAATTCGACCGACCATTTAGACATTCTCCCGGACATGTCCGGTCGCTGGAGGACGTACTTGAGCGGAAATGAGGTACGGACGATGATAGGGTGGGCTTGAAAATATGGGCGCATTTTTCGTGCTGCGGTCACTAGGGCTAAAGCCATTTTCTCCAGCCTCAAATACCGTGTTTCTGCATCCAGTATGCTTTTTCTTACAAAGTAGACCGCTGTAAGGGCTGGTCCTGACTCGCTGATCAAAGCCGCACTAACTGCAAAATCTGTAACCGCAATGTAAAGGAAAAGGGTCTCGCCTGTTAGAGGCTTCGTTAAGAGATTCGGGGACGATAGATATCACTTAATCCCTAAGAATGCTTCATTACATTCGGGTGTCCACACAAAATTCTTGGCATGTCTCAAGACCTGAAAAAAAGGAGCGCATTTGTCAAACGAATGAGAGATAAAACGATTTAAAGCAGTCAAACGCCCAGTTAGGATCTGGACTTCCTTGATGTTCTTAGGTGTGGTCATATCGCTAAGAGCTCGAAGTTGGATGGGATCGGCTTCAATCCCTTTTTCGCTAACAAAGAAACCTAGAAACTTGCCTGACCTGACCCCGAAGGAGCATTTTTCGGGGTTGAGCTTGAGGTTTATACCCCTGAGGTTATTAAAAGTTTCTCGCAAATCGGCAAGGTGGTCCTCGTCCGTGCCGCTCTTGACTAACATGTCATCAATGTATACCTCCATATTTCTCCCAATTTGGCCCTCGAATGTTTTATTAACAAGCCTCTAGTACGTTGCACCGACATTTTTCAGCCCAAACGGCATGACCTTGTAGCAATACAGACCTCGGCCTGTTACAAACGTGGTGTTTTCTTGATCTGTTGGGTGCAACTTGATCTGATTATAGCCGGCATACACATCCATGAATGACAGTAGTCTATTTCCCGAAGTTGAATCTACCAATTGGTCAATCCTTGGCATCGGGAAAGGGTCCTTTGGGCACGCACGATTGAGGTCGATGAAGTCCACGCACATTCTCCACTTCCCGTTTTTCTTCTTGACCAGAACGGGATTGGAGGTCCACATCGGGTAACTTGCTTCCTTTATGTGCCCGACGCTGATCATTCTTTCGACTTCGCGTAAAATAATGCCTGCCTTTTCCGGGGAAAAAGCCCGACGTTTTTGAGAGACAGGTCTGACGTTTTTGTTGACAGTTAGCCGGTGAATAACACAAGACTCCGGGACTCCGGTTACGTCATTCGAGAACCATGCGAATAAATCTAAATTCTCCCGCAGTAAAGACAATAACTGTTCCCTGAAGATCGGCGACAAACAAACCCCGATCTGCAGAACTTTTCCTTCGGCAAACGGGTGTTGTTCACATTATTCGTCGGTAGTCAGATATCTAGGAGCTTCCCTAGGATCATCAACAGGTAATGACCCCGGGGGGAGCCCCTTTAACTTCTATCCCCGTGCCTGAACCATCTCTTGATCGTTTTTAGGTGCTAATGCTGCCCGGTAACACTCTCGCGCCGCTTTCTGGCTACTTCGGACTATACCTATGTTGTTTCCGACTACGTATTTCAAACACTGATGGATTGTAGATGATACCGCATGCATTCACGATATCCATGATCTTCCGAAAATTGCGTTATGGGAAGCTGATGCGTCTACTACCACGAATAGAACGGTGACCTCCTTCTTAAATGGGCCGCGGCCTAGCTGAACGATGCCCTCAAATTCTCCGATGACGTCAGATGCCGACCCAGTAAATCCCACTATGGTACGTTCTAACCGCGTGATGACCGGAGTTGTCCTGAATTTTGCGAAAGTGGACGCGAAGATTATGTTGGCCGAACTACCTGTGTCCACCAAGATGCGTCTGACTTCCTCCCCTGCAATGGCCGTCCCGATCACGATGGCATCCTCGTGAGGGCCGACTATATCTCTCAAGTCGTCATCTCTATTTTCATATATTCTAGAAATGTTTCATCAAGTCCCCGGGACGTTTTTTGATCTCCAGTCACGTGGTTGCTTGCTCCATTATCCAAGTATCAAGTGTTACTCTCCACTTAGTTCTCTCCATCCAAGAGAATGTTGTTCAAAACTTTCTTTTCATTTAGAGTTTTTCGGCTATCATCAATGCATGCTCTTCATAATTTTTGCATATCAAATATTCTGTATCATCTTGTTTTTTAATGGGACACTCAGACACATAATGGTATAATTTTCCACAAAAGTAGCACTTAATCCCGTTCTTAACCTTCCGATGGTTGACAACATCATGTGTTTGTTAATTGTAATCACGACTTTCTCTGCCACCACGTCCACGACCTCTACCCCGATGTCCACGACCTCCGTTGTAACCATTACCCATGTTGTAGCCATTACTCTCCCTGGTATAGTAATTACGAATTTCAGAAGTAAAATTATTCTCACCAGTGTTCCTTTTCAACCTTGTTAACCACTCTCCATGAGTAAGCAAAATATATTTTTCTTCCTCTATATCGCCATAACCACGAAGTCTTTTTTCATGGGCTTTGAGACGACCAACAACATCTTCAACAAATATATTTTTAGATCACCAAATTGCTCGATTGAAGTAACAATTTCCATAAATCTCGTGGGAACTGCTCGAATGAACTTCTTTACGACGGAGATCTCATATACTGCGTCGCCTAAAGAACGGATACTAGTAACAATGATAGTCAATTTCATAGCGAATTCATCCGCGGACTCTTATTCTTTCATGATCGCGGCCTCAAAATTACTTTTTAATGTTTGTATTTTTGCCTCTCGTACTCCTTCCGCATCCATGTTCATTGTCCGCAACGTATCCCACGCTTTCTTTGCCAAATCTTTCTCTACCAACTTTAGAAGTATATCTTCGGGGATTGCTTGATAAATGGCAGCCAAATCCATTATATGTTTTCGTACTTTAATATTTTATGAATTTCTATCACATCCCATACACCATGCGCTTGGTAATTTATGCGCATCTACATAATTACTCTTGGTGAGTAATGGATAGTGAAGTGTTATATTTCCTTTTTTTCCATATTTGAAATTTGTTTTGGCATTTCCTAAGCTAGGCTATGATACCAAATGTTGGTTTGGATACTAAAATAAAGTTTTAAAAAAACAAAATGAAAGAATAAGAGAATAAGTTTATGTAAATTTTAAAATACAAATATATAATCCAAAGGGTTTCTTAAATAGAAAGACTTAGGATTAAACGGACCGACCTGGATAGTTTACTAGACTATATAATCATCTTCTGTATCTACCTGGAACACCAGCCGTGAGAAATTCACCATCTGACTTAATCAAACAAGTTATTATCTATATTTTGAGTTTCATGACACCCACCTCTAGCTTCAGCAAGTGCAACAATACCATGCTAGCTGTGTCAATAATGAGGAGGCTCATTGCCCAATTACGAGCACCGACAAGGAGGTAATCTGAAACAAAGTTTGCAATTGAAGAAGACTAGGATTCAGTTCTTGTTTTTATTGCATCTTGACTCTTAGTTATCTACCAGGGGACCTTTTGAATTTTTAGTGCAAGAATCATCTATTCAGTTCCTTATAGTCAACAACTGCATCCTATGTTTCAAGTGTAAAGGAACACTCAGATAAACATCTGCTATTACTTTTTGTTAACAGTCTGGTCAAGATAAATGCCAATCAGAGAAAGAATGCTGGATTAAGCTATAAACTTACAAACTTTGATAGGATAAGAGACACAAATGACCTGGTGACTGGTGCATTGTGCCAAATAACTTCTCAGACCTTTGGAAATATCATCTCTAGTCTACTTACCAAGTTGTAGCTGAAACTCGCAAATAATCTCTTTTTATTTTCTCATAACAGCAACTATAAAATTAAATCCTTCTTTCAGTTTTCTAGAATAGGGCGCATATCAAAATCATCCTGCAATAAGCTTCAAATCTCCCTAATATATGAACTGCTTACGAAATTTTCTATAGCTACATAGGTTGGTACTATTAGACTACGAGTATGTGAGTCAGGCTGCAAATGGAAATGTGTAGTGTGTACTAGGATCTCAATAACTAAAGAGACTAAAAAAGAAGCTGTTGGTAAGAATATGTACCTCAATTCGTGCAAAAACATGTTCGTCTTGTCATGCAAGAATTGCATCAAAGGTGAGAATAAATCATCGTGGGCACGTAGAAGGACGGTACATTTTCTTTCCATGCTTGCAATAAAAAGGGACGATGCAACCTGAACAATAATGGATGGGTCTGCGTCACCAAGTACAGCCTGCAGCTCCCTTCTAATCCATGGCTCTATTCTACGTTGTAACTTCTCTTTCGCGTAAGCACTAACTGATATACTCTAGCACTAGAATCAAATGAAGATAAGGTCAAGATGATCATTTTAAATTATATTCTTCAATGTTCTAATGGAAATTCTGCAAACCATTAACTTGATTAATGAGAAAATGCGCTAATCATATAATACCTATTCGAGCCTGATCGCTGAAGAGAAGGGAACAACTTTAAGACATCTAGCATAGACACTGCATCAAAACAACAATCGAATTCGATGTCTTGTGATCAAGAGAAGGGGACGCCAAATAATAGGCGTGCTTGCATAAGGTTTTTCATGTCATCGTGATTTTACTATTACCTACAATGGTGACTTTACTGTGACGGGACGGGATGAAAAATCCGCCATATCTAAATCCATCTATCAGTAATGCTCGTTTTGATGGCGGACCTCGTCTGACATCATCTTGAGGGCTCGTCTCGGTTCTTGTTGAGCGTCGGCTTACTGTCCTCGGATTGTAGCATCATTACCTTCGTATTAATCCAGTGTTGGCATTGTCATTTATGGTAGTTTTAGACCACTATTTAGAATTTAGTATGATAGGAAGGGGTTTTACAATATATGGTTTAAAATTTCCTTTCACCAACCTGATTCGATATGGTTAGTCATTGGTTAAGTTACAATAGAGGGACTATGTTTTCCTCTGACCGACCTGATTCATTTTTTTTTGTTAATTTCATGTTTGCTAACTGTGGAAGAAGAATACAATAAGAGAATAAAGAGAAAAAATCGAGAGCCGTAATTGATTATTTCAATCTAAATATACTCTAAAACAAGGCTATATAGATATCTATATATTATTAAGAGTTCTATATGAGTCTTGGGTCCATGATAAAAAAGCTAGTCGGAGTTGAGAATTTTCGAGTGCGGTGAAGGTGGATGAGTCCTGACTGGAGTATAGTCGACATGAAACACAGGTTCGTCAGAGTTAAGATTTTCCGCATGCGGTGAGGGTGGATGGGTCCTGACTGGAGTATAGTCCACATGAAACACAGGTTCTTCGGAGTTAAGACTTTTGGCATGCGGCGAGGGTGGATGAGTCCTGACTGGAGTATAGTCCACATGAAACACAGGTTCCTCGGAGTTAAGGCTTTTCGCGTGCGGTGAGGGTGGATGAGTCCTGACTGGAGTATAGTCCACATGAAAAACAGGTTCTTCGGAGTCTAGACTTTTCGCGTGCGGTGAGGGTGGATGAGTCCTGACTGGAGTATAGTCCACATGAAACACAGGTTCTTCGGAGTCAAGGCTTTTTGCGTGCGGTGAGGGTGGATGAGTCCTGACTGGAGTATAGTCCACATGATACACAGATTCTTCGGAGTCAAGACTTTTCACGTGCGGTGAGGGTGGATGAGTCCTGACTGGAGTATAGTCCACATGATACACAAGTTCATCTTGAAGTTCCCGTGACCTACCATCCTGCAACAACGCAAGAACAAATTTCATTATAAAAAATAAAATGTTTACAATCATTTTCTTAATGTGAGATTAAAAAGAGCTTCAAACCTTGAGTGATAAGATTCCTCTCATTGATTCAGCATAAGAACAAACAACAATCAACGACATACAACCCAAAACAAATGATAAATTTGTTTTCATCATTTTTTTTATGAGTATGAGATTATCTTTGTTATTTTGCTGAATTCAATCGGGAGATACCTCTATTTATATATAAGTAACTCCCAAAGTATGTATTTTAGTATTTAATATTTTGGATCGAAGTCAAAGTTAAATATAAATGAGATCCAAATATTGATGAATATTTCTATAACTTTAATCAAAATCTTTTGTAAGAATATAAAAATACACGACTACAATCTTTTGACGATTCATTCGGGTTGAAGTTCATGTATTTTGTTTATAATCTTTTGAAGGTTATTTTTTTTTTTTAATTTGGATAGATTTCGGTAATTTTTTTGTCTTTTTTTTCTATGCATTTTTATTTGAGGCTTATAATGACGACATTTTAAATGATGAACCAAGCTCTCATATTTTTATTCTTCCAGTTTTAGATAGCCTATTCCTAGTCATTCTAAGAATAAGACTCTATGTTAGAATATGAAAAAATAATATGTAGAGAGAATGAAACTTAATGCATTAAACTGAAGCACAAACTGACTTTAAATAACCTACAAGAAGCGTTTCGTATCCCAACAAATAAATGATAGCTTTTAGTGACTGCAATAACAACTAAAATACTCATTCACACAACGTCTAAAGTACTAATTCATATAACGTCTAATTATTAAATAAGATAATTAAAACAATTAATAATTAAATCAATTTCAACAAATCCCTTCTTTAAATTGGATATGCCTGGAAAGCAACCAATTTAATCTTTTAATGGTTGCACTCCTAGTGAATCAACGTCTCCAACTTCATTGTCCCTCCATTGGTTTGGCCATGAATCGAGACAATAAACAGACCACATACACCATGTTAGGTCTTGTAACTGTGAGGTACATTAGAAAACCCACCCACTATTTGTATAAAGTAGCACCAACTTCATTTCCAGCTCATTCCTTTGAGAGTTTGGGACCTGGGACAATAATATTTTTTTACTGAATTACAGTCTGCCATGTCAAACCTTTCGAGCACCTCATGAGCATACTTTTACGAGTACCTCACTGGCTTTCTCATTATATCTGCAACTTGTTCTTCTGTTCCACAATAAACCACCTTCTCAACTTCTTGTTTGTAAGATTTCATAGATAATGATACCTTAAATCGATATGATTCGTGCGCATATGCATCCATGGATTATTCGAGAGTTTAATTGAAGAAGTGTTGTTGCAATAGATTTCCAGACACTTGGATTGTTCAGATTTGATTTGTTCCATAATTTCTTTGAGCCAGACACAATAACAAGCACAAGATGTTGCAGTTATTTACTCTGCTTCGATTGTAGACAAAGTAACTACCTCTTCTTTTCTTGAGCTCCAGCATATTACAGTATATTATAGTATCACCATTAGCTCGAATTTTTTTACTTCCCACAAAATGTTATCGAAAAACATACCAAAACATATCAAAGTTATTAATATAACCCTGCGGAAGCTGGTTATACCACTTTGAAGCAACCCCCTTAAAGGTTTGGGAGAAAACCCTCTAAAGGAATTTGTCATCATCATCAAAATAAATAATAAATTTTTTAAATTGTTCGATATGGATATCAGGGTCTTGTGTTCCATCGAACTTTTCCAGCTTAAAAATATCAAAGTGCTTTGGTAGATTTCCAGTGAGTAATTATGAGGACAAATGAGAGGACCTTCAATTATTATCAACCATATAAACATTGGATTTAGGACCCTCATTTGCCATTGTATATAAACCATATTCAGAAGGAATTGTGTGTTGATTGCTTACTCGATATTCAAAATTTTGGCTACCCGACGGGTTTTGCGTGTAAACATTTTATTTCTTTAAATGGCCTTTAGAACCTTGCATTTCCCCCTTCGAATCCCTTGTTCGATGAGCCATTTCGTACTCTTTTCTATTCTTATTTGAAAATTTCCGTTTGTTACTCTTCTCTCGATGGTAAACTCTTTCTTGGGAGGATTCACTTGAATCATAGAATGAATAATCACTTGATTATGACGATTAATATTGATTTCTAAGATTTACTTTTCTCATCGGAGAATAGCGACTACGCCTCACCATCTTATCTTTCTTATTGCCAACTCGACGGTTATCATCCAACTCATCCTTCTAAATTCATTTTGCCTTCGAACCTATGATCAGATTTTTTTGAAAGCCATCGCAACGTCTCTTTCAGAATTCAGCATTTCAATTTCTTCTAGAAGTTCTTTTCTTCGAGCCACCAAGATTGACTCTTCCAAAATCTCTCCAACATATTGATCATCATGCTGATGATCAACTTTCATGTTATTACCGACGAGGTTCCTCTCAAAATATTTTTCAGTTATCAAATCATTATTCATATCTAACTCTTCTTGAATTTCGTCACTAATTTTTCAAAATTTTAGCAAAGTTTTGGAAGACGATTCCCGGTACCAAATCGTTCTCACATACGGCGCCGGTGATAGTTGGAAAAATATTTGGATGAGGATTGCGAGTAAAATAAATTTTTGAAAGATAATTTTTTTTATATCAGTTCTTATACAAGTATTTTAAAGAGATATAGTCCATATTTTAGAGAGAGAAAGCCTCAAATAATCATTAGTTTATCCCCACTCTCAAAATAGGTGGGGTTCTTTTATAGTACATTTGTATGGTTCCACATACTTAAACAAATTATTAATTCTGGTATCTTCCTTAAGTTTATTGTTTGTTATAACTTAGTCCTTTCATATTACATGGTTATCAAATGTTCATAAAAGCCTTTCTTTATGTCAAATTACACCCTTAATTATAGTAGTTTAATTCTTCCTTCATCAGTTAGCAGCTTTGTTCTCCGGGGAAGCAACCATCTCGAAAAACTTTTCATTTTCTTGAAGGATGCCTTTCAATTTTCATTGAATTGTTTTTTAGGAGGATTTTGTGATGGGGTTTTTTGGATTCTTCAGGCTTTACACGTTTTGCCTTCTCTACTTTAGTACTAACATCACGATCTTCTGTACCAGAGAGTTCTGGGACATCATTTTTCTTCCGAAGACTCACCGGAACCTTTTCCCGATGACTCTTAGCCTTACCCCTGGAGAGAAGATAAAGCCTCTAACCTGTCCAATAAATTTTGTTGGAAATGAGAAACGATAAGCTCTTCCAAGAATAATAGTTCCAAAAGGTTGGCTCTCCAAAGACGACTCTTTGTAAGATTAGTCGGAGTAAAATATAGATGAAATCTGTTATACCAAGAAGCTTTGGCCTATCTACTCAGTTCAAAGAAGATTTTGTCACTTTAGACACAAAGTCAATATATGTCTTAGATACACCAGTCATAGCTATTTTGTTTTTAAAACATAAGAGAAAGAAGATATAAGAAAATTATGGGAAAATAAAAGTCCAAAATATACCTCTATTTGTCCCTTTGAATGACAACTTGTGTGGATTTTCGGTTATCGCCTTGGACCCCGTTTCCCAAAAGTCAACAATAAAAAAGAACCGTTGCTTTCATATTTTGTCTGATTCAAGCAGATCTTTGACAATCTTCCGGTTACGACCGAAGGATAAAGAATAATTGGGGAAGTTTATATTTTTTGCCAAACGAGAAAGACCAACTAGCTGTCCCAAAGAAAACCATATCCCTGAAATCCTAGAAGCCATTATACAAGACACGAGGGTGAACCATATATTGGGTCAAGCTTAGGTTGGGAAAAAATCAACCATTGTGTAGTATTCGAAGAAGAATGGATCCAAGTGAAATTGCAATCCCCAAATATTGTATCTCTGTATACACAATAAACTCATGATCTTTGATTGATAAAAGCGTCTCCCCAACAATCAGAAAATGAATAGAGATCGTAGAAGGAATTACCCATCGGGCTCTCAACTTAGCCTCCTCGGATGTATCATAATACTTATACGAAACCTTATAATCGTTTGGCCTGGTGGATTCATTTGGGTTGAAGTTCATGTATTTTTTTTTATAATCTTCATGTGTTCATTTTCTTTTTGGAATTTGGATAGTTTTGGGTAAATTTTTTTGTCTTTTATTTGTTGTCTTTGCTTTTTTTTTATGTTTATACATGATAACATTTTGAATGATGAGCTAAAGCTATGATATCTTTATTCTTATAATCTAAGATAACCTATTCCTAGACTTTCTAGGAATGAGATCACTGATAGAATATAAAAGAGTAATATGCAAAGAGAATGAAACTCAATGTATTAAACTCCATTGTACCTTTTAAGTATCGCAGAACTCTCTTAACTGCCTGCATATGTCCCTCTATCGGTTTGGCCATAATCGAGACAATAAGTAGACCACATACATCATGTCAGGTTTTATAACTCTGAGGTACACTAGACAGCCCACTAACTGTTGTATAAAGTAGCATCGACTTCATTTCCAGCTTTTTCCTTAAAGATCTCTTTCTTCTTGATAGCAATTGTCAGTAAGAATGACATAATCCTCGGCAAGAACAAATTTCTCATAAATAGCATCAGTTTGCTCTTGAAGTGTAGATGACTCTTGTTCAAGCTCCTCGAATTTCGACTTTGCTTGTGAAGCCTCTGTCTTATAATGATTCTTCCAATCCTTTAAATGTTGCATATTTTTTCCAATAATAACTGAGAATTGAAGCAACTTATGAATACGAAGGGGGGAATAATCCCCAACAGGTATCTCGAATGGACTAGACGAAGACCCAACTTCAAAAGAAAAAACAGGTGAAGAATTATTCTTCTGAGAAACATTATCTTCATGATCTTGAATGATTAAGTCATTTTGTGGAGGATGGGAAGAATCAGATTTGATGATTATCTTTTCTGGCAAAGACTTGGTGTGGACAACAACTTTGTTCTTTGAGGAAGAAACCGCCTCAGATCCTTTTCGTTTTCTTAAAGGATGCCTTTCCATTTTATTTGACATTTTCTTAGGAGGATCTTGTGTAGGGGTTTTATTGGATTCTTCAGGCTTTACATGTTTTTCCTTATCTACTTTAGTACTAACATCACGATCTTATGTGCCAGAGAGTTATGGGGCTTCATCTTCTTCTGAAGACTCACCGGCCTCATTTTCTCGATGATTCTTAGCTCTATCCTTGGAGGGAAGACAACCCAATATATCTCAAGCCTCTAACTTGTCCAATAATTTTTATTGGGAAGAAGGAACCATAAGCTCTTCCAAGGATGATCGTTCTGAAGGGTTGGCTCTCGAGAGACGACTCTTGGAAAGATTAGTCAAAGTAAAACAGAGATGAAATCTGTTAGACCAAGAGCCTTGGCCCATCTACTCAGTTCAGTGAAGATTATCTTCGCTTTAGGCATAAATTTAGTATATGACTTAGACACACCAGTCGTAGCTATTTTAAACAAAATCATAAGAGAAAACATATATAAAAACGAAGGGAATATAAAACTCCAAAATATACCTCTATTCTTCCATTTAAAGGATAACTTGCGTGGATTGTCGGTCGTCGCCCCAGACTATGTCTCCGAAAAGTCGGCGATAAAAAAACCACGACTTCTATTTTTTTTCTGCTTCAAGCGGATCTTGGATAATCTTCTGGGTACGACCAAAGGTTAAGGATTAGAAGGGGAAATATGAATTTTTTGGCAAACCCGAAAGACCAACTAGCAGTTCCAAAGAAAACCTTATCCCCGAAATCTTAAAAGCCATTATACAAGCCACGAGGGTGAACCACATATTGGGTCCATCTTGGGTTGGGAAAAGATAAACCATTGCAAAGTATTTGACGAAGAATTAATCCAAAGGGAATCACAATCCCCAATTCCGTATATTTGTATACACAATCAACTCATGATCTTTGTCTGATACATGAGTCTCCCCAATAGTCTAGAAAATGAATAGAGATCGTAGAAGGAATTCCCCATTAGGCTCTCAGCTTAGCCTCCTTAGATGTATCATAATACTTGTACGTAATTCCCCGGATGTTTGTTTTTTAGCCCTTGAAAATTGTTCCTAACCAAAGCATCAATATGAGGGGAAAGCAAAACTTTTTTTTGTGATTTCCTTTTCTTCTTCGGAGGAAGATATCCTCGATACGTCGAAGAGTAGTGACCGTTGGATTCTCTTCCTCGGAAATTGGTACCAATGCTCATTTGTTGGCAATAACATCAATTTGAGTGATGATAGTTGGCTCTTTTTCCCCAAAAGCTAAGTCCAAAGCTTCATCGACATCAATAGCATCGTCGGCTTTGGCAACGACATCAGTTTGAGTGTACATGCTGCATCTTCTTTCCAAAAAGCTAAGGTGAAAGATTCATCGACATCAATAGCATCATCAGACTTGGCGATGTGATGTTCAGCATGTAAGGCATTCGATTTTCCTCCTGAAGAGGTTCAAGAGATCTTTTCGTTATGGAAGCTACATCGGATTTTGTTAATTTTCAAGGGGGTGTTTCAGGACTCGATCGTTGAGTCCCGTGCGGGGAGGATCTTTTTCAGATTTGTGGGATCGCTTTCGTTTTGAATAAGTACCTTTAGAATGCTTACTTTTTTACTCATTATTGTTAGTCACTGTAAATCTAGTTCTTGAGAGAGAAAAATAGAGTTTTATTATAAAGAGAGAAAGTCCCCTGTATTCACAGCCTTTGCCATTATTTATAGGTGTTTAGACTTAGTGTAACAGAATTGGTTATATAAATGGGCTAACTGCATTTCAGTCCCCGATATTTAGAAATATTCTAAAAGCTATCCTTCAACTATACAATATGTCATACAAGACTTTTGTTTATTACATTTAAGTCCCCAATATTCTATATCCTTATCAGTAGCCCCCCTAATTCTTATGACAGACAATGAATAAGAACTAGTTATCGTCAAAAATCGTAATAAGCAAGAAATTCTCCTTGCTAAAGTTCAATATGCTTCGAATTATTTCTTCTTATTTTCTCGTCAAAATATTTTCTAACAACATATTTTATCCTCGAACAAATACATTTCTTAATGCTGCTTCGAATATATATCATTTCAAAAAACATTTAACCACATACTTATCATTCTCAAATAAACTTCAATGCATATTCACCTCGAAATTAACATGACTCTTTTTTCACGCTTCGAACCTTCATTCATGGAAACATGAGCTTGCCTTCTCATAACGGTCAGGAACGTTTGGAATGATATGGAACAACTGACTTTCTCATAACGGTCAGAAACATTTGGAATGGTATGGAACGCATGCAATGATTCACTAAGCAATAGGCCTGTCATTAAATCTGACAATTAACACGTGTCATGTTATCTCTTTTACAAGCCATCACTGGATATTCCACCTTTATTCCCAATCATCACTACCACCTATTCCACTTCTCTGACCCTTTTCCTTCATTCTTTACTTCTATAAATACTCCTCTCACTCATTATTTGTGTTTTACAAACACATTCTAGTGAGAGAAAACTCATCCATCCTAGTGAATCCTTAGCTACCTTCATCTGAAAACCCAAACTCTTGGCTACTTTCACAAAAAATTTCATAATTTCCAGTCAATATTCAACCTTTATGAATTAATTTGAAGATTATTCTTCAACTTATTTTATGAATAAATCTCAAAAAACTAAAAAACAAGTTCTCAGCGCTTGCAATTATTGTTGTATCAACGAAAGGGCTGTTGAGTATAGAGTTGTAGGATTGATAAGTAATTATCCGCGATTCTCTACTCAAACCATATTTTACAGTAATTTCAACCCACATCAAAGTTCCCATGTATTTCCAAGTTCATCCACCCCATAATCTCAATAGTCTTTATCAACAAATACTTCGCAATCAATGCTTCAAAATTCTTCTCCAAAACCTTCTGGTTCCACAACTACATCTCATCGAAATAATCGCAAATTAAATCAGAGAATATCTACTCACAGAGAATCAAAAGAAACTGCATCACCCACCAGTTCTAATCCACCTCAGACCTCACGCAAATAAACACCTTGGATTTAATCAAAAGCTCACCTTTCTCTGAATCTGCCTGCCAAAAATAATAAATTAATAGCCATGAGAGATATCGATGTTGATAAAACTTCACCAAATATTACCCAAAACCTTGCAGATAACTATACACCACCATCTCCTCCCCTGAGGGAGATTGTTGAGACAATCATAGAGTCACATTAAATTCCTTTGAATACTCAAGAGGAAAACCCAGTCTCAAACTCCAAACCACCTCGATTAATAGATGAAGCTTCTAAGAAATAAACAGATTTGCCACTAACTGTGAATCAATTTCCAAACGAATTATGGTTGCCCTAAAAATATTCGCAAACCTTAAACCAACCAACGAAGCTTCATACTTAGTCTCATTATTTGATATATGAAAACCAAATTTAATAGCTTGAAACATTGCCTCCCCAGAAGGAGCAACCAACTGCACTCCTGCACTAGATCCTAAAATACTAGAACCACCATATCTAACCACCCACATCGAATTTTCTGGCAAAACCTCTTTATCTGTCTCCTCATTTGATCTGCTTGAATGAAATTCGACAAGAAAATCAGTTAAAGATTGAGCCTTAATAGTTGTTCGAGGAGCAAAAGTGTTATCAAAATCTCTCAACTCTATTGACAACTTAGTCATCCTAACAGAGTTGTCTGGGTGTTGTAACAAATTCTTTAGTGGAAAAGAAGTTCATAATAATGCGAGCTTAAAAATAAGGACGCATCTTCCTAGCAATCACCACTAAATCCAGATATAATTTTTCAAGTCTCAAATACCTTTTCTCCAATGCCAACAAACTTTTACTAATATAGTAGACTGGCTTCAAAACTCTCTATCTTAACTTATTATAAAAAAACACTCACAACGAAGTCAAACACTGATATGTATAAAAACAGTTGCTCTTCAGTTCGAGGCTTCGACAATATCTCTGGTGATAAAAAAAGTTCCTTAATCCTTGAAAATTTTACTTCACAATCTGTTATCCATTCAAACTCCTTTGGTCTTCGTAACACTTGGAAAAAAAGGAAAACACTTGTAAAAAATATTGAAATAAATCGATTAAGAGCAGCTAACCTTCTTGACAAGATTTTCACCTCCTTTATAGTTCGAGGTGATATCATTGAAACTAAACCCTTTAACTGCTCTAGATCATCCTTTATCCCATTTTTAATAATGATATACCCCATAAATTTCCATGATCGAACTCCAAATGTACATTTCTCAGGATTTAGCTTTAATCGAATAACCCTTAAATTTAGAAAAGTTTCCTCAAAATCCTCCAAGTGTCTATCATCAAACATTCTCTGGCTACCTTTTGATCACTTTGGACCAGCCCAACACAGTCTCTGATGAAATACTTCAAACACTGAAGAACAATGGATATAATTACATACATCCTCGAAAGCCAAGATCTCCCAAAAATAGCATTATAACTAGTTAGACAGTCCACCACCATGAATAAAACTTGAACCTTTTTTTTAAAAGGCCCTCTTTCTAAACATACTTCACCCTCGAATTCTCCAATCACTTGAGTTGTCACACCTGTATACCGAATAATAGTAGGGTCTCATTGACAAATTCGAGGTGGATTAAGCATCATATTGTATATTAACTTGAACAAAACATTTGTAGAACTTCCTGTATCTTTCAAAACACGTAGGATTTCATTCCCAGCTATTTCTGCTCCAGTAACCACTACATCTTCATGAGGACCTGAAGTGCCTCTCAAATCATCTTCATCGAAAATAATAAAATGAATATCTTTATTTCCAAATAGGTGAGTGGACATCCTTTCTTCTATTTGAGTAGCTAAACTTACCACATGTCTTTTTCTGGACCTGTTAGTGTCACCAGTCATAGAATTTCCCCCAAAAATTTCTAAGGACTCAAAATACTCACATAAGCTTTGATCCACTGCTTCCCCTTTAACAAAAGCAGTTAAGTTTCCATTTTCTATTAAAATTTGCGCCTCTTTTTTCAAAGTTATACAATCTTCGGTATCATGTCCAATATCGTTATTATACTTACAGAACCTGTTTTTGCGCTCTTCTCTTGGCCAATTTATTGGAGCTGGTTTTTTAAAACTTAAATATCATTTGGCCTTTTCATAAATCACAACAACATTCTCAGTTAAATCAGAATAATACTTTGGCATTATCCACTAATTTGGCCTTGGTCTTTAAAACTGATACCTTGTAGCTTGAGTTGGATACCCTCCAGTTCGAGGAAGCACATTATTGTTATTCCTTGGATGAATTGTCTGATAATTCAAAACATTTCTTTGATTATTTGATACATTCCCTGAATTATCTTGACTAGGTCCAACCACTCCTTGAACCCCAGTTGATTCCTCAACTTTAATTTGATCCTCGACTTTAGCCATCAGTACTCCAAAAGTCAAGGCTCTCTTCTTTGTTGTTTCATTCATTAAATCACATAGTAATAAACCTTGTTGAAATGCAGCCATGGCCACCAACTCTTCATAATTATCTAATTCTTCTTTTATTAACACAAAAACGCTTGGTATAATCCTTCAACTTCTCTCCCATAATGTTTTTACATTGTATTATAGTATCTCCATTTGCTCGCATTTCTTTACTTCCGACAAAATATTATCGAGAAATTGTATAGAAATCTATAAAATTGGAAATAGATCCCCTCGGAAGACTATTGTACCATTTCAAAGTTGTGCCCTTAAATGTCTAACACAAGACTCTACATACAAGCCTATCATCATCTTCGAAGTTCATCATATAGTTCTTGAAGTGTTAGATGTGATCATTGGGATCTTGCATCCCATCGAATTTCTCTATCTTAGAAGTGTCAAAACGTTTCGAAAGATTAATAAACCTTATCTCAGCTGTTAAAGGTGAATTTGTCAAGTCTACTCTTGTATATATTGGTCATCTTCTTATGTTCCCATAACAACGTATACATTCAGATCAGCTATACATGCATATTGATTAAATGTATTTTCTTCACACTATTTTGTTTCCTTCAAACTAACGAGGCACGCTGTCTCTTTTTTATCAATATTCTTTACGTGATTTTCGAGGCCTATCTTTTCCTTCCTTCGAAAATCTCAGATACTTCTTCCTTCTTTACGTAACATACCTATGTTTTTCATTTTTTTCTTTTTGTGATGTACACTGCTCTTTATCAGACTTAAAATGTGTTTTCCTCCGATCACTTCGAACCTTTCAAGTTGTATACAATCAGATTGAGTTTCTAGATCATACTTCTCCTCCACTTTCCGCGCCGCTGATTTTAGCCTACATGATTGAATATTTTGTTCTCTTTGAACATACTTTTAGAATTATGATTTTATTCAATAATTAATTCATTTGAGCTTCAATGTATGAATGAGTCTGCTGAACTCGATTTTGATCGTCTTTTTTAGTTTCCAATTTTCGCAAATTAGATCTCAACGTCTCGATTACCTTTTGAACCAAAGGATTATTTTCATTCTTTGGCTCCATTATCGGTCAAGAACAACTATAATAGACAAAAAAAATCTTTTACCTATGGTTTTTTGCTATGAAATCAAGGTACCGATCGACTATTTCTCCCACTATGGTCGCCAATTTGGTGAGTGTAAATCTAGTTCTTGAGAAATAAAGAAAGAGTTTGATTATGGAGATAGAAAGTAAGAGTAAAATAAGATTCAGCTAATGAAGAAATTTTCATCCCCTTTATTCACAGTTTTTTTCATTATTTATAGGTGTTTAGACTTGGTGTAACAAAATTGGTTATATAAATAGGTTAACTGCATTTCAGTCCCCCATATTTACAAATAGTCTAAAAGATATCCTTCAAATATACAATCTGTCATACAAAACTTTAGTTTATTACATTTAAATCCCCAATATTCTACGCTGTAACTTCTATTTCGAGTAAGCACAAAATGATATACGCTACCACTAGAATCAAATGAAGATACGGTCAACATGATCACTTTAAATTATATTCTTTAATGTTCTAATGGAAATTCCCCAAAAAATTCACTTGATTCATAAGAAAATGCGCTAATCATATAATACCTGTTCGAGGCGTGTTGGTTTCAGAAAGAAAATAATATTCTTGAAAAATTCTTAATCTCTTATTCAAACTGAAAGTGATGATAGTGAGTTTAAATAAATACTCCAACAAACTTGAGTAAACAAACTCTTAAAAAGATTCCAACAAACTTGAGTAAACTAACTCCTAGAAAGACTCCAATAAACTTGAATAAACAAACTCCTAGAAAGACTCTAACAAACTTGAATAAACAAACTCCTAGAAAGAATCCAACAAACTTCTAAAAATTTGAAACTAAGCTAAACGATCCCTACAAAATAGAAAGAATCAATCCTCTACTTGACTTGTTCAAAACAAACATCAAACGTGGCTAAGGACTTGGTCATAAGTTTTATTCTTCAATCCCTCCCCTAATATGGATACACTCGGATCCAGTTTACTCTTCATCAGCCCAACTCCCAAATAAGATTTTCTTCTATCGATCCCATCACTGCTTCCAACTCTTGAACAAATTATTCTTTAGTCCAGGAACATAGTAGACGGATGAAATCACTTGTGTTATCCATTAATTTCTAGCCTCAAATTTCCCTTTTCCTCTAATTGTATTCTTTTATCATCTTCAGGCTTAACATATTTCCTAAACTTGTCATCAAACTCACAAAACCACTCATTTGTTCCACACATATGGTTGTTTTTTGTGTGGTTTATTTGCGACTGAGGGTAATCTCGTAAAGTGTTTTGGATATTATGTTAAATTTAATGTTTAGAGTGGTGAGTAAAGAGATAATTAAGCTATCTACTAGTAATAAGTTCTGATTACCCTCATTAATGAAAATGGTTGGGGTATTTATACTTAATTACTTACCCATGGACTTATTGGGTCAAATCATGAAGCCAGGTCAAGTTTAAGGACCCATTAGTAATCTGGTTTGAAGTGACTAGCAGCTAGCTTAGTCAACATTTAATACATTTGTCTTGTTCAGAATTTTATTATAGTTGTGTGGTCCGAATTGCACATGAGATTAAGCTAAAACTTAGTAACTCAAATATCCAAACTCATCAGTAGCCCCTTTAGGTCTTGCAAATGATCTTTGGAAGAGGTAGTTCTAAAAAATTTACACCAATATTCTCCGATCTGTTATTTTGTTTGAATTGTAAAATTTCTCCTTCAAAAGTGACCCTGTTCGAATTCTGGTGGAACTGATTTCTCAATTCAGAATTCTAAGAGTTTTTCTTGATTCGTGGTATACGTGTCAGGCTTTGGTTCGACCTTTCAACCGTTTTTCTCCTATATTCCCGTACTCACTAGGCTAGAAAGTTACATAGCCTTAATTTTCACACCTTACAGCTTTTAATCGTTGCTCAAAATTGGTTTACCTTCTCCTAGGTAATTTCCCCTCTTCACTATTATATATAAAACTTCTTACTGTTTCATTATTCTTCAAAAATCACAAACATTTCTAGGAGAGAAAGCTTACTTCATCTTCAAACTCGTTGTTGAATCATATATATTCACAGCCAAAAACACCTTAATAAAATGAGGTTGGTTGAATTTTTCTCAGTTAGAGAGAGCACAAAAAGTTGCAAGAGACGAATACATTAATGCTGGTCTCCCTGTTTCACCTGACGAAAGAAGTAATCAACCACAATTGAATACATATCAAGGCTCATATTTTTCAAAACCTTCCAAGGTTAGGAAGTTGCCATTTGTAGCAAACCTTCACCTCTCCCATCCGAGTCTTCAGTATATGAGTCCCATAATCCTTTATCTAAACAGAAAGCTATATCCAGTGTAAGAAAGCCTTCGTCTTTCATTGTAATGGGGTCATACATAGAAAAAATCTCTAGATAGGTTAACTCCGCGTCGAGTCACACGTCAATCCAGGTCAAATCCACCCCACATCTTCAAAGCCCTCCAATTCGGAGGAAATAAAATCTATGCCAAAGGCTAAACCATCCGGGCAACAACCCCTAGCAGAAACCAGACTATCCGAACTACCAGCTGCAAAACCATCTGAACAACCATTTACAAAGCCATCCGAACAACCATCTGCAAAGCCATCCGAACAACCTTCTATAACGATGGAAGAAACTATGAAGGAAAGTATAGAAGAAGCCCGTTTTAAGGCTTCCAGTCAAACAGAAGACACCACTATAGATCGAAAGGCAAGACTAACGTGGGTATGTTTCATCCAAATGCGCTTCCGGAGAGTCTAGAGGGTAGAGTAGGACCGTGATTTAAGAAGGTCAGCGTGAAGTATTTGTTGGCCCTTCAAAACATAACCTATCCGTATACCCACACTGCTGAGTGGGGTCAGATTCGTACAAAGTGGGGAACTCTAAAGTCTGTGAAAGTGATAATTCCAATCACCCCTGAAACCCCAATAGACTGCAAGCTAAATGAAATGGTAGTTTACACATAAGTGTTGAACTGGAGACTCCGGTTTCATTTGGATCCAGAGATAGTCGGATACTTCCATCTGATTAAGTTGTGCCTCAACCAACTGAGCCCCAATGCTTGGTATACTCTACTGGCCTGTATCATGGCATGAAGGCTGTCTAAGATTCCACTACCGATGGAACAGTTTGCTGCTGTGGCAAGCTTGTATAAAAACCATCAGATCTCCTTCTATCATGACAACATAGAGAATGACTATAAGGTAATGAAGGATCTTCTGGAGTCTAAAAAACCATAGAGGACGCAGTTCTTATTTATTAGTGGGGCTTCGAAGAATGACAAGATGATCAAGGCTGACTCAAACCCAAACCAATTGACCAATCGCTAGAAGAGCACTGGTGAGTTTCTCTTAACTCTTTTTTTATCTTTCAAGTGTTAAGTTTTTAATCTGAACTTACTCATACTTATTTTCAGTGTTTCTGAAGGAGTTTTCAGATTATTTGGAGGAGGGTCAGGATACTTGTGCCAAGTTGAACGCTTGGGCTTCAGAGAAGTGAGACATAGGCCAAAGATTCCAAATTTTGCTTGCCTTCCAGGGCCAAAGCCCACAGTAAGATGAAAAACAAGAAAAAGAAGAAGGCCACAACAGACCCACCTCAAACAACTACTGAAGGTACCGGTTCAGAGAACCAAGGAGGTATTAATGTTTCTTTAGTGGAAGCAGTAGAAGTGATTGTCAAGGAATCCGAGGGGTCAAACAAAAGTAAAGCCTCCGAAGAGGGACAAGAAGCGTAAAGCCATCAGTTATGAGAAAACTGTCAAAAAAAAGAAAGTTACTCTTAGAGCAAAGATAATCTTTCGTCCTCTTGAAGTCCCCCCTCCAGCTTCTACCGATCCTACCTTGATGGAGGAAATTCCAACCAATCTCCATTCTGAGAAGGTTGCTGGAGATGGTAATGATGAGTTAGATCTTGATGCTTTTCAAAACATCAATATTTATTTCAATGACTTAGAGAAAGATGACTTCGCAGGGCCTTACCGTCTTCCCAGCTCCTCTAACGTGGTGACCTATAATGGCGAGACTTATGCGATATCCGGTGAGCAAGATACTTTGAGCCATACCCTCTTGGGCTATATCCGACCAGTGCTTGATCTGGAGAGATAGGTAAGGGATCAAGATGGTACCATCAATTCCCTAATCACAAACAAATAAAACTTATCAAAGTTGTGAATTTAAAATCCGAACTCATTTGTTTACTGGTTTTGAATGTGAAATTCAGGCACCGTCGTGCTCCCACTGTGGTCGCCAATTTGGTGTGGTTTATTTCTGTCTGAGGGTAATCTCGTAAAGTGTTTTGGATGTTTTGTGGAATTTAATGTTTAGAGTGGCAAGTAGAGAGATAATTAAGCTGTCTACTAGTAATAAATTCTGATTACCCTCATTAATGAAAGTGGTAGGGTATTTATACTTAATTACTGACCATGAGCTTATTGAGTCAGATCATGAAGTCAGATCAAGTTTAAGGACCTATTAGTAATATGGTTTAAAGTGACTAACAACTATTTTAGTCAACATTTAATATATTTGTCTTGTTCAGAATTTTATTATAGTGGTGTGGTCCGAGTTGCCCATGGAATTAAGCTAAGACATAGTAACTCAAATATCTGAACTTATCAGTTGCAACTTGTGTTAAGGTTCCATACATGTTCATCTTCTTTTTTGGCAAGTGTTACTTGTGCCATGATTAACACATCTTTCTCTAGCGGTGCATAATTTACTTTTTTTTTATCCCAACTAGGACACTCATTCTTGAAGTTCCCTAACTTATGACATTTGTAACACTCAACATTTTCTTTACCAAACGTGGTGTATCCTCTTCCTTGAGCTCCTCTTCTACCTCGATATGTAGCTCTTCCTCGGTTTTGTACAATGCTTCCATGTCCTCTTCCTACTTCTATCTTCAAAGCATGTTCTTCTTCATAATGCTTTGAAGAATTTTGCTCATGAACCAACAACGAGCTCTATAATTCATCAACTGCTAATTCCTTAATGTTGTTAGACTCCTCAATTACGCATACAATATATGTGAATTTCTCAACAAGCGTTCGAAGCATCTTCTCCACCGCTTTGGCGTCAGACATGTCTTCTCCAAGGTTCCTCATATTATTAGCTAGCACAATAACTCTCGAGAAGTACTTCGTGATCGTGTATCCTTCCAGTTTCTTCTCAACCTTTGAAGTTGAGCGCTTTGAACTCTTTTATTTCCCTGAAATTTTGTGTTCATCGACATCCAAATTTCTTTTGATATCTTCTTCTTTGCAATCGTTTTGAGTATTCTCTTATCCAATGATGCAAGAAAAGTAAATTTTCACCTTCAGATCCTTATGTTTCATCGTCGCCAGCTCACTCTTTTGAACCTCCGTCAACACCACGTTGCCTCTTGGTTGCGTGATTCATGTTTCTATAAGCTCCTACCATTACTTCGATCTTAATAAATTCTCCATGAGCATTTCCTAATGGTCGTAATATTCATCGAATTTGGTATACTTTACAACCCTTCTCTACCATTCATTTCACTCTTCAGAAATCAAGCTCTGATATCACTTGTTGGTTTCAGAAACAAAATAATATTCCTGAATAATTCATAATCTCTTATTCAAACTGAAAGTGGTGATATAGAGTTTAAATAAAGACTCCAACGAACTTGAGTAAACAAACTCTTAAAAAAAAAACTTGAGTAAACTAACTCCTAGAAAGACTCCAGCAAATTGAATAAACAAACTCCTAGAAAGACTCCAGCAAATTGAATAAACAAACTCCTAGAAAGAATCCAACAAAATTGAATAAACAAACTCATAGAAAAACTCCAACAAACTTGAATAAACAAAATCCTAGAAAGACTACAACAAACTTCGAAAAATAGCAATTAAACTAAATGATTCCTACAAAATAAAAAGAATCAGTCATCTAGTTGACTATTTCAAAACAAACATCAAACGTGGCTAAGGATTCGATCTTGAGGCTGATCACTGAAGAGTAGAGAAGGGCACAGTTTATAGACATCTAGCATAGATATTGCATCAAATAACAATGAAGAGACAAACCTGGCACGCCATCAAAGCTTTCTTTCAAAAATAACGCTAACAGACACTAAATCCGGCCGTCCAAATGATCTCCGCCAAGGAAACGAGCTTCATCTCGACCTCGATATCAAAAATTCTTCTCTTGCTCTTTGAAGTGACTTACCGAATCAAAACAACAACAAAACTATGTGACAAGACAATTCACTCATTCAGATTCCTCTCAAAGTACTACAACTTTGAATCTCCTTACCTTCTACGGTTTATTGACAAAGATTTCTGCTCTCTCTTGACATTTTCTGCATCGCGAAGACGGGTAAATGCTCTCGGATAAAATATCTGGAGGCGAGGTCGATTAAACAGAAGTGCGCGTTGCAGAAGGGACAGTTTCTCTTCAAACAACTCCATTTTTAAATGCAAGCCAAGTAATAGGCGTGCTTGGATCAAGTCTCATATTATCGTGATTTTACTGTTACCATGAGATGACAGGACGTGAATTTTGTCGTGTTTTAATGTGACTGTGACGGGATGGAATGGTGACTTTACTGTGACGAGATGAAGAATCCGCCATATCTAAAACCATCTACCAATAATGCTTGTCTTGATGGCGGACCTTGTCTGACATTATCTTGAGGGCTCGTGTCAGTTATTTTTGCGCGTCAGCTTATTAACCTTAGTTCGTAGTATCATTACTTTCGTATTATTCATGGGTCTTGCTTAGGAGTAAATCTTTGCCTGACGTACTATTGCGCTTCTGTGGGTACTTTTCCTTTTGCTAGTCATATGAGTGTGCCTTGTCAGCCTAAAGAATAAAGGCTATGGTGTTACCCTTGACAAAAAGGAGTAAGTCCTGCCTTAGCCAATCTCGTTTGCCACCCCTGGGGCTGTGGGGTAATTTTAGCCCAAACATCTAAGATTATAACTCTGGTCAACCATGGCAAATGTTTTTTTCATTCCAGTGTTGGCAGTGTCATTTATGGTAGGTATAACTGAATATCCATTTCAACGTGTAACTGAACCATCTAATACAATATAAAATAAATTATGATCATCTTTTGGTATTTCTAAAAAAATAGCAAGACATAGGATTTAACAAAATATGTTTGAATTTTACAAAAAAGAAAGAAAACAAAATGAGGGAATAAGAAACTAAGTTTGTGTAAATTTTAAAATGAAAATATCACTTCACGTACTTAATTATAGTCCAAAGGGTTTCTTAAATAAGCAATGGAAATTAACAACGTAATATTAACTTCCATAATGACGTGTCAAACTTAAAAATATTCTAACAATCTTCTTCTTAAGTTTGACTTTGGTCGAGATCTTTTACTCCGAGTAATTCTGGCATCACTGCAAATTTTGAATCTTGTTAGAGTTTTGGTGAGAATATCAGCACGTTGATCTCAAGTGCAAACAAATTCCACGACTATCTAGTGCTTCTCGACACATTCACAGGTGAAGTGGAAATGATTGTCTATGTGTTTGTTTTGTCCGTAACTGTATTTTCATTAATGAAATTGCAGATTTATTGTCAACATACAATGTTACTGGTTTTGCTTTCATTTTAGTCACCTCGCTCAATAAGGTTCTTATCCATAATGCTTGAGATGACACTGCAGTTGCTGCCATAAATTCAGCCTCACAAGAAGACAACAACACAATTCCTTGCTTATGAGATTGCCAAGTGATCAAATTACCATTGAGATATAATGTCATTCCTCCGGTGTTTTTTCTATCGTCGGTGTCTCCAGCTAAATCAATATAAGTAAAACCAACTAGATCTTCAGATCCTTTCCCCTTTTCATATTTCAATCCATAAATTATGGACCCTTTTACGTAGCAAAGAATGTGTTTGACTTCTTGATGATTCATAGTAGGATTCTCCATGTACCTACTCATGAGTCCGACAACATATGATAAATCTGGACGAGTATGAATTAAGTACCTTATACATCCACGAAAATTTGCTTGATTTGGAAATGGTAACCTCGCTTTCTTAGACACTAAGAAATTTTCACATAACTGGGTTGGGTGTATAATTTTGGACAGCCAGAAACCCAAATATTTCTCCCCCGTCATCTTGAGTGCATGCAAGTTCACGTGTCCAAGTCTTGCCTACCATAACCAAGCCGGGTCTTCTATATTTGTCAATAGAGATGTGGGTTGGCTAGTTTCCAGAACTATTTTGTATATGCGATATTGTGATCTTTCAATTATTATTAACAGATCTCCATTTCTATCAAATATGTTGAGAAGCGATCCGACTATCTCCGCTCTACTTTTTCTTCTGTCATTTGACCAAGACTCTTGCACCGAAACAAGGTCGATCATTTTTCTTGGATCACTGCCAATGATTCATCTCTAAATTTCATATTTTCTAGGAATGTTTCATCAAGTTCCTGGAAGTTTTTTCGATCTCCAGTCATGTGGTTGCTTGCTCCATTATCCAAGTATCAAGTGTTACTCTCCACTTAGTTCTTTCCATCCGAGAGAATACTGGTCAAAATTTTCTTCTCATTCAGAGTCTTTTTGGCTATCATCAATACATGCTCTTCATAATTTGTGCATGTCAAATATTCTTATCATCTTGTTTTTTAATGGGACACTCGGACACATAATGGCATAATTTTCCACAAGAGTAGCACTTAATCCCGTTCTTAACCTTCCGATGGTTGACAACATCATGTGTTTGTAAATTGTAATCACGGATTTCTCTGTCACCACGTCCACGGCCTCTACCTCGATGTCCACGACCTCCGTTGTAACCATTACCCATGCTGTAGCCATTCATCTCCCTGGTATAGTAATTACGATTTTCAGAAGGAAAATTATTCTCACCAGTGTTTCTTTTCAACCTTGTTAACCACTCTCCATGATTAAGCAAAATATATTTTTCTTCATCCCACGAAGTCTCTCTTCATGGGCTTTGAGACGACCAACAACATCTTCAACAGACATATTTTTAGATCACCAAATTGGTCGACTGAAGTAACAATTTGCATGAATCTCGTGGGAACTGCTCAAAGAAACTTCTTTACGACAGAGATCTCATCTACTGCGTCGCCTAAAGAACGGATACTAGTAACAATGATAGTCAATTTCATGGCGAATTCATCTACAGACTCTTATTCTTTCATGATCGCGGCCTTAAAATCACTTTTAAATGTTTGTATGTTTGCCTCTCGTACTCGTTCCGCATCCATGTTCATTGTCCGCAACATATCCCACCCTTTCTTTGCCGAATCTTTCTCTACCAACATTAGAAGAACATCTTCGGGGATTGCTTGATCATGGCAGCCAAAGGCATTATATGTTTTAGTACTTCAATATTTTTGTGAATTTTCTATCGCATCCCACACACCATGCGCTTGTAAATTTACGCACATCTGCATAATTACTCTTGATGAGTAATGGACAGTGAAGTGTTACATTTTTTTTTTTTCATATTTGAATTTTGTTTTGGCATTTCCTAGGCTAAGCTATGCTATGATACCAAATGTTAGTTTGGATACTAAAATAAAATGCGTTTAAAGTTAAAAAAAAAAACAAAATGAGAAAATGAGAAAATAAGAGAATAAGAGAATAAGTTTATGTAAATTTTAAAATACAAATATATAATCCAAAGGGTTTTTTTTAAATAGAAAGACGTAGGATTAAACGGACCGACCTGGATAGTTTACTAGACTATATAGTCATCTTCTGTATCTACCTGGAACACCAGCCGTAAGAAATTCACCATCTGACTTAATCAAACAAGTTATTATCTATATTTTGAGTTTCATGACACCCACCTTTAGCTTCAGCAAGTGCAACAAAACCATGCTAGCTGTGTCAATAATGAGGAGGCTCATTGCCCAATTACGAGCACCGACAAGGAGGTAATGTGAAACAAAGTTTGCAATTGAAGAAGACTAGGATTCAGTTCTTGTTTTTATTGCATCTTGACTCTTAGTTATCTACGAGGGGACCTTTTGAATTTTTAGTGCATGAATCATCTATTCAGTTCCTTATAGTCAGCAACTGCATCCTATGTTTCAAGTGTAAAGGAACACTCAGCAAAACATCTGCTATTACTTTTTGTTAACAGTCTGGTCAAGATAAATGCCAATCAGAGAAAGAATGCTGGATTAAGCTATAAACTTACAAACTTTGATAGGATAAGAGACACAAAAGACCTGGTGACTGGTGCATTGTGCCAAATAACTTCTCAGACCTTTGGAAATATCATCTCTAGTCTACTTACCAAGTTGTAGCTGAAACTCGCAAATAATCTATTTTTATTTTCTCATAACAGCAACTATAAAATTAAATCCTTCTTTAAATAACATCCACAAGAAAGTCAAATCAGTTTTCTAGAATAGGGCGCATATCAAAATCATCCTGCAATAAGCTTCAAATCTCCCTAATATATGAACTGCTTACCAAATTTTCTATAGCTACATGGTTGGTACTACTATCCCAATAAGTAAAGAGACTCAAAAAGAAGCTGTTGGTAAGAATATGTACTTCAATTCGTGCAAAAACATCATGCAAGAATTGCATCAAAGGTGAGAATAAATCATCGTGGGCACGTAGAAGGACGGTGCATTTTCTTTCTATGCTTGCAAAATATTGTTAAACAAATAAAATATGTATAGTATGAAAGTGAAAGCAAACACGTAGTTTTGTCAGGAAACCCCCTGTTTTAATATTACCAAACTACTTCAATATAAATAGAAAGATACAATAGCGGTTATGCAAGAAACTAGGACACGACTGCTAGAAACTAGGACACTACCCTAAAATATTGCTTAGTGGGACTCTACATTTCTAACTCAAAACAATAAACTAGATGTTAACAACAAAGTAAATAAACTAAGTTTAAGATTAACCAACACATTCCCCCTTAATCTTAAACCTGTGCATACAGGTTCTTGATACCCAGTAAATTCCGCATATGTTCAAACTTTGCTGTCACTAACGCCTTAGTTAGTATATCAGCCTTTTGATTCTCACTTCTCACATACTTCAGTACAATGTCTCCCCGTTCAACGCATTCTCTGACAAAATGATACCGTACATGAATGTGTTTGCTCCTTCCATGGAACACAACATTCTTAGCCAAATCCAAAGCTGATTTGTTGTCAATGAACAAGACCACAGGACCAGAACCAACTCCAGTTATCTGACTCAAAATATTTTGAATCCAGATGGCTTGACAAACGACTGCAGTAACCGCCATAAATTCTGCCTCACATGACGACAGAGCAACACACCTCTGCTTCTGAGAATCCCACGTAATTAGATTATCATTTAAATAAAAACACATGCCTCCAATACTTCTCCTGTCGTCCAGATCTCCAGCTAGATCGCTATCCGTGAAGCTGGTCACTACATTGTTACCACTGTTCTTGGTGTACATTAAGCCATACTGTACAGTTCCTTGCACATACCTCAGAATCCGTTTAACTGCACTTAGATAAATTGTAGTGGGTCGCTCCATATATCGACTTGCTATGCCAACTGAGTACGCAATATCCGGCCTAGTATGTACTAGGTATCTCAGTCCCCCGATTATACTCCTGTAGTGAGTAGCATCAACAATTTTTCCACTCTCATCTTTGTCGATCTTTTCCTTTGGATCCATTGGATACCTCGTTGGATTGCACCCCTTTAATCCTGTCTTCTCTATAATTTTTCTTGCATACCCAGTTTGTCTGAGCTTAATGCATCCTTTACTTTGTTCCACTTCAATCCCGAGATAGTAGCTAAGCTTCCCCATATCCGACATCTCAAACTTCTGACTCATTTGTTTTTTCAAATTTCTCGATCGCAGACACATTATTCCCAGTCACCAGGAGGTCATCTACATAGACTACCACGATTATTTTAATTTTTCCCTCCTGCTTTGTGTAAACTGCGTACTCTGATTTACACCTTTTAAAACCCAAGCTTTCAAGACATGAGTTTAACTTCGCATACCAAGCAACTGGAGCTTGACGGAGACCATAAAGTGCTTTCAAAAGTTTATATACATGTTTCTTCGTTCCTTCTTTTTCAAAACCTTGAGGTTGAGCAACATAAACATCCTCCATTATTTCTCCATTCAAAAATGCAGTTTTGACGTCGAGATGGTGAACTTGCCACTCACTTTTTGCTGCCAATGCTAGTAATAATCGGACGGTTTCGAGTCTTGTTACCGGAGCAAACACTTCATCGAAATCGACCCCATGCTCTTGCACATAACCCTTTGCCACTAACCTCGCTTTATATTTTATGATATTTCCTTCGGCATCTTTCTTTAATTTAAAGATCCATTTCAAACCAATAACCTTCTTACCAGGTGGTAGCTCAGTTAATCTCCAGGTGTGGTTTTCCTCAATTGACTGCATTTCCCTTTCCATAGCCTCCTTCCAGTTTTGGTCTTTGACAGCTTGATCATAATTCATAGGTTCTTCAACACCCATAAGATACAATTCCTCATCCATTTGCACCTCCTCTGTCTCATCATAAATCTCTGCAAGTGATCTGATTTTTTTTGGTTCAGCACTGTCATTGTAATCATCTGGGTTTAATCTCTGTACAGCCGATTTCGACCTTGGTGATTCAGTGTCTTTAGACTGTGTGTCTGGTGTTGGTGTACCGTTTCTTTCGTGGTCTATCTCACTGTCTTCACTATGCCACTCATTTTTTTCTTCCACAAGTGCACCTTCTATAGTGAAAGTACCGGCCTGATCAAAGGACATATCCTTTCTTTGTTCCCAGGGCCACGTTTTATTCTCCTCAAAAGTTACATCTCTGCTCACATGAACTTTATTGAGTAATGGATCGAAAAGACGATACGCTTTAGTACCAGGTTCTTTACCCAAATTAATCACTTGTCTGCTTCTATCATCCAACTTGCTTGTGTGCTAATTTGGGATCTTCATATGTGCTACACACCCAAATATTCTGATATGACCAAGATGCGGCTTTCTCTCATTCCATGCTTCATATGGAGTAATTTCAGTCAGTGCTCGTGTCGGGAGCCTGTTTAGCAAATAAATTGAGTGTCTAATAGCTTCACCCCACATAGTAGACAACAGTTTCATTTCTTTCAAACAACTTCTGGCCATCTCCACGACAGTCCTGTTTCTTCGCTCCACTACACCGTTCTGCTGTGGAGTATACGGTGCTGTGTAATGTCTCTCTATCCCAGCCTTCTCACAAAACATTTTGAATTTGTTAGAGCAAAATTCACCTCCTCTATCCGTTCTTAAGATTCTTACCTTTCGTTCTTCGCCTCTCTCAACCAAAGCACGAAAGTTTTTGAAAGCATCCAATGCCTCATCCTTCCCCTTCAAAAAATAGACCCACATATATCGACTATAGTCATCTACCAGTAAGAAAAAATACCTTTTACCCGATGTTGTTTCTGGAAATATTGGACCACATAGATCCCCATGCACTAACTCCAAAGCTTTCCTTGCGCTGTAACTTGACTTTGTGGGAAATCGTTTTCTCGTTTGCTTTGACATGAGACAGCCCCTGCATACCACCTCTGGTTGAGTAATCACCGGCATCCCGTTCACCATCTTGTGTTTAGCCATTAGCGACAATGCATGATAATTTACGTGCCCCAAGCGCAGGTGCCATAGCTTAGATTCCTCTTCGTGTGCTTTGACAGTAGACACTCAGACTTTACATTATTAATAATAATTTTGTAGAGTCTATTTTGAGAGCGTTTTACCTTCATAAGGAGTTTATCTTGCGTGTCATACACCCTCAGTAGGTCTTCTTTGATTTTAATTTTATTCCCTTCTTCTGCTAATTACCCAAGGCTTATTATATTATTCCTTAGAGTCGGGATTTAATACACATCACCAAGGGTACGAGTTTCTCCATTCTTGCAGGCAAAAGCCACAGACCCATTTCCTTCAATTTTCACAGTGGATCCATCTCCAAAGCTCACCACACCTGTGATTTTCTCGTTTAATTCTGTGAACTTAGATTTAATACCTGTCATATGACTGCTTGCTCCATTGTCCAAATACCATATGTTCGATTTGCTCTGAAGTTTAGTCACCTGTGATGGGATTAACTACCTTTCACTTAAATGAGTTTTACTTGAATTCCCTTTGTCACATTTTGTCAGAAGCAGCACCGGTTCATCATCTTCAAGCTTAGTCATGTTGACTTCCTCTTTTTGTTCCTTGACACGTCTGGGCTTTCGACAATCATATGAGATATGGCCATATGCAGAACAATTGTAACACCTCAGATTGATCTTGTCACGACCACCCCGGTTCTTGAAGTTGGATGATGTCCTGTCTGAATTTCTTCTGTTAGATCTTTTCAACCAGTCCTCTCGTGTGAGTAGCAACTTACCCACACTATTCTCACGTATTTGCCACTCTTCCTCCGTGAGCATCAAATGTCCTTCATTCGTTTCACCTTTTCCATTACCTTTCATTCTCTCTTCATGAGCTTTCAAGGAGCCCACCACTTCTTCAACCGATAAAGTCTCTAGATCCCCAAATTGTTCTAAGGTCGACGCAATTTGGAGAAATCTAGAAGGCACAACACGTAGCAATTTTTTCACCACATAGGATTCATTCATTTCCTCTCCCAGAGCTCTTATGTTTGTCACCAGTCCGTTCAACCTCATACAAAAGTCATCAAGTTGTTCACTGTCTTTCATGTTCATCGACTCGGACTCTGTTCTGAGCGTTAGAACTTTCGTCTTTTTCACACGTTCTGCCCCTTGACACATTGTTTTCAAAGCTTCCAAGCTTCCTTAGCTGTGTTTTTTTCTGCAATTGAAAGCAACATGTCCTCTGGCAAACTTTGATACAACATTGCCAATGCGATCTTGTCTGTCTTTTCTTCAACAGCCGCTTTCGGATCGCTCTGCTCGATAGCTCTCCAAACTCCTTGTGCCTGCATATATATATTTTCATTTTCAATGCCCATGTAGTATAATTGTTTTTTGCTAATGTTGGGTAGCTCAAGCCTAATCCTCCTCCCTTGGCTTTGTTGGTAAATAATCACGATTCTCACTGAGAGATTCCTCGCTCTGATACTAGAATATTGTTAAACAAATAAAATATGTATCGTATGAAAGTGAAAGCAAACACATAGTTTTGTTAGGAAACCCCCTGTTTTAATATTACCAAACTACTTCAATATAAATAGAAAGATACAATAGCGCTTATGCAAGAAACTAGGACACGACTGCTAGAAACTAGGACACTACTCTAAAATATTGCTTAGTGAAACTCTACATTTCTAACTCAAAACAATAAACTAGATGTTAACAACAAAATAAATAAACTAAGTTTAAGATTAACCAACACAAAAAAAAGAGGATGCAACCTGAACAATAATGGATGGGTCTGGGTCACCAAATACAGCCTGCAGCTCCCTTCTAATCCATGGTTCTATTCTACGTTCTAACTTCTCTTTCGAGTAAGCACTAACTGATATACTCTACCACTAGAATCAAATGAAGATAAGGTCAAGATGATCATTTTAAATTATATTTTCAATGTTCTAATGGAAATTCTGCAAACCATTAACTTGATTCATGAGAAAATGCGCTAATCATATAATACCTGTTGGAACCAAATTAAATTAAGCTACAAAGATATTAATTAATTAATTAATTTAATTAATTAATATATTACTCAAAGATTTGGATAATATATTTTTGATGTAAAAATATAATTCATATTCCTTTAGAGATTTGATTTTGTATTTTAGAGAAAATATTATCTTAGTCAAAAATATTATTTTGTCATTAAAACAGAATAATATACTAATATAAATATATGATATGCAATGTATAAAAAAAAAATAGCACAAAAGCTTCAATATAAATATATGATATGCAATGTATAAAAAAAAACAATAGCACAAAAGCTTCAATAAAAAATTTCTTCTAGGTATCCGAGTTTTTTTGTGATGATATGGTCCATCTGATCAAATATTTTTTTGTCCCTGTTCCGGTCGCCTCCGATCTTCTACGGTCTTTTCCGGCCTGTTCCAGTTACCTCCGATCATCAGAAGTTACCGGGAAAGCCCGAAAAACACCGTAGAAGATCAGAGGTGACCGGAAAAGACCTTAGATGATCGGAGGTAACTGGAACAGGCCGGAAAAGACCGTAGAAGATCGGAAGCGACCGGAACAGGGAGAAAAAAATATTTGATCAGATGGACCATATCTTCACAAAAATATTCTAACAATCTACTTGTTAAGTTTGACTTTGGTCAAGATCTTTTACTCCGAGTAATTCTCGCATCACTGCAAATTTTGAATCTTGTTAGAGTTTTGGTGAGAATATTAGCACGATCATCTCCAGTGCAAACAAATTTCATGACTTTTGGGTGCTTCTCGACACATTCGCGGATGAAGTGGAAACGAGTGTCTATGTGTTTGGTTTGTCTGTAAAATACTGGATTTTCATTAATGCAATTGCAAATTTATTGTCAAACATACAATGGTACTGGTTTTGTTTTCATTTTAGTCACCTCGCTCAATAAGTTTCT
Organism: Limnanthes douglasii subsp. nivea; assembly: GCA_036936605.1. Taxonomy (NCBI): domain Eukaryota; kingdom Viridiplantae; phylum Streptophyta; class Magnoliopsida; order Brassicales; family Limnanthaceae; genus Limnanthes; species Limnanthes douglasii. The sequence continues at coordinate 51,704,875 of JAUPFV010000004.1, read as the reverse complement.
TATCCATAATGTTTGACATGAACTGTAGTTCTGCCATAAATTCAGCCTCACAAGAAGACAACAACACAATTCATTGCTTCTCAGATTTCCAAGTGATCAAATTACCATTGAGATATAATGTCATTCCTCCGGTGTTTTTTCTATAGTCGGTGTCTCCGGCTAAATCACTATCAGTAAAACCAACTAGATCTTCAGATCCTTTCTCCATTTCATATTTCAATCCATAGATTATGGACCCTTTTACGTAGCAAAGAATGTGTTTGACTACTTGATGATTCATAGTAGGATTCTCCATGTACCTACTAATGAGTCTGACAACATATGATAAATCAGGACGAGTATGAATTAAGTACCTTATACATCCACGGAAATATGCTTGATTTTGAAATGGTAACCTTGTTTTCTTAGACAATAGGCAATTTTCACATAACTGATTTGTGTGTATAATTTTGGGCAGCTCGGAACCCAAATATTTCTCTCCCGTCATCTTGAGTGCATGAAAGTTCACGTGTCCAAGTCTTGCCTGCTATAACCAAGCCGGATTTTCTATATTTGTCAATAGAGATGTGGGTTGGCTAGTTTCGAGAACTATTTTCTATATGCGATATTGTGATCTTTCAATCTGTATTAACAAATATCCATTTCTATCAAATATCTTGAGAAGCAATCCAACTAACTCCACTCTATTTTTTTCTAAAGTCATTTGACCAAGACTAATAATATTATTTTTCAAATTGGGAATGTAATATACCTTGGTTAGTAGGCGAGTATCTCGGTTCTTGCACCGAAACAAGATCGATCATTTGCCTTGGATCACTGCCAATGAGTCATCTCTATTTTCACATTTTCTAGAAATGTTTCATCAAGTCGTCATCTCTATTTTCATATATTCTAGAAATGTTTCATCAAGTCCCCGAGACTTTTTTTGATCTCAAGTCACGTGGTTGCTTGCTCCATTATCCAAGTATCAAGTGTTACTCTCCACTTAGTTCTCTCCATCCGAGAGAATGTTGTTCAAAACTTTCTTTTCATTTAGAGTTTTTCGGCTATCATCAATGCATGCTCTTCATAATTTTTGCATATCAAATATTCTGTATCATCTTGTTTTTTAATGGGACACTCAGACACATAATGGTATAATTTTCCACAAAAGTAGCACTTAATCCCGTTCTTAACCTTCCGATGGTTGACAACATCATGTGTTTGTAAATTGTAATCACGGCTTTCTCTGCCACCACGTCCACGACCTCTACCCCGATGTCCACGACCTCCGTTGTAACCATTACCCATGTTGTAGCCATTACTCTCCCTGGTATAGTAATTACGAATTTCAGAAGTAAAATTATTCTCACCAGTGTTCCTTTTCAACCTTGTTAACCACTCTCCATGAGTAAGCAAAATATATTTTTCTTCATCTCTATCGCCATAACCACGAAGTCTCTTTTCATGGGCTTTGAGACGACCAACAACATCTTCAACAAATATATTTTTAGATCACCAAATTGCTCGATTGAAGTAACAATTTCCATGAATCTCGGGGGAACTGCTCGAATGAACTTCTTTACGACGGAGATCTCATATACTGCGTCGCCTAAAGAACGGATACTAGTAACAATGATAGTCAATTTCATAGCTAATTCATCTGCGGACTCTTATTCTTTCATGATCGCGGCCTCAAAATTACTTTTTAATGTTTGTATTTTTGCCTCTCGTACTCCTTCCGCATCCATGTTCATTGTCCGCAACGTATCCCACACTTTCTTTGCCAAATCTTTCTCTACCAACATTAGAAGTACATCTTCGGAGATTGCTTGATAAATGGCAGCCAAATCCATTATATGTTATCGTACTTTAATATTTTATGAATTTCTATCACATCCCACACACCATGCGCTTGGTAATTTATGCGCATCTACATAATTACTCTTGCTGAGTAATGGATAGTGAAGTGTTATATTTCCTTTTTTTTCCATATTTGAATTTTGTTTTGGCATTTCCTAAGTTAGGCTATGATACCAAATGTTGGTTTGGATACTAAAATAAAGTTTTAAAAAAACAAAATGAAAGAATAAGAGAATAAGTTTATGTAAATTTTAAAATACAAATATATAATCCAAAGGTTTCTTAAATAGAAAGACTTAGGATTAAACGGGCCGACCTGGATAGTTTACTAGACTATATAATCATCTTCTGTATCTACCTGGAACACCAGCCGTGAGAAATTCACCATCTGACTTAATCAAACAAGTTATTATCTATATTTTGAGTTTCATGACACCCACCTCTAGCTTCAGCAAGTGCAACAATACCATGCTAGCTGTGTCAATAATGAGGAGGCTCATTGCCCAATTACGAGCACCGACAAGGAGGTAATCTGAAACAAAGTTTGCAATTGAAGAAGACTAGGATTCAGTTCTTGTTTTTATTGCATCTTGACTCTTAGTTATCTACCAGGGGACCTTTTGAATTTTTAGTGCAAGAATCATCTATTCAGTTCCTTATAGTCAACAACTGCATCCTATGTTTCAAGTGTAAAGGAACACTCAGATAAACATCTGCTATTACTTTTTGTTAACAGTCTGGTCAAGATAAATGCCAATCAGAGAAAGAATGCTGGATTAAGCTATAAACTTACAAACTTTGATAGGATAAGAGACACAAATGACCTGGTGACTGGTGCATTGTGCCAAATAACTTCTCAGACCTTTGGAAATATCATCTCTAGTCTACTTACCAAGTTGTAGCTGAAACTCGCAAATAATCTCTTTTTATTTTCTCATAACAGCAACTATAAAATTAAATCCTTCTTTCAGTTTTCTAGAATAGGGCGCATATCAAAATCATCCTGCAATAAGCTTCAAATCTCCCTAATATATGAACTGCTTACGAAATTTTCTATAGCTACATAGGTTGGTACTATTAGACTATGAGTATGTGAGTCAGGCTGCAAATGGAAATGTGTAGTGTGTACTAGGATCTCAATAACTAAAGAGACTAAAAAAGAAGCTGTTGGTAAGAATATGTACCTCAATTCGTGCAAAAACATGTTCGTCTTGTCATGCAAGAATTGCATCAAAGGTGAGAATAAATCATCGTGGGCACGTAGAAGGACGGTACATTTTCTTTCCATGCTTGCAATAAAAAGGGACGATGCAACCTGAACAATAATGGATGGGTCTGCGTCACCAAGTACAGCCTGCAGCTCCCTTCTAATCCATGGCTCTATTCTACGTTGTAACTTCTCTTTCGCGTAAGCACTAACTGATATACTCTAGCACTAGAATCAAATGAAGATAAGGTCAAGATGATCATTTTAAATTATATTCTTCAATGTTCTAATGGAAATTCTGCAAACCATTAACTTGATTAATGAGAAAATGCGCTAATCATATAATACCTATTCGAGCCTGATCGCTGAAGAGAAGGGAACAACTTTAAGACATCTAGCATAGACACTGCATCAAAACAACAATCGAATTCGATGTCTTGTGATCAAGAGAAGGGGACGCCAAATAATAGGCGTGCTTGCATAAGGTTTTTCATGTCATCGTGATTTTACTATTACCTACAATGGTGACTTTACTGTGACGGGACGGGATGAAAAATCCGCCATATGGAAATCCATCTATCAGTAATGCTCGTTTTGATGGCGGACCTCGTCTGACATCATCTTGAGGGCTCGTCTCGGTTCTTGTTGAGCGTCGGCTTACTGTCCTCGGATTGTAGTATCATTACCTTGGTATTAATCCAGTGTTGGCATTGTCATTTATGGTAGTTTTAGACCACTATTTAGAATTTACTATGATAGGAAGGGGTTTTACAATATATGGTTTAAAATTTCCTTTCACCAACCTGATTCGATATGGTTAGTCATTGGTTAAGTTGCAATAGAGGGACTATGTTTTCCTCTGACCGACCTGATTCATTTTTTTTTTGTTAATTTCATGTTTGCTAACTGTGGAAGAAGAATACAATAAGAGAATAAAGAGAAAAAATCGAGAGCCGTAATTGATAATTTCAATCTAAATATACTCTAAAACAAGGCTATATAGATATCTATATATTATTAAGAGTTCTATATGAGTCTTGGGTCCATGATAAAAAAGCTAGTCGGAGTTGAGAATTTTCGAGTGCGGTGAAGGTGGATGAGTCCTGACTGGAGTATAGTCGACATGAAACACAGGTTCGTCAGAGTTAAGATTTTCCGCATGCGGTGAGGGTGGATGGGTCCTGACTGGAGTATAGTCCACATGAAACACAGGTTCTTCGGAGTTAAGACTTTTGGCATGCGGCGAGGGTGGATGAGTCCTGACTGGAATATAGTCCACATGAAACACAGGTTCCTCGGAGTTAAGGCTTTTCGCGTGCGGTGAGGGTGGATGAGTCCTGACTGGAGCATAGTCCACATGAAAAACAGGTTCTTCGGAGTCAAGACTTTTCGCGTGCGGTGAGGGTGGATGAGTCCTGACTGGAGTATAGTCCACATGAAACACAGGTTCTTCGGAGTCAAGGCTTTTTGCGTGCGGTGAGGGTGGATGAGTCCTGACTGGAGTATAGTCCACATGAAACACAGGTTCTTCGGAGTCAAGGCTTTTTGCGTGCGGTGAGGGTGGATGAGTCCTGACTGGAGTATAGTCCACATGATACACAGATTCTTCGGAGTCAAGACTTTTCACGTGCGGTGAGGGTGGATGAGTCCTGACTGGAGTATAGTCCACATGATACACAAGTTCATCTTGAAGTTCCCGTGACCTACCATCCTGCAACAACGCAAGAACAAATTTCATTATAAAAAATAAAATGTTTACAATCATTTTCTTAATGTGAGATTAAAAAGAGCTTCAAACCTTGAGTGATAAGATTCCTCTCATTGATTCAGCATAAGAACAAACAACAATCAACGACATACAACCCAAAACAAATGATAAATTTGTTTTCATCATTTTTTTTATGAGTACGAGATTATCTTTGTTATTTTGGTGAATTCAATCGGGAGATACCTCTATTTATATATAAGTAACTCCCAAAGTATGTATTTTAGTATTTAATATTTTGGATAGAAGTCAAAGTTAAATATAAATGAGATCCAAATATTGATGAATATTTCTATAACTTTAATCAAAATCTTTTGTAAGAATATAAAAATACACGACTACAATCTTTTGACGATTCATTCGGGTTGAAGTTCATGTATTTTTTTTATAATCTTTTGAAGGTTATTTTTTTTTTTAATTTGGATAGATTTTGGTAAATTTTTTGTCTTTTTTTTCTATGCATTTTTATTTGATGTTTATAATGACGACATTTTAAATGATGAACCAAGGTGTGATATTTTTATTCTTCCAGTTTTAGATAGCCTATTCCTAGTCATTCTAAGAATAAGACTCTATGTTAGAATATGAAAAAATGATATGTAGAGAGAATGAAACTTAATGTATTAAACTAAAGCACAAACTGACTTTAAATAACCTACAAGAAGCGTTTCGTATCCCAGCAAATAAATGATAGCTTTTATTGACTGCAATAACAACTAAAATACTCATTCACACAACGTCTAAAGTACTAATTCATATAACGTCTAATTATTAAATAAGATAATTAAAACAATTAATAATTAAATCAATTTCAACAAATCCCTTCTTTAAATTGGATATGCCTGGAAAGCAACCAATTTAATCTTTTAATGGTTGCACTCCCAGTGAATCAACGTCTCCAGCTTCATTGTCTCTCCATTGGTTTGGCCATGAATCGAGACAATAAACAGACCACATACACCATGTTAGGTCTTGTAACTGTGAGGTACATTAGAAAACCCACCCACTATTTGTATAAAGTAGCACCAACTTCATTTCCAGCTCATTCCTTTGAGAGTTTGGGACCTGGGACAATAATATTTTTTTACTGAATTACAGTCTGCCATGTCAAACCTTTCGAGCACCTCATGAGCATACTTTTACGAGTACCTCACTGGCTTTCTCATTATATCTGCAACTTGTTCTTCTGTTCCACAATAAACCACCTTCTCAACTTCTTGTTTGTAAGATTTCATAGATAATGATACCTTAAATCGATATGATTCGTGCGCATATGCATCCATGGATTATTCGAGAGTTTAATTGAAGAAGTGTTGTTGCAATAGATTTCCAGACACTTGGATTGTTAAGATTTTATTTGTTCCATAATTTCTTTGAGCCAGACACAATGACAAGCACAAGATGTTGCAGTTATTTACTCTGCTTCGATTGTAGACAAAGTAACTACGTCTTGTTTTCTTGAGCTCCAGCATATTACAGTATATTATAGTATCACCATTAGCTCGAATTTTTTTACTTCCCACAAAATGTTATCGGAAAACATACCAAAGCATATCAAAGTTATTAATATAACCCTGCGGAAGCTCGTTATACCACTTTGAAGCAGCCCCCTTAAAGGTTTGGGAGAAAACCCTCAAAAGCAATTTGTCATCATCATCAAAATAAATAATAAATTTTTTAAATTGTTTGATATGGATATCAGGGTCTTGTGTTCCATCGAACCTTTCCAGCTTAAAAATATCAAAGTGCTTTGGTAGATTTCCAGTGAGTATTACGAGGACAAATGAGAGGACCTTCAATTATGATCAACCCTATAAACATTGGATTTAGGACCCTCATTTGCCATTGTATATAAACCATATTCATAAGGAATTGTGTGTTGATTGCTTACTCGATATTCAAAATTTTGGCTACGCGACGGGTTTTGCGTGTAAACATTTTATTTCTTTAAATGGCCTTCAGAACCTTGCATTTCCCCCTTCGAATCCCTTGTTCGATGAGCCATTTTGTAATCTTTTCTATTCTTCTTGGAAAATTTCCGATTGTTACTCTTCTCTCGATGGTAAACTCTTTCTTGGGAGGATTCACTTGAATCATAGAATGAATAATCACTTGATTATGACGATTAATATTGATTTCTAAGATTTACTTTTCTCATCGGAGAATAGCGACTACGCCTCACCATCTTATCTTTCTTATTGTCAACTCGACGGTTATCATCTAACTCATCCTTCTAAATTCATTTTGCCTTCGAACCTATGATCAGATTTTTTTGAAAGCCATCGCAACGTCTCTTTCAGAATTCAGCATTTCAATTTCTTCTAGAAGTTCTTTTCTTCGAGCCACCAAGATTGACTCTTCCAAAATCTCTCCAACATATTGATCATCATGCTGATGATCAACTTTCATGTTATTACCGACGAGGTTCCTCTCAAAATATTTTTCAGTTATCAAATCATTATTCATATCTAACTCTTCTTGAATTTCGTCACTAATTTTTCAAAATTTTAGCAAAGTTTTGGAAGACGATTCCGGGTACCAAATCGTTCTCACATACGACGCCGGTGATAGTTGGAAAAATATTTGGATGAGGTTTGCGAGTAAAATAAATTTTTGAAAGATAATTTTTTTTTATATCAGTTCTTATACAAGTATTTTAAAGAGATATAGTCCATATTTTAGAGAGAGAAAGCCTCAAATAATCATTAATTTATCCCCACTCTCAAAATAGGTGGGGTGCTTTTATAGTACATTTGTATGGTTCCACATACTTAAACAAATTACTAATTGTGGTATCTTCCTTGAATTTATTGTTTGTTATAAATTAGTCCTTTTATATTACATGGTTATCAAATGTTCATAAAAGTCTTTTTTTATGTCAAATTACACCCTTAATTATAGTAGTTTAATTCTTCCTTCATCAGTTAGCAGCTTTGTTCTCCGGGGAAGCAACCATCTCGAAATTTTTTTCATTTTCTTGAAGGATGCCTTTCAATTTTCATTGAATTGTTTTTTAGGAGGATTTTGTGATGGGGTTTTTTGGATTCTTCAAGCTTTACACGTTTTGCCTTCTCTACTTTAGTACTAACATCACGATTTTCAGTACCAGAGAGTTCTGGGACATCATTTTTCTTCCGAAGACTCACCAGAACCTTTTCCCGATGAATCTTAGCCTTACCCCTGGAGAGAAGATAAACCATTATATTTCGAGCCTCTAACCTGTCCAATAAATTTTGTTGGAAATGAGAAACGATAAGCTCTTCCCAGGATAATAGTTCCAAAAGGTTGGCTCTCCAAAGACGACTCTTTGTAAGATTAGTCGGAGTAAAATATAGATGAAATCTGTTATACCAAGAAGCTTTGGCCTATCTACTCAGTTTAAAGAAGATTTTGTCACTTTAGACACAAAGTCAATATATGTCTTAGACACACCAGTCATAGCTATTTTGTTTTTAAAACATAAGAGAAAGAAGATATAAGAAAATTATGGGAAAATAAAAGTCCAAAATATACCTCTATTTGTCCCTTTGAATGACAACTTGTGTGGATTTTCGGTTATCGCCTTGGACCCCGTTTCCCAAAAGTCAGCAATAAAAAAGAACCGTTGCTTCCATATTTTGTCTGATTCAAGCAGATCTTTGACAATCTTCCGGTTACGACCGAAGGATAAAGAGTAAAAGGGGAAGTTTATATTTTTGGCCAAACCAGAAAGACTAACTAGCTGTCCCAAAGAAAACCATATCCCTGAAATCCTAGAAGCCATTATACAAGACACGAGGGTGAACCATATATTGGGTCAAGCTTAGGTTGGGAAAAAATCAACCATTGTGAAGTATTCGAAGAAGAATGGATCCAAGTGAAATCGAAAAAATCAACCATTGTGAAGTATACACAATAAACTCATGATCTTTGATTGATAAAAGCGTCTCCCCAACAATCAGAAAATGAATAGAGATCGTAGAAGGAATTACCCATCGGGCTCTCAACTTAGCCTCCTCGGATGTATCATAATACTTATACGAAACCTTATAATCGTTTGGCCTGGTGGATTAATTTGGGTTGAAGTTCATGTATTTTTTTTTATAATCTTCATGTGTTCATTTTCTTTTTGGAATTTGGATAGTTTTGGGTAAATTTTTTGTCTTTTATTTGTTGTCTTTGCTTTTTTTTTTTTATGTTTATACATGATAACATTTTGAATGATGAGCTAAAGGTATGATATCTTTATTCTTATAATATAAGATAGCCTATTCCTAGACTTTCTAGGAATGAGATCACTGATAGAATATAAAAGAGTAATATGCAAAGAGAATGAAACTCAATGTATTAAACTCCATTGTACCTTTTAAGTATCGCAGAACTCTCTTAACTGCCTGCATATGTCCCTCTACCGGTTTGGCCATAATCGAGACAATAAGCAGACCACATACATCATGTCATGTTTTGTAACTGTGAGGTACACTAGACAGCCCACTAACTGCTTGTATAAAGTAGCATCGACTTTATTTCCAGCTTTTTCCTTAAAGATGTCTTTCTTCTTGATAGCACTTGTCAGTAAGAATGACATAATCCTCGGGAAGAACAAATTTCTCATAAATAGCATCAATTTTCCCTTGAAGTGTAGATGACTCTTGTTCAAGCTCCTCGAATTTCGACTTTGCTTGTGAAGCCTCTGTCTTATAATGATTCTTCCAATCCTTTAAATGTTGCATATTGTTTCCAATAATAACTGAGAATTGAAGCATCTTACGAATACGAAGGGGGGAATAATCCCCAACAGGTATCTCGAATGGACTAGACGAAGACCCAACTTCAAAAGAAAAAACAGTTGAAGAATTATTCTTCTGAGAAACATTATCTTCATGATCTTGAATGATTAAGTCATTTTGTGGAGGATGGGAAGAATCAGATTTGATGATTATCTTTTCTGGCAAAGACTTGGTATGGACAACAACTTTGTTCTTTGAGGAAGAAACCGCCTCAGATCCTTTTCGTTTTCTTAAAGGATGCCTTTCCATTTTATTTGACATTTTCTTAGGAGGATCTTGTGTAGGGGTTTTATTGGATTCTTCAGGCTTTACATGTTTTTCCTTATCTACTTTAGTACTAACATCACGATCTTATGTGCCAGAGAGTTATGGGGCTTCATCTTCTTCTGAAGACTCACCGGCCTCATTTTCTCGATGATTCTTAGCTCTATCCTTGGAGGGAAGACAACCCAATATATCTCGAGCCTCTAACTTGTCCAATAATTTTTATTGGGAAGGAGGAGCCATAAGCTCTTCCAAGGATAATCGTTCTGAAGGGTTCGCTCTCGAGAGACGACTCTTGGAAATATTAGTAAAAGTAAAACAGAGATGAAATCTGTTAGACCAAGAGCCTTGGCCCATCTACTCAGTTCAGTGAAGATTATCTTCGCTTTAGGCATAAATTTAATATATGACTTAGACACACCAGTCGTAGCTATTTTAAACAAAATCATAAGAGAAAACATATATAAAAACGAAGGGAATATAAAACTCCAAAATATACCTCTATTCTTCCATTTAAAGGATAACTTGCGTGGATTGTCGGTCGTCGCCCCAGACTATGTCTCCGAAAAGTCGGCGATAAAAAAAACCACGACTTATATTTTTTTCTACTTCAAGAGGATCTTGGATAATCTTCTGGGTACGACCAAAGGTTAAGGATTAGAAGGGGAAATATGAATTTTTTGGCAAACCCGAAAGACCAACTAGCAGTTCCAAAGAAAACCTTATCCCCGAAATCTTAAAATCCATTATACAAGCCACGAGGGTGAACCACATATTGGGTCCATCTTGGGTTGGGAAAAGATAAACCATTGCAAAGTATTTGACGAAGAATTAATCCAAAGGGAATCACAATCCCCAATTCCGTATATTTGTATACACAATCAACTCATGATCTTTGTCTGATACATGAGTCTCCCCAATAGTCTAGAAAATGAATAGAGATCGTAGAAGGAATTCCCCATTAGGCTCTCAGCTTAGCCTCCTCAGATGTATCATAATACTTGTACGTAATTCCCCGGATGTTTGTTTTTTAGCCCTTGAAAATTGTACCTAACCAAAGCATCAATATGAGGGGAAAGCAAAACTTTTTTTTGTGATTTCCTTTTCTTCTTCGGAGGAAGATATCCTCGATACGTCGAAGAGTAGTGACCGTTGGATTCTCTTCCTCGGAAATTGGTACCAATGCTCATTTGTTGGCAATAACATCAATTTGAGTGATGATAGTTGGCTCTTTTTCCCCAAAAGCTAAGTCCAAAGCTTCATCGACATCAATAGCATCGTCGGCTTTGGCGACGACATCAGTTTGAGTGTACATGCTGCCTCTTCTTTCCAAAAAGCTAAGGTGAAAGATTCATCGACATCAATAGCATCATCAGACTTGGCGATGTGATGTTCAGCATGTAAGGCATTCGATTTTCCTCCTGAAGAGGTTCAAGAGATCTTTTCGTTATGGAAGCTACATCGAATTTCGTTAATTTTCAAGGGGGTGCTTCAGGAGTCGATCGTTGAGTCCCGTGCGGGGAGGATCTTTTTCAGATTTGTGGGATCGCTTTCGTTTTGAATAAGTACGTTTGGAATGCTTACTTTTTTACTCATTATTGTTAGTCACTGTAAATCTAGTTCTTGAGAGAGAAAAATAGAGTTTTATTATAAAGAGAGAAAGTCCCCTGTATTCACAGCCTTTGCCATTATTTATAGGCGTTTAGACTTAGTGTAACAAAATTGGTTATATAAATGGGCTAACTGCATTTCAGTCCCCGATATTTAGAAATATTCTAAAAGCTATCCTTCAACTATACAATATGTCATACAAGACTTTTGTTTATTACATTTAAGTCCCCAATATTCTATATCCTTATCAGTAGCCCCCCTAATTCTTATGACAGACAATGAATAAGAACTAGTTATCGTAAAAAATCGTAATAAGCAAGAAATTCTCCTTGCTAAAGTTCAATATGCTTCGAATTATTTCTTCTTATTTTCTCGTCAAAATATTTTCTAACAACATATTTTATCCTCGAACAAATGCATTTCTTAATGCTGCTTCGAATATATATCATTTCAAAAAACATTTAACCACATACTTATCATTCTCAAATAAACTTCAATGCATATTCACCTCGAAATTAACATGACTTTTTTTTTACGCTTCGAACCTTCATTCATGGAAACATGAGCTTGCCTTCTCATAACGGTCAGAAACGTTTGGAATGATATGGAACAACTGACTTTCTCATAACGGTCAGAAACATTTGGAATGGTATGGAACGCATGCAATGATTCACTAAGCAATAGGCCTGTCATTAAATCTGACAATTAACACGTGTCATGTTATCTCTTTTACAAGCCATCACTTGATATTCCACCTTTATTCCCAATCATCACTACCACCTATTCCACTTCTCTGACCCTTTTCCTTCATTCTTTACTTCTATAAATACTTCTCTCACTCATTGTTTGTGTTTTACAAACACATTCTAGTGAGAGAAAGCTCATCCATCCTAGTGAATCCTTAGCTACCTTCATCTGAAAACCCAAACTCTTGGCTACTTTCACAAAAAATTTCATAATTTCCAGTCAATATTCAACCTTTATGAATTAATTTGAAGATTATTCTTCAACTTATTTTATGAATAAATCTAAAAAAACTAAAAAACAAGTTCTCAGCGCTTGCAATTATTGTTGTATCAACGAAAGGGCTGCTGAGTATAGAGTTGTAGGATTGATAAGTAATTATCCGCGATTCTCTACTCAAACCATATTTTACAGTAATTTCAACCCACATCAAAGTTCCCATGTATTTCCAAGTTCATCCACCCCATAATCTCAATAGTCTTTATCAACAAATACTTCGCAATCAATGCTTCAAAATTCTTCTCCAAAACCTTCTGGTTCCACAACTACATCTCATCGAAATAATCGCAAATTAAATCAGAGAATATCTACTCACAGAGAATCAAAAGAAACTGCATCACCCACCAGTGCTAATCCACCTCAGACCTCACACAAATAAACACCTTGGATTTAATCAAAAGCTCACCTTTCTCTGAATCTGCCTGCCAAAAATAATAAATTAATAGCCATGAGAGATATCGATGTTGATAAAACTTCACCAAATATTACCCAAAACCTTGCAGATAACTATACACCACCATCTCCTCCCCTGAGGGAAATTGTTGAGACAATCATAGAGTCACATTAAATTCCTTTGAATACTCAAGAGGAAAACCCAGTCTCAAACTCCAAACCACCTCAATTAATAGATGAAGCTTCTAAGAAATAAACAGATTTGCCACTAATTGTGAATCAATTTCCAAACGAATTATGGTTGCCCTAAAAATATTCGCAAACCTTAAACCAACCAACGAAGCTTCATACTTAGTCTGATTATTTGATATATGAAAACTAAATTTAATAGCTTGAAACATTGCCTCCCCAGAAGGAGCAACCAACTGCACTCCTGCACTAGATCTCAAAATACTAGAACCACCATATCTAACCACCCACATCGAATTTTCTGGCAAAACCTCTTTATCTGTCTCCTCATTTGATCTGCTTGAATGAAATTCGACAAGAAAATCAGTTAAAGATTGAGCCTTAATAGTTGTTCGAGGAGCAAAAGTGTTATCAAAATCTCTCAACTCTATTGAGCACTTAGTCATCCTAACAGAGTTGTCTGGGTGTTGTAACAAATTCTTTAGTGGAAAAGAAGTTCATAATAATGTGAGCTTAAAAATAAGGACGCATCTTCCTAGCAATCACCACTAAATCCAAATATAATTTTTCAAGTCTCAAATACCTTTTCTCCGATGCCAACAAACTTTTTCTAATATAGTAGACTGGCTTCAAAACTCCTTTATCTTAACTTATTATAAAAAAACACTCACAACGAAGTCAAACACTGCTTTGTATAAAAACAGTTGCTCTTCAGTTCGAGGCTTCGACAATATCTCTGGTGATAAAAAAAGTTCCTTAATCCTTGAAAATTTTACTTCACAATCTGTTATCCATTCAAACTCCTTTGGTCTTCGTAACACTTGGAAAAAAAGGAAAACACTTGTCAAAAATATTGAAATAAATCGATTATATATTCACAGCTAGAAACACCTTAATAAAAGGAGGTTGGTTGAATTTTTCTCAGTTAGAGAGAGCACAAAAAGTCGCAAGAGACGAATGCATTAATGCTGGTCTCCCTGTTTCACCTGACGAAAGAAGTAATCAACCACAATTGAATACAGATCAAGGCTCATATTTTTCAAAACCTTCCAAGGTTAGGAAGTTGCCATTTGTAGCAAACCTTCACCTCTCCCATCCGAGTCTTCAGTATATGAGTCCCATAATCCTTTATCTAAACAGAAAGCTATATCCAGTGTAAGAAAGCCTTCGTCTTTCATTGTAATGGGGTCATATATAGAAAAAATCTCTAGATAGGTTAATTCCGCGTCGAGTCACACGTAAATCCAGGTTAAATCCACCCCACATCTTCAAAGCCCTCCAATTCGGAGGAAATAAAATCTATGCCAAAGGATAAACCATCCGGGCAACAACCCCTAGCAGAAACCAGACTATCCGAACTACCAGCTGCAAAGCCATCTGAACAACCATTTACAAAGCCATCCGAACAGCCATCTGCAAAGCCATCCGAACAACCTTCTATAGCGATGGAAGAAACTATGAAGGAAAGTATAGAAGAAGCCACTTTTAAGGCTTCCAGTCAAACAGAAGATAGCACTATAGATCGGAAGGCAATACCAATGTGGGTATGTTTCATCCAAATGCGCTTCCGGAGATTCTAGAGGGTAGAGTAGGACCGTGATTTAAGAAGGTCAGCGTGAAGTATTTGTTGGCCCTTTAAAACATAACCTATGCGTATACCCACACTGCTGAGTGGGGTCAGATTCGTACTTAGTGGGGAACTCTAAAGTCTGTGAAAGTAAGAATTCCAATCACCCCTGAAACCCCAATAGACTGCAAGCTAAATGAAATGGTAGTTTACACATAAGTGTTGAACTGGGGACTCCGGTTTCATTTGGATCCAGAGATAGTCGGATACTTCCATCTGATTAAGTTGTGCCTCAACCAACTGAGCCCCAATGCTTGGTATACTCTACTGGCCTGTATCATGGCATGAAGGCTGTCTAAGATTCCACTACCGATGGAGCAGTTTGCTGCTGTGGCAAGCTTGTATAAAAACCATTAGATCCCCTTCTATCATTACAACATAGAGAATGATTATAAGGTAATGAAGGATCTTCTGGAGTCTAAAAAACCATAGAGGACGCAGTTCTTATTTATTAGTGGGGCTTGGAAGAATGACAAGATGATCAAGGATGACTCAAACCCAAACCAATTGACCAATCGCTAGAAGAGCACTGGTGAGTTTCTCTTAACTCTTCTTTTATCTTTCAAGTGTTAAGTTTTTAATCTGAACTTACTCATACTTCTTTTCAGTGCTTCTGAAGGAGTTTTCAGATTATTTGGAGGAGGGTCAGGATACTTGTGCCAAGTTGAACGCTTGGCCTTCAGAGAAGTGAGACATAGGCCAAAGATGCCAAATTTTGCTTGCCTTCCAGGGCCAAAGCCCACAGTAAGATGAAAAACAAGAAAAAGAAGAAGGCCAAAACAGACCCACCTCAAACAAATACTGAAGGTACCGGTTCAGAGAACCAAGGAGGTATTAATGTTTCTTTAGTGGAAGCAGTAGAAGTGATTGTCAAGGAAGCCGAGGGGTCAAAAAAAACCAAAGCCTCCGAAGAGGGACAAGAAGCGTAAAGCCATCAGTTATGAGAAAACTTGTCAAAAAAAAAAGAAAGTTACTCTTAGAGCAAAGATAATCTTTCGTCCTCTTGAAGTCCCCCCTCCAGCTCCTACTGATCCTACCTTGATGGAGGAAATTCCAACCAATCTCCATTCTGAGAAGGTTGCTGGAGATGGTAATGATGAGTTAGATCTTGATGCTTTTCAAAACATCAATATTTATTTCAATGACTTAGAGAAAGATGACTTCGCATGGCCTTACCGTCTTCCCAGCTCCTCTAACGTGGTGACCTATAATGGCGAGACTTATGCGATATCCGGTGAGCAAGATACTTTGAGCCATACCCTCTTGGGCTATATCCGACCAGTGCTTGATCTGGAGAGATAGGTAAGGGATCAAGATGGTACCATCAATTCCCTAACCACAGAGAAATAAAACTTATCAAAGTTGTGAATTTAAAATCCGAACTCATTTGTTTACTGGTTTTGAATGTGAAATTCAGGCACCGCCGTGCTCCCACTGTGGTCGCCAATTTGGTGTGATTTATTTCTGCCTGAGGGTAATCTCGTAAAGTGTTTTGGATGTTTTGTGGAATTTAATGTTTAGAGTGGCAAGTAGAGAGATAATTAAGCTGTCTACTAGTAATAAATTCTGATTACCCTCATTAATGAAAGTGGTAGGGTATTTATACTTAATTACTGACCATGAGCTTATTGAGTCAGATCATGAAGTCAGATCAAGTTTAAGGACCTATTAGTAATATGGTTTAAAGTGACTAACAACTATTTTAGTCAACATTTAATACATTTGTCTTGTTCAGAATTTTATTATAGTGGTGTGGTCCGAGTTGCCCATCGAATTAAGCTAAGACATAGTAACTCAAATATCTGAACTTATCAGTTGCAACTTGTGTTAAGGTTCCATACATGTTCATCTTCTTTTTTGGCAAGTGTTACTTGTGCCATGATTAGCACATCTTTCTCTAGCGGTGCATAATTTACTTTTTTTTATCCCAACTAGGACACTCATTCTTGAAGTTCCCTAACTTATGACATTTGTAACACTCAACATTTTCTTTACCATACGTGGTGTATCCTCTTCCTTGAGCTCCTCTTCTACCTCGATACGTAGCTCTTCTTCGGTTTTGTACAATGCTTCCATGTCCTCTTCCTACTTCTATCTTCAAAGCATGTTCTTCTTCATAATGCTTTGAAGAATTTTGCTCATGAACCAACAACGAGCTCTATAATTCATCAACTGCTAATTCCTTAATGTTGTTAGACTCCTCAATTGCGCATACAATATAGGTGAATTTCTCAACAAGCGTTCGAAGTATCTTCTCCACCGCTTTGGCGTCAGACATGTCTTCTCCAAGGTTCCTCATATTATTAGCTAGCACAATAACTCCCGAGAAGTACTTCATGATCGTGTATCCTTCCAGTTTCTTCTCAACCTTTGAAGTTGAGCGCTTTGAACTCTTTTATTTCCCTGGAATTTTGTGTTCATCGACATCCAGATTTCTTTTGATATCTTCTTCTTTGCAATCGTTTTGAGTATTGTCTTATCCAATGATGCAAGAAAAGTAAATTTTCACCTTCAGATCCTTATGTTTCATCGTCGCCAGCTCACTCTTTTGAACCTCCGTCAACACCACGTTGCCTCTTGGTTGCGTGATTCATGTTTCTATAAGCTCCCACCATTACTTCGATCTTAATAAATTCTCCATAAGCATTTCCTAATGGTCGTAATATTCATCGAATTCGGTATACTTTACAACCTTTCTCTACCGTTCATTTCACTCTTCAGAAATCAAGCTCTGATATCACTTGTTGGTTTCAGAAACAAAATAATATTTCCTGAATAATTCATAATCTCTTATTCAAACTGAAAGTGGTGATATAGAGTTTAAATAAAGACTCCAACGAACTTGAGTAAACAAACTCTTAAAAAAAAACTTGAGTAAACTAACTCCTAGAAAGACTCCAGCAAATTGAATAAACAAACTCCTAGAAAGACTCCAGCAAATTGAATAAACAAACTCCTAGAAAGACTCCAGCAAATTGAATAAACAAACTCCTAGAAAGAATCCAACAAAATTGAATAAACAAACTCATAGAAAAACTCCAACAAACTTGAATAAACAAAATCCTAGAAAGACTACAACAAACTTCGAAAAATAGCAATTAAACTAAATGATTCCTACAAAATAAAAAGAATCAGTCATCTACTTGACTATTTCAAAACAAACATCAAACGTGGCTAAGGATTCGATCTTGAGGCTGATCACTGAAGAGTAGAGAAGGGAACAGTTTATAGACATCTAGCATAGATATTGCATCAAATAACAATGAAGAGACAAACCTGGCACGCCATCAAAGCTTTCTTTCAAAAATAACGCTAACAGACACTAAATTCGGCCGTCCAAATGATCTCTGCCAAGGAAACGAGCTTCATCTCGACCTCGATATCGATAATTCTTCTCTTGCTCTTTGAAGTGACTTACCGAATCAAAACAACAACAAAACTATGTGACAAGACAATTCACTCATTCAGATTCCTCTCAAAGTACTACAACTTTGAATCTCCTTACCTTCTACGGTTTATTGACAAAGATTTCTGCTCTTTCTTGACATTTTCTGCATCGCGAAGACGGGTAAATGCTCTCGGATAAAATATCTGGAGGCGAGGTCGATTTAACAGAAGTGCGCGTTGCAGAAGGGACAGTTTCTCTTCAAACAGCTCCATTTTTAAATGCAAGCCAAGTAATAGGCGTGCTTGGATCAAGTCTCATATTATCGTGATTTTACTGTTACCATGAGATGACAGGACGTGAATTTTGTCGTGTTTTAATGTGACTGTGACGGGATGGAATGGTGACTTTACTGTGACGAGATGAAGAATCTGCCATATCTAAATCCATCTACCAATATTGCTTGTCTTGATGGCGGACCTTGCCTGACATTATCTTGAGGGCTCGTGTCAGTTATTTTTGCGCGTCAGCTTATTAACCTCAGTTCGTATTATCATTACTTTCGTATTATTCATGGGTCTTGCATAGGAGTAAATCTTTGCCTGACGTACTATTGCGCTTCTGTGGGTACTTATCCTTTTGCTAGTCATATGAGTGTGCCTTGTCAGCCTAAAGAATAAAGGCTATGGTGTTACCCTTGACAAAAAGGAGTAAGTCCTGCCTTAGCCAATCTCGTTTGCCACCCCTGGGGCTGTGGGGTAGTTTTAGCCCAAACATCTAAGATTATAACTCTGGTCAACCATGGCAAATGTTTTTTTTATTCCAGTGTTGGCAGTGTCATTTATTGTAGATATAACTGAATATCCATTTGAACGTGTAACTGAACCATCTAATACAATATAAAATAAATTATGATCATCTTTTGGTATTTCTAAAAAAATAGCAAGACATAGGATTTAACAAAATATGTTTGAATTTTACAAAAAAGAAAGAAAACAAAATGAGAGAATAAGAAACTAAGTTTGAGTAAATTTTAAAATGAAAATATCACTTCACGTACTTAATTATAGTCTAAAGGGTTTCTTAAATAAGCAATGGAAATTAACAACGTAATATTAACTTCCATAATGACGTGTCAAACTTAAAAATATTTTAACAATCTTCTTCTTAAGTTTGACTTTGGTCGAGATCTTTTACTCCGAGTAATTCTGGCATCACTGCAAATTTTGAATCTTGTTAGAGTTTTGGTGAGAATATCAGCACGTTGATCTCAAGTGCAAACAAATTCCACGACTATCTAGTGCTTCTCGACACATTCGCGGGTGAAGTGGAAATGATTGTCTATGTGTTTGTTTTGTCCGTAACTGTATTTTCATTAATCAAATTGCAGATTTATTGTCAACATACAATGTTACTGGTTTTGCTTTCATTTTAGTCACCTCGCTCAATAAGGTTCTTATCCATAATGCTTGAGATGACACTGCAGTTGCTGCCATAAATTCAGCCTCACAAGAAGACAACAACACAATTCCTTGCTTATGAGATTGCCAAGTGATCAAATTACCATTGAGATATAATGTCATTCCTCCGGTGTTTTTTCTATCGTCGGTGTCTCCAGCTAAATCAATATCAGTAAAACCAACTAGATCTTCAGATCCTTTCCCCTTTTCATATTTCAATCCATAGATTATGGACCCTTTTACGTAGCAAAGAATGTGTTTGACTTCTTGATGATTCATAGTAGGATTCTCCATGTACCTACTCATGAGTCCGACAACATATGATAAATCTGGACGAGTATGAATTAAGTACCTTATACATCCACGAAAATTTGCTTGATTTGGAAATGGTAACCTCGCTTTCTTAGACACTAAGCAATTTTCACATAACTGGTTTGGGTGTATAATTTTGGACAGCCAGAAACCCAAATATTTCTCCCCCGTCATCTTGAGTGCATGCAAGTTCACGTGTCCAAGTCTTGCCTACCATAACCAAGCCGGGTCTTCTATATTTGTCAATAGAGATGTGGGTTGGCTAGTTTCCAGAACTATTTTGTATATGCGATATTGTGATCTTTCAATCATTATTAACAGATCTCCATTTCTATCAAATATCTTGAGAAGCGATCCGACTATCTCCGCTCTACTTTTTCTTCTGTCATTTGACCAAGACTCTTGCACCGAAACAAGGTCGATCATTTTTCTTGGATCACTGCCAATGATTCATCTCTAAATTACTGCCAATGATTCATCTCTAAATTTCATATTTTCTAGGAATGTTTCATCAAGTTCCTGGAAGTTTTTTCGATCTCCAGTCATGTGGTTGCTTGCTCCATTATCCAAGTATCAAGTGTTACTCTCCACTTAGTTCTTTCCATCCGAGAGAATACTGGTCAAAATTTTCTTCTCATTCAGAGTCTTTTTGGCTATCATCAATGCATGCTCTTCATAATTTGTGCATGTCAAATATTCTTATCATCTTGTTTTTTAATGGGACACTCGGACACATAATGGCATAATTTTCCACAAGAGTAGCACTTAATCCCGTTCTTAACCTTCCGATGGTTGACAACATCATGTGTTTGTAAATTGTAATCACGTCTTTCTCTGTCACCACGTCCACGGCCTCTACCTCGATGTCCACGACCTCCGTTGTAACCATTACCCATGCTGTAGCCATTCATCTCCCTGGTATAGTAATTACGATTTTCAGAAGGAAAATTATTCTCACTAGTGTTTCTTTTCAACCTTGTTAACCACTCTCCATGATTAAGCAAAATATATTTTTCTTCATCCTACGAAGTCTCTCTTCATGGGCTTTGAGACGACCAACAGCATCTTCAACAGACATATTTTTAGATCAACAAATTGCTCGACTGAAGTAACAATTTGCATGAATCTCGTGGGAACTGCTCAAAGGAACTTCTTTACGACAAAGATCTCATCTACTGCGTCGCCTAAAGAACGGATACTAGTAACAATGATAGTCAATTTCATGGCGAATTCATCTACAGACTCTTATTCTTTCATGATCGCGGCCTTAAAATCACTTTTAAATGTTTGTATGTTTGCCTCTCGTACTCGTTCCGCATCCATGTTCATTGTCCGCAACATATCCCACGCTTTCTTTGCCGAATCTTTCTCTACCAACATTAGAAGAACATCTTCGGGGATTGCTTGATCATGGCAGCCAAAGGCATTATATGTTTTAGTACTTCAATATTTTTGTGAATTTTCTATCGCATCCCACACACCATGCGCTTGTAAATTTACGCACATGTGCATAATTACTCTTGATGAGTAATGGACAGTGAAGTGTTACATTTCCTTTTTTTTTCATATTTGAATTTTGTTTTGGCATTTCCTAGGCTAAGCTATGCTATGATACCAAATGTTGGTTTGGATACTAAAATAAAATGCGTTTAAAGTTAAAAAAAGAAAACAAAATGAGAAAATGAGAAAATAAGAGAATAAGTTTATGTAAATTTTAAAATACAAATATATAATCCAAAGGGTTTTTTAAATAGAAAGACGTAGGATTAAACGGACCGACCTGGATAGTTTACTAGACTATACAGTCATCTTCTGTATCTACCTGGAACACCAGCCGTGAGAAATTCACCATCTGACTTAATCAAACAAGTTATTATCTATATTTTGAGTTTCATGACACCCACCTTTAGCTTTAGCAAGTGCAACAAAACCATGCTAGCTGTGTCAATAATGAGGAGGCTCATTGCCCAATTACGAGCACCGACAAGGAGGTAATGTGAAACAAAGTTTGCAATTGAAGAAGACTAGGATTCAGTTCTTGTTTTTATTGCATCTTGACTCTTAGTTATCTACGAGGGGACCTTTTGAATTTTTAGTGCATGAATCATCTATTCAGTTCCTTATAGTCAGCAACTGCATCCTATGTTTCAAGTGTAAAGGAACACTCAGCAAAACATCTGCTATTACTTTTTGTTAACAGTCTGGTCAAGATAAATGCCAATCAGAGAAAGAATGCTGGATTAAGCTATAAACTTACAAACTTTGATAGGATAAGAGACACAAAAGACCTGGTGACTGGTGCATTGTGCCAAATAACTTCTCAGACCTTTGGAAATATCATCTCTAGTCTACTTACCAAGTTGTAGCTGAAACTCGCAAATAATCTATTTTTATTTTCTCATAACAGCAACTATAAAATTAAATCCTTCTTTAAATAACATCCACAAGAAAGTCAAATCAGTTTTCTAGAATAGGGCGCATATCAAAATCATCCTGCAATAAGCTTCAAATCTCCCTAATATATGAACTGCTTACCAAATTTTCTATAGCTACATGGTTGGTACTATTAGACTATGAGTATGGGAGTCAGGCTGCAAATGGCAATGAGTAGTGTGTACTACTATCCCAATAAGTAAAGAGACTAAAAAAGAAGCTGTTGGTAAGAATATGTACTTCAATTCGTGCAAAAACATCATGCAAGAATTGCATCAAAGGTGAGAATAAATCATCGTGGGCACGTAGAAGGACGGTGCATTTTCTTTCTATGCTTGCAAAATATTGTTAAACAAATAAAATATGTATAGTATGAAAGTGAAAGCAAACACGTAGTTTTGTCAGGAAACCCCCTGTTTTAATATTACAAAACTACTTCAATATAAATAGAAAGATACAATAACGGTTATGCAAGAAACTAGGACACGACTGCTAGAAACTAGGACACTACCCTAAAATATTGCTTAGTGGGACTCTACATTTCTAACTCAAAACAATAAACTAGATTTAACAACAAAATAAATAAACTAAGTTTAAGATTAACCAACACATTCCCCCTTAATCTTAAACCTGTGCAGACGGGTTCTTGATACCCAGTAAATTCCGCATCTGTTCAAACTTTGCTGTCACTAACGCCTTAGTTAGTATATCAGCCTTTTAATTCTCACTTCTCACATACTTCAGTACAATGTCTCCCCGTTCAACGCATTCTCTGACAAAATGATACCGTATATGAATGTGTTTGCTCCTTCCATGGAACACAACATTCTTAGCCAAATCCAAAGCTGATTTGTTGTCAATGAACAAGACCACAGGACCAGAACCAACTCCAGTTATCTGACTCAAAATATTTTGAATCCAGATGGCTTGACAAACGGCTGCAGTAACCGCCATAAATTCTGCCTCACATGACGACAGAGCAACACACCTCTGCTTCTGAGAATCCCACGTAATTAGATTATCATTTAAATAAAAACACATGCCTCCAATACTTCTCCTGTCGTCCAGATCTCCAGCTAGATCGCTATCCGTGAAGCTGGTCACTACATTGTTACCACTGTTCTTGGTGTACATTAAGCCATACTGTACAGTTCCTTGCACATACCTCAGAATCCGTTTAACTGCACTTAGATGAATTGTAGTGGGTCTCTCCATATATCGACTTGCTATGCCAACTGAGTACGCAATATCCGGCCTAGTATGTACTAGGTATCTCAGTCCCCCGATTATACTCCTGTAGTGAGTAGCATCAACAATTTTTCCACTCTCATCTTTGTCGATCTTTTCCTTTGGATCCATTGGATACCTCGTTGGATTGCACCTCTTTAATCCTGCCTTCTCTATAATTTTTCTTCCATACCCAGTTTGTCTGAGCTTAATGCATCCTTTACTTTGTTCCACTTCAATTCCGAGATAGTAGCTAAGCTTCCCCATATCCGACATCTCAAACTTCTGACTTATTTTTTTTTTCAAATTTCTCGATCGTAGACACATTATTCCCAGTCACCAGGAGGTCATCTACATAGACTGCCACGATTATTTTAATTTTTCCCTCCTGCTTTGTGTAAACTGCGTACTCTGATTTACACTTTTTAAAACCCAAGCTTTCAAGACATGAGTTTAACTTCGCATACCAAGCGCGTGGAGCTTGACCGAGACCATAAAGTGCTTTCAAAAGTTTATATACATGTTTCTTGGTTCCTTCTTTTTCAAAATTTTGAGGTTGAGCAACATAAACATCCTCCATTATTTCTCCATTCAAAAATGCAGTTTTGACGTCGAGATGGTGAACTTGCCACTCGCTTTTTGCTGCCAATGATAGTAATAATCGGACGGTTTCGAGTCTTGTTACCGGAGCAAACACTTCATCGAAATCGACCCCATGCTCTTGCACATAACCCTTTGCCACTAACCTCGCTTTATATTTTATGATCTTTCCTTCGGCATCTTTCTTTAATTTAAAGATCCATTTCAAACCAATAACCTTCTTACCAGGTGGTAGCTCAGTTAATCTCCAGGTGTGGTTTTCCTCAATTGACTGCATTTCCCTTTCCATAGCCTCCTTCCAGTTTTGGTCTTTGACAGCTTGATCATAATTCATAGGTTCTTCAACACCCATAAGATACAATTCCTCATCCATTTGCACCTCCTCTGTCTCATCATAAATCTCTGCAAGTGATCTGATTTTTTTCGGTTCAGCACTGTCATTGTAATCATCTGGGTTTAATCTCTGTACAGGCGATTTCGACCTTGGTGATTCAGTGTCTTTAGACTGTGTGTCTGGTGTTGGTGTACCGTTTCTTTCTTGGTCTATCTCACTGTCTTCACTATGCCACACATTTTTTTCTTCCACAAGTGCACCTTCTATAGTGAAAGTACCGGCCTAATCGAAGGACATATCCTTTCTTTGTTCCCAGGGCCACGATTTATTCTCCTCAAAAGTTACATCTCTGCTCACATGAACTTTATTGAGTAATGGATCGAAAAGACGATACGCTTCTATCATCCAACTTGCTTGTGTGCTAATTTGGGATCTTCATATGTGCTACACACCTAAATATTCTGATATGACCAAGATGCGGCTTTCTCTCATTCCATGCTTCATATGGAGTAATTCCAGCCAATGCTCGTGTTAGGAGCCTGTTTAGCAAATAAATTGAGTGTCTAATAGCTTCACCCCACATAGTAGACGACAGTTTCATTTCTTTCAAACAACTTCTGGCCATCTCCACGACAGTCCTGTTTCTTCGCTCCACTACACCGTTCTGCTGTGGAGTATACGGTGCTGTGTAATGTCTCTCTATCCCAGCCTTCTCACAAAACATTTTGAATTCGTTAGAGCAAAATTCACCTCCTCTATCCGTTCTTAAGATTCTTACCTTTCGTTCTTTGCCTCTCTCAACCAAAGCACGGAAGTTTTTGAAAGCATCTAATGCCTCATCCTTCCCTTTTAAAAAATAGACCCACATATATCGACTATAGTTATCTACCAGTAAGAAAAAAATACCTTTTACCCGATGTTGTTTCTGGAAATATTGGACCACATAGATCCCCATGCACTAACTCCAAAGCTTTCCTTGCGCTGTAACTTGACTTTGTGGGAAATCGTTTTCTCGTTTGCTTTGACATGAGACAGCCCCTGCATACCACCTCTGGTTGAGTAATCACCGGCATCCCGTTCACCATCTTGTGTTTAGCCATTAGCGACAATGCATGATAATTTACGTGCCCCAAGCGCAGGTGCCATAGCTTAGATTACTCTTTGTGCTTTGGCAGTAGACACTCAGACTTTAAATTATTAATAATAATTTTGTAGAGTCTATTTTGAGAGCGTTTTACCTTTATAAGGAGTTTATCTTGCGTGTCATACACCCTCAGTAGGTCTCCTTTGATTTTAATTTTATTCCATTCTTCTGCTAATTACCCAAGGCTTATTATATTATTCCTTAGAGTCGGGATATAATACACATCACCAAGGGTACGAGTTTCTCCATTCTTGCAGGCAAAAGCCACAGACCCTTTTCCTTCAATTTTCACAGTGGATCCACCTCCAAAGCTCACCACAACTGTGATTTTCTCGTTTAATTCTGTGAACTTAGATTTAATACCTGTCATATGACTGCTTGCTCCATTGTCCAAATACCATATGTTCGATTCGCTCTGAAGTTTAGTCACCTGTGATGGGATTAACTGCCTTTCACTTAAATGAGTTTTACTTGAATTCCCTTTGTCACATTTTGCCAGAAGCAGCACCGGTTCATCGTCTTCAAGCTTAGTCATGTTGACTTCCTATTTTTGTTCCTTGACACGTCTGGGCTTTCGACAATCATATGAGATATGGCCATATGCAGAACAATTGTAACACCTCAGATTGCTCTTGTCACGACCACCCCGGTTCTTGAAGTTGGATGACGTCCCGTCTGAATTTCTTCTGTTAGATCTTTTCAACCAGTCCTCTCGTGTGAGTAGCAACTTACCCACACTATTCTCACGTATTTGCCACTCTTCCTCCGTGAGCATCAACTGTCCTTCATTAGTTTCACCTTTTCCATTACCTTTCATTCTCTCTTCATGAGCTTTCAAGGAGCCCACCACTTCTTCAACCGATAAAGTCTCTAGATCCCCAAATTGTTCTAAGGTCGACGCAATTTGGAGAAATCTAGAAGGCACAACACGTAGCAATTTTTTCACCACATAGGATTCATTCATTTCCTCTCCCAGAGCTCTTATGTTTGTCACCAGTCCGTTCAACCTCATACAAAAGTCATCAAGTTGTTCACTGTCTTTCATGTTCATCGACTCAGACTCTGTTCTGAGCGTTTGAACTTTCGCCTTTTTCACACGTTCTGCCCCTTGACACATTGTTTTCAAAGCTTCCAAGCTTCCTTAGCTGTGCTTTTTTCTGCAATTGAAAGAAACATGTCCTCTGGCAAACTTTGATACAACATTGCCAATGCGATCTTGTCTGTCTTTTCTTCAACAGCCGCTTTCGGATCGCTCTGCTCGATAGCTCTCCAAACTCCTTGTGCCTGCATATATATTTTCATTTTCAATGCCCATGTAGTATAATTGTTTTTTGCTAACGTTGGGTAGCTCAAGCCTAATCCTCCTCCCTTGGCTTTGTTGGTGTCCATTGTAAATAATCATGATTCTCACTGAGAGATTCCTCGCTCTGATACTAGAATATTGTTAAACAAATAAAATATGTATAGTATGAAAGTGAAAGCAAACACGTAGTTTTGTTAGGAAACCCCCTGTTTTAATATTACCAAACTACTTCAATATAAATAGAAAGATACAATAGCGGTTATGCAAGAAACTAGGACACGACTGCTAGAAACTAGGACACTACCCTAAAATATTGCTTAGTGGAACTCTACATTTCTAACTCAAAACAATAAACTAGATGTTAACAACAAAATAAATAAACTAAGTTTAAGATTAACCAACAAAAAAAGAGAGGATGCAACCTGAACAATAATGGATGGGTCTGGGTCACCAAATACAGCCTGCAGCTCCCTTCTAATCCATGGTTCTATTCTACGTTCTAACTTCTCTTTCGAGTAAGCACTAACTGATATACTCTCCCACTAGAATCAAACGAAGATAAGGTCAAGAGGATCATTTTAAATTATATTTTTCAATGTTAACATGATTCAAGTGAAAATGCGTTGGAACCAAATTAAATTAAGCTACAAAGATATTAATTAATTAATTAATTTATTTGATTAATTAATTAATATATTACTCAAAGATTTGGATAATATATTTTTGATGTAAAAATATAATTCATATTCCTTTAGAGATTTGATTTTGTATTTTACAGAAAATATTATATTAGTCAAAAATATTATTCTGTCATTAAAACAGAATAATATACTAATATAAATATATGATATGCAATGTATAAAAAAAAAACAATAGCACAAAAGCTTCAATAAAAAATTTCTTCTTCTCCCATCTCTTTTATATTCTACAATTGGTATTAGAGCTTTTTTGTGATGATATGGTCCATCTGATCAAATTATACAATTGGTATTAGAGCTTTTTTGTGATGATATGGTCCATCTGATCAAATATTTTTTTCTCCCTGTTCCGGTCGCTTCCGATCTTCTACGGTCTTTTCCGGCCTGTTCCAGTTACCTCCGATCATCTAAAGTCTTTTCCGGTCACCTCCGATCTTCTATTTGTTTCGCTGGCTGTATCCGCTAGAGAAAAGAGAATAAGAGTGTCGTTTGCAAAAAAAAACACAAGAAGTAGAATTCGCCAGAGAAAAAATAAGAAGAGCGGTGTCTACTGGAGAAGAAACAATGATTTAGCGGTGTCTACTGGAGAAGAAACAACGATTTGTTGTCCGCTGGAGAAAAAAAATCGACAAAAAATAGCTTTTTTTTGCCAAAGAAAAAGAAGAAGAGAAAAAATATGGAAGAAAAAGACGAAAAATAAAGAAAAAGAAAAAGAAGATTAAGAAAAAATGGGTGAAGAAGTATATGAAAAAAGCCATTGAGGATCAGAAGTTACCGGGAAAAGACCGTAGATGATTGGAGGTGACCGGAACCGACCACAAAAGACCGTAGAAGATCGGAGGTGGCCGGAAAAGAACTGTGGATGATTGGAGGTGACCGGGAAAGACCGGAAAACACCGTAGAAGATCGGAGGTGACCAGAAAAGACCTTAGATGATCGGAGGTAACTGGAACAGGCCGGAAAAGACCGTAGAAGATCGGAGGCGACCGGAACAGGGAGAAAAAAATATTTGATCAGATGGACCATATCTTCACAAACTCATTCGCTACATAAGTCTTCAAAAAGAATGATCTCTTCAAAAAAAGAATGTGAAAAGTTCAAGAGTTATCCGAAATATGAAAAGTAAGAATGATCTCTTCAAAAAAAGAATGTGAAAAGTTCAAGAGTTATCCGAAATATGAAAAGTTCAAGAGTTATCCGAAAGCTTAATTTAAGAGAGGCATGGTTGGAACCAAATTAAATTAAGCTACAAAGATATTAATTAATTAATTTAATTAATTAATTAATATATTACTCAAAGATTTGGATAATATATTTTTAATGTAAAAATATAATTCATATTTTTTTAGAGATTTGATTTTGTATTTTAAAGAAAATATTATATTAAATATAGGATATGCAATATATAAAAAAACAATAGCACAAAAGCTTCGATAAAAAAATTTCATCTTCTCTCATCTCTTTTATATTCTACGATACCTATTAGAGCCTGATCCCTGAAGAGAAGGGAACAACTTTATGACATCTAGCATAGACACTGCATCAAAACAACAATCGAATTCGATGGGTCATCTTGAGGGCTCGTCTCGGTTCTTGTTGAGCGTCGGCTTACTGTCCTCGGATTGTAGTATCATTACCTTGGTATTAATCCAGTGTTGGCATTGTCATTTATGGTAGTTTTAGACCACTATTTAGAATTTACTATGATAGGAAGGGGTTTTACAATATATGGTTTAAAATTTCCTTTCACCAACCTGATTCGATATGGTTAGTCATTGGTTAAGTTGCAATAGAGGGACTATGTTTTCCTCTGACCGACCTGATTCATTTTTTTTTTGTTAATTTCATGTTTGCTAACTGTGGAAGAAGAATACAATAAGAGAATAAAGAGAAAAAATCGAGAGCCGTAATTGATAATTTCAATCTAAATATACTCTAAAACAAGGCTATATAGATATCTATATATTATTAAGAGTTCTATATGAGTCTTGGGTCCATGATAAAAAAGCTAGTCGGAGTTGAGAATTTTCGAGTGCGGTGAAGGTGGATGAGTCCTGACTGGAGTATAGTCGACATGAAACACAGGTTCGTCAGAGTTAAGATTTTCCGCATGCGGTGAGGGTGGATGGGTCCTGACTGGAGTATAGTCCACATGAAACACAGGTTCTTCGGAGTTAAGACTTTTGGCATGCGGCGAGGGTGGATGAGTCCTGACTGGAGTATAGTCCACATGAAACACAGGTTCCTCGGAGTTAAGGCTTTTCGCGTGCGGTGAGGGTGGATGAGTCCTGACTGGAGTATAGTCCACATGAAAAACAGGTTCTTCGGAGTCTAGACTTTTCGCATGCGGTGAGGGTGGATGAGTCTTGACTGGAGTATAGTCCACATGAAAAACAGGTTCTTCGGAGTCTAGACTTTTCGCGTGCGGTGAGGGTGGATGAGTCCTGACTGGAGTATAGTCCACATGATACACAAGTTCATCTTGAAGTTCCCGTGACCTACCATCCTGCAACAACGCAAGAACAAATTTCATTATAAAAAATAAAATGTTTACAATCATTTTCTTAATGTGAGATTAAAAAGAGCCTCAAACCTTGAGTGATAAGATTCCTCTCATTGATTCAGCATAAGAACAAACAACAATCAACGACATACAACCCAAAACAAATGATAAATTTGTTTTCATCATTTTTTTTATGAGTATGAGATTATCTTTGTTATTTTGGTGAATTCAATCGGGAGATACCTCTATTTATATATAAGTAACTCCCAAAGTATGTATTTTAGTATTTAATATTTTGGATCGAAGTCAAAGTTAAATATAAATGAGATCCAAATATTGATGAATATTTCTATAACTTTAATCAAAATCTTTTGTAAGAATATAAAAATACACGACGACAATCTTTTGACGATTCATTCGGGTTGAAGTTCATGTATTTTTTTTATAATCTTTTGAAGGTTATTATTATTATTTTTTTTAATTTGGATAGTTTTCGGTAAATTTTTTATCTTTTTTTTTCTATGCATTTTTATTTGATGCTTATAATGACGACATTTTAAATGATGAACCAAGCTGTGATATTTTTATTCTTCCAGTTTTAGATAGCCTATTCCTAGTCATTCTAAGAATAAGACTCTATGTTAGAATATGAAAAAATTGATATGTAGAGAGAATGAAACTCAATGTATTAAACTGAAGCACAAACTAACTTTAAATAACCTACAAGAAGCGTTTCGTATCCCAGCAAATAAATGATAGCTTTTATTGACTGCAATAACAACTAAAATACTCATTCACACAACGTCTAAAGTACTAATTCATATAACGTCTAATTATTAAATAAGATAATTAAAACAATTAATAATTAAATCAATTTCAACAAATCCCTTCTTTAAATTGGATATGCCTGGAAAGCAACCAATTTAATCTTTTAATGGTTGCACTCCCAGTGAATCAACGTCTCCAGCTTCATTGTCCCTCCATTGGTTTGGCCATGAATCGAGACAATAAACAGACCACATACACCATGTTAGGTCTTGTAACTGTGAGGTACATTAGAAAACCCACCCACTATTTGTATAAAGTAGCACCAACTTCATTTCCAGCTCATTCCTTTGAGAGTTTGGGACCTCGGACAATAATATTTTTTTACTGAATTACAGTCTGCCATGTCAAACCTTTCGAGCACCTCATGAGCATACTTTTACGAGTACCTCACTGGCTTTCTCATTATATCTGCAACTTGTTCTTCTGTTCCACAATAAACCACCTTCTCAACTTCTTGTTTGTAAGATTTCATAGATAATGATACCTTAAATCGATATGATTCGTGCGCATATGCATCCATGGATTATTCGAGAGTTTAATTGAAGAAGTGTTGTTGCAATAGATTTCCAGACACTTGGATTGTTCAGATTTGATTTGTTCCATAATTTCTTTGAGCCAGACACAATGACAAGCACAAGATGTTGCAGTTATTTACTCTGCTTCGATTGTAGACAAAGTAACTACCTCTTGTTTTCTTGAGCTCCAACATATTACAGTATATTATAGTATCACCATTAGCTCGAATTTTTTTACTTCCCACAAAATGTTATCGGAAAACATACCAAAACATATCAAAGTTATTAATATAACCCTGCGGAAGCTGGTTATACCACTTTGAAGCAGCCCCCTTAAAGGTTTGGGAGAAAACCCTCAAAAGCAATTTGTCATCATCATCAAAATAAATAATAATTTTTTTAAATTGTTCGATATGGATATCAGGGTCTTGTGTTCCTTCGAACTTTTCCAGCTTAAAAATATCAAAGTGCTTTGGTAGATTTCCAGTGAGTAATTATGAGGACAAATGAGAGGACCTTCAATTATGATCAACCCTATAAACATTGGATTTAGGACCCTCATTTTCCATTGTATATAAACCATATTCAGAAGGAATTGTGTGTTGATTGCTTACTCGATATTCAAAATTTTGGCTACCCGACGGGTTTTGCGTGTAAACATTTTATTTCTTTAAATGTCCTTCATAACCTTGCATTTCCCCCTTCGAATCCCTTATTCGATGAGCCATTTCGTACTCTTTTCTATTCTTCTTCGAAAATTTCCTTTTGTTACTCTTCTCTCGATGGTAAACTCTTTCTTGGGAGGATTCACTTGAATCATATAATGAATAATCACTTGATTATGACGATTAATATTGATTTCTAAGATTTACTTTTCTCATCGGAGAATAGCAACTACGCCTCACCATCTTATCTTTCTTATTGTCAACTCGGCGGTTATCATCCAACTCATCCTTCTAAATTCATTTTGCCTTCGAACCTATGATCAGATCTTTTTGAAAGCCATCGCAACGTCTCTTTAAGAATTCAGCATTTCAATTTCTTCTAGAAGTTCTTTTCTTCGAGCCACCAAGATTGACTCTTCCAAAATCTCTCCAACATATTGATCATCATGCTGATGATCAACTTTCATGTTATTACCGACGAGGTTCCTCTCAAAATATTTTTCAGTTATCAAATCATTATTCATATCTAACTCTTCTTGAATTTCGTCACTAATTTTTCAAAATTTTAGCAAAGTTTTGGAAGACGATTCCTGGTACCAAATCGTTCTCACATACGGCGCCGGTGATAGTTGGAAAAATATTTGGATGAGGTTTGCGAGTAGAATAAATTTTTGAAAGATAATTTTTTTATATCAGTTCTTATACAAGTATTTTATAGAGATATAGTCCATATTTTAGAGAGAGAAAGCCTCAAATAATCATTAATTTATCCCCACTCTCAAAATAGGTGGGGTTCTTTTATAGTACATTTGTATGGTTCCACATACTTAAACAAATTACTAATTGTGGTATCTTCCTTTAGTTTATTGTTTGTTATAAATTAGTCCTTTCATATTACATGGTTATCAAATGTTCATAAAAGCCTTTCTTTATGTCAAATTATACTCTTAATTATAGTAGTTTAATTCTTCCTTCATCAGTTAGCAACTTTGTTCTCCGGGGAAGCAACCATCTCGAAAAACTTTTCATTTTCTTGAAGGATGCCTTTCAATTTTCATTGAATTGTTTTTTAGGAGGATTTTGTGATGGGGTTTTTGGGATTCTTCAGGCTTTACACGTTTTGCCTTCTCTACTTTAGTACTAACATCACGATTTTCAGTACCAGAGAGTTCTGGGACATCATTTTTCTTCCGAAGACTCACCGGAACCTTTTCCCGATGACTCTTAGCCTTACCCCTGGAGAGAAGATAAACCATTATATTTCGAGCCTCTAACCTGTCCAATAAATTTTGTTGGAAATGAGAAACGATAAGCTCTTCCAAGGATAATAGTTCCAAAAGGTTGGCTCTCCAAAGACGACTCTTTGTAAGATTAGTCGGAGTAAAATATAGATGAAATCTGTTATACCAAGAAGCTTTGGCCTATCTACTCAGTTCAAAAAAGATTTTGTCACTTTAGACACAAAGTCAATATATGTCTTAGACACACTAGTCATAGCTATTTTGTTTTTAAAACATAAGAGAAAGAAGATATAAGAAAATTAGGGGAAAATAAAAGTCCAAAATATACCTCTATTTGTCCCTTTGAATGACAACTTGTGTGGATTTTCGGTTATCACCTTGGACCCCGTTTCCCAAAAGTCAGCAATAAAAAAGAACCGTTGCTTCCATATTTTGTCTGATTCAAGCAGATCTTTGACAATCTTCCGGTTACGACCGAAGGATAAAGAGTAAAAGGGGAAGTTTATATTTTTGGCCAAACTAGAAAGACCAACTAGCTGTGCCAAAGAAAACCATATCCCTGAAATCCTAGAAGCCATTATACAAGACACGAGGGTGAACTATATATTGGGTCAAGCTTAGGTTGGGAAAAAATCAACCATTGTGAAGTATTCGAAGAAGAATGGATCCAAGTGAAATCGAAATCCCCAAATATTGTATCTCTGTATACACAATAAACTCATGATCTTTGATTGATAAAAGCGTCTCCCCAACAATCAGAAAATGAATAGAGATC
The DNA here is from genome assembly GCA_036936605.1 of Limnanthes douglasii subsp. nivea. NCBI lineage: Eukaryota > Viridiplantae > Streptophyta > Magnoliopsida > Brassicales > Limnanthaceae > Limnanthes > Limnanthes douglasii. The sequence goes on along the minus strand of JAUPFV010000004.1, from coordinate 51,670,762 downwards.
GTAGAAGGAATTACCCATCGGGCTCTCAACTTAGCCTCCTCGGATGTATCATAATACTTATACGAAACCTTATAATCGTTTGGCCTGGTGGATTAATTTGGGTTGAAGTTCATGTATTGTTTTTTATAATCTTCATGTGTTCATTTTCTTTTTGGAATTTGGATAGTTTTGGGTAAATTTTTTGTCTTTTATTTGTTGTCTTTGATTTTTTTTTTATGTTTATACATGATAACATTTTGAATGATGAGCTAAAGCTATGATATCTTTATTCTTATAATATAAGATAGCCTATTCCTAGACTTTCTAGGAATGAGATCACTGATAGAATATAAAAGAGTAATATGCAAAGAGAATGAAACTCAATGTATTAAACTCCATTGTACCTTTTAAGTATCGCAGAACTCTCTTAACTGCCTGCATATGTCCCTCTACCGGTTTGGCCATAATCGAGACAATAATCAGACCACATACATCATGTCATGTTTTGTAACTGTGAGGTACACTAGACAGCCCACTAACTGCTTGTATAAAGTAGCATCGACTTTATTTCCAGCTTTTTCCTTAAAGATCTCTTTCTTCTTGATAGCACTTGTCAGTAAGAATGACATAATCCTCGGCAAGAAAATATTTCTCATAAATAGCATCAGTTTGCCCTTGAAGTGTAAATGACTCTTGTTCAAGCTCCTCGAATTTCGACTTTGCTTGTGAAGCCTCTGTCTTATAATGATTCTTCCAATCCTTTAAATGTTGCATATTGTTTCCAATAATAACTGAGAATTGAAGCAGCTTACGAATACGAAGAGGGGAATAATCCCCAACAGGTATCTCGAATGGACTAGACAAAGACCCAACTTCAAAAGAAAAAACAGTTGAAGAATTATTCTTCTGAGAAACATTATCTTCATGATCTTGAATGATTAAGTCATTTTGTGGAGGATGGGAAGAATCAGATTTGATGATTATCTTTTCTGGCAAAGACTTGGTGTGGACAACAACTTTGTTCTTTGAGGAAGAAACCGCCTCAGATCCTTTTCGTTTTCTTAAAGGATGCCTTTCCATTTTATTTGACATTTTCTTAGGAGGATCTTGTGTAGGGGTTTTATTGGATTCTTCAGGCTTTACATGTTTTTCCTTATCTACTTTAGTACTAACATCATGATCTTATGTGCCAGAGAGTTATGGGGCTTCATCTTCTTCTGAAGACTCACCGGCCTCATTTTCTCGATGATTCTTAGCTCTGTCCTTGGAGGGAAGACAACCCAATATATCTCGAGCCTCTAACTTGTCCAATAATTTTTATTGGGAAGGAGGAACCATAAGCTCTTCCAAGGATAATCGTTCTGAAGGGTTAGCTCTCGAGAGACGACTGTTGGAAAGATTAGTCAAAGTAAAACAGAGATGAAATCTGTTAGACCAAGAGCCTTGGCCCATCTACTCATTTCAGTGAAGATTATCTTCGCTTTAGGCATAAATTTACTATATGACTTAGACACACCAGTCGTAGCTATTTTAAACAAAATCATAAGAGAAAACATATATAAAAACGAAGGGAAAATAAAACTCCAAAATATACCTCTATTCTTCCATTTAAAGGATAACTTACGTGGATTATCGGTCTTCGCCCCAGACAATGTCTCCGAAAAGTCGGCGATAAAAAAACCACGACTTCTATTTTTTTCTGCTTCAAGCGGATCTTGGACAATCTTCTGGGTACGACCAAAGGTTAAGGATTAGAAGGGGAAATATGAATTTTTTGGCAAACCCGAAAGACCAACTAGCAGTTCCAAAGAAAACCTTATCCCCGAAATCTTAAAAGCCATTATACAAGCCACGAGGGTGAACCACATATTGGGTCCATCTTGGGTTGGGAAAAGATAAACCATTGCAAAGTATTCGACGAAGAATTAATCCAAAGGGAATCAAAATCCCCAATTCCGTATATTTGTATACACAATCAACTCATGATCTTTGTCTGGTACATGAGTCTCCCCAATAGTCTAGAAAATGAATAGAGATCGTAGAAGGAATTCCCCATTAGGCTCTCAGCTTAGCCTCCTCAGATGTATCATAATACTTATACGTAATTCCCCGGATGTTTATTTTTTAGCCCTTGAAAATTGTTCGTAACCAAAGCATCAATATGAGGGGAAAGCAAAACTTTTTTTTGTGATTTCCTTTTCTTCTTCGGAGGAAGATATCCTCGATACGTCGAAGAGTAGTGACCGCTGGATTCTCTTCCTTGGAAATTGGTACCAATGCTCATTTGTTGGCAATAACATTAATTTGAGTGATGATAGTTGGTTTTTTTCCCCCAAAAGCTAAGTCCAAAGCTTCATCGACATCAATAGCATCATCGACTTTGGCGACGACATCAGTTTGAGTGTACATGCTGCCTCTTCTTTCCAAAAAGCTAAGGTGAAAGATTCATCGACATCAATAGCATCATCGAACTTGGCGATGTGATGTTCAGCATGTAAGGCATTCGATTTTCCTCCTGAAGAGGTTCAAGAGATCTTTTCGTTATGGAAGCTACATCGGATTTCGTTAATTTTCAAGGGGGTGCTTCCGGAGTCGATCGTTGAGTCCCGTGCGGGGAGGATCTTTTTCAGATTTGTGGGATCGCTTTCGTTTTGAATAAGTACCTTTGGAATGCTTACTTTTTTACTCATTATTGTTAGTCACTGTAAATCTAGTTCTTTAGAGAGAAAAATAGAGTTTTATTATAAAGAGAGAAAGTCCCCTGTATTCACAGCCTTTGCCATTATTTATAGGCGTTTAGACTTAGTGTAACAGAATTGGTTATATAAATGGGCTAACTGCATTTCAGTCCCCGATATTTAGAAATATTCTAAAAGCTATCCTTCAACTATACAATATGTCATACAAGACTTTTGTTTATTACATTTAAGTCCCCAATATTCTATATCCTTATCAGTAGCCCCCCTAATTCTTATGACAGACAATGAATAAGAACTAGTTATCGTCAAAAATCGTAATAAGCAAGAAATTCTCCTTGCTAAAGTTCAATATGCTTCGAATTATTTCTTCTCATTTTCTCGTCAAAATATTTTCTAACAACATATTTTATCCTCGAACAAATGCATTTCTTAATGCTGCTTCGAATATATATCATTTCAAAAAACATTTAACCACATACTTATCATTCTCAAATAAACTTCAATGCATATTCACCTCGAAATTTGAGCTTCAATGTATGAATGAGTCTGCTGAACTCGATTTTGATCGTTTTTTTAGTTTCCAATTTACGCAAATTAGATCTCAACGTCTCGATTACCTTTCGAACCGAAGGATTATTTGCATTCTTTGGCTCCATTATCGGTCAAGAACAACTATAATAGACAAAAAAATCTTTTACCTATGGTTTTTTACTATGAAATCAAGGTACCGATCGACTATTTCTCCCACTATGGTCGCCAATTTGGTGAGTGTAAATCTAGTTCTTGAGAAATAAAGAAAGAGTTTGATTATGGAGATAGAAAGTAAGAGTAAAATAAGATTCAGCTAATGAAGAAATTTTCATCCCCTTTATTAACAGTTTTTTCATTATTTATAGGCGTTCAGACTTGGTGTAACAAAATTGGTTATATAAATAGGTTAACTGCATTTCAGTCCCCCATATTTACAAATAGTCTAAAAGATATCCTTCAAATATACAATCTGTCATACAAAACTTTAGTTTATTACATTTAAGTCCCCAATATTCTACGCTGTAACTTCTGTTTTGAGTAAGCACAAAATGATATACGCTACCACTAGAATCAAATGAAGATACGGTCAACATGATCACTTTAAATTATATTCTTCAATGTTCTAATGGAAATTCCCCAAAAAATTCACTTGATTCATAAGAAAATGGGTTAATCATATTATACATGTTCGAGGCGTGTTGGTTTCAGAAACAAAATAATATTCTTGAATAATTCTTAATCTCTTATTCAAACTGAAAGTGATGATAGAGAGTTTAAATAAATACTCCAACAAACTTGAGTAAACAAACTCTTAAAAAGACTCCAACAAACTTGAGTAAACTAACTCCTAGAAAGACTCAAACAAACTTGAATAAACAAACTCCTAGAAAGGCTCTAACAAACTTGAATAAACAAACTCCTAGAAAGAATCCAACAAACTTTTAAAAATTAGAAACTAAGCTAAACGATCCCTACAAAATTGAAAGAATCAATCCTCTACTTGACTTATTCAAAACAAACATCAAACGTGGCTAAAGACTTGGTCACAAGTTTTATTCTTCAATCCCTCCCCTAATATGGATACGCTCGGATCCAGTTTACTCTTCATCAGCCCAACTCCCAAATAAGATTTTCTTCTATCGATCCCATCTCTGCTCCCAACTCTTGAACAAATTGTTCTTTAGTCCGGGAACATAGTAGACGAATGAAATCACTTGTGTTATCCATTAATTTCTAGCCTCAAATTTCCCTTTTCCTCTAATTGTATTCTTTTATCATCTTCAGGCTTAACATATTTCCTAAACTTGTCATCAAACTCACAAAACCACTCATTTGTTCCACACATATGGTTGTTTTTTGTGTGGTTTATTTGCGACTGAGGGTAATCTCGTAAAGTGTTTTGGATATTTTGTTAAATTTAATGTTTAGAGTGGTGAGTAGAGAGATAATTAAGCTATTTACTAGTAATAAGTTCTGATTACCCTCATTAATGAAAGTGGTTGGGGTATTTATACTTAATTACTTACCCATGGACTTATTGGGTCAAATCATGAAGACAGGTCAAGTTTAAGGACCCATTAGTAATCTGGTTTGAAGTGACTAGCAGCTAGCTTAGTCAACATTTAATACATTTGTCCTGTTCAGAATTTTATTATAGTTGTGTGGTCCGAATTGCACATCAGATTAAGCTAAAACTTAGTAACTCAAATATCCAAACTCATTAGTAGCCCCTTTAGGTCTTGCAAATGATCTTTGGAAGAGCTAATTCTAAAAAAATTACACCACTATTCTCCGATCTGTTATTTTGTTTGAACTATAAAATTTCTCCTTCAAAAGTGACCCTGTTCGAATTCTGGTGGAACTTATTTCTCAATTCAAAATTCTAAGAGTTTTTCTTGATTCGTGGTATACGTGTCATGCTTTGGTTCGACCTCTCAACCGTTTTTCTCCTAGATTCCCGTACCCACTAGGATAGAAAGTTACATAGGCTTTAATTTTCACACCTTACAACTTTTAATCGTTGTGATCATCGGGATCTTGCATCCAATCGAATTTCTCTATCTTAAAAGTGTCAAAACGCTTCGAAAGATTAATAGACCTTATCTCAACTGTTAAAGGTAAATTTGTCCACTCTACTCTTGTATATATTGGTCATCTTATTATGTTCCCATAACAGCGTATACATTCCGATCAGCTATACATGCATATTGATTAAATGTATTTTCTTCGCACTATTTTCTTTCCTTCAAACAACGAGGCACGTTGTCTCTTTTTTATCTATATTCTTTACGTGATTTTCGAGGCCTATCTTTTCCTTTCTTTGAAAATCTCAGATACTTCTTTCTTCTTTACGTAACATACCTATATTTTTTGTGTTTTTCTTTTTGTGATGTACAGTGCTCTTTATCAGACTTAAAATGTATTTTCCTCTGATCACTTCGAACCTTTCGAGCTGTATACAATCAGATTGAGTTTCTAGATCGTACTTTTCCTCCACTTGCCGCGCCGCTGATTTTAGCCTACCTGATTGAATATTTTGTTCTCTTTGAACATACTTTTAGAATTATGATTTTATTCAATAATTAATTCATTTGAGCTTCAATGTATGAATGAGTCTGCTGAACTCGAATTTGATCGTCTTTTTTAGTTTCCGATTTTCGCAAATTAGATCTCAACATCTCGATTACCTTTCAAACAAAAGGATCATTTTCATTCCTTGGCTCCATTATTGGTCAAGAACAACTATAATAGATTAAAAAATCTGTTACATATGGTTTTTTACTATGAAATCAAGGTACCGATCGACTATTTCTCCCACAATGGTCGCCAATTTGGTGAGTGTAAATCTAGTTCTTGAGAAATAAAGAAAGAGTTTGATTATGGAGATAGAAAATAATAGTAAAAAAAAGATTCAGCTAATGAAGAAATGTTCATCCCCTTTATTCACAGTTTTTTCATTATTTGTAGGCGTTCAGACTTGGTGTAACAAAATTGGTTATATAAATAGGTTAACTGCATTTCAGTCCGCCATATTTACAAAGAGTCTAAAAGATATCATTCAAATATGTAATCTGTCAGACAAAACTTTAGTTTATTACATTTAAGTCCCCAATATTTTATGTTGTAACTTCTCTTTCGAGTAAGCAAACAATGATATACCCTACGACTAGAATCAAATGAAGATACGGTTAACATGATCACTTTAAATTATATTCTTTAATGTTGTAATGGAAATTCCCCAAAAAAATTCACTTGATTCATAAGAAAATGCGCTAATTATATAATACCTGTTCGAGGCGTGTTAGTTTTAGAAACAAAATAATATTCTTGAATAATTCTTAATCTCTTATTCAAACTGAAAGTTACGATAGAGAGTTTAAATAAATACTCCAACAAACTTGAGTAAACAAACTCTTAAAAAGACTCCAACAAAATTAAGTAAACTAACTCCTAGAAAGACTCCAACAAACTTGAATAAACAAACTCCTAGAAAGACTCCAACAAACTTGAATAAACAAACTCCTAGAAAGACTCCAACAAACTTCAAAAAATTAGAAACTAAGCTAAACGATCCTTACAAAATAGAAAGAAGCATTCCTCTACTTGACTTGTTCCAAACAAACATCAAACGAGACTAAACACTTGGTCATAAGTTTTATTCTTCAATCCCTCCCTTAATATGGATACGCTCGGATCCAGTTTACTCTTCCTCAGCCCAACTCCCAAATAAGATTTTCTTCTACCGATCCCATCTCTGCTCCTAACTCTTGAACAAATTGTTCTTTAGTCCGGGAACATAGTAGACGGATGAAATCACTGGTGTTATCCATTAATTTCTAGCCTCAAATTTCCCTATTCCTCTACTTGTATTCTTTTATCATCTTCAGGCTTAACATATTTCCTAAACTTGTCATCAAACTCACAAAACCACTCATTTGTTCCACACATATGGTTGTTTTTGTGTGGTTTATTTGTGGCTGAGGGTAATATCGTAAAGTGTTTTGGATATTTTGTTGAATTTAATGTTTAGAGTGGTGAGTAGAGAGATAATTAAGCTATCTACTAGTAATAAGTTCTGATTACCCTCATTAATGAAATTCGTTGGGGTATTTATACTTAATTACTGACCCATGGACTTATTGGGTCAAATCATGAAGCCAAGTCAAGTTTAAGGACCCATTAGCAATCTGGTTGAAGTGACTAGCAGCTAGCTTAGTCAACATTTAATACATTTGTCCTGTTCAGAATTTTATTATAGTGGTGTGGTCCGAATTGCACATCAGATTAAGCTAAAACATAGTAACTCAAATATCCGAACTCATCAGTAGCCCCTTTAGATCTTGCAAAGGATCTTTGGAAGAACTAATTCTAAAAAATTTACACCAATATTCTCCGATCTGTTATTTTGTTTGAACTGTAAAATTTCTCCTTTAAAAGTGACCCTGTTCGAATTCTGGTGGAACTGATTTCTCAATTCAGAATTCTAAGAGTTTTTCTTGATTCGTGGGATACGTGTCAGGCTTTGGTTCGACCTCTCAGCCGTTTTTCTCCTAGATTCACGAATGCATTAATGCTGGTCTCCCTGTTTCACCTGACGAAAGAAGTAATCAACCACAATGGAATACAGATCAAGGCTCATCGTTTTCAAAACCTTCCAAGGTTAGGAAGTTGCCATTTGTAGCAAAACTTTCACCTCTCCTATCCGAGTCTTCTGTATAGGAGTCCCAGACTCCTTTATCTAAAGAGAAAGCTATATCCAGTGTAAGAAAGCCTTCGTCTTTCATTGCAATGGGGTCAGACATAGAAAACATCTATAGATAGGTTAACTCCGCGTCGTGTCACACGTCAATCCAGGTCAAAATCCACCCCACATCTTCAAAACCCTCCCGTTCGGAGGAAATAAAATATGTGCCAAAGGCTAAACCATCCGGGCAACAACCCCTAGCAGAAACCAGACTATCCAAAATACTAGCTGCAAAGCATTCTGAACAACCATTTACAAAGCCATCTGAACAGCCATCCGAACAACCTTCCATAGTGATCCAGGTCAAAATCCACCCCACATCTTTAAAGCCTTCTAGTTCGGAGGAAATAAAATCTGTGCCAAAGGCTAAACCATCCGGGCAACAACCCCTAGTAGAAACCAGACTATCCGAACTACTAGCTGCAAAGCCATCTGAACAACCATTTACAAAGCCATCTGAACAGCCATCTGCAAAGCCATCCGAACAACCTTCCATAGTGATCCAGGTCAAAATCCACCCCACATCTTCAAAGCCCTCCAGTTCGGAGGAAATAAAATCTGTGCCAAAGGCTAAACCATTAGGGCAACAACCCCTAGCAGAAACCAGACTATCCGAACTACTAGCTGCAAAGCCATCTGAACAACCATTTACAAAGCCATCCGAACAACCATCTTCAAAGCCATCCGAACAACCTTCCATAGTGATCCAGGTCAAAATCCACCCCACATCTTCAAAGCCCTCCAGTTCGGAGGAAATAAAATCTGTGCCAAAGGCTAAACCATTAGGGCAACAACCCCTAGCAGAAACCAGACTATCCGAACTACTAGCTGCAAAGCCATCTGAACAACCATTTACAAAGCCATCCGAACAACCATCTTCAAAGCCATCCGAACAACCTTCCATAGTGATGGAAGAAACTATGGAGGAAAGTATAGAAGAAGCCCCTTTTGAGGCTTCCAGTCAAACAGAAGATGCCACTATAGATCGGAAGTCAAGACCAATGTGGGTATGTTTCATCCAAATGCGCTTCCGGAGAGTCTAGAGGGTAGAGTGGGACCGTGATTTAAGAAGGTCAGCGTAAAGTATTTGTTGGCCCTTCAAAACATAACCTATGTGTATACCCACACTGCTGAGCAGGGTCGGATTCGCACTGAGTGGGGAACTCTAGAGTCTGTGAAAGTAAGAATTCCAATCACCCTTGAAACCCCAATGGACTGCAAGCTAAATGAAATGGTAGTTTACACAGAAGTGTTGAACTAGGGACTTCGGTATCATTTGGATCCGGAGATAGTCGGATACTTCCATCTGATTAAGTTGTGCCCCAGCCAACTGAGCCCCAATGCTTGGTATACTCTACTGGCCTGTATTATGGCATGAAGGTTGTCTAAGATTCCACTACCGATGGAACAGTTTGCTGTTGTGGCAAGCTTGTATAAAAACCATCAGATCCCTTCTATCATTACAACATGGAGAATGATTATAAGGTAATGAACGATCTTCTGGAGTCTGAAAAACTATGGATGACGCAGTTCTTATTTATTAGTGGGGCTTGGAAGAATGACAAGAAGATCAAGGCTGACTCATACCCAAACCAATTGACCAGTCGCTAGAAGAGGAATGTTGAGTTTCTCTTACTTCTTCTTTTATCTTTCAAGTGTTAAGTTTTTAATCTGAACTTACTCATACTTCTTTTCAGTGCTTCTGAAGGAGTTTTCAAATTATTTGGAGGAAGGTCAGGATACTTGTGCCAAGTTGAACGCTTGGACTTTAGAGAAGTGGGACATAGGCCAAAGATTCCAAATTTTATTTGCCTTCCAGGGCCAAAGCCCACAGTAAGATGAAAAACAAGAAAAAGAAGAAGGCCACAACAGACCCACCTCAAACGACTACTGAAGGTACCAGTTCAGAGAACCAAGGAGGTATTAATGTTGCTTTACTGGAAGAAGTATAAGTGATTGTCAAGGAAGGTGGGGGGTCAAACAACCCACCAAAGCCACTGAAGAGGGACAAGAAGCGTAAGGCCATCAGTTATGAGAAAGCTGTCAAAAAGAAGAAAATTACTCTTAGAGCAGAGATAATCTTTCGTCCTTTTGAAGTCCCCCCTCCAGCTCCTACGGATCCTACCTTGATGGAGGAAATTCCAACCAATATCCATTCCGAGAAGGTTGCTGGAGATGGTAATGATGAGTTAGATCTTTATGCTTTTCAAAAACACTAATATCTATTTCAATGACTTAGAGAAAGATGACTTCGCATGACCTTACTGTCCTCCCAGCTCTTCCCATCTGGTGACCCATAATAGCGAGACTTATGCGATATCCGGTGAGCAAGACACTTTGAGCCATACCCTCTTGGGCTATATCCGACCAGTGCTTGATCTGGAGAGACAGGTAAGGGATCAAGATGGTACCATCAATTCCCTAACCACAGATTAGTAAAACTTATCGAAGTTGTGAATTCAAAATCCGAACTGATTTGTTTGCTAGTTTTGAATGTGAAATTCAGGCACCATCGTGCTCCCACTATGGTCGCCAATTTGGTGTGGTTTATTTCTTTCTGAGGGTAATCTCGTAAAGTGTTTTGGATGTTTTATGAAATTTAATGTTTAGAGTGGTGAGTAGAGAGATAATTAAGTTGTCTACTAGTAATAAATTCTGATTACCCTCATTAATAAAAGTGGTAAGGGTATTTATACTTAATTAATGACCTATGGGCTTATTAGGTCAGATCATGAAGTTAGGTCAAGTTTAAGGACCCATTAGTAATCTGGTTTGAAGTGACTAGCAGCTAGCTTAGTCAACATTTAATACATTTGTCTTGTTCAGAATTTTATTATAGTGGTGTGGTCCGAATTGCACATCAGATTAAGCTAAAACATAGTAACTCAAATATCCAAACTCATCAGTAGCCCCTTTAGGTCTTGCAAAGGATCTTTGGAAGAGCTAATTCTAAAAAAGTTACACCAATATTCTCCGATCTGTTATTTTGTTCAAACTGTAAAATTTCTCCTTCAAAAGTGACCTTGTTCGAATTCTGGTGGAGCTAATTTCTCAATTCAGAATTCTAAGATTTTTTCTTGATTCGTGGGATATGTTTCAGGCTTTGGTTCGACCTCTCAGCCGTTTTTCTCCTAGATTCCCGTACCCACTAGGCTAGAAAGTTACATAGCCTTTAACTTTCACACCTTGCAGCTTTTAATCATTGCTCAAAATCGGTTTACCTTCTCCTAGGTAACTTCCCCTCTTCACTGTTATATATAAACCTTCTTACTGTTTCATTGTTCTTCAAAATTCATAAACATTTCTAGTGAAAGAAAGCTTACTTCATCTTCAAACTCGTTCTTGAATCATATATGTTCACAGCCAGAAACAACTTAATAAAAGGAGGTTGGTTGAATTTATCTGAGTTAGAGAGAGCACAAAAAGTCGCAAGAGACAAACGCATTGCTGCTGGTCTTCCTGTTTCACCCGATGAAAGAAGTAATCAACCACAATTGAATACAGATCAAGGCTCATCTTCTTCAAAACCTTCCAAGGTTAGAAAGTTGCCATTTCTAGCAAACCTTTGACCTCTCTCATCCGAGTCTTCTTTCCAGGAGTCCCAGAATCCTTTACCTAAAGAGAAAGCTATATCCAGTGTAAGAAAGCCTTCGCCTTTCATTGCAATGGGGTCAGACACATAAATATCTCAAGATAGGTTAACTCTACGCCGAGTCACACGTCAATCCAGGTCAAAATCCACCCCCACATCTTCAAAACCCTCCAGTTCGGAGGCAATGAAATCTGTGCCAAAGGCTAAACCATCCGGACAAGAACCCCTAGCAGAAACCAGACTATCCGAACTTTTAGCTGCAAATCCATCTGAACAACCATTTACAAAGCCATCCGAACAGCCATCTGCAAAGACATATGAACAACCTTCCACAGTGATGGAAGAAAATACGAAGGAAAGTATAGAAGAAGCCCCTTTTGAGGCTTCCGGTCAAACAGAAGATACCACTACAAATCGGAAGGCAAGACCAATGTGGGTATGTTTTATCCTAATGCGCTTCCGCTGAGTCTAGAGGGTAGAGTGGGACCATGATTGAAGAAGGTCAGCGTGGAGTATTTGATGGCCCTTCAAAACATAACCTATGTGTATACCCACACTGCTGAGCTGGGTCGGATTCGCACTAAGTGTGGAAATCTAGAGTCTGTGAAAGTAAGAATTCCAATCACCCCAGAAACCCTAATGGACTGCAAGCTAAATTAAATGGTAGTTTACACAGAAGTGTTGAACTGGGGACTCCGGTTTCATTTGGATCCGGAGATAGTCAGATATTTCCATCTGATTAAGTTGTGCCCCAGCCAACAGAGCCCCAATGCTTGGTATACTCTACTAGCCTGTATCATAGCATCAAAGCTGTTTAAGATTCCACTACCGATGGAACAGTTTGCTGCTTTGGCAAGCTTGTGTAAAAACCATCAGATCCCATTCTATAATTACAACATGAGGAATGATTATAAGGTAATGATTGATCTTCTGGAGTCTAAAAAACCATGGAGGACGTAGTTATTATTTATTAGTGGGGCTTGGGAGAATGATAAGAAGATCAAGGCTGACTCAAACCTAAACTAATTGACCAGTCGCTGAAAGAGCACTGGTGAGTTTCTCTTACTTCTTTTTTTATCTTTCAAGTGTTAAGTTTTTAATCTGCACTTACTCATACTTCTTCTCAGTGCTTCTGAAGGAGTTTTCAAATTATTTAGAGGAGGGTCAAGGATACTTGTGCCAAGCTGAACGCTTGGGCTTCAGAGTAGTAGAAGTGATTGTCAAGGAAGCTGAGGGGGTCAAACAACCCACCAAATCCTCCGAAGAGGGACAAGAAGCGTAAGGCCAACAATGATGAGAAATCTGTCAAAAAGAAGAAAGTTACTCTTGGAGCAAAGATAATCTTTCGTCCTCTTGAAGTCGCCCCTCCAGCTCCTACCGATCCTACCTTGCAAGAGGAAATTTTAACCAATCTCCATTCCGAACAGGTTGCTGGAGATGGTAATGATGAGTTAGATCTTGATTCCTTTCAAAACATCAATATTTATTTCAATGACTTAGAGAAAGATGACTTCACAGGGCCTTACCGTCCTCCCAACTCTTCCAACGTGGTGACCCATAATGGCGATACTTATGCGATATCCGGTGAGAAAGATACTTTGAGCCATGCCCTTTTGGGGTATATCCGACCAGTGCTTGATCTGGAGAGACATGTAAGGGATCAAACTGGTACCATTAATTCTCTAACCACAAACAAGTAAAACTTATTGAATGATCTGAGTGCTCAGCAAAACATAGAGTTATTGAAGAAGGAGAAAGAAGATTTAGCTACCACACTGCTCAAGTCTGAAGCGGCCAGCAAAGAGCTTCAAACCAAATACTCCGACGAGATTTCTTCTTTAAAAGACATCAGAACTTTGAAAGAGCAATTGAAAACTAAGGACAATACTATCTAGACTTTGTCCGATGACAAAACTAAGTTGGAGAATACTATCCAGAAGAAGACCAAAGAGAAAGAGGCCCTCGAACGCCAACAAGCTCAAGCCATAGCTGCAGGCATAGAGAAGTATGCTAACAGAATAGCGGACTCTCTACAGAAAATGGATGATGGAATCAAGTTCGATCTGGTCCTTCTGTTCCACGAGACTTTTCCTAAGAGGACCCTTGGTCCTTTGTGGAAATATGTGGACTATGAAGATCTCCCTTTCCATAAAATGACTGATGGGGATAAGCACAACTACTCCAGTGGGATAGAATCTGATGATGATGAAGAAATGGGTGAGAGTTCAAGTGCTGAACTCAAAAGTCCCAAAAAATATGGCGGTGAAGAAAAATCCGAAGGGAACAAGCCCTAAGGTTTTATTATGTACTTTTTTGTCTTGAAAGACTACATTCTTGGATGGCCGAGGCATTTTTTTGTACCACTGATTGGTTTGAATCCGATCAGATTCTAATTATCACTTTCCCTTTTGTTTAAATCTTGTTTAAATTTTTATGGCCAATGTTTAAATAGCCTATAATATTTCAGATGTGTTGAACAAAAGTACCCAACATCTCCGACCACATGCGTTTAATAAAATGTGATCAAGTGCTAAGAATATCTGATCAACTCAAGAAAACTTGAGAGTCGGGGTGTTGAATAAGCATTTAATATCCAAATTGAAACAAAATTGCACCAGACTTTTGAAGAAGGCATCCAGACACCTCATTAAAACCTCCCCGCGCCACCAAGGTAGGAGAGCGTATGCCTACTAATATTTACATTGATATTTAAAAAGTAAATATTTACAAAAGAGTTCTATTCTAAGTATAACCTGAGATGCTCAACATTCTATGGGTGCTTTAGAGCTCTCCCTTCTTTGTCTTGGAGCCTGTATGTTCCTGGTTTAACCTTTTCACATACCACATAAGGGCCTTCCCAGTTTGGAGCCAGCTTACCGAATTGCTTTTCCTTGGTGTGTAAAAGGAATTTTCTTAAAACTTTGTCCCCTGTTTGAAAATCCTTTCTTTTAATTTTGGAAGCAAATCTGCTCCTCATCAAGCCTTGATAGTGTATTGTTCTCAAATGTGCTTTAACCCTTTTCTCTTCTATAATGTCCAACTGATTCCTAATTACTACATCATTAGCCTGTTTGGAATTATTTTGGACTCTGTGCGATGGTAAAGTAGCTTTTATGGGAGTAATTTCATCCATTCCATATATCAAAGCAAACATAGACTCTTGTGTGACAGCCCGAGGAGTAGTTCGATAGGCCCACAATACTTCTTGTAAATAACTTGACCACTTTCCTGCAGCTCCTTCCAAATTCTTCTTTAATCCAGATAAGATAGTTGTATTTGCAACCTCAACCTGGCCATTTTCTTGAGGGTGGAAAGGAGAAGAAAAGAAATGTTGGATTCCTCTAGTGGTACAAAAGGCTTCCATACCTTTATTATCAAACTGTGGCCCATTATCTGTAGTAATATTTTGGTGAAACCCAAACCTATAACATATGTCAGATAAGATAAATTTAATAATTTCCTTCGAAGTGGTTCCAGCCAAAGATGTTTCCTCTACCCACTTAGAGAAATAGTCAATAACAACTATGATTGTTCTACATCTACCGGATGCCATGGGAAGAGGCCCAATTAGATCCATACCCCATATGGAAAAGGGTAGTGGTTCATATATGGACTCCATAGGTACGACCGACACATGAATTTCATTCCCATACTTTTGACACAGATCAATTTTTTTCACCATTTCTTTAGCATCTGGCATTATGGTTGGCTAGTAGTATCCTACAAACAAGAATCTTCGGGTCAAGGCCCTATAGCCATGGGTAGGATTCAGAATAGGTTATTGTTGCCAAAGAGTCTGCCAGAGTATTTTCCGATTTAGGAATGTTCTCATAGAAAATATTTTTAAAGTTTGCGGCAACTTCTTTCAAAATAAACAAATATTTAATCAACTGTTCTTTCTTTGCTTCAGATTTCCCTAAGCATGGTGAATGAGCAACTGAGAATCAATCATTAACCAGACTCTCTTAGCCCCACATAGGAGAGCAACCTTAAGACCAGCTATGGTTGCTTCATATTCAGACTCATTGTTGGAAGCTGTGAACCCAAAACATATGACTTAATACATCTTGTCACCATACAAAGAAGTTAAGAAAATGACAGCTCCACAACCCATGGTACTTGATCCACCATCAATTTTAACTACCTATTGCTTCTTAGATATGTTTTCTGATTTCTGTCCGGAGGATCTATCATCATAAAATTCCACCAAGAAGTCAGCCACTGGCTGGGCTTTGGTGACTGTTTGAGGCACAAAGTCAATATTATAATCACCCAGCTTCACTGACCACTTGGTCATTCTGCTTGATATATCAACTTTCTGAAGAACATTTTTCAAGT
Organism: Limnanthes douglasii subsp. nivea; assembly: GCA_036936605.1. NCBI lineage: Eukaryota > Viridiplantae > Streptophyta > Magnoliopsida > Brassicales > Limnanthaceae > Limnanthes > Limnanthes douglasii. The sequence goes on along the minus strand of JAUPFV010000004.1, from coordinate 51,654,879 downwards.
GGAAAGATGTTCGAACAATAATGGAATAATCCTGGAAGTATGGTCTTATCTTTCTTGCTGCAATTACTTAGGCAAACGCAAATTTTTCCAATTTCAAGTATCCTCTTTTAGGATCTAACAAAATCTTACTAGTGTAATACACCGGACGAGGTAATTTTCCACCTCTCTTACTAGCACAACACTTATTGCATATTCTGATAGAGCCAGATACACATAGAGCTTCTCCCCCCGAATAGGTTTGAAAAGATTTTTGGGTGAGGATAATTGCTTCTTTATTTCAATAAAACCATGGTCATATTTTGGAGACCAATTGAAGTCTTTAGCATTTCTCAACACTTGGAAGAATGAAGCACATTTGTCTGATGATCTTGAGATAAATCTGTTCAACGCAACCAATCGTCCTGTCATCCTTTGAACTTCTTTAACTTTATGAGGAGGGTCCATTGCTAGTAAGGCATTAAGTTGATCCTGATCAGGCTGAATTTATTTTTCACTTATTATGTAGCCCAAGAATTTTCCAGACCGAACCCCAAATACACACTTCTTAGGGTTCAATTTTAAATTCACAGCTTCTAAATTGGAGAATGTCTCTTGAAGGTCACATATATGTGAATATTCCCCCAAGAGTTTAACCATCATATCATCTATGTAGACCTTCATGTTCCTGCCAATTTGGTTAGCAAAAGATTTATAACAATGAAGGCCTCTGTCTCTAATGAAAGTAGTGTGATCTTGATCTTTTAAATCTACTTGTAGCTAGTTGTACCATGATAAAGCATCCATAAAGGAAAATAGTTTGTTTCCAGATGTAGATTCCACTAACTGATCTATCCGACGAACGAGATAAAGATCCTTAGGGCATGCCTTATCGAGGTCAGTGAAATCAATGCACATACGCCACTTACCATTATTTTTCTTGACTAACACAAGGTTGGCAGTCCACAAAGGGTACTGAGATTCTTTAATGTGACCCATCTTGGTTAACCGGTCAACTTCTTGGACAATCACATCTGTTTTTTCGTTTGAAAAGACCTCATTTTTTGTACGAATGGTGCAATATCACTCCAGATTGACAACTTGTGTGAAATAATATCTGTTGGTACTCCGGTAACAACACTTTTTCACCATGCAAAAACATGTTGATTATTCATTAAAAAGGATAACAACCAGTGCTTCACTTTCGGTGCTAGCTTAGAACCAATCTTAACATTCTTTCCATCTGCGAGGGAGTTAGTTTCAACCTCTTCGATAGGTATTATAACACTGGGAGCCTCCATGGGATCATCAATCTCATTATCCTCAGTGGAAGGCTCCAGTAGCTACTAATATTTGTTAATTCTGATTGTCCCTAGAGTTTTAGGGGCAAGGGCTGTTGCATAGCATTCCCTGACCATCTTTTGACTGCTCCGGACAACACCTACTTGTCCCTGACGGTGTACTCTTGTTTTCTTGGTCTCTTCTACATTAATTTGTTTTCCCACTTGATTCAACAAACCACCCCAGGTCATAGCCTTCTTCCGAGTTACTGAATCGGCTAGATTCCCATGATTCAAACCTTGCCTAAGGGAAACAATTACAACTTGCTCAAAGAAATCTACTAGCTCATTCTTGAAATTCACAAATCGATTGATGTATTCCTTCAGGGACTCGTTTGGTTCCTGAACATAATGGATAATGGTATCCCCATTACCCTTAAGTTCCTTACATTCAACAAATTTCCTCCGGAAGGCAACCCAAAACATATAAAAATTTCTTATACAACCTTGAGGGAGACTATTATACAACCCATTATTCTTAATTCTTTTTTCTGTTTGTTTTATCGCTCTCAACGCCTCTATTTTAGCCCTCAGTTGGTCTCGCTCCTCAATGATATATTATTTGTTTTCTCTTGCACCTTTGACCTATGGGGGTGGAATATTCTGCTCATTCGGATCCATCCGAACTGATTTGTTTGCTGGTTTTGAATGTGAAATTCAGGCACCGTCGTGCTCCCACTGTGGTCGCCAATTTGGTGTGGTTTATTTCTGTCTGAGGGTAATTTCGTAAAGTGTTTTTGGATGTTTTGTGGAATTTAATGTTTAGAGTGGTGAATAGAGAGATAATTAACATGTCTACTAGTAATAAATTCTGATTACCCTCATTAATATTGGGTCGGATCATGAAGTCAGGTCAATTTTAGGGACCCATTAGTAATCTGGTTTGAAGTGACTAGCAGCTAGCTTAGTCAACATTTAATACATTTGTCATATTCAGAATTTTATTATAGTGGTGTGGTCGGAGTTGCCCATCGAATTAAGCTAAGACGTAGTAACTCAAATATCTGAACTCATCAGTTGCAACCTGTGTTAAGATGCCATACATGTTCATCTTCTTTTTTGGCAAGTGTTACTTGTGCCATAAGTAGCACATCTTTCTCCAGCGGTGTATAATTTACTTTTTTTATCCCAACTAGGACACTCATTCTTGAAGTTCCCTAACTTATGACATTTGTAACACTCAACATTTTCTTTACTAAACGTGGTGTATCCTCTTCCTTGAGCTCCTCTTCTACCTCGATACGCACCTCTTCTTCGGTTTTGTACATTGCTTCCACGTCCTCTTCTTAATTCTATCTTCAAAGCATGCTCTTCTTCATAATGCTTTGAAGGATTTTGCTCATGAACCAACAACGAGCTCTGTAATTCATCAACTGATAATTCCATAATGTCGTTAGACTCTTTTATTGCGCATACAATGTAGGTGAATTTCTCAACAAGCGTTCGAAGTATCTTCTCCACCGCTTTGGTGTCAGGAATGTCTTCTCCAAGGTTCCTCATATCATTAGCTACCACAATGACTCTCGAGAAGTAATTCGTGATCGTGTATCCTCCCAATTTCCTCTCAACCTTTGAAGTTGAGCGCTTTGAACTCTTTTATTTCCCTGAAATTTTGTGTTCATCGACATCCAGATTTCTTTTGATATCTCCTTCTTTGTAATCGTTTTGAGTATTGTCTTATCCAATGATGCAAGATAAGTAATTTTTCACCTTCAGATCCTTATGTTTCATCATCGCGAGCTCACTCTTTTAACCTCCGTCAACACCACGTTGCCTCTTAGTTGCGTGATTCATGTTTGTATAAGCTCCTACCATTCCTTCGATCTTAATAAATTCTCCATGTGCATTTCATAATGGTCGTAATATTCATCGAATTTGGTATACTTAACAACCCTTCTCTACCGCTCATTTTCACTATTCACACAAACACTCTCTGAGAAATCAAGCTCTGATACCACTTGTTGGTTTCAGAAAAACAAAATAATATTCCTGAATAATTCATAATCTCGTATTCAAACTGAAAGTGACGATATAGAGTTTAAATAAAGACTGCAACGAACTTGAGTAAACAAACTCTTAAAAAGACACCAACAAACTTGAGTAAACAAACTCGTAGAAAGACTCCAGCAAATTGAATAAACAAACTCCTAGAAAGACTCCAACAAACTTGAATAAACAAACTCCTAGAAAGACTACAACAAACTTCAAAAAAATAGCAACTAAACTAAATGATTCCTACAAAATAAAAAGAATCAATCATCTACTTGACTATTTCAAAACAAACATCAAACGTGGCTAAAGATTCGGTCTTGAGGCTGATCACCGAAGAGAAGAGAAGGGAACAGTTTGAAGACATCTAGCATATATATTACATCAAATAAAAACGAAGAGACAAACCTGCACGCCATCAAAGCTTTCTTTAAAAAATAACGCTAACTGACACTAAATCCGGCCGTCCAAATGATCTCCACTAAGGAAACGAGCTTCATCTCGACCTCGATATCGATAATTCTTCTCTTGGTCTTTGAAGTGACTTAACGAATCAAAACAACAACAAAACTATATGACAAGACAATTCACTCATTCGGATTCCTCTCAAAGTACTACAACTTTGAATCTCCTTACCTTCTACTGTTTATTGACAAAGATTTCTGCTCCCTCTTTATATTTTCTGCATCGTGAAGAAGGGTAAATGCTCTCGGATAAAATATCTGGAGGTGAGGTCGATTTCACAGAAGTGCGTGTTGGGAATATTGTTTAGAGATTTCTGGATAAACTCTAAGTCTTGTTTTAACAATTTCAGATTGAAATTATTTTGGTGGTTCTCCAAAATTTTCAACCGGATAAAATCAGAGCGTATTCTTTTGAACAACGAGAATGAATTTTTTGTTATTTTCTTTTCTGTTACAGAATCATACTTATTTATTCAACCAAAATATTCCGGTTGAAAATATCTGGAGGTGAGGTCGATTTTACAGAAGTGCATGTTGGGAATATTGTTTAGAGATTTCTGGATAAACTCTGAAGTCTTGTTTTAACAATTTCAGATTGAAATTATTTTGGTGGTTCTCCAAAATTTTCAACCGGATAAAATCAGAGCGTATTCTTTTGAACAACGAGAATGAATTTTTTGTTATTTTCTTTTCTGTTACAGAATCATACTTATTTATTCAACCAAAATATTCCGGTTGAAAATATCTGGAGGTGAGGTCGATTTTACAGAAGTGCGTGTTGGGAATATTGTTTAGAGATTTCTAGATAAACTCTGAAGTCTTGTTTTAACAATTTCAGATTGAAATTATTTTGGTGGTTCTCCAAAATTTTCAACCGGATAAAATCAGAGCGTATTCTTTTGAACAACGAGAATGAATTTTTTGTTATTTTATTTTCTGTTACAGAATCATACTTATTTATTCAACCAAAATATTCCAACTGTAAAACAGTTATGTGTCCAAAAACGGTTAAAATTGCAAATGATAAACCGACTAAAAATTCAAATTCCAATTCAAATTCGAATTATTTTTCCAAATTCAAAAAACCATGAATTTTCATAATAGCCTTATCATTCAAAATAAATCTAACCCGAACAAAGATCCGTCCATTGGAACCATTAATCATATTATATTCTAACAAGCGTGTACTCCACACTCTCCCACTTGCTCGATAATATATTATGACTATATTGGTCGACTAGTTAATCCAATTACACTAAAATATCCAACAATCTTCCCCCATTTTAGTGCAATACATGATTAACTAAAACAAAATCACAACAAATAACAAATTTATGCATAAATGAAATATCGTGACGATTGAATTTCATATTAGTATATTACACATTCCAAATATTCGAATATCAAGGTATCACTAAGGATTGAACCTTTACTATCCATAATGAATACTCGAAGATAATATACACATAAATTTACATTCTCAAATGTTCTTACTTGACACTATCTTTTACTAGCCTTGTGTCCTTATCCTTCTTAAGCATATCAAAGCCAAGTCCTAGCTTCTTGAAGCGGCTAAACTTCATGCTTAAACAAGTAGATCTTTTAGTCTTGCACATGCATATGCAATTTTTTAAAAGAACTATTAAGAAGATAAACTTCAACCTCCACAACTTGCATGCCTGAACACATACTTTGGGATAATATTACTAATGTGTTCCAATCTCTAGATGTTAAGCTTTGCACATTGAATTCAGCACCTAATGTCATATTAGATGGGAATTGGGTATCTCAACATGAGAGATTTTAAATGGACTTTTTTAATCTCATCCCAATAGCCAATTTGTGCACAAGATCTCTACTTAACCCTTTGGTTAAATGATCGACTAAATTATATTGAGTTCTCACAAACTCTACTGAAATAACATCATGCGTGATGCGCTCACGAATCATATCGTGTCTAACACCTAAGTGTCTAGACATACCTTTGTAAACTTGTCTATAAATATTGGCCAATGCAACTTCATTATCATATCCGATAGATATAGGTAATATCGATTCGGGCCACAATAGAACCCATACATTAAATTTCTTAGCCAATAAGCTTCTTTATTAGCTTTTGCTAATGCCACAAACTCTGATTCCATTGTTGAATCAATAATACTAATTTGTCTCTTAGATGCCCAAAAGATATCACGTCCCCCAAGTAGAACTAACCATCCACTTGTGGAAGAGTGGTCTTCCATATTCGAAATATAAATCGCATCCGAACATCCTTCAAGTACGGAAGGAAATCCAGTATAAGTCAAACCATAATCCATGGTTCTTTTCATATACTCGAATACTCGATTTAAAGCTTGGCAATGATGTGAACTAGGATTTCTAGTATACATACTAAGCTTTCCAACACTAAAGGAAATATCCGGCCTAGTGCTAGTCATGATATACATATACCAAGAAACCTTTCGGTTTCCTCCAAATCTTTCATCTCAAACTAGATGATAAAAATGACTTGGTTTCATCAACTTGATTCGGTCAATACCAAAAATCAACATGTGATCCACGTATAAACAGATCATAACACATTTACGAATAACATTAAAATTCACCAAATTCGTAAATTAAATTATATATTATATATACAACTCATACTCAAACGCATGCATAAACAATTTAATAAATCTATATTTCTGTTCTGCCATATATTTTTTATACATGACATAATAAATAACATTTAACCATTATTTTACACAAATATATGTGTGGAAAATTTAATAAATCCGCCACCTACTATAGGTGCACGATATAATAACATTCGACAATTATTTGACAAATGATAGCTACACTTTTATCGAATTAATAAACAAAAATAGCTTACTACCGTAACTGCTTTTCAAGAAATGATATATATATATATATATATATATATATATATATATATATATATATATATATATATATATATTTCAAAAGTGTAGCCGTTATTAATACTTAATATAAAAACACCTTTAAATTGCGTATATATTACCTTTTCAATCGTTTAATATAACGGAAAACCAACATTAAACAGTGGGTCACTTATTCCACCCCAATTAATATAATGGATTTCGTTAAACATACCAAACTTGTTACCGGCATGAATCCACTATTTTATATATTATAATATTATATATATATATACCTTCATTACTTATACTTAAAGAATGCCTACATAATTTAATATATCTGCGGCATCTTTTATGCATAGTTCACAGTTTTATGTCAATTAAAACTGCTCTTGCAGTTGCATTAATTCCTGAATTAATAATAATTCTTTAAACTAAGTGCATGCACACAGTGATTTAATTCTTCGAATAATAAACATCTAATAACTCAAATTAATTTAGATTTAGATAGCAGTAAAAAACTGCAGTATCTATGTTAACAACTCTTATTGCAGTTTAAACAGATGTATCTTACTTTTCTTCCTTTTTTTTCTTCAAGGATATCATTTCCAATTTAAAATTATTAGACTTTTCGTAATAGAATGAAACTTACAAATCATTTATCATATCTCAAGACCGACCAAAACAAAATTTAATTCAATGTACGTATTATTTACCGAATTTAAAACAATTCTGATAGTATTACCATTTTTATCATCTAAAAAACTAGACATTCATGATTAAGATTCATCTAATAAAAAAAAGAAAAACTTACAGGACGATGATACCATAGTTCCATTGATTCTTTAATACTTGCTTACGGATTCTGTTAAAGATGATAAGAAATCTCTTCATTTCAATCTTCATACAAATCATAGAATAAGAACATCTTCATACAAATCTCTTCAAATAATTTCAATCTTTTGTTGGGAATATTGTTTAGAGATTTCTGGATATGTCTTGTTTTAACAATTTCAGATTGAAATTATTTTGGTGGTTCCCCAAAATTTTCAACCGGATAAAATCAGAGCGTATTCTTTTGAACAACGAGAATGAATTTTTTGTTATTTTCTTTTCTGTTACAGAACCATACTTATTTATTCAACCAAAATATTCCAACTGTAAAACAGTTTTGTGTCCAAAAACGGTTAAAATTTCAAATGATAAACCGACTAAAATTCAAATTCCAATTCAAATTCGAATTATTTTTCTAAATTCAAAAAACCATGAATTTTCATAATAGCCTTATCATTCAAAATAAATCTAACCCGAACAAGGATCCGTCCATTGGAACCATTAATCATATTATATTCTAACAAGCGTGCCCTCCACACTCTCCGACTTACTCGATAATATATTATGACTATATTGGTCGACTAGTTAATCCAATTACACTATAATATCCACCAGTGCGTGTTGCAGAGGGGACAGTTTCTCTTCAAACATCTCTATTTTTAAATGCAAGCCAAGTAATAGGCGTGCTTGGATCAAGTTTTTCATGTTATCGTGATTTTACTATTACTATGAGATGACGGGACGTGAATCTTGTCGTGTTTTAATGTGACTGTGACGGGATGGAATGGTGACTTTAGTGTGACGGGATGAAGAATCCGCCATATCTAAATCCATCTACCAATAATGCTTGTCTTGATGGCGGACCTCGTCTGACATTATCTTGAGGGTTAGTGTCAGTTCTTGTTGCGCATCAGCTTATTGACCTCGGTTCGTAGTATCATTACTTTCGTATTATTCATGGGTCTTACCTAGGAATAAATCTTTGCCTGACGCTTCTGTGGGTACTTATCCTTTTCCTAGTCATATGAGTGTGCCTTGTCAGCCTAAAGAATATAGGCTATGGTGTTACCCTTGACAAGAAGGAGTAAGTCCTGCCTTAGCCAATCTCGTTTGCCACCCCTGGGCTGTGGGGTAGTTTTAGAATTTACTAAGATAGGAAGGGGTTTTACGATAGATGGTTAAAAATTACCTTTCACCAACCTGATTCGATATGGTTAGTCATTGGTTCAGTTACAATAGAGGGACTATGTTTTCCTCTTGACCGACCTGATTCTTTTTTTTTGTTAATTTCATGTTTGCTAACCGTGGAAGAAGAATACAATAAGAGAATAAAGAGAAAAAATCGAGAGCCGTAATTGATAATTTCAATCTAAATATACTCTAAAACAAGGCTATATAGATATCTATATATTATTAAGAGTTCTATATGAGTCTTGGGTCCATGATAAAGAAGCTAGTCGGAGTTGAGAATTTTCGAGTGCGGTGAAGGTGGATGAGTCCTGACTGGAGTATAGTCGACATGAAACACAGGTTCGTCAGAGTTAAGATTTTCCGCATGCGGTGAGGGTGGATGGGTCCTGACTGGAGTATAGTCGACATGAAACACAGGTTCGTCAGAGTTAAGATTTTCCGCATGCGGTGAGGGTGGATGGGTCCTGACTGGAGTATAGTCCACATGAAAGACAGGTTCTTCCGAGTTAAGACTTTTGGCATGGGGTGAGGGTGGATGAGTCCTGACTGGAGAATAGTCCACATGAAACACAAGTTCATCTTGAAGTTCCTGTGACCTACCATCCTGCAGCAATGCAAGAACAAATTTCATCATAAAATATAAAATGTTTACAATCATTTTCTTAATGTGAGGTTAAAAAGAGATTCAAACCTTGAGTGATGAGATTCCTCTCATTGATTCAGCATTAGAACAAACAACAATCAACGACAAACAACCCAAAACAAATAATAAATTTGTTTTCATCATTTCTTTTGTATGATTATGAGATTATCTTTGTTATTTTGGTGAATTCAATCAAGAGATACCTTTATTTATATATAAGTAACTCCCAATATATATATTTTAGTATTTAATATTTTGGATCGAAGTCAAAGTTAAATATAAATGAGATCCAAATATTGATGAATACTCCTATAATTTTAATCAAAAACTTTTGTAAGAATATAAATATAAATATACGCGACTACAATATAAACATAAAGAGAAAGACTACTAATGTTAATAACTTGTCTTGAATAGGAACTGATTTTATTACAAAATAGTCGGGTTTAAAACATGAGACCTAGATTTACAAGCCCAAGAAATTGCACTTATAATTCGACAGCCCAACATCAACGTTTTCAGGTTATTGAAATTCAAACTGGCGCTACTATATAAATTTCGTTCTCTTTCCATCATTAACCGCGAAGTTTATTAGATTATAGATTTCCTTATTAGATTATATTATTCTTTTGAAATCGTAAATCGTTTGGCCCGGAGGATTCGTTTAGGTTGAAGTTCATGTATTTGTTTTTCATGTTTTTCATAATCTTCACGTGTTCATTTTCTTTTTGAAATTTGGATAGTTTTGGGTAAATTTTTTGTTTTTTATTTTTTGTTTTTGCATTTTTATTTGATGCTTATACATGATAACATTTTTAATGATGAACTAAAGTTATGATATTTTTATTCTTATAATCTAAGATGGTCTATTCCTAGACCCTTTAGGAATGAGATCACTGATAGAATATAAAAGAGTAATATGCAAAGAGAATGAAACTTAATGAATTAAACTCCATTGGATCTTTTAAGTATCGCAGAACTCTCTTAACTGTCTCCATATGTTCCTCTATTGGTTTGGCCATAATCAAGACAATAAGCAGACCACATACATCATGTCAGGTTTTGTAACTGTGAGGTAAATTAGACAACCCACTAACTGTTTGTATAAAGTAGCATTGACTTCATTTCCAGCTCTTTCCTTTGAGAGTTTAGGACCTCGGACAATAGGAATTTTCACTGAATTACAGTCTTCCATGTCAAACCTTTGGAGCACCTCATGAACTCATATAAGAAATTGAAAAGTTAAATTTTGAGAGAGACGTTGCGGTGACGTTCAAAAACATCCGATCAAAGGTTTCAAAGGGAAACAATATGAGGACTTTAAAAAATTGCCTCGAACATTATGAGGGCTTTGTAAAACAAGAACTATAATAGCATATTCTGAAGAGGATCTGATGGAATTATCTTTTGTAGACTCAGAATCGTTTTCATCATTCAAAGATATTCCAAGGGGATGATATTCAACGGGAACGAGTTCCCAGAAACTACATAGATTTAAGTGAGAATAGCATTTGTGAATTTTCATAATCAACTAGGATTTAACTGTCGCATCCATTGCATTTAATTTATAGACACATTTAGCAGCATAAGCCTCAAAAACCTTTTATTCATATATCTTATATTGTGTTAAGATAAATTGCATCTCATTCACAACCCTTTCATAATCTTGAAGGCATTGTGCGAAATATTTCGATGCTTTATAATTCACGTCTTTATAAGTTTCGATGAGTTTATATTTAATAGTGTTTTTCTTGGTATAAAGATCCCTTTCTTCTTGATAGGACTTGTCAGTAAGCATGATATAATCCTTGGCAAGAACAAATTTCTCATAAATAGCGTCAGTTGGCCCTTGAAGGGTAGATAACTCTTGTTCAAGCTCCTCAAATTTCGACTTTTTTTGTGAAGCCTCTGTCTTATAATGATTCTTCTAATCCTTTAAATGTTGCATCTTTTTTCCAATAATAAGTGAGAATCAAGAGATAACATGACACGTCTTCAAGCTCCATTGGACCATACTCATTTTATCGATGATTCTTAGCTCTATACTTGGAAGGAAGATAACCCAATATATCTCGAGCCTCTAACGTGTCCAATAATTTTTATTGGTTGGCTATAAACTATAAGCTCTTCCAAGGATAATCGTTCTGAAAGTTTGGCTCTCGTGAGACAACTCTTGGCAAGATTAATCAAAGTAAAACAGAGATGAAATCTGTTAGACCAAGAAGCCTTGGCCCATCTACTCAGTTCAGTGAAGATTATCTTCGCTTTAGGCACAAATTTTGTATATGACTTAGACACACCAGTCGTAGCTATTTTAAAAAAATCATAAGAGAAAACATATATAAAAGCGAAGGGAAAATAAAAGTCCAAAATATACCTTTATTCTTGCATTTAAAGGATAACTTGTGTGGATTGTCGGTCATCGCCTCAGACTCTGTCTCCGAAAAACCGGCGATAAAAAAAAACCGCGACTTCTATTTTTTTCTGCTTCAAGCGGATCTTGGACAATCTTCTAGTTACGACCAAAGGTTAAGGATTGGAAGGGGAAGTATGAATTTTTTGGCAAACCCGAAAGACCAACGAGGAGTTCTAAAGAAAACCTTATCCCCGAAATCTTAAAAGCCATTATACAAGCCATGAGGGTGAACCACATATTGGGTCCATCTTGGGTTGGGAAAAAATAAACCATTACAAATTATTCGACGAAGAATTCATCCAAAGGGAATCACAATCCCCAATTCCGTATCTTTGCATACACAATCAACTCATGATCTTTGTCTAATACATGAGTCTCCCCAATAGTCCGAAAATGAATAGAGATCGTACAAGGAATTCCCCATTAGGCTCTCAGCTTAGCCTCCTCAGATGTATCATAATACTTATACGTAATTCCCCGGATGTTTGTTTTTAATCCCTTGAAAATTGTTCCTAACCAAAACATCAATATGAGGGGGAAGCAAAACGTTTTTTTTGTGATTTCCTTTTCTTCTTCGGAGGGAGATATCCTCGATAGTTCGAAGAGTAGTGACCGCTGGATTATCTTCCTCGTAAATTGGTACCAATGCTCATTTGTTGGCAATAACATCAGTTTGAGTGATGATAGTTGGCTCATTTTCCCCAAAAGCTAAGTCCAAAGCTTCATCGACATCAATAGTATCGTCGGACTTAGCGATGAAATCAGTTTGAGTGTATATGCTGCCTCTTCTTTCCAATAAACTCAGGTGAAAGATTCCTCGACATCAATAGCATCATCGGACTTGGCAATGTGATGTTCAACATATAAGACATCAATAGCATCATCAGACTTGGATTTCGTTAATTTTCAAGGGGGTGCTTCATGAGCCGATCGTGGAGTCCGATGCGGGGTGGATCTTTTTCAGATTTGTGGGATCGCTTTCGTTTTGAAGAAGTACCTTTGGAATTCTTACCTTTTTACTTATTATTGTTAGTCATTGTAATCTAGTTCTCGAGAGAGAGAAAATACAGTTTTATTATAAAGAGAGAAAGTCCCCTCTATTCACAGCCTTTTCCATTATTTATAGGCGTTCAGACTTAATGTAACAGAATTGGTTATATAAATGGGCTAACTTCATTTTAGTCCCCCATATTTAGAAATATTCTAAAAGTTATCTTTCAACTATACAATCTGTCATACAAGACTTTTGTTTATTACATTTAAGTCCCCAATATTCTATATCCTTATCAGTAGCCCCCCTAATTCTTATGACAAACAATGAATAGGAACTAGTTATCATCAAAAATCATAATAGGCAAGAAATTCTCCTTGCTAAAGTTCAATATGCTTCGAATTACTTCTTCTTATTTTCTCGTCAAAATATTTTCTAACAACATACTTTGTCCTCGAACAAATGCATTTCTTAATGCTGTTTCGAATATATATCATTTCAAAAAAATTAACCACATACTTATTATTCTCTAATAAACTTCAATGCATATTCACCTCGAAATTTACATGACTCTTTTTTCACGCTTCGAACCTTCATTCATGGAAACATGAGTTTTCCTTCTCATAACGGTAAAAAACGTTTGGAATGATATGGAACAACTGACTTTCTCATAACGGTCAGAAACATTTGGAATGGTATGGAATGCATGCGATGATTCACTAAGCAATAGGCCTCTCATTAAATCTGACAATTAAGACGTGTCATGTTATCTCTTTTACAAGCCATCACTTGATATTCCACCTTTATTCCCAATCATCGCTACCACCTATTCCACTTCTTTAACCATTTTCCTTCATTCTTTACTTCTATAAATACTTCTCTCACTCATTGTTCGTGTTTTAAAAACACATTCTAGTGAGAGAAAGCTCATCCATCCTAGTGAATCCTTAGCTACCTTCATCTGAACACCCAAACTCTTGGCTACTTTCACCGAAAATTTCATACTTTCCAGTCAATATTCAACCTTTATGAATTAATTTGAAGATTCTTCTTCAACTATTTTTATGAACAAATCTAAAAAAACTAAAAAACAAGTTTTCAGCGCTTGCAATTATTTTTGTATCAACGAAAGGGTTGTTGAGTATAGAGTTGTACGATTGATAAGTAATTATCCTCGATTCTCTACTCAAACCATATTTTACAGTACTTTCCACCCACATCAAAGTTCCCATGTATTTCCAAGTTCATCCACCCCATAATCTCGATAGTCTTTATCAACAAATACTTCACAATCAATGCTTCAAAATTCTTCTCCAACACCTTCTGGTTCCACAACTACATCTCATCGAAAGAATCGCAAAGTAACTCAGAGCATATCTACTCACAGAGAATTAGAAGAAACTGCATCACCCACTAATGCTAATCCACCGTGGACCTCACGCAAATAAACAACTTGTATTTAATCGAAAGCTCACCTTTCTGTGAATCTGCCTGCCAAAAATAAAACATTATTAGCCATAGGAGATATCGATGTTGACAAAACTTCACCAAATATTACCCAAAAACTTGCAGATAACCATACACCACCATCTCCTCCTCTGCGGGAGATTGTTGAGACAATCATAGAGTCACAACAAATTCCCTTGAATACTCAAGAGGAAAACCCAGTCTCAAACTCCAAACCACCTCGATTAATAGATGAAGCTTCTAATGAATAAACAGATTCAGAAGCGACTCATTCTAATGTTGGGGCTAAAGAGAGTGGAGCTGCATCTAATATAGGATATGACGTTTCAAAACAAGAAGCAGCTGAAAAAGAAAGAAAAAAGAAAGAGAAGACTCCAGTTGTTATTCCCGAGGACGTTGCTGCCTCAATAATTTTAAATTTAAAACCGATTCTCCACGAATATATCATAGCAGATAAGTATCATATATCTATTATAGTGAGGCTCAAAGTGATCGTCTGAAAAAACAATAGGGAATACCAGATAATATTACACTTCGACTGCCAAAAGAAGGGGAGACTCCACTGGATTGTGGAGCAAATGCACTGGTGGTCTATCCAGAGATTATCAATTGAGGTCTTCGGTTCCCATTAGATCCGATGATAGTGGAGTACTTTGAATTCCTGGACCTGTGCCTACACAAGAAACACTAAATCTTTGGTTCACACTTCAATCGGTAATTATGTCTTCAAGACAAAGCCAAATCCTTCTCTTAATCAAAGACTTCCTTGCCTAGAATGGGCTTTCAAAGGAAATAGTATTGTCCTTCGATTATCTAACCCTTGTAAATGACTTCAAAATAATCGACAATTTTCTCGAAGTTGAAAAATTCTCGAAGCAAATATTTGTCTTCATTTATGGAGCTTGGGAAAAGAGGAAGGACGTATCAGAGGAGAACACTATAAACCTCAACCTCGCCTGGAGGAGATACAGTAAAATTTATTCTCTTCTCATTTTTTCTTTCATTGTATACCTTATATTTAATTTCCCACTTGTATTGCTAATGTTCTCAGAACTTTTGAATAGATTCAAGGGTCGTAAGAAAGATGCAAAAGATATATTTATTAAATTGGCTGGAAAAATAATGGGGCAATGGGTCCACTGAGCTTTTCTGCTTGTAGAATTTATCAACAACCACTTGTGGAGGATTACCTTGGGTGATGACCTCCCCGAAAATCTGATGGAGCCGCCAAATCCAAATTTGGTTCTGAAGAGACTAGTAGCCTATGATGGTAAGGTGACTCTTCCAGTGAGGAACAAATCTGACAACCATCTTCCCTCAAAAATAAAAGGGAAAAAGAAAATACAGCTAGTATATCTGGTGCTATCCCTTTAGAAAATCTGAGCCCTCAGAAGAAGACAAAAAGAAAGAAAATTGGCGTCAACCTTCCTACAATTGAAGAAGGAATCAAGGCTGATCCTTCTTCAAAGAGAAATACAATTGTTGCCTCGAAGAAGAAAAAGAGTAGTTAAAAAATTCTTGGCTAATATAGCAGACAAACATTCTGAAGAAGTTGTATTTGAAGTTCCTTATACTGAGCTGAAAATGCTGCAATAAAATGTCATCAAGGATGAATTACAATAGATGAAAATCAAGAAGGAGAGCTCCAAGCTCTCTACAAAGATATGGATCCGAGGGTTCAACAAATCCATGCACAGCTTCGAAAAATTGGCCATCAAGTTACTGCTCATCTCTTACATGAAATAAAGAATTCAGATACTTCACTGGCTTCTTTATCGACTCTTGTGCCCTACAATAACCAAACGTTCATCCCAATC
Organism: Limnanthes douglasii subsp. nivea; assembly: GCA_036936605.1. Lineage (NCBI taxonomy): Eukaryota > Viridiplantae > Streptophyta > Magnoliopsida > Brassicales > Limnanthaceae > Limnanthes > Limnanthes douglasii. The sequence continues at coordinate 51,638,869 of JAUPFV010000004.1, read as the reverse complement.
CAAAAGCCATCCAAGGAAGTCTTACTTTCAATGCAACGTTTTCCAACCTCGAGGCATCAGCAAAAACATTATGCACAAAAGTATATTCTTCTCGAAACCATTTAGAAAAACATGGATAAAGAGATGGTTCTATATAAAATTATTCTGCTGCAAGAAAAAACTGAGAGAAATATTCGGCAGACAAATCAAGGATCAGTTTCAAGCATTCAAAATTTTACCATCACAATATATTCATGGATCCATCCAACTCAAACGTCACACTCACTTTGTCCATGATAAAAAATGAAAGAACTCAAGACTTCTCATCAAGTTGCGATAAATGATCTTAAGGCCAAACATGCCAAGGAATTATCCGA